>OY723404.1:8575936-9951713 GCA_963210345.1 Inga oerstediana | reverse complement strand
TAATTTTTTTATTATGATCATTTTTATATTTTAAAATTTAAGCGCTCTTTCTTAATATTAAATTGTAGAGTTGGTATTTAAATTTGCTGAGTCAACATTATTTTCCATTAAATGAGGTATACAATTAATTGGCCAAATGTACACGTTATAAATTTAATAGACTAAATTGAAAGTTAATATAAATTTAGAAGACCAAACATATACTTTAACCTCAATAGAATTAGGCAAATATATACCCAATCTAAATTTAAGTGATAAAATGTGTGGTATTAGAAAGAAGAGTTTTTGGGAACCTATTTCAAGTAGAAGTTCTGAAAGTGAAGAGCAGCAAGGACCCCCAGATATCCAAAGCATAAGAGGGTCTTCTTTAGGGTTTCTTTCAGACGGTATAAAATAGTAAAACAATTGCACTTCTGATTCTCCTACTCCCACAGACCTGCACCACCATATACACACATGAATACAATTTACTCCTTCCGGATCTTAATGTAGGATTGATTTGGGGAGTTGATCTTTATCATAAATAAAAGACCTATTTACAACATGTGCCAATCATTTCCTAATCTATACCTATCGATGCTCGCTCTTTCAATAATAATCAAGAAGGAGAGGAAAAAGTGAAAAGTTCAGAGACTGAATCATAGATGAGTCAAAAGTTCAAAGATTGATGAATCACATCGAATCATAGTTGAGGGACTGAGTTATAAATCAGTTAAAAGTTGACATATAAAGGATTCATTTTCCCAATTAATTTAATCCCTTAAGTTTATGAATTTTATTTTCGTGTCCTTCAAAAAAAAAAAAAGAAGCTAGAACTGACCCAGTTTCAAGATGAAGAGAAGAGGCCCTTCAAATCCAGGAAGGTGGTGTACAGTCTGAGCAGAAGTTATGATTTGAGCTGAAATCAGCAACAAGGCCCTTTTTGCGCATTTTGACTCGGAATGGTCTCTCTTTGACGCCCTTCTCTCTCAGTTGCCCAGAAAAAAACAAAACGATGCCCCGCTCTATTTCTCTGAAAAACAGTAAATTTAAATACACGCACGGCGCATATTTTGATTATTTTCCCATGAGGATTGCATTTTTAATTAGTTGCTTAGGAGCGAATAAAGAATTTCAGCGAGGGTATTAAATAATACTCCCTCTGGTCCTTATAATGGAGGATTCAATTAAGGAGTTGATTTTGGTCTTCAATATATGATGACATAGGTATCATATTTATTAATATTTTTTTAATTTATTCATATTAATATTTCCTCAACAGTAATTAAGTTAAAAAAAGGGTTAATATAACTTTTAGTCCCTGAAGTTTGATCCAATTTTGGTTTTGGTCCCTCAAGTTTGAAAAGGACTTGGTGACCCGATTTTGAAACCCGACCCGACCCGGGAAAAAACCCAAGTCATTTTCAAACTTGAGAGACCAAAACCAAAATAGGGTGAAACTTCAGGGACCAAAACCACCAATTTCAAACTTCAGGGACCAAAACCAAAATTGGATGAAACTCCAGGGACCAAAACCACCAATTTCAAACTTGAGGGACCAAAACCAAAATTGGATGAAACTTCAGGGACCAAAAGTTATATTAACCCTAAAAAAAATAATAGGTCTTATATTAAAGACCGCAGCAAGTATCAGCCATATTTAATCATAATTTTTTTTGTTCTAATGAATTGTAATATTTTAGTTTCTTTAATTCCATTATGTAAATCAAAGAAGACATGAACTTTAAAATTTCAGTGACGTATTTAAATTTAATTATATAGAAGCAAATAATTTGACTTTGTCCGGACATTCAATACGTTTTTTTATTCATTTTTACTCTTAAGTTAATTACATGCCTATGTCTTCTCTGTTTGTTTTTCTCGTTCACTCCTATCATTTCCTATGCATTCTCTCTCATACTCATTATGTTTATCAAAAAGGGTGTATTTGGAAAAAAAATTATATCTCGTACATATTTATTATTTTTAATTAATTTTAATTAACTATTTATTTTGTGTTATTTGGGTAGCCATTGCTTATAAAAAAGTATATGAGGGAGTATATAATAAATATTCCTTCGGGTCTTTTTATAAAATCCATTCAGATTTATTTGTACATTAAATACATTTTTATTAATTTTACCCCTAATTAATTTTTTATCTTTGGTTATCCTTTTCTCATAAATTTTATACACCTTTTTCCTTATTGTTTTTATCCCTTTCACTTATCCTCACATAAAAAAAAGGGTATGACACTCTGGTTCTTATTATAAATCACTTATAATTCATCTTTGCATAAATTGATAAAACTTTAAAAATTTGTCCTTTCACTCTCTTTGCATCTAGAATGTTTGTGCAAATTAGTGGATGTACCCTCCTGTAAGTCTGTGGCATGTTTGTCACTATTTGTGTCATTGTCATTTGTCCGTGTCTCGAAAGAGAAGTTTATGACTTTATGGAATAAGCATGAGTATTGCATGCTTACCATTCTACCCAAAAATGAATAAGAGTAAGCAAGGGGAACGAGCCAAACATATCCTAGACTAATCCTAGAAGATATGTAATAAAAATAAAGAAAATGTAAAACTAACAAACTTTACACGAGAAACCCCAAACAATTTCTTAGTTGACACTTAGTTAACCATGGAGTCAAAAATGACTCCCTAACAATAGTGCCATTGATTCGACAGTATCTTTACATCTTGGGGCCAAATACATAAATTTTAAATCTAAGAATTGCAGTATAATATAAAACTCAGGTTCTCTCACTTGAAGAGTATTTTGACTTCTCTAGGTAAACTCATGTTGATGATGAAAGATCAAGACACCTCGGCAAACACTCCTGCTCAGGTTCTCCCGACGCTTGACTGTGTGACAATGAGGGGTGGAGAAGCAATGATGGTGGAATGGAAGCAATAAAGAGGTCGCCGGAAAATTCAGAGTGCTTCGCCGGAAATGATTCGCCGGAAAATGTAAAACTCCACAGGAGAATTTCAAAAACAGGTACACTCACAAAGAATTCCAATGGATGATGATGCTTAGTCAGAAACGACTCAGGAACTATGAAGAAAAATCTCGCCGGAAAAATCTACTTCGCCGGAAAATGTGGGCCGGAGTTGCAGAAACACACTGGCTGTTCTGAGCTCTCTGCTCTCTCCCTCTGCTTCCGACGATGAAGGAGAGTAATGAGAGAGAGAGTGTGACGGTGAAGATGGTGGTGTGGCTCAGACGAAGGTGCAAATAGAGCATGGTGGTGGTGATTGATGTAGACAGAGGAGGTGAGTCACGACCTTGGTGGCAGCGTGGCGGAGGGAGATCGACGGTGTGGAAAGTGAGGTTGGTGAGAGTGACGGTGTTGGGGGAGTGAAGGTGGTGTGTTGAGGAGGGTGCCGGAAATAATGGAAGAGGAGGGTGACGGTGAGTGATGAAAATGGTGGAAAGAAAAAAAAAATGCCGAGGCTTGGTCAAGGTGAATGGTGGTGATGAAGAGAAGAGGTCGGTGGTGATAGTGATGACCTCTTTCTTACTTCAACTCTCCATTCTATAGTACCCCGGTAAAGGAAAAAAAATGGAAAAGAAAACTGAAGCTACAAGGAAGGGCTGCTGGTGGAGGAGTGTCGCCGGCGGCTATATATGGTGAGGAAGAGAGTGGCGCGGGCGACAAGACAAAAAAGAGAAGGAAGGAGGAAGAAGGAGGAGGAGGTCGGATATTTTTCTGGTGGTGAGAGTGAAATGTATCTATAGTGAGGATCAACTCTCTGTGCTCATTTCTTTAAGCTTCCACCAACAACACCCACTGTCAGTTGTCGTTAGTGTAGCTCAGTTGGGTCCTTCTTCACTCATTGCTCACCGAAAGCAATATTTCTTGCTTCTAAGCTTCCCCCAATTCACGTGATGCATGCTGAATTTGTCTTCATGATGGGTCCAGGGACTTGTATGAAATTCTTAAAATTTTTATGTAGGTATTAACTTGAAATATTTTGAAACATTGGTAGGGTAAACTGAAATTTCTAAAACGTATGGGTTTTTTTCTGTGATTTTCGCCAGTACCTTTTCTTCATCAACTTGTCACTTTCACCAATTTTAGGGAACTTTTCTGTAATTTTCTCATACCTCAAAATATTCTAACCCTCCAAAATCTCCGGTTTTCTTCCAAAAACTTACCATGCAAGATTAAGCATAAGCACAATGTAACATTAAAAGTTCAATAAACAATTGTATAAATAAATAAATAAATTATGATCATGTTGCCTCTATTTGCACTTAATTCAATGCAATTGTTACTAATTAAAATTAGTGTATAATCATACAATAATGTCTCAGAAAATGTATCAAAAATCCCAATATAGTTATGAAATATCATATAAAAATATGGTTCAATCAAATATTTAACAAAGTATAATAATTTTTCGTGTTTACCTTTCATAATTTCTTAATCTGAAATTGGACGGTATTTAGGGAAAAAATTATTTAATAATCTAGACTATCTATAATAGAAGAAGCTCTGCCTGTGGATTTGTCAAATCGAAAGCGAAAATAGAAAAGCCTCGTGGTGAACATCGCTTGTTGCCACAACCTGGAGAAATTGAACATGGAGAGGGAAAATCGAAGGCAAAAATGTAGAGATAGAGATTTCACGTGTACTATGTAAATTAAGATCAATATAATTTTTTTTTGAATAAAAGATCAAATTTAAATTCGACGTCCAGGCCACTTCTAATAAGGTTGATCTACACTACGAAAGTAACTCCTAACTACTACATTTAATTCTGTCAAATTAATACATTTTTTATCTAAAAATATTATAAAAATTAATATAAAAAATTCTTTCCAGTGGACGTAAGAAATTAAGATTAAATTCTGATGGATGCTTATCAGGTTAAAATTTTTAATCAAACTCAGAATAATTACATAAGAAAATAAAGCCCAACAGTGTAAGGCTCAATTAAGAGTTTCCAGTATAAAGAGTGAAAAAAAAGGAAATATTTATTGAGGTTGAATAATCATTACAGCACAATCCATTATTAATTGTATAAATTGTAAAAATAACTTAACATCACATATATATATGTATATATATATATATTACTGTGAGCGAGAGTGCAGTACAAATATAAAAAATTTCTATTTAAACTTGGATAAAATCGAAAATTTATTTTAATCACAAATGAAGTTAATGACCTAACTACATCTATATTCTTAGTTCTGGTAAGATAGTTAGATGTGCCTTGTAAAAAGGACAGAAGGGAATAAAACGTTCTAGATTGTCCACAATCATGTAATAAACAATATCACTTGTACATTTTGTATTTCATGTAAATGCATGCATGGGATTGACTCAAATATATAATCAAAATATATCTTTGAATATTTTTTCTCCATGTCAGGGTTTAATAACTACCTTGATATCTAATTAACATGGTAATTAAATATATTAAACTATAAATTAAACAGATATCAGATGTGTGTATCCCAAAACGATATGTACAAGTTTGAAGTGTATACCCTGCAACTTGACCTTTAACAAGCCATGGCCTCCACTCATCACTAATGGAGTAATTCAAAGCTCTAATCCACCCTTGAGTTGTGAAATATGGAATGATCATGTCATGATCACCACTATCAAAATATAAACATATGATAATCAATTTCATCTCGTAGTTGTATGTATGGGAAATAACCAACTAAAAGGGTGACTCAATGTATAAAGTTCCTATCAAGTAAGGTATAGGGTGGGAGTATTAGAATAACGTATTAAGTGAAATACAACATTGATTAGTTAGCCATTTTATTAAAGGTATATAAAAAAATGAGGTATGTCCTATCAATTGACTTAAATATTACAGAAAAACAATTTGTACTTGTACCTATATCCAAAATCAACATGGTATCAAGAGATATTCGATCAATGGGACACAAGGAAAAAAATGAAGGACAAAAGAAAAAAATTAATATTGCAGGCCTCTAAGACTCAGATTAGTTCAGAAATACCAGAAAAGGACCAGAATTTATTAATCCCAAGGACCTGAATTATTGGAATGACAAAAAGGGACAAATGAAACTACAACATTTTGGAAGCTAGGTTATTCGAATCCGTTTTGAGCTAAGAGGAAGAATTGAAGAGGGAGCTGAGGGCGAGAATCAGGGAGAGCAGCCGTACAGTCCTCGACCTTTGGTCTTCAATCATCATCACAGCCCCTCATTGTCCTTCATCATAGCGCATCCACCATCACGCCTCTCCTCCATCGCCTTCAGCCTTCCACCTTCACCACCACGTCTGAGTTGCAGCGAAGGGAGACAAAACTGAACCAGAGAGCTGAGGCGAGGTGAGTGAGACGGGATTGGAGAGGGAAAGAGATACGATCGGAGAGCTCCTCTCATCCACCACCACCGTCCTTCATCAGAGATACTGTACAGACGCCGTGACATTGAAAACCAGAGGGAGACCGCAACGGAGAGGGGTGGCAGCAGCGACCTTCATTTCATAACCATCACCTTCCATCATCTTGCATCCATCATCACCGTTCCTTTCCCTCATTTACACCAAGTTTAGCTGCGACTGAGCTCAGATTCAACAGTGTTCTACTTCCATCTTCACCTTCACAACAACCAACCACTTCCTCCTTTTATGCAAACTGTGGCTTCCCCTGTTTCTGATGTTTATATCCAGCCACCAATTATTCTTAATTAAGTGATAATTTTGTCAGTTTAGCCGGTAGTCTTCAATGTCTGGATCTCTGGAAGTGCGTGGTGAGGCTATTGTGATGGCTGGCAGTAGCTAAAATTGCTTTCAATCCCTTGTAGCAAGAGGCAATGGCATGAATTTGGGGTTTCAATAGGAAAGTTTTTACTCTTCCATTTCTCTAATTCTACATTGTAATTGTGATTCCTAGGTCTTAGGATGAATTTTATAATGTTGAATTGATTTATTTTGATGTATTTAGAGAATTGGATGTGGCTTGAACCTTTGTTAGACATTTGATACTATTGTTAATTAACTTAATTATCATTTCTTTGTGCTGGTTAGTTATTAAATTAATGATTTTGTGAACATTTTATGCTAATTTCAAGATGGCTTGATTAGTGGATCAATGGTGTCTTGTGTTTGCATTGGTTAATAGAATGTGGATTTATTAATTGTATTTAGCATTGGGTTTTAGTATCATTAATCTTTATTTTTCATATGGGTGACCATTGTTAAATTAAGATTAATGAGAAAATCAAGTAGTGCGAGGTGACTCGGTTATTAGATCAAAAGCTAAATATGATTTTTAAGTTCATTTAATTGCTAAAGTGCTTAATCAACCTAATTTAGAAAGATTAATATATAAAGTCGCTTGGTATTGATCAATCTATATTAGGCCTAGTCTAAAGGGTGGCCCTTAGAATCATTTTTTGAACTAATATGATAAATCTCCCATAATCATTTTAAGTGAGGATTGCTTGCGCCATTGCTATGAGGGGTTGCTTATTCCATTGTTGATTTCCTTGTTTCTTTCATTTCATTAATCTCAATCATCATTTCATTTCATATTTTCAAGAAATAAATCCCAAAAAGAAGTAACTTAGAACCACTTTAATTCTATTTGGAAAAGTAGTTTTTCATAGATTAAAAAAAAAAAAGCCAACCATTTTCTCCATTTTTTAAGTCAATTTTGATACTTAATTTACTTAGGAATCATTTTCATTTTTGTCTCCATAAAGTGAACACGACCCGGATTGTGCTGCTATATTGTAGTATTATTCATTATTTGAACCCCAAGGCGACTAAATGGGAGTTTCAAATTGAACATGAACTTGGAACTTCAATAGGGGGTTTTTGCTCTTCCATTTCTCTATTTCTACATTGCATTTATGATTCCTAGGTCTTAGGATGAATTTTATAATGTCAAACTAATTTATTTTAATGTATTTGGAGATTGGATGTAACTTAAACCTTTGTTAGATACTTGGCATCGTGTTTAATTAGCTTAATTATCATTTCTTTGTGTTGTTTAGTCATTGAACTGATGATTTTGTGAATATTTTGTGCTAATTTTAAGGTGGCTTAATTAGTGAATCAATTGTGTCATGTGTTTATATTTGTTTATTGAATATGAATTTATTAGTTGTGTTTAGCATTGGGTTTTAGCATAATTAATCTTGACTTTTTATACGGGTGGCCATTGTTAAATTAAGATTAATGAGAAAATCAAATGGCAATACGAGGTAGCTCTGTTATTGGATTAAAAGCTAAATACAATTTTAAGTTCTTTAATTACTAGAATGCTTGATCAACTTAGAGATATTAATATGCAAAATGGCTTGGTATTAATCAATCTAAGTTAGGTTTAGTCTAAGGGGTGGCCATTAGAGTCTTTTGAAGCTAGCATGAGTAATCTCCCATAATCATTTGAAGTGAGGATTGCTTACGCTATTGTTATGAAGGATTGCTCATTCCAGTATTGATCTTCTTGTTTCTCTCATTTCATTAATTCCATCATCATTTCATTTCATATTTTCAAGAAAAATCCTAAAAGAATTAGTTTATAACAATTGAATTTTCAATTGCAAACAAGTAGTTGGTAGTAAAAGTAACACACTCTTCCCTTTTTAATTGTTCCAAGCCAATCATCGCACTTAGTTTCTAGGTAATTAATAAAAGGCTCCTCAAGAGATAATCCGGGATTGCACCCAATATTGCAATTCATAGTTTAATTTTGAAGAAGTTAGCAAATCATAAGCCGACAATGCTATCTTTAGACGTTTAAATCCAATAGGGGGTTCTCAGTTCCTGATGCTCAAAGTGTATTGAATCCTATCATGGTTTATGATATAGGTATTCATATCATATTATTTTGTAATTTTTCCCATTCTTTTTTGTTTACTTGTAGGTTCTAATACTTCGGGTGTTGTTTTCAAGATTCTGCTTTAATTTACTTCCCTTTACTTTATTGATTTAGTGATGTATAATACGAGTAACTCATTAATTTTCCTTATTTTTCCTTTTACTTAATTAATTAGTTGTTGATCCAACTCCTTCCCAAGCTTTAGAAGCTAATTCTTCGTCAACAACACCAATAATAGATGTTTGCAGTAGCTTTAAGGAGTTGGACAGGTTGTTGCCATATTTGGAGATTGAAATGAAACGTCATCCTCAAGTTCTTAATTGGCTCAACACAGAGCAATGAAGAGTGTTTGCTTCCTCCATCCTTTCCCTATTTGATGTGGTAACTCACATTTTGAGGACCACTCGAAGAGGCCACTTGACAGAAGATGATCGAAACTACATCACAAAGTGTTGCACTGTCTTAGAAGTGGCTAGCTTTGATTCTTCATGGCTGAGTTACGTGTATAAATGCATCGGTGATAATGCGGAAGACATCAAGAGGAAGGTTGAGGAGACTAAAGGTCAAGCTTCCAGTATCGGAGCTCAGCTCGAGTCCATCAAGAAGGAGTTAGCGTTGCTGCTTGACAAGTCCAGTAGGCTGGACAACTTCATTGAATCCTGAAGTTTTATGTGTAGTACTCTCTTAGAACTATCTCCTTTGACATTTTCTTTTTCAGCACTGTATATTTACTTTTGAGTGCTGGTTTTGTGGTCTGTTGACTACACAATATTATAGGCAATGCTATGTATCCTTCTCAGGGTACTATTTTAAATAAATATGGTTGTGGACTGTTGTGTTGGAGATTAGTTTTTGAGTCATATTCGAAAAGAAAAGAACATGTTAAGCATTTTTTACCTTTAGTGTTCATTATCTGCAAAGAATTAGGTTTCAATTTCCATTTCTCATAATAGAATAGGCCTTATAAAATGATGTTGGACGTTCTACTGCTGAGACTTATTATCTTGTTTGAAATTGGAATGTACAACTCAAAATCAACAACTTGATTAATTGAACAAGACATAGAAATAACTTTGGTTGCAAGTTACATCCAAGCACAGCATATAATAAGCCTGAGGCAGGGCCAGCCAATACAAACTTATATCTGTCCAATTTTTTGAGGATGTTTTAGGATTATGTATAATAAGACAAATGCGTTTTATTAACACATTAATTACGTCATTATATGTGATCTTATTCTCCACAATTGTCAAAAGAAAATTTGTAATATATAGAGAAGGGGGTGGTGTTATTTAAAAGTGATGAAATTGAAAACAGGACAGAGTAGACACCCAACCTGCTACATCCCACTCTGTGATTTTATACCATTTGACAAATTTAATTATTGATCATAACTTTTTTAATTAGCATGCATGCCAACTCAAATTTGTTTCGCATGACATAACCAATTATTCCTAGTGAAAATTCAATTCAACAAATCTCAAGCTGTTTTACATTTACGTTGGAGGTTTATTTACTGAAGTTTTGTGCTATAATTATAAAATAAGTTTTGCAATTCATTTAACTTATTATAATATAAAACCATTGAGAGACTCTTGGTTCGAGCTGCCCAGAGCACATCAAGGCCTTGCATATATAATTTATTCGCAGTATCCACCTCAGCATAATTGATTTAATTTTTTTATGTTTAGTCAATCCTTGTCATAATATTCCTTGCATTAACTAACAATTCTAACTTTATTTTTACGTCCATTGAAATCTTCTAAAATTAAAAAATATTACCTGATTCAGATATTTGAACTCAAGAAATGTGCCGTTAATTCATACTTCTCATTAGGTTAAAAGTTTTAATCAAACGTAGCATAATTACAGAAGAAAATTAAAGCCCAATAGTGTAACGTTTAATTTAGTATAAGACAAAGAGTGAATAAAAAAAAAGAAATATTTATTGAGGTTGAATAATCCTTACGACACAATCCGTTATAATGAGAGCACAAGAATATATAATTTAGGTTTATTTCATGAACTGAAATGACAAACAACAGTGACTTTTCATTTAAGCCATGACTTATTTAATTATAGGACGACCGAAAGGAGATATTTAAATAGAGGATGATCTACAGAGGCTCCTTAGAAATCCACCTACTAAACATCACAAAGCTTTCTTCTTGTTTGTATTCTGGAGCAAGATGTCCTGCACCCTGCAATCAATATTAATTAATCGCGATCCCCAAATTAAAATTGGGACAATTACAATGAAGTCCTACACAAGAGAAAAAATGAAAAAATGGTCCCTGAAGTTGTTAATGACAAGTCGAGGAGCGTCCATTAACAAGTCGAGGAGCTTACACTGACAACTTCAGGGACTATTTCTTCATTTTTTCTCTTGTATGGGATTTCATTGTAATTGCCCCATTAAAATTTGATATTTCCTTTTAATAAAGAACAAAATAATGTGTTATTAATAAAATAAAATATTGTGGTCAAACAAACCACATATACTTTGATCTACCTTTATTGTTGCAAATGTCATTTGATTAGCGTAAGTCCTCGTGTATCTGCCTCAAGGGAATTTGTGTAAGAGATTCAGGCACAAAATATTGTAGGTGACATGAATAATTCAAGATGTCAATTAAAAAAACGTAACATATATAATGTAAAAACAATAATTAGTTTGGTCAAACAAAATTTCAATAAAAATTATAGGATATGTCTTATTGAGTTATAGTTGTATAAATTGTAAAAACAACTTAGCATCTCATATATATATATATATATATATATGTGTGTGTGTGTGTGTATTAACTGAGCGAGAATATAATACAAATATAAAACATTCTCTATTTAAACTTGGATAAAATCAGAAATTTATTTTAATTATTTATTATGTCCTTAACGTAGGACCTACTTGGGAAGTTGATATTGATCATAACTGTAAAATTTATTTCACATATTTACCAATCTATTCCTAAATTGATATTCCTTCAATAATAATCAAATATGAAAGCAAGGGAAGGAATTAGGAAGGATGGTTAGGGGGCTTTAAAAAAAGTATATAAATAACTAATTTAACTAACATCCTCAATCTATTCAAATTAATTAATTATGTCTTACATTAAGGAAGAAAGAGAGTACCAAAAAAAAGAGTTAATGACCTAATCACCTCTTATTGGTTATGGTAAGATAGTTAGAAGTGGCTTGTAAAAAAGACAGAAGGGACATACCTTGAAATAAACAATACCACTTGTATATTTTGTATTTCATGTAAATGCATGCATGGGACCGACTCAAATATTTTATAAAATGAATTATGACATATCTGGCAGATCTTAGAATGTTGCCTCTCCAAGTCAGGGTTTAAATAAGTACCTTGATATATAACATGGTATTTAAATATGTAAAACAATAAATTAAACAGATATCAGATGTATGTATGGCAGAACGATATGTACAAGTTTGAAGTATATACCCTGCAACTTGACCTTTAGCAAGCCATGGCCTCCAATCATCAACAATGGAGTAATTCAAAGCTCTAATCCACTCTTGAGTTGCGAAATAAGGAATAGCCAGGTCATGATCACCACTAACAATATATAAATATGTGATAATCAATTTCATTTCTCATACTTAGACATTGAATTAAAGGTATATAAAAAAATTAGGTATATCCTATCAATTGGCTTAAGTCTTTAGGAAAAAAAATGAAGATATGACTTGAGGCGAGTCTCTAACACTCAGATTAGTTGGACATTGAATTTGAAGATGAAGAGACTACCTTACCATTGCTACGAGAGTGACAACCCTCCATAGGAAATAATTATTTTAATAAAAACAGAAATATATACAAATATATTAATTATGTTGTGTCTTGTGTGAG
The DNA here is from genome assembly GCA_963210345.1 of Inga oerstediana. NCBI lineage: Eukaryota > Viridiplantae > Streptophyta > Magnoliopsida > Fabales > Fabaceae > Inga > Inga oerstediana. The sequence continues at coordinate 9,939,029 of OY723404.1, read as the reverse complement.
TTACCTCACTTACCTGTATATCAAGGAACGATAACCTTTCTTACTCAGATTTGCATGATACTCAAAGCTGTTAGGGATGTCTTGCACATAATTTTCTTTATTGCAACGTTGCCATCGCCCTACGCTTTCCTATATTACGGCCAAAATTAACTAAAAATTAATCATACATAGTTAATTGTAACCCATGCGAACGATTTCTAGTGTTTCAACACACACACACACACACACACGGACAGATTTTTGAACTTTTGTAGTAAAATTATATTGGCTGTATTTACATACTACACTAATTGACTATGAACTCCTTAAATAAGACTTTGAAATTAGCATTATGCATGACAAAAATGATATTAAATCAAACCTTTCGAACTTGCACAGCCTTAGAAACGCGGTCATAATTAACCCAGTAGTTGATTAGAAAATATGGGTAACTCTGAAAAAAGAAAAGGTATTGAAGTCAAAAACATCAAACATGAAACAAATGATGAATAAATAGTCCAAGTTTGCAAATTAAATTTGTACAGAAGAAAAGGTAAGAATGAAATATTATACTCTGCAACTCAAAGGTGGTAAATGCTCGTGAATGTTCTCAACAAGTGATCGTCGCATCCAAGAAACTTCACTTGGTTTAGGTGAAGCCCAATGATCGCAATATTTGGGATCCAAAATATTGGAAAGATTAATTCCTGAAGTGAGCTGAGGGTAATGTACAGGAAATACAAGTTGATCAACATGGTCATTTTTATATTGGAGAGAGACAAATCATAAATCAAATATAAACAAAAATAGAAGCGACATTTCTACAAATTAAGTATTGGAATTTGATTTTCAGCATTTAGAATGAAAAAGGTAATATCATCATTCTCTTCTGATAAACTAATCAAGGCTCTATTTCTATTTCCTATCAGACAAAGCACCAACTTTTAATCTATCATATTGCCAAACCTGGTGTGAAGTAGATCATGGTGCTCATTGTTACCGTTCAAACACAGTTTCAACAGTTCAGATTTAAAATTTTGAACTGATGTTTTTTAAAGAAAATTTATTTTAAAAAATTGATATATTATCTTTATTTCAAATTCTGTATACGTTAAAATATTTTAAAAAAAGAAAAGTAAAAAAAAAAATATCTCACGGTATGCGAAGGATTAATTACTTACCTTCCTGTAGTAGTCCATATATCTTGAACATGATTCGTTTGGAGAATCTATACAATTTTTCAGCCACGACTGCATATTGAAAACACGATATCATCAATATTCGATTCATTATATTAAAATTCATTGCGACTCTCAACCATTCATAGGTTATGATCAAATGAAGCTTATTCTTCATATTTCTTATGAAGCAAAGGAAAACGTTCCAGGTTATTTAAAGTGGTTAATTTTCCCTGTCAGTTATTATTTTGTTGAAAGAAAAAGAAATTATCTCACCACTGATGTTACTTTTAAAAAGAGCACTTACCATGTACAATTCATCAGAAATAAGTGCCATTCTATGAGCAAAAGCCACTTCATAGTAAAATTCATTCCTAGTTGTCAATGGATTCCCCAGCAAGCATCCCTGCAAAGAAAAAAAAAATTGAGACAGGCAAACAGACACACAGACACATTCACACACATGGTGAATTATACTTTTTAACACTAACTAGTCCATCCACTATATTTAGCTAGATGTCACCATTATTTTTTATAATTTAGAGTGAGAAAGAAAAATCACTGCAAACCTGAATATTTATCCGTGGGTCAAGGCTTCTTTGGTTTCCTGTGGGTTAACAGTTTGAATGAAGAAGAATCAGCTCATTAGGTAATGAGTCATACATAACTGATAAAAAATGAAACATCAATCTACGAAATCCAAAGTCAATTGAAAAAGAACAATAAATCAATTGTTAATTCATTAATTATGCAAATCAATCTGCAAGTAATAAATAAATAAATAAAACTTTCTCACCATTAGAAATTTCTTGAACAATAGAAGGAACAGTAATGCCAGAGTACGAGTCACCCCCAATGTATACTTGATTTGAGGAATATTCCGGGTGTTCCAAAAGCCACTACAAATTAAAAACTTAGTACATAACTTAATATACTTGGTTTATATATATAAAGATATATATGTTTGAATGATAATGAAAATGGTGATTAAAACGTGGCGACTCAATGATTAAATCAGTGGAATGCTTATACCTTTCGAAGAAACTGATGGGCATGGTGAACTAATTCATAATCACCTCGGGGAGGATTGGGTGCTTTTGAATAAGAGAATCCAGTTTCAACGGGCAAATCTGCAAAAATGATGCTACATACCTAAACCAGCAAGAGTTTCAACAGATTTTCTTATCAGAATGAAGAATAATTCAAAGCATGACAAATGATATAAAAAAAAAAAAATTGGTAATATGGGTTGTTTTATAGTATTGAGAAGAGAAGAGATATAAAAGTACACAGACTCAAATTATTTTAGAATCTTGAATTAAGATATCGTGTTAAACATGATTATATATGCTTTTTCTTAAAGTAACCTACAAGGTTTTTCAGTCCAAAAAAAAAAAAAAAAAAGCAGTAACCTAGAAGGTTTAGGATAATTTATTAGGCCCCAATATTTCCTTAAGTTCTATATATAAGATACAGTTTTTAGGCTAGCATCGTCTTATATAATTAAAAAATAGAAGGATGTATGAAATTTTAAGCAATTTTTTTCATTATTGCCCTTATTTTTTTATTTTATACATGCTATATCATTGCATTAATTGTCTCTCACACAACTTTTTATTATTCATCTTTTATTTCTATAAATAAAAGTGTTTTTAAAAAAATAAAATAGATTTTTACGTATTTATGATCTTAGATATAGAATTGGAGGATAGTATTGTTATATGTATTTACAATCACATGTGCCGATTTCTTGTTACAAAAAGAGGCTTAGGGTGCAAAAATAATCATTAAGTTATACCAAAAATGTAAAAGTAAGAATAAACTTTTTTAAATATAAGAGTAACTATAAAAATTATAAAAGAGGGTAAAAGTGACATGCCGTCAAAATTAGTTATGTAATGGGCATTTGAAAAACTTAACACTGGTGTTAATTTTACTCTTTCTGATAATATTTATGATTACTTTTGCATTTTTAGTATAACTTAATAGTTATTTTTGCATCTTAACCCTAATAAAATAAAATTAATACTAAAAAAAACAGTGCTAGGACTTTAGTACCTTTGTCCATGACCAGGGCCTCAATTCTAACTTAGGCACGCGACCGGCTTTGTATTCCTTTACAGCAAATGCTATTGGGCCTACAACACCGAATAAGTAAAATTTTTTTTTGGGAAAATTGTGAAAAAAGACCTCACCAGTAACTTATTTATCAAATGGGACCTTCGCGTGCAGATCATCTTCCACATGTGCAGAATATCTTCCCTGGCGTGCAGATGATCTTCCCTGTGTGCAAACTTCTTCCCTATACGTGTGCAGATATCTTCCCTCCGTGTGCAGATAATCTTCCCAGGTCCCATTTGACAAATAAGTTGCTGGTGAGGTCTTTTTTAGCAATTCTGTCTTTTTTTTATCGAACGAATAAGTAAATTCAAATGCTCTATTTTCTTCAACAGAAGGCTAATGTCTTCGCTCTTTAAGTTTATATATAAAATGTATTTTTAGTCCCTTAATTTTAATATTATCAGTCTAATTTAACTGAAAACGCTGGCTCAATAAAAAATGATGACTCTACAATTAAATACTGACAAAACATGCATTGAATTTTGATTTTTTAATATAATAATCATTTTTATATTTTAAAGTTCAAGAACACTTTCTTAATATTTAATTGTAGAGTTGGCATTTAAATTTGCTAAGTCAGTATTATTTTTCGTTAAATGAGACTTACAATTAATGGACTAAAAATATACGTTATAAACTTAATAGACTTAATTGAAATTTAATATAAATTTAAAGACCACACATATACTTTAATCTCAATAAAATTAGGCAAATATATACCCAAGCTAAATTTAAGTGATAAATATGTATGATATTAGAATAAGAGTTTTTGGTAACCTATTTCAAGTAGAAGTCCTGAAAGTGACGAGCAGCCAGGACCCCCAGATATCCAAAGCATAAGAGGGTCTTCCTTAGGGTTTCTTTCAGACGGTATAAAATAGTAAAACAATTGCACTTCTTGTGATTCTCCTACACCCACATACCTGCACCACCATACACACACATGAATACAATGTACTCCCTCTGGACCTTAATGTAGGATTGATTTGGGGAGTTGATCTCTATCCTAAATATAAGATTTATTTAAAATATTGGTTGATCACTTCCTAATTTACTCTGATCGATACTACTTCAATAATAATCAAGGAGAAGAGGAAAAAGTGAAAAGTTCAGAGATAGAGTCATAAGTGCGTCAAAAGTTTAAAGACTAAGTCATACTGAATCATAATTTAGGGACTGCGTTATAAATGAGTTAAAAGTTGAGGGATAAAAGATTAATTTTCCCAGTTAATTTGGTCCCTAAGTTTAGGAATTTTATTTTTGCATCCTTAATTCAAAAATATAAAAAACTAGAACTGACCCAGTTTCAAGTTGAAAAGGAAGGGACCCTTCAAATCCAGGAAGGTGGTGTACAGTTTGAGCAGAAGTTGCGATTTGAGCTGAAATCAGCAACAAAAGAACAGGAAACAGAAGCATCTCGAACATGTTTGTGTGTAGACCCTCCTTTTTGCGCATTGTGACTCGGAATCGTCTCTCGTTGATGCCCTTCTCTCTCAGTTGGGGGAAAAAAACAGGGACGCCCCTCTCTCTTTCTCTGAAAAACGGTGAATTTAAATACGCGTACGGCGCATATTTTCGCATGAGGATTGCAATCTTCGTTGCTTGCGAGGGAAGAGACAATTCCAGCGCGGACTGCAAGGGCATTAAATAATGTAATACTCCCTCCTGTTTTTATAATATAGTAATTGAGAAGTTCATCTTGATTTTGATCTTTGATGTCTATAAGAAGATCTATTTATCGTGTTTATTAATATTTTTTTAAATTTATCTATATTGATATTTCCTCAACAATAATTAAATAAAAAATGAATAGGTCTTATATTAAGGATAATAGAAAATATCATTCATATTTAAATATCATTTTTTTTTGTTTTGATGGATTAATTAAAATAAGTTATATTGTGGATTGGTGGCTGCATATCATTATAATTTTTTAATTTGTTTAATTCCACTATGTATATCAAACAAGACATGAAGTTTAAACGTTTAGTGAGGTACTTTAATTTAATTATACAGAAGCAAATAATTTGACTTTGTCTAGACATTCAACACGCTGTTTTTTCCCCCATTTTTACTCTAAATTAATTACATGTCTATCTCTCCTTTTTTTATTTATTCACTCTTTCATATCTTTTCATACACATCCTCTCTCACACTCATTATCTTTATCAATAAGGGTGTTTTTGGAAAAAAAATTATATCTCACACATATTTATTATTTTTAACTAATTTTAATCAATTGTTCATTTTGTGTTATTTAGCCAATTGTTGCTTATAAAAAAGATAGGGGGAGTATATAATAAATATTCCTTCCAGTACTTTTTATAAAATCCATTTTGAATTACCTGAACATTAACTACATTTTTATTAATTTCACCCTTAATTAGTTCTTTTATCACTGATTATCTTTATCTCATATATTTTATACACCCCCCCCCCCTCTCTCTCTCTCTCTGACTAACCCTCATATAAAAAAAATAAGGGTATACCACTCTAGTTCTTTCTATAAATCACTTATAATTCATCCTCACATAGAAAATATTGCATTAAATTGATAAAACCAAGGAACGAAAAATCGAATTGAGTAATGAACTGGTCACAGCACAGGTTCAAGGGTTAATGGATCAATCGGGGTCTAACCGGTAGTTGAACCGGTCATATTAAAATATTATAATTTATTAGTGGCAATATATATTAATATATTTTTAAACTTCTATAGATAAAAATGAAGATTTTTAGAAAAAAATACTTAAAATCTATTAGTATGAGTTATAATGCCTATACTTATGCAATGATATCTCCTTTTCTATAGTTATTATATCTTTTTAAATAATTTTTTTCATTATCTTCTTCATTTTTTTTAGATTTATTCTTTCTTTACCTATTTTTCTCTTCATTTTGGTCTTCAACTTCCAATTTTTCCCTAAAAAAGGTAAAAAAAAAAAAATGAAACCGGTTCAACCAGTTGAACCACCGGTTTTACCCGGTCCCCCAGTTTAACCATCAAGCCAGACGGACCACTGACTGGTTCCCGGTTCAACCAGTCAGTCCGGTCCAATCCGATTTTTCGTACAATGGATAAAACTTTTAAAATTTGTCCTTTGACTCTCTTTCCAACTAGAATCTTTGTGCAAATTAGTGTATGCACCCTCCTGTAAGTCTGTCCTTGTCATTTGTCCGTGTGTGTGCTCTCTCTCTCTCTAAGCTCTAAAGAAAAGTTTATGACTTACTTTATGGAATAAGCATGAGGATTACATGTTTGCCATTCTGCCCAAAAAGGAATAAAGAATTCAAGCGAGGAGAGCGCGGGTACTAATTAAATATGCAGTTACACACACAATAATATGGCTTTTTCTTTTTGTTTGCCAACTCACAACAATGTTGCTATGCTTACATCTAATAATTTATACATATATCTAACTTAACGCTTAAACTTCATTCTTTTATATTCTGGCGGGGGAAAAAAACTTCATCCTTTTAACGTTTAAACTTCATGGCATCATGCCTTGTTTGAGATGCATAACTGAATTAAACAAGTTAAAAAATTACAATGACACAAGTCAATATGTTCACCCTAAAGTCAATGTTAACAAGAAATACCTATATGCTACCTGAAATATATTTTATTTTGTTGTTGATTTAAATTATTGTCTTATTCCATCTGTTTCTCAAATATAAGCCATCAATATCTAACCCATTAATATTAATAAAATTATTTAAATTTTGATTTCTAATTTAATATTTAACAAATCATAATTATTTTCCATGTTTACCCCCTCTTTCATAATTTCTTAATCCTAAATTTTAAGGCGTCATGCCTTGTTTGAGACGCATAACTGAATTAAAGAAATTAAAAAATTACAATGATACATATCAATATGTTCACACTGTTGGCAAAAGAAAAATCAATATGTTCACACTATAGTCAATGTTAATAAGAATACCTATATGCTAACTGAAATATATTTTATTTTTTTGCTGATTTAAGTTAGTGCATTATTCCATCTATTTCTCAAATATAAGCCATCAATATCTAACCCATTAATATAATAAAATTATTTAAATTTAATTTATAATTTAATATTTAACAAATCATAATTATTTTCCATGTTTACCCCCTCTTTCATAATTTAGGTTTCATGAACTGAAAAAATAAGCAACAGTACCAACATAGAGTTGGTATAGTAATGTAAAACTCAACTAAATTCTTCTAGGTCTCGAGTTTGAATCCAAGAGGAGGCACTTGTATTGTGAGAGGAAGCCATGAATCCTGAATTGGACACCAAATAATAATATCAAAAAAAGAAGAAGATAAACAACAGTGACATGTCATTCAAGCCAGGAGATATTCAATTAGAGGATAATCTAAAGAGGCTTCTTAGAAAACCACCTACTAAAACATCGCAAAGCTTTCTTCTTGTTTGTATTCTGAAGGTAGATGTCCTGCACCCTGTAATCTATATTAATTAATCATCTTCCACAAAATTTGTTATTTCTTTTCATTTCCTTTTAATAAAAGACAAAAATTGTTATAAACAACATAAAATATTGTGGTCAAACAAAGCAAACAGATATATATTGACACACACACACACACACATTGATCTAGCTCTACTGTTGCAAAGGTCATTTGATTAAAGTCCTCGTGTATGTGCAAGGGAATTTGTAGGGATTTCTTGTAGAGTTTTAGTTGTATAAATTGTAAAAATAACTTAACATCACACACACACACACAGAGTTTAAAAGGATTAGAGAAGGTTAAAAAAATTTTATTAGCTTTCTTACTATTTTATCTTACATATGCTCTTTATTAAATTTTATAACACCACTTTTCCATTTAAATTGAATTCATTCAAATTTTCCCTAACCTCCCCTCTGTGGCTGATAACTGATGGTGCTCTTGTCGCTAAAACAATCAATTAAACTAGGTCCAATTATAAATACAATAAAGTAGCAACCTAGGTTATTCTTTCAAGAAGCAATCTAAGGGTTTTCTTTAGGATTGATTTTAGATTATGAGAGATATACCTAAATTAGAATGCGAGGCACTACTATCTAAATAAAATGAACTAAATGTAATATGAAAATAACTCTAAAACCTATTTGAGAGTAAAATTAATCTAAATTAATGCAAATGCAAATATGGGGTTTTTTAAGAAAAGGGAAAATTAAAATCCTAAGCAAAGGAAAACAACTAATAGCTAAGAAAATCAATAAAAGTAAAGATAACATGTTTTTTTTTTTTGGTACGGTGAAGGTAACGGGGACAACTTTGGATTTACATGAAGCTAACTTTCCCAACCCAAATTAATTAATTAGGGTAAAGGGATTCTGATAAAAGAGTGGAATTAGTAAGCTTAATCACCTTATTGAAACATGAAAACCTTAAAGTTCCATAACACTCAATCCATTATATAACTCATAATGGTATTAAGGCTAGCTAGTTAAACTCATTAAAACTAATAGCAATTAAATTCAAATTAATTCTGAAAATTATGCTAAATATTATCTAATTGAACAACTAGACACATTACCTACTCAATTAAACAACCAAGAGGTAAAAATCCAAAATTGCAATATAACCCACATTGACAATTAAATTAATAATAAAAACTCAATTATGGATTCAATTGAATATCCAAATGTATGTAAACACAAAATCCAGCAAGTCTCTCAGCACAAAATTAATCTAAATATCAATTTAATCACAAAATAACTATGTCTACAATCTATAAATAGATTATTCTCAAGCAATACAACTCAAAATTATTTAAAATTAAACAATGATCTCAAGTTTTGGATAAAAAATATAAATAGAAGAGCCATTAATTCCTTTGTGGTCTTTAACTGCAAATCATAGGCTCTAACCTTCTCCTTGCTCCTCTTAAATTGTTTTCCAAACTAGCTCAAGCTGGCATAGATCCCGTTGTTCCTCCAAGCTCCTTAAAGCAAAACACGATCATTGATGAATGAAGAATGGATGGCGAGGGTGTGGCTACTTGGAGGATTCATTCGTGAACGGAGGAATTGGTGGGTGACGTGACGTGAATGGTGAAGAAGGGAATAAGTGATGACTGAATGGAAAGGGAGTTAGCTCTCAATGAGAGTGTCTATAATCTTGTGGCAGATAGTTTTTTCTTTTTTTGAAATCACACTAAGGTCCCTACCAAAAAAAAAATATAAAAAAAGTTTCATAATTTGTCAATGATAGATCTTTCATTTAGCTTGTTAATTGTGGTTCTTTCACTTTTTATTGACAAGTTATGAAACTTTTTTAATATTATTTTTCTTAAATGGGACCTTGGTATACGTAATTTTCCATTTTTTTTATATATAGAACATGAGAGAGATTTGGGTGTAATGCCTCCTAAAATAGAATTGGCCCATTCAAACTAAGTCATTAAATTTTCCTCAAACTTCCAAAATCAATTCTGCCATGTCACAAGATATTAACTCATTACAAAACAGACAATTAAAATATCAATAATTTAAACCAAATAATATCATAATTATTTCAAATTTATATTATTTCCTAAAATTAGCTAATAATCTAAATAGTTCCTAATAAATTCAAAATAACCTAAAATCATCCCAAAATATAGGAATTATTCAAATGGTAAATGCCTTTACAAATGTTGTTATTTGTGTTATAAGTGTAGCAAATTCTTTAAAATAGGGAAAATCCTTTTAAAAGATAGATGATTCATTTAAATTCTTAATTGGATTATTAAATTCAACAAATCCTAAATCAGGCCATATATCCCAAAATAGGATTTCATAATTTATTAATTTTACCCTACGGTACTCTTCATTTGATTCCAGGTTAGTTAAAAAATAACCCAATGTATTAGCCTACGCGGCACTCATTCATCTCTATTATTCTAATTTTTTTAGAAAAATATGTACTCATTAATTACAATCTCTCTCCCGGCAACACCTTTCCAAAAAGCTCTGCCTCTCTCCACAACGGACGGGGAGCAGAACCTCTCCACTTAAGTTCCGATCCACTTTCCTGCAGGCTTCTTTCAATTGCAGAAGAAATCACTACAAAAAAAAGGTATTTTGTAGCGGTGAAGTTGTAGCGGTTATATTAAACCGCTACAAATTATCGTATTTGTAGCGGTTTTTACGTAAACCGCTACAAATTTGTAGCGGCAAGCTTTTTTTGTAGCGGTTGTGTACACAAAACTGCTACAAATTTGGCACGAAATTCCCGTCAAAACTTGTAGCGGTGATTTTGTAGCGGTTAATACACAGAAACCGCTACAATATTCCCGCCACTTGGCGAGACCAACAGTGTAGCGGTTATTTGTAACGGTTACAGCAAGAGAACCGCTACAAAATACCAAAGGTCAGCATTTTGTAGCAGTTATACCCCTATAACCGCTATAGAATTTCAAGAGTCTTGATATTTGTAGCGGTTCTGGGCAATAACCGCTACAGAATTTCAAACGTTGTCATAATTTGTAGCGGTTATTGTTAAACCGCTACAAATTTAATTATTTGTAGCGGTTAGAGTAGTGGTTATTTGAATAACTGCTACTAAAATCTGGCCTATTTAAACCTTCGCCTTCCTCATTTCTCTCCTTTTACTCATTTTGTTTCCTGGAGCTTCTCTGAGTGATTTCTTCAAGATTTGAGCGTTCAGACGTCTGTGCAGGAGTTTTTACTACAGTATTTCTCAGTATTTGCACCTGAGGTACGTATATAACATGTATTTTATTTATATTTGTATTTTTATTAGATTTTTGCATAATAATGTGACTAATTTATTTTTGTTTTGATTTTTGTACAGTTGATATGGTTTCAAGAGAGGATAAGGGGAAGGCCCCTGAGGTCCCCAGACCAATTTTACGGGGTGGCAGTAGCCGGGCAGGGGGCAGAGGGAGGGGGCAGCGCGGAGGCAAGGCGACTACGGCATCTCAGCCCATCCCCCTACAGGAGTCGGCCCCACCACAGGCACCGCAGACTATCCTACAGGAGACAACCGCACCAGAGGTGCCTAAGGTTGGGGGGCCAGATATTAGCATCGAGGACTTCCTCAACGAGGAGGAGTTCAAGATCCCGATTGGGTTCAGGGAGATGGAGCAGTTCCTCGATGAGAAGGACGCTCGGGACCAGAACAACCCACGAGGGTCGTCTTCGCGGTCAACTGGGTTTGAGGTGCAGGTTGAAGGTAAATTAATTTTTTAATTTAGTAAATTATTTATTTAAATTAGAAATGTTAACTTTGAATTACAATTTATCTAACGTGCGGTAAACTGTGCAAACGAGCAGGGGAACGTTTCGACGAGGAGGCTAGACGTGACCGGTGTGAACAGATTGGACCGGAGCCTGCGAGTTATAGTGCCGTGGAATGAGGGCACTGACCAGCCCATCCACAATGGGGTTCACCTGCTCAACCGCTTCCTGAACGACCTGGGCGCGAACTGGATGCGGTTCCCCCTTCACTTCAGGACGTGGAGGCACGTTCCGAAGGGGCCGAAGGACCTGACTTGGAGGAGGTGGTTCAGGTAATTAAAATTATTTAATTAATACTTTTTGTAATTAATTCTATTTAATTAATATTTTATAAATTATGTTTTTTGTAATTATTGATATTTAAATAATTTTTTTTCAGCTGCGGTTTGCCGTCCGGGGGAACCGGAAGATGTACGCCCTCGTGAAGATGGGTGACGCCTGGAGGAACAGGAGGAACCGTCTCTTCCACAAGGTGGATAAGGACGGGACGATGCCTCTGGAGCAGCTGATCGAGAGCGTCCCGGATGACGTGCCGCCGAACGACTAGGCGAGTTTCGTCCAGTTCAGGAGGAACCCTGAGGCGCAGGTAATGTATTTATTAAATTTTTTATATATAATTTTGTAATTGTTAAATATTAAATTATAATTTCAATTTAATTTGTATTTAAATTTAAATTATAATACATTTATTTTTTTTTTCCAAGAGCTTGCTCAGAGGAACGCCGAGATCCGGGCACAGCAGACGATCCACCACACAGCAGGATCGAAGACCTTTGCTGTGACCTATAGCGAGCTGGTAACTTTTCAAAATATCACTTACTTTTAGCTGATGATTTCATAATACTAATTGATTTGTGTAATTGTTTCAGGAGACGAAGGCACAGCAGGAGAACCGTCAGACGGACTATGGGGAGTTGTATGCCATCACACACAGACACCGTGATGGGACTGCGACCTCTCAGCAGGCAGAGGCGGCCATTTTAAGTAATTTTATTATTATATTTTTTATAAAACCAAGTTAATAATGAAAAATGCTAATTAATCATTGTTTGATAAAATGACAGGAGCGGATGCAGCAATCGCAGGCTGAGCTGCGACAGACCCAGCCTGAGGAGTCACAGGGGTCAGTGGACCCGACGGCTCCTTTGAAGGTGGGTCTGGCTCAGGCTGAGCACCCCAGACGCGTGCTGGGGATGGGGATAGGCGCCAGACCTAGCATGGTCTACGGCAGGAGCGCCGCCTCTGAGGCTGGTAGCTCTAGAGGGGTCAGACGTCTGAGGGACGAGTCTATTGACCAGCTGCGGTCAGATTTGGAGCAGTGGATGCAGTAGATGCAGGTGTAGCATATACAGCAGATGCAGCTGCACGCTGATATGATCTACGCTCAGCAGACGCAGTGGCGTGAGATCGCGAACAACATGCTCGAGGGGGCATGGAGTCGCATGTTCCCGAACGAGCAGCATCCAGCGGTTCCCCCTGTCCCTCGCTACGTTGTCCCGAGTACTACTCCTCCTCCTCCTCCTCCTCCTCCTCCTGCTGATGACGATGGTGCGGTTCACTCTGCGCAGCTGCCTGATCCAGCAGGACCTGAGGGAGCACCAAATGATCAGCCCCCAGCTACTTAGTTTAGGACATGTTTTTTTGTTGAAACATTTGTAAATATATATATAAGTTTGTATTTCAGAACTTTCTTACTGTGTTTAATATAATTATATTTATATTATTAGATCGCGTTGTTTAATTTATGAATTAATTGCAATAATTATTTATATTTCTAAATTTTAAAAAAAATAAAGCATATATATTTGTAGCGGTTTTTAGTTAAAACCGCTACAAATATATATATTTGTAGCGGTTTTAACTTCAAACCGCTACAAATATATATATATGAGTAGCGGTTCTCAAATAGAAACCGCTACTAAGATATATAAAGTTGTAGCGGTTTCTCTTGTGAAACCGCTACAACCATATATATCTTAGTAGCGGTTTTACAATAGAAACCGCTACAAATATGTGTATATTTGTAGCGGTTTTACAATAAGAACCGCTACAAATACTTATCATTTGAATTTTGAAATTTGCCGCCTTTGTGCATGTTTGTAGCGGTTATGTTATGTATAACCGCTACAAAATAAAAATTATTTTTAAATTTGCTGTCCAACGGCTTTAATGTTAGTAGCGGTTTTATATATATAACCGCGACAAATACTCAACAAGTAAATTTTGAATTTCCCACCAATGTTAACGGCTTGAAAATTAGTAGCGGTTTTTTATACATAACCGCTACAAATACTCAACATATAAATTTTGAATTTCCCACCAATGTGTAACGGCTTGAAAATTAGTAGCGATTTTTTATATATGACCGCTACTAATATTTTATAACTGTAGCGGTTTTAGAACCGCTACAAATTTATAAACGTTGGAATTTCAGAATATAAGGTTCTTGGCATTCGTCATTATCTTCTCACTCATCTTCTTCTCTATACTTTCTTCTCTCTCACTTGTAGCTATGGATAAATCATGGATCAGGTTGCCGCGTAATTCTCTTGAATATTTGTACTGATTAGACAGTTTCTTGGATTTCACATTCACTCATGCCAGCTGTAACGGCAAGATCGTCTGTCCGTGTCGGAAATGCAAGTTCAAGAAGTGGCATGCATGAAATGTTGTGAAGGAACATTTGCTTGTGAAGCCTTTCCCTGAGGACTATACGTTCTGGGCAGTTTATGGTGAGAAGGCCGGCATTAGATATGACGATGCTCTTCCTCTAAGTTCTCAAGTAGGCGTTCAAGTAGATGAAGATGATCCTGTGAATGATGTTGTGCGTGATGCGTTTGGATTTCAAGGCGACAACTTCAACGAAGAAGTGCACGGCTCTGAGCTGGTTTTTATGGGGAATGAAGTAGCTCGGGATTTTTTTAGCTTGATGGATGAAGCAGATCGTCCTTTATATCAAGGTTGTCGCAAATATTCTAAATTATCTTTCTTAATCAAATTGTATCATATCAAGTGCTTGTGTGGGATCACAGATAAGGGAATGTCGATGTTGCTCGACTTATTACAAAATGCATTCCCCGACACCGAGATTCCCATAACGTTCTACGAGGCCAAGAAGATTATCAACAGGTTGGGGTTGAATTATCAAAAGATTGATGCATGCCCAAATGATTGTATGCTGTATTGGGGAGACGATTCCAGCAGGGAGACGTGTAAGAGATGTCACACATCGAGGTACAAGACAATTCGGAAGGGGAAAAAGCAGAAGAAGAAACTTGCAAAAATTCTCAGGTACTTCCCTTTGAAACCTCGTTTACAAAGATTATTTATGTCGTCTAAAACTGCTGAGCATATGAGGTGGCATGCCGTTGATAAAAATGAAGACGGTAAATTAAGACATCCGCGGGATGCAGCTGCTTGGAAAACGTTTGACAACGACTTTCCAAATTTTGCGACTGACCCCAGAAATGTTCGGCTTGCATTGGCGACCGCCGGTTTCAATCCTTTCGGGAATCTTAGCACAAGTTACAGTATTTGGCCGGTAGTCTTAGTTCCCTACAACTTACCCCCTGGATGTGTATGAAACAAAACTCTTTCATTATGTCTATGATTATTCCAGGCAAAAAGGCACCGGGCAATGACATCGATGTGTATCTCCAACCGCTTATTGCGGAATTGCTTGACCTGTGGAATGTCGGCTTTGAGACATACGACGCTTACAGCAAGACTTTGTTCAACATGCGTGCAGCCTTGATTGGACGATTAGTGACTTTCCTGGCCTTGGCACATTATCTGGTTGGAATGTGCATACTGGGTCGGCGTGTCCAGCTTGCAATTTTGACTTTGACGCATTGCACCTTCCTCACAGCCGAAAGTGGTGCTTTATGGGGTATCGGAGGTTTCTCGATGGAACGCATAAGTTCAGATTGCAATGGAATCACTTTAATGGGAAACCAGAAAAAAGAGGACCACCTCAGACTTTGTCCGGTATAGATATCTTACAGCAGCTTGAGCATGTTGACTTTGAGTTTTGAAAAAGCGACGATTCAGCACAAACTCGCCAAAAGACGCGCAGGACTTTGGCGCCTCAGCAGTGGAAGAAGATAAGTATTTTCTTCACGCTTCCATATTGGAGATCTAATTTACTTCGCCACAGTCTTGATGTAATGCACATTGAAAAAAATGTTTGCGACAATGTACTGTATACGCTGCTTAACGAACCCGGCAAGACAAAAGATCACCTTCAATCGAGGAAAGATTTACGCGACATGGGAGTTCGTGAAGACGCTTGGCCAGATGAGCATGACAGATTTCCACCGGCAAAGTTTACCCTCACAAAACCGAACAAGGAAGTGTTCCTCACGGCGTTGAAGAAATTAAAAGTTCCTGATGGGTATTCAAGCAACATTTCTCGATGTGTCGACTTGCAGACTCGAAAGGTTACTGGCCTGAAGAGTCATGACTCACATGTTCTCATGCAGCAGTTACTCCCTCTGGCTATAAAGAATACACTTCCTCCCGATGTTTCCATTATTTTGGTGGAACTTTGTTCTTTCTTTCGGAAGTTGTGTTCTAAGGTTTTGATCATTGAGGAGCTCGATCAGCTACAGTCGAAAATCATTCTTACGCTTTGTCATTTGGAGATGATATTTCCTCCGTCCTTTTTTACTATGATGGTTCACCTCACAGTCCACCTCGTTCATGAAATAAAGCTCGCTGGGCCAGTACAATATCGTTGGATGTATCCGATTGAGAGGTACTCATTTTAAATATGTGCTTTAATTTATTGTCCGTTTTTAATGTTTGCTAGTCGTCCTTTTCATCATTTTATATCAATTTTCTCTTCTGTACTTCGTAGGTTCCTTGGGAAATTAAAATCTTACGTGAGGAATAAGGCATGGCCAGAAGGTTCTATAGCTGAAGGCCATATAGGGGATGAGGTGCTATATTTTTGCTCAAGGTACTTTGATGATCTTGAGACGGCTTTCAACCGCCCGCCTCGTGTTGACGATTGTCCTGAACCTGCACCGACATCAGGAGAATTTATCCCTTGTGTTGGTAAACCAGTTGGAGCAACTGAGAACTTCAAACTAACGGCAACTGAGAAGTTGCAAGCACATAGACATGTCTTGATTAATTGCACTCAAGTTGAACCTTTCATACGGTAAGAATTGTACACTTACATGTTATTCGATCTATATCTTTCGTAACATTTCTCACTTTCATTTCACTAACGCCTTTCCATTATTAATTGCAGGGAATTCAGAAGTCATGTTAAGCGTCAACTCAGGATCCGTACACAAACATCCTCGGAAGTTGATAGGAGGGTCAACAGAGAATTCCCAAGCTGGTTTGCGCGCAGAATGCTAAATAACTACAACCCACACTCACCAGATTTCAGAGCTCTCGCAATCGGCCCTCTTGATCATGCAAAACGGTTTACAGCATACAATGTAAATGGTTTTAAGTTTTGCACGGTTTCACGGGATCAAGGATTGCAAACACAGAATTCGGGTGTTTATGGCACATTTGGGACAAGGAGTTATGTGAGCAGCAGTGACGCCAACATGCAGTTCGGAGGCGTCCCTTACTATGGCAAGCTTCTTGATGTGGTTGAGCTTAATTACCAAGGTCGTTTCACGATGACGCTGTTCAAGTGTTTGTGGGCAAATACCACTACTTCTTGGGGACTGACAACTGACGACCTAGAGATCACATCAGTCAATTTCTCACGGCCGATTCATACTGGTATTTCTCAAGATGATGAGCCGTATATTCTAGCTTCAGAGGCACATCAGGTTTATTATGTCGAGGACGAGAGGCATAGGGATTGGCACATGGTCGTTCATTTAAAGCCAAGAGACCTTTACGACATAGGTGAAGGCGATAACATCGCCTACGAGAGTGAGCCATTTCAGCCAGCTGATTTTGAAAACTACTTCCCTGAAGGCGATGACAATTTACCTCTACTGCGGTGAGTTTTTTTAAGTCCACGTCATTTGAATTAAATTTTTTAAAATTAATAATACATCAATAACAATAATTTTTCTACAAAATTTTTGTAGGGATGGCGACGATGAGTGATCAAATTCAAATTATGCTTTTGTCTTTACAAAAAATGCAAAAATTTTTTTAAAATAAAATGTAAAAAAAAATTTAAAATAATATTTGTAGCGGTTATTAAACCGCTACTAAATGAATAACTGCTACAAAATGGATATAACCGCTACACTAACCGCTACAAATAGCACTATAAATATTAAACCGCTACAAAAATACAAATAACCGCTACTAACTAATAACCGCTACACTAACCGCTACAAATAGTACGTGGATCCCTATAAATACCCTTACCACAACTCATTTCAAACACTCCCCAATTTCTTTTCACCTTGCCTTTCTTTCATTTTCTCTCATTTACAACTTCTTTTGTAAAAGTAGAGGAGCTGAATAATACGATCAAATATGGTAACAAGATTTTTAATTTTTTTTATAATACTTCTTTCCTTTCTATAAAATTTATTCTAACCATTTTTTTTTCAAGATATATCATAACTGTATCTCATTTTCATCTATTTTTCATACACAATTACATTATATTAGATAACATAATAGTTCCTTATTACCTACCTATCCTTAATAATATTATTAATATAAATTTTATACTAATCCAATTCAATTACATTTTTCCTTTTTATTTATTAATAAGTTAAACTATTAAATAATAACCTAATTGAAATAGATAAAATAATAACAAAATAAACTATTTAATTTAATATTGCAAAAACAGAAACAAATAATTATATATTTTTAAAAAAAAATTTAAATATTTGTAGTGGTTCTTAAACCGCTACTAAATAACGCGCCTTTTTACAACTAAAATTAAATTTTTTTTGCGCCAATTTTGAATTTCATGAAATTAGTAGCGGTTTTCAAAACCGCTACTAATTTCATGAAATTCAAAATTAGTAGCGGTTTCTTAACCGCTACAAAATAAAAAAATGTCATTTTTTTCGCCAACAAAATTTCAATTTTTTATATTTGTAGCGGTTTGATAACCGCTACAAAAAAAAATTCATTTTTTTTCGCTCTCAAAATTTCAATTTTTTATATTTGTAGCGGTTATATAACCGTTACAAATATCTCTGAAAAAAATTTCATCCATGTGGGTATTGTAGCGGTGAAGTTGAACCGCTACAAATGATGTAGCGGTTATTTTTGATTGAGTAGCGGTTTTATATAACCGCTACAAAACTGCTTGCAACATACGATTTAGTAGCGGTTCTAGTAACCGCTACTAACCTTGTTTATAGCGGTTAGAACCGCTACTAATACCCATTTTTAACCGCTACTAAATTACATTTTTTTTGTAGTGAATGGAGCCACAAATGAAGAGAAAAAGCACTTGAGAACGTAAGCGAGGAGCCTCCATCGATTATTAACCCAACAATGGCCGTGAATTGCGGTTCGAACTTGAGAAATGGTGAAGGAGGAGCGTTGGGATCGAAGGTGGATGAGTGAGAGTGTTATCAATGAGTCCTTATTTTTATAAAAAAAAATTAAAATAATAGAGATGGATGATTGACGCCTAACACATGGGATTATTTTTTTGAAATCAAATAAGGGCATTAAGATAAAATTAATAAATTATAAAAATCTATTTTAAGACATATAACCTGATTTATGATTTATTAAATTTAACAATCTAATTAAGAATTTGAATGATTCAGATGTCCTTTAAAGAAAATTTTCATTTAAAATATTACTTTTGTACTTGTGTTATATAAGTTTGCATAATATTAAAATAGGGGTTTCTTGGCTTAGCGCCCACCTCACCCTTTATAATTTAAGGTGGGGTAAGATCAAACTCTAAATAAAAAAAAAACTTGGGCCCAAAATGTAGCTGCCACCACCAGAGCTCTTGGTGCTTGATGGCCACCGTCGGAGCTCCGGTGGCTGGCCGATGGTGGTTTTTCCGAGAAGGGTGGTTTGGTGTTTTTTTAATTGAGGGGCAATTTCATAAAAGTACTAACATTTTAAAATTCCTCTTTAGTCGTGAGGTATGGATTTAGGATTTTTCATATTGGACTCACCTTTTCGGTATTTCGAATTTCAAATAGTATCTATTATATATATAGATAGCTTGTAGTAACCATGCATACTAATGGCATTAATTTTTTAACCTACATAAGTGAAGCCATAAATATTAACGGTGTTAACTTTTTAACCTTGAAAGTGAAATATTTTTTTTGATAATATTGAATGTTAATTGTGAATTGTTTGGAAAATGAAAAGACACTTGAATATTATCTAGGAAATATGAAATGTCAATATGAAGCATGTGCTTTTACTATTTAATTGTACACCGTTCATATGTCTACCCAAAAAAAGTCAGTTGAATGTTAATTATAAATCGTCAGAAAATGAAAAGCCACTTAAAAGCTTATAGTATTAGTGAAAAAGCCACCTCACAAAACTAACACAAGTGTGCATAAGATGTGAGCTTTTTATTTGGTAAAAAACAAAAGATGAGGCATTCAAGTTTTCAGATATCTTTTGATGGCTAGACCAAGGGATTGAACATAAAATATTATCTTTGATAATATTGAAAATAAAATATTAAAATTTTGGGAGTGACCTGAAATTAGTTTTAATATTCTAACAAATTAAAAGTATAAACTTTTTAACAAAACTGTGGAAAGATTCTTTGGAAGAAAAAACTATTTGAACTTTGAACCTAGACAAGTGAAGTCATACATACTAAGGGTGTTAACTTTTTAACTTTGAAAGTGAAATATTTTTTTGATAATATTGAATATTAATTGTGAATTATTTGGAATATGAAAAGACACTTAAATATTATCTAAGAAATACTAAAAGTTAATATGAAGCAAGTGCTTTTACTATTCAACTGTATACCTTTCATATACCTGCCAAAAAAACCAGTTGAATGTTAATAATAAATTCTCGGAAAATGAAAAGCCACTTAAAAGTTTGTAGTATTATATTGCCAAAAAAAAAAAAAAGCTTGTAGTATTAGTGAAAAAACCACCTCACAAAGCTAACAAAAGTGTGCATAAGATGTGAGCTTTTTTAGGAGAAAAAAAAGGAGATGGGCCATTCACTACTTGAATATTAATGATAAATCGTTTGGAAAATTGAAGAGACACTTGAATATTATCTATGAAATAGTATATGTCAATGTGAAGCAAGTACATTTACTACTCAATTGTACACCTTTCATAAGCTTGCCAAAAAAATCCAGTTGAATGTTAATTATAAATTGGTCGAAACGTTAAAAGCCACTCAATTTTTAATTGTGTTGGCAATATTTGGTTTTCCTCTTTAAATTAACTATATATTTATGTTGCATATTGTTCCTCTTTATTCATGTGTTAGAGTTCTACTAGAACTTATTATTGGAATTTTAACATTAATATTTCAAAAAGAAAAAGTTATATATCACATAAGATCAAGGAAATTTTAGTATATACTACTTCCTCCATCCGGTCCTTTTTATAAGTTTTTCTTGATTGCATAAAAGAAACTGGAGGTTAACATTAGTTAAAAATAACAAATGTGTTAAACATGTCATGTCTTTTTTAAATATGCCCCTATTTATGAAAAGAACATATGAGAGAAAATGAGTAACAAATGATTGAATGAAGAGACAATAAGTGATTCATTAATATAAAGATATGTATGTAATAGGGGTAGAAAAGGAAAAAGTGGTTTAAATTTTGGGACACAAGAAACAAGTTGCTTGTATTAAGGACCAGCCCTAAGAGAGAGAAAGTTACTTATAAATAGGACTAGAAGGAATAAGATGTAAAATTGAGCTAATAAAAGGGCGAAAAAGAGAAGTATTTAGAACTAACCATTGGAGCATTTATGAATTTTATTTATTAGTTATTAATTAATATTATTAATTTAATTTTAAATTTATTTTTTAATTATTATTTTCTAATTTCTAAAATATTTTTAATTTTCAATTATAGGTTTTGGTCCCTGTAGGGACAAAATTTATTTCTAAAAATAAAATTTATTAGTTATTAATTAATATTATTAAAAAAAATATTAGTTAATAATTATTTATTAGTTATTAATTAATGTGAATTAAAAAATTAATTTTAGAAATTAGAAAAAAATATAGTCACATTAAATTTATTTAAGATGTAAAATTTTTTAATTTGAAGTTAATTTATATTAAAAATCATAAGAATATATAAAATTATTTTATATTATTATTACATTTATATATAAGAAACAAATATATATTTGTAAATAATTGATTATGTATAATAAGATTATATATATATATATATATATATAATTGTGTAATAATAGGATGCCAAAGCAGTCGAGCCCATCCAGTAAAGCGTCACGCGTGTAGGGACGAGATCGTGGGTTCGAATCAAAGGAGGCCAAGTTGAGTTGCATTTCCAAAAAAAAAGAGGTTGCAACACGTGACAGAGCTATGTTGCGACACGTGCGGATCTAGGTGTCGGCGACAAGGTGGCGGCCGCCGGAGTTGCCACTTGGCTTTTTAAAATTTATAAAATAAAAAATAAGTTTGCGACAGAATTTCCAATGAATCTAAATTCTGTCAGAAATTGATTTGTCACGCTGTTATTAGTGACAGAATCCATTCCCTCAAAATTTCATTTCCATCGAAAACTCTCAATTCCGTGGCAAATTCTGTCTGAAATTCAGTATTTTTTAATAGTGGAGGCTAGAAAGATTTGGAAGAATTGGGAAAGAAGTGAGAGAAACTCAGGAAGTTTCTACTAATAAATCATCATGTTAACAACTTTTGATTTTCCTCTTCAAGTTAACTATATATTCATATTGGGTGTCTCTTCTTTTTTATTGAGGTGTTTAAAGTTCTACTAGAACTTATTGTTGGAATTTTAATGTCAATATTTCAAAAACAATTTTTCATAGGGCTATTAATGGGAAGGGAGATATTGTTATGCTTTTAATATATTAGGGGTAAAATTGCACCACAAAATATTTTAAGGTGTTACATGCCTCTAAAAAAATTTCACGGAAATGCATGCATCTTAACTTAATGTTAAATTATTTGGGGTTTGAAATGTCAGCAATTAGAATACTATTTTGAAAACAATTTCCTTATGGTGTTACCAAAAATGTCAGATTTAATTTTTTGGAGCACACATAATTATTTTTAATTATTAATTAACTAAAACAAATGAGAACATAATCATATTTTGAGCTACAAATAATTATTAATTATCAATTAATAGGGAAACTAAAACAATGTTGTAGTTAGTTCAATTGCCATTAATTCCCTTTAGCGGTTGTTGTCTTTCCATTTGGTGTTATTGAAAATATTCACTATAAATAAATTGAGTTTCAATCGCTATTATATTGTTAAAACTATCTATAAAGCTTTTAGGGACAATATTGATTGTTGTTATTGTAAGTCACTTTTGATAGTAGTGTTGAAAACTATTGCCAGAGAAAAGTTTCGATTAGGTATCACTTATGTATAAATAAATGGATTTTTTTGGAGCGAGAGAAATGAAATTTCCTTAAAATAAAATGATAAAACACACACACACTCTTCAAATATGATACATCAACCACCCGTAAATGATTATTCGGAAAGCATAAGCTTCTTTCCATTAATAAAAAACAACTACTTGGTCTATGCTTGATAACTTATACCACTTAAAAAAAATAAACTAACAGAACTAACTATTTACAAGTGCAACCAATCAAAAATTTTGAAATAATTGAGATAGTTCTTCATATTCTATTTTAAAATTTACATCATATAATACACAATCCGTACATCGAACAGGGAGAAGCTTCTAGTTTTATAAGAATTTTCTTCTTAAATAATTACATATACGTGCGCGTATATTTGCTCGAGGATCGCATGTTTACGTTTCTTAAGTAAAAAAGGAATAAAGAATTCAAGTGAGGAGGGCGAGGGTATTGAATACACACACAATAATATCGGTATCGTTATATCTAATTTAAATATCGCACTAAACGATTGGCCAAAAAAAATCTCACTAAACGTTATTCTTTTATCACCGGGAAAAAACTTTATTTTTTTTCCAGCAGAAAAAAACGTTTATAAACTTTAAACTTTATGCCATGTTTGATATGCGTATTGGAATTAGAGAAAGGGAAACTTCTATATAAATCTACTAAAAATAAGGAGATTTTAAATAAGGTCGGTAAATTCAACAAACCCTTAATAAAGTCATTTACCCAATCTAAGATTTTAAAATGTGGGCAAAATTTCTTTAATGCCTTCTCTTCTTTTCTCTTTACTCTTAAAAGAGTTTTATTGCTCTATATGTCAACATTGATATATAATAAAATAAAATATGATTTGCTAAATCAAAGGAATTTTT
Organism: Inga oerstediana; assembly: GCA_963210345.1. NCBI lineage: Eukaryota > Viridiplantae > Streptophyta > Magnoliopsida > Fabales > Fabaceae > Inga > Inga oerstediana. The sequence goes on along the minus strand of OY723404.1, from coordinate 9,915,118 downwards.
TGTGTCCTAAAAGGATCTTCAAGAATAATTCCAGCTAAACAAAGGAAAGTGTTGTAGACAATCACGAGCAATTTGTCATTGTTGTGCGTGTGAGCCTACAACTCCTCTAGGCCTTTTTACAAACCCAAGATAATATATATGATAGGATATATAGACTTATACTCTCTTATTCTCAAACAATGTGGAACTAGTTCCTTTGACACACTCACACACATACATATATTTACAACAAGTGTAACACATGCAATGATAGTAAGCATGTTTGTTTGAGCTTATAAAAACTTATAAGTTGCTTTTTACGTAAATCGAGACACAACTCCTCTCACATACTTACTTCGTATACCGTAAATCACTATTAAAAAGCAACTTATAAGCAATCGAATCGCTAAAACAAACATACCCAGTATCATTGATAGTAATTAAATGACTTTTAGTTTTCCCGACAAAAACTGAGTTTTCAGTTGAAAAATAAAAAATAAGAGTGAGTTTTTAAAAAAAAATAATGTCTTTGTTTTTATCAAGTGAGACCCAAAAAAAAAAAAAGGAAAGCATAATACATATCAACTTCATTTTGCAAAAATAAATTAAAATAAGTCAGTTTTACCAATATTAATCTAAGCAAGCTCTGAATAATTTTCCCTAATACATAATTGTAATTTTTAAAAAAAATTAATTTAGTTAAGATTTTAATTTTTTAAATTTTCCATTCTTTAATATGAATTATTAATATTAATTATTTGTTTCTAATTAGAGGCATGTAAATTTGATATACTTCTGAGGATTTAAATTTTCATAGAACGCTTTACTTTTTTCTTTTTTTTCAATGGAAGTACAGCACCAGGGCCATACTAGCTCACATCTAAAGTCAAAGTATCCTAGTTATAAAATCCGGTGGTGACTCGAAAAGTACAGCGCCATCAGCTAGTTAGAAAGTCTGCTGCGCCATTTGCACCACACTACGGAAGTTTCCCAATCCCTCTCAAGACTATTCTTAATCTTATTACACAAGTCCGATTGAGCTTGGTCCTCGCTCCAGCCAACATGCATTAAACCAACAAGTTCCATTTACAGTTCTTATTGTAATATAGAACTTTCAAAAAAAAAAAACGGTTGATATGAAACAAATATAGTAAAATTTATACTTATAAATCATATTCCTTGTTTTGTTGAAAAAAAATTTGTTTTTATAGTACATTTAGTACTTTTTTTTTTGAAAAAATTTGCTCACGTTAGTATAATCAATAGCTTATTTAAAAATATTGTACGTTTTTCCTTACAATGATAATTAATATATTTAAACTATATATATATATATATATTTATATGAATCATATTTTGTTGGGCAAATTAATCTTTTAGTCCTTCAACTTTTAACTTACTTATGACTCAGTCTCTCAACTATAACTCAGTGCAACTCAGTTTCTCACTTTTGACTTATGATGGGATCCTTTATCTATCTAACTTTTTATACTATTATCCTTGAATTAATTATAAGTCATCCACACACTGTTACAAAATATAGATTTAACGGTGTTAATCTTATAGTACTTCTTCAAACAAGTTTCGGAGAAGACTTTTATTTTTTGAGAGAGAAAAAATACATGTGACAACTATGGCGCTTGACCAGAAAAGCACCATAGTTGCTTAATATATTATATGGTGCTTGTTTGGGGAAACGCCATACAAGGGGTTATTTAAAAAAAAATTACTCCCCTTATATGATGCTTGTAGGATATTATCCACGTACAAGGCCTTTGTATGGTGCTTTCCTAGCAAGCGCCCTACAAGGGGGGATATTACAAACCCTTGTATAGCGCTTGTCAGGCAAGCACTATACAAGGTGGTGTATTTTTTTTTTTTAAATAACCCTTTGTGTAAAAGGCCTTTATTTTTTTAAAAACAAATAAAGGGCCAACTATGGCGCTTTCGCACTTTCCTAGTAAAGCGTCATAGTTGGTCTTATTTTTTTGAAAAAAATAAGGGTGAAAGTGTGGGACAAGTGTAGTTAATGGCCTAAATGATTGTTTTTTTTGGGAGAATTGCTGAGAAATACTTTTTTGGCAAATTAATTGCTAAATGCTATCATGAAAGATCTGTTGCAATAACGGAAGATATTTTGCACACAACGGAAGATTGTTTGCATATTTATATGAAAGATTTTTACACACACGGAAGATGTTTTGCACAAAACGGAAAATCGCTTGCACGCTTGGTAGCAATCAACAATTAATTTGCCCCAAAGATATTTTTAAGCAATTCTCCCTTTTTTTTTTAATTTGGCAGGCACCAAGGCATTTTTTTTATGGCCTTCATAAAATCAAGGGAAAATTTCAATTAGATCCCATGTAAGCAATTTTAATTTAGTAAATCCCTAAAAAATTCTGAAATTTCACTACACCCACTTGACCAAAATTAAGTTTTGTGGGTAAAAAAGGCAATGATGCCCTTGCTTTATTTTTTCATAAGAGCATTTACATAACAAATAAAGACTATTTATAAAATAAATAAAGGGATTCAAAAGAACCCAGATAGTTTTAGAATTTTTTGGGGTTCATTGAAATAAAATTATTTCCTTGGAGGCTCACTATTAACCTCTAAAATTTCACGTCGTTTCAGCATATTTTCCTTGAATTTTATGCAATCATTGATACATCTGCGTATAAATTGGATACTCAAGATAGGTAAATGTACATGGCTCCTCGTTGCACATCATGACACAAGTATGCATATTTTAATAGTCAGTTTCTTATGATTTTAATGCTATTTCTTCGTGGGAATATTTTGATACAATGATCAAGTGATTATAGACACTTTGATAAGCTTGGGAAGAGTTGTTAGTTATGAGAGAAGCATGGAAATATCAATTCAGCAGTGAGGAAAAAAAATTGAAATAGAACAGAGGAGAGCCTGGGCCATGCTTTTAATTAGTACCTAGGCTGTAACAATGGAGAGGCAGAGACAGCAAGGTATTAAAACCCGGACCGGGTATTGAACCGGTCGGGGTACTGGATTAAGGGTCAGTGGGTCAGACCGGGGTCAAACCAGAGTTAAACTGGGATCAAACCGGTGAGAAATTGAAAATTTTAGACTTATAATATGAAATTCTAAAGGAAAAAAAAAATTTAAATAGTAACTCGGACCAAACCGGTTTACCGGCCGGTTCGTCGGTTTCCGGGCCGGACTGCCCGGTCTGGTCCGGGTTACATAACCTTGAGAGACAGAGATATAGAGCGCCCAGGTGCTAAAATCAGCGATTGGGCCTTGATTAGGGTGAATCAGAAACAAAGAGCTTAAGCGTCCAAGCACTAGGCCATGATCGCATGAAACAGACGCAGAGTGGGTGAGCGCCTAGGTGCTGGAAAAATCCAACTCCGCACTTTAGAGTTGTGTGATGGGCTGTGATCATGTGATAGGAAATTTATATGACCCACCCATAATTTACAAATTTAAGTTAAATTTGTCAGAAAATCTATACTTGTTTTAAAAATTAAATTCATTACTAAACTTTATGTCGAATTTTAGTAATTTACTGCTACAAAATTATAAATATAATTTTACTTTAAAAAAATAATTGCAACTTCATTATTTATAATATATATATATATATATATATATATTTACACACAGTTTTGACATCTATCTCTTGGATGCAGTGCAATCGATTTTCTTGGATAAACAAATTCCTTTTTTAATATTTTACATAGTAGATTGGTTCATATAAAATTAGAAAGCTGTTTTTTTTATCAGTACTTACCATTGTTTATTATTTTTAGCTTTATTTTTTCGCTTTGGAGTGCTATATTGTTCCCACGATCACGTGGTTCTCTTCATGGCATCCTTTTTGTATATATATAACATATTCATGGCATCTTTTGATAACCAAGTTGCTGTTTGTTTTTTCAAAAAAAGAATACTCAAAAAAGGTCAAAACTAAGAGCGAGCGTCCTTTAATTTGCTCACGATAAAGACCAATTTTTATTATGATATTGTTGATAAAGGATATGCTTCTTTTTTAAAACTAAGTTTAGTTTTCTAACATGTAATGGTTGGAAAATCAAATGCGGTAGGATAAAATAACTAGTTTTCTCCTAATTAAGTCGAATTCAATTGATCAAGATACTAATAATAAAGTTGACTCTCAAGCTTTGGAAATAGTCTTGGTCAATAATAATAATAATGAGTTAATTAATGACATTCATATATGCTCAGTATTAAAATGCAGGTCTTTGTCCTACACATGGGTAGCTAAGCTGTACTCTTTTCTTTGTGCGTTGATCTCCCAAGTCTTTCTAAACACAAAAATTAAAATTCCAATCACTTGTTTAAAAATGAACACCCCATCATTTACACTTATGGGAGTGGGTAGTTGCTTTTTTTAATTTTTTTTGGACAAAGTTGCTTTGTTTAATTACTGCAACTAAAAGAACATATAGACACTCGGATATATGCTCAATACTTTGATATTTCCAGTATACTCCCTCAGTTCCTTTTTATATGAGATAATTTTTGGCTATGAATTGTTCCTGTTTATAATAGACACTTAGATGCTGTCACCAATTGTGTATTTTACATATTGATTATCTCTAACTAATTTGAAGTGTTAACTAACTTTTTATCAACATGATGCGGTAACTGTATTTTATAGAAAGCAGCTAAGTAGTGGTGATTTGGAAAGAGGATACTCTCATTTTCCTTTTTCTCATAATCCCATCTCCACCCTTAGATCTTGAAATCGATGGGTTAGATTTAATATTTTATCAAATCATCATCATCATCATCATTATTTCAAATTAATTTATTTTTTTCTCTATTGTAAGTATGAATTGTATATATCATATTTTAAAAGTTTAAATTTATTTATTTATATTTATAGTAATAATTTTATAAAAGATTGAATCTAAACCATTTACTTTTTTAATCTAATGGTGGATATGAGATTATAAGAGGAAAATGAGAAAGAGGAAAATGAGAGAAAGGCAACCTGAAATTTGAAAGACAAATTTAATTAAAAATCACATTTGACCTACAGATTAAATTTGAGAATTAAAGAATAAAAGTAAATTTTAGATTTCTAATAAAAAAGAAAATTTTAGATTTTATTTTCATTGATATAGAGGATGTAGATCGATCAAACACAAACATCGGGTTCTCATCTTTAAAATTAGCATTGGATCCAATTTCTTAGCACAACTAAAAACACACAGTCGAATATGAAGATTCAGAAATGAATTGTTGACTCTAAAAATTAATAAAAAACATAAAACTTGCGTTTGAGTTAAGATGATGAAAAATGAAATAGTTAATTACTAGCATTATTAATAAACACTCGTTACAGGTCATTAATAATTAATTCTCATCACTAGCTCATTTATATATCCACAACATGTAAAAATTTTATATGAATTATATCATTAAAGATGTAAAAATTTTGTAGTATATTATATAAATATATTCTTATCTAAAATCAATATTGACAAATCCTTATTTTTATTATATATTTTCATATTTTATTTGGCCATTTCATCATAGTTATTGAGCTCAAAATGCCTCTCTCAAATTAATAAATATAAGTATTTTCCGATCACTTACATCTCTCTCTCAAAATTAAATTGTTATTCCTAACAAAACTATTCGAGAGATAATAAATACTATGATTCACTCTTGTAAGAATTATTAGGCGTACCTGGAGTGCGACCGTTTATCTCTTGTACCCACGCTAATCGGATCACAGTTGCTGAAGCAATTATAACGCACAACAAATACACCACCGACAAGAAGAAGAAGAAGAAGAAGAAGAAGAAGAAGAAGAGAGTAATATAGTAGAGGGAATGAGGAGTCAGTTTGACAGAGTTTCTGTATGTTATATCCAGTGTTTTATAAGTGAATACCCTATGTCTATTTATAGGGTTTTATGCATCTTTCTCTTCTACTAACATGTCCTTCTATCATAGAGACAAGATATTCTTTCAATTGAGAAACATATAGTTTTGGTGAAACAATACCACTTGTAGAGTCATAATCTATCAGTTAAACAGCATGACTCATAATGTTTTAGGAAATATTACATATATCCACCAAGCATTTATATTATTTATACTTTAACCCCAATCCTATTGGGCTTCGGCCCAATCCACCAAGGGTGGACTAGGCTATTTTCCAACATCTCCCACTCACACTTGATGGATTAGATATGTCTCTTTTTCTTCCTTCTTTCATACTAGGTGTTTTGCCGTGACCGCGTAGGCATGACATCTACATATAGGTGTATGTACTAGAAATCTCTTTTATTGAGACCAGCACAAGACAACCTTCATTGTGTAGCTTGATTTTAATATGGTGCCTTAAATATCCTAGATTCACTTATATACACTTTCACATGGCTGATCTAATCCCTTTTGAGTTAGTATAAAACTCAGATTGCCTTTCTAGTATGCATAGTATCCACACTTATGAAATTATAAAAAAAATAATATCATAAAGGACATGTCTCAGACACTAGCATATTTGTGTATATTTCAAGTAATCTTCCTTTCATCCAGATATCACTTCAATATACATCGGCCACTTTCCTAACATAATACCACAGATCGCATCTATCATGATCGTAGGACATATGTTAAAGTAGTAGACGCTGAAGCACAACTCTATGATATTGTCAAAGTTAAAGGATATCATTGGAAGAATTAGAAACTTCCTAGGACTCACACAACAATTAAGCAGGGATCTTCTTACTTGCTTCCCGTTTGCGGTTCTTTAGCACATGCGGTATGAATCACATGCTACAGTGTTACTCTTACACCATAAGAGCGCACATTGTTTTGCATTTTGTTGTTAACACTGTACAGACTTAAGTCTAGACACTCCCAGCATCGATACCCAAATTCTTCCTTTCTACTCAGACGTCAATATTGAAAGACAACCTTCATTGTGTAGCTTGATTTTAATATGGTGCCTTAAATATCCTAGATTCACTTATATACACTTTCACATGGCTGATCTAATCCCTTTTGAGTTAGTATAAAACTCAGATTGCCTTTCTAGTATGCATAGTATCCACACTTATGAAATTATAAAAAAAATAATATCATAAAGGACATGTCTCAGACACTAACGTATTTGTGTATATTTCAAGTAATCTTCCTTTCGCCCAGATATCACTTCAATATACATCGGCCACTTTCCTAACATAATACCACAGATCGCATCTATCATGATCGTAGGACATATGCTAAAGTAGTAGACGCTGAAGCACACCTCTATGATATTGTCAAAGTCAAAGGATATCATTGGAAGAATTAGAAACTTCCTAGGACTCACACAACAATTAAGCAGGGATCTTCTTACTTGCTTCCCGTTTGCGGTTCTTTAGCACATGCGGTATGAATCACATGCTACAGTGTTACTCTTACACCATAAGAGCGCACATTATTTTGCATTTTGTTGTTAACACTGTACAGACTTAAGTCTAGACACTCCCAGCATCTATACCCAAATTCTTCCTTTCTACTCAGACGTCAATATTGAAAAATTTGTTATCTGGCTACAGGCATCATCGAAGTGGATATCCATGATTCGATCCATACTTATGTTCATGTTTATGGATCTCATCTTGACATGCTACACTATTGTCAAGGCGACATAGTTTGTGTTTCTTCTCTACCATATCAGCATTCTAGTCGCTTTACTAGTGAACACAATTGTCTCATCTTTACACACCCCTTCTGAGTGCCAAAGGCAGTTGCTCGTGTGAGAGAGACAACCTCACTAGCCTGTACGACATACTAGACATTGTATACTTTCACACAAACATATATACTAACAGACATATATACTAATAATGTCAAGTACTTCAATTAATCATAAATATAATACATAAAGTCTGAAATTTTATATTTTGCGTACACCAAGTGCCCTTACATGTTTTTCAAATGTTTCCTTGGCAATTGGTTTGGTCAAGGGATCAGTGACCATACTCTTAGTTAAAATATATTGTACAGCAATAATTTTCTGTGTTATATAATCTCTTACAAAATTATACTTAATGTACTTGTTCTTCAAAGCGGCATCCTTGCGCCTCCGTTCATATTTTTTGCGTTTCAGCGTGAGGAGAGCATTTCCTTCTTTCATCTCCAATAATTTTGTTAATTTGATCCTTGTTCATAGCCCATTTGAAGCTGCTGATCCAAAAAGAAGTGGCTTCTACCCACTTGTTTTTTTTTTGGAACTAGTTGATGTAACTTTGTGCCTTAGAAGCTGGGCCCTATTCGTGGATATTACTAATTTATTGTCCAGCCCATTGCACACCGTCTTACCTGCTTCTTCTTGATGCAAAATTCCAGCTCTGTCTTCATTTTCCTTGGGGTCACGTGGCATCTTTTCTTTCTTTGACTTTTTGGAATTTGTCTTGTTCAATTCTCTTTCATTTACACCTCCAGTGGCTTTATCCCACTCTCTTTGACGTTTTGGAATTTGTCTTATTCAATTCACCTTCATTTACACCTTCTAATTGCTTTATCCCACTCGTCACTCCCGTCTCAAAAACCGAGAAAGTCACATCCAATGGCTGCTTCCTTGTCTTTGCTTTCGGCTATTATCAGTGGCTCTGCAATTTCTTTCTTTCTCCATTGCATCACAGGGCCTTTTTTAATAATCTCCCCCCTCATTTTCAGCGGTAGCTTCCGCTGGTTCCATCACTGGCAGCGCATGAAATCTTGACCCAGAGGATTTGCTCGCTTCTTTCCCATGTAGACGGATATTAGGTGACATTTTCACACTGCTCTGTTTCCTGTCCACTTCTCCTTTAGAAGACCGTTGTTTTGGGGCTAATTTGACCTTTATCCAGGGTCCATACTCCTCGTCTAATGTAACACCAGGTACGCTCATAATCTGATTTTTGGTTGTGATCTTGGAATTTTCCGACACCGGAACTGGATTTTCCGACGACTCAAGTTCCATTGGTGATTTCTGATTTGATACGCTAGTCGGGCAATTCACCTGTGTATGACCATACATCCCACATTTAAAGCATCTAGCAATTATATAAGCTTAAATAGATAAATTTTTTATAGTCATTTTTCTTGTTTAAAATTTATTTCTTGGTCATCAGTTGATATATATATATATATATATTTTGCCAGCACAGTTGATATAATTAGCATCATAGAGTTAAGTCGCGATTTATAGAGATAATTGAAACAATTATTTGGCCTAAGACATACCGATAGTAATAAATACGTAGTATATTTAAAAAACCAAAGGAAGATGAACTGACATGCAAGAGAAGAGCATTAAAATATTGTCTTGTGGGGTCCTCGAGTTGCCCGGGCCAAGCGTTTTTACCAAAGAGGTAACGTGATGTTGCAAATGACTAAAATATTTGGCCATAAACATTATATCCGCGTGCACACAGAGGGGGAAGAGCAATAAAATAATGTTTCGTGGTACCCTCGAGTTGCCCGTGCCAAACGTTTGGAGCAATATTTGATTCGTCCTTTTCATTTATCTACACATACGCAGAAGAAAAAGAAGAAGAAGAAAGACACCAAAATGCAAAGACAAGAAGGCCAAAATAGCAGAATGAATGAGATTCTTGTTGTTGCTCTTATTTTGTTGCAGACTTTTTCCCAAGTTGCAACTTCTGGTTCACCTGTGGAGTACCTTCCCGGTTTTGAAGGCCGTCTTCCTTTTCATCTTGAAACTGGGTTAGTACCTAATTCCGCAACTTCCAAACTTTCAAAGGTTACTTCTCCATTATATTAATTATACTATATCTATATTTATATATGTGTGTAGGTATGCGGGAGTGGGAGACTCAGCAGAAGAAGGAGGGGGAGGACAAGTTTTCTATTACTTTATTGAGTCACAGACCAATCCAAAAGAGGACCCTCTTATGCTTTGGCTCACTGGTGGCCCCGGTTGCTCTTCATTCAAAGGCCTCGTTTTTGAAATAGGTTATTCAAAAAATTTACCCCTCATCGTCATCTTTATATGTTTATATCACATATATTTCTATAAACAATAAAGTATAAATTTTGGGTCCCTTATGGTTCACACAAGCCTGAGATTAAAAAGGGTTTCTTGCTCTCTCTCTCTCTCTGTTTCTTTTTCAATTGTATAGGTCCCATCGCGTTCGAAGTTGAGAAACACAATGGTAGCCTCCCAACTTTGGTTTTGAGGCCACAAGCGTGGACAAAGGTGAAATATATAACATTTTCAAGTTTACTTGTGTGCGTGTGCGGGTAACTATATTATAGATCTAGAATGAATTCATCTCCCAAGATAATTATTAGGAAAGGACTTTTTGTTTTACTTGTATCACGAAAAGATGAACAAAATAACAAGGAAGAAAGGAAAAAAAGAAAGGGAAAATCACACAAAAAGAATTTTAAAAATAGAAAAGGATAAAACGATGTTCCAAATATGCTTAATACCAAAATTGTGTTAGTATTGGAATTGTCCTTTTTGAAATTAAAAAGCAAATGATATAAATGCCCTCAAAGATATTTTCTTAAAAAGAAAAAAGAGTAACTCCCGCCCCTGCCGGCGGGAATAATTATTGACAAAATAACAAGATTTATTAAGGGATTCATGATATTTCATTAAGTTTTAATAACTTTCATTTACTAAGTAACAAATCTAAATTATTAGTTTTTCATAAGTTTTATTAAGAAATTTACAATATTTTATTAGGTTTTAATAATTTTCATTTATAAAGTAACAAATCTACATTATCCAGCACAGGCAAGGGTAACCGGGTAACCGACGGATGATAGGGGTGGGGTTACTCTCTTTTTTGTAAAAAAAATAAATCTTTGAGGGTATTTGTGTAATTTCATTTTAATTTCAAAAAGGACAAATTAAGTACTAATAACTTTCTCGAGTAATGAATATTCAAAACACTATTGTATCTTTTTCTATTCTTAAAGTTCTTTTCTGACATTTTCCCAAAAGGATACGTAAGAGTGTGTGTGAGTGTGTGAGTGTGTGAGTGTGTGAGTGAGTTATTTTGATTTTTTTTTTTATTTTGTTGATTCAGGTATGCAGTATAATATTTGTAGATTTGCCTCTTGGCAGTGGCTTCTCTTATGCGAAATCCCCTTATCTTCACCGAGGTGATTGGAGTTTAATTAAACAAGCCCATCAATTTCTTAGAAAGGTACTTAGAATATAATCAATCATCAATTAATTCATATTTTTTCACCCTTAGTTTTTTCTTGCAACGATAAAAATATGGGTAATCAAAATCAACATTGGTATAAAATCTATGAAAAAATTGTACTGCTTCCAATCCTATATATATATATATGGGGGATAGAGGTGGGCAAAAACCCGGTGATCTGGTCCAGTTTGATCTAACCCAAGTTAGTCCGGTCTGGTCTAGTTCAAATAAACAACATAATGAAATCGGATCAAATTGAACTAGACTGATTGGTTGAACTGGACCAGGCTCCATTCTAGGGGGACTAGACCACTTGGACTAGTCCGGTCTGATCCAATTCAATTTTTTTAAAAATATTTTTATGATTTAGATGTTTCATTTGACTTTTTATTTAATGTTGTTGGATTTTTTTAAGGATTTATAATTAAGTTTTTATGTTTTTATGATGATTTTTATATTATAGGTATTTTTATTATCTTAATTGTATTTATCATGTTTAAATCTTTTTTTCCAATATATTTTTTATTGTTGTTGGATATTTTTTATAGATTTATGATTTTTTAATTTTATGTAACGCATTTTATATTATTATAGGTATTTTTATGATCCTATTTAATAAGTTGACCATTTTGGCATTTCTATAATTGATGGTCATAAACTGTCATTTACAAAACTTTGAGCCGCAAATGTCCATTCTCAGATTTAGTCTAGTTTCTCCAGGCACCTAAAATTTAAAATAATCAAACCAACATCAAATTTTCTCAATAATCAATGCTTAAGAGTAATTATAATTATTATAACATTTTTACCTTTTTTAGTTCTCATTCAATGCATTTACTATTAATGTAAATTAATCATAATAAAGGCAATGTAAACTCAATAACTATGACAAAATCCATAAATAAAATATGAAAATATATAATAAAATATGGATTTGTCACAAGTCATGGTACAAATGATAAGTCAAGGTGCTACAATTGATAAGCCAATGTGCCACTAAAGTTCCCTTAGGACTTCATATCATCAACTTGATGATTTCATGGGACTTGAGAGAGATAATGTGTCTTACTTATAACTTGTATGTACTTCCCCTAAATAAATTAGTTAATTGATTTATTTATTTAGTAATAAATGTGTTTTAGTTTTCCGGAAATATATCCTTTAATTAATTCCATTGAAATATATTTTCATAAATAGATAGTCCCTTTAATACATGTAATCAAACAAATATAGTTTAAAAAAAATATTTTAAATTTGAAAGATAAAATAAATTGAGGTTTTGTATTTTAGAGGAAAGGAAGCATTTCAACTTACTTCCACCTTTAGAATCCGAGGGAATATTATTTATTTTGAAACTTGTAAAAATTATGGTTTACCTCGCAGCCCCACCCACATTTTCCTGTATCATTTGCAGTGGCTAATTGATCACCCAAGATTTCTGTCAAATCAAATTTATATTGGTGGTGACTCATATTCTGGCATTCCAATTCCTGCTATTGTTCAAGAAATTTCAAATGGTAAGAAACTCTCAAAGGTATTAATATGTATTAATGGACATATGTCTTGTGTCATGGGAAATCTTAATTAAACTATTGGTTCTCAGGAAATGAAGAAGGAATCCGGCCATGGATAAATCTCCAGGTTCATCATTGATCTTCTCAAACTATTCCTTTAAGTTAGAATCAAACAATTGAAAACGTAATTAAGGCTCCTCGGTTCCACCGAAATATTTCTTTTTTAGAGTGGATTGTAATATAATTAATATATTTCACAATCAAACACATGCATGCACCACTGATCAGAATAATTCTTTCAGGGATATGTGCTAGGAAATCCCGTCACAACAATGGAAGAAGAAAATTATTTACCCACATTTGCTCATGGAATGGCACTAATTTCCGATGAACTTTACATGGTATTATTGTTATTATTAATTAATTAATTACATTGTGAAAAGTTGAGATGATTATAATTAATTATTAATCTAACAATTTATTTTATGAACAGTCCTTGCAGAAACATTGTAAAGGGAATTTTATAAATATAGATCCCGAAAATCAATTATGTATGAGAGAAGTCAACTCTTTACATAAGGCAAGCAACTATGACATTGTTCAAAAACATACTTTCTTTTTATATTGTAATTATAAATTAGATACATTGTTAGTAAACCGTTTTCCTTTGATCTCTCAGCTCATGTCAGGACTTAATAAACATCACCCTTTAGAACCCAAATGTGCGTTGCCTTTTAATTCTCATGGATCTTGGAGTAGGAGATCTTTCATCAACAAATTTCGGAGGCATCTTAGTTCTCGCCTTGCAATGCCACCTGTAAGCTCCAGTGTAAATTTTTTTTATGGGAAAGTTAATCTTTTTGACTTTATATAGTTTTGACTTAATTGTAATATAATCATTAAACTTTAACTTGCAGTAACTCAATCCCTATAATTTTGATTCATTTATAAGTCATTTCTTATACTTTAACAGTTAAAAAATACTATTCTTTATATTTTAGAAAATAAAATTATACATTTTATTAAGTTTACGGATTAAAGTTTTAAATGATTAAAATTATATGGACTAAATTATGGTAAGCCAAAGTTTAGAGACCAACTTTAATCTGAGTCAAATTAGAGGACTAAATTATACTGAGTTAAAATTTAAGGACTAAGTTAGAACCTAGAAAAAAAACTATAGCTCCAAAAGATTAATTTTTCTTTTTTATACTATATGCTTAATAATATTTTTTTTGAAATGAAATTATAATTTTTTTGGGTATTTCGTTTTTTGTTCCCTTCTATCATTTAGATTTGTATAGATTTTCTCGCCGACTATTGGATTAAGGATGAAAGAGTTCAGGAGGCACTGCATATTCGAAAGGTTTGTTAGTTTATTTTAGTTTTTTATTTCTTCAAAAACATAAGGTCTAATACCTCTGAGTTTTGGAAGTTTTATTAGATGAAAAATTTTACAAATCGTCACATTTGGTCAAATTTAATTTCTGCTTGTTTTAATTAAAGGTTGGTTAATTTGTGGTTTAGGGTACCATAAAGAATTGGCGAGATTGTAAACCCTTTGACTATGATTTCGACATCATAAATTCCTTTCCATATCATGTAAATCTAAGTCAAAAAGGCTATCGCTCTTTGATTTACAGGTATATTGTTTTTCTTTAGATTTTATTTAAATGTTTAACAATTTATAAATTTTAAATTAAATATTAATATGCCGATATTTATTTTTACATTATGTAATTTTCTTAAAATAATAAGAACATAATTATAAGATATTTAATACTATGTTGATGCAGTGGAGATCATGACCCAGTAGTTCCATTTATGTCAACTCAAGCATGGATTAGAGATTTAAACTACTCCATTGTTGAAGACTGGAGACCTTGGCTTGCCAATGGCCAGGTTGCAGGGTGCGTATATCTCACACTATTTTAGCTTATGAATATATAGTGTGAATTGGTTTATTTATAAATTACACAGGTACGGCCACTTTGACCCTTGATGTAACACACTTCTAAGTTCTAACTATTTCATATGGATTAAGGAAAGTAGTTAAAAGTAGTTTATATAATTGAAATATTAAAAAAATTATTACCACCTCTAACACTTAATAAAAGACTAGTTGAGTAATTTGGAAAGATCAAGAAAATTAAATAAATTGCTTAATTATAACATATGTTACATGATCTTTTTAAAATATGTGTACGTATCATTAGATTATATATAAGTTAATAAGTTAAGAAAATTAGTTTGAAGAAAAATTATAAATAAAAATAATTTAAAGTAATTAATTTAACTTACTTAATATCTTCAAATTAGTAAAATTGGTCATATATTAAGGACTAAAGGTAGTATTACTTATTATCTTCCAATAAAATCAATGTAACTTATTACTGTTTCATTTCTCTTAGATAACATGACTCTCAACAATGCTTAATAAGGGCATTGATGGAAAAGAATAATTTAATGCTATTGACTTTTAGAATTATAGAAATCTTCTAGAAGATACTCACTCCTGTCATTTTTATAAGACTCTGATAACCAAATCACATTGTTTAAAAAAATAGTTAAAATTAGTTAAAAATAATAAATATGCAAAAAATAAACCTTTTTTCCAGGTATGCCTATATTTATAAAAAGACAAGAAAAAGAAATAAGATATTAATGAGAGAAATTATGAAAGAGAATGTAACATGAAAAAAATACGAGGAGAGAAAAGTATTAATGGATTGAATTTCTTAATCATTTTCTTCTCTCTTTTACATATTTGTTTCCTTTGGACCAGATATACAAGAAGGTATTCTAATCAGATGACATTCGCCACCGTAAAGGTAAGAACAAAAAACAAATGAAGGAAGGTTGAAAATAATTGAAGTGTACACGAATTAATTAGTTTTAAGGTTTAAACAGTTTATTTTATTGATGTAAATTGCAGGGTGCAGGACATTTAGCTCCTCAGTTAAAATCTGAAGAATGTCTTGAGATGTTCATTAGGTGGATATCTAATAAGCCTTTGTAATAATCTTTTCCATTCACAGCTACTCTATTAAAGATCAAGGATTATCGAACCACTCTTCTGTTTTTGGGCAAATAAAATTTGGTCTCTCATTATATTTACGCACACAAATATCTTATTAAGCTGACTTATTCTTAGAGGTGTAGAGAATTTCTAAATCACCCTTCCTAACAATATTATATTTTCCCTGAAAATCTCCTTCCTTCCATAATAATTTTGTGGGTCATGTGAAAGTACTCATAAACTGGCTATGAATCACAATTGACCACAAGAAATCCTCCACACTATACGGAGATTTGTTTAAAGTATCCGACTGATCAAATGTGATTAACAATTCAACAAATGTGGCTGACCACATTGATGACAAGCTCTAAAAAGAAAAATTTGAAACCACCTAATAAATTTCTAGAGCAATAATAATATTCTAATTTAAAGCAGTAAAGTAAAAGGGAATTATAGAGTAAATAATATATTTAAAATTTCACATGACTTGATTGGAAACTATCGCCTTGATATTGTAAATATACATATTGCAAATCTACCGATGAAGTATTCTGCCATGTGCACCCAAGTCCATAGATTTTTCTTGCTGCAAATTTATACATTAAAGTTTTCAAAATTATGTAAAAGTGCACATGATGTTTTCAAAATGGTGCAAAAAAGCAGGGAGGGCTAGGGAAGTTTCTGTGGGGAGATTAGGATGGAACCAGGAAATTGCATTTGGTTTCCTGGGAAGTGGTCTCGAAGGAGAAGAAGCAGGGAGGGCTAGGGATAAGGAATCTCAGGAAGCAGAATAAAGCTTTTTTGATGAAACTTTGCTTGGGTTTGGTCACCAAGTCCGAAGCTCTGTGAGTTAAAGCTCTAAGATCCAAATATTATTGTCGCGATCGGGTGATTCCAAATGTGGAGAAAAAGGCAAGCGCCTCTCTCACTTGGAGGGGCATTTGTGAAGTATGGGATCATTTCAAAAAAGGCTTGGGGAAGAGGATTGGTGATGGTAAAAACACCTCTTTCTGGTTTGAAAATTGGTCCAACATTAATATACCCCTTATTGACTTGATTCCGGGTCTTGAAGGTTTCATTGACAGAAATGAAAGGGTTGTGGACTATGTTTCAAATATAGGGGAATGGGATAGACGAAGATTCCAGAGATGGTTTGCACCATAGATTATTGATCGGATTACTTGTGCTCACCCACCTTGTGAGGAGAGAGGAGAGGATATGTTTTATTGGAAGCCATCTTCTGATGGTCGTTTTTTTTGTTAAATCTGCATATTTTTCTCTCTTTACAGGTACACAAGGATAGGACGATACTATATGGAAGGTTCTATGGAGATGGACGGTCCCGGAGAAGATTAAATCTCTTATGTGGCTTTTCGCTCATGGAAGGGTCCATATTGCACAACTACGAGCAAGCAGGGGAATTCAGGAATCTGACTCTGGTCCATTCTCGTGCAACCAGAGGGAAGATTCAATGCACCTTCTTAGAGATTGCTCAAGCACGAGAGACAGATGGAAAGCAGTGGTAGATCTGGATCTTTGGAGTTCTTTCTTTTCTCTTGAGGGTAGGGATTGGGTGAGATGGAACCTGACTACTGAAGCGGGCAAAGGTTACACAAAGAAGATTAAATGGGCGACCCTGTTTGGTTACATCTGCTGGGACATTTGGGTGACGAGATGTAGGAAGCTGTTTGGGGATGCAAATCTAGATGAAGATCTGAGTGGAGCCTCTAATTTCTTTAGAGCTTGTGTCGATCAAGATCTCCTAACCCGTGGAGCTTTCGCGAACATAGGGAATATTCCCCGGGGCTCTCGACCGGGAGTACCTCAGGATTACTTTTCTTTGGAGATAGATGGATCGGTTCTGAGAGACGGCAGGAGTGGATGTGGTGGAGTGATTAAAGATTTTAATAAGGAATGAGTTTGTGGTTTCTCTTGCAGACTCATTGCGGTTCCACCGGCTATAGTTGAGTTGATTGGAATTATTCATGGACTACATTTATGTTGGTGGCGTGGGATCCGAAAGATTTGTATTTTCTCGGACTGTATTGAGACTATTAATCTAACGTTGAGAGGATGTGAATACGACTACCCTTTCCGGGATTTAGTTGACGAAGCTAGGAGTCTTCTTCATAGAAATTGGCAGATAAACTTTTTTAATGTCCCTCGTGAAGATTTGGTTTTAGCGGATTCTTTGGCCAAGTCGGCTCACAGGATTGTGGGTTCCTTTTGTGTCTTTGACCATCCTCCACTTCTTTGCCAAGAGGTGGATGATGGTGAAAGATTATAATTTGTTGTGTCCTTCTGTTTTTGGAGGAGTTTATAGATGATTTCCAGTTTGTAATAAAAAAAAAATGGTGCAAAAAATTCTGACCATTAAGTCAATCAGTGTTGACCTTTGACTGCTGCACAATGTTTCACTCCTTGTAGCCTTGTCCGTCACTGTGGAGTCTTCTACACATATGGCACTATGGCTACACCTCCTCAGTGCCGAAGCTACGCCTCCCCGAACCGCCTCATTCACTTTTTTCTTTGGTTTATTCACGGTTGTTAGTTTTGTGTCGAAGTTAATGAGCTACAAATTAGGGGTACCGTCGTTGTAAATTAGCCATGTGTTGGGATAAAGAGAAGGTTAACGAAGACTCATCTATTGTCATATAGAAATCAACGTGTCTAAATCCATTGATAAAATTTATGACAAGTAAAGAAACCAATAAAAATAAGAGGTTTATGAGGCTATTTCTTCTAATAGAAAACTCCACTATGGTAGTTAAGGCCACTAGGAATGAAAACATTGCGCAACACGTGTGAAAATTGTTTATTAAATGATCAATATTGGTTGATTTAACAGTCAAATATTTTTCCATCATTTTGAAAAAGTTAACATTATTGGCCAAATAGTTAACATTATTAATTGACTTGATAGTTATGAAATTTTACAACATTTTAAAAGTTACATATATATTTTTGTACCCAAACAAATTTTATGGTGTCAAATGCATATCACATAATACTGTATGGTTAAATTTTCACCTTAACATTATACATCAACATATATATGTGACATCCTAAATATAACCTGTGTTATTGACGCACACACACCTATATATACATATACACACACACAGAAGTGCGAGCGCGCGTGTATTCTATTATTTAAATATGGCGAAACAAAAGTTTGATTCGCGTAATTTTTTTGTTCAATTTTATTTTCTTCAAAGAAGTTCACTTAATTATACTAAAAATATCAGGCAACAATATTATACTAAAAATAATTTGTGTGTATATACATATATGATAAATAAAAAGGTACAGATTACAGCACAAATATACACATAAAATATATATTTGAAAAGATATGATTAAAAATTAGAATTCAAATTATAAATTACAATTTATAGATTGTCTAGATTATTAAATAATTTATTTTCAAATACGGCCCATTTTTTACCTGAAAAATACTGTTAGTGAAGCGAAAATTTCTGGTTAACATTGACTTTAGTGTGAACATATTGACATGTCTCATTGTAATTTTTTAATTTCTTTGAATCCATTACATAGTAGAGTATCAAACAAGCATGAAGTTTAAACGTTTTTTTTTTCGGGTGATAAAATAAAGAAGTTTAAACGTTTAATGGGATATTAAAATTAGTTTAATTAAACCATAACAATATTATTGTGTGTGTATTTAAAATACCCTTGCTCCCAAGTCCCAACGCTTGATCCCTTTTTTGGTAGATTCGTAATCGTTTATAGCACATGCTTATCCCACACACACCTCTTCGCGCCCTCCATGCCATTGACACTTCCATCATACACCAGACAAGCGGATTGAATTTGGATGTTTATGATTGGGCGTTAAACTCGAAAATATCTAGTGCCTCTAGTTCTTTCATAAGATTGTAGAATTGGAATTGCATTGATCTTTTTATAAGATTCCACTTTAGGTTATCTAGTATTTAATGTGTTTTTTCCATTTTTGCCTCTAATTAATTCTATTCTCCCTTCTCATCTTTTTCTCATATTACTCCATCTGGTCCTTATTATAAGGCACCAACTAACAATTCTCACAAACAATAAAAGCAATTAAAGTCATTAAATTTGTCCTAAAATTTAAGTAATTTTCAACATTACCCATACTAATTTCACTAAACTCTAATATCATATTAATTATTACTCTCTCTCACTACCCTTATTAAATATGGACATACATGGAAAGAAATATTTAATAGTCTTTGAAAAGAAACAAATGCTTTATAAAAATGACAAAGA
The DNA here is from genome assembly GCA_963210345.1 of Inga oerstediana. NCBI lineage: Eukaryota > Viridiplantae > Streptophyta > Magnoliopsida > Fabales > Fabaceae > Inga > Inga oerstediana. Next base: position 9,895,158 of record OY723404.1, on the reverse strand, counting down.
ACACTTGTTAATTGGTATCTTATAATAAGGACTAGAGGGAGTACATTTTGTTTCATATTTATTACTGTTAACTAATGTTAATTGATTTTTTAAACTGTGTAATTCGATTATCATACTCTTATAAAAAGGACTAGAGGGAGATCATAAACTTCTTTTTACTGTGCTTTTATTACAGCTTTCTGGTCAAGTTGCGACTTCTAGCTCAACTATGCGCCACCTCTTCATTTCAGAGGGCCTCTTCCTTTATCTCTTAAAACTTGGCCAGTTCTAGTTCAAGCTTCCGATTCAAGCTCATAGAGTTTTTGTCCCTCTCAACAAATACACTTCTTGATATTCGAACCTATGTTATCCTTCTTGTGGGATGAGACTGCTTATCACTTCAACCAACAACATGTTGGTGGCCTAATGTAACATACATACTTATGATATGTAAGACTTCAAAAGTTCCCCACTAATTCCATTGATAATTAATTACTTGTGAGTCCTTTTCAATGAAAATTAAAGGAAAGTTATATATGGGGACTAGGGAGCGGCTTGAAAAACAAAACTCTCCTCTAGCCAGCTTCAAACAAAAAAATCACATTGTATAAAAATTAGTTACATTTTATTTGAGATACTCGGGTTGCAAATGTCAGTAATATTAGCATACATATTGATTATTAAGTATTAGACCTTTTTCCCAATACTGAGAAGCAATGATTTCATACCCGCAATGGGCTGAATCGGCCAAACCGTCGGCTGAAGTCTCAAGCAGCTTATTTTTTGGTGAAAAATCATTCTAAGGGTTGGGCCATTTTGAGCCTGTAAGAACCGGCTTTTGTGCTGGAAACCATAATTGAGTTGTGAATTGGGATGAGTTTTGAACAACTAGATGGTTCAACAGATGGTCGTCCGCTTACACTAAAGAAGAAAGAGGAAGAAGAAGAAAGGGGGAGAAAAAACCAGCAAAGAATCCAGTACATGCCTTTGTGTTTTATCTTTAATAACAACTAAAATAATGAATGAAAGTTGCCAAACCACAACCACTTGCTAGACATGGCTTTCTAATAAGATGGAATTGTCCAGCTAAAAAAATACTAGAGCTAGACAAAGAAGAAAGAAGGTGCGCATTATTCTTTGAAAGCACTAAAAAAGGCCAACTTTCAACGACAAAATTCAGCAGTGACTGATAATGTCACTGCTAAAAGTTAGTACCTTTCGGCAATGACAATTTTATCGCCGTTGAAAGTGTTACAATTAGCTGCGACATTATGTATTCGCCGCTGAAGATATAACTTTTAGTTGTGACAACTGTTTGTCACTGTTGAAGGTTAGAGTTTTTAGTGGTGACTATCTTGTGTCTCCATCAGAAGTGTGTTTCAGCAGCGACACAAAAGTCTTGTTTAAAATTTTTTAAAACTTTAGTACCTTTTTTAAACTTGTTATATTCATGCAATAAATATGTTAATTAATGTAATTTCTTATACATAAATAAAGTAATTCCTCATATTATTGTAAGATAAAGAGAGTTTGAAAGATAGTGTATATATGTGTTGTGTGTGAGAGAGTGAGACGGAGGGAGGGGGAAGGGAGTGGTCTGTCACTTCAATCAGTTTCTGCTTTTGATACCCCCCGTGCATATACATTTGTACAGCACAAATCACAATATATAGTTACATTCATTCATATACATAACAATACAATAAATCAAAATATATTTACAGTTATTCATGTACATGCATATACCATTAAAACCACAACTTTAAAACAAACAAATCATTAGTATCTAGAAATTTACAATCATTCTATATGTATTTACTCTCCCACTAATGTTGCATAGATGTCACCAACTCTTCAACAACTTCTTCTATTTGTGAGTTGCTAAACATCACACAAGTGACATCAAAATACTATGCGCAAAAAGAAACAAGACGGTAGTTAGATATTGTAATATATAGCTGACCAAATGTATATATGAACAAATTAAGCATATAATATACCTCTATTGTATCAATATTTTGAGGATTGTTGGTGATAATATCCTTCATGTAATGCATCACGCAATACCTACAATCGTTGTTGTTGTCCAGCTGCTTTGGGTACTATAAATTAAGAAATGAAAAGAAATATTTGTCTGTCAGTCATATATATAAACTATATTTTATGCTTCATCAATTAATTAATATTATAATTATTGATGAATAATATATATACCTTCAGACATAGCCATTAAAAGAAGCATTTGTAGATGCCATCAATGAGCTTGTTCTTGGTGCACTCAACACCATTTTGAGTGCGGTAAGTGTAGATTACTCTGAGAAGATACAATATAAAATTATATATACAGAAACATGTAAGATGAAATAAAGTATAAGAGATGATGAATGAATAACTTATTGATTGAAAGTCTCCTGCATGTATGGTCTCGTGTCTACAACTCCGCTCAGAATCATAGTACTAAATCCTTTTGTGCATTGGTTTTATGACTGATTGAACCATATTTTTACATGATTAATTTGAGATTTTTAATGCATTTTATGGAGCATTATTGCATGATTAAGCACTAATTTTAGTTAGGGATAATTGTATTGAATTAATTGCAATTAGGGGCAAAATGGTCATAATTTATTAATTATTTAGTATAATTGTTTCTTGGACTTTTGATGCTACTTGTGCTTAATTTTATATTGTAGGTGTTTTGGAAGAAAATTGGAGATTTTGAAAAAAAATGCATTTGGGTTAGAATTAATATTTTTGAAGACTGGGAAATATTACAGAAAGGAACCCATGATTTCTTGAAATTGCAATTTAATGAAGAAAAGGTTCAGGAAAATTACAGTCAATGACCCATAGTTTTAAGACATTACAGTGGAGCCTCAAAACAATTCAAACATTTTCAGATCAGTCCCTAATCAACAGTTTTAAGATTTTCATTTAAGTCCCCGGTCAAAACTTGCGTTTTGACCAGGCAATTTTTTTGTTGGATCTGGGAGCTGAAACAGAGGGAGCCCCGACATTGAATCCCGATACCTGGACATTGTGAGCAGCTGGAGGCTAGAGGTGGGAATGCGGGCTGGCCCGCACGTTGGGGATTTAAACGGGGCGGGCTGAAGTAGCCCGCCCCCTTCGCGGGCTCACTTTTGCCAGCCCGAGCCCGTTTAGGCGAGCTGGCAGGCTGGCCCGCCAGCCCTCCAAATATTTTTTTTTTAAAATTTCACTCTTTTTTTTAAAAAATCTACCCTCTTTCTTTTTCACCCGCTCATATCACACTTTTTTTTTTTATACATTTATATTATAAAGTCAATTTCATTCTTACTTTTCTTTTTTTTTCATCTATTCACATCACAAAACTATATAAACACATATTTTTTAAATTTGATAATAGTAGAATAAATAAATATAATATGAAAATAAGTGTCAAATAAAAAATATGGGGAATTAATTAAACACATCATCAAAGGAAAGAAGATAAGGGATACTAAGGGGACATTTTGAGGAGAAAAAAAATCAAAAAAATCAAAAAAAAATTTGCGGGTTGGCGGGCTGGCAAAGAAGATCCAACCTGTGGGCTAAACGGGATACTAAGGGGAATTAATTAAACATACCAACCCGCGGGCTAAACGAGCTGATCCCGTTTAGCCCGAATTTAATCGGGCCGCCATTTCGGCGGCCCGAACCCGCCTCTTTTTGGCAGGCTGGGGGGCTAGCCCGCCCCGCTTTACCGGCTTTACTGGAGGTAGAGCCGATGTGGGAGCTTTTGGTGTGGGCCGCGGAAGGAAGGATCTGTGATGAGGAGCTGAGAGTAATGGGAGCTGGATGAGTACCCGAGAGTGAGCGGAAGGACCCGACATTCTCGAGAAAAAGAGAACCGACCTGAGAGTTTGAAGAAAAGGGGAGACCGCCGCAGCTTCATCCAGGGAACTTGAGAGAAGGGGGAAGAGACAGAGAGCTACTACCACCGTCAAGGACCTCCCTCTTCACCATACTTTCGTTGCCGGTGACCACATACACAGATGAGAGTAAGCCAAAACTTGGATCTGAGTTTCAGAGGAAGGGAGATATCTTCACCATAGTCACCATCGTTGACCTTCTTCTGTATTTCTGGCATGTGTCTGTGTTTCCCTGTGTGATTCCGTGTTTTTCGGTGAGCTCCTATAACAGAGTGACACTGTTCCGGCGAGTATTCCCAGATTCCCCTTCATCTTCTTCCTCTGTGTTACACCACCGTCCTCCACTGCCATAAACCATCACCATACCTCCTCTGTTCACCATCATCACAGCGTCTCTTCTCCTACACACAACCACTGCCTTCTCTCACACCAACACCACCACTTCTGTTCCTTCACTATGGAAATCAACTTCTGATCTCCAATACCACATCCGGTAAGTTTCCTTCCACCATAACCACCTCAGTACCTTTTCTGATTCAAGCCTCCACAGTGCCAATTCCAGAGTTCCAGCTTCTTCATCTCTTTGTGTTTGAACCGATAGACCCAATTCCACTCTCGTTGAATCTATTAGTGCACTCATCTTCTATGGAATTTACGGCATTTTGAACTGGCTGCAGCTGCTATTGGTACCATGAGAGGCTAAATTACTTGAGTTTTGGTGGTCAAGGATTTGTGCTTGAGCTTATTGGACTACATAGGGAGTTTTTTTATCATTCTATTTGTCTAGAATATTTAAATTGCCTAGTTTTAGGAATTATTGTATATGATTATGGAATTGAGATTGATGTTAATTGTCTTTGTTGGTTTGATATTTGTGATTGAATTGGATTTTTATAGCTTGTGGGATTTATATATTTGCATTTCCTTATTGATTCAAAGATATTGTGCTTTGTTACGCGTGTAAATGGTCTATTAAATAGTGCAAGTGTACACTGTCGTAATCAAGTAATATAGAAGTAAGTAGAGTATCGTTCCCACGAGGATTGATCACTAAGTACCAAAATAGGTAATTTTAATTCTATTTAGTCGATCGATTCGTTGGTGATGAAGAGTACGAAATAAAAGATGAGCAAATATGAATGCAAATGATATGAAACAACAATGAGAAAAAGTCCTAGGGATTAGATTTCACTTAACAATTTCCGGATTGAATCACTTATCTAATCTAGCCCAATTTATTCCACATGATTGATAGTCGAGTTTCCCTAATTTAATTACTAGCCTCTTCCAAGGTCAAGCAATTCTATAATTAATTGCTAATCCAATATATTCCTATATGAATTTAAGCAATTAATTATGCGTTAAAATTTATGGAACTCTATAAGACTACACAACTCATATGAATATATTCCTATTTCATATGCAAGTTATGGTTTTAATTATAGGGTCTACACACATGTATCTCCTTCCGGTCTCAACATATATATTGGAATCATTCAAACGATGGCCAATCAAATGAAAGCATTAAGAGTAATAATTAAAACTCAATCATAAAGGAAAAATAAAACTAGATTTAATAAGTTAAGATTCAATCCGTTATTAGTAAGCTACGTCATCACCCTAGGAAAATGAAAATTTAGCTCATGATAAAATTAAAAACAAAAGCAAAATAAATTGACATTATATAAAACTAAAATGAAATCCTTATAAATACTGCATAAAACATGAATATTAAATTCTCAAACATAAATATACAACCAAAAGATGCATAAAAAATGTAAAAATTTAGCCGTCCCTTTAGGAGGTAAAACTTTCCATGTAGGTGGCATACAAAGAGTAATACAATCCTAAGCCTTCCAAGATGGAGGCATGCAAGAAAATAATACAATACCTAAAATTAATTCCAAGATGATGTAGTAGTTGGAGAAGAGATGGAGTGATGAAATGGTGTGTAAGTAGATAAGAGAAAAGAGTAATGGAAATGAAATGGTGTGTGTGGAGAAGAGATGAGAGTAATGGATCTCAATTGGTGTCTCAAATGTGAAGGAGAGGGTGGCTATATATAGGGAAAAATGGAGTAAGGTAGATGAAGTGGTAGATGAAATGTGATAAGTGGATTAATAGATAGAATGTGGTAGATGGAGTAGTAGGTGAAAAGGAAGATGAAGTGGTAGATGAAATGTGGTAGATGAAGTAGTAGGTGAAAAGAAAGATGAAGAGGTAGATGAAATGGTTGGTGGAATGGTAGATGATTCCCGCTCTCAACTTTCAAGCAAAAATTCGAAACCCTTGGAGATAGAACTGGAATTTTGTCTCAACATAAAAGTTGTAGAGCTCTTTCTTAGCTTTTTATCCATATAAAGAATGTCCCGATCCGACATCTAGAGCTCCAGATATTGCCTGAAAACTGAAAGAGGGTCTAATTTAGTATTTTTCAAGAAATTCTATTTTATGCCAAAATAATTATTTATTTATAAATTACACCCAAATTTATTAAATTGAGCTCAAATGTCATCCATAAAATCATCATATAAGGGAAAATAAATATGTAAATATTTTACTTATCAAATTCCCCCACACTTAGCTCTTGGACGTCCTCGGACAAGGAGTGACCATTAAGTGCTTCCAACAAAATTAGAAGTGTCAAGTCATAAGCAAGAACACAATTGAAAAATAAAGGAATCATCGTATTCATGAATCAACGAAAATATAAACTGGTAATTTCATTTGAAAATGAATAAACTGAGTTCGTAGTTATGACTCATTCTCCCAATCTCTCAAGTGTTTAAAGGTAAGTGTTTCACTCGAATTCAACCGAAAAAATTGCACTACCATAGGCTTGCTAAAAATCTCAATCTCCACTATCTAATTCACATGCATAATTCAAATCAAAAGGACTTGTTAAGGGTTGTAATAGAGTTAAGGTAAAATGAATGTAAAACGTGATATGAAAAACTAAATATAAAAATTAATAGAACAAAAAATGGGCTAGCTTCTGAATAAATCTATTTTATCACAACAACCCACAATTCGAATACTCACAATATTTTTTTTTTTTCATTTTTTTTTTGCTTGCACTTTTGAAGTTGGTGATATATACACCCCCACACTTGTCAAAAGCCCATTTCACAAACTTTCAAATGCTCTACTAATCTTCCGAATTAGGTAAAAGCATTTGATATATCATTAAAGTATATGTCAATGGGTTGTGAACAAAGAAATAGTCAATGAGGCTCAAAGGGGCTTATCAACGGTATAATTGCAAGGTTGGCTATTTGGCCCTAGCTAAATAAAATGAATGTCTTTGTCATCTTTGAATGTGCATGTGAAATGTAATTTCAACCAGATTTAAAGCAAGTTCTAGAGTGACAACTTAATAGGTGAATATCACACATAAGAGAAATAATCATTATAGGCTTAAAAGCTCACGGTTAGGGGCTTTCAAACTCAGCTCATTCAATCTCAAAATTCATCACCAATTGTAACAATCGGTTGTTCATTCATGCTATGAAATCTCTAAATTCAATTGATCCATACTCAAAACTTATATACTTCTTAAGATCATTACAAAGCACTTAAATAGGATGACTTTTTTTTTTTTTTTTTAGAATGAACAAAAACATGCAACTACTAAAATGCGTCTCAGGAGTTAAGAATATCTCCTTACTCTGCCATTTTTTTTTACACCCCATGAATCTAATGGTTTTACTAACTAACAAAAGAAAAACAAAAAAATATTTTTTTTTCTCCTCCCCCAACCTAAATCAGACATTGTCCCCAATGTCTTTTAGAGCTTAGAAAAGGTTTTTTTTTTTTTTGAAACATAAACACATACTAAAGTAAAATCAAAATACTAAGGGTAAAACCAAGAGATTAAGGAAAGCTACAACCGAAGGGTGGTATCTGGGTTCTGCTCCTGACTGCTATCTGAAGATTGCCCACCTATTTGCTTGACGAGTAGATCTGGTTTAGGTTCATAGGTTTGCAGTTGATCAAGCAGCTGATCAGCAGTTGGTGCAGAAATTATGGAATGGCGAGTAGCTTGGGGTATGAATCCTGTTTCCACAGCATGATCAAGAAAAGACAACAGATTATCATAAAAACCATTAACATTTAACAATCCTAATGGCTTTTTATGATAGTTTAACTTAGCCCAATATGCAATGCTAGAAATGCCATCCAACGTCTCCAAACCACCGGGTAGAGCAATGAAAGCTTGAGCATGGTAGAACATTAGTCCCATTTGTTCAGGCAAGCTCAAAACCTGTAACTCTTGTCCTAAGGAGAAAGTGTGATCTTCCAACTCCTTCACCCTTACACTTAAACCCTTGCTTCCATTCATGGATGCAGAAATGGCCACACTTCCCTTTAGGCCCTGAATGCCTCCCCCGTAGACAAAGTTGATTCCTCTGGCGGCTAATCCAATTCCCAGTTTATTTGCTGCTGTTATAAACTCTCCTTTCTTGCCCAAATCAGTTTCACCAAAAATGCAAATAGATGTAAATCTACATTTTTGTGAAATACCCTGTTTCTCTTTCTTTCTCTCGGACCATGTATGCTCACTAGTGGAAGACTGCATATTTACAAGTGGAAGTGGATATGCTACAAGTAGAAGAGTACATGCATATATAACACTAAAACAGCGACAACAAAATCACACAAATCACACATTTTTCAAAGAAGTTTGAAAAAAATTTCCGACACAGATGACCGGTGGGCCATTGCGTGAAGAAATTAAACAAAAAGAGGAAAGAAAGTCAAAAGATAAAGTAAAGTAGGCAGAAGCTATCGACAAGATAAAAAAAAGAATTGACAAAAGCTATAGAAAAGATAAGACGATTAGACAAAAGCATGATTATGTACAGTAGTTGTGATTTTGGCTCACATCTTCCTCTGGTTTTACGTCCAGAAACGGCTTAAACGCTTTCTATGAATCGAGGATTTGCTTCCCATCCAGTTTTCTTATAAACTAGCAAACAGGGTCTTTTAACGTCAGATTCCCAAGACGATAGCGCTCCTTTTCTCTGTTGAATATGTCTGCTAAATCAAGAAGAATACGATGAACATCACCACTCGGATGCGTCTCAAGAGTTTGAATGATATCATCCAGTGACTCCTTACTCAGCCCATCCTTTATAAATTTAATTTTATCTTCTCGATTTACAGAAACCATACCTTTACTCCTACAGCGCTGATCACAATTCCACCTTGCACATTTATAGCAAGTGTTCATCCTTTTAGCTCTTCTCTTTTTGGAGTAAGAACTTCTTCCCATTCCTGGTAAAGGTTTAACAAATGAATTATGAATCTCACCTGCTAAACGTACCTTAGCTTCAATGATCCAGCGTACGTCCTCAGGAAGGCCCAAACGATTGAATATCATCATCCTTTCAAGTCGACTGTTATAGATCTTCCTGAGCACATCTTTAGGAAGAGTGGGGAACCTGTTCTTAAGATTTGCAAGGGATTCCTCCATGGTAACTTAAAATGAAATTGATGATGCCTAAAATTCTCAACCCAGTGCAGTGTGTTTCATTGAGTAGGAAAGAAATTTGAGAGAGTAGGAAAGAAGTTTTGAAAGAGTAGGAAAGAAGTTTTGAAAGAGTAGGAAAGAAATTTTGGGTTGCCTCCAAATAGCTGCCCTTCTTTAACGTCTTTAGCTAGACAAATATCAAACAAACAAAATATATATATATATTTTTTTTTAATTTTTTTTTTTCATTTTTTTTAAAAAAAATAATTACTAGATTGAGGGCTTACCTGTTGGTTCCTCAAACATGATGACAGATTTCAAAGTGTTGAGTGCACCTTCATTGTATTCTTTGAGCCTTTGCCCATTCACTTTGAATTTTCGATCACCATCTTGAATCTCCACAGTTCCATATGGCCATACTTGAATCACAGTAAAAGGACCTGACCACCTTGATCTCAGCTTTCCTGGAAAGAGCTTTAATCTTGAGTTATATAAAAGCACTTTTTGTCCTGGTGTAAACTCTCTCTTCAAAATTCTTCTATCATGCCACATTTTTGTCTTCTCCTTGTATAACTTTGCATTTTCATAAGCTTGTTGTCTGAATTCTTCAAGCTCATTGAGTTGGAGAAGCCTTTTCTCACCAGCTGCCTTTAAGTCAAAATTTAATGCTTTTACTGCCCAATACGCTTTGTGTTCCATTTCTACTGGAAGATGGCATGCTTTTCCATAAACCAATTGATACGGGGATGTACCAATTGGTGTCTTGAAGGCAGTTCTATAAGCCCAGAGTGCATCATCTAATTTTTTAGCCCAATCCTTCCGGTTGGAATTCACTGTCTTCTCTAAGATCCACTTCAGTTCTCTATTTGAGATTTCCACCTGTCCACTAGTTTGTGGATGATATGGAGTTGCAACCTTATGAGTTACTCCATATTTAGCTAGCACAGACTGAAGCTGCTGATTGCAGAAATGCCTTCCTCCATCACTGATAATAGCTCTAGGCACCCCAAATCTTGAAAAAATATTCTTCCTCAAGAACTTCACAACTACTCGAGAATCATTTGTAGGAAAGGCAGCTGCTTCAACCCACTTTGAGACATAATCAACAGCTACTAAAATGAACTGGTTGCTAAATGAGGATGGAAAATGCCCCATAAAATCAATTCCCCATACATCAAAAAGTTCAACTTCTAAGATGTTGGTTAAAGGGGCTTTATGTCTCCTTGAGATATTTCCCGTTCTTTGACATCTGTCACAGGTTGCCACAAGTCTGTGAGCATCCTTGAAGAGTGTAGGCCAGTAAAATCCTGATTGAAGGACTTTAGTAGCTGTTCTATTTGCTCCAAAATGACCACTATATAGGGATGAATGGCAGTGATTTAAGATGCTGTCCATTTCTTCTTCAGGAACACATCGCCTGATAATTTGATCTGGGCTTTGTTTGTATAAGAATGGATCCTCCCAAAAGTAATGCCTTACATCAGCTAAAAACTTCTTCTTTTGCACTTTAGAAAGTTCATAAGGCATAACTCCGCTTGCCAAATAATTCACAAAATCAGCATACCAAGGAGTAGGTTGTGACTGCATGCTAAAAAGTTGCTCATCTGGGAAATTCTCCTGGATTGGTGATTCTCTCTTTCGTTCATGTGGTTCTAACCGAGAAAGATGATCTGCAATGAGATTCTCGGTCCCTTTTTTGTCTTTGATCTCCAAGTCAAATTCTTGTAGTAGAAGCACCCATCTGATTAGTCTAGGCTTTGTATCTTTCTTCTCAATCAAGTATTTGATTGCTGAGTGGTCTGTCCAGACAATGACCTTTAACCCGATCAAGTATGCTCTGAATTTGTCGAATGCAAACACTACTGCTAATAGCTCTTTTTCTGTTGTTGCATAATTCAGCTGTGCATCTGAGAGTGTCCTACTGGCATAATAGATGGCATGAAAGACCTTGTCTTTTCTTTGGCCCAAAACAGCTCCAACTGCATAATCACTTGCATCGCACATCATCTCGAATGGAAGATTCCAATCTGGAGCTATGATAACTGGTGCAGAAGTCAAGGCACTTTTTAGAGTTTGGAAGGCTGATAAGCACTCCTTATTAAACACAAAGGGAGTGTTTTTCTCCAACAGCATGCAAAGTGGCTTTGTGATTTTTGAGAAGTCCTTGATGAATCTTCTATAGAAGCCAGCATGTCCCAAAAAATTCCGAATACCCTTGATTGAAGAAGGAGGTGGTAGCTTTTGAATTGTTTCAATCTTAGCTCAGTCCACTTCAATGCCTCGATCAGATACCTTGTGACCCAGCACGATTTCTTCTTTTACCATAAAATGGCATTTCTCCCAATTTAGAACCAAGTTTGTCTCCACACAACGTTGCAAGACTTTTGCCAAATTTGAAAGACAATGATCAAATGATTCTCCAAAAACTGAAAAATCATCCATGAATACCTCAATGAACCTTTCTACCATGTCTGAGAAGATAGCCATCATACTTCTTTGAAATGTTGCTGGTGCATTACATAGACCAAATGGCATCTTTCTGAAGGCAAAGGTACCATATGGACATGTAAAAGTTGTTTTCTCTTGATCCTCTGGTGCAATTGTAATTTGATTATATCCTGTGTACCCGTCCAAGAAACAATAATAGGCTTTCCCTGCTAGTCTGTTAAGCATCTGATCTATAAATGGCAAAGGGAAGTGATCTTTTCTGGTGGCTTTATTGAGCTTTCTGTAGTCAATGCACACTCTCCATCCAGTCACCGTTCGTTGTGGAATCAGTTCATTTTTCTCGTTGGGCACTACTGTCATTCCACCTTTCTTTGGCACAACTTGAACTGGACTTACCCATTGACTGTCGGAGATTGGATAGATTATGCCAGCATCCAGCCACTTTATTACCTCCTTTCTCACCACCTTCTTCATATTTGGATTGAGTCTTCTCTGGTGCTCAACTATTGGCTTGTAGTTGTCCTCCATCAAGATCTTATGCATACAGATTGAAGGACTAATCCCTCTTATATCAGCTATTGACCATCCAAATGCTGTTTTATGCTCCCTTAGAACTCTTAATAACTTCTCTTCTTCATCAGGAGTAAGAGCAGCTGAGACAATTACTGGAAGTGTTGAATTTCCTCCCAGATAAGCATACTTCAAATGGGATGGCAGTACTTTCAACTTTAAAACTGGTGGTTTCTCTGTTGATGGCACCAGCTTACTTGGCCTTTCCCCCAAATCTTCAAATGGTTTCTTGATAAAAATTGGGGAATTTGCTTCAAGGTACTTTATCTGCTCCAAGATGTCTGGATTAGTAGATTTTGATACATCTACCATTCCCATTGCTAGTGGTTGATCCATGCAGATTTCATTCACCACATCTCTTGTGCAGCTGGTCAATACATCGACTCTGTAGTAGGTGTCACCTTCATCTGGAAAGGATAAAGCCTTGAAAATGTTGAAGGATACTTGATTATCTTGAACTTGTAAGGTTAACTTCCCCTGTTGCACATCTATTAACGTTCTCCCAGTTGCTAGGAATGGCCTCTCAAGAATGATAGGAATTTCTTGGTCTTCTTCCATATCGAGTATTATGAAATCAGCTGGGAATATGAGTTTGTCCACCTTCACCAGAACATCTTCTAAGACACCCCTCGGATGTTTTATTGATCGGTCAGCCAGTAGTAATGAAACTGTGGTTGGCTTCACCTCTCCAAGACCAAGTTTATTGTATACAGATAGAGGCATGAGGTTTACACTTGCTCCAAGATCACAAAGTGCTTTTTCAAAGTGACATTGACCTATGGTGCAAGGTATGCAGAAGCTTCCTGGATCTTTCAGCTTTGGAGGTAATTTCTTTTGGAGAATAGCGCTGCACTCCTCAGTAAGTGCAACTGTTTCAAATTCCTCAAGCTTACGCTTATTTGAGAGAATGTCCTTCATGAATTTTGCATAACTAGGCATTTGAGCAAGAGCGTCTGCAAAAGGAATGTTGATGTGCAACTTTTTGAAAACCTCCAGAAACTTTGCAAACTGCTTGTCTAGCTTTGCCTTCGCAAGTCTCTGAGGGTATGGAACTGGGGTTACATATGGAGGAGGATTGTCTGGAAAGCTGATTCTTCCTGGTAACACATTATCCTCCTTCTGTTCTTCTTCGCTTTCTTTCTTTTCTCCGTTATCCTTCTTGATTACAGGATCTTTCAATTCTTTACCGCTTCTTAGTGCAACAACTTTCACATGTTCTTTTGGGTTTCTTTCTGTGTCACTTGGTAGAGTTCCTGGTTGCCTGGAATTCAACATATTTGCAATTTGGCCCATCTGGATCTCCAAGTTCTTTATTGAGACTTCTTGATTTTTGATTGTTGTATCAGTCCTAGCCATGAATTGAGATGTATTTATGGTTAGTTGAACCAGTGCATCCTCCAATTTCTGTTGTGGTGGATTTGGTTATTGAAAAGCTTGCTGCTGGTAGTTCCCTTGCGGCTTGAATGCATTTTGATTATTCCTCCAACTAAAATTTGGATGATTTCGCCAACCTGGATTGTAAGTGTTTGAGAATGGATCATTCCTTTGATTTCCGATGAAATGAGCTTGCTCCGGCATGAATGAGTGTCCTTCTTGACATTGTGTGCTCACATGAGGTCCTCCACATTGATCACAAGCTTCAGTAGGAGTGCTGATTGCATTTGCTTGGGTTGTCAATGATCCTACTTGCTTGGATATAGATGCAACTTGAGAAGACAAAGTTGTAAGGACATCCAGCTCGTGTACTCCAAGTGCTTTCTTTGAATTGCTACGTTCAGAAGGCCATTGATATGCATTAGCTGCCATCTCCTCAAGTAGATTGTAAGCATCATCTATATTTTTTCCCATTAAAGATCCTCCAGCTGCAGCATCTACAAGAATTCTGGATATGTGCGTCATCCAACTATAGAAAGTTTGCAGTTGCCACCAATTTGGTAACCCATGATGAGGACATTTCCTTAGCAACTCCTTGTATCTTTCCCATGCTTCATAGAGGCTTTCTTGTTCATGCTGGGTGAATGAGGCAATTTCATTCCTCAATTTAGCAGTTTTTGCTGAAGGAAAGAATTTCTCCAAAAATTTCTGCGCCATAATCTCCCATGTAGTTATGCTTCCCACTGGTAGTGATTGTAACCAACTCTTAGCCTTATCCCTGAGTGAGAAAGGGAAAAGTCTAAGTCTAATGGCGTCATCAGTAACACCATTATGCTTGAATGTGTCGCAGATTTCAAGGAAGGTGGCTATATGTGTATTAGGATCTTCTGTTGGTGAACCACTGAACTGATTTGCTTGCATCATCTGGATAATTGCTGGCTTGATTTCAAAGTTATTAGCTGCTACTGGTGGTCTCGTGATTCCAGAATTTGTCCCCATGACTGTTGGTATTGCATAGTCACGGAGTGTTTTAGTATCTGTTGTTCCTCCCTCCGGAGTTGCCATCGGATTGCTTAGGATTGAAGTAGACTGCTTTCGAACTTTTCGATTTCTTCGACAAGTTCTTTCGATCTCCGAATCAAAAGGCAATAGTTCAGTCTCCTTCGATCTGGTCATACACTAAGCAAAAGCCTGAAAAGAAACACAAGACACCAAGAAGAAAAATAAATGTAATATGAAGACCAAATTAGTATTAAAATTACTTGGTATTGATATTAATGACAACAATCCCCGGCAACGGCGCCAAAAACTTGTTACGCGTGTAAATGGTCTATTAAATAGTGCAAGTGTACACTGTCGTAATCAAGTAATATAGAAGTAAGTAGAGTATCGTTCCCACGAGGATTGATCACTAAGTACCAAAATAGGTAATTTTAATTCTATTTAGTCGATCGATTCGTTGGTGATGAAGAGTACGAAATAAAAGATGAGCAAATATGAATGCAAATGATATGAAACAACAATGAGAAAAAGTCCTAGGGATTATATTTCACTTAACAATTTCCGGATTGAATCACTTATCTAATCTAGCCCAATTTATTCCACATGATTGATAGTCGAGTTTCCCTAATTTAATTACTAGCCTCTTCCAAGGTCAAGCAATTCTATAATTAATTGCTAATCCAATATATTCCTATATGAATTTAAGCAATTAATTATGCGTTAAAATTTATGGAACTCTATAAGACTACACAACTCATATGAATATATTCCTATTTCATATGCAAGTTATGGTTTTAATTATAGGGTCTACACACATGTATCTCTTTCCGGTTTCAACATATATATTGGAATCATTCAAATGATGGCCAATCAAATGAAAGCATTAAGAGTAATAATTAAAACTCAATCATAAAGGAAAAATAAAACTAGATTTAATAAGTTAAGATTCAATCCGTTATTAGTAAGCTACGTCATCACCCTAGGAAAATGAAAATTTAGCTCATGATAAAATTAAAAACAAAAGCAAAATAAATTGACATTATATAAAACTAAAATGAAATCCTTATAAATACTGCATAAAACATGAATATTAAATTCTCAAACATAAATATACAACCAAAAGATGCATAAAAAATGTAAAAATCTAGCCGTCCCTTTAGGAGGTAAAACCTTCCATGTAGGTGGCATACAAAGAGTAATACAATCCTAAGCCTTCCAAGATGGAGGCATGCAAGAAAATAATACAATACCTAAAATTAATTCCAAGATGATGTAGTAGTTGGAGAAGAGATGGAGTGATGAAATGGTGTGTAAGTAGATAAGAGAAAAGAGTAATGGAAATGAAATGGTGTGTGTGGAGAAGAGATGAGAGTAATGGATCTCAATTGGTGTCTCAAATGTGAAGGAGAGGGTGGCTATATATAGGGAAAAATGGAGTAAGGTAGATGAAGTGGTAGATGAAATGTGATTAGTGGATTAATAGATAGAATGTGGTAGATGGAGTAGTAGGTGAAAAGGAAGATGAAGTGGTAGATGAAATGTGGTAGATGAAGTAGTAGGTGAAAAGAAAGATGAAGAGGTAGATGAAATGGTTGGTGGAATGGTAGATGATTCCCGCTCTCAACTTTCAAGCAAAAATTCGAAACCCTTGGAGATAGAACTGGAATTTCGTCTCAACATAAAAGTTGTAGAGCTCTTTCTTAGCTTTTTATTCATATAAAGAATGTCCCGATCCGACATCTAGAGCTCCAGATATTGCCTGAAAACTGAAAGAGGGTCTAATTTAGTATTTTCCAAGAAATTCTATTTTATGCCAAAATAATTATTTATTTATAAATTACACCCAAATTTATTAAATTGAGCTCAAATGTCATCCATAAAATCATCATATAAGGGAAAATAAATATGTAAATATTTTACTTATCATGCTTTCTACTAATTATTGTTAGAATGTATAATTGAATTGGATCAATTAAGTATCATGTTATCGCATTCATATTAAAAAGAAACAAGTTATAGTTATCCATTTCAATCGCACATTAAGTGGTTTTAAACAATATCTCAAGAGGTAGTATTTAGCTATGTTTGTAGGTGCTACTATTAATTGAGAATATTGGACTCAAGTGTTATCTTGAGGATTTTTTTTAAGACTTAATTAATTTTTAACTCCTATAATCTTTTTGAGCAAGGATAGGCATTTTTCTTCATTATCAAGAGCATTCTTTATTCATAGTTTCCACTTCATATCATTCCATTCACTCATTCTCCAGTTTTATGAAAAAAAAACCAAAAATAGTAATTTAGCTTTTAATTAAATTTTGCATTATTCCTTTAGTTTATTAATTTGAAAAACCCAAATTCCAATTCCCCTTATTTTATTGCATTTACATGACATTTAGATTACTTAGGAATCAATAAAAGGCTCCTCGAGGAGAGAGAACGATCATAGGTTTGTCTATACGCAATCCTTGATTAATTTTTTATTGTGGACCCCAAGGCTAAGAGACGAAAAGTCCGCTAATCGATGACTATGAGCATCTAGTGGTTCTTTAGTACAATAACAGATCAGATCACACCATCATAACAATTACAAAGTAAAAATAACTAATTCAAGTAGAGTTAATGATGTACCCACCACTTCTGTCTGGCTCCCTCTTAATGAATTCATCCCCGAGAAACCTTGCATGCCATTGCTTGACATCTTCCTTCATGTTGTCACCCTTGTTATTGATTGATTAGGTTTGGATGGATGAACTTGTTCTTATCCTGGAGGTTACGGGGGAAGAGGTAATTATGGTACAAGTTCCTGAAATGTTGAAAACAACATATCAAAACGTAATCAAAGTTTTAAGCAGTTAACTATTCAATCACAGTTGAAGAAATACCTTATAAAGAAGTTGATAGACATTAAACTTGCCATGTCCTTGTTTAGGATCTCAAAAACAAGCTCTTCACTATAGCTTCCACTTAGTCAGAAAGGTCGAAGACCTCTCTCTCAAATGCGATCATTAGACATGAGTATAAAGCAAAGTACTGGTCAACGAACTCCCAGAGGGACTTCTGGGTAGATTGATCAATGGTCTTATTATGTGAGAAAGACTGCTTCTAGATTGATCATTTGTGTGGGATGTTTCCTCTTTTTGGATTGAGTGGGGTCTTAGAAGTGGGAGGCTTGGACTAATCAATACAAGGCTTGGACTTATTGGCGGGAAGCTTTTTTGAGTGGCCAACTTCTTTTCAGTGAGGGGCTTCTATACTTTAAGTAAACTGTGAGGCCACACAACAAAGCTCTGGTAGCCCGTCCCTCTATATCTATGTCTTTGGTGGTCATAAGGAGTGGATAGCTGGGGTCAATATTGGTGTTGATTTATACTTTCACATACTCAGGAGGGATAGGATCATTATAAAGCGTGTTATCATCTGGAAGGTTGAACATATGGCCCTTGCAACTGTATGGTGTCAAGGGATATCAACAAAACACTCAACACCTATCAAACCCTTAGGCAGTCATAGGGGGGTTGTGCAACTCCCTTTAATACTTGGGCTACCATTTCGCTCTTAATGCTTTGTAGTATGCTCCTTCATCAACTCTTATGTGAGAAACTGTATTTGTTCCTATATTTCATCACACTGTTTCTTAAGCTTTTCATACTTTTATCTCAGTTATTTCTTCAAGATTGTCAGTGACCATAATATTTTGTCTTGGTTAATCCAAAGTCGGCACCCCTAAGAAGATCGGAATGGTTAGGCCCCAATCTCTTCGCCAATACATTCTCATCAGTAGAAAGGTAGCCCCCTATGTTGTAACTTCATGGGACATGGCTTACTATGCATTTAGCAATAATATTAGTATTGATAGTTAATTGAAAACATCCATGAATTAAGGACTAATATTAATACTTACCATTTTATCAATGACCTCCTTCACTCAAGGATCGTCATAAGAGCTAACTTTATTTTGCCTTGCCACTAACCAAAGTTTATGATAGAGTCTACTACAGTCCCCACTATTAGCAGCCAACTTTTTAGCAATCCCAGTATATCCCTTTCACCCTTCCTCTTAGGGATACTTATTTTTATTTGCCCTCCTCCTGTTCACCTAGCTTAATTTCTATGAAAACACACAATACTTGAGTTAATACTAAACAGATACATGCAAGTCTTATAAATTGCAAATAACAATTACTTGGAATGCCAAGTGATGTGATATGACAAAATTTCTGTAATCATCTGGTTTGATGGTGGACCGAAGACCCACAAGAACTTCTGTCACATCAGCCTCTTCAGGATTCTACAAATATGCCTTTATCAATGCATGATGGAATATACGTAGTGAATTTCCAACCTTCTTTATGATAAATTCCCTAATGTAATCTCCATTTACATGATATACAAACTACAAAGCACACAATTCAAGTTAACATTTTTTACAAGTACATAGGCAATAATTAGCAGGCATATATACCTTACCCTAATATTGTCCTAAATAATGCCTGTGTAATCTCTCTATACCCTATGCTAGTTACCTGCTGTAATAGGAACGTTGGTCTTGCTATTAAGCTGACATAGCTGATGAAGTGTGACGGCTCAAAAGGGTGACTGTCATTATTTTGAGCAAGATGAAATCTTCTCCCCAAAGACTTTGTTTGGTTCACAAAAGTCAAGGCACAACAGCCCCACTTTACAATATTCCGCACTCATTCTAACACCTCTTTTGGGGTCTTATTTCTAGGTGGCCTAGGGACGAAATCAGTACCATTAGGAACATTATCAGAAGTAGAGGCACTATTAGAACTAGGGGCATTATCAAGGCCGCGGGAAGTAGAACTGGCAATTTTAACTGTAAAACAAAACTAATTCAATAGCCATCTCTAAAAAAAAAAGGTATTTCGGTGTACTTGTAGCGGTTATATTTAACCGCTACAAATTATAGTATTTGTAGCGGTTTTTACCTAAACCGCTACAAATTTGTAGCAGCAAGATTATTTGTAGCGGTTTACTACAAAAAACCACTACAAATTTGGCGCGAAATTCTCGCCAAAACTTGTAGCGGTTAATGCACATAAACCGCTACAAAATACTAAAGGTCAGAATTTTGTAGCGGTTCTGGGCAATAACCGCTACAGAATTTCAAACGTTATGAAGATTTGTAGCGGTTATTGTAAAACCGCTACAAATTTAATTATTTGTAGCGGTTAGAGTAGCGGTTATTTTAATAACCGCTACTAATATCTGCCTTATTTAAACCCCCACCTCCTTCATTTCTCCTTTTGCTTATTTTGTTTCTTAAGGTTTCTCTGAGTGATTTCTTCGAGATTTGAGCGTTCAGACGTCTCTATAGGAGTTTTTGGTCAGTATTCCGCAGTATTCGTACTTGAGGTACGTATATAACACGTATTTTTATTTATATTTGTATTTTTATTATATTTTTGCATAATAATGGACTAATTTTTTTTATTTGTACAGTTGATATGGCTTCAGGACAGGATAAGGGGAAGGCCCCTGAGGTCCCCAGACCGATTTTACGGGGTGGCAGCAGCCGGGCAGGGGGCAAAGGGAGGGGGCAGCGCGCAGGCAGGGCTACCGCGGCATCTTAGCCCATCCCCCCACAGGCACCGCAGACGATCCCACAAGCGACGACCGCAGCAGAGGTGCCTGAGGTGGAGAGGCCAGAGATTAGCGTTGAGGACTTCCTCAACGAGGAGGAGTTCGAGATCCCGATGGGGTTCAGGGAGATGGAGCGGTTCATCGATGAGGAGGACGCTCGGGAGCAGAACAACCCACGAGGGTCGTCTTCGCGATCCACTGGGTTTGAGGTGCAGGTCGAAGGTAAATTAATTTTTTAATTTAGTAAATTATTTATTTAAATTAGAAATGTTAACTTTGAATTATAATTTATCTAACGTGCGGTCAACTGTGCAGATGAGCAGGGGAACGTGTCGACGAGGAGGCTGGATGTGGCCGGTCTGAACAGCATGGACCGGTCCCTGCGAGTTATAGTGCCGTGGAACGAGGGCACTGACCAGCTGATCCACAATGGGGGTCACCTGCTCAACCGCTTCCTGAGCGACCTGGGAGCGAATTGGATTCGGTTCCCCCTTCACTTCCCGACGTGGAGGCACATTCCGAAGGGGCCGAAGGACCAGGCTTGGGAGGAGGTGGTTCAGGTAATTAAAACTATTTAATTAATATTTTTTTTAATTAATTCTATTTAATTATTTTTTTTAAATTATGGTTTTTATAAGTATTGATATTTAAATGTATTTTTTTCAGCTGCGGTTTGCCCTCCGGGCCAACCGGAAGAGGTACGCCCTCGTGAAGATGGGCGACGCCTGGAGGAACAAGAGGAACCGTTTCTTCCACAGGGTGGATGGGGACGGGACGATGCCTCTGGAGCAGCTGCAGGAGAGCGTCCCGGACGGCGTGCCGCCGAACGACTGGGCGCGTTTCGTCCAGTTCAGGAAGAGCCCTCAGGCGCAGGTAATGTATTTATTATATTTTTGATATATAATTTTGTAATTGTTAAATATTAAATTATAACTTCAATTTAATTTGTATTTAATTTTAAATTATAATACATTTAATTATTTGTTTTTCCAGGAGCTTTCTCAGAGGAACACCGAGATCCGGGCGCAGCAGACGATCTACCACATAGCAGGATCGAAGACCTTTGCTGTGACCTACAGCGAGCTGGTAACTTTTCAAGTGCTTCACTTACTTTTAGCTGATTATGTCATAATACTAATTGTTTTGTAATTGTTTCAGGAGACGAAGGCACAGCAGGAGAACCATCAGACGGACTATGCGGAGCTGTACGCCATCACACACAGACACCGTGACGGGACTGCGACCTCTCAGCAGGCAAAGGCGGCCATTGTAAGTAATTTTATTATTATATTTTTTATAAAACCAAGTTAATAATGAAAAATGGTAATTATTAATTGTTTCATAAAATGGCAGGAGTGGATGCAGCAGTCGTAGGCTGAGCTGCGACAGACCCAGCCTGAGGAGTCACAGGGGTCAGTGGACTCGACGGCTCCTTTGAAGGAGGGTCTGGCTCAGGCTGAGCATCCCGGACGCGTGCGGGGTATGGGGATAGGCGCCAGACCGAGCATGGTCTACGGCAGGAGCGCCGCCTCTAAGGCTGGCAGCTCTAGAGGGGTCAGACGTCGGAATGTGCATACTGGGTCGGTGTGTCCAGCTTGCAATTTTGACTCTGACGCATTGCGCCTTCCCCACAGCCGAAAGTGGTGCTTTATGGGGCATCAGAGGTTTCTCGATGGAACGCATAAGTTCAGATTGCAACGGAATCGCTTCAATGGGAAACCAGAGAAAAGAGGACCACCTCAGACTTTGTCCGGTATAGATATCTTACAGCAGCTTGAGCATGTTGACTTCGAGTTTGGAAAAAGCGACGATTCAGCACAAACTCGCCAAAAGACGCGCAGGACTTCGGCGCCTCAGCAGTGGAAGAAGATAAGTATTTTCTTCACGCTTCCGTATTGGAGATCTAATTTACTTCGCCACAGTCTTGATGTAATGCACATTGAAAAGAATGTTTACGACAATGTGCTGTATACGCTGCTTAACGAACCCGGCAAGACAAAAGATCACCTTCAAGCTAGGAAATATTTACGCGACATGGGAGTTCGTGAAGACGCTTGGCCAGATGAGCATGACAGATTTACACCGGCAAAGTTCACCCTCACAAAACTGAACAAGGATGTGTTCCTCGCGACGTTGAAGAAATTAAAAGTTCCTGATGGGTATTCAAGCAACATTTCTCGATGTGTCGACTTGCAGGCTCGAAAGGTTGCTGGCCTGAAGAGTCACGACTCACATGTTCTTATGCAGTAGTTACTCCCTCTGGCTATAAAGAATACACTTCCTCCCGATGTTTCCATCGTTTTGGTGGAACTTTGTTCTTTCTTTCAGAAGTTGTGTTCTAAGGTTTTGATCGTTGAGGAGCTCGATCAGCTGCAGTCGAAAATCATTCTTACGCTTTGTCACTTGGAGATGATCTTTCCTCCATCCTTTTTTACTGTGATGGTTCACCTCACAGTCCACCTCGTTCATGAAACAAAGCTCGCTGGACCAGTACAATATCGTTGGATGTATCCGATTGAGAGGTACTCATTTTAAATATGTGCTTTCATTTATTGTCCGTATTTAATGTTTGCTAGTCGTCCTTTTCATCATTTTATATCAATTTTCTCTTATGTACTTCGTAGGTTCCTTGGGAAATTAAAATCTTACGTGAGGAATAAGGCGTGGCCAGAAGGTTCTATAGCTGAAGGCTATATAGGGGATGAGGTGCTATATTTTTGCTCAAGGTATTTTGATGATCTTGAGACGGCTTTCAACCGCCCGCCTCGTGTTGACGATTGTCCTGAACCTGCGCCGACATCAGGAGAATTTATCCCTCGTGTTGGTAAACCAGTTGGAGCAACTGAGAACTTCAAACTAACAACAACTGAGAAGTTCCAAGCACATAGACATGTCTTGATTAATTGCACTCAAGTTGAGCCTTTCATACGGTAAGAATTGTACACTCACATGTATGTTATTCGATCTATATCTTTCGTAACATTTCTCACTTTCATTTCACTAACGCCTTTCTATTATTAATTGCAGGGAATTCAGAAGTCATGTCAAGCGTCAGCTCAGGATCCGTACACAGACATCCTCGGAAGTTGATAGGAGGGTCCACAGAGAATTCCCGAGTTGGTTTGCGCGCAGAATACTAAATGACCACAACCCACACTCACCAGATTTCAGAGCTCTCGCAATCGGCCCTCTTGATCATGCAAAACGGTTTACAGCATACAATGTCAATGGTTTTAATTTTTGCACGGTTTCACGGGATCAAGGATTGTAAACACAGAATTCGGGTGTTTATGGCACATTTGGGACAAGGAGTTATGCGAGCAGCAGTGACGCCAACATGCAGTTCGGAGGCGTCCCTTACTATGGCAAGCTTCTTGATGTGGTCGAGCTTAATTATCAAGGCCGTTTCACCGTGACGCTGTTCAAGTGTTTGTGGGCAAATACCACTACTTCTCGGGGACTGACAACTGACGACCTAGGGATCACATCAGTCAATTTCTCACGCCCGATTCATACTGGTATTTCTCAAGATGATGAGCCGTATATTCTAACTTCAGAGGCACATCAGGTTTATTATGTCGAGGACGAGAGGCATAGGGATTGGCACATGGTCGTTCATTTAAAGCCAAGAGACTTTTATGACATGGGTGAAGGCGATAACATCGCCTACGAGAGTGAGCCATTTCAGCCAGCCGATTTTGAAAACTACTTCCCTGAAGGCGATGACAATTTACCTCTACTGCGGTGAGTTTTGTTAAGTCCACGTCATTTCAATTAAATTTTTTAAATTTAATAATACATCAATAACAATAATTTTTCTACAAAATTTCTGTAGGGATGGCGACGATGAGTGATCAAATTCAAGTGTAAAAAATTTGTCTTTACAAAAAATGTAAAAAATTTGTGTTAAAATAAAATGAAAAAACAAATTTTAAAAAATTAAAATAATTTTTGTAGCGGTTATTAAACCGCTACAAAAATTTAAATAACCGCTACTAAATAATAACCACTACATTAACCGCTACATTAACCGCTACAAATAATTAAACCGCTACAAAAATATAAATAACCGCTACTAATTAATAACCGCTACATTAACCGCTACAAATAATACGTGAATCCCTATAAATACCCTTATCACAACTCATTTCAAACACTCCCCAATTTCTTTTCACCTTACCCTTCTTTCATTTCCTCTCATTTACAACTTCTTTCGTATGAGTAGAGGAGCTGAATAATACGATCAAATATGGTAACAAGATTTTCAATTTTTTTTAGAATACTTCTTTCCTTTCTATAAAATTTATTCTAACCATTTTTTTTTCTAGATATATCATAACTCTATCTCATTTTCATCTATTTTTCATATACAATTACATTATATTATAAAACATAATAATTCCTTATTACCTAACTATCCTTAATAATATTATTAATATAAATTTTATACTAATCATATTCAATTACATTTTTTCTTTTTAATTTATTAATAAGTTAAACTATTGAATAATAAACTAATTGAAATAGATAAAATAATAACAAATTAAACTATTTAATAAAATATTGAAAAAACAGAAAAAAAATCAATGTATATTTTTAAAAAAAATTTTAAATATTTGTAGCGGTTATTAAACCGCTACTAAATAACGCGCCTTTTTAGAACTAAATTTAAATTTTTTGGCGCCAATTTTAAATTTCATGAAATTAGTAGCGGTTTTTAAAACCGCTACTAATTTCATGAAATTCAAAATTAGCAGCGGTTTTTAACCGCTACAAATAAAAAATGTCATTTTTAACAAATTTTCAATTTTTTATATTTGTAGCGGTTAGTAAACCGCTACAAAGAAAAAAATTCTTTTTTAAAGCTCTCAATAAAATTTTTTATATTTGTAGCGGTTATATAACCGCTACAAATATCTCTGGGTGTTGTAGCGGTTGCTATGAACCGCTATAAAGTTTGTAGCGGTTATTTTTGATTGAGTAGCGGTTTTATAAAACCGCTACAAAACCGTTTGCAACGTACGATTTAGTAGCGGTTTGGGTAACCGCTACTAACCTAGTTTGTAGCGGTTAGAACCGCTACGAATACCCATTTTTAACCGCTACTAAATCACGTTTTTTTTGTAGTGCATAAGGAATAGAGCAATCAGTTTTCTAAAAAAACATGATGCATGACTCGCGTAGCTATCAAACCAAAGTTCCAAGAAAGTAGTGGAGGATGTGGTTTGCCTGGATATGATTGTCGAAGGCCAAAAAAGTCAACTGGAGTTATGGGGTTCCGAGGATGACGGGTAATGTTTAACAAAAAACAAGCATGCTAAGTGCAATAACTTGGCAAAGTGAAGAGGCACAAGATAGCAGGTACGTGTTTTAAAAGACTTGATGAAACTTGCTCACGGTTATAAGTTTAGAACCGTTATGAAATGTGGCCTTTTCTTATGGTTTTTGATTTACAACCATAATGAACCTTTAAACAAAAGTTCATGATTTTAACATCACATTCGTTAGGTTTTGTAAACAGTACGACTGCAACACCCCATTTCTATTCACTAATATGCCTTGTAAATATTTATGGCATTGAATGAAATAAAATGGTGAATTAAAGAGCATGGCAAATGATAAAACAAGGCAATTGGTGGTCACACACAACATGAGTATGTTTAGAACATAAATTGTAAGCATTTGAATTTGCTGCCTGTGAGTTTCCCTGTGTAACAGTCTTGTTATGTAACATTTTTAAATAGGAAAATGATGTCCAATGCCTATGATATTTTCCAAAATAAAAGTAGACTTATCAAGTTTTAATTTGATAGGTAATATAAGTCATTTGAAGTTGTGCACAAAGAGTTATAAATTTTTGAAGTTAGCCCAATGAAACTGGTAAGTTTTTGTGACAGCATCCAAAAATGGAAATTCGGGGAATTAGTAGCTTCTAGTTGGCTAAAGGCTATATTTTTCCTTAAAAATAGACTTAATAAGGGTTACATAGCCTTTGGAACCATACCAATTAGATATTTGTACAATTAGATTTGAATTTTCAAATTTTGATGAAAATTCTGCCAGATTTTCCAACAAGTGCAAAAATGGGAAAAATGTATGGACAAAATAGTAATTTGCCAATAAAGCAAAGAATTAATTATTTTTTCAATTAATTGAAGTAATTTTGATTAATTAAGGAAAATAAAGGGAAATTATATATTTGGAGATAAATATGCTATTTTGGAGCATTCTTGACCAAGTAAATTGAGTTTGAAAAGTCAAAAAGCAATATGACACAAATTAATTTCTTGGAAGAGGGAATTATTGGAAATTCAAGAAGCTATTTTATTTCCCTTTTTCCTCTTAAATTTTGGTCAATAAGGAGGAAATGATTTACTTGGTCCATATTAAAAGATGAAAGGTTAATCATGGCCAAGTAAATTTCCCATGTGAGATTAGGTCATTAAATAATATTATAATCAAAGCATGAAGAGATATTTGATAAGCTCTTATCCCTTTTCCTCTTCATCATTTTCGACCTACAACAATGAAAGAGAGAGAGAGAGAGAGAGGGAGAGCTTCAAGAAAAACCTCAGAGCAAGAGAAGAGGAGGAAGTTCAAGAGGCAAAATCTAAGGTAAGTAGGCTTGGATTCAATGTTCTTGACTTCTAATTCATGTAGAACTTCTTCTAACCTTTTCTTCATCTTGGAAATCATGTTTAGCAAGCAAAATCAAGAGGGAAGAGAGAGTGAACAGTGGTATCCTAGAGAGAGAAAGCCAAGAAACCAAGAGGTAATCTCATGAACTTGATCCTCTTGTGCTATAAGATGTTGTTGTGGTTGTGGTTGTTGAATTTGGCTTGGTTTTTCCTTGGTTTGTAAATTTGGGATAATGAACCCTAGAATGTAATGCTGCCAAAATTTCTATGGGTCATGTTTGTTTAGTGTTTAAGTAGTTAGTCTTATGTTTATAAGTGAAAAAGAAGTGATTAACCAAGAGAAATCAAGAAAACACACTTTTTTCTCCTGAGAACCTAAATTTTGGTCTGATGCAGAATAGGAGGAAGGAGTTGGAATTTTGTAATTCTGATGGTTCCATTGGATTTAGAAGGGAAAATTTTGTGGGAATATAAGTGTACATGATTTTTGGAAGAGTGTATGCAAATCTGGAATATTTAGAAGTTCAAAGTACATGTTGTTTGCTTGTTTCATTGGAGGCAATGTTAGTATACAGTGAATTTCGTTAGTCAAACCTAATTCAAATGTTATGAAACTTTTTAGGATTAAAGTACACATCTAGAACTTTAATTTGATAGGTGGTTCATAACTTTTGGGCTTGTATACTAAAAGATATGGATTTTTGAAGTTATGCCCTGTTTTTGGAATGTAATATGGAACAGGGGGAGCTTTGTGAATTTCTGGGAAAAGTATGTTATTAGTGGCTAGACTTGGGTATTTTTTTATGAAAATACATTTAAAGAGATTTTGATAGACTTTAAACCACCCTATTTGGATTTCTATAGATTATGTTATGATTTTTGTAAGTTGAGCCAAGAAATAGAAAATTTCTTGGGTGCAGCCGAGCCCTCTATTTTAGCATTTCACATTTTCTGATTGATGTTGATTGCTCTAATTTTTCCTAAGCCCATAGGCATTTGTTTGAGCTTTCAATGGCTACCTAAGTGGCTCAAAAGATAACCAATAAATGTGTTCAGAACAATACATGAATGAGTAATAACTCAATTCTTGTACGTTTGGAATTTTAGGACATATCAATAGCCTGAGCTAAAACCAAACTTTAAGACGGATATTAGAACTAGAAAAGGACTCAGGTAGTAACTCTTTCTTGTATATACTATATGATTATTATATGTTTGTGTATGCCATCTTCTATAATATGAGTATAGTGTCTCAGACACGCATATTAGCCTGGTTGGGTTATACGACCCAACGAAGGCATAGGGTTAAGTCAGGGTGGCGCAGGGTTAAGCCACCGAGGCATAGGGTTAAGCCAGGGTGGCACAGCATTAAGCCACGGAGGCATAGGGTTAAGCTAGGGTGGCACAGAGTTAAGCCATGGAGGCACAGGGTTAAGCCAGGATTGGTGTAGGGTAAGCCAGGGTTGAACAGTCGTTTGGCCTTGGACAGTGTGCACACAGCATTCTATCATTTTACATAACATAGTGCATGGCATATTTATTTTCACATTTTGTATGTCTGAAATGCATGTTGCTATTGAGATTCACTAGAATCTGACCCTTTTTCAAAAAAACAAACATTACAGCTAAAGCTAGCGACTCAAGGGGCAAGGAAGTAGTTACCGGTGAATAGGGTGCCGATGCAGGTATAAGTTGCTGTTAGTTATTTAAAACTGTACTTTTGGTTCTTTTTGAACACTTTGTACATATTTTCAAACCCTATGGGGAATTTTCTGTATTGTAAACAAATACTTAATGTCAGTATGTTTCTACTATTTTTGTATGTCTTACGGAACTACACGCTTGATACTCTACAAATATCGAAATGTTAAGGGGTTTGACAGTAACAGTGATTTCTTAATAACCGTTAAATATTTGATATGGTATTCTGAAAAGTGATGGGTTTTACATAATAACCATTACTTATTTGAATTTTTTTTATAATTTTTAAAGTTGATTATTCCCCTATAGTACAAACAAAAAATAAAAAAATGAGAGTTTAAATAAACTAATAAAAAATAAAAAGTTATGTGGATGAAGGATTTACTGCATCATCAGATTCATATCCCTCTCCAGTAATTTGTCCACCTTCTCGATCAGAGAGCAAGCAAGATAGGTCAGCTCCTTCAAGAAATTATCCATGTGTGCTTGCTCTCTTATGTAATCGTTGAAGAACAAAAGTCGGAAGTTGGATATGAGAAGTTGGAATAGATCAAAGTGGATGGATAAATGGAGTTGACTTTTTGGATGTTTAAATGGAAATGGTTTCACAGGTTATCCAGAAGAACATGTCCTTTGAAATAAAAATGGTTACATTATAGAGCCTTGTAAAATGCCAAAATTAGTAACGGTTGTTTATTAATAACCATGAAGAGACAATTGTTTTTTTTAATATTTATGGGAAACATTTCCCTAATGATTAATATTTTTAATATTCAAAAAATAAAAAAGCAGTAATGGTTTTTAGTTATCACCACTACTAGTGTCCTTCGCCTCCTCCTGCCTAACCCCCTCGCTTGGCACATCATCAACATCTAAGGAAGCAGATGAAGGGTCTGGCTGGAAGTGATCATATACAACCTGATTGTGATGAAGGATGAGGTCTAACTTCCTGTTTAGATTGTGGACGTGTCTATATAGATGCCTGGTGGAGCAGTCAAAGCTGGCCAACATTTGCAGCAAAGCCTCTATTTGAGGAGGAGGCAGAAGAGGAAAAGGAGGAGGAGGGCGAGTATGTGGAAAGAACTATGAATAAAATGAATCCTTTGTTCTAAAATATTTAACTTTAGGAGAACTGGTACTTGGTGTCGAACCGAACGAGGTTTTGAAAAGGTGGTTTTTAGATTTGTACTTTACATGACTATTGTTTATTATGACATATCATTTTTATCGTTCATACTTTATGGTCAATTGAGATAACCATTATATTTGTGTTTTTTTTATGTAAGGTTGGAAGACGAATTGTTTATAAGTATTACATGATTGTTGTTTCAAAAGAACTATAACTTATTATTAAATAAATGATGGTTATTAACTACAACTGTTATTTTTGTGTTTTCGCGAATTCCGCCTCACAAAACATAATGATGCGCATAATTAACCGTTACTTTTAAGCATTATGTATCCTTATATGACCTCCACCTCGACATATATGACATTTATTATATGTAACCATTATGTATTAACATTAAGTTCCAGCCACAAATCAAGTTTAAGCATGAAGATTACAAGAATGCAAATACAAAAATAAAAGAAAATCAAGATATTTGTTAGTATATAGTCAAATTTTCTATGCAAAGAGAAAAATGGCATGAAGTATGCTATGAAATGCTATGAAAAATATGCAAAACTACCTAAATTACCTAGAATGCAACCTAAAGGCTCAAGGTACCAATTAATAAAAATTGACACTTAGTTACTAGGGAACCAATTACTTGGCTCCTTGGCAATGATGCCACTTAAAGGAACTTGTCTGCTTATGCCTTAGTAACTTCTTCAAAATTAAACCAAGGATCGCAATAAATGGTACAATCTCATATCGTCTCTTGATGAGCTTTTTATTAACTAAATAGGAACTAAGTGTGATTATTTTGAGCTTTTTATCTATCAACTAAGTTGCAATTAAACTAAAATGCTTTAAAATAAATATTTTTGGATTTTTGGGATAAAAGTGGATGAAACGGTAATTGGTTTAGAAAAGTAAGATAGAAACCTCGTAGAACAATGAATTTTATCTATAATTGTTTTAAAAGATAATGGAAGTGTGCTAGTTTAACAAAGATACCCAAATGACCCTTTGATCTAGCTTGAGTTAGGTGAATTAATTCATCCACGCCAAGTAAAAATTAATCCCTCTAACCGAAACCTAATTTAAACACTAGCAATTTGAATCAATGGAATGCAATGACACAAGTAATCAATAACCCTTGCATTACAATCACAATTAAATATTCATAACAATTTCAAGCAAAAGCTATACAAAGTCAATTACATGAAATTGCTATTAATGAAGCATAAGTGTCAAATGCACACAATTAAATCCAAATACACATATAATCTCATAAATTTCATGGAACCCCAATGCAAAACAATCAATCCAATATACTAATTAAACCTAAATCTAGAATTAAATTAATACAAAGAATTAAAGCTAGAAATTAAAGGGTAAAGCACTCCCTATGAAGGTCTAAGCTCAAGAATCAATCCCTTGCACTAGGAGAAGAGAACTCAGCCACGGACAATCATCAAAACAACCCCACAACACATATTAAAAGCTTCATCCATAATAAATTAATGTGTTGAAGAGTGGTGGATGGTGAATGTACCGAAAGTTTGCTAGCGGTGAGAATAAAGGTGGAGATAGTCTGAATCTTCATGACCTTCTTCAGGTTCTCTATTCTCTGAGTCTTTAAGGCCTTCTCTCTATTTTCTTTCTAGTCTGAATCTCGTTCTAAGAGAAGAAGATGACCGAGAATGGTAGCGAGGTAGAGGAGGAAGGTTGACGAAAAAAATGAAGGAAGTGTGGCGGAGAGAAAAGAGGGTGGATATGATAATGGTGAGATATCGAGATCAGGTCCCATAGTTCTTGGTGGCTCTACTCTCTCTGTCAAATCATTATCTCTCATCTCTGCAAAACTCGCTGAAGTCACCATCGATAATGATGAAAGGGAAGGTTGCCGGAGACGGGGAAGGACGGTGAAAAAAGCGAAGGTCATCAACGACCAAGAAGGGATGGTGATGGGATGTCAATAGAGGTTTTGGCCAATCTTCTTCTCTCCTTTCTCGGTGTTGTGGTCTCTATTGAAAGTATTGAGCTGCCCCTCTGAAATTTGAACTAATTTAAGCTTTGACCAGGGACAAAACTACAAAATATAAGAGTTTGTGGGGGGAATAAGCTGCAAATTTTAAAACATTTGTAGGACTAAACTATAATTTTTGCAATTTGAGCCTAAACTTCTATTTTCAAATTCGGTCCAATTTCTCCAAGCACCTACAATAAAAAAACAATTAAAGCAACATCAAATATTCTCAGAAAAATAATGATTAAGAGTAATTACAATTTTTTGACAGTTTTGCCCTTTTTAATCTTAATTTAATGCATTTACTCTTGATCCCAATTAATCACAAAGAAGGCATTTTAAGCTCAATTATTATGACAAAAACCTCAAATAAAATATAAAAATATATTAAAAAAATTATGGATTTCTCAATTCCCCCACACTTAAACTTTTGCATTCCTATACAAA
This sequence comes from Inga oerstediana, assembly GCA_963210345.1. Lineage (NCBI taxonomy): Eukaryota > Viridiplantae > Streptophyta > Magnoliopsida > Fabales > Fabaceae > Inga > Inga oerstediana. Next base: position 9,862,892 of record OY723404.1, on the reverse strand, counting down.
ACACTAATCAATTTAAAATTAAATACACTAATCAATGAATCAATTAAATATCACTAATCAAGCTAACACAAGTCTTAGCATTAGGTTATACAAATGGACTAGATTAATGCACAATTAATCAAAGAATGTACACAAGAGAGAACTCAAGGATTTAAGTTTTTAATTCATCTCACAAGTATAGAAAATTTCTCTCGACACCGCTTAGACTAGTGTAACATCCATCATTTTGACACGTTTAGCGCGCATTTGGAAGCATCATGGTTCTGGTGAATCGTTATTTAAAGCCCATAATTGAAACTTTCATTTTGATCCTTGGGTTCCTACTCATTTGATAACTCTCATATTTTTTGTACAATTTTGAAAAATCATAACTAATTATAATAATAAAGTGTGAGAGTGTTCTAAAATTAAATTTAAAGCTCTTGAAATCTGTTACTTGAGAAAAATACCACTCTAGTCTAATCCCATTCAAATTCACTTAGTTCATTCATTTTCTACCCTTGCTTTGCTTCTCAGATAGGTTTTATACCTTTGTTTTAAAAATCCATAACTCATTGTATATACATCCAATTGCCCTTATATAGGATGTTTTGGAAAGCTCATATGTTTACTTTACACATGTAAACAAAGATTCAAGCTCAAATATGGGAAACTTAAAACCAAATGACGAGGTCCCTACAAAGTGGTCAAGGTACAAAGCTTTAGTTTAACAGAGCTCGAAGATCCGGCAATTGGTGAAAAGATTTAATTGAATGGTCATTTGTTGAAGCATTGCCATGCTAATCATCAACTATCATAAGGCACACGATTGTCTCTTTCCTTACTTTGTTCCTTGTTTTACTTGATGATATATTATATTGAACAATTGTGGGGAAGGGACTAACTAGTAGTAAAATGTAGCTTATGTGTCTTGTTTTGCTAGTAGTTATAGATTGCAATTTTCAATTGAATAAACTCCATTTTGAATTACACTCTTGTGCTTGGCCTTATCCTCCACTACCCTTCTCTCCATATCATTACGCCTAATTTCTAAGAACTATATCCACTTATGTATTGTCCTTCTTTCTCATTTTGAAGATGAAGTGTTGTGCTTCAATTTTGAATTGGACTTCACAACATTCACTTCACTCAAGAGATAAGTATATCTAGGTTCTTAGTTTTTATGCATTACATTGAGTGCAATGTAAGGATTGAGTGTGGGGGAGTGTGTTTATCCTCATGATGGATTTCACTGTGACATCATATGCTTTTGTCTATTGCTTTTGTCCTCTGCTATTTTTGGTCCAATTCACTGAGATTTTTAAGGTTTCTAATCATGATCAAGTATTTCAATTATTATTAGTTAGATTCGTGGTTGAAACATGTTTTAAATGAGTGAATTGCCACAAAATTCAAGTTCTATAAATGATGCATGGCTTAATTTTGATAAGTTGGTAAGGAACAAAAAGCTTAGTTGGAAGACATTTCGGGCCTAATTGTTCATTTCATTGTGTGATTTATCCACTTAGATTATTGCTTTATAGAACTTGTTCTATTTCTTGCTTGAGGCTACATTTTGCAATAGCATGGATAGAGATGACAATTGCATTCATTTTTGGGTTAAGGGGCAAAAATACCTATGAACTTTTCTCAAAAGTGTACCCAGCACCATAAACTTTTTTTTAAGTGCAAAAATACACATGAACTTTCTAAAAGGGAGCAAAAATGTCAAATCCGTTAAATGAACTAAACGGACGTTTCTTTTCTTGTCGTAGGTCCCACTAATATCCAGTTGGCAACTGCTGAGCTTTCTCTCTCACCTTAGTCAACTCTCTCTCCCCCCCTCCCTATCACCCTTCCTCTCTCTTCGTTTTCTTCCCTCTCCTCCCTCTCACTCTCTCCACTTTGTGGCATTAAAGTAGTTGAAGATAAATGGCTTTTGTGATATATAGATCCACGTAATATGTCATGGCCTTCTTTTGAATAAAAAGCAAAGAGATCAATTTTGTGCTTTTGAGTAAAACCATATCAGATTCCCTTCCTAGAGCATGCTCTGGATCCAAGCAAACCAATTCACAGTCTATCATGTTCCACGTGACGTGATCTCATTTCTGTCTATAAGCACCAACTATCCTTTGTATAGAAAATCTGGGATCGGAATTCTGTTAACAGAGGCTTCGATACAAAACAAGATATTTTTATACTCATTTAAAATTATGAATTACCAGTATATATAGTTATTTATAACTTTATGTTATCCTATTTACCAAACCAATTTGCAAATAGGCTTTGATTAAATTTAAAAAATGGCAAATGACAACAAAATTTAGAAAAAACAAGATTTAAAACTAAGAGGTATTGTCAATAAGATGCAAATTCTTCTGGATCCCAACAAAAGGGGTAGGGGATAAGAAGCGGTTAAACATTACATACAGTTAAAGTCTACACGTAAAGATCTTGTATTCAATACGCTACAGTAGAACAAAGCCATTTTATTATGTACAAAATTAGAGCTCATTCTCCCTCTTTTTCCAATTTGTTAGAGAAACTGAAGTGGAGAGGGTAAGAGGGAAGAGAGGGAAGAAACGGAAGATAGAGGAAGGGTGATTGGTGGGGAGAGAGAGAGAGAGAGAGTTGACTGAGGTGAGAGAGCAAGCTCAGCAATTGCCAACTAGACATTAGTGGGACCTACGACAAGAAAAGAAACATCCGTTTGGTTCATTTAACGGATTTGGAATTTTTGCTTCCTTTTAGAAAGTTCATGTATATTTTTGCACCAAAAAAACGTTTATGGTGCTGGGTGCACTTTTGAGAAAAATTCATGGGTATTTTTGCCCCTTAATCCTTCATTTTTAAACCTTCTTACCCAAACACAAATTAATCATTGTTCACCCCTTTGAACCCTTCATTTCCATTTTCATTATATAAATGCTATGCTTGCATTTTTCATCAAGTTCCTTTAGCACTTAGATGAGAAAATAGAAATGTTGCTATTGTAAATAAGATTATAAGTGCCATGAGAATTGTCAAAAAGAAAAGAAAAAGAAAAATAGAAAATGAGAAAAGAAAAGGGAAAAAAGTGGATCAAAAGAAAGAAACTATAAGGCACTTCATCTAAAAAAAATGTATAGATGAGTTGAAATTAAAAACTTTTGCAAAAGAAAGCTACTCTATTGTGGTTAGTGCTATTGGTTCTATTAATCAAATTTGATGCATGTATGGCAGTTTGTTTTATTTTTCTATCATTTGGCCTATTCAACATTACAACCCTACAAAGTCCTTTGAATTTATTTATGCCATTGTTGTAAGTAGTTGAGAGCCTAGAAATATTACAAGCTTATGATAGAGTGTGGTCAAAGTGGATATGAGTGCAAAATTATCTTATATGAGAGAAGAGTGTAAACACTTATCCTAGTTAAGGTTTCCAATTAAATTCATTGTAATTAGACCTTACATCACTTTAGCTGCTTCAATTTTTTGTATGTTCATTGAATTTGGATAGGTTGATACCTTATTGTAGCTTGATCATTCCTATTCAACCTTATTTCTTGTTCTAGTATTGAGTTTGATGTCTTGCTTAGGAGTGCAAAAGCTCAAGTGTGGGAGAATTGATAGGGCTCAATATTTATGTATTTTTAATAATTAACCTTAGGATTTTGTGAGATTTAATTGAATATTTTGGGCATAATTAAGGGGATACTTGGAAATGAAAGTTACTTTCTATCAAATTTATTACTTTTACCTAATTTTAACTGATTTCTTAAATGGCGTAATTCAGTTATCATGTTCTTATAAAAAAAGGACTTGAGAGAATATCATATACTTCTTTTTAATATGCTTCTATTGCAGCCTTCAGCTTAGTCACAACTTATGGCTCAACTGTACATCACCTTCCTGATATTGAAAGGCCTCTTCTTGGGTTCGGTTTCTCTCATTGTCTTTTTTCTCTTCATCCCTCAAACTCTATTAATCACAGTCATCCAATAGATTTGACAGCCTAGAAATAGGCGCAACATGCAGCCATTAAGAGTGCATCTCCTCCCTATATTTTACTATAATCTGGATCGTCGGTTCTATTCCCCATTTTTGCCAAAACCCGAACCATTCTTTGGCTACCCTGCTTTCATGTGATGTAACTAGCGCTAAGGTTCCTGATTCTCTATGGTCTGGTTGATTGAACATTATTTTTATATGATATTTCATAATTAAATTGGGATTTTTAATGCATTTCATGGGACATTATTGTATGATTAAGTACTATGGAACATGATTGAGTTAGGAATATTTGTATTGAATTAATTGTAATTAGGGGTAAAATGGTAAAATTTTGTTAATTATTCATGCAAATGATTTTTCTTGAACTTTGATGCTACATTGTGCTTAATCTTGCATTGTAAGTGTTTTGGAAGAAAAATGGAGACTTTGAGATTTCAGAACTAATATTTTGAAGACTGGGGACAACTACAGAAAAGGCCCCACAATTTCTAAAAATTATAAAACTGTGTAGAAAATGGCCTAGAGAAATCACATAAAAGAACCCCATGTTCAAGAAATTTGGCCTGGGGCCCAAAACATTTCAAAAAATTCCACGTAAGTCCCTCCAGAAAAGTTTTAAACCTTTTACTTAGTCCCTGGTCAGGTTTTGGACTAGGGCTAGGTCAAAATCTGACCTTGGTTCTTTCTCCTTCAGCTGATCAGACTTGACCTAGTAATAGGGGGTGACCCAACACTTGGAAAAAATTCAAAAAGAAAAAGAAATAGAGCTGGAGCTGGGAGGATAGGGAGGCGCCGTAGAGAAAGAGAGAGAGAGACCAAGCTGAGGGAGAGTTGAGAGATGTAGGTGAGTGCCTCACCAAATCACACCACCTTTCTTCCTCTATCTCCGTCGAGCTCCGTCTCACACCACTGCCAGCATCACGATTTATAGCAGATCAGAGAGAGCTGAGAGTGGGGGGTTGGGCGCAAGGAGGGGAGCTGGAGCACACTATGGAACCTCTACAAGTCTAGAGCTCATAATTGAACTGGAGGGAGCTCGAAATTGACAATGAAGGAAAGGAGAGTTCACTCTCGCCACTACCATCCGTTCTCTGTCAAGCACCACCGCCGGCAACAAATTCCAGATTCCGGCAGAAAATTCTTAGTTTCTGTTAAGCCTTTTCTTCTGTTAATTAATTCTGGCAGCTCTCCACTATTTCATCCACTATTCTTTACCTCAGAGCACCACTGTTACCTCCTCTGTCAGCCCCTGTTCTCATTGTCGTCAGCTCCTCCCCATCTTCGATGGTTTCACCACCATCATTACCACCGGAGTTACACCCCCAATGCCATCATAGTCCTCTTCTTCACCATAGGCACGACGTCCTTTTCCTTTTCATTCCACTATAACCCAAGCATTCAATTGAATTTCCCATTCCTCATTCTTCAAGATTAACAGCAACCAAATTATCAATTTTCAAATTCGGCATTTCTATGTCTCATTGATTGCTATTGTTTTGAAGAAGCTTTGGAAGAGTTTAATAGAATGAGAGGCTAATTTGCTTGGGTCACAGTGGTAGAGGAAGTGGCTAGAGCTTCAATGTGCTACAAGGGGGTTAATTAATTTCCATTATCTCAATTTATGCATTATGTTCTGTTTGGATTAATTTTGCATTGGTATTGTGTATTTTTGAGATTTAGATGAGTGATTATTGTCTATGATGGATTGCTTTTGTGTTGAATTTTGTATTGGTGCACTTGGATTTTATTGAACTTATTTTCTTTTGAATTAATGAAGTTATACATTCTATGTGATGACTAGTGTGTGTTGTTAGAACAGGCTGACACCCAAGAGGGAGGTGAATTGAGTGTATTATAAAAACTTAACAATGAAATTCTTTTCGCATCTTATGAAATCAATAAGTATGTAAGTAATGAAATATAAAACCATAATCAGTTATTGAAATCATATATGCTAGAAATATAAGAGTTTTGGGAAGAGAAGATGCAAACTGTGATTTATCCTGGTTTGATCCAATCCACGATGACCTACATCCAGTCCCCAGGCTCCTTCTAAGATTTCAATCCACTATCTCCCTCAAGTTTAACAGGGTACTTGAGAACCACTACAATCCTGCAAGTTTAATCTAGGCACTTGTAAAGCCTTTACAATTCTCGTACTGAGACAAGGACTCCCCCTTACACACTGTAAGGATACAATCTATTTCCCGCTCAAAATTCCCCAATCTTGAGTAACTCTCACAAATAGAGAATGATTACAATGAGTGATTACTTCTCTTTATATGAAGTAGATAATGATTAACACTGAAGTATATAGTGGGAGTATCATTATAGAGCTTCGATCAGGTTAGATTTAGAGTAACAACAAATCAACATTGTAGGCATGGGCTCTCCTCGTCATTCATTTTGAATGACTCTTCTTTTATAGTTGATGAAGAGCATTTGACCGTTTGAGCTTTTCTTCTTCCCGTTGAGGCTTAAAATATTACTCTTGAACTAGCCGTTGGAAGCTTCTGACACAAAAGTGTTTTCTTCGTCTTGTGTGTTAATCCTTGTTTAATCACCTGGAAAATGCTTAATCACTAATATAATGAAATGTTAGAGTGATTAGAATCAATAAGAACAAGTCACACAAAATTTCAATGATTTTCAGAAGTTTCAAGGTAATACTCTATTTTCTAGAAAATCAGTTATTCGAATAACATCTGTTGTATTCGAATAACCTTCTTTAATAATGAGTAATGATTATTCGAATACTTTATCCTCCATTCGAATAAATTTTTAGAATTTGAAATGTATTCGAATAGTGAATTCCTCATTCGAATAGCTGCCTTTTAAAATAAATTATTTTATTCGAATAGTGTCATTTGTATTCGAATAATATTCTCTCATAATGAACTTTCATATTCAAATAGATCAACCCTTATTCGAATAGCCTTTCTACACAAGATATGATATACTATTCGAATACAACTTGTTGTATTCAAATAATGCACTTTGATGATGAATCTTCATATTCCTGCAACCACTATATTTTTCATATCTGGTTACTCAGTAATCCCTCAAGTGAGTAATGTCAATTGTTTCTTGGCTGAGAGCTACTAGATGATTTCTGCTCTTATTACTCGAGTAAGCCCTTCAAGTGAATTCTTGATTTTGATTCGAAACATGGCAAATTATATATCATCAGAAAACTCTCATCATCTACATTTCAATGCAACAAGAATCAGCTTCATGCTTGTTGTATACAGAAATTTATGATCCAAGGATTGTCTACTGTACTTAGACAATCTCTGAAATCACAAGCAGCAACATCTAGAAGGCATAGATCTTATTATATAACTCGAAAAGTGACAAAATTATATATATCCATGGAAAGCATTTTAAGTTTACTTTCATATGGCACTAGTTTTGTCTCAATCCGATATGTATTTTGAGAGTTATGTCCAAAATACCAAACCTTGTTCTAGTAAAAGATGCTGATTCATGTGTCAACTTCAACAGCTCATAGCTCTCTCATCTGTGCTCCTTTTAACTTGATCTTGGTGTCAAAATGACGCATTGGAAGTCTAGTTTTATATGCCACTATTTTTACCTCAATCTGAGTTGTGCTTTGGGATATATGATCAAATTACTAAACATCGCCCATATTGAAAGAAACAGATTCTGCTGCTGGTATTCGAATATCACTGAATCTATTCGAATAAATTCACCCTTTTTCAGTTATGGACTATTCGAATAGTCATTTCACTATTCAAATAGTATTTGATATTTTACACTGAGACTATTCTGATAGTTTCATTACTATCCTAATAGTCTTGTAGTATTCGAATAGTCATTTCACTATTTGAATAGTATTTGATAATTTGCAATGAGACTATTGTAATAGTTCCATTACTATTCGGATAGTCCTCTTTGAAATATGTCAAAGACTATTCTTATAGTCTCCTTACTATCCTGATAGTAATCTTACTATTCTGATAATAACCTTACTATTCTGATAGTCTTGTAGTATTGGATGCTGAAATTCATCAAAAACTTATTGGGATAATCATCACACTATTTGAATAGTGCCCTTACTATTCGAATAGTTATCCTACTATCCGGATAACATATTTAGAAATAGAGTTTGAAAGCACAATGACTATTCGGATAGTGCCTTGATTATTCAAATACTTTTTCACTTGAATTGTTTTCAGATAAATTTGTTAGGCATGCTATTCGAATACTAATGTGCCTATCCGAATAATTTCAACTTTTAACAGTTCTTCTCTATTTGAATAGTATATTTATTATTCGAATAATACTTTGCTTATTCGGATAAATTTAGAGTTATTCAAATAGGTCTTAACCAAAAACAAGTTTTACTATTCGAATAACAATTTGACTATTCGAATAATCCGCAATATTAAATCACATGAATCTTTTCAACCCAACTTGATATCTTCATTCATTGCTTGACTAATCTACAAGATATTTCACATTAAGCACAGTAGTTAGCCAATATAGAAGATAAATACATTATGTAAACTTTTTGCTCTCAATATTTAACATCTATATTTGACATCATCAAAACTAATCATATCTAACATGTGTGATGGATATAATTCAATTTGAATGTCATGATTGTACTCTCTTTCAAGAGGAAGCAAGTGCATTAAGATGACTTTCAAACACATATCAAGTGATTTTTTAACAATTAATTTAAGATGTGACTATGAATGCGATTGTAGGATTAGTTATTAATTAGGTAGATTGAACTTAATGCGATTGCTCAAAGTTTTTAATTTGACTTGATGCAAAATTAACTCCCAAAATATTTTAAGAAGCTAGGAAAGTCACCAAATTTGCTACCGAGACTCATTTTATCATATAATCCCATTTTAATCCAAATTATTTCTTTATTATTTTCCAAAAATACCAAAAAGATTAGTAATAGTTTTCTTTTCATGAATTTTGATTTAGAGAAAAACCAATTTCAAAACCCCAATTCTAAGCATGTTTTTAGCATTTAGTCTAACGTATGGAATCAAAATAAAAGGCTCATTAGTAAGAGAACGATCCCTAGTTGTTTGCACTATATTACATTTAATTCATGGTAATTTGTGATTTAACACCGAGGCGGTTAAAATTGTGTCAAATCAATGGTGCTGTTACTAAGGAGTCAATTGGTTTATATTGACCGGGATTTGCCCTTGTAAGCCTATTATATTTTCTTTCTTTTTTTTTTTTTTTTTGTAGTTTTCGATACTTTTTCATAGTTAGTCTAGGTTTATAGGTTTAGATTGATTCTCTATAGTCTGGTGCAGAAATAACGCCTGAAACTTTCGTTCGTGAAGAATCGCACTTTAATCTTCTTTAGTTCTTTAGAATTGTACATTTTTGTTTTCAGCTGCTTGTTGTTTCCTTTGCTACTGTTTAGACGCTTAGACAATGATGTTGTGTTGTTTATCCCTTTTCATGCTTTAACCAAAAATTACATATTCAAGGTCCGGAAAAAAAAAAATCCCCAACCACCGTTGCTTGTAGCTTTTCTTCTTATAATGCTTCTGAGTTTGTGCCAAAGAGCTGCCCTTTGTCCTTTCAACGTCTAGAACCTTTTTTTATTTTTGGCCCGAAATTTCAGCGTCGATAACATACGTCCTACCGATCTTGCAACATTTTTGGATCGATAGGTAAATGATTGATGACCGTGATTTATATATACTTTTTTATGTAACAAGTTTAGTTTATAATCGATTGGGAATTGCTAGTTTGTCCTCCACAGGTAATTTCTTTCGATTTAGTCTCAACTGTTAGGGTGTAAAGGAACAATAACAGAGCTGTTCAGAGGAACTATTTTCTTTCACCCTCAGAGGGCTTTGATTTATTTTCCCGTCTTTTGTTCTCACTTTAAAAGCAAGAATGACACTGGCTGTGAAAAAAAATCCAAATCCTCCCTGTCACACCCCACCGGCCCACATACACGGCTCCACCGTGGCCCTCACCACCAATGGCGGCGGACTCACAAGAGTCCCTCGCTCCCCAAGCGAGGTTTTTCACCTCCGTGGGGATCGAAGCCACTACCTGGGGGTAAGTAGTGCCTCAATGCATAGCTCAAGTGGTAGTGGGGATGCATTGAGGCACTACTTACCCCCAGGTAATGGCTTCGATCCCCACGGAGGCGAAAAACCTCGCTTGGGGAGCGAGGGACTCTTGTGAGTCCGCCGCCATCGGTGAGGGCCACGGTGGAGCCGTGTGTGTGGGCCGGTGGGGTATGACAATAAAAAGGCGAATGTAACCCCCTACCTTAATAGCCAAATTTATTGTTCGAGAATGCGTTATTAAGTTGAAATAGAGACTAGTGGTTAATTTAAAACTTTTCCAAAACTTGTTTAGTGCTGTCTCACGTTCACATCTCGAATATAATTGGTCTGTCCAGTTCGGTTCCATTCATACATATCAGAGTGCAACCAAAAATTCCTGACAACGCTCAAGTTTCATTCCTTAATAAAGGATTTACAACGCTTAGTTTCCCATACAGGGGATTACACAACACTATTCAATATATACAACATGTGCAACTAATCCCCAACAAAATATGACAACCAACTACCAAAATTAAAACTCCTAGCTAGGAGCTCTAACTGCCCTTCGTCACTTACTTTTCCTTTGAACCGCTCGCCCTTGCTGTAGGTTAATTATTGGAAAGAATGAGATTCAAAAGAATCCCAGTAGTAACAATTCACTTATAACATGTACAATCACAAAGCATGTAAGCAAATCACAACAACAACAACACAACGGCATTTTTGTGACAGCTTTTGCTGCATTCACAATGGCATGTTTCACAACAGCACAACAACGGCATTTCACAACGGTAATGTTACATCACGGCATATTTAATGAAATGACATACATGCAAGGCATCATACACATAATAAGAGAAAGAGTCACTACCTTGTTCTTTCCGCTCGTGCACTGGCACTGGTTTATCACGTGCAGGGCAAATGTCAAATCCTATAATTAGAATTACGGGGGACAGGTTATTACTTAATCCAATTCTTTAATTCAAACACTCAAGTTGGTTATCATTAGGGACATTTAATCAAATCAACTAAGGAGTTAAAGTGGTCAATTAACCAAAAAGACTAATTCCTAACCTCAAAGTTCAACAATACTACATTATGCCATTACATTTTCAATTTTCGCATAAGGGAAAAAATCTGCCAGAATTTTCTCCAGACTTTGAAAAATCATAACTAATTCTAAAAAAATAGAAATGAGGTGATCCCAAGTCCTATGGAAAGCTATTGAAGTCCTCTTCATAGGAAAAATATGAATCATTACTAGAAATTACCACACAATTCCAGAATTACACAAAATCCCACACTGCTCCAGAATTAAGTCCAGTTTCGACATCAAACTTTGGGCAACCAGAACTCACAGCTCAAAAAACGAAATGACACAAATTATATGTCCATTTTGAATCTTGAAATGTGAACTTTAAGACTGGAAAGTTTCATAATTTTTAGAGATCATTTGGTTATCCAAAAATACCACACAAGTAGAGTACCTCGCTGGAATCCTGTTCAGGCTGAAAACCCAAATTTACACTTTGAGTTTCAATGACCCAAAATTCACAACCCAGGGCTATTCCCATATAATTTTTCGTGTAGAACACAATGGTAACATCAAAATTAACAAATTACCACTCATTCTCCATGTCCTATTTTGGCAGAAAAATCAAAATAAATTCCAACAATTACCAACTTCCAATTTCAGCATCAAACTTATGTCAAATGGTTTCCAATCATCATAAACCACCAATAACACAACCAAAACATCATGAATTACCCAAACCCTTGTTTAGCCAAAATCAGGGCAGATTTACACATGCCAAAATTCTCATTCAACCAACACAACCAATAGCTCAAATTGATGCTAATACTCACCTCTTGCTTCTCCTTAGCTCCTTTCTTTGGTTTTTCAGCTTTTGTTCTTGGATGATGGCACAAAACACCTCCTCTTGAAATTCTAAAACCATAGAAATGAAGCCCTCATCAAGAGGAACAATGTTTATGAAGGACACTTGAGCCATAGATGAAGTTAAGGAGGTGAAAAATCAAGATTAAACTCACCTTGAAACCTTGCTTTTCTTCCTCCACGTTTTGGGCTTCTGCAAACCGACTTGAAGATGGAGAGAGAGAGAGTGATAAATGATCAAATTTTCCTTTCCCTTATCACTTAAAGAGGCAGCCGAAATTGTGGTCCAAAGGTGATAAAAAGTTGTGGTCAAAATTGATTCACCTTGGTCAAATACTTGTAACAATTTAACTTGATTTTTTTTCCCTTTCATCAAGTCTTTTCTTTATTCATGTATTGGACGTCCAAAATGTGCTAAGAAATCTTTGCTTCATCTTTTTCTCTTTCTTTCTTGATGACATAGCCGAAATAATTGACTTGAGGGGAGAGAGTTGTGTTAACAAGTCTTCTTCCTTTCTCTTGATATACTTTTGACCCTTTTGACTCACTTTTCTTGAGGAAAAGGTGAACAATGGTATTAATTCAACTCTCCCTCCCTCTTTCCCTTATGATTTGGATGAAAGGCATATTAAAATGGAAAGAGGAAAGCTCTTGAAATATCCTCTTTACTTTAGTTGCAATTGTTGACCAAGTCTTCCTCTTTTGCTATCTTGGCCAAATTGTCTCCATATGTCATTTTTAGTAGCCAATATGTATTTACTCTTACTTTTCCTCTTGTCACACGTAAATCTTGGCCCTTTGAAGAAGAAGATGATCTTATAAAATCTCATCTTGCAATATAATATTTAATTGCCAATTTTGCATGTGAAACTTGACTAAATTCATGACAAAATTTCCATAGGTAATTCTGTCATTAATCCCACCATCTATTCTGTACATTTAGCCATTGAGTACATTTTGGGATATTACACTCCCCCTTAGAATATAGACTAAAATTGTTGAACCCCACCCCTCGAGAATCGATAGCTCCTCCACTTTAGACAATATTTAACAAGACAAACAAGGTCTCCTCAGCCAACAAAATGAAGGATTCTTGTTTCAGTGACGTGTCTCTCTGTGAGTGCTATGATGGATTGGACGGCTAGGATTTAAAGATTCCAAGAGATGAGCAGAAAATCACTTCTGAAAGTATCTGCTCCCCCTCTTCTTTTACCTCTTAGAACTAGGTTCGCATACCGTGCTCAACCAAAAGATGAGCATGACATGCTCATCCTCCCAATTTTGGGGTGGGGACCTTTTTTTTTATGTATTCTTATTTATTTAGATTAAATTGTATGTTGTACTATGAAATATTTTGTCACCTGATATTTCAAATTAATTAATTTCTAGTTCTGCATTCAGAAATATTTTTCTTATAATACCAGTATCTTGAAATATTTTTCCAGTAATACTCAATATCTAAAATATTTTTTTAACATCCAGTATCTTAAGCTAATTAATTTTTACTGCATGGAGTATTTTTTTTTTGAAAAAAAAAATCCTTTTATTGGGGGATGAGCAGGGAATGTGGATTCCTCAAAAATTGGTTAGTTCAAGTTCAAATTTTCAATTCAAATAAACAGCGCTTTTGTCTTTTCCAAATAAATACATTTATCAAGACTCAAACTTATGTTCACTTTCTTATGGGATGAGACCATTTAACATTTCAATCAATAACTTATTGGTAGCCTGGCATGCATATATACATGAGACTTTAAAAACTCCCCACTAGCCCCATTGATCATTAATCACTTGAGTCTTTTTACCACGTGAAAATTAAAGCAAAGTTACGTATGGGGAGTGGAAAGAGACTTAAGAAAAACTCATCACTATCTGATTTTTGCAAAATTAAAATAGAATCAAAGTTAGCTTATGTAATGTGATTTATGTTAAAATTGACTTTTGTAAAAAATCAGTTTGATAAACTAAAATTTATTTAAATGATTAATTGAAAAACAAATTTAGATGCAAAATAACTGAAAATGACATGAATTTTATTAAATAATACACATTTAAATTATATGTATATAATGTGATAGTGTTAAGAGAAATACTAAAATTGAAATTATAAACATAAAAATAGTTAATGTATTATTGGAAGAAAATGAAAATGCTAAATTTACTTAAGAGTATTATCTTTCTTCATGGATAAAAATTTATGAGGTCATTCTAATCCATTAAATTTTGATGGGGAAGGGGGGGATTTTCCCAATTATTATTATTATTATTATTATTATTATTATTATGGATACTTTCATAAATATGAAATTATTATATCTTTTCGTGTAATTTTAACTTTTATTTTGATAAAAGAAGGTGTAACCCATCCTCACACCTGCATGAAGCATTTAATTTCTCCGCTCTACAATAGAAAAGCTAAAAGTAAGCGATTTTGGCTTATGCTTTAAGATGTCTTTTAGTTCAAAAGTCGAATAGGAAAAATGCTAATATCCAAACATATGATAATCCAGCAATCTCAATTTTTTTCATTTGATCATATTTTCTCCCCTCCAAACGCTAACCCAAGCAAAGCCCTAATCGCAACCCAGCTTCCATCAATGACTTTAGCCTCCTTCTCCCCATTACTCTAAACCTACACTGTTTTAGGTGTAACATGGTTGATCATGCGCATTTTTTTTGTTAATTACCACTCTGAAATATTTTACCCATAGCACCCAATATCTTAGCACAATTTTTTGTGTAATAAACTCTCTAAAATATTTTTTTAATACTACAATATCCAACATTCAGCACTTTGAGATATTTTTTCAGTAGTATCTAGTATATAATAAACTAATTTTTGATATCCTAACACAATTTCCAATTGCACCTAGTATTTATCACTTTAGTATCCTAAAGTAATTGTTGATATATCTAGCACAATTAAGTATTTTTCGAGTAGCTCAATATCCTAAATCTAGAGTGATTGTTGTCACTTGAGAAAAATAGTTTTAGGGTAAAATTGCACCAATAATTATTTTATGATATTGGGTAAAACTAGAAAAATACTTCCAAACGTTAGATGCATGTCAAATACTAGGTGTTATTAAAACAATATTTTAGGGTGTTTAATGTATAAGAAATTGAGTGCTGTTGAAAAATTAATTCAGTGAGGAATGCTACTATAACCAAAAAAAAGTAGTGTAACATCAATTATTTTACATTTGAAAGTTGAAAACGGTGTTGTTTTGGGATAAAGGAGGGGGTAGCGGACAATAAGGTAGAGGAGAGAAGCTGGGTTACGCAGGGAATAAATGAGCAATACTTGATTCTTCTTGTTCATATATCTACACACAAATTACCATCTTTCCACAACACACACAAGAAGAAGAGGAGGAGAAGGAGGAGGGATATACCAAAATGCGAAGAAAACAAGAGGGTCCAAATTGTAGAATAAATGAGATTCTTGTTGTTGCTGTTATTTTGTTGCAGATTTGTTCCCGAGTTGCAACTTATGGGTCACATGTTGATGAGTACCTTCCTGGTTTTAAAGGACCTATTCCTTTTCATTTTGAAATTGGGCCAGTGCTCAATTAGCCGGCAAAAGACGCTGGCAACATGCAGCAACCTGTGGAGGGCCTCTTACGGTGGAGACAAGGGCAAATCCAGTTGGTGGAGATGTTCAAGTGATAAACCCATTTAATTGCAACATTTTTATGGGATTCTCTTGGTGTTTAGAATATTTTTTTTTTAAAAAAAGATATTTAAATATCAGTTAAATTTCAAAATCTCAAATTGATTTTGTTGATTATATAATGAGATTGGCAAAAAGAATATAATAATTGATAACTCAAGTTTTTAAAAAATCACTAATTTAATATTGTAAAATTCAAACGATATATTTTTTTATGATCTAAAGTTATATGATTTATGATAATAATTAATAAGACGATATTGCATTGCATTTGTACTGGGACAGGATAAAATGGACAAATTAATCACTTGAAGCTTTCATGGCACGTGCGGGACCAAGAAGCTGAGAGGAAATTGGATCCAGCTGGAGGTCATTAATTTCTCTAATTCCTCCATCAACTGACACGTGTACCAAAGGGATACGAAAAGGGTAGCACTAATAAACGACATTTGATTCCTCTTGTTCATTTACCGACACTGCAACCCTCAAGTCCACCATCCTTCCACCCAGACAGAGAAGAAGAAGAAGCAGAGGGACACCAAAATCGGAAGAAGACAAGAAGGTCAAAATCGTAGGATGATAAAGATTCTTGTTGTTTCTTTTGTTTTGTTGCAGATTTGTTCTCCAGTTGCAACTTCTGGTTCACATGTGGAGTACCTTCCTGGTTTTGAAGGCCCTCTTCCTTTTCATCTTGAAACTGGGTTAGTACCAATTCCCCAATTTCCAAACTTTCAAAGGTTACTTCTCCATTAATTGCACTATATCTATATCTATATCTATATGTAGGTATGTGGGAGTGGGAGGCTCAGCAGCAGAACAGGGAGGAGGACAAGTGTTCTATTACTTTATTGAGTCAGAGAACAATCCAGAAGAGGACCCTCTTATGCTTTGGCTCACTGGTGGCCCCGGTTGCTCTTCATTCTCGGGCCTCATTTTTGAAATAGGTTTCTCCAAGTCTAACCTTCATTATCTTTATATGTCTATATCACATATATATGTTTATAAACAATAAAATATAAATCTTGGGTCCCTTATAGTTCACTCAAGTCTGAGATCAAAAGGATTTCTTGCTCTTATTTTTTGTTATTGTATAGGTCCAATCGCATTCAAAGTTGAGAAATACAATGGTAGCCTCCCAAATTTGGTTTTGAGGCCACAAGCGTGGACAAAGGTGAAATATATGCAATTTTCTTTTTCTTTTTTTCTTTTGCCCGCAAATATATACAATTTTCAAGTTTACTTATATATATAAGTAAACTTTTTTACTTTTATATATATATGTTCGAGATCTAGATTGAGTTCATGTACCCAAGAAAATTGTTAGAAAAGGACTTTTTGTTTTACCAACAAGGTTGGCACTGGACGCCTAGTGGTAGATATACATACATATATATAGATATATATATATATATCTTAACTCCTTAAGTTGTCGGTATTTGAGTTTGATCCTTAGATATGAAGAAAATTCTTAGTGGTGCATTCTAATCCCTAATGGCACTTTTGTCGTTGCTCGGATATTTATTAATAGGATACATAGAAAGCGCGGGAATTCAATTATTTCCATCAAAATGAAAAAAGGACTTTTTGTATTACCTGTATCAAAAGAAGATATGAACAATAACAAGAGATTAAAAATAATATAAATACAATGTACTACTGTAGATGAAAAGACATTAAGAGCCATACAAATTTATGTAACTTTTATTATTATATAATACACACACACTATTATATATATACATATATACATATATATGTATATATTATTCTGATTTTTTTTCTATTTGGTTTTTTCAGGCATGCAGTATAATATTTGTAGATTTGCCTCTTGGTACTGGCTTCTCTTATGCATACACCCCTTCTCTTCAACGAGGTGATTGGGGTTTGATTAAACATGCCCATCAATTTCTTAGAAAGGTATGTACAATGCAATTAATGGCAAATTAATTCAGTCCTCAATTTTTCCAAGCAAGAGGAAAACGATAGGTAATCAAAATCAACATCTGTATAAAATCTATGAAAAAATTGTACTCCTACCGGTTCTAAATATATATTTAGGAGCAAAACAAACCCATGGACTAGCTTCCACATTTAGGATAAGAGGGAATATTATTTATTTTATAACTTGAAAATTTTATGGTTTACCTGGCAGCCCCACCCACATTATCGTGTATCATTTGCAGTGGCTAATTGATCACCCAAGATTTCTGTCAAATCAAGTTTATATTGGTGGTGACTCGTATTCTGGCATTCCTGTTCCTGCTATTGTTCAAGAAATTTCAAATGGTAGGAAACTCTCAAAGGTTTTTTTTTTTTTTATTAGTATACGGTTCGAGTTTCATCTCTCCGTGGTTGTCTCCTCTAGGACTTGAACCTAAGACCTAGAGGGATCT
This sequence comes from Inga oerstediana, assembly GCA_963210345.1. Taxonomy (NCBI): domain Eukaryota; kingdom Viridiplantae; phylum Streptophyta; class Magnoliopsida; order Fabales; family Fabaceae; genus Inga; species Inga oerstediana. The sequence continues at coordinate 9,844,886 of OY723404.1, read as the reverse complement.
AACAGGCATTTACACCATTAGGCTAATTCTGTGTTAGTAGGAAAACGTTAAAGGTTTTAATATGTATTAATGGATATGTCTTGTGTCATGAGAAAGGTTGATTAAATTATTGGTTCACAGGGAATGAAGAAGGAATCCTGCCATGGATAAATCTCCAGGTTTGTCATTGATTTTCCCAAACTATTTCCTTTAATTTAGAATCAAACATGTGAAACACATGTTAAGGTTCCACGGTTGCACGCACCAAACTATTTCTTTCGGTATATATGCTATGTTTAAAGTGGATTGTAATGTAATTAATATTTCGTAATAAAAAACACTGCTGATCAAAAAATTATTTCAGGGATATGTGCTAGGGAATCCTGTCACAACAAAGGAAGAAGAAAATTATTTACCCTCATTTGCTCATGGATTGGCACTCATTTCCGATGAACTTTATATGGTATTATTGTTATTATTAATTAATTAATTAATTACACTGTGAAAAGTTGAGGTGATTATAATATAATTACAAATCTAACAATTTATTTTATGAACAGTCGTTGCAGAAAAACTGTAAAGGAAATTATATAAATGTAGATCCCGAAAATCAATCGTGTCTGAGAGACCTTAACACCTTGCATGAGGCAAGCAGCTATGACAATGTTCAAAAACATACTCTCTATTTATATTGTAATTATAAATTATAAATTATCATAAATTAGAGACCTTGTTAGTAAACAGTTTTTCTTTGATTTCTCAGCTCACGTCTGGAGTTGATAACTTTTGCATTTTGGATCCCATATGTGAGATGGCTTCTCCTAGGCCTCATGGATTTTGGAGTTGGAGATCTCTTGTCAACAAATTTCGAAGGCATCTTAGTTCTCGCCTTTCAAGGCCACCTTTAAGCTGCAGGGTAAATTTTTTTATACGAAAATTAATAATCCAATTCGGTATAATTCAATCCCTATAATTTTGGTTTATTTGTAACACAACTTTTATATTTTAACTATTTAAAATATTAGTCTTTATATTTTTTAAAAATATAATTATATATTTTATTAAGTTTAGGAACTAAAGATTTAAATGATTAAAATTATATGAAATAAGGCACAGTGAGTCAACGCTGAAAAATCAACTTTTATCTGAGTCAAATTATAGGCAATAAATTACACAAGTTAAAGTTTAAGGACTATCACCTCGGGGAAAAAGAGAAGTTTAAGAATCAAGTTAGAACCTAGTAAAAAACTGTAGCACCAAAAGATTACTTTTCTTTTTTTATCTTATATGCTTAATAATATTTTTTTTTTCTGAAATGCGATTATGAATTTCCCTGATCTTTTCTGTCATTTAGAGTTATGCATATTTCCTTGGCTACGATTGGATTGAGGATGACAGAGTTCCGGAGGCACTGAATATTCGAAAGGTTTGATAATAATTAGTTTATTTTAGTTTTTCTTTTCTTGAAAAAAATAGGATTAGAGCATTTTACCCCAAAAATTTTCATCGAGAACCCATGGGCGCCCGGAAATATTTTTTTGCCTAATGTTGTCCAATCCTAACATATTGAAACGTGGGAGGGTATCTCCATTCATTTTTCTTTCTATTTACCATTTATTGAGGGTATCTACCGTTGAATCAGTTTTTAATGGTTGAAATTTAATAATATATAAATAATATTATTATAAAAAAATTTTCTATACTAAATTTCAACTATTAAAAGCTGATATTGATATATTCAATATAGAATAAATGGAGAGAGAAATTAATGGACACGCTTCTCTCCCATTGAAACGTGCAGACCCATTATGCTGACATGGCATACCCACATAGCTTCCACTTCCCTATTTTTTTCCTTCCAGATTTTTTTTTATCACATGTCCAACTTAGATTTAGAAGTTGAGAAAAATTTAAAAACATAATTGATCCCTTTCTCCATAGTCTTCTACCGAGCCTCGACTATCTTTGCCTTCACCAGCTTCGCTGTCGTCTTCTGCTCCAGCACCCTCATGCCGTCGTCTTCGACCGGTCATTCACCCGTAGAAGGTGATAGCTCTGACCCAAATGCTTCCTCACATGCCTCTAACGACCACCCACAGAAGTCTGACCCAAATCTTCCTCCTCCGTGTTGATCTTCAAGAAGATGGGAAGGTTCTGGATTTTCTTAGTCTATTCAAATCCAGATCTGATAAATTCGAAGCGAATCTGAGGATTTTTTCTCAAGAATCATGTGAATGATCAACATCGGTGTCTTCCTCGTGTTTCTCGGAAAACAGATCAAGTAATGCCCCTATGATTTTCTTGTTCTAGATTTGAATAATTTTAGTTGCTTCTTCTTCTTCTTCTTCTTAAGAAGGGTTTTCTGGAATTATATCATTTGCACGCTGAATTCGGGAAACCAAAGAAAATTTCTAGGTTGCTATCCACTGTGATGTTTTTCTGGGTTTAGTTGATTGGTTGGGATTAGCTTGTTAAGTGAAATTAGGTAGCACAAGTCCCTTATTTTTTTAAGAAATTTGAGTTTGTTTTGTGAAAGTATTATTAGGTTTGGGTGATTCTTATTATATTGTTCATTGTGTGGTTGTGGTTGTGTATTGCAATGTCTGGAGGAACACCGATTGGGGGAAGAGGCTTTATGAGACAGAGATACAGCCAGGGGTCTTCGATGGTGTTTTAGATTTATAATATGGCATTACTTATCTCCAAACAAGTATCCAAGAGAGGAATCTCCTCCAGGAACACCGATTAGGAGATTTTTCTTTCTATTTCTACATCTTTTGGTTATTTAAATTCTTCTTGTGAATTAGATTTCTAGGTTCTTCAATGTGTTCTTGCTGTTAATTAGATTTCTGGTGGGTTCTTCTATATATGCAATTTTGAGGGAGAGGGGGAAGGAAGTTTCTGAAGAAGATGATGATGCGTCACAATATATGGCACTGTATCTATATGGCAGAGCCACGTCAACATTTATCGGTCAAACTAATGGATGACCGTGTGGTACCATTAAAAAAGGGTGACATTACTACGAAATTGTTACTTTTAGGGCAGCTTTGGGCAAAAAAAATACTTCTGGGTGTCTATAATTCCTCGGCGAAAACCTTTAGGACAAAAATGTTTTTTAACTCAAAAAAAACTTTTTGTATGTTTTATCTGATTGAAAAGATTACAAAATGTGAAATTTAATAAAATTTAATTGAAAAGGTTTTAAAGGTTGGTTAATTTGTGGTGCAGGGTACCATAAAGAATTGGCAACGTTGTAACCCCTCTAACTATGATTTTGACATCATCAATGCCTGTCCATATCACGTAAATCTAAGCCAAAAAGGCTATCGATCTTTGATTTACAAGTATGATGTTTTTCTTTAGATCTTACTTTAAATCATTTTCTATTAGTTGATTTTAAATTAAATATTAATATGGGGACATTTAATTGTTATCATTTTACGCAAATTTTTAAAATAATAATGACATAATTATAATATATTTAGTACTATGTTAATGCAGTGGAGATCATGATGCAGCAGTTCCATTTATGGCAACTCAAGCATGGATTAGAGATTTAAACTACTCCATTGTTGAAGACTGGAGACCTTGGCTTGTCAATAGCCAGGTTGCAGGGTGGGTACACACACTATAATCAGCTAGTTAAGTTATGAATATATAGTGTAGAATTGATTTATTTATAACTTTGTTTGAATTATATATATACATATAACTTTGATTCTTGATATAAGACATTTTCAACTATTTCACAAAGATAAAGAACAGTAGTTAAAAATAGTTTCTATCATTTAAATGGTAAATTATTATTACTTTTCAATATTATCCTACAATAAAACGAGCGTATCTTAATTATTTTAAATTTCTTTCTTGCATAATCTCTCTACAATACACTTAACTGGGAATTTGTGAAAAAGAAAAATTTAATGCTATTGTCTTTTTTATAAAGTGATTTATATTTAGAATCATAGAAAAAAAAATTAGAAGTCTAATACTACCCCATGTCTTTAATATAATATCTAGTTTGTAGTGTAGATCTTATATTAAGAATCCGAGGTAGTATTAAAGATGAGAGTGATATATGTACATTTGTCACGGTGATTATTGAAAACCGAATTTTAGCATTCATTTGAATTTCTTCTCTCTTTCACATATTCATTTCCTTTGGACCAGATATACGAGAAGGTATTCTAATCATATGACATTCGCCACCATAAAGGTAAGAACAAAGAACAAGAAATTGTCTTAGTATAAATGATGTGTGTGTGTTTGTGAATTATGTCTTGAATTTTTGGAAGTGAAAAACAAACGAAGAAAGGCTGAACATAACAGAAGTGTGCATGAATTACTTAGTTTCAAGGTTTAAACCGTTTATTTTATGGATGTAAAATGCAGGGTGCAGGACATGTAGCTCCTGAGTACAAATCTGAAGAATGTTATGAGATGTTCATTAGGTGGATATCTAATAAGCCTTTGTAAACAAATCTTTTCCATTCGCAGCTACCATGTTGAAAATCAAGGACTTGACCCAATCACTCTCCCTTTTCTAGGCAAATAAAATTTGACCAAATCACAGCTACTATATTAAGCAGCTTTATTCTTAGAAGTGCTGAAATTACCCTTCCTAACAATATTATATTTTCCCAGAAAACACCTTCCTTCCATAATAATTGTGGTACATTTGAAGTAAACGTATACATTAAGTTTTCAAAATGATATAAAAAGATACATGATGTTTCTAAAATGGTGTAAAAATGTCATGACTATTGAATCCAAATTAGTAACAAACCGTCCACACATATGCTGCACAATATTTTTGCTCCTAGCAGCCTTATTTGTCTGATGTGAAACAAGTTGGGGGAAGGAGATGGGAGAGAGACTATAGGAGGGGGGACAACAAGGAGGGGAAAATCAGATGAATAGAGGGAGAAGAGAGTATTCAGAGGGAAAAAATGAATTCTTTTCTTAAACAATCAATTAAAGCTGCTTATAACTGAGAACCCTAGTTCAATTTATAGAGCTTAGGAAATAATAAAGTAACAATTCAAAATTCAAATCTAAATCCTAAATTCAAATATGGATAAATATCTTTATGTAATAATTATAATGGATAACTCTATATCTCCTAACTAAACCCTAGATTTCCTTATTCTATATCTTTCATCATAGATAACATTGATATTTTACATATTTTCATAAACTTGCTGTCAAGTCAATGCCTCTAAAGCATCTTCATACTCTTAGTCATCAAAAAAAGCTTTCTTTAATCTATGATATGAGTGGCCCAATCTAAGAAATCTTCTATTGTCAAGATAAACCGTCTTTCTTCCATTTGAGGTTGATGGTAGCATGTGCTTTATTCACAAATTAGACATGCTTTATGGCCTTTAACACTGTACACTGACAAGTTTTCATATGTAGGGAAGTCATTTTTAGTAAAAAGGATCATGGTTTACATTTTAAAAACCTTCTTCTTGTTCGTGTCAAAAACATCGACATCTTCTTCCCACAGCTCTTTCAAGTTTTTGATCAAGGGTTTTAGGTAAACATTTATGCTATTTTCGAGTTATTTTGGTTCCTAAATCAACATAGACAACATGATGTACTTTCATTTCATGCATAACAAAGAAGATAAGTTGTAAATAACCAAGAGAACAGACCATAGACTATGTATACTGCTAAGGCTACTATAAGGATTCATGCCATCTGTGCTAAGGACAAGCCTAAAGTTCCTAGATTCTTTGCCAAAGTTAGGAAATAATTGATTGATTTTCTTCTATTAAGAAGAATCTATGGGATGTCGAAGTTTTCCATAAAAAATCCTCTCATATGCATGTCAGCTCAAACTTTTTGCATCATTTTCATTAGCAAACAAACGCTTGAACCATGATATGATTAGAAGATAACACAACATTTTTTGCAGGAGCCTTATTTGATTTGTAACTTAAGGTTTCACATATCAAACACTTATGCTTCTCTTCAAACTCTTTTCCATACAATATGCAATCATTAAGGTATGCATGGATCTTTTTACACTTCATCCCTATTGGACACATTATTTTCTTGCATTATAGTATCGATCCAACAACACATTATAATCTGGAAGCATGTCTTTACAAGCCTCAAGCGTTTCTTAAAAAACTATTAAGCATGTTTGTTTCAACTTATAAAAACTTATAAGTTGCTTTTTACGTAAATCGAGACACAACTCCTCTCACATACTTACTTCGTATACCGTAAATCACTATTAAAAAGCAACTTATAAGCAATCGAATCGCTCAACCAAACATACCCATTGTCGCTTCATTCATGTCGTGTTTTCAAGCTTACCAATTTCAATATTACTTTCAACAATTGATATTTTTTACACCTTATGTACATTGGTTTCTTTGCATCACTATATATATTACTATATGCATGTGATTGTTCAAAAGCCTCTTCTTGTACATCACAAATAATGTTCTCTAATTCATCATCCATATCCATGTCATTATCATCAAAGGCCTCTTCTCCCTGTTGAGATGCATTTGGCATTTTTATTTCTTCACCATATCATACTCATACTGTATAACTCTTACAAAATTTTTCATAAATTAAATATATATATATATATATATGTAACATTTTTAAACATTCTGCACAAGGACAATAAAATATCTCACTATCATCATCAACGTTTCTTTTATCAAAGTATAAAAGTTCCCTTGCCCCATTATCATATTTAACACATTCGTTTAGCTTTTATCTAATTATGATCCATATTTGAATTCTTATATATGGAAAGAGTTAATATACATTATCCTAACATATAAGATGCATCTTAAAGCATAAAAAATTAAACCTTGTAAGATGCTAAAGTCAGCATTATTCTAACATATAAGATGCTAAAAACACGGTCAAATTAGAAGGCAGGGAATAAAGCTTAAGAGATTTTCAAACTAAGTAACACAGATGATGAGAAAAGTTAAGGCATAATGCAAAATAAAGATGAGTCAACTTGGACATAATAATTAATTTCTATGTAAAACTAATAACTACGTGGTTACTTCAGAGCAAAATGAAATCAGACAACACATAAAAAATTGCGATTGCAAACATCCATAAGTTCTCTTCCACCTTCAACAAGTAATCTCTTCACCATGTATGAATCTAATTCATTAAGTACCTATTAGTCGGTTTGTTCATATTTAACTCAGAAAAAACTAAACAATATTGATAGTTATAAGACTACGAAGGAAACATGATAAAAATGAAACTGTCAAACGATATTTATTAGTTGGTTCGTTCATATCCATGATGAACGATATTGACACAGAAAATGCAGAATCGAGCAATAACTCAAGAAGAGAATACTAACATGATCGAAGACCAAAGGAGTGAGTTTTTTGCCAAAGTCACAACTGCGAAGGAGGTTAAAAGGATGTTCTAAAATTCATGGTATTGACAAAGGGATGTCACAGTAGATGATAGAAGTGGCGATGGGGGAACGTGATGACGAGAAAAGAACATCGACGGGGGCACACACACTGACAAGAAAAGAACAGCGATGAGGGCACACAACAAAGGACATGATGATGAGGGCATGTACACACTGATGACGGTGGTAATGACGGAGGAGCAATGTGTGAGAGAAGAGTGGGGTGCGACGAAGGAGTTTTGAAGAAGCGATCAAGCTCAGAGAGAAATCATGCGATCAAGAAAGGATTTAGAGAGCGAGATTCAATTTAGGGCCACATCTTTTAAACCGATTATCTTTAAAATCCTGTCTGAAAACTTTATCTTTTATACCGGTTATTTAAAACATTAGGTCTAAAAAGGAATAAATATTTTATTTTTTAATTGTGCCTCTTTTAGACCGATTATATTCAAAATTAGGTTTAAAAAAGTTCATCTTTTAGACCGGTTATTTGATATATTAGGTCTAAAAAGAAATAAATATTTTATTTTTTAATTGTTTTTAATGCAGAAAATATATTTAAACCTATTATATAGAGAACCGGTCTAAAAAATATTATATATATAAATATACGATTTTTTAATTATTTTTATCTTTTTAAACTTGGTGTTGGAAATCTGATCTAAATAATATCTTTTAAACCTTATCTTAAAGGAACTGGTCTTAAAAGTTCTTGATAATTACAAAGCTACCATCGATCATAATTTTTAAACCTCATCCTCTATAATTAGTTTAAATGTGGCGGTCTAAAAAGCCTATTTTATACTAGTGTATGAAATGCTATAAAAAAACATGCAAAACTACCTAAACTATCTAAAATGCAACATAAAGGCTCAAATTATTAATCAATCAAAGATTGACACTTAATTACTAGGGAACTGATTACTTGGCTCCCCTGGCAATACCGCCACTTGAAGAAACTTGTTGGTTTATGTCTTGGTAACTTCTTCAAAATTAAACCAATGATTGCAATAAAGGGTACAACCTAGATTATTTCTTGACAATCATTTTATTAACTACCTAGAAGCTAATTGCGATAATTGCCATGAAACAATTGAAAAAAAGATTTTAAGCTTTTTATCTATCAATCAAGTTGTAATTAAACTAAAATACTTTAAAATAAATATATTTTGGATTTTTGGGATAAAAGTGGATGAAATGGTAATTGGTATAGAAAAGTATGATAAAAACCTCATAGAATAATGAATTTTATCTATCCTTACCTCTAAAGATAATGGGAGTGTGCTAGTTTGGCTAAGATACCCAAAAGACCCTTTGAAAAAGTGGCCTTCTTCAAGTTCTCTATTCATCGGGTCTTCACGGCCTTCTCTCTATTATCTTTCTGGTCTGAATCTGGTTCTGAGAGAGGAAGACGACGAAAAATGGCAGCGAGGTGGAGGAAGAAGGTCAACAAAAAATGGAGGAAGTCTGGTGGAGAGAAAGACAGTGGAGATGATGATGGTGAGATATCGAGGTCATGTCCCACGGTTTGCTGTTGGCTCTGCTCTCTCCGTTGAATCTCTATCTCTCATCTTTGCAAAACTCGCTGAAGTCATCGTCGATACCAAGATGGACAATGAAAGAAGCGAAGGTCGTCGGCCACCAAGATGGGGGATGGGTAGGTGATGGGATGTCGATAGAGGTTCTGGCTTGTCTCCTTCTCTCCTTTCGTGCCGTTGTGGTCTATGTTGAAAGTGTTGAGCTGCCCCTCTGAAATGGCCAGGGATTAAAATGCAAAATATAAAAGTTTGTAGAGCGACTAAACTGCAAAATTTAAAAAGTTTGTGGGGCTAAACTTTAACTTTTGCAATTTGGGCCCAAACTTCCATTTTTAAATTTGGTCCAATTTCTTCAAGCACCTACAATAAAAAATAATTAATCCAACATCAAATATTCTTAGAAAAATCAATGATTAAGAGTAATTACATTTTTTTGACAATTTTTCCTTTTTTAATCATAATTTAATGCATTTACTCTTAATCCTAATTAATCACAAAGAAGGCATTTTAATCTTAATTATTATAGCAAAAACCCCAAATAAAATATGAAAATATATAACAAATCAAGATTTTTCACTATTCTAGATATAGCATGAATTCATCTTCCTAATAAAATGGTTAGAAAAGTAATATTTGTTTTACCTATATCACGAATTCATCATGTCTCAAATGTAGGACATATTTTGTATGGGAAATTATACTACAAACTATGTCTCACTTTTAGGACAACCAGAGAGGCAGTGACGAGGAAGGGAGGAAAAAAAGTATTCCTTTGGTATTTAAGGTAGAACATAACTACAAAATTGATCTAGGTTTTAAATATGAGACATTTTCCATATATGTCAATATTTTTCTAATTTTTTTCCATTAATACTTCATCAACAATAATTAAGTAAAAGAGAGATGGAGGGAATTAATGAAGATGATTAGGGTGTTTTAAAGAGAAAATATGCGTTATTAACTAAATTAACTAACTTCCTTAATTTAATCAAATTAGATAAATATGTCTTATATAAAAGATAAGAGGGAGTAATAACTTTTACTTGTGTGTGTGGGGGGGGGGTCAATTATTTTGATTTTTTTACTTTGTTGATTCAAGCGTGTGACTGTGATTTTGATTTTTTTTTTTTTTTTCGTTGATTCAGGCATGCAGTGTAATATTTGTAGATTTGCCAATTGGCAGTGGCTTCTCTTATCCAAATAGCGAGGAGATTGGAGTTTAATTAAACATGCCCATCAATTTCTTAGAAAGGTACGTAGAATATAATCAATTCCCAATTAATGCGTTATTTTTTTCACCAACTCATGAGTATCACTACCCTTAATTTTTTTCATGCAAACCTACAGTAAAACTATAGGAAATCGAAATCAACAAGGAATTTTAAATAAATGGGGCATTACATTAAAGACTCAAGGAAGACAAATTATTACTATCAAATCCAATTAAATCATCCAATTGTGTGCGATTTATTAAAATCATAAAAAGACAAGTTTATCCTGACTTATTCATTGACAAGTCAATATGTCAGAAATCATAAATCAAGATACCACCAATGATAAGTTATAGTGCCTCAATTGATAAATCAATATCCTACTAATGACAAGGCAAGGCATAACAACTGTCAATTGACAAGTCAATATTCCACTTGTTCTTCCATAACGGTTTTTGCTTAACAACTGTCATGATTGTGAGACAATATATGACAAGTACTAATTATCACCTTTATTTATTTACTTGAACTTCTGTTGAGGGATAAGTTTACTTAATAATCATTATGTATCTCAAATACTAAGTGTAAAATTCTTTCCTTAATTTCATAATATTAACTATACTTTTCATATACTAATCATGGTAGAGTTAAAATTTCACCATCTATTAAATATTCTATTGTGATTATATATTAAAATTTCCATTTTCATAACTAAAATCATCCTGCTTGATATAATATCCAAATAAAGTACGATAATCAGAGTATGCAGTCGAAATAGAGTTTACAGAATATGGGCCCTATGAGTGGCAATATACATCAATTCAACACATAATAAATGACAAGAGGCTATACAGATATATAAAGATATATATATGCCTCAGGAGCTCTTTCTGACATCCAAGTAGTGAAAATATCACCTAAAAAATGTTAAATTGACAGGGTGAAACAAAAGCCTCAGTAACCAGCTATCCAACTCATTACGCATGCTGACATGTGTTCATAAGGGGCCACGTGGAACAATTTATATAAAATATATAATTGACAAAATTTAATGTCATAAATCTTATATCAAAAATCATATACCACAATTACTATATATCAAATTCTCATATTAAAATTCTCAAGTGCCTCCCATCAATCCAACCGAACCGCCTTATTTCCGTCGACTAGACCTATGGGCTAAGTTACTATCCATGTTATTGACCACTCAAAGAAGCTCACCGATCACGTGATGAAGATCGACCAAAATCCACAGAACATGTGCCCGGACCATGGGTCTTTCCCTTCATTGAACTAGTGGGGTGTCGGAGCCCCTCATTAAACTAGTAGAGCAGCCCCTTATTGAACCGGTGGGGCAGTTCCTCATTGAACTGGTGGGACAATAGAAAGCCAACCATCATGCACAATGGAGGCTATACCACGTGGTAAAATAATTTGCTCCATCTCATCCCATACCCATCATCACAATAATTATCAACAAATAACTTCACAAAAATTTTTCTAGATTTTCACACTCATAAGACAATAATCAAATCAGTCACACATACACACCCACACGTGCGCACGCGCCATAATGTCTCAATTCTCAGGTCATTTATATATATATATATATATATTACAATTCAAATCATAAGGTTCCTGAAACGGTGGCAGACAAGTAGTTGAAGTGGAGTTGTTGTAATGGAGTTGGTGGTTGCTTTTGCTTTATTCATTGCACCTCTTTTTGCTTTATTATCATCATTATGCTTAATTTCATGATTATGTTTCCTTCCTAATTAGTATAAATAGGAGGGTCTGTGGCCTTATAATTCATTCAGATTTGAAAGGGGGAATTGAGTGTTTGGTTTCTAACCATTTTGGTACCAGAGCCAGCTTCTAGCAGGCCAGAAAATGAGAGAGTGAGGAATAGGTTAAGAAACAAAACGGTTGAAGAAATAGGGTGTGCAAATTCCATCCTACCAACGTTTTTTTGGGAATCTAACCTAGCCATTGCATCCGAAAGGTCTCAAAATGTGGGACAACCGTCGATCACCGCCAAGAAACACCCTCACGCGCATCACTGGATAACCACGCGCGTCAACAAAGAGCACGCTCCAGCCACGCACGGTTCTGAGGTTGAAGACGACCATGTCATCTGACACGTTAACATGTCTATCCAATTATCGACAACTGGTCCACTCACTGGATGCCATGTGTCCCATACCACCGCGTCATTACCACTGTCAGCTGTGCACGTCATCAGACAAGACATCGCCACGTTAACAAGTTCTTCTTAGTTAACGACAGCTCATCTAATAGCTAACCGCCACATGTCACTCCTGCCATGTCAGCATAACGGTCAGCCAGCATTTTGTTAAAATTACATTTTGGCCCTAAATTCTGCTAAAATTACAAATAGGTCCCTAATGTTTCTGAAATTAGATTTTTGCCCCAATATTCTTCCAAAATTGCATTTCAAACCCCTGAACTTTCTGAAATTATAATTTAACCCCCCAGATTCTGCCAAAATTACATTTCATACTCCTAAACTTTCTGAAATTACATTTTGACCCCCAGATTCTGCCAAAACTACAATGTTGCCCTAAATTTCCTGTTTTAGCCTTGACTTTTCTATACACATAAATCCTACCCCTACCCTTCCGCCTTATACCTAATAACTACGTACTTAAGTCACAACTTGTCAAAAACAAACCACAAAATGCCTCCAAGACACAGGAATAGACACGAGATTGAGATGGAGAAAATGAGACGCCGAATGCAAGAACTGGAGGCCACTATAGCATAACAACAGACCTTGCTTGAAACTCATAGAGAGCACTCAGAAGATGATTTGAATAGCCACAGTCCGTCATCCCCTGACTACCGCTATCGTCCCCGACAACAACTATTCTGCCATAATAATATTAAGGTAGACATACCTGAATTCGAGGGAAGACTCCAGCCGGACGAATTCATCGACTGGCCATAAACTGTTGAATGAGTTTTTGAGTACAAAGAGATTCCTGATGAGTAGAAAGTTAAAATTGTCGCCATTAAACTAAAGAAACATGTCTTCATATGGTGGGAGAATCTTAAGAAAAGGCGTGAAAGAGAAGGAAATGGCAAGATATGAATGTGGGACAAGATGCGACACGAACTCTCATGTAAGTTTCTTCCCAAAAATTATTATCAAGATAATTTCCTTCAATTACATAATCTCCGTCAAAAGGCTATGTCTGTAGAGGAATATACCAGGGAATTTGAGAAACTTATGACAAAATGTGATATACAAGAAAGGGAGGAGCAAACAATAGCTCGTTATCTTGAAGGGTTAAATAGGAACATCGCCCATCCAGTACAACTCTAGCAATACTAGACTCTGGATGATGTCATTCGTTTAGTCATCCATATCGAGAAGCAGTTGCCCAGAAGGCCTCCGTACCAACCGTCTTCCTCAACCAGAATTCCTTTTGATGAGCATAAGCCACAAATGCATCATCCTAGCTCTTCAAGCATGCCTCTACCAAAGGCTGCTAGGGAATTCAGCTCTAAAATGTAATCCTAGCTCTTCATCATCCTAGTTGTACTAGGATGACCCGGATTTTCATGGAATATGGGAAGCGACTGTAGGTCAACCTTTCCACCAATATTATAGACATGATGAGTTTTTATTCTGAGGCAAAACCCTATGCATTCCTCAATGTTCCTTGCGAGAGACAATAATTTAGGAAGCTCACAATGGAGGTTTAGTTGGTCATTTCGGTAGAGACAAAATAGTTGCTCTAGTTAAAGAGAATTTCTACTGGCCAAGACTTGAATGAGATATCAACAAGCACATACAAAGATGCAGAATATGTCATTTGGCCAAAGCTAAGGGTTAAAATATGGGATTATACATGCCTCTACCAGTCCTAGAAGCACCATGGGAAGATGTAAGCATGGATTTCGTGCTTGGTTTACCACGAACTCAAAGGCAGAAAGATTCTGTCATGGTGGTTGTGGATCGATTTTCAAAGATAGCCCATTTTATTCCTTGTCAAAAGACTAATGATGCTGTGCAAGTTGCTGATCTACACACTCAAATTACAAGAACCTTTGAAATTCTGTAGCGGTTATTGTCCAGAACCGCTACAAAAGTATAGACTCCTGACATTCTGTAGCGGTTATATCCCTATAACCGCTACAAATAGCTGACATTTGGTATTTTGTAGCGGTTGAGTTGCTATAACCGCTACACTGTTGGCAGGGCTTGGTCGCGCCAAGTGGCAGGAATATTGTAGCGGTTTCTGTGTATTAACCACTACAAGTTTTGGCGGGAATTTCGCGCCAACTTTGTAGCAGTTTTGTCTAACCAACCGCTATAAAAAACGCGGCTAATCTGTCACGCCACTTGGCGCGTAACTTGCCGCTACAAATTTGTAACGGTTTAGGTTAAAACTGCTACAAATACTATAATTTGTAGCGGTTTCATATAACCGCTACAATGGCACCTCTACAAAATATCATTTTTTTTGTAGTGCAACAAGTCTAATACTTCATTAATAATCATATATCACCTTATATATGATTTAAAACATCTTTAGTCTTCAAAAACACCCCTTGGTTGAATTACGTGGTTGATTCAAGAACAAGGAATAACTCAACAAAAACACGAAATAATCGGTTCAAAATGAAACCTACGCTTACCTTTTCGAATTCCCACAAGTGGTTTAGTATTTCGGCAACACTCCGGCTAACTAACTGAGACAAAACACCTCAGATGAGAAATCTGAGACCATAGAATTGAATCTCTCATCAAGAGAAACAATGTTTTTGAACACTCTAAGAGCAAGAAAAGTGATTTAGAGAGTGAAATTGTGTGAGACTCACTTACCTTACTTCTGTGTTCTTCAAGTTCACCACCTTCTCTTTCTCTTTATCTATTTTCTTTTCTGTTTTTCTTACTCTCTCATATCTAGCCGAATAGAAATGAAATAAGAGAGGAAAGTGTTTCAATTAAATGGCCAATTGTGAGAAGAAAACAATTCATAGTGGTGTCTTGCTTTTTGCTTTAAGTATGCCCATATGTTCCAAGTGTTGATTGCCCTTTCTCTTCCTTGTTTTGTGCTTTGGACGAAAGTGTGTTGATTAATTGTTTGAGTGTGTGTAGTGTAGTGTGTGTGTTGGCATGTGGACCAACTCCTTCTCTCTCTTTTCCTTGTCTTGACGGAATGTGTGTGTATGGATGAGGAATTAAGTTGATTAAATATTATCCTCCTTACTTGTTGTGCTTGACCGAAATTTAAGAGAGTGGAGAGAGTATGATGTTGTGTCCACATAAAGATGCTTTTTGTGTGTGGCGTAGTGTGAGTAAGTGGTTGTGTATGTGTTGTCATGTGGACCAACTCCCTCTCTCACTTTTCTTCATGCTTGGCCGTTCTTCTTGACTTAAATGGGGAAGGAATATATTAAATAAACTCTTCCTTCCTTGCTCCTCATGTATTGGCCGAAATAAGTGTAAGAGAGTAGGATGAGATGATGTGCAATGTTAGGTAGATGTCTACCTCTTTTCCCTTTTGCTTTAAGTCTTGTCTTCTCATCTCTTCATCCTTTAAGTGCTTGACCGATTCTAATAGCTGAGGATATGGATGTGAAATGTTTAAATATTTGATCATCATCCAATTAATTCTTTGGCTGACATGATCCATTAAGGAGGAGGGAAATATGCAAATAAATATTCATTCCCCTTGCATCATGGTGTGTGGTAGGGAAAAGTGCTTTAATTAAATGGACAATTATGGGTGTGGTGTTAGGTAAATGTTGTCCAATTTGTCTCTTAAAATTTTGTTTTTCAAGGACAAATCTTAGCCCTTGATTTTAATTTCCAATTCTAACCTCAAAATCACATGGTAGATGTCCCTCTTGCCCTTGATTATGGCAATATTAACTAAATTGACATTGGGTCTTACTTAACTTATGTGGTTAAATCTTGGTCAAGTAAAATAACCATAATCATCCTAGTCTTCCCTTTTTCCAAAAACTAAATTTAACACCATATAAATTTTTCTTTTTGATTAATTTAACCTTTACTAAATTTTGGGATGTTACAAAAAGGAATCTAGAAATTATAAGCTTAAACACATAAGTTTTTTATAGTCATTTTTCTTGTTTAAAATTTATTTCTTGGTCATCAGTTGATATAATTTGTTTTTGTTTTTGTTTTTGTTTTTTTTTTTTTTTGCCAGCACAGTTGATATAATTAGCATCATAGAGTTAAGTCGTGATTTATCGAGATAATTGAAACAATTATTTGGCCTAAGGCATACCAATAGTAATAAATACGTAGTATATTTAAAAAACCAAAGGAAGATGGACTGACATGCAATAGAACAGCACTAAAATATTGTCTTGTGTGGTCCTCGAGTTGCCCGGGCCAAGCGTTTTTAACAAAGAAGTAACGTGATGTTGCAATGGACTAATATTTGGCCATAAACATTATATCCGAGTGCACAGTGAGAGGGAAGAGCATTAAAATAATGTTTTGTAGTGCCCTCGAGTTGCCGTGCCAAACGTTTGGAGCAATATTTGATTCGTCCCATTCATTTATCTACAAATACACAGAAGAAGAAGAAGAAGAAGAAAGTCACCAAAATGCAAAAGACAAGAAGGCCAAAATAGCAGAATGAATGAGATTCTTGTTGTTGCTCTTATTTTGTTGCAGACTTTTTCCCAAGTTGCAACTTCTGGTTCACCTGTGAAGTACCTTCCTGGTTTTGAAGGCCCTCTTCCTTTTCATCTTGAAACTGGGTTAGTTCCTAATTCCCCAATGTCCAAACTTTCAAAGGTTACTTCTACATTATATTAATTGTACTATATCTATATGTGTAGGTATGCGGGAGTGAGAGACTCAGCAGAAGAAGGAGGAGGAGGACAAGTTTTCTATTAATTTATTGAGTCACAGACCAATCCAAAAGAGGACCCTCTTATGCTTTGGCTCACTGGTGGCCCCGATTGCTCTTCATTCAAAGGCCTCGTTTTTTAAATAGGTTATTCAAAAAATGTACCCCTCATCATCATCTTTATATGTTTATATCACATATATTTCTATAAACAATAAAATATAAAGTTTGAGTCCCTTATGGTTCACACAAGGCTGAGATTAAAAGGGTTTCCTGCTCTCTCTCTCTCTCTGATTTTTAATTGTATAGGTCCCATCGCATTCGAAGTTGAGAAATACAATGGTAGCCTCCCAACTTTGGTTGAGGCCACAAGCGTGGACAAAGGTGAAATATATACTTCCTCCGGTCCTAATTATAGGACAACATTTGAGAGTTGATCTTGATCCTAATTATAGAACAAAGTTCTAATTTTTATCAATTTCTTCCCAAAATACCCCTTGTTGATACTTTCTCAATAATAATTAAATACAATAATAATTTAATAAGAATAGATTGAAAGTTGTTGAGGGAGATTGATGACGCCGGATTGGGTGAGAGCTTGGAGAAGTACTGTGTGAGGCAGGAGAGGTACAAGAAAAAACAGATAATCAACATAATTAGATGTTATTTTAAATTTTAAATAAGGGTATTTTAAAAAAATAAATATGATTAACTAATTTAACCACTATCCTTAATTTCTTTAAAGTTAGATAAATATACCCTATAATTAAAAAGGGGGAGTACCATTTTCAAGTTTACCTGTGTGCGTGTGCGGGTAACTATATATCATAGATCTAGAATGAATTCATCTTCCCAAGATAATTATTAGGAAAGGACTTTTTGTTTTACTTGTATCCCGAAAAGATGAACAAAATAACAAGGAAGAAAGGAAAAAAGAAAGGGAAAATCACACCAAAAAAACCTTTAAAAATAGGAAAGGATAAAATAATATTTTGAATATTCTTAATACCAGAAATGTGTTAGTATCTGATTTATCCTTTTTGAAATTGAACAGTAAATTATACAAATGCCCTTAAAGATATTTTTTTTTAAAGAAAAAAGAGTAACTCCCACCACTGCCGGTAGGAATAATTATTAGCAAAGTAACAAAATTTATTAAAGAATTCACGACATTTCATTAGATTTTAATAACTTTTGTTTATCAAGTAACAAATCTAAATGATTAGTTTTTCACAAGTTTTATTAAGGAATTTACAATATTTCATTAGGTTCTAATAAATTTCATTTACAAAATAACAAATCTACACTATCCAGCACTGACAAGGGTAACCAGCAAATGACGGGGATGGGGCTTACTCTCTCTTTTGTAAAGAAACAAATATCTTTGAAGGTATTTGTGTAATTTCATTTTAATTTCAAAAATAATAAATTAAGTACTAATAACTTTCTAGTGTTATGAATATTCAAAACACTATTTTGTCTTTTTTTATTTTTGAAGTTCTTTTTGTGACATTTTCTCAAAAAGATACGGACGCGTGTGTCTGTGAGTTATTTTGATTTTTTTTTTTATTTTGTTGATTCAGGCATGCATTATAATATTTGTAGATTTGCCTCTTGGCAGTGGCTTCTCTTATGCAAAAACCCCTTATCTTCACCGAGGTGATTGGAGTTTAATTAAACAAGCCCATCAATTTCTTAGAAAGGTACTTCGAATATAATCAATCATCAATTAATTCATATTTTTTCACCCTTAGTTTTTTCTTGCAACAATAAAATATAGGTAATCAAAATCAACATCGGCATAAAATCTATGAAAAAATTGTACTGCTTCTACTCCAATATATATGTATAGGATAGGTGTTGGCAAAAACCTATCCTATATGTCATTTGGCCAAAGTTAAGGATTAAAATATGGGATTATACATGCCTCTATCAGTCCTAGAAGCACCATGGGAAGATGTAAGCATGGATTTTGTGCTTGGTTTACCACGCACTCAAAGGCAGAAAGATTCTGTCATGGTGGTTGTGGATCGATTTTCAAAGATAGCCCATTTTATTCCTTGTCAAAAGACTAATGATGCTGTGCAAGTTGCTGATCTATACTTTAAAGACATTGTTTGTCTCCATGACATTCCAAAGACTATCACGTCTGATCGTGATGTTAAATTTCTTAGTCACTTTTGAATAACTCTCTGGAAAAAGATGGGTACTAAACTTCAATTTAACAGTGCTAGTCACCCTCAAATGGATGGACAAAAAGAAGCTATAAACAAGATTCTTGGCAATCTTTTACGAAGCTTTATTGGAAAGAATTTGAAGTAGTGGGATATTATCCTTGCTCAGGTTGAATTTGCTTATAACAATTCAATCAACCAAGCCACTGGAAATTTTCCTTTTGAAGTTGTTTATGGCACTCAACCTCTCAATCCATTCGACCTAATTCCTTCAGCTGGCAAGCAGTATTACAGTGCAAATGCAGACCAGAGGGCTGAAGAAATCAAGACACTACATAAGCAGGTCCGAGATAGGATTCAAAAGCAAAATTTGAAAATCAAAGCACAAAGAGACAAGCATCAAAGGCAGCAAATTTTTAATGTAGGAGATATGGTTTGGATACATTTGAGAAAAAAATGTTTTCCTAAACAGCCAAACGCCAATTTGTCTCCTCGAGCTGATGGTCCATTCAAGATTGTGCAGAAAATTAACAACAATGCCTACAAAGTAGAATTGCCTAGTACCTATGGTGTTTCAGCCACTTTCATTGTTGCGTATCTATGTCCGTATGTTGATGATGTTGTTGATTCTAACTCGAGGATGAGTCCTGTCCAACCCCGGGAGAATGAAACGGTGGCCGACGAGTAGTTGAAGTGGACTTGTTGTAATGGAGTTGGTGGTTGCTTTTGCTTTATTCATTGCACCTCTTTTTGCTTTATTATCATTATTATGCTTAATTTCATGATTATGTTTCCTTCCTAATTAGTATAAATAGGAAGGTCTATGGCCTCTACTAATTAGGAAGGTCTATGGCCTCGTAATTCATTCAGATTTGAAAGGAGAAATTGAATGTTTGGTTTCTGAACCAGTTCCACAAGGCAAGTTTATATAAAAAATAATCCTCAATATCAAGATAACTTTCTCAAATACAGTAAATATTTTCTCATTAAAATATTTAAATAATATCAATATGCTAATTTCAATCTCACAATCATTTTTACAAAATACTCACAGACAACATGCCAACACATATAACAAGTGGAAAAGTGGTTACTTCTCGCCAAAGCAAAAATTATAACCACAAGCTCCTAATCCAAAAGCTCAAATATATGCCAAAAATCAATCTACAACAGTCAATTATTTATAGATTAATAATTTCTTTGAGTTATTAAAAATTAACTTACTTAACTTAATTCTATAATTTCAAAGTTTTGAATTAATTACTCCCAAAATTCTAATTTCACACTAAAATCCCAATTATTAATTTAAAAATTTTTCTTAACTCAAATCACCTATTCAAGTCATTGATTATATTATAAATTTCTTTCCCTTAAATAAAATCTCAAATTTTAAGTTTAGGACATAAAATATATAAATTATAAATCTTCATCTAAAAAAAATCTAGATGGATTAAAATTTCAAGAATACCTCCAATAATCTAAATAAATCATTTTACCCAAATTTAATTGGTTAAAACGTCCAATAAAGAATTATTTTTATATTGATTATATAGAAAATTTATTATAAAATCATATACCAACTATATAATAAAAATAAACTGATTAAAATTTACTATTAATCATCCTTTATATTCCCATAGCTAGTCATATAATGATAAATCTTAAACTTGATCAAAATTTTAATCCTAAAATATTCTCTAATCAACAATAAATTATTATCATAAGAAAGATAAAATTATTTTAAAATATTTTTTATGAAAAAAATTTTATAATTAAAATAAATTTTGAATATCTTACTAATTCTCAAGATATTAAAATACTCCTGTTAGAATCTCGCGGTACACCTTCAGCGCAACGCATCACGCAAAATTTGACGCGTGAAGTGTGTATAATTAATACCCCCACCACCTGATCCTTTGTTATTATATAAATATATATATATTATTATTTTAATATTAGACACTGACTAGTGGCATCAATGTCACGAATTATTGGGTTCGGGCGCACCACCCAATAATTCTTATAATTATTTTTTAAAAAATTATATATATATATATATATATATGTATATTATTTATTATACAATTATTATTATTATTATTATTAAAAAATAAATAATTATTTTTAAATTATAATTATATTTTAGAAATAAAAATGAGAATGTTACACTAAGGATTCTAACCACGTCTCTGTCATAGTTGGTGTCTCCGCCCCCTCTGCCAATTCATTTATTGCTGTATGACAAGATGACATAAGAGAAAAAAGCACTAGTGAAGGGTATTGTTGTCATGAAGGAGGTCCAAAGCAAATTATGAGAGAAGGGAGGAAACTTACTATGAGGTGGAATAAGAAAGAACAAATTGTGAAATTTAACAAATTATGAACATGTCAATTTTCAAAATTTGACCTTCCTTGTTCCATCTAAATTAAGTTTCATCTCCTCTCTCTTAATTTATTTTTTGAACCTCCTTTATGCAACATGATCCTTCTCCAGTGCTATTTTCTCTTGTGTCATCTCGTCATTCAACGTAACAGATGAATTGGCAAAAGGGGCTGAGGAGCTGGCTACAGCGGAAGGGGTGATGTGGTTAGGATCATCAAATACTTAAACTATTTGTTACCATCAACACACCTTGACGAGGAGGAGTTAGAGAAGGAAAAATTAAAGGAAAGTTACGTTCGGGGAGAGGCTCAAATGAAGAAGAAGATACCCACTAGGTTTTTTTGACCATGCTCCCCACTTGTGGGGTCCTCGAGTTGGCCAGGCCAGGCGATTTTACCAAAGAAGACACGTGATGTTGCAATTGACTAAGATTAAGATATTTGGCCATAAACATTATAGATTATTTTTATATCCGCGTGCACACAGAGAGGGAAGGGCATTAAAATAATGTTTTGTAGTGCTCTCGAGTTGCCCGTGTTCGTCCTATTCATGTATCTACAAATACGCAGAAGAAAAAGAATAAGAAGAAAGACATCGAAATGCGAAGACAAGAAAGCCAAAATAGCAGAATGAATGAGATTCATGTTTTTGCTCTTATTTTGTTGCACACTATTATATATAATTAATTATTATATATATATAACTGATTAATTAATTAATTAATTATGTGTGTGTGATAATATTATATATATAACAATATGTAATAATTTAACATAGGTTTATTTTGCCACAACTGGCAAAAACACGTGCGTGAAGGTATCGATACTATGAGGTCGCAGGTTCAAGCTAGAGGAGAAGCACTTTCAGGAATTATGTGATGTCGATACGTGGAAGCATGAGAAGCCGACACGTGGTAGGACGTGGAGATGACACATGGCAGCAAGTGGAGGAGAGAGACACATTGAATTTATAATTTTTTTAAAAAAAAAATTGTGATAGCATTTGTAATTTAAAAAAAAAAAATACACTTTTAGTGGCGACTTTAAAAGTATAGTTTTAATAGCGATATATAAGTCGCCGCTGAAAGTCACCTTCAACGACGACAAAAGTCAATATCAGATTGTCGTCGCTAAAACTTTTAGTGATAGTCGCATAGGCGGCGACTTTCAGCCTTTCGGCGGCGACAAAAAATCATTTTTTTTTTTTAGTGTTAATTACTGCTTTTATTTTTTATTCTATTGGTTCAAATGTCCAATAGCATTTAAAGTTGAGAATTACAATGTTACCCTTCCTAATTTGGTTTTGAGGACACAAGCATGGACGAAAGTGAAGTTCTTTACTCATGCCTATTCTAGTTTGAGAATGAAGGGTTAATTAGTTCTCAGTACCTTAAAAAGTGAAAGTTTTAAAGTATTTTCTTTATAACAAAGACCACCTTAAATTTAGGGTACTGAAAAAATACTTTATGATATTAAATCCATTAGAAATTACTTTGAGATGCTGATCATGATGCGTGCTATTGATGAATGCAACGTAAGTTACGTAATCCTAAAATGAATTCATCTTCAAAAGAAAATTGTTAAAAAAATGATTTTTTTACCTATATCTAAGAGGAGGATCAAAATAACCAATATATATAAATATATATATAGTTTTGCGTCTGATAGCTCTTTTTTTAAAATAAAAAATTGAAATAGCTCAGCCGAGCAACGATTTCATGATCGGCACTGCTGCAAAACTTTTTCTTCAGCGAAAATTACAAGTAAATGCCCATTCCATAAACTTTCCCACTAGTTTCTCTTTCTTTTAAATTTAATTATCATGATAAAAAATTAATCTTCCTATAAGCAGTTTGTTATGGCGTTAAAATTGTTTATAAGCTGTTTTTTACGTAAATCGAGACAAAACTCATTTCACATATTTATTTCATATACCGTAAAGCACGATTGAAAAATTATTTTTAAACATTCCAATCACTGTTCCAAACGAACACAATCAACTCATGTATTATCTATATTTTGCAGGAAATATAAAATAAAAGAAAAATGAAAAAAGATGGATTGAAGGGATGCGTACCAAATGTAATTTTCTCTAAAACACAGAAGAAAAGAGAAAGAAGCGGCAAAGTTAACGGAATGCGTAATCCAAAAAAAAAAAAGTTAATGGAATGAGCATTTACTTGTAATTTTCATTGAAGAAAATGTTTTGGAACGATGTTTAAATCATTCCTCGGGTGAACGATTTCATTTTTCTTACTAAAAAATGCTGTTAGACATCATGTTTATTTGGAATAGTTTATGTTTAAATAATAAGTGCTTATAAATCGTGATTCACGATATACAAGATAAGTATGTGAGAGAAATTTTATCTTGGTTTATGTAATAAGCACTTATATTCAAAAAATAAGTATTCCCAAACATATATATAAACTTATTCTTTAAAAGAATGACTTTGAAAATTTAAACTCATTTTATAAAAGAATGACCTCTGATTTAGCATTTAGGTAAATACGCCCACAAACTCATTTTATAAAAGAATGACCTCTGATTTAGCATTTAGGTAAATACGCCCACAACCTATAGCATTTTAGTAGTTTTCTTTAAATGTTTGTACTATTTTGATAAAAATGTCTGAAAAGACACTAGAGATGAAAGGACAGTAAGAATCAATATATATATATATATATATATATAAATTTGGATGAAGGTGTGAAAATGTTTATTTATTTTTCTCAAAAGAGTATATAGCATCATAAATTTTATTTAGGTATAAAAATGCCTATAAATTTATAAAAAAGAGAGTAAAAGTACTAGATCCGTTAATTCCCATAAACGTCCGCTATTTTTTGTTGAGTGGACCCCACGTCCGCTATCCGATAATGCCGCTACCAAAGTTTTCAACCTCCCGACTCAAGAACAATAAAAAAACATGCCGAAAAATCAGTTAAGCTTCAGTACAAACGAAGCAAATCCATACATATTTTAAATTATATGTGCAAATATTGGAGGAAGAAAGAACAAAAAGAGGGTGAATCAGAAATTGTAGCCACAAAAGAGGAAAAAGTAATGGACAAGGGAGAGCAAGGCAAGAGACTCCAATACCGTCATGAACACCGATGCACCTCCAGGTTCGAACCGCTCATCCACTGGAACACCGGTGACGGTAGAGAAAACTCGAAATCTAACCACCGAAAAGTCTCTGCGTACCCCCACCTCCACGTCGAGCACATGTTGCTGGAGCAATTAAGCGTAGCTGTTTGGGAGAGGCAGAGTTAAGAAATTGGGGGACATGTTTTTGGAAGTTGGAGAGGGTGGGGAGGGAGTATGCAGCTTTTTCTAAAATAATTATTTAAAATTAATAATATGGGGTCCACT
This sequence comes from Inga oerstediana, assembly GCA_963210345.1. Taxonomy (NCBI): domain Eukaryota; kingdom Viridiplantae; phylum Streptophyta; class Magnoliopsida; order Fabales; family Fabaceae; genus Inga; species Inga oerstediana. Next base: position 9,819,953 of record OY723404.1, on the reverse strand, counting down.
CAACAAAAAGTAACGGACATTTATGGAAATTAACGGACTTAGTATTTTTTATCCCTTCTCATAAATTCTTACATATTTTTACACCTAAATAAAATTTATAGTGTTAGATGCTCTTTTAAAAAAAGTATATAGACATTTTTACATCTTTATCCTACAAATTTTACTATGCTAATATTGTTTTGATTTTTTTTTTTTTTTGTTGATTCAGGCATGCAGTATAATATTTACAGATTTACCTGTTGGCAGTGGCTTCTCTTATGCTAGTACCCCTTAATCTTCAACGAGGTGATTGGGGTTTAATTAAACATGCCCATCAATTTCTTAGAAAGGTGCGTACGATCAATACCCAATTAATTCATATTTGCTTTTACCAACTTATGAACATCGATCACTACCATCAATTTTTACATGCAACAATAAAACTATAGCTAATCAAAATCAAAATCTGTATTCAAATCTATTGAAAATTATACTATTTCTACTATATATTAAATATAGGAGTTAACATTTGATTAGGACGTAATCAAATATTTATCATAGGATTCTGCATAAGCAAATTTAGGATCATTTTTTCTTCTTGAGGAGCTTTTTATTGAATTTTAAATAATCTAAAGGTCATGCAAATGCAATAAAATAAGGGAAAATTAGTTTTGGTTTTTCAAATTAATAGCTAAATGAAAATAAAATTTAATTAAGGCTAAACTATTATTACTTTTTGTCTTTTTTTAAAAATAGGATGGAGTATGAAAATTGGTATGTAATGTATAATGAATGTTCTTCGAAATGGGAGAATAACTATCCTAATTCAAATAAAATCATGGGTGTTAATTTTTTCTAAGTATTAAAAGCAAAACCCCAAACGAACTCTTGAGTCTAGTATTCTTAATTAATAGTTATTTCTACAGCTAGCTATTAACTATCCCTTAAAGTATTATTATGATTAACTTAGAGTACAATTAAAATATATAAATATAACTTAGTTTCTCTAATTAAGAAAGAATACTCAAACGAGATATTCCAAAACACAACTTGATTATATTAATTAAAGAATAACATGCTAGTTAATACAATCTCATTGAACCCAATAAAAGAAATATATCAAGCTAAAGCTAAATCACAAAATCCAATCACTACTACAAAAAAGCAAAGCTGTGGCGCTTATAATTGCATTAGCTGTGGCGTTAGCGAAATGCCACCTATCTAGACGCTACTAAAAAAAGCTGTGACGCTTGGAAGCGCCACAGATTTTTAAATTTTTTTTTTTTTAAAATAACCTCCTGTGGCGCCTGGCCGGGGAGGCATACCTCCTGTGGCGCCTGACCGGCCAGGCACCACAGGAGGCCCTCCCTCCTGGGGCGCCTGGCGGGAGGCCAACACCTCCTGTGGCGCCTGGCTACTCAGGCGCCACAGGAGGTGTTTTTTTTTTTTTAATTTTTCGTATTGGTTTTTTTTTAGCATATTTTTTCCTCATATATATATCTCCCATACATATATAATTATAGTCTGCAAGATTTAATAAGAACAATAATAGATAACTTTAAAATGATACCAACAAATGATTGATTAGCTAAAGTAGTACTGAAAATTGTTATACAATATACTGTAAACCGAGCTGAATGAAATATAATACAACAAATTCAACTTCAACAAACATGCATGACACAACAATTAGCAATTAGAAACAACACAAAAAAGACCAGCTAGTGAATTTAATAGTATATATAGCTACCTAGAGATTTGCCTAAACACATATTCACACCATTCCTCGATCACTTCATTAACCTGATGGTCTGTCAAAGCGTCACAACGTTGATCTTCATAATTCTACAGATATATACAATCAGACACAAGTTAGAACGAATTAAAATCAGTAAAACATAATTGTCAGGCACTAATTCAATTTCATTACAACACAATATGAAGTGCAACTAAATGACTTACTTTTTGAGGAATAAATGGTTGATCATGCATAATAACATCCTTCATAAATTTCATGATATAGTACCCACAATCATTGTCATTAGGTTGGAAAGGGCACTGCAAAAATATAATGCAATATTTAACTCTGTTCATGAATAAAAAGTGTTTACTAACAAAGTCTAAGTAAAGTCAAATATCAATACCTGTATCTTCTTCCAAGGATAGCTAAGGCGGGGGTCAGTAGCTTTAGAATAGTTTAACGAGATAGACGACCGATACGCAGTCAATGCGCTAACAAAAGAAACAGAAAATGATTACTTTTGGTTATTCAATCACGTTAGCAAATATTTATACATAGGCACATATACTTACCTACTGATCAATAGCAACATATCAAAACGGTCTTGTGGAAGACCATTTTTTAGAGGATCCACATAATAAATGCGAGGGCCTGAAGGTTCCGCTGGATTGATAACGATCAATATCCAATGGCGCCTAAAATATATTTTAAAAATTTTTTTTGAACAATCATGTTATGATAGAAGTTAAACAATAAAAACAAAAATTGTATCAATAATAACTTACCCCGTATTATACAGCACTAAAAATAATGTATTTGCTGTCGCTTTCTTGCTAAAGTAATCTTTCAGCTCATTAGACTGCGCAGTTACATCTGCTTTACCCTCATGATGACCAACGAGAAAAGGGTTGAGAAATGTGAATTGGACCCTCTGTGTATCCATTAAAACGTCCTGGTCCAAATGCCTGATATAAAACATACAGTGTCATGAGAAACAAAAGAAATGGAACGAGATATATTAATAACAGTGATAAACGATGATAGTGAAGTACCTTATCCAGATGTTGATAGCCGAAGCACTAACCCAATCACGAGCACATATGTCCTGCACGACCTCGGCAGTAACATAATCAACTAGACCACCAACACTATAGATATGTCTTGGAATACGTAATTGCACTACTCCCTCACCGATCAATTGTGGTGCAATCGATATTAATTGATCGAGAAATGAGGTCTGTCTTCTTCTGCTCTGTTGGCTAGCCGATGCTTTTGACTTGGGTTGTGTTGTTGAAGACTTTGAAATCTTACCCTGCGCAAATCAGAAAATTAAATCACAGATTGAGATGAAAGTGCGAAGGAAAAGTGCAGGGAATTTTGAATGAACGATCTTTTCACATGGCTCGATAAGACGTCCGAAGTATGCTGATGGGATGACTGCAAAACCAGTACCCCGAACACGACCATCATACTCGGGTACTGGTAACGCTCTGCTCAATAAATAGTCCCGACCAACATAGGTCACCAACGCAGGATCCTCCTGTGTCATTTGTCACTTTCCCAAAAAGAATTACAATGAAAATTAGTTATTATAAATGGAGTTCATTTAAGTAAAGCCAATTATTTATAACCATTGATTGTGTAACCGTTGATTGCATAACCATTGTAAGATAATACATGTAAGCTCGGTCCCTTCGACAGGCATTTCAATTTTTTAGAAACTGATTCAGGATTCCTCTCCATCTCATCGTTAATACGATTTTTCAACCAGCCTGCAAATTGTTTATTGTGTTCTGTTGTTAATAAATTTTCATTCCTATCACCATGTACCAATCAGAGAGCATCCTTGTGTTCTTCTACATACGGTTCGACCTCATCAGTGTTATGTAGGACATATAAGTGGGCTTGGTCCCGTTCAGTCGCTGATATCGTTATTACATCGCTCCCCGTTGTTCCTTTCCTTAATCTTCGGCCATCATGACGGGACTTAGGGATCCCTACAGGGTCAAGATTTGATAGAAAATCAGCACAGAAGTCACTTGCTTCTTCAACCATGTAACTTTCAGCGATACAACCCTCTGGGTGGTATCTATTTTTCACATACCCTTTTAATATTTTCATGAATCGTTCATTTGGGTACATCCATCTCAAGTGCACTGGACCGCACAATTGAGTCTCTTTGACCAAGTGTACAGTTAGATGTACCATAATGTCAAAAAAAGAAGGTGGAAAATACATTTCAAGTTCACACAGAGTACACACAATCAGCCTTTACAAATCTTATAACCTGGTTGAATCAACCACTTTACTGCAGATCAACTTGAAAAACACGCAAAGTTTCATGATAGTATTCCTTAAATTTTTGGGTAAAATAGATCGTATACCAACTGGTAGGAAATTTTGCATGAGCACATGACAATCATGAGATTTAAGGTTCTTTAACTTCAACTCTTTTACCGATACAAGGTTCTTTATATTTGAAGAGTAGCCCTCGGGAACTTTAATTCCTTGCAGAAACTCACAAAACAATTTCTTCTCTTTCCTCGACAGAGTGTATGCCGCCGGCGGTAGATAGATACGAGACCCTTGCTCAATCGGTGCCAACTCTTCTCTAATTCCCAAGTTCACTAAATCCAACCTCGAATGGACACTGTCCTTGCTTTTTCCTTGGATATTAAGCAACGTGCCAATTAGACTATCACAGATATTTTTTTCTATGTGCATCACATCAAGGAAATGCCTCACATATAAAGACTTCCAATATGGAAGTTCAAAGAAAATAGACTTTTTCTTCCAACCGCTTGTCTCGATTTGTTTTGCAAAAGGCTTGCCAAAATTATTATCCACATCTTTTACCTTGGAATACACCTGGGAACCGGTCAACATCTTCGGCGGGCTACCTTCTTCTGCATCACCATTGAAAGGCTTTTTCCACTTCCTCCAACGATGTTGTGATGGTAAGAATCTTCGATGCCCCATGTAAACATTTTTCTTACAATGATGAAGTCGCACTGAATGAGTGTCATCTTCACATATAGGGCATGCACCATATCCTTTGACGCTGTATCCTGACAAATTTCCATAAGCAGGGAAATCATTAATTGTGCCAAACAACATGGCTTTCAAAGTGAAACTTTCTTCCATGTACCCGTCATAGACACTAACGCCTTCATCCCAAAGCAGCTTCAAGTCATCAATTAAAGGAGCCAAGTATACATCTATATCATTCCCAGGTTGCCTTGGCCCAGAAATTAACATGGACAACATCATAAACTTGCATTTCATGATTAAATGTGGAGGAAGGTTATAAATCATCAATATCACCGGCCACGTGCTATGTGTGCTACTCTGAACACCGTGCGGATTAATTCTATCAGTTGACAGTGTAAGGCGAAGGTTCCTGACTTCATCAGCAAAGTCAGGGTACTCATGATCAATTTTTTTCCATTAAGGAGCGTCTGCAGGGTGCCTAAGCTTCGTGTCTTTAATCCTTTCATCTGTATGCCATGTCAACTGCTTAGTAATCTCTGCATTACTATACAGTCGCCTAAATCTCGGAACAATGGGAAAATACCATAGCACCTTCAAAGGACTTTTTCCTTTCTTCTTCCTATATCGAGATGCGTTGCATTTAGGGCACTTCTCTAACGTTGCATACTGATTTCGAAATAATACTCAATCGTTAGGACATGCATGTATCTTCTCATATCCCATACCGGTTGTAGAGCAAAGAATTCGCTTTGCCTCGTATGTCTTTGTAGGAAGTACATTTTCTTCTGGAAGCATATCTTGCAACAGTTCAAGCAATGCGGTGAAACCCGAATCACTCAATCCGTAGCGAGCTTTAAAGTTGTACAACTTCAACACTGCTAGCAATCTTGTGTATTTAGTACTTCCGACATATAATGGTTTCTCTGCATCACCTTTCAACTTCTTATATTCGTTAGGGCAGTTATGAAGCACCCCTTCAACCATATTTACCATTTCTTCAAGACCATCATCTTCATCAAACATGCTTTGATCAAATTCATCCGAGGCACCACCCGTGGTATGCACCCAATCACTATATGCATCGTTGGTCTCACCATACCTTGTCCATCGTATATATGTTTGATCAATACCATAACACACTAAATGATCTAGCAAATCAAGTTGACTAATCCGCTTTCCAAAACAACAAGATAAGCAAGGACATAAGATTTTGCCAGGATCTTTTGTGTGCTCAGTTGCAAATGTAATAAAGTTCTTCACCCCATCTATATATTCTCTTGAACATCGATTAGATGACATCCATTTACGATCCATCTATGGGCTTCAATCTATTTTTTTAAAAAAGTACGTGGTTAGTTGTATGACTATTGCATTTACTAATTACTTTTATATTCTCTTACCAATTTTAATTTAAAATAACATACGCCACATGAATCTTCATAATTGAAGTTTTCTAAATCTTAAACTGAATATTTAAATTGCCAAATAATTCATTAATTATTCCCAGGTATTATAATAATTTTTTACAACTTATAACAAAAGAAACCATATTTGCCACAATATATCGTAGTTAAATTAGAAAACATTACAACTCAATAAATAAAATACAAGTATTAAGAATATATAAATAATTATTTTGCTTATGCAATTAATCAATAACAATCATTACAACACCTACAAATTATAACTATTAAATTCAACTAAAATCACATTTGTAAGCTCAAAATTTAAAAAACATACCGTAAATAGAAGCTTCAATAGACTGATGAAGTGAAACTACAAACACAAATTAAACATAAAAAAATCAATAAAATATTTGAGGTTCTAAGTTATTTTTTTTAATAATAATATGTGTAATAAACATCAATATGTAATAAAATCAAATATGATTAGCTTATTTCAAAAAATATGATTCAGAAAAAAAATAAAGAAAATAAAATAAAATGAAAAAGAAAGCATATTTCCAACATTAATTATCTCCTCATTGTATGTTTTTCCCCTTACGGTTTTAGTTAATATATTTAAAGTGAAACAATATAGACAAATTATATTTTATTTTATTTTATTAAATATTAACATTGATATATATTGATATATTAAAGTCATTTTATCCATATTTTAAAATTATTAAATAAGTTAATGACTCAATTAACGAATTATTCAATTTATTATCCTGATGATTTCAATTTTTCGTATTTTCATTGGGTTTAGATGGGATTTTCTCTATTATAGTTTAATAAGATAATACAAAAAATTATTTTCTTACCTCTACAAAATAGCACTAACACAAATATATATTAAATACGTGAAATAATATTAAATAAATGATTTTGATTTTTGGAAAACAAATAATTTGAAGAAGTTTTAAAAGAAATAGCAGTATTATTAAAAGTTAATTTGATTATCTAATTTCAAGTCACTTGTATATTAATTACTGTCGTTCAAATTTATGGTTATATATAACATATAAATTCAATTCTTTCATTGTTCTTGTAACTTGTTGCATTAATTTCTTAGAACTAGTGAGAGCTAAAACACAGTACACACAAGCCTACAATGGGGATAAGTCTCTAGTAATGGGAATATATATAGTATACACGCACAAATTAAACAACACACACATTTGTATATTATATATATATATACATATATATATATAGGTGTACGTTGTGTAAAGAGCAAAGAAAAAAAACTAGAGATCGATGGTCCACCCACAGAAAAATAAAAATCTGACACAGAGAGAGAGAGTAAAGAGCAAAGAGCAAAGAGCAAAGAAACAACACACACGTCTTTGTTATTTACATTCTTTATTTTGTTCCTGTGTTGATGAAATTACATACTATGTACATGCCTATTTCTAATTTGGTTTATGTACTAGTATAATAACACCATGCATGAAGAAGATGACTATATATGACATATAAATATACAAGCATGCGTGTCATAACAAGGAAAAACAAGCGCATCGCAAGCATGCCATAAAAAAAAAAAGCAGAACAACCTGAAAAAAAAATTAATAAAAAGAAAACGCAAGTTGAACTTACAGGTTGATCAGTGCAGTGGAGTGGGGGACCACGTAATTGCCGTTGGTAACGCAATCTTCAGTGAGGGAAGGAAGAAATTTGAGCTACCAAATGGAGTGGGAACCAAAAAGTTGTAGACAATACAAAGAAAAGGGAATAATAGAGAAAGGAGTGGGGTTGACAGTTAGGAAAAAACAAAGACGTGTGCGCGTGTGGGTGTAGTTTTAAGATGTGAAGATGAGAAAATGGAAGGAAGGGAAGAGCACGCACAGATAGATGAAAGTGAAAATGAGAGAGGGAATAATTAAAGATAGAGAAAAAGGTAAAGAAAGAGATGGGGGTGTAGGCGGGAAAAGGAAAGTGATTGGGGGGGAGGCGGGAAACAAAAGGATAAGGGAGCGGGGGCGGGATGGGTTCTGATTGGTGGGGAAGGGATAGGAAATCCAGATTTTTTTTTTTTAAAAAAAAGGGTCAGGGGTGGCGCCTGACCAGGCAGGCGCCACACCTGACAAAATTTTTTTAAAAAAAAAGGGTCAGGGGTGGCGCCTGACCAGGCAGGCGCCACACCTGACCATAAGCTAGTGTGGCGCCTGGCGTGCCAAGCGCCACAGCTGGTGCCACCTGGTCAAGTGTGGCGCCTGCCTGGCCAGGCGCCACACTTGACCATACCAACTGTGGCACCTACCCTCCCAGGCGCCACAGCTGGTAAAAAAAAACATAAAATATAAAAAAAATAATAAATGAGCAGCTGTGGCACTTCATTAAGGAAGGGCCATAATATGTGCGTCACCTTTCAACCTTTTTGTAGTAATGAATTCAATTACAAAAGATTCAATCCACAGAAAAAACCGAACGGAGACTCCATCTCAAGCCATAAAATGACATTCAAATAGGAAATTATAACACAGAAATGAGAAAATGAATTAAACTAAAAACTCTCGTTAATTGAAGCTCCTCCGGAACTCCAACGGCTTAATCCATCTCCAAGAGGCAATGAATTCAGTCTCTCATGATGACAACTCTAGCTCCAACAAGCTTACACAGTTCGGCCATGGCAGAGGAGGTGAAAATGACGATGGTGATGACGTTGTGAAGATGATGGTGGAATGAAGAGGATAGAGAAGGACGGTGGCAGAGAGTGGCTTCTGGCAGTGAAGATGGGTCTGTGGTGAAGATGACAGAGGTCAGGTGATTTTAGCAGTGGAGGAAATTGGTGGAGAGAGAGAAAGCACGACTCTGCAATGGTGCTTGGCAGAGGAAAATCTGTATTGGCAATAGTGAGGGAAGGAGATGATGATGGTGGTGTTCGACGGTGGTGGTCGTTCTTGGCCGAACAGCACTATAGACTGTAGTGGTGATAAAGAAAGAAGACTGTGGTGACAGAATCCCAACAAAGGTCCGATGCTAGTCTCCTCCAGGACTCTACTCTCAAGCTCTCCGGTCTGTCACTGCTCTAACAGTGCTCCTCCGGCACTAGAAGACGCCGGAAATGACGGATAGTGTGGATCTCTTCTCCCTCTCCTCTCAAGCTTTCTCGGCGATGAGGCTTAACTCCTCCAAACTCTGCTCCGTGGCACCACAGTGCTCACTCTATCTCAGGTCTGTGTGTCTCTCCTCTTGTTCAAGAGGTCGCCGATGACCTTAGATGAAAAGGAAGAAGGTGGTGATACAAGGTCTCTCCCCCAACTCTCAACTCTCACCCACGGCTCGATCCCAGCTCCAGCCCCCTCTCTCTCAGCTCTAAATCTCGGGTCTCGCCGTCCCGATGAAGAAAGCAGGCGGTGTTGCTCAGTGGTCGTGCAGGAAGGACGCTCGCCGGCTACCATGGTGGAGAAGTAATTCGCCGGCGAGGAAGGAAGAAGAAGACGAACGTGGATTTCAGAGGATCCAAGGTCCTTGCGCGGCGCCTCCCCTATCTCAACTCTCAGCTCGGGTCTCTCGTGTCTGAAGAAGTCCTGGTCAAACTAGGTTTTGACCAGTGACTTAATTGCAACATCAAGAGTTCTGAGAGGGGAATCAAGCGTCATTTTTTGAAACATTTGCGGGGCAGAACTACAATATCTGAAACTTATGGGCTTATATGTAATTTCCCCCGTCTCTTTTATTGATTCACTTATAATTTTCAGAAAATTTAGGGACCTTTTCTATAATTTTTGCCAGTCTTCAAAATATTAATTCTGACCTTCCAAAATTTCAAATTTTATTCCAAAATCTTTACTATGCACAATTAAACACAAGGTAGTATCAAAAGTTCAAAAAATCATTTGTATGAATAATTAATCAATTATGACCACTTTGCCCCTATTTACAATTAATTCAATACAAATGTCTATAATTAAAATTAGTGCTTAATCATGCAATGATGTCCCAAAAAATACATTAAAAATATCAATTTTTTTAGGAAAAATTATATAAAAATATGGTTCAATCACTAAACGAATAATTTACATAAATCAACAGAATTAATTAAGTTTTTATTACTAAAAAATGCACGCTAGTTTTTCTAAACTATCTCCTTTATTTAATTTCATTATGGAAACTATTTTAATTAGTTTAATTAAAATTCCTTTAATATGTTCAATCAATAGTTATAATTTAAAAAAAATTATAAAATTATATTAAGAACCCAAGGGAGTATTAAGAATCAAAGTGATATGTAAATTTGTCCTTTGATTATTGAAATTTGAATTCTAGCATTTAAAATTTTGATTGAATTTATTTGCTATTTTCTTCTCTCTTTCACATATTCGTTTCCTTTGGATCAGATATACGAGAAGGTACTCTAATTTCTTTGTTTGTTTTTGTCTTTCAAAAAATCAATACATAGCTCATATTTCATTTTTTCATAGGTAATTATTATATGATTAAGCATTAATTTGAGTTAAGGACATTTGTATTAAATTAATTATGCTTAGGGGCAAAATGGTTATAATTTGTTAATGGTTCATGCAAATAATTTCTTCGACTTTTGATGGTACCTTATGTTTAATTTTCCATTGTCTGTGTTTAAGAAGAAAATTGGAGAATGTCAAAAATGTCAATTAAGGTTAGAATTAATATTTTTTAGGACTAGTGAAAATTACAGAAAAGGGACCCAGAATTTCTAGAAACTCAAATCAATGAAGAAAATGGACCGGAGAAATTACAAAAAGGGCCCCAAAGGTTTAAAAATCAGTTTGTCCCCAAAATGTTTTAAATATTTCATTTTAGTCCCTCCACGAACTGTTTTAGTTTGCTGATTGGTCACTGGTCAAAACTAGGCAAGAAGCGTGCTTCTTCTTCCTCGATACTTTCACAGTAAAGTTGAGGGCTGCAGAGGATTTGGTTAAAACCAGAGACCAAAAATCGATCCTCCCCCACATCCACCTTCATCTTCCTCTTGCCGGCGGCGGCGAGTTTTGTCATCATAGCCGCGAGGAGAGCTCAATAGAGATCGGACACCAGAAAACCAGAGACGCCACTAAGGGCATCGGAAGAGTTGGAGAGCCACTTCCTCCATCCTCACACCTTCCATTTCCGTAGACATTCTTCCTCAACCACCACTGTCGGCGTCGCTCTCCCTTGTGGTGCCGAAGAGCTTGATTATTCACAGCGGAGAAGAGATCAGAAGCAGAGCATCACCATTCGACCTCTCCACCATTGTCTTCCACTTCTCACTCCGTCAGTTTCCTTCCAACATTACCATTTCCGATTCTTAGCTTCAATCAAGTTTGATCCTACCTCAATTCTCCACGGAGATTTCAGTTTTACGGTCAAATTCAAGAATATTCATATCGTTGATTTGTGTATTTGAGAGGGCTATTTAGCACTCAAATTCAAGAAGACTCATATTGCATCATTTCAATTTCAGTTGTATGTTAAGTGGCTTTAAAAAATATATATCTCAAGAGATATTAGTTAGCTATGTTTGTAGGAACTACTATTAATTGGGAATATTAGACTAAAATGTTATCTCAAGATTTTTCTTAAGACTTAATAAATTTTGACTCTCATAATCTTTTTGAGTTAAGATAGTCACTTTCTTCATTACCAAGAACATTTATTATTCATATTTTTCAAATTCAATTCCATTCACTCATTCACCAGTTTTAGAAAATACCAAAAATAATAGCTTTGCATTTAATTAAATTGCATTCCTCTTTTAATTATTATTTTGAAAAGCCAAAACTAATTTCCCCATATTTTTATTGAATTTACATGGAATTTAGATTACTTAGGAATTAATAAAGGGCTACTCAAAAAAAGAGAATAATCATAGGTTTGCCTATACGCAATCGTTGATAAATTTTTGATTGTAGACCCTAAAGCTAAAGTACAATAAGGCCATAATCAAATGGTGCCATTACAAGGGGCTAAATAATTGGCTATCTAGGAAATCCAATTGTCAAATTCACTTTTGATATGAGGTTTCTGGTGTGAAGCTTGTAATTTTGCATTTTTTGTTTTTTATTGCATATAGTTTTGGATATTTACATTTAGGTAGCTTACATAGCATTCATTATATTATTGCGTTGTCTTAACTTGATAGCTTCTGCGTGGTGTTGTTTACATTAAATTTGATATGTTCTTGAGCTTATTTTTCAAATTCACCATGTCTCTAAGTTAATTCTTGCATTTATCTTGCATAAACTTGATTTGTGGATGGAACTAAGTGTTACAAAATTGGAAATTGATCATAGCTTCATTGAAATTCCGTTACATCTTATCTTTGAAGCTTGTTGGAATTTTTTGAAAATTTTGCCCAGAAAATTATGAGCTTCGGTTTCCTAAAGGTTTATGCCATTCTAAGTAAGACCAATAGTTATTGGGTCTGGTGAATTTTAGCTAAATGCCATTATTTTGGCTTTTTTTTTTCTAGAATTTTTTCAGATTTTTCATTAGGTTAGTTTTTTAGTTTTCTTCTTTGATTTTTTTCTAATTTTTAGGATTCATTACCATTGTCTTGAATTGGTATATTTTGTGTGGTTTTGTTTGCATCAAATTTGATATGATTTTGAGTTCATTTATCTGAATTCACCATGTCTTCAAATTAATTCATAGCATTCTTGCATCTATGGTCATTTTGAAACTACTCTTCTTTTATTTTTTTACTTGTATTTGTATTTTCGTAGATTATTTTTGTTATTTTTTATAGTTTACAGTTAGATAGTCATCTTGTGATTCATTTGAGATTTATTATATTGCATTTTTATGGCTTGGTTCAGAGGTGATCTCGATTTACCACTCAATTCTTAATCTTTCGTAAGCATATTTGGCTTGTGAACAGTAACTTTTGTTAGTGCTCGGCTGAAGATGATTTAATGATATATTGATACTTTTTATTTTTAAAATTTAAATATAAAAATATTATATTTTTATATTCTATTTAAATTTTTTTACTTGAATATTTTATTTAAATTTTAATCCCTTAAATTTAATTGCAGAGTCATCATTCAAAACTAGGCAAGAAGCGTGCTTCTTCTTCCTCGATACTTTCACAGTAAAGTTGAGGGCTGCAGAGGATTTGGTTAAAACCAGAGACCAAAAATCGATCCTCCCCCACATCCACCTTCATCTTCCTCTTGCCGGCGGCGGCGAGTTTTGTCATCATAGCCGCGAGGAGAGCTCAATAGAGATCGGACACCAGAAAACCAGAGACGCCACTAAGGGCATCGGAAGAGTTGGAGAGCCACTTCCTCCATCCTCACACCTTCCATTTCCGTAGACATTCTTCCTCAACCACCACTGTCGGCGTCGCTCTCCCTTGTGGTGCCGAAGAGCTTGATTATTCACAGCGGAGAAGAGATCAGAAGCAGAGCATCACCATTCGACCTCTCCACCATTGTCTTCCACTTCTCACTCCGTCAGTTTCCTTCCAACATTACCATTTCCGATTCTTAGCTTCAATCAAGTTTGATCCTACCTCAATTCTCCACGGAGATTTCAGTTTTACGGTCAAATTCAAGAATATTCATATCGTTGATTTGTGTATTTGAGAGGGCTATTTAGCACTCAAATTCAAGAAGACTCATATTGCATCATTTCAATTTCAGTTGTATGTTAAGTGGCTTTAAAAAATATATATCTCAAGAGATATTAGTTAGCTATGTTTGTAGGAACTACTATTAATTGGGAATATTAGACTAAAATGTTATCTCAAGATTTTTCTTAAGACTTAATAAATTTTGACTCTCATAATCTTTTTGAGTTAAGATAGTCACTTTCTTCATTACCAAGAACATTTATTATTCATATTTTTCAAATTCAATTCCATTCACTCATTCACCAGTTTTAGAAAATACCAAAAATAATAGCTTTGCATTTAATTAAATTGCATTCCTCTTTTAATTATTATTTTGAAAAGCCAAAACTAATTTCCCCATATTTTTATTGAATTTACATGGAATTTAGATTACTTAGGAATTAATAAAGGGCTACTCAAAAAAAGAGAATAATCATAGGTTTGCCTATACGCAATCGTTGATAAATTTTTGATTGTAGACCCTAAAGCTAAAGTACAATAAGGCCATAATCAAATGGTGCCATTACAAGGGGCTAAATAATTGGCTATCTAGGAAATCCAATTGTCAAATTCACTTTTGATATGAGGTTTCTGGTGTGAAGCTTGTAATTTTGCATTTTTTGTTTTTTATTGCATATAGTTTTGGATATTTACATTTAGGTAGCTTACATAGCATTCATTATATTATTGCGTTGTCTTAACTTGATAGCTTCTGCGTGGTGTTGTTTACATTAAATTTGATATGTTCTTGAGCTTATTTTTCAAATTCACCATGTCTCTAAGTTAATTCTTGCATTTATCTTGCATAAACTTGATTTGTGGATGGAACTAAGTGTTACAAAATTGGAAATTGATCATAGCTTCATTGAAATTCCGTTACATCTTATCTTTGAAGCTTGTTGGAATTTTTTGAAAATTTTGCCCAGAAAATTATGAGCTTCGGTTTCCTAAAGGTTTATGCCATTCTAAGTAAGACCAATAGTTATTGGGTCTGGTGAATTTTAGCTAAATGCCATTATTTTGGCTTTTTTTTTTCTAGAATTTTTTCAGATTTTTCATTAGGTTAGTTTTTTAGTTTTCTTCTTTGATTTTTTTCTAATTTTTAGGATTCATTACCATTGTCTTGAATTGGTATATTTTGTGTGGTTTTGTTTGCATCAAATTTGATATGATTTTGAGTTCATTTATCTGAATTCACCATGTCTTCAAATTAATTCATAGCATTCTTGCATCTATGGTCATTTTGAAACTACTCTTCTTTTATTTTTTTACTTGTATTTGTATTTTCGTAGATTATTTTTGTTATTTTTTATAGTTTACAGTTAGATAGTCATCTTGTGATTCATTTGAGATTTATTATATTGCATTTTTATGGCTTGGTTCAGAGGTGATCTCGATTTACCACTCAATTCTTAATCTTTCGTAAGCATATTTGGCTTGTGAACAGTAACTTTTGTTAGTGCTCGGCTGAAGATGATTTAATGATATATTGATACTTTTTATTTTTAAAATTTAAATATAAAAATATTATATTTTTATATTCTATTTAAATTTTTTTACTTGAATATTTTATTTAAATTTTAATCCCTTAAATTTAATTGCAGAGTCATCATTTAAATAATTTGTTAAGTTAACATTTTCTGTTAATGAGATTAATGACACTAAGATTAAAGAACTACTAACAATACTATTTTATAAACTTAAGGAACTAAACTGAAACTTAACATAAATTTAAAAGACTAAATATATACTTTAATCTTTAAAAACTTCTAGCTAGGTCCATTGATCACTCGTGAATATTTTTTCCCCATCTTTTTGGTGAAAATTAAAAGGAAACCACATCAGGGGAGAGTCTTAAAAAAAAAACCCTACTAGTTTCAATTAAAAAAATCACTGCCTATAAAAGGGGAAAAATTAGCACCGCAAAAAAATCATGTCTTATAAAAAGGGTAAAATATCCTGATGTTATTCCTCAATTGCATTTAGTATCCTAATCTCATTTATGGTACAATTTCTTTCTTGATGTTTTAAAAATAGAGCAATCACATCCACTATTAACAGAGCCCAAAACGTCTGTTTCTATCAATTCTCAACTCAATCCCTCTTCAGTCCTGAATTGAAGAAGGGAGTTCAACGGTAAGTGGGGTAGGGAAGGAGTGAAGAACGACACTGAGGGAGTTGAGGACTGATAGTAACGGTCATTTGGGGCTTGACTTAGAATAGGTGTGATTGTTCAACTTTTAAAACATTAAGAGCAAAATTGTACCACAAATAAGATTAGGAAACTAGATGCCACTGAAAAATATCATTAGGATGTTAGGTGCTACTTTACCATATAAAAAATACCTACATTTTATTTGAGATACCCGGGTTGCTAGTGTTTGTAATATTACTATATTAGCATACATATAGATTAAGCAATATGAAATATAAATCGTTGCCACCAAAAAAGAATATGAAATACATATTGCATTGTTTATTTAAAAGAATTAGAAATATTAGGAAAAAAAGTAAACTGTACAATAAATCAGAAGTTTAAAAACGCATATATGTCCTAATTTAATGGGGGGAAAGGTATCTAGAAATTAAAAGCTTAGGTACATAAATTTTTTATAGTCATTTTTCTTGTTTAAAATTTATTTCTTGGTTATCAGTTGATATAAATAGCATCATAGAGTCAAGTCGTGATTTATAGAGATAACGGAAACAATTATTTGGACTTAAACAAACTTATAGTAATAAATATTAAAAAAACAAAACAAGGTGCCCCGTGATTTTGCAATTGACTAGAATATTTGGCCTTAAACATTATATCCACGTGCAAACAGAGGGAAGAGCATTAAAATATTTTGTTGTGCCCTCGAGTTGCCCGTGCCAAACGTTTTCGCCAAACATTTGAAGCAATATTTGATTCGTCTTATTCATTTATCTACAAATACACAGAAGAAGAACAAAGACACCAAGTTGCAACTTCTTGTTCACATGTTGAGCACCTGATCTGCAAATGCCAAAATGCAAAGACAAGAAGGCCAAAAGAGTAGAAGGAAAGAGATTCTTGTTGTTGTTCTTATTTTGTTGCAGACTTGTTCCCAAGTAGCAACTTCTGGTTCACATGTTGAGTACCTTCCTGGTTTTGAAGGCCCTCTTCCTTTTCATCTTGAAACTGGGTTAGTACCCAATTCCCCAGTTTCCAAACTTTCAAAGGTTACTTCTCCATTAATTGTACTATATCTATATCTATATGTAGGTATGTGGGATTGGGAGACTCAGCAGCTGAACAAGGAGGAGGACAAGTGTTCTATTACTTTATTGAGTCAGAGAACAATCCAAAAGAGGACCCTCTTATGCTTTGGCTCACTGGTGGCCCCGGTTGCTCTTCATTCTCGGGCCTCATTTTTGAAATAGGTTTCTCCAAATCTAACCTTTATCATCTTTATATGACGATATCGCATATATATTTTTAGGGAGAATTATATTTAGGTCCCATGAAAGAAAAAAAAAATAAAGAAATGGTCCCTGTAGATTGCAAAATGAAAAAATGGTTCTATTAAAAACTCCATGAGCCTGTATTGACAACTCCATGGGACCATTTTTTCATTTTACAGTCTATATGGACTATTTCTTCATTTCTCCTCTTCCTTAGGACCTGAATATAATTCTCCCATATTTTTATAAGCAATAAAATATAAATCTTGGGTCCCTTATCACATATATATTGTTATTTTATAGGTCCAATAGCATTCAAAGTTGAGAAATACAATGGCAGCCTCCCAAATTTGGTTTTGAGGCCACAAGCGTGGACAAAGGTGAAATATATACAATTTTCAAGTTTACTTATGTGTGTGTGTGTGTGTGTGTTCGGGATCTAGATTGAATTCATCTACCCAAGAAAATTGTTAGAAAAGGACTTCTTGTTTTACCAACAAGGTTGGCCTTGGACGCCTTAGTGGTACATATATATATATATATATATATCTTCTTAAGTTGTCGGGGTTTGACTTTGATCATTAGAAATGAAGAAAACTCTTAGCAGGACATTCTAATCCCTAAGTGCACTTCTGTCGTTGCTCGGATATTTATTAATAATATAGAGAAAGCCTGGAATACAATTGTTTCCATCAAAATGAAAAGAGGACTTTTTGTGTTACCTGTATCAAAAGAAGATATGAACAATAACAAGAGATTAAAAGTAATATAAAGACACTGTAATGCTGCTGTAGAAGAGAAGACATGAAGAGCCATACAAGTTTATGTAACTTTTATTATTATATAATACACACACACTCTCTATTATATATATATATATGTGTGTGTGTGTGTGTATGTATTATTTTGATATTTTTCTATTTGGTTTATTCAGGCATGCAGTATAATATTTGTAGATTTGCCTCTTGGTAGTGGCTTCTCTTATGCATACACCCCTTATCTTCAACGAGATGATTGGGGTTTGATTAAACATGCCCATCAATTTCTTAGAAAGGTATGTACAATGCAATCAATCTCAAATTAATTCAGTCCTCAATTTTTCCATGCAAGAGTAAAACTATAGATAATCAAAATCAACATCTGTATAAAATCTGTGAAAAATTGTACTACTACCGATTCTAAATATATATTTAGAAGCAAAACAAACCCTTCCACTTTCTTCCACATTTAGAATAAGAGGGAATATTATTTATTTTATAACTTGAAAAATTCATGGTTTACCTCATAGCCCGACCCACATTATTGTGTATCATTTGCAGTGGCTAATTGATCACCCAGGATTTATGTCAAATCAAGTTTATATTGGTGGTGACTCATATTCTGGCATTCCTATTCCTGCTATTGTTCAAGAAATTTCAAATGGTAGGAAACCCTCAAAGGTTTTTTTTTTTTTTGACATTATTATCTTGTTTGAGGTTGCTCTCTTCGTAGATATCTCTTCTAGGATTTGAATCAGAAATCTAGAGGGGTCTAACGGGTCCTACACCGTTAGACCAACTCTTTATTGACAGGAAATTACCATCAAAGATTTTAATATGTACTAATGGATATGTCTTGTGTCATGAGAAAGTTTGATTAAATTATTGGTTCACAGGAAATGAAGAAGGAATCCAGCCATGGATAAATCTCCAGGTCTGTCATTGATTTTCTCAAACTATTCCTTTAATTTAGAATCAAACACGTGAAACACATCATTAAGGTTCCACGGTTCCCCCAAACTATTTCTTTCGGTATATATGCTATATTTAAAGTGGATTGTAATGTAATTAATATTTCATAATAAAAAACACTGCTGATCAAAATAATTCTTTCAGGGATATGTGCTAGGGAATCCTCTCACAACAAGGGAAGAACAAAATTATTTACCCTCATTTGCTCATGGATTGGCACTCATTTCCGATGAACTTTATATGGTATTATTGTTATTATTAATTAATTAATTTCATTGTGGAATGTTGAGATGATTATAATATAATTACAAATCTAACAATTTATTTTATGAACAGTCATTACAGAAAAATTGCAAAGGAAATTATATAAATGTAGATCCCGAAAGTCAATCATGTCTGAGAGACCTTGACACCTTCCATGAGGCAAGCATCTATTTATATTTTAATTATAAATTATAAATTATGATAAATTAGAGACCTTATTAGTAAACAGTTTTTCTTTGATTTCTCAGCTCATGTCCGGAGTTGATAACTTTTGCATTTTGGATCCCAAATGTGAGATGGCTTCTCCTAGGCCTCATGGATTTTGGAGTAGATCTCTTATCAACAAATTTCGAAGTCATCTTAGTTCTCGCCTCTCAAGGCCCCCTTTAAGCTGCAGGGTAAATTTTTTTATACGAAAATTAATCTTTTTAACTTTATAATTTTGAGTCAATTGTAATCCAATTCTAAACTTTAAGTTGCAACTCGGTATAACTCGTTCTATATAGTTTTGGCTTATTTGTAACACATTTTTTATAGTTTAATTATTTAAAATATTAGTCTTCATATTTTTATAAAATATAATTATATATTTTATTGAGTTTAGGCCTAAAGATTTAAATAGTTAAAATCATATGAAATAAGTTGTAGTGAGTCAAAATTCAAAAACAACTTTTATTTGAATCAAATTATAGGTAATAAATTACACAAGTTTAAGGACTGTGACCATCAGGAAAAAAAAAACAAAGAGAGTTTAAAAACTGAGTTAGAACATAGTAAAAAAGATGTAGCACCAAAATATTACTTTTTCTGTTTTGTCTTATTCGCTTAATAATTTTTTTTTTTGAAATGTGATTATAAATTTATTTGATCTTTTCTGCATTTAGAGTTATGCATATTTCCTTGTCTACGATTGGATTGCGGATGATAGAGTTCTGGAGGCACTGCATATTCGAAAGGTTTGATTGTAATTAGTTTATTTTAGTTGTTCTTCTTTTAAAAAAAAATAGATTTAAAGAGCATTTTTATCTTTGAATTTTTCACCGTGGAGCTATGGACATTTTTATCCCAGAAATATTTTGTTTGCCCAACTTTGTCCTGAAAATTGTAAAAATATCGCAATGTTGCTTAAACCTAACATATGCAAACGGTCCCGTCAACGCTTTTTGACGCGGTTATGCTCCCCTTCACGGTTTTTTTCTTCCAACTCGGATTTTTTTTTTTTTTATCACATGTCCAACTCAGATTCAGAAGTTGAGAAAAATTAGAAAAAATTGATCCCTTTCTCCAGAGTCTTCTCCCGATCCTCGACTATCTTTGCCTCTCGTCCTCTGCTCCAGCAGTCTCATGCCGTCGTCTTCGACTGGTCCTTCACCCATGGAAGGTGATAGCTCTGTCCCAAATGCTTCTTCACGTGCCTTTGACGACCAGCCACAGAAGTCCGACCCAATTCTTCTTCCTCTGTGTTCATCGTTCAAGAAGAAGATGGGAAGGTTCTGGATTTTCTTAGTCTATTCAAATCCAGATCTGATAAATTCCAAACGAATATGAGGATTTCTTCTCAAGAATCATGTGAATGATCATCGTCGGTGTCTTTCTCATGTTTCTGGGAAAACAGATCACGTAGTGCCCCTATGATTTTCTTGTTCTAGATTTGAATAATTCTAGCTGCTGCTTCTTCTTCTTAAGAATGGTTTTCTGGAATTATATCATTTGCACGCCCAACAAATCTATGGGCTTCGTTGATTAATTGAATTCGGGAAACCAAAGAAAATTTCTAGGTTGCTATCCACTGTGATGTTTTTCTAGGTTTAGTTGATTAGTTGGGATTAGCTCGTTATGTGAAATTAGGTAGCACAAATCCCTTATTTTCTAAAGAAATTTGAGTTTTTTTTGTGAAAGTATTATTATGGTTTGGCGATTCTTATTATTGTTCATTGCGTGGTTGTGGTTGTATATTGCAATGTCTGGAGGAACACCGATTGGGGGAAGAGGCTTTATGAGACAGAGATACAGCCAGGGGTTTTTGATGGTGTTTTAGTTTTAGATTTATAATATGGCATCACTTGTCTCCAAACAAGTATCCAAGAGAGGAATCTCCTCTAGGAACACCGATTAGGAGATTTTTCTTTCTATTTCTACATCTTTTGGTTGTTTAAATTCTTGATGTGAATTAGATTTCTAGGTTCTTCGATGTGTTCTTGTTGTCAATTAGATTTCTGGTGGGTTCTTCGATATATGCAATTTTGAGGGAGAGGGGGAAGGAAGTTTCTGAAGAAGAAGATGATGATGTGTCATAATACATGGCACTGTATCTATATGGCAGCGCCACGTCAACAATTATTGATCAAACTAATGGTTGACCGTTTGGGGCCCTTAAAAAAGGGCGACATTGCTTTGAAGTTGTTACTTTCGAGGCAACATTAGGTAAAAAAAAAATACTTCCAGTTGCCCATAACTCCTTGACAAAAATTTCTGGGGTAAAAATATTGTTTAATCCAAAAATATTATGGTCTAGGATCTCTGATTTTTGTATGTTTTATCTGATTGAAAAGTTTACAAAATGTGAAATTTAATCAAATTTAATTGAAAAGGTTTTAAAAGTTGGTTAATTTGTGGTGCAGGGTACCATCAAGAATTGGCAACGTTGTAACCCCTCTAACTATGCTTATGATATCATCAATGCCTTTCCATACCACGTAAATCTAAGCCAAAAAGGCTATCGATCTTTGATTTACAAGTATGTTGTTTTTCTTTATATTTTATTTTAAATAATTTTCTATTAATAGATTTTAAATTAAATGTTAATATGTTGACATTTAATTGTTGTCATTTTATGTAAGGTTTTAAAATAATAATGACATGATTATAATATATTTAGTACCATGTTGATGCAGTGGAGATCATGATGCAGTAGTTCCATTTATGTCAACTCAAGCATGGATTAGAGATTTAAACTACTCCATTGTTGAAGACTGGAGACCTTGGCTTGTCAATAGCCAGGTTGCAGGGTGTGTACACACACTATAATCAGCTAGTTAGGTTATGAATATATAGTGTAGAATTGATATATTTATAACTTTGTTTAAATTATACATATCACTTTGATTCTTGACATAAGACACTTTTAACTATTTCACAAAGATAAAGAAAAGTAGTTAAAAATAGTTTGTGTTATTTAAATGGTTAATTATTATTACTTTTCAACATTATCCTACAATAAAACCAATGTATCTTAATTATTTTAAATTTCTTTCTTACATAATCTCTCTACAATACACTTAACTGGGGCACTTGTGAAAAAGAAGAATTTAATACTATTGTCTTTTTTATGAAGTGACTTATGTTTAGAATTATTAAAAAAAATTTAGATATCTAGTACTATCTTCTGTCCTTAATATAAGATAGTTTTTATTGTAGATCTTATTTCGAGAATCCGAGATAGTATTAAGGATGAGAGTGATATATGTATATTTGTCACGTTGATTATTGAAAACCGAATTTTAGCATTCATTTGAGTTTGTTTGCTATTTTAATTTCTTCTCTCTTTCACATATTCATTTCCTTTGGACCAGATATACGAGAAGGTATTCTAATCAGATGACATTCGCCACCATAAAGGTAAGAACAAAGAACAAGAAATTGTCTTAGTATAAATGGTGTGTGTGTGAATTATGTATTGAATTTTGGAAGTGAAAAACAAACGAAGAAAGGTTGAACATAACAGAAGTGTGCATGAATTAGTTAGTTTCAAGGTTTGAACCGTTTATTGTATTGATGTAAAATGCAGGGTGCAGGACATGTAGCTCCTGAGTACAAATCTGAAGAATGTTTTGAGATGTTCATTAGTTGGATATCTAATAAGCCATTGTAAACAGATCTTTTCTATTCACAGCTACTATGTTGAAAATCAAGGATTTGACCAAATCACTCCTTTTCTAGGCAAATAAAATTTGGTCTTTTATTATGCACACACAAGTCTCTTGTTAAGCAGCTTTATTCTTAGAGGTGCTGGAAACTTCTAAATTACCCTTCCTAACAATATTATATTTTCCCAGAAAAGTCCTTCCTTCCATAATAATTTTGTGGGACATTGGAATATACTCATAGATAGGTATGGATTAACAATTCACAAGAAATCCTCCATACTATGCAGAGATTTGTTTTAAGTATCCCACTAATCAAATGTGATTAACAATTCAACAAATGTGGCCAACCACATTGATGAAAAACTCCAAACAGAAAAATTTGCAATCCCCTGATAACTTTCAGGATCAATAATTATTTGATAATATAAAGCAGTCAAGTAAAAGAGAATATGAGGAAGAAAACTGGCTCTAACTTTAAAGCACGTAAGGATTAAATTAAAAATTCAACGAAATTCAGGATCATCAAAATATTTCTTTAAAATATCATATCATTGAATTACTTTTCAATGAGTGGTATTATTAAAAATTTAAAAGTTAAGTTCAATTGAATAGCGGTGCAAAAATAGTTTTTTTACAATATGACTTTTACAAACTTAAGATTAGGTAAAAGTTAGATTGTGCAATGTTATTTATGTTTGGATTACCGGTTGCATAAGTGGCTTTTCTAAAATTAAAACTTGTTTGCATTATCGGTAGCATAAGTGACCTATGTAATAATTTTAAGAGAAAAGTCAAATTATAAAAAAATGAAAATAGTTAATTTAGTTTTGAAAAAAATTTGAAAATATTAAAATAATTAATTAAATATATTTAACTAACAAAACACATATAAGTTAAGTTATTGAATATTATTTAATTGATTATTATTTAATTTATTAAGTGTAAAAAAGATCATGTTTTTTATTGCAAAAATTGTACTGTAGGTTAAGATTAGTTAAAAATAATAAATGTGTTAAAGATATCGTGTTTCTTTTAAATATACCCATATTTATAAAAAGAGCATAGAAAAGAGAATGAGTAAAAATATGAGAGAGAATTAGTATAAAATATGCAAGCGAATGGGTAATAAATGATTAAATGAAAGAACCGGCACTTATTAAAAGTAGCCCAGGCTCTAATGTTTTAAAGCACGTTCTGAAAACCTTTGGGCTAATGCAGTGTCAACTATGTGTTTCCTGATTAATCGCATGCTATCTCTTGTTCTTAGTGGTGACACTCCATACACAACTTTGTTTCCTTCCAATCCCTTGTTCCCTATTGATCTCATAATCCTTGCTTATGTCTGTTTCATTCAAGATGTTCATCCCATTGTTACCAAACTTGATCTCAAGTCTCTTAAGTGTGTCTTTCTTGAGTATTCTACGGTTCAAAAGGGTTATCGATGCTATTTTCCCATACTTCAGCGATATCTTGTGTAGTTGATCATGTTCATGACCCAGTAGTAGTAATTCCTTTACATCTGATCCGGGATCCATTCCTCCCGCTCCTGACTCTGCACCTGAACCAGAAACAGTGCTTGACACTCCTGATAATTCTGCTCCTTCTGATGATTGGCTCATTGCCCTTCGAAAAGGTAAACATAATTACACCTATTCTATTTCTTCTTTTGTTTCCTATAACCACCTCTATCCTTCGTCCTGCACTTTTATAGCATCCTTAGACTCCATCACTATTCTCATTACCCTCTACTAAGGCTTGGTTCATCCTAGTTGGCGTGCTGCTATAAAAGAAGAAATGGTGCCCCTTGATAAGGCAGGGATCTGGAATCTCGATGATTTACCTCCTGATAAGAAGACTATCGGGTGCAAGTGGGTGTTCACAGTCAAAACAAAGGCTGTTGGCACCTTGAAGTGCTTGAAAGCTCGACTGGTTGCCAAGGGATATGCTCAGATATACGGTGTTGACTATTTGAAAACTTCTCCCCTGTGGAAAAACTGTCCTTTGTTTGTGTCTTTATTTCTATGGCGGCCATTTATGGTTGGAATCTTCATCAATTGGATGTTAAACATGCTTTCTTGAATGGTGTTCTTCTTGAGAAGATTTACATGGAGCAACCTCTTAGTTTTGTTGCTTAGGGGGAGCGTGGGAATGTATATTATCTTCAGAAGTCTTTATATAGTTTAAAGCAGAGTCCTCGTGCTTGGTTTGGCAAGTTTAGCACGGTGATTAAGAAGTTTAGTCTGAATCAGAGTAAGTGTGACCATTCTGTGTTCTATCAACGAACGGATGGTGGTATGATTCTCTTAGTGGTGTATGCTGATGACATGGTTATTACTGGGAGCAATACTTAAAGAATCTCATCACTAAAGGCCTTCCTTAATTCTCATTTACAAACGAAGGATCTAGGTCTGTTAAAATACTTTCTTGGGATCGAGGTTATGAGAAGCAAGAAAGGTATCCTCTTGACACAAAGAAAATATGTTCTTGATCTGCTAAAAGAGACCGGAAAACTTGGGGTAGCACCAAGTCGCTTTCCCATGATTCCCAATCCCTTTTTGGACATTGATGACAGCATATCGTTTGATGAGCTACCTAATGATATAAGAAAAAGGGTTGATCCTGACAAGATCAAGCCGTTTGCCTATCCTGAGAGATACTGTAGATTGATTGGGAAATTGAACTATCTCACGATGACTCGCCCCAATATGACATTTCCAATTAGTGTGCTTAGCAAATTCATGACAACACCAACTATTGTTTAGTGGGAAGCTTTAGAGCATGTCTTATATTACTTGAAAGGATCACATGGTCGTGATATGCTCTATATGAATAATGGCCACACTTAGATTGAATGCTTTTATTATGCAAATCATGCGGGGTCTAAGACTACCAAGAGATCCACCACAAGATACGGTGTACTTGTGGGTGGAAATTTAGTGCCTTAGAGGAGCAAGAAGTAGGAGGTGGTTTCACAATCTAGTGCAGAAGTTGAGTATAGAGCCATGGCTCAATCAGTATAAGAAATTGTGTGGATTCACCAGTTAATGAAGGAGGTTGGTCTTACCACATCATTGCCTGCGAAACTGTGGTGTGATAACAAAGCTACTCTGCACATAGCCTCCAATTCTATGTTTCATGGACGAACGAAACATTGAGATCGATTGCCACTTTGTACATGATATAATCAAGAAGAACTTCATTTCTACAGGACATGTGAGATCTAGCGACCAATTGGGTGATTTGTTGACTAAAGCCCTAAATGAGACTCATATTGATTATCTTTATAACAAATTGGGCATGATTAACATCTATACTCCAACTTAAGAGGGAATGTTAGGAAATATATTAATGTAAACATATTAGAATCAATTAATATTGCACATAATCAAGGATTATGATTACAATTAGGAAATCAATCATTATAATGAGCTATTAATTTTGAGGCTCCTCTCTTATATATAAATACCCCTCTTGTATACATGAATAAGTAAGCAATTGAGAATATATTGTCCCCCCCCCCCCCCCCCTCTCTCTCTAGCTTTACATTTTTTTAAGGAAAAAAGATAAACTGGTATGGACAGTTTTTGTACAAAATAGCAAGGAAGAAACAAAAAATGAGAGTTGAGAAAGCTTCTCATTACAATGCCAAATTGGAAATACAAATGCAATTCTCTCAGCTCAATGTAGCAAGTGCATGAATTTCTTGTAGGAAAAATTGTTTGAAAATCCTCAATTGCAAAATCTATGGCCTAGAGGTACCATAAATTTGTTTAAAGACCTAGGTGCAATCTATCTTCATTTGCATACAACCTATCATTAACTATACGAAAGACAGAACCCACAAAAGATAAGTTGCACCCACTCAAGGATACGAGTCATTAGATATCTTTGGACAAAAAGTTTTACAATAGGGGATTTTTCAGCAATTTTCCCTTTCATGTAATATAATAATATCACATTTTTCTTTTTTTTTCCCAGACAACAGTATTTCTTCGTCTAATCATACCCTTACTTTATTATTACTGAAAAATCATATACTCACTATGTTTCAATCAGAAGTCTAATGAACAATTATACAGAACTTCATATAAATTTAGCCCAAAATTTTAACAATAAATTTCTTACACAAATAATAACCCAGATATCATTACTGGAAAACAAAGAGCCTATGACAGTTGTTCTATGTGACGCAACCATTTATATGCTGCTCCTTGCTGGGCTTACTTTATTACTTAACTTTTCCTAGCATGACTGAAAACAGAGTAGAAAATCTTCAACTGTGCGCGTGCGTGCGTGCATGCATATTAACAATTCTTTGTGCTTGTCGCAACCTCTAATCATTCTGGAATCGTACAGATCTGTTAATAGTCCCCTCTTTCAAATACAGCTGCTGCTCCCATACCAGACCCTGCGTTGATTATGGGCAATTCGTTCTTGTTATTAGTCAAGGCAATGAATTAATATCACAAGCTTCCACTCATGCATTTTCAAGTTTTACTCACAAGCTCTATTCATTTTTGTTCTTTTGCTTCTACTATCATAGCAAATAGCAACAGTTTTGCTTATTTACTTTCTCTTATTGAAAAAGACTACTTTTTCTGAGAAAATCATGCAAGTCCCTGAGCAAGCCTGCCTCTGTTACACCAACTTGTTTAAAACCCAATTCATCCCAGAAGATTATGCTTTAGGAAAAGATTCCAAGAATGAATTTTATTAAGAATATTTTATCACTGGAAAATTCATTGAGGTGGTTTGCTCACATTCAAAGAAGTCCATCAGATACACCACTGAGGAAGGTGGATCAAGTAGCATAGAGTCCTCTGAAAAGAGGTAGAAAAAAACCAAAACAGACACTCAATGAAGTTATTAAGCGAGAGTTTCGGTTAACAATCTATCTAAAGATTTGATTTTTGATAAAGCACAATGACGTCATGTGATCTATGTAGCTGACCCTACCAAGTGGGATAAGGTCTTGTTGTTGTTGTCTTTGTTATCACAGGGAAATCCAACATAAAGCATCAAATATGTCCCTAGAGTCTTTTTATGCTGAATCTCCCAATTGTAAGGTTCTTTTTCCAGAAAAAGGTCTAATCAGATCACCTATCAACATTGAGAGAGTTCTAACCATTCTACTGCGTTTCTTATGATCTACATTTTCAACAAAAGATCTACTTCGAACCAACAAGCGTTGGTCCTAGTAAAAGGAGCTTTGACCGCTTAAGCACCAGGACTCGAGTACCAGCCCATGTAAAAGCAAAAAATGTCTTTGGGAGAGTTAGCCCTTATTGAGCCCGACAATGGTCGAATCTGACCCAATCATATGGCCATATGAAAGAAGATCTACTTTGATTTCAGATAGCAAAGATTGAGTATAAACGTAATTTCTGTATTATCTTTCATCTTCCTAGAGTAATCAAAAGTCTGAGTTGTGGATGGAGCAGAAGTAGAAAAATACCTATGCACATAGATATTACACCAAAGCGACAATCCTTGCCACGGCGCTTCATCTCATTCAAGAGGGTAGCAACACAGCGAGCACCTGACACAAAATGGCATCATATACTCTCACAATAGAGCATCTTAGATTGAACATGAAAAGCGAACATAGACTGTCCTGTTGATCTGTTGAATAACATGCAATCAAGAACAGAAGAGTAAACATGCGACAACAATCAAACAAATGGACTTCAGGACGTCTCCAGGTTCCTATGACTGTAATTTTAACAGAACAATTTCCTAACTTTTGAGTACCTGTAGCGCCCAAAGGATGCCCCAGAGCAATGGCACCACCATTAACATTGACCTTTCTGGGATCCAGTGCCAATTTCTTGCAGCAATAAACGTACTGAGAAGCAAATGCCTATACAAGACCATCAAATTGTGAAGAACATATTGCGCAGTTATAATTTTCTGTTTGTCTCAATTTAAGGAAAGAAAGACATAACTTTTACCTCATTAATCTCAAATAAGTTTATGTCATTGAGATCAAGACCAGCAGATTTCACTGCAGGAGGAATAGCAAATGCCGGACCAACACCCATGACAGCAGGATCTACTCCAACAGCAACAAAACTCCTACAGAAATAAAAATAAGGTGCCGAGACTGCAAATAAAGTTTGAATTCATCTGCACACCAATTTTACTTTAAGATAAAGTATTAATACAGAAAAGGCTGTATTTGACAATATCTCAAAGTATTCATGAATTACTGGTCATGAATAATTTTTCATGTAGCTTGAAGCAAATGATCTCAAGCTATAAACATATTTTTGATAGAGTAATCTAGATTACTATATAATTTATCAGGTGGGTATTGCCTGAAATCCTGAATCTATTTAAAAATAGGTGAAGTAACCCTACATGCCTCTTCTATAAATAAGTTCATCCTTACCAGATAAGTGTATTCAGGTGACTAGTCTTTTCTTTTGTAATTGAGTGGTAAAATGACCAAGATTAAATTTAACTGCTTAAAATACTACTTTCTATTAATTAGATATGAGGACTAGAAACAAGAGATAACACGAATTGGAAGGACAAGCCATTTAGTCACATATTACAGTTTAGATCCAGAGCTATGTCTAGTTCAACTTCTGATGTGACTTGGTCCTCTAAAGAATTGATTTGTTTCCCAATCATTGTTGAATACCTGAATACGCCAAGAATAGGCAGTCCTTTCTGCAAAGCCACTCTTCTTTTCATAAGAAGAACTGCTGCGGCACCATCACTGACTTGGCTTGCATTCCCTGAATTTAAAAGATAAAAGTGAGACAGCACAAACAAACCAACAGTTAAACAGTTAGCCAAAGTAAAGAATTAACAAGAAAATGTTTCCTGAAGCACCTGCAGTTGTGGATCCATCCTTCTGGAAGGCAGGCTTCAGTTTTCCCAAATCTCTCAAATTTGTATTTGGCCGGATCCCATCATCAACAGAAACTATGATTTTCTTCTCCTCCCCAATTTTTGGGTCCACAAACTATGGAAATTTATCATGTGTTAGAATAAGTGTTAAGAAACCTATTCTAGTGGAACTCCCAATGGATTAGAAGTATATTGTTATCTATAGTTTAAGTTTATCATTATTTAGAGTCCAGATGTTTATTCTTATGCAAGATTCTAAGTTATCCTTTATCGTTATCATTAGAAGTTTATGTCAAATTAATTTCTATCTTCATTTCCTTACAATTAAAGAGCAGAGAGGCTACCATATTGTGTGTCAGAGTTCTACCTCAGTGCAAGCCTCCTCATCAACATATTTCATGTCTTATATCTAATTTTACAATTCAAAGGTTCATCATTGATGTTGCCACTTACCTTTGTAGAAACCGGAATGATTTCTTCTTTGAATTTACCAGATGCTGTTGCAGCTGCAGCGCGCTTGTGTGACTCAACCTATTTATTCAAATCAAAGAAGTTTCATTCAGTTTGATAATCTCGTAATTAGTTCTTAGCATATTTAATTTTGTCATACTCACAGCAGCCTGGTCCTGCTCCTGCCTCGTGACACCGAAACGCTGTGCAACATTCTCAGAAGTAATTCCCATAGGAAGAATACAATCCCGAGCTTGTTCAAAAGTGTCCAACTGTTGAAGACGTGAAAAGTAAAGCTGAATAAACCATGTTTTAACCTGTAAAACAAAATATGGACTTCAAAAAAGTAAATCATAAAATGCACCTTTGGGTTAGTTTTGCTGGGCCTTGTAACAGTATCTCGCGACATACACTCTAGTCCAGCTCCAATTCCTGCATCAAATGATAGGAAGGTAAATTCAACAACAAGATCTTAGTATAAACTAACAGACATTCGAAATTCACTCTTACCAATGTCATAAAAACCAGCTTTTATATAAGCAGCAACATCAGCAACGGCTTGAAGTCCAGATGAACATTGCCTATTAACAGTCCTGAGTGGGGTTGTATCTGTTTGAATCATAAAAGTGAAAAACCATTTATTGAAGTTGGGGATAAAATAGCATAGCAATTCTAAGCATTAAGTACCGATAAAGAAACAAGCGAATTCCAATTCTAGTAAAATCGGTCTGGAATTTCACATAAATCATGCTTTCAATCAGTGTTTATAGTTAAGTTCTTATTCGAAAATGATGCATTTGAGGAAAATCATTTTAATTTGATTAAGAAATTTACCAGGGAAACCAGCATAGAAGGCAGCCATCCTGCACTCAATTGCTCGTTCTGATCCAGGTGCAAGTACCGTGCCAACAACTATGTCTCCTACTTCACTTGGGTTCACATTGGTTTTCTCTATCACAGCCTACATGAGAACTCATAACTGAGTTAAATTTTACCAGCCACAACATTATATAGTTTCCCATATATCCTATTTTTTGTCAACAATTTCTCCCAATGTTTTCCGTTATCAAATAACTTTTACCTTCAAAACAGAGGCAAGGAGATCATCTGGGAGTGTATCCTTGAAGCCCCCACGTTTCGCTTTACAAATTGCAGTTCGGTATGCACTGGTTTTTTCAGGAAATTATTAGATAGTGGGTTTAATACTGTGATTACAAAATAAAAAAATAAAGAAATACTCAGTAAGTTGGCATCCAAATTCCCAAATTAATCAACTTACGCCACAATCACCACGTCATCGTCAGATGCAGATGGTCGCCCATGAGAAAAATTCTCACCAGAACAGATTGAAGCCTAAAAGAGTTAAAAAAAAATTAGCCATGCCATTTCCACAAATGCTTGAATTGACTAAGTTTATAAGATAGAAGAACTCCATAGATTCAAGACAAAGAAACTGCCAATGTAATTATCAGAAAATGTAGCTCCGACTTTATAATACAGAAAAGACAAGCATTTAAATTTTATCAAATTTAGTCTGGAAAGAAACATGAGTAGAACATTGAGAATCATCAATTACCAACACAAGCAAAAAATAACGAACTAATTCCAGCATGAAGCAACTGTAAAAGTGATAAATTACAGAGGGAAAAAGACACAGGAGCCATAGGGAATAGCAAACGCTCAATAGATTAAAAAGAAGAAAGAAGTAGAATCTGTGGAATTGAACATGCACAGTGGAAGATCGAAGAGATGGATAGTTGAAGAAGATGAACTTACAGAGAGATGAGTAGATTGATGGGAAAAAGATGAAATCGAATAAGCCGGTCGAAGATGTTCAAGCAGCATTTTCTGTCTATGAATTGCTTTCTCCATCTTGGAAATCCTTCCCTCCCTTCGTCGCTGGGTAGTTGCAGAGTCTTCGCCTAAGAGGTAGTATATAAACAAAGAAAGAAATTGAATTGCCTGCCCTGAAAGAAATTAATACCAATCCCGTAATATTTATAATTCTCTTTTAATTAATTCTAACGAACAGTTAGTTAATTCATTAATTATAGATTAAATTTTTAATTTTATATTTATTTAATTTCATTAATCAATATAAATATTTTTTTTATTGTAATTAATAAGAATAAAAAAAATATAAAATATATTTATTATTCTAAAAATAAATTTATAAATAGAATCAAAATTTTTGCTCAACTTATAAATAAAACAGTGGTATGCATTTGTAATGATTTCATGATGACATTGTTGGATAGGAAAAAGTTGACGTTAACGTTGCGTTGACGTTGGTGGGTAATGCCGCACGTTTTCCACAGTTGAGTAGGCCAATTCACTTCGGCTCTGTTTGTGAAAGCAGTCAGTGGGGTGGAAAAACCGAAAAAGAACAGTCTGAAGGAAAAAAGCGTAGTTTGAGTATCTTGGGTGTTTAAGTTAGCTCTTTTTTTTTTGTTGGTCCAAAAAATTTTTTTTCAAAATTGTGCAAAAATACGTCATTGAAAACATATTTATTAGGGTTAAGGTATAAATTTATCAATAAAGTTTTATCCGATGGATTAACGGTTTTTGTAGTGGATACCCCTTTTTAATTGTTTATTGGTATTTTTACCCCTTCTAAAAGATATTTGTGCCAAACGCTCCTTTGACAAAACTTCGTTAATAAATTTGCACCTTAACCCTATTTATTAAATAAGACCTTCACGTATAGAATATTTTCCGAGTGTGTAGAATATCTTCCCTTATATGCAGAATATCTTCCTTGTATATAATAATCTTCTATAAGGATACAAAAATCTTCCTTCCGTATGCACAAATCTTCCCTCAACATGCAGATATCTTCTTAGATCCCATTTGATAATTAAATTATTAATGAGATCTTTTTTAACTATTCTCTTTTTTTTTTTTTTAAGAAACAATCACATAAACCTACTTCTTACAGCGTCTTCTGAGTTCCCGGTGGGAAACCATTATGGAGCATTAAATGTTCTTGCGTGGCGCCCATGTGATTACGGCTGAGACATAATTGCTGCAAAAGATGTCAAACAAGCTGTAATTAAGGAGATACCCATGAAAGTTGGCATTTATTTTGGTCTTTTGTTTTGCCTGATTTTATAGGTTCTGATATTGGCTAGCAGTAATCCGAAGCAAGATTGTCAAACTCGTGAATTTAAACAAACTCGTGATAGTGATGTAAATTTGTATTATAAACTTGTAAAAGTTTAGTTTTACCATTAAACAGAAATAATTAGTATATAATTAAATAATTAAAATATAAAAATTTAACAATAATTTGATTTAAATATATTTTAAATACAAATAATTGAAATTAAATCTATCAACATTCATAATTTATCGTATTTAACAAAGAAATTTTTATATAATTCATATATAAAGACATTGAGTATAATCAAATTGAAAAAATTAACACGAGTTTAAAGATACGTTAACACAATTTTATAAGTTAGAAACGTAAAAACGGTAAACTCGGTGTATAAACTCGTAAATTTAACTGAGTTTACAAAGGTCACGAGTTTACCAATGACTCGACTCGATTTTATAAGTTAGAAACGTAAAAACGGTAAATTCAGAGAGTCAACTTGTGAGTTTGACAAAAATGCTTCCAAAGACAAGGCATAGGTACAATTCTTTTTTTTTTTTGCCTTCCAGTTTATTTGCTTGGTTGGTATTGTAGAATTAAACTTATCCCAGTGACTATGGTAGTGTTTTTTAGTTTTTTTTAATAGTAAATTAGGGATTATTATCTTTTTATTGTATTTTTAAATATGAGATATCACAATTTTAATCCGTCAATTAATAAAAAGGTTTCAATTTACAGAGAGGCTGGGCCTTAAAATAAGGAATTGATAGATGTGAATTTTTAAATTTATAAATAAGACAGTGAAGTATTTAATTTTATTTTATGTCTTAAAATTATCATAATATATAATTATAATATAAAAATTCTTGTCATTTTAAGTCATTTTTCATGTAAACTTGCTTTTTAAATAATAATCTAAATAAGTTTCAGTTAAAAAAAAGATTAAATTATACAAAATACTCCTGAATTTTAGGTCAGTTGTATATAACTCCCTTGACATTTTAAAGTTTAAATTTAACCCCCATGACCTTTTATTTTTTGATTATTAACCCCTGCCATTAAGTGACCGTTATCTTTTTAACAGGAATTGCCACGTCATATTATGAAATTACACGTGGCATCCTATGTAAATTATTAATTTTATAAAGCCACTTGAACTTTAAACAATTGCATATAATCCTCCTAAACTTTGATCAGTTACAAATAATTCCCTTGACATTTCAAAATTTAAATTTAACTCTCTTAAAATTTTGATTTGTAATATTAAAACTCACATTGTTACTGTTATCATTTTAATAAATTTATTAAGCTTTTTTACTATCATTTGTCAATTAAAATAGTTTTCTGGTGTGGCAAAAACAAAAAAATTAGAAGAATAATATTTAAAAAATATAAAAATAAAGTTGTCATCATTTATATAACATTTACTTATTTTCTTAGGATAATTAAGCATTAATAGTATTAAAATATCATCATTGTGTTAAATATATTATTAGGATGATATTGTTAGTTGAAATATTATGCTTGTGTTAGAGGATAGCTTATGTAATTTTTTTATTAGTAATGCATAGTTTTTCATGAATCAAAGGTTTGACGTGCATTTTTATATTTTTCTAAACATTATGTTTGTATCATAGGGTAGTTTATTCTTCTTGTTTTGCCATATACCAAAGAACTAATAGTATTTTAATTAATAAATGATAGCAAAAATCTTAATAAATTTATGAAAATAATAAAAAGTAACTGCATGTGGTTTAATATTATAAATCAAAATTTTAGGGGAGTCAAATATAAATTTTGAAATGTCAAGGTGTTATTGGTAACTGATCAAAGTTCAGGGGAGTTCTTTGCAATTGTTTAAAATTCAAGGGGTTCTCTGCAACTGTTCAAAGTTTAGGGGGTTTTATAAAATTAGTAATTTACACAAAATGCCACGTAAGATACCATGTGTCATCTCAAAATCTGATGTGACATTTTTCGTTAGAAAGATAACAGTCACTTAACGGCAGGAGGTTAATAGTTAAAAAATAAAAAGTTATAGGGGCTAAATTTAAACTTTAAAATGTTAGAGAGGTTATATACAACTGACACAAAATTCAATGAGGTTTTATATAATTTAGCCAAAAAGAAAAAATCACTTCTACCATCAATCCAAACATAAATCACACTTATAATATGACTATCCAATATATTAAGTTTGCAAAAATCAAATTAAAGAAAAGTCACTTGGAGTATTCCGTTTGGCTTAACAACCAAATGAGGGGGACAATCTGTTTGTTACAAAAGTATTCAGGGGACTCATTTTTTCATTAAAAAAAAATCAATTTTATAAAATGAAGAAAGTTGTACAACTAAAGTTCATATAATAGAGTCCAGAAGATAACAACACTTTTGTAGAAAGAGTGATCAATAAAGAATTGAAATTGTGAAAGTGTGCCTTTCTTTCTAAATAACATTGTGGCAATACGAGAGGAAGGCTTTCTAACCTTAACCTTTTGTATGTGGATTGTCCAATATTTAGTGGACTCGTTAAATTGAAGATATTATGCCACAAGATAATAACTCAGGTAGTTTAATGTGGGTCAAATATCTCAAATATGAGTAGATTGATAGACATATATTTGAAGAGTACGAGTCGGTAAATAATTATGATTATTTAAAATTTCCCATTTGAACCTGAGGTGGTCGAAATTGGAGCACAATGATCGGTGAGAGAGCTTAAATAGCGAACTCTGTTTTATTTATTCTTCTTGGATAACGACAGGTGATAGTTTAGTAAGATGCTGACTTGTTTTAATTTTTTAAAAGTATTTTTATAATTTACATGAGAGGTTTCCAATCGGGCAGTAAAGGGCTGTTTGAGTTGGTTTAAAGAAACACGTTTAAATAAGTCGATGTAAAATTCTTTTTATATATATATATTTATCTCATATATAATAAATCACGTTAAAAAAATAGTTTCTACTGCAAACCCAAACAAACATTAAATAGTCAAGATTTGAAGGGAAGTGCTTTTGGGAAGTTACGGTGTAGAATCGGAGAAAGCTTCCGATAATTGACTTGAAACTGCAGCTCAAAAAACTTTGAAACTTCCTTTAGTTTCTCTTTTTTTTATGGGTTGAGTAGGTAAGAACCACCTTATTGTTGGTTTTATTATAATATGAACGCTATATTTGTCTGTTTGTTGCCCTAGCTGGGGCTGGGACCCAACTTGATTTGCACGATTCTGTTCATACTTAACCATCCAAGAGTGTTTTTGAATTAAGGAGCTGTTGACGGATGGTCCAATAAGAATAGAATTGTAAGGAAGGAAAAATGAGGACGGAGTAAGATGCACAGATAAATTTTGGCGTCCTTCTAATGGTGGCTTTTGATGACTTTTTGAGGAGAAGCACTGATCTTTAAAAGCTATTACAAACATCAAAAAATGATTCCATCTAGCTTTTATACCTTCACCGTAAGAGCTAGAAACGTGGATCCAAACCACCCCAAATACCGGGGCAAGTATAGCTAGGCCTTCAACGCGATTCTACGGAGTACAAACCTTCAAATATGAGAAGCCATATTTTTATTTATTTGTTTGATTGCACTCTCCACATGTACACAAGTAAACAAGAGGAACATTCTATTTGCATGGTTATAAAAAAAAAACGTTATATTTGTATGTCTATTGAAAAGCTTCAACAGCATATAATATTATGAGATTCTAAGTGTATGAGTTTCGAGCTTAAGCAAATTGATTAGGACCAGGGAGGTGAGGTGATTAAGTTCAAACATCTATATCAGTTAATAGCCGTGTAACTTAGTGGTATAAAAATTACCCTCTAAGTGGGAGATTTTGATCCACCTGTAACTTCAAATCATTAGGGTGTGTTTGGTTTGAGGGAGGGGAGGAGGTAAATTACCTTTTTGAGTGGGTGGAATCCAAAATTTATCCTAAACCCTTTAATGAAAGGATAAATTTTGGATTTCACTCACCTAAAAAGGTAATGTAGCCCCCTCCCCTCCTCCTCCTCCTCCCTCCTCCCTCCTCCCTCCTTCCCTTTCCCTCAAACCAAACACACCTTCGTCCATTTAATAGGGAAAACTGCATTTAGGTCACAGATAAGAGAAAATACGATAAAATGATTCCTTGAAATATCAAAATTGCATTAAAGTCTCATGGGATTTTTTGCAATAAATTTTAATTGTCAAATGCCCATAGACTTGTCAATGGATGCCCATAAACTTATTCGTGTAAGCACCCATGGACTTATCAGTGGATATCCATGGACTTGTCAGTGAAATTGAAATTTATTGCACAAAAGTCTCACGAGACTTGAATACAATTTTGAGATTTCAAGAGACCATTTTGTCGTATTTTCTTTTGTTCGAACCTAAATGCAATTTTTCCAAAAAATCAAAGAGTCTAGTTCAAATGGAGCATAGTTAATTTAATTCTTTGATAAGTCAAACTACATTATTTCACTTGTCATCCCTTCCATAGATTAATAGATGAAGCCAAGAATCTGTTGGATAATAAACTATAACCCTACAAGGAACGCGCCAAGGGATTAAGTGAATGTATGGTTCAGCTTTTTTAGGCCTAATAAGCCCGACTTGAGAGAATTAAGCTCGATTGGGCATGAAACTCGAATTATTGAGTGTTTGGTTTCTCTTAAGTTCATTGGGCTTTGGTTGGATTTAATGGCTTTTTGAAAAAGCTAGACCAACCAACTTATGGCTTATGAATTTTAATTTATGACCGTTATTATGCAATAATGTTGTCTGACCAACAATTATTTTTCTCTCTCCTCTCCTCTCTTCTCTACTTCTTCGTGTGTCCTCCTTCTCCCACCCAAACTCCATCGAAACTCTCTGCTTCCTTCCTCTCTCGGTCGGCCACTGGAAAGTGGTGAAGCGGTGGTGTTCGTGAGGTTAAAGGCATGTCTAGTGTGGGCGGTGCTGTGGCCAGTAGTGGTGTAGTTTGTCGTCGTGATCTAAGGCTGACCATTGCTGGAAGTGAAGTCCGACAGTGTCTTGTGGAGTCCGATTGTCTACTTTTGAAACTTATGATGGCGGATATGTTCATGCTCGGCAATTTGGGAATGTCTAGTTGGTGTTATGTGCTCTGTCTCCTCCGGTCGTAGGTCGGTGTCTCTGGTCGGCGATTTATTCTCAGCATCTACGGGCATTTGCAAGGTAAGCTTCAAAACTTGCTCTGATCCAAAGACACAAGCAGATCTGTGGTTTCTAGTAGTGGGTCGGTGTCTCCTCTAGTCGTGGGTTGGTGTCTTTGGTCATGGCATTAATTGCTCTGCTCAGTCGATTCCTCTATTTTGTTTTTCATGTTACGTTGGAATTGCTAGGAAGTAGGATCTGTAGAGTTGTAGTGTAAGTTTTGTTTTTTCCAATAACTTTGGCCATCCTGATCAAGTTAGTTTGAATAAAATCAATATGGAGCTCATATGTGTAATGCCCCAAAATATGTAACGCATGTAGATAAACTCTTTCGAGGAATAAAGTGTGAATTATGACCCGAAATAGCAGTAGTCAGTGCCCAAACCCAGTATTTAAGCTTAGGTATAGTGTCAAAGCTTAAATTGAATTAAAATAAGGGAGAGGGTGCATGACATGTGAAATGGAATCAAAAGATGTGTTAAGTGGTAATCTAGTGGAAAATGCCTAAACCCATTTTCTAAAATTTAATTGTGATAATAAAGTCTAATTGAGATATTTTGAGAGATCATTATCCTCTTCTAATGGGCCATAAATTTCGTCCAACATGAGGCAAGAGAGAGAAATGAAGTATGTGAACACAAATGGTGACCTTGGGAAGCCATTAAAGTCAAGTGGAAAAGATAAGAAGAAAAGTCAAAAAGTGTAAGCTAAAGTTGTGACATTTGAAGAAGCAATTGGAGTAACATATTTGGTTATTAGGAGGAGCCCATTTACGTCACTTTATGGGCATAAGGCAAAGGAAATAATGATTGAATCCCAAATGCCAAAAGATAAAGTATTACAGCCAAGTAAGAGGTGAACTTTGAAAAGTCAAAGTGTCAAACTCTCTTTTCTCTCTCCTCTCATCTCTCAAAGTCGGTTAAGTGTGTGTGAAGGGGCTGAAAAACTGATCTCATCACTTCTCTTTCTCTCCAAGCTCTCTCTTAGACTTGCATGGTGAAGGAGGAAAGAGAAAGAGGATTCTTGTGAAGGTGAGATCTCTTCTTGCATTTTAACCTTGAAGATGACCTCTAGTGCTAAAAACCTACTATTTAATCTTGTTTCTCTTAATGAGAGCTTCATTTCTATGATTTTAGATTTTCAAGAGGAGGTGTTTTATGAATCCAAGAAAAGCTAGTGGTTGGAGAACTAAAGAACAAGTTGGTAGAAGAAATAGAGGTGAGCAAAAGCAACCTTTTGACATATATATTGTGATCATTGGTTGAGTATTTGAACTTGTATATTTTTGCCCTATTTTCCTGTCTATAGGGTTTTAGTGAGTTTATGGTGTTTTGTTGATGGTCATGGTGTCATGTGATGTCCATTGGATGCTTGAAATTGATTAAATGGAAAGTTTGGTAATTATGAGTTTTGTGTTGAAATTCTGCCTTAAAATAGAGCTTATGAAAGGAATATGAATTTGGTTGTTTTGATGTTTTCATTGGATTCTATGTGAAAATTGTGGGGGATGTAGCACCGGTTGTGAATTCTGACCATTAGAAACATATGTTGAAAGATTGAAAGTTCTGTCAATGAAAACTCTATACAAGGAAGTCAGGTTGTAAGGCAGTTTTAAATGAGTAAATGGTGTCTAAAAATTATGAAACTTTTCAGTCTAATAGTGCACATGCCAAGATTTAATTGATAAATTATGGGGGTCATTTTAATGTGTGTGTTGGAAGTTGTGTATTTCTAAAATTTGAGGTTGAAACTGGAAGCTATTCTGGAACAATATGGGAATTTGTTGGATTCTATATTTTTGTGATTGTAAATGGTAGTTGTTCATATTTTTCCTAGATAGAGGACTTAAATATATTTCCATGGAACTTAGAATCACCTCATTTTGATTTTTGTAGAATTAGTTATGATTTTTGGAAGTTCTGTCAAGAAACAGGATTTTTCTTGGCCTTGGCCTAAATGTTTTTTACCTATTTTTGGCTATAGCCAAGGGTTTTTTGCTGCAGCTAAAATGGTTCTGACCACTTCTTGGTTGTGGCCAGGGGATTTTTGGCCATGGCCAAACCTTAATTTCAGCATTTTAAACTTTTAAAAGGTGGTTTTTGATCTAGTTCTTCACAGCCCTTTAGGCATTTGTTTTAGCTTCTTATAGCCACCAAAGGGACTCAAATGATAACCAACCCTAATTGTTTTGTAGTCGTTTGAAAAGTGGAATAGTGAATAACTCGTTGTTCTTACTTATGATTTATAGGACTTGGCATTCGCCATCAGCATGTGAAATAGTACCCAAGCACGAATTGAAAGAACAAGGTAGTGACTTTTTCTCTTGTATCCTGTATAATGCTTGCATTTCTGTGCTTATCATTGAATTGTGATGAACGTGAATGCTGTTGTGAAATTGTGATGAATGTGAATGTTGTTGTTTATGCCGTTACGAACATAGCGAAAGCTATCGTAATGTCGTGAAAGTGAATACGGCGAAAGCTATTGTTGTTTATATCGTTGTAAACACATCAAAAGCTGTCGTGATGCCGTGAAAGTGAATACGGTGAAAGTTGTTATTGTTTATGTGTTGTGAACACAGCGAAAGCTATCGTGATGTCGTAGAAGTAAATACGGTGAAGGTTGTTGTTGTTTGTGCCGTTATGAATACAATAAAAGCTATCGTTTTGTGACTTGCAAGTCACGCATCAATGTGGTAGCTAAATACAACAAAAGCTGTTGTGACACTCGTCACACATCAATATGGGAACTGTTGTGAATGCTGTTGAGAATTTGTCGATAAGAATGTTGTCATTATTGTGGATGTTGTTGTGTTATTGCTTTATGATAATTGCTTACATGCCTTGTTTATTATATATCATATGATTGAAATTGTTATTACTGAGAATCCCATGAATCTCACTCTTTTCATTACTAACCTACAGCTAGGGCGGACAGATAAAAGGAGAAAATGGTATACAAGGACGGGTAGAGTTCATGGCTAGAAGATTAGTTTTGTGTTGGTTATCAAACATTGGGATAATTGTATATGCAAATGTAGAATGATGTAGTAGACTTATGTAGATATCTGTAATCCCCGTTTGAAAATGGGCGAATATAGCCCTTCCTGTTTCTACATCCTTTTGGATGATAAGGCATGCCTATCCATTTTTTTCCAGCCTTTGTTCCACTATCAACCACCGGAATGGTTATTTTGCTTGCCCCGCTTTCCTCTCCCGCGGCAAGAGCTCGTTCGCCAAGTCCCTGTAAGCTCTTATAGTTAAAGATTGAAACCCAAAAGTCGTCGGGAATTTTGCTATATACTCTGATATTTATGAATGGAATCAAACTGCATAAGCCAAATATATTCGAAGGTTGAATGTGAGACCGTATTGAACTGGTTTTGGAAATTTTTTTTGAAAACCCACTTTATCATAGGACAGAACCCTGTCTTGAAGTTGAGACTTTCAATAAGTTTTGAATTATCCGTTGGTCTCCAGTTTAATCTAATGACGCATTTTTGAACAATAATTATGGCTATTAAGGTAGGGGGTTACAATATGCATGAAAAGACCTCTGTATTAGGAATGTCGAATGACTTAGACTTCATATTACTTTCAAGTTTCTATTGAGATCTTATAACTAATTTGAGTGCCTGAAATTTCTTCTTTTAGTAGGTTTTAGATACACACGGGTAAATAAAAGCTTGGTAATCCATGGTTTAACTTCTTGCAATGCTACTAGAAAAGCTGTTATTTTCATTAAGGAAATAGTACTGAAGCATTCAAAAATTGGATTACATATCACTTCATTCTTGTGTCATACAAAGTTATGTCATATCATTCCAAACCTTGCGTCTATATTTTGTGTGATAGGTATTGAAAAAATTTGTGGTAACTCCATCTTGATATTAACAACATTGATGAATCATTTAATGATGTTTGTTTATTTGTTCTGCTCTTCTTATGTGGCCTCCATAGTTACAGGTTTTTAATGATGTTTGTTTGTTCTTAATCTTTCAATGACCTCAATGCCAGAGACACCTGCCATGTTTGTGCTTCTAGATTATTCATTACATAAATTTATGGGATATGAGAAATGAGCTACAAAGATCATAAATTGGTTTGCTATAAATTGTATATTATATATTGATATATTTATACTCGGACATTAGTCAAAATACAATTTTTTTCATTCTAGGAGTAAATAAATTCATTTCCCTTCTTGCTGCCTTGGTTTATGTTTTTGTGCTTGTCGTTTTTAATTGCACAAAAAAGAATTCATACACCTAAATGTACCTTAATTTACCTTGCATGGTTACTTTATGAGAAGGTAATAACTAACATATATTTATAGTCCACACTGTAAGGTGAAACTTTTCCATAGAAATATGAATGATAAAGCATTATGGGATGAAAAGGCAACTGAAATATTTATCCAAGCATGCCTTAAGAAAATTTATAAAAAAGAACGGTGAGAGTTGTCATTTTTGAAGCTTGGATGGGACAATATTGTCTCCACATTCAATGAGAATACTAGGAAATTGTACGAGAAGAAACAGCTGAAGACTCGGGATTCGTTAACAAAAGAGACTGGTGTGGGTCGAGACCCTATAACAAATAACATCATTGCATCGAATGAGTAGTGGCAGCGGAAATGTCAGGTTATTAATGACTACAGTAACTCATAACTTTGGCTACTAATGATTCAGTTGACTCAAATATTATTTTTTAATATAGGAACTGTTTTTGGTTACTTGTTTACATGCAGGAGAATTTGGCATATAAAAATTTTCGCCGTTCAAGCCTTAAATATGAAAGAGAATTAAGGATTATATTCAAGGATGTTGTGGCAATAGGAGAGGATATATTTTCATCATCTTTCATATAGTCACAAACAGAGGAGGCAGAGCAGGAAGATGTGTACCGACTGACGATGGATGAAGATGAAGGATCAGGGGACAGCGAAGATGACCTTTTCGGAGTTAAC
Source organism: Inga oerstediana (assembly GCA_963210345.1). NCBI lineage: Eukaryota > Viridiplantae > Streptophyta > Magnoliopsida > Fabales > Fabaceae > Inga > Inga oerstediana. Next base: position 9,776,399 of record OY723404.1, on the reverse strand, counting down.
CCACCAGCTAGCACAGGAGTGATAGATGAGCTAGCGAGCATTGGGTTATCAACCGAGACTCCATTCTGATTCAGGAATCTAGGGCAAGAGGAAGAGAGTTGATCGAGCAGCGTAGAAGAAAAAACAAGATACTAGCTTCAAAACAAATTGCGGATGTAGTTAGTGTCATAGCTAATGCATCGAAGGAAAGAGCTGCAGCCATAAGTGAAATTCAAAAAATGAGTGTTGATGCTGCTATGAATGACCTACTCGATCTTGATGAAGTGCAACATGATGAGGAATTTCAAGTCTGCTGTACAGGCTACTTATGGACAAGACTAGTCGGGACACGTTTTTCTCAACAGCTAAACGGAACAAGGGTTACTTGATTGAGTGGCTGCAGTATATGGTTAATACCCTCTAGATATGGTTTCCCATTCACAACCCCAACCTGTCCCTAAACTTTATGTCAAATTAGTTTAGTGTTGATGTACTATTGTATGCATACGGGTTTTTATGTATTTTCGTTTATGTTATTACTAGATGAACATCACAACTTTGACTGAAGTTCCTTTTATTTTATGTATGTTTTTTGAAGTTCCTTTTATAACATATATGCTTGTGTTGACATGTGTCTTTCAGTTGTTATTGGGATTTTTTGTCTTCTCACACCTACATTTACACTAACACACAAGTTACAAAAGCAATGGCAAATTGGATGGAGGAAGAAGACGACAACTCTCGAATACTATCTCTTATAGATAAAGAGTTAACAGAGTATGAACAATTGACTGCGTTGTTGTATCAATATTGGGTTCTTTTCGTGTGCAAAGAACCGCATAAAGCTAGTGAACGCACTGGTCATTTATGGGTCTAATAAATATTGGCAACCCATGATACACATTGTCATGACATGTTTAGATTTGAAAAACATGTGTTCTACCACTTGTGTAATAAATTGGTGGAACATTGGTTACGAAATTCTAAGAATGTCGGTGTGGAAGAAATGGTTGCCATGCTTTTGCTCACTGTTGACCATGGAGTCAACAATAGGGTGGTCCAAGAGCTATTTCAGCATTCAAGGAAAACTGTTAGTCAGCTATTACATAAGGTCCAAAGCTTGGGGAATATTCCAACAGGGACAGAATATTCCCTAGTCGGTGCCCCCGCCGACGGCACCCGTCGGCCGCCGTGGTGGGGTAGCCGGCCGACCAGCAGAGGGATTTTTATTATTTTAATAAAAATATAAGTAAAGGTAAAATGGTAATTTTACCCTGAAATTGTAAATCCCTGACAAATGCTATCACCTCTGTGGTATTTCCAAATCTTCTAACACCTTTTTGTCTTTTAGTATATTTAAAGTTCTTTTTGGGTCATTTTCCCTTCAATTATTTACAAAGCATTAAAAAAAATTACAAAGCCATCTAGTCCTGTGTTGGTAATCCAAATCAATTCAAAGAAGTGGATAATTGAATATCACATGTAGATTCAGCACCAACAAACTAGAAAAATATACACATTAAGGAATTCATGGTAAGAAATCACCAAACCATCAGACAAACAAAGAACTAAAAAGGTTATCACCTTTGGTGCATCATAAAAATGAACATTTAATGTCAAAATTTCAGCCCAGACAGAATTACAGTTGCAGTGAAATAGAAAATCAAATATTTATAAAATTAAACAAGAGAGATCAATTGAACCAGTATAAAACAATATGGAGCCACATATTTTAATATCAATATCAATTTCTGAAATCTTAATCGAAATTTCACCTCACAAATTCCAAACGAGCCAGGCAAAAATTAGATTCGATAAATTGAGTACCTTCACTTCTCGAGCGACATAGACTCTACATAATTGGAAAACAGGGCAACCAACTGTGAACCAGTCAGGGGAAACAAAGAGTACGACAAAGACTCGAGTCCTCAACTGAAAAAAAAGAGCATTACTCAAAATCCATATTTTCCGGCCAAGACAAATCAAGACACACACAAAATCTACATTGTACATTGAACATCAATGAGTATTCAAGAGAAAATTTCAGGATTTTTACCCGACACTGGCTACCTGATTCTGGACGAAGATATGTCAAAGACACTGTGAGGAGATGAAGAAACAAGAACCGACCACCTGACACTGTTCCGATGTTGGCAGAAGCTCCGACGACCTCAACTCTCTGTCCCAAGTCACGGATCTGGGCCTCCTGTGTCCCAGTAGCATAGATCGCCACAAGACAAGCAGAGTTGAGCTTCCAAGTTCACCACAACCAAGTGCCTTGGCCGACCACAGTCAGACGCCGACGAGACGCAACCACATATCAGGAGGAAACACTGAACTACGAAAGGCAAGCTGTGAGCTCAGTGATGAGTGTAATGAAAACACATAGATAGCCACTGCACACACCTGAACGACTCTTCGAGATGGGACAACTACCACCCACCGGTGCTATGACCCATGATGACGACGCTTCAGACACAGAGATCTGGACGGAGAGCTTAGACATGCGCCCGCGAAAGCTACAAGTTGAACGAAAACCATAGCTCAGAGATCGACTTTTACATGCCTGAACAATAGTCTTGAATGCCTGCAACGGTTTGGTAAGAAAAAAATTAAATGCATGCAACGGTCCTTTGCAGCATTTATGATCCACCATGATGGAAGAGAGAGATTAGAAGCTATGAAAATAGGCTTCAAAAAAAAGCTACATATGTGATAACGGTGCAGTAGATCCAAAAGCTTTCCTAAACGATCGATTTATGACCACTGGGCTTTTTTGAATCAAAACGTGCGGTAGACCTGGCCAAACGCTATGCCAAACAGACCCCTAAACAAGTTTTAACTTACGCAAAAGTATTTATACAATCACTAATCCAAACATAAATTGTTAGAACTGGCTGACACCCAAGAGGGGGGTGAATTGGGTGTAAGATAAAAATCTTAAGAACTTTAAAATTCTTTTTGCATCTTAGAGGAAGCAATAAATATGAAAGTAATGAATCATAAATCAACAGTTTATATATGCTGGAAATATAAGAGTTTAAGGAAGAGAGTGTGCAAACTGTGATTTATCCTTGTTCGGTCTAATCTGCGATGGCCTACGTCCAGTCCCCAGGCTCCTCCTGAGATTTTCAAATCCACTATCTTCTTGTTTAATCCAGGCACAAGAAAAGCCTTTACAACCCACAAGTTTAGCTGGGCACTTGCGAAGCCATTTACAAATCTCTCACCGAGTTACTCCCCCTTACACACCGTAAGGTTACAACTGAGTTACTCTCCTTACTCACCCCGTAAGGATACAACTTTGATGATGAAAGATTACAGTCAATCTTCTCTCTCAAAAGTGAATAGATGAATACTGAAGCACAATGAAAATAATCTCTCTCTCAAATATACATGATATAGAAAATGGATAAGAACAGAGAGTAGTTGGGTTGGAGTGGATGATTCATAATATAAGCATGTTTGCGTTGTTGTGTTCTCGTTAGTTGTTCTGAACTCTGAATTCTCTTCTATTTATAGTTGATGAAGGTTGATGACCGTTTGAGCATTTCAATATATCCGTTGGAGTGTGGCTTCTTCAATTTGAAAACTAGCCGTTATAACATTGACGCTCCGCTTCCGTAAATTCACCTTTTGACTCTTCATATCATATCTTCATTGTATTCCTGGAAAAATACATTAAACACTAATACAATGAAGTGTTAGAGTGATTAAAAGCAAGAAGAATGAGTTATATGATCATTTCATTGATTTCCAGAATCTTCGGGACGTTGTTCTGTTTTCCTGGGAAGCATTACTCGAGTGCTCACTCGAGTAAACATCAAGTTTCTTCACAGGTTACTCGAGTGGCCTTCCATTTTCTGCATAGCTTGCTCGGGTAGTAACTTGAAGTTCTCTTCTAAATAATTCTGCGTACCTGGGTAGTAACTTGAAGTTCGACTTGAGGTTCGGGTAGTAACTTGAAGTTCGGATAGTAACTTGAAGTTCGACTTGAAGTTCGGGTAATAACTTGAAGTTTTACTTGAAGTTCTCTTCTAAATAACTTTGCGTACTCGGGTAGTAACTTGAAGTTCGACTCTGGTTATTTCAAGTTTCTATCTCTTTACTCGAGTACTGACTCGAGTAACGTTGGCAGGCCGAGAGCAACTAGAAGTTTTCTATTTGATTACTCGAGTACCTACTCGAGTAACGTTGGCAGGCCGAGAGTAACTGGAAGTTTTCTATCTGATTACTCGAGTACTCACTTGAGTAAAGTCTTTTGTTATCAACTAGTTACTCGAGTGGTGCCTTCAAGTGAATTCTTGATTTTGACTCGAAACATGGCAAATTATATATCATCAGAAAGCCCTTATTATCTACATTCCAATGCAACAAGAATTAGCTCCAAACACGTTGTATACTGAAAGTTATGATCCAAAGAGTATCTACTGTTCTTAGACCATTTCTGAACTCACGATCTATCACGAGCACCAACTTCCAAAAATCATAGCTCTTAGGATATAGCTTCAAATGTGACAAATTATATATCCATGGAAAGCTCTTTGAGTCTTCTTTCATATGGCACCGGTTTCGTTGCAATCCAATGTGTATTTTGGGAGTTATGTCCAAAATACCAAAGCTGTCCAGGAATATGACGCTGATTCATGTGTCGACTTTCGAAGCTTATATCTCTCTCATATGAACTCCTTTGAATGTGATATTGGTGTCAAAAGTTCGTGTTGGAAGTCTAGTTTCATATGCCACTGGCTTCAGTTCTATCCGACATGTGGTTAGAAAGATATCATCAAAATACCGAACCTCTGTTCTGCCGCGTGAAAACAGAGTGCCCATTACTTCAAGTTCCGCCTCGAGTGATTTATCAAGTAACCCAGCAGATTACTCGAGTAGCTATTCGAGTAATCACCTCCAAAATGAGGCAGTACCCTATTACTCGAGTGATTACTCGAGCAATCATCCCCAGAGGCATCATAACTTCCGTATACATCATTTTAGCTTCGTATTGATCCATTCTAACTTCCGTTTGACCATAGAAACCTCCGATATCACTTCTAATAGCTTGAATCTTGATATTCTCATGTGATCTTACAAGTTCTTCTTTCTTTAATCTCTTTCTTCTTCTTTCTTCAATCTCTTTCTTCTTGTTTTGCCACTTGATGATCATTCTTCATAACCCAACTAGATATCTTCTTGAATTGATGATCGTTCTTCATAAACCAACTAGATATCTTCTTGAATATCTTCAATCTTCTTCAATCTTTGCTTGATATTCCTATTAGTTCTTGCAATGCCTTCTTTCTTCAATTCCTTGTCTCTTGATTTTCTTCTTGATGATCATTCTCCACATATGAGGCATTATAACATCAACCCACAATCGGGTTTATGACTAATCTACAAAATATGCAATATTAAATATAGTAATCAGTCAATGTAGAAGATAATTATATCATACAAACTTTTTGCTCATATTTAACATCTATATTTGACATCCTCAAAACTATTCATATCTAACATAAATTATATTACATAAACTAACTTTTACCCAATCTTACTTGTTCATAAGTCAGATTAAAAATAAGTAATTTTTCTTACCGCTATCTCAAACACACACTTAGTCAAAGTAAAAAGTTTCAGGAAGATTCATTGGCAAAGCAAACTACAATATTTCACACAACAATGAAAAAACGGATTAATATAATTTTTTATCGCTTAAGTTTGCTTCATTTTGTTTTTTGATTACTCAAATTTCAAATCATAGGTTTTGGCTTCTCAAGTTTCATTTCATTTCAAACATTACTCCCTATAACTCAATAAAAATCTGGACCATTTTACCCCTACAAGAACCAAAACTTGTAGTTTAAAATTTGAGAGGTCAAAACCAAAATGAGGATAAATTTAAAGGACAAAAAAATTATATTTACCAAAAAAAAAAAAAAACAGAGTGTTTTAAGGTTGGTTTGCACCAAGAGATGTAGATTATATAATGATAGTACTACTTCTCGTCGGATGGAAAAAATGAATTTGAATTATCATCGGTCGGTCTGAGGAGACATTTCAACAATTCATCAAGATTATTAGAAACACCTTTTAAGAAGATCCTCGCTACGCCAGCCTGTAAACATATAGATCCCTTATATTCAATTGATATATCTACTTCCTAGATAGTATAATGCATTTTATTAACATATATAAATTATATAATTTTATGTTACAGAAAAAAAAAAAAAAAAAGGAGCGAATAAGTTGGCAGGCCAGCGGTATCCAGTCTAAAAGCAAACCCTCACCTATTATGAATGTCTGGTAGTGCTAAAAATAAAATAAATACATGAGCGATTCATATCATTTATATACAATTGGAATATGAATATTGTTTCTTTATTTTTAATTTCAGTAAAATATGATTTTAACGAGAAATTTTGTGTTGTTGTTGTTGAATAAGCTCCTTGAGACTCAAAAAATATTCAATACAATATTAAAAATAATTCTAATTAATAATGAAAAGCATGTTAAATTTTTTTTCAGAATTATGATTATTTTCAAAAAATAAAAAAAAAGTATGGAAAATACATATATGAAGTTTCTTATATCTATTATGTCCAGTTCTCCAATCACATATATCCACATATCTAAATTTTAAAATATTTCAACCCAGACAGAATTGCAGTTGCAGTGACATAGAAAATCAAATATTTATAACATTAAACAATAGAAATCGATTGAACCAGTATAAAACAATGTGGAGCCACATATTTTAATATCAAATTCAATTTCTGAAATCTTAATCGAAATTTCACCTCACAAATTCCAAACGAGCCAGGCAAAAATTAGATTCGGTAAATTGAGTACCTTCACTTCTCGAGCGACATAGACTCTACAGAATTGGAAAACAGGGCAACCAACTGTGAACCAGTCAGGGGAAACAAAGAGTGCGACAGAGACACGAGTCCTCAACTGAAAAAAGAGAGCATTACTCAAAATCCACATTTTTCGGCCACAACAAATCAAGACACACACAAAATCCACATTGTACGTTGAACATCAATGAGTATTCAAGAGAAATTTTTAGAATTTTTACCCGACACTGGCTGCCTGATTCTGGACTAAGATATGTCAGAGACATGGTGAGGAGATGAAGAAACAAGAACCGACTACCTGACACTGTTCCGGTGTTGGCAGAAGCTCCAACGACCTCAACTCTCTGTCCCAAGTCATGGATCTGGGCCTCCTGTGTCCCAGTAACATAGATCGCCACAAGACAAGAAGAGTTGAGCTTCCAAGTTCACTACAACCAAGTGCCTTGGCCAACCACAGTCAGAAGCAGGCGAGACGCAACCACAGATTAAGAGGAAACACTGAACTACGGAAGGCAAGCCATGAGCTCAGTGATGAGTATAATGAAAACACACAGATCGCCACTGCACACACCTGAATGGCTCTTCGAGCTGGGACAACTACCACCCACCGGTGCTATGACCCATGATGACGACGCTTTAGACACGGAGATCTAGACGGAGAGCTTAGACATGTGCCCGTGAAAGCTACAAGTTGAACAAAAACCATAGCTCAGAGATCGACTTTTGCATGCCCGAACAACGGTCTTGAATGCCTGCAACGGTTTGGTAAGCAAAAAATTAAATGCATGCAACGGTCCTTTGCAGCATTTATGATCCACCGTGATGGAAGAGAGAGATTAGAAGCTATGCAAATAGGCTTTAAAAAAAAGCTACATCTGTGATAACAGTGTAGTAGATCCAAAAGCTTTCTTAAACGATCGATTTATGCCCACTGGGCTTTTTGGAATCAAAATGTGCGGTAGACCTGGCCAAACGCTATGCCAAATAGACCCCTAAACAAGTTTTAACTTACGCAAAAGCACTTATACAATCGCTAATCCAAACATAAATTATATTACACAAATTGACTTTTACCCAATCTTACTTGTTCATAAGTTAGATTAAAAATAAGTCATTTTTCTTACCGCTATTTTAAACACACACTAAGTCAAAGTAAAAAGTTTCAGGAAGATTCATTGGCAAAGCAAACTACAATATTTCACACAACAATGAAAAAAACGGATTAATATAATTTTTGATCACTTAAGTTTGCTTCATTTTGGTTTTGATTCCTCAAATTTCAAATAATAGGTTTTGGCTTCTCAAGTTTCATTTCATTTCAAACATTACTCCCTGTAATTCAATAAAAATCTGGACTATTTTATTCCTACAAGGACCAAAACTTTTTGTTTAAAATTTGAGATGTCAAAACCAAAATGAGGGTAAATTTAAGGGACCAAAAAATTATATTTACCAAAAAAAAACAGAGTGTTTTAAGGTTGGTTTGCACCAAGAGATGTAGATTATATAATGATAGCACTTCTTCTCGTCGGTTGGAAAAAATGAATTTGAATTATCGTCGGTCTGAGGAGACATTTCAACAATTCATCAAGATTATTGGAAACACCTTTTAAGAAGATCCTCGCTACGCCAGCCTGTAAACATATAGATCCCTTATATTCAATTGATATATCTACTTCCCAGATAATATAATGCATTTTATTAACATATATAAATTATATAATTTTATGTTACAGAAAAAAAAGGAGCGAAAAAGTTGGCAGGCCAGCGGTATACAGTCTAAAAGCAAACCCTCACCTATTATGAATTTCTGGTAGTGCTAAAAATAAAATAAATACATGAGCGATTCATATCATTTATATACAATTGGAATATGAATATTGTTTCTTTATTTTTAATTTCAGTAAAATATGATTTTAACGAGAAATTGTGTGTTGTTGTTGTTGAATAAGCTCCTTGAGACTCAAAAAATATTCAATACAATATTAAAAATAATTCTAATTAATAATGAAAAGCATGTTAAGTTTTTTTTCAGAATTATGATTATTTTCAAAAAATAAAAAAAAAGTATGGAAAATACATATATGAAGTTTCTTATATCTATTATATTCAGTTCTCCAATCATATATATCCACATATCTAAATTTTAAAATATTTTCATTTAAATATAAAAACACATGAAAAAAAAGAACACGTGACTATGTGTAATTGAAAAACTTAACATAATGAATATAAAGAACGTAGTCTAAGTATTTCCCAAAAATTATTATCAGATTTTGATAATTAACACTGAAATTGACAAATAAAAATTTAAAGTGAATACTAATTTTTAAGGAAAATACGTTTTTTAAAAAAATATAATAACATTCTTGGGTGTCATTTTTCCCCGACTAAGCCCATCCAATAATTTTTACTTTTTCATACCAAAATGAAGGGGCAACATCAACAAATGTGCCCACCAATACCGCCATCATTGTCAATGTGCCACTAGCTTGATACCAAACAAAACCACCTAACATCACATGATCATTGTCTCACCATGTACCTGATTGATTATAATTATTCCACCACTGAGAAATATTATGTGGATCTAAAAGTAACAAGTTAAAAAGAGAGAGAATTATGAATTATGAATGGACTAAAATTGAGGTAAAGATAATAAAGAAGGCAAAAAATACCATAGAGAGAAATTTGACTATATATATATATAAACCAACAAGTTAGGTGGCAAATTCCAAATTGTGGGACCTTCTATATGGATGAACCTGCTTCTAGACTTGCCTGGCTGGAATCACAGCCAGATGGGCAATAATGAATGGCTAAAGAAATATTTAAACAGAGAAAATCAGATTGATTGATTTGGTTGTTTTAGGATAACATCAAAGTCACTGATACTCCACTCTGCTACTTCATCTTGGTCACTAACAAATATCTCTGTACCTGTATCAATGGAGGTCCATATTCTCTTGGCAGGAGTCGTCCCTGGATCCTGCAACAAACATATTTCATCTCTGTCAAACACAAAAGAAAAAAAAACAAAAATTGCATTGAATTGAAAAACATGGGTGAATTATCATACACTCCCACGTAAGCAATTTAATCATAAAAGAACTAGAAAGTCCCTACATCAAGCAAGCAGCATACAATGACAAGATCCAAAGCAGGAAATGACAACAGATTGCATATTGTTCATTTGTTGTAAGATTTTTTAGTGATTAAATTTCTTATGTGAGACAACACCCACAGTAATTCTCATTCCAAAAGCAAAAAATGGTGCTAGCTAGTAATCTGACCTGATAGAAGTAGAGCCTACTAGCTACCCCACCAACATCAAGTTCCCAAGTCCTTGCATCCCCAACCCAACCATCCCCGTTTTTAGTGGGATAGCCATATTCACCCCATATAGGATGAGGAAGCAATTGAACAATCTCTTGTGCCTGAGGATTGCTATAAGGATCACAAGTGCTCACAGGCTGCTCTAAGTACTGGGCATTCCCCGGGGCACAGTAATAGTGATAAGCCGAGTAAGGGAAGTTGGCGGTGTCGTTTCTGTATATTTTTCTGTCGTCCGGTGTAATGTGATATGGCGGGCAATTCACCAAACCTGTGGGGCTGCACCAAGCCTGAGTTTCTGGGTTAATGATCATCTCACTGTATCTGGTAACATCTGTAACAACATCTCCATCACACGCAGCGCCATTGTTCTTCCAGCAGCTTCCAATGTCTAGGAGATAGAACTGGCTCTTAGGTCCTCCACCTTGTTTGATATCTAAACTCAACTTTACCTTGAAATTGGGTGACTCTGGAAGCTGAGTCATGAACACAATTTGATTAATCAATACAGAAAAATGCAAGTATTAAACATTGAATCTGATCAAAACAAGCTTTTTGCTTACAATTTTGAGCATTCCTCTTGTATCATAATGGTAACCTCCGGAGAATCCTTTGGTCGCATCGGCTCTGAGGTACAGCATCAGCCATGGGTACTTCTTTGAAGTCTTTAGCTTATGTTTGAAAACCCAACTCCCAATATTGACCTTCTTTTCCCATATTACCTCATAGTAAGAGAGGCCATCATGTTCACCCCCACAATTGGAATCCAAATCATAAGAACCACTGAAACTTCCTTGCAATGTACCATCTTTTAGCTCGGTCCATTGATGACATAAGATAGGCTGGTTCATACACCCAGGTCCAAAGCAAGGAAACCTTCCTGGTTTAAAAGGAGGAGCCTTTTTCCCATTCTCAGGACATAAACCAGATAGTGTATCATAGTTGCCATTTTTAAGCATAATCATCCAAAATTGCCAAGGTCTTGAGGTGTCTTTCACCTCACACAAAGAACCCAGATACAGTTCCTTATCAAAAGCATATAAGTCTGTGTTGTTTATATCTCCAGGATTCAAACCAGGAAATGATTCCCCTACCCCTAGTCTGTTATCATCTTCTGTAACTTTGTGTTTCACAGTATCTGTTCATTACAACCCAGAATTCAGCTTTCAACAACAGAATAAGACCTATATATTTTCTAGGAAAAACAATAGGTGATAACAGAAATGTGGGGAGACAGGAAAATTTTTGGGAAACAGGGGAGAGGGATTGAAACTTGAAGGAGTAACAGCAATGAGATTCAGCAGAGAAAGTTTCATAACTTGAACAATTAATACAGTTTTGGAGAGCGAATTTACAGAACAATGTGGGGTTAATGAGTGAGAATTATGTGATTTTTGGCTTACTGGAAAAATCAAAACAATCTGCTGCTCTTGGGCTACCCATGTGAGGAGCTTCTTGACCAACTTCATTGCAGAAGTTCCAAGCTTCAAAGGCAACCCTGAGTCCATCTCGCCGCATTCCCGGATCTCCGACCGCAGAGACATGATTTTCCGCCGTTGCGGTGCCGGAGACGGCGAACACAAGCACACCCACCAACACAAACACCGCATGCAGCTGCTTCTCCATCTTACACAGGTACTCTGCCCCCACAAAACAGAGCACACTGGAAGATCTGGTTTGCAAGAAAAGGAAGAATCTTGGAACTCTTATTCAATGAGGGTGAGTTCAATAAAAACAAGTTAGTTCATGGTGTGCAACAAAGAGGAGATAGTGGGAAGTAATCAGAAGAGAAGAGGAAGAGGAAGGAATGAAAAAGAGAGAGACGAAAGGAAAATGCGAGGGCAGCCGCGAAGAATGGGAAACAATAGACCCATTATCTGAAAAGTAAAGTGGCGATGGATGGTTTGATTAAATGCGATTAGAGCTTTTTTGTTATGGGGTTTGTCCACTTACTTCCTTATCTTGATTTTTAAAGATAAGAGATTCCGTTTACTAGTGTAATGAAATTTATGTTTAAATAAAATTTTATGAAAAAAAAATTAGTATGACAAAAATTTATTTGAATTATATATATAAAACTTGATGATTTTAATTTTTTTTATGAAAAATCGTAAAAATTTAAGTGCCCTATTTTATATTTATAAAATATCAAAATGTTACTTACTTTATATGTAATTGAATTATTAAAAGAAAAAAAGTAAAAACATTTGAAAAGTTGAGTATTAAAAAAAGAGTTAAGGTGTAAATTTGTCCCAAAAGGTTTTGCTGAGAATCAATGTTACCCAGAAGATTTTTTTAGCTTCAATATTGTCTTGAAAATATTAAAATAGAACAATATTACTTCTTACTATTAAAAAGTTAACCGTTAATATCAATTTTTTAACGATCAATTTCAACTTTTTTAACGGCATGGAACAAACATTACTATATTTTGAAACTTTTGGGGAACATTGTTCCTCAGCGAAAACTTTTGAAACAAATTCTCACCTTAACCCTAAAATAATATAAGAAAGCATCAAATTTAGGCACACTTTAGACCTCAAAAATAGTACTACCTCTGATCCTAAATATAGGACATAGTTTGTAGTGACAGGAGATAGTAATTTCATTGAAACCAATAAAAAGATAGATAGAAATGTTCAAAATAAAAGGGTAGAGAAAAAAAGGTCCAAACACATGATAAAGCAAGAAACTCTAAAATATCTATGCTAATAAAATATCAGAGGCAGTCGCTGTCACCACCAAGGACTCAAAAGCCCGCATCATCCCTTCACCAAAAATTGCAGGTAGAGAAACATTGTCACTAACGTCAAAATCATCGAAGAACCACGACAAAAGACCCACCACTCTTATTAGCAAGAACCCAACTAGTTTGGTTGTTGAAGAACTTTCATAAGAATATCTCACTGAAACAAAAGCAACCAAGGACACCAGCAAAGAAGATGACAAAGGAGGAAAAGATGTTATCACCATTAATTGTTCCCAATGTACACACTTCAGGTTCACCAACAACAACAACCCACAGTAGTCCTCTGAAAAATGGAGTCATCAAGGTGTATGACCATGGCCATCAAAAATCAACCCAAAAAAGTGAATCAAAGCCATTTGGTAAGATTTGCCATTGTTGAAGCCTTCAAGTCTATTTATTGTTGCAAAACCAAGCAAAGCCACCATCAAAAGCCTGGCTTTGTTTGGTTCAACGAAGGTTAGATTAAGTGAAGTTTATTTAAGTTAAGTTAGGTTAGAGGAGGTTAAAATGCCCTTCTACATAGTTTCCTTCTTCTTTTATAATGTATTTATTAATAATAATTATTTATATAAAATTATTATTTATAAAATAATTATTCGTGGAAGCATATACATAATTATTTATAAAATTATTATTATTTAGAAAGTTCGTTGAATCAGGAGGTCAAGTTTTAAAGGGGATGGCAGTGTTGGAATTTTAAAAAATTGTCATGGGCAATTTAGTCACAATTGAAGACAAATATTCTCTCACCTAGGAAAAACCCCAATTTTAGAGGGTTCACAACCTAGGTTAGGTTACCACTAAAAGACAAAAAAATATCCAACACCTAACTTAACCTCCTTCCAACCAAACATTATATTTTTACCTCTAACCCACCCCAACCTAATCTAACCTCCAACCAAACAAAGACAACCCTACTCCAACCTAACCTAACCTCAAACCAAACAAAGCATAAAAAAACACAAAAAGAAAAATAGAGACCAACACAATATACGCACATCTCGTCCCCAGCCAGAGGCGAGGAGGAAGACACTATGAATGATGCTAGCCCAACCAAGAGACAAAAAATTAAGATATGATATTCAGTAGTTGAAACCTTGCATGATACTTATAATGCATTCATAGTTCTTTATAACAGGACTTAGATTATTATTTGACCTAACGTACATCAAAGCAAAATTAAACTAGCCATTTACAGAGTCTTCATGCAGCAACTCTCTGCACTACTATGCAGCCATGGTTCCACTGTCTCAGAAGATCAAATTCAAAGCCTCAGCAGAATCAGAATAAAGTTGTATTTTATATCCCTGGTTGCTTACAATTTACAAACTTTCACATCCTGCTTTTAATTTCATCTCCAAACAGCAGCAGAAATTTGGATTGTGCCTAATTTGGATTACTCCCGTCAAGCAGCATGTGAAACCCACATAAAATCTAATCGAATAAATTACTGAAATTGAATTTAAACCAATTAAAATTTTGTTCGAAGATTGAAGCCTATGTCTTATTAAATTTTATATATTACTTGGAGTTGAATTTCCTTATAATTCAATTTTTTTCATGTACTAATTAATCATTTGTCCTACTTGTATATGGGCAAATTAAACTGTCAAAATTAACGTGATGGCACAAAAAAACATTTAAAATTGAAGCAAATAAAAAATCTGCTGGATCAAAATTCAGAAAATTGAGAATAGAAGAAAGATGAGTGCGACATCCTAACACTATGGGTGGAAATAGGCAATTGAACTAGGCTTTTGCTAAGTAGGGTTAGGTATGCAATAGAGATCTAAAACTTGAGCATGGGTCTAAACTTGTATGTAGGGATTTTTTTTTTAATGTTTGAGCTTGAGCCTTTAAAAGAACCTCAAACGTATTTAAAAACTTACATTATGTATTAAACGTTTGAGACTTATTCTGATCTGCAATATAATAGTTTGGTTAAAAAAACAAACAAGAAGAACATTAGTGACAACAATTGTTCATCAAAGTAGGAATAAAAAAAACTAATATGAGAAATATATTATCTAAAATCAATCAAACACAATAAGTAATGACGTGTAAAACTGGATTTTACTCTTTGTTACTTTTACCGTAGTAATTGAGACAAACTCCTACTAAGCTTATAATATCATTGGGGCATCAATAAAATAAACTTATAGAAATTATTAATGAATAAAAAAGTTGAGTTTGTGGGTGAATAACGTAAAAACTAAGTTAGTAATTTTATAAATATTTTATGAAATTGATTTAGATTATAGGGTATTAAAACCGGCTGACACCTAAGTGGAGGTTGAATTGGATGTAAGATAAAAACTTAACAACTTTAAAACACTTTTCACATCTCAGTGAAAGCAGTGACTATATGAAAGTAAGGAATCATAAATCAACAGTTAGATATTTGAATGATATATATTGGAAGTATAAGAGCGTAAGGAAGAGAATATGCAAACTGTGATTTATCCTGGTTCTGTCTAATCCACAATAACCTACGTCCAATCCCCAGGCTCCTCCTGAGATTTCCAATTCACTATCTTCTTGTTTAATCCAGGCACAAGAAAAGCCTTTACAACCCACAAGTTTAGCTGGGCACTTGTGAAGCCTTTTACAAATTTCTCACTGAGTTACTCTCCCTTACACACCGTAAGGATACAACCTTGATAATAAAGGATTACAAACAATCTTCTCTCTCAAAAGTGAATAGATGAATACTGAAGTACAATACATATGATTACACTCTTAAATATACATGATATAGAAAATAAATAAGGACAAAGAGTAGTTGGCTCGGAGTGGATGACTTAAGATATAAGCATGTTTGTGTCGTTGTTGTTCTCAATTTTGAATGCTCTTCTATTTATAGTTGATAAAGATTGATGACCGTTTGAACATTCCAACATAGCCATTAGAGTATGGCTGCTTCTTTTGGGAAGCATCACTCGAGTGGTCCCTCGAGTGATCCAAGCTCATCACTTGAGTGATCCCCTTCAAAATCAGGCAGAGAGCTTCTGGGACGTTGGCCAACTTCATCACTCAAGTGGTCCTTGAACATCACTCAAGTGATCTCTTGATTTTGATTCAAAACATGGAAAATTATAGATCATCGGAAAGCTCTCATCGTCTACATTCCAATGCAACAAGAATCAGCTCCAAACTCATTGTATACAGAAAGTTATGATCCAAAGAGTATTTACTATACTTAAATGTGTGTTTGGCAAACCTCCAAACCATGGTTTCAAACCATGGTTTACGCAACCCAAGACAAAACTCCTCTCACACACTTACCTCGTAAGTCGTAAAAGCTATTAAAAAAAGCTAATCCAAAAGATAATGTCTGAAATTACAAGTAGCAACTTCCAGAAGGCATAAATCTTAGTATATAACTTGATATATGACAAATTATATATCCATGGAAAGCTATTTAAGTCTATTTTAATATGGCACCAGTTTCGTCTCAATCCGATGTGTAGTTTGAGTATTATGTCCAAAATACCAAAGATATACTGGAATATGAGGGTGATTTATGTCTCAACTTCAACAGATCATATCTCTCTCATATAAACTCTTTTTAATGTGATTTTGGTGTTTATAATTCGTGTTGGAATTCTAGTTTTATATGCCATCAGTTTTAGTTCAATCCAACATGTGATTAGAGAGATATGACTAAAATACCGAAGTTCTGTTTTGCTGTGCGAAAACAGAGCACATCAGATTTCTCATCACTCTAGTGGTCACTGGAGTGATTCTGGGTCATCACTCGAGTAAGCACTCGAGTGATCACCTCCAAAATGAGGCAGTAGCATATCACTCGAGTGTTCACTTGAGGGATCACATTGGGAGGTCTCATAACTTCTATATAAGTCATTTTAGCTTCATATTGACCTATTCCAACCTCCGGTATCACTTCTAAGAACTTGAATCTTGATATTTCCATTTGATCTTGCAAGTTCTTCTTTCTTTCTTATTTTCTTCAATCTCTTTTTTCTTAATTTTCCTCTTAATGATCATTCTTCATAACCCAACTAAATATCTTATTGAATTGATGATCATTCTTCATAACCTAAGTAGATATTTTCTTAAATATCTTCAATCTTCTTCTTTCTTTACTTGACTAATCTTTCTTCTTGAAATTCTCATTTGTTCTTGCAAGTTCTTCTTTCTTTAATATCGTTCTTCTTGACTCCATAACCCAATTAGATATATCTTTTAATTAATATCTTCAATCTTCTTTTATCTTTGCTTGACTAATCTACAAGATATCTAACATTAAATATAATAATTGGTCAATGAAGAAGATAAGTATATTATGCAAACATTTTGCTCTTAATATTTGATATTTATATTTAACATCATCAAAACTAATCATATCTAACATAGGAAAATGATTAAAAAAATGCTGTCAAAATATTTAAAAGACAAATAAGAGTGTTGAATTTCAACAATTCCAAATTGATTGATTGGCAATTTTGAAATTTAGACATCTCAAAAATTACCTAACTACTATTAGTTTTTTTTAAAAAAAAAGATCCCCGCACCCCCTTGTCGCCCCGCGGAACTCCAATGTTGTGATCGCCGGCAGCGGCCTGTCACCGGCTCTCCAGCGACCTTGTCGAAGACCGACAGTTAGAGCTCTGACAGTCTCATATTTTTTTTAAATTTCTCAAGTAAAAGTCATCAATTTAGATATTTAAGTTTTTAATATATATATATATATATATATATCGTAAATAGGGTTGACCGGGGCTCCAGTAGTCTCATAAATATTTTTGAATTTTTTAGACAAAAGTTATCAATATGAATATTTGAGTTGTTAATATGTATACTAAAGTCGTAAATAAGTCAACCGGAGCTCTGTCAATCTTATATAGCTTTTTGAATTTCTCAAGCAAAAGTCATCAATATGGATGTTTGAGTTGTTAATATATATACTAAAGTCGTAAATAGGGTCGACTGGAGCTCCGACAGTCTTATCTTTTTGAATTTCTCAAACAAAAGTCATCAATATGGATATTTGAATTGTTTATATATATACTAAAGTCATAAATAGGGTCGACTAGAGCTCTGGCGGTCTCATATATGTTTTTGAATTTCTCAAGTAAAAATTGTTAATATAGATATTTGAGTTGTTAATATCTATACTAAAACTATAAATATGGTCGATTGGAATTCCGACGGTCTCATATATTTCTTTGAATTTCTTAAGATAAAGTCCTCAATATAAATACTTGGATTGCTAATATGCATACTAAAGTCATAAAAAAAAAAAAAAGAGATCGCTAGAGTTCTAGTTGACCCCATAGTATAAATATTAACATCTCAAGTATCCATATTTTCAACTTTTGCTCGAAAAAATCAAAAATATATCTGAGACCGCCGGAGCTCTGAGGGTTAGATGCTGGAGAGCTCCTACGAGTGGCAGGGGTGTGTGGGGATTTTTTTTAAAAAAAACTAAAGGTAGTTAGGTAATTGCTCACATTTGTCCAAATTTCAAAAATTCAAATAAATCAATTTAGAATTATTGAAATTCAACACACTTATTTGTCTTTTACAAAATTTGATAGTATTTTTCTTACATTATATTATATATAACTGTATATAATATTAAAAATTAAAAAAAAAAAGGACAAATAGGTTAGGCTTGTAGGTTAGATCTTATGAAAATATGTGTGACCTGTTTATTTAAATAGGCCTGACAATAGGCCTAAGCCTACCATATTTACTATTTTCATAAGGTTAGACCTTATGAAAATAAGTCTGACTTATTTACTTAAATATATTAGACGAGACTTAATATAGGTTAGGCCTAATAAGCGCTTAACCTATTCCCATCGGGCATGGCTTCTCTCCGCTGCCTCCTTTTTGTTTTTTAATTTTTCTTTTTTTCCAACTCTTCACTGCATGAGGGTTTTAAACTTGTTCCTCTCTCCCTCCTACTTAGGGTCTGTTTGGCAAAGTGGTGCCCATGGGTTACCGCACGTTTGCCATAAAAAAAGCCCATTAGACGTTTTGGATCCGTTTGGCAAAGCTTCAAAAATCACTACACTTCTCCCTTTATAGTAGCTTTTTTTTGAAGCCCCACTGCGTAGCTTTTTCCTTAATAGCCATAGCACTTCTGTTCTCTCTCTTCCATCAATGCTTCCGCAACTAGACCATTGGAGGCATTTATTTTTTGGCTCACCAAACTCTTTGGTTTTGTTCGACATTCAGGCATGCAAAATGCCATCTCTGATATGTGGTTTTGTTCGAATATGAGCTTTCGTCCAGATCTTCGTCGAGGACTTCGTCTCTAAGCGTCACCATTGTGGGTCATAGCACCGTCCAGATCTCCGTGTGTGAAGAGCCGTTCAGGTGTGTGCAGTGGTGATCTGTTTCTTTTCATTCCACTCATCACTGAGCTCATGGCTTGCCTTCGGTGGTTTAGTATTTCCTCCTAATATGAGGTTGCGTCCGTCGGTGTGTCACGGTGGTTAGCCAAGGAACTTGCTTGTGCTGAACTTTGTTGCTCAATCGTGCTTGTCTTGTGGCGATCTGTGCAACCGGGACTCAGGAGGTGCATATCCGTGATTTAGGACACAGAACAGAGGTCCTCGAAGCTTCTGCAACTCGCCGGAACAGTGTGAGATGGCTAGTTCTTGTCTCTTCATTGCCTCATCGTGTCTCTGTCATATCTTTGTCCACAATCGGCAGCCAACGTCGGGTAACAAGCTTTTGTCTGTCCCTGTTCTATGTCATGTTTCGTTTCTGCTTCTCCTTCTCTGTTTTTTTTCCTGGGGAGGCAAGTACTCAACATGTATAACCGAAACTAAAAGTCAGTTTTGATGCCCTAAAAGCTGTCCAAAACAAAAGCCTAGTTTAGGTCAGTCCTCTGTTTCGTCGAAGTTGTTTTGTTTTCTGATACTTTGACATCTCTTCCCACATTTAGACCTTCAACTTAAGGAGGTAGAGATCATATAGGCACCTGATCAGTTAGTTGTCCGTTCGAATGGGCTTTTTTCTATATTAAGCTGCAAAATCCATGAATAAAAGCTCATCAAAGTAACAAATTAGTAATTGTAAAAGAGGTGTGATTAGCAATATACTAATATTAAGATATGTTGCTTTCACATTGATGTATACTGGTTCAATTGATCTCTCTTGTTTAATTGTATAAATATTTGATTTTTTGTTTCACTGCAACTACAATTCTGTCTCAGCTGAAATTTGGATGTTGTAAGTTCATTTTTATGGTGGACCAACTTGTTAGTGGTAGATGATTCAATCATGATCCACTTCATGTATGCGTTGTAATATAAATATAAATTTATCCATTTTTAGTAAAGTACTTTGGTGTATATTTTTTTTAATAATAATTTAAGTTTTTAATCAAATTTTATTTATGTTTTCTCACTTCAAATATATACAGACCTGGGCGGTAAGTAATTTTCTTGCAGACAATAATTTAAAAACACACAGACACACTTGCAAAAATCAAAATATTTACTAGAAAAGAATGAAGAAAACCAGAATGATTTTGACTGAACATAACCCAGGTTATGAAAGGAATCATATGTATGTAGTATTCAATAGCATCCATGCTCTTTTCAGTCATTTTGCATCTAAACGAGCTTTTCAAACTCTAATCCAAACAGGTTCAAGGTTAGAAAAAAAAGTTACTTCTGTCACCACTAATCCAAACACAAATCACATTTACATTTTCACTTTTAATCATACCTTACTTTTCCAAAAGTCAGATGGAAAAAAAAGCCACTTCTCCACCGCTAATCCAAATGGGCACTTAAATGTTTTATTACGCTGTAGGGACCAAAAAAAAAAAAGGAAAATAAAAGAAAAGAAAGAAAAGAGTAATTGCACATACACAAATTTATTTTCATTATTTTGATATACTCCCTTGAGTTCTTAATACATGACATATTTATTTAATTTGATTAAATTATGAAATTTAATTAATATGACATATTTTTTCTAAAATACCCTAATTATCTTTCTTGATTTCTTCTACATCTCTCTTATTTAATTATTGTTGAGGGGCATCAATAGGGGTAATTAGAAAAAAATTGATAAATATAAAAAAATATGATTAGGGTATTAAAGAAAATACATAAGTTTTCAGAAAAACAAAAATAAAAAAGGATTTTTTTAAAAAATAAAGTTTATTTATTATTAACGGAATAATCTTTTAGTTACGACTAATATAAATATTGATTATGTGACATATACCTGACAGAAAATGCAAAAACAAAAAAATTGAAAAATAAAATTTATTTATTTCCAGCGTAATAAAATATTATTAATTTATTATATTCATAATGGTCTCCTTTCATTATATGAATGTCTGTAATAAAATATTGTAAAAATTTTTTTTTTAATTTTTTATTTTTCGCATAATCAATATATATTTTTAGTCATAATTAACAGATTATGAACATATAAACTAATACTTGTATCTGAGATTTTTTTTTTAATTATCCTTTACTTTCTTTGTTTTTTGAACTCCTAAAGTATAAATGAAACGTTTTAGGAGGGAGGGAGTGAAGCTGAGATAATTAGTTTAAAGGCTTGTAAGCGCTCGAAGAGCCCTAGGGCCGTGCCCTGACCTTGGTAGGGGACTGGTGCCGAACCTACCTAAACTTTTTTCTATAAAAAAAAAAGGGCTAAGAAAGAAAGACAAAAAAAAAAAAAAGAGGCAGCGGAGGTAGAAAGAAATGGAGGGAATCCGTGCCCATTTCCATCCCTACCTAAAGTGGGAAATGATGAAATGTGGTCTGTATGGACTCTTTTTCACGTTTACTATATGGCTGAATTAGTTTTTAGAAAATAGTTTTTATAATTTATGAGATAAATATATAAAAGGAGTTTTGTCTCAATTTACTAAAAAGAGCTTTTAAAATTATAGTTTAGGGGTTACGCAAACACACACTTAGTTGAAACTTTTTTATTCCTCTTTTCAAATAAAATTCCACGTCCACGGTTGCACAGTGGAATTTTTCTTAAAAAAACTGCGTAATGCAAGATTCTGAAACTCCTTTTACTTATAGCTCTATTTTGTATTTAATAGTATAAATGAATTAGTATTATAATAATATAATAAATATCAATGAAAAGAATAAAAATGCCAACAAATTACACTTTTTTTAAGTAATTAATAGAGCACCATGGTCACTTTTTTTTATTAATTCGTAAGTCCTTATGCTTTCACTTTATAATTTTTTTTATTAGGTACTGATTTTCAATCACGTGTCTATAGCTTTTTTTTTTTTATAGTTTTTCTTTTCATCAGGGGGAATTATTATAAGGTCCTAAAATAAGATTTAATCACCTAAAAGTCCCATAATAAATAATAAGTGAGGAACATGGAATCACAAATTGTAATACAAGAAATAATAGATAAGAGATTTATACTTCTCACTTATTCTTGAAACTTTTTAAATTTTAATAATTAAATCATTTTTTTAAGATCTCATAATAATTCTCCTTTATCAATCCCCTGAAACTACGGGTTGCATTTCTCTTTAAAGTCCATATTCTCTAAGTCCCTGAGAATCTAGCCATTGTGATCGTCTAATTGATCTCAATGGCTAGAAGTGAGACATATTTTATAGGTGTTAAACTTTCATCTCCATCATTATTTTTGTTATAATTTTGACCCTCCATTGTTTCTACCAAATCCCTAGTTACCTGACAAGGTAGGGTTCCGTCTTTCTATACCTACTAACCCCCTTGATGACTGGAGAGAGGTATCTCTGTTGATCATTCTCTCTATTTTGTCTTTATTTAGTATATCCATCATTAAATCAAATTTTATTGCTTGATCTGAAACTCACAAGGGACGATGGTGGTAAATACCAAACAGGTATTTTTAGAAACGGATGCGGCTGAAAGTGCTTTGTCTGCCACGGGAAGAAGAAAGCAATAATCATCCAGACTATGCTCTCATCGTAGAAGCCAAGGTGATGTTAAACCGAGAATGGGTCGTCAAGTTGAGCCATACTCCTCGTAATGCCAACAAAGTGGAAGATTTGTTAGCTAACTAAACAAACTCTTAGCACCATGCTTGGTTTTCACCACGTTCTAAACCCGATAGTTGATTTAGTTTCTCATCGAGTCTGATTGTAGCAGCAATATTGACGCTGGAGGGTAGTGGACTGTGAGAGTTTCTTCTTCCTCTATTATATATATATATTAAAGGGTTAAGGGGCATTTTTGCCCTGCCCGGAGGTTCTTCAGGGGCACAATTTTATTTTGAAAGTATAAAAAGTGGAGTAATTTTGCTCTGGCCATTATCCTAGTTAATTTTGACTGTTAGTTGATTAAATATATTGAGCTGGTAGTCCACATGTCATCTATATCATTTTTTGTTAATGTGTAAATTTACTTCGTAAGTTTTAAATCTAATTTTGAAAAAAAAAATGAAGTAAATGATATATGGTCTTCCGACGCAAATTTACACCTTAACAAAAATGATGTGTAGATTGTTAGTTCAATATATTCAGTCAACTAATGATTAAAATTAACTGATATAACGGACAGAGCAAAATTACTTACCTTTTTTATACTTCTGGGGCAAAATTGCCCCTTATCCCTATACAAGAGCTACATGGTTTGTTAATTCTGCCTACTGCACATGTTATCAAAGGCTACTTTATGCAGGAAATTCACATCATGACTTCTGCTGCCTTGTGTGGATGCATCTGATTGTTTAATTGAGCTTGTTCACACGGTTTTAGAAAGACAAAGAATGGCAATAATTTATTCTCGAAGACCATGGATTGGAAGCATTGCAAAATGAGAGAGAATTGGAAACTTGAAAAACGAAAGAGACAGGAACCAGATGTTTGACTTTTTTTTCCTGCCCCTTAATCTAATATAGCGATGGTACCACCAGGCAATTAACCGACCCTATGAGAAGTCCTGCGCAGGGAAGATTATTGGGACTCTGTATTGCTTCTTAATGATACTTATTGCAAGCAATCCTTTATGCCCTGTTTGGTGTGGTGGAATTGAAGGTATGGAATTGGAATTGGAATTCAATTCCATGAGTTGTGCATGTTTGGTATAAAGAAATGTTCATGGAATTTAATTCCACATGGAAGCCAAATGGGGTCAATTCCATCAAACTCAATTCCACCCAAATAGCTAAGATTTGCAATTCCATGTCTTCAATTCCAACCTTGCTCTTTCTATGATGAGACCCAGGTTCAGGAACCCGGACCGGACTGGTCTGTTCGGCCCGGAAACCGGCGAACCAGTCCGTTCTGGGTTCCAATTTTTAAAAAAAAAATTTATATTTTTCTTTTAGAATTTCATATTATAAGCCTAAAATTTTCAAATGAGAGGGATTTTTTATGTTTTAATTATAAAGGCATTTTGGTCTTTTCACATATAAATTAGAACTCATTTCCATGACATATCAAATATTTGAAAAAAATGAAATGGTGCAGGTTTTCGGGAGGAGAAAGTTATGGGCTTCTCTAAATGATGTTTTTTTGGAAAAAAAAAATTTGAAGGACATTTTGGTCTTTTCACCTAAAAATCATATTTCATTTCCATGACATACCAAACATACTTTTACACCTCATTTCCATTTCCATATCCATATCCATATCCATTTCCATTTCCATCAAGATTAATTCCATCGTACCAAACGGGTCCTTAATTCACTTTTTTTCCTAAGAAAAAGCAAAGGAAGATCGCAGAAGGTGCGGAGAAGTGAGAACAATGGGACTCTGCAATAACTCTTAGAATCTTTCCCGCTGAGTGTCGCTGGAAGTTGCATGTGGTCGGCGCGTATTCCTGGCTTTTGGAAAGTATTTTAAAGAAGCCAATAAAGGCTGGCCATGATTTGGTTGAAATAAACGGTTCATATAGTATACAATAGTATGATGATGAGGTACATTAAGAGCTATTCGACCATGTGGGACCTACAAGATAATGGATACTGATGGATGCTGAGAAATTGCGCTTTTGCGAGTACCTGCTCCCCTGAAACTATAGTGACTTCATTAAAAATCAGGTAAAACTATAAGGCATTGATAAAAAAATTACATGTATCTATAATTAAGACTTGAAAATTAATTGCTCTGTATTAATAATCTAGTTACCATTCTTAAAAGTTTTAAATCCTTTTAAACAAAAACACTAGTATAATGAATATTTACCTTTATTTCATTGTTTTTATTTTCTGTGTATATATTGTCCAAAAGGTTTGGTGTGTCACGTTATTTATGATCTAATCAATAAAAATACAATAATTTATGAACTGATTTGACATACATTCTAAATATTAGCTGACATTTTAATAAAATTAAAAGATTTCATAAGATTTATTTTTTCATTATTCATGAAATCTTAATTAAGAGATTTATATTTTAAGAAAAATAAATATGTGAATCATATAAACAATCAATTAAGATTAATATTAGTTGAATTTTGATATTTTAATTTGTGAGTATATATTTAAATTAAAGATAAAAACTGTTTTTTTAAGATATGCAAAATAAATTTGTAAAATGAGTTTTATTTCAAGGCGTACACTGCTTTTCCATCAAGAACTTGATTTATTGTGTATTTGGATTAATTTTTTTAATAGTTTTTATGACTTACAAAATAAATGTGTGAAAAGAGTTTTATCTCGTATTGCACAAACTATAATTTAAAAATATAATTTAAGATGTTGCCAAACACACACACTTACTTATAGATGACAATGCAAGCCATACTCGCAAAAAAGAGTTTCAAATCTTCACCTCGCGCGGCACGCTATCATATATAATATTAATATATATATATATTCTCTCTCTCGATTCATACAGACGCGTGTCGCTCGCAATTCAATACCATCATTCATCGCCCCCGCCTTCCCTTTCACGTATTCCCTCTATTCTCCCTCTCTTGTACACTCTGGATTACTATTTGCCATGCCATGAATCTTGGCGAAAGATACTTCTTCTGAATTCTCGCTTCCTCGATTCTACACTTATACTCTTCTATTTGCTTCTTCTGTTCCCTCTCCTTCATAATAATTTCTGTTGAAGAATTATCGGTAAAGATAAATTAAAAAGATTGACGAATTTAAAAAATACATCTCACCGTTAACGTCTAGGACCCAGACTAAATATAATACTATTATCCTAAACAACTTTACTATCTCGTCTCTATATACCCACTTATTTTTGTTCTTTGGGAGAGGACCGCCGATCTAGATTTCTCTCTATATACCTCTTATTTCTCTTCTTTTGGGCGGTAAGCCCGATCTAGATCAACACTATCGATATAGCTTCCCGGGGCTGACGGCGGCAATGGCGGACTCGCCGAGAATCCGCCGCAGCTCTTCTTCCAGCTCCGCCAGTTCTAGCCATCAATCCGTCAGTGTCCAGCGTGAAGTAGGTGCTGGAAGCGGAAGAACTAGTAATGTTGGCAGTGGACTTTCAGTTGATAATGGGGGCATTACTTCTTCAGGTATGTAAAATTTGGCCTGCAAGCTCTTAAGCTTCAGTTTTTGTAAATTAACAAAGCATTTACCAAATTAGGGGTACAATTGTTATTTGGGGATTGAATTTTGAGAACAGAATCCCAAAATTCTTCCCTGAAGTTTAAAACTGTCTTCTCTTGTTCTTTTCGTAAATTTCGACTTTTTTGCTTGCTGCTAGGAAAATGCATGAATAATTAAAACAAACGTCGGTATTTTGATTTAAGTTCATTTATTGAGCCGCTAAAGGTCGCTTTTTTGCGTAGATTGACAAAATAATTTGACGTGGGACATTGAATTACTTTTCTAAAGCTGACATTTTTACTAAGCTTCGTTTAGTTGCGGGAAGTTAGCGAGTAGCGACATTTGGATACTGAAGTTTGCATTGTGTGTGCGTGCATGCGTCTATTTTGGTACATATATGTGATGAAAGATGAATTTCGGAAATGGGTGGTCCTAGTTCAGTAACGACTTACTGATTTTTAAGTTACTGAAGTTTGCATTCTGCGTGCGTGCAACCTCTTTGTTTTGAAACCTTTCAATCATTACTTGTTTTTAATGGAATCATGGGAGTTAGAATCCCATGTATCTCGAGTCATATCTCAGGATTTGATTCAAATCAGGTGGATAAAATACGAATCTGTTGACATATTTTACTTATACATGTATCTTGCGTTTTTAGGAGCGATACAAGCTAGAATCCTAGAAATTGCACTATAATTCCTGTGAGTTTGGATGAACAGGGTTGCGCACGGATTGGGCCTGTCTGGTGCAACCTAAGACTTTAGGAAACCCTTTTTTTCTTTTTCTGATTTTGTCCACATTTATTTAGGAATTTCCTTTTACTTATATTATTATCCCTTATTCGCTCTCACTTTTCCCAATGAAAACCCTATTTTTTATTTCTTTTTTTTTTTCTTGAAGTGTTATTTTTCTTTAAAACGCTAACATGTACAAACCTTTGATGTTCTTTTATATTAAAATTACATTAATATTATCCTTAAAATTGATCATGAATTTTGCGATTTATAATATGTTTCGAACCACAATTCTGAAAATAGGCTTTCTAATTCATGATTCGTATGCCAATTTATAACCTTGAATGGAGTCTTTACTGGAAAACCCATTTGGAGGTACCTATACCTTTTTTTAATTTTTAATTCAATATCTATGTGTTTTTTTCTCCTAATTAAATGCTTCAATTTTGCTATGTTAAAGCAAAATTAATTACTAATTATTTAATTTTGAGAAAAAAACACACAAGTACCAAATTAAAAATTCAGTGAAAGTATAGGTACCTCCAAATGGTTTTCCCATCTTTATTTAATTCTTCAGGTTCCTCTGCCTCTTTGTCTGTCTCAATAGATATATTATTCGACTGTATTTAACTCATCATGCTAATCTTAGCTCAGCATTTTTCAAAATTCAGTGGCACATCGCCATGTCTGACGTCTTTTTTGCTTCCTTATATGCATTCATCAGCTCATAATTTTCTGTTGATTTGCTGTTACTTGAGGTATCAAAGGGAATAAAGTATATCAGCTAAAGTACTCTAAGAAAAAAGAATAAAAGAACAAAAAGGAAAAGATACAGTTTTTACTTTTTAAGTTGGAAGAATTGAGGGGGAACAAAGAATAAAAGAACAACATCCTCAGAAAATGTCCCTTTACCCCTTCACTGGAATATCATAAAAAAGTTTTAATCTTTGGCCAAAGCATGTCATCGAGCTAACACCCAAGCAGATCTGATGAGGATTGGATAAACTCATCCAATCCAATAAATATGGCTCTGGGAAGCTGAAAGATGTTGTCAAACTTACTATTCATTGAAATTTTCTTATATCTAAAATTTGTCAAGACATGTAATAGGAATATAATGAGATAAGGGTTAATATGGGCTCACACCTACAGTAAGCTGTCATGATAAATCTTAGAGTGTGTTCGGCAATTGAATCAAAACCTAGGTTTGGTTGACAAACACTCAAAATTTTTCCAAACCTCAAAACCTAGGTTTTGGGAAAAGCTATTTTTTTCTACTTTTTCTCTTGTGTGGGCCCCATCCTCTCTCTCTCATTAGTCCTTTTTCTTTATGTGAGCCCCACCCTCTCTCTCTCATTGGTCCTTTTTCATTATGTGAGCCTCACACCATTGAAAAAGGCTATTTTGACCACAATACCCAAACACTCTCATTTTATCAAAGTCACTTTTTTCTCATAATCTATTCTCCAAAAGCTAATCCGAACACACCCTTAATGTGTGTAAGAACTTGTCAGAGAAGGAGAGAAGAGAGGGAAAAATCTCAATTGGACACTGTCGTAGTCTGTCAGGTTATTTTATTCATAAAAAATTTTGGGCAAACGACATGAGGCACAGCACTGTACAAACTCCCTCCTCGCTCTCCCTTTGTTCTTCAAATTTTGGAATCTTCTCCTGTTGACTTCACAATGTTATCTAATTGATCTTCCACTAATTGTTAAATTATTAAACTTTTATATAAAAATTATAGAGATAGTCAATCCTTCAAGAGCCACATTCTCTAGTTGCAAACCACATTTTTTTAACAATTACTATTAATGATCTTTTCTGTGTACAAAAACATGGAATGAGCTATATACCAACGGTTGTCTTGTTTTCTCTTTATTCAGGCATTTCTAGCAAGAGTTTGTCTAAAATGAACACCTTGCCAGCAGAAACATCACAGGCAGACAAGCTGGGTTCAAGTTCAGAGCACGTTAAGTTCGAAAGATCAAAATCTGAGAAGCACAAACAATTGCAGCCTAAAGATGCAGCTCAGATTTTTGATAACAAAATTCCTGTCAAGAAGAAGGTATTTTTTTTTTAGATTTATGATTGTGTGTTTGTCCTTGAATTTAATCCCTGTTCACTATTTTCCTATTATTGCTTCATCTTCTACTTCTTTTTGTTTTTCCCTTTTAATGGCTAGTACTAACTGTTCACATTTGAATAGTTTTTAACGTACCATATCAAGCAAAGGGAAAAAGGGCAGATTCCATTGCATGTAACTGCAGGAATTGTTATAGAATTATGGTGGCTAGTTACATTGGCACTTGCAAGCAGAATTAAATGTTTAGTGGAAATGAAGGAATTTTGCCAATGACTTTTAAATTGGATGAAACTCTACTCGTTTTCTACAAAGGCGGAAAAGGTGACAGTTTTATCACTCACTATATGCTAAAAATGGCTTAAACTGTCTGGTAGACAGTTGCGTAGCCTTCATATATAACACAAATCCTTCACATAAAAAACTTTGGGCTTGAAATGTAGAAAAAAATATAGGAGAGTGACTGCCAAAAAAAATCTAATTATGAGAACCGGGGCAGCAAAATTTGATTTCTGGGCTACTTTTTCTTTAAAAGTTTTATTCCATATCAAGGATCCGTGATGCATAAGTTTAAGTTGTTTGGTAAAGACCTAGGAATACCTTTCATCTCTAATTGGAAAAATGTATATGCTTTTTCTTTGTTCTTTCTTTTCAATGATTTCTTTGATCTCTAGGATGCTTGTCTTCACACAAAGGTATTTGAAATGATCTCAATTATCCATCAGGAAAGAAAATATGGTGGAATAAGAAGTTTGGAATAAAAAGTTGCTAAAACAAGCTTGATTGATTTTGTATATTTGTTACTCAGGTTTCATCATATCTCTTGCTTGTACTTTAAGACTGTCAATTTTGGGGTACAAAGATGAATAATGTGATTGTATTCTTGTTAAATCAAAACTTTTGTTAAAGCACTCTGAAGCATTTGATCTGGTACTAGACTTAATTGAAAATATAAAATATTCTGTAAGCATAACATTCTTACGAAAAGCATGTAAAGTTGGCCATAGTACCAAGTGATGAGCGTTTCTCAAGTTCTCCATTCCTTATTTATTAGGAAAAGAGGACAAAGGTGCAGTGCGTAAATGGTGGAGGCAATGCCACCTAAATAGGATTTATTATCATGGTTTCTGTGTTTCATTCAATCATTTTCTATTATCTTCTTCTCCTAATTTTTCTTCTTTTCATTTATCTTCTGATCGTTATCATCTTTATTTTTAAACCTATACGCCTGAAACCTCCATCACTGAACTTTACAACTGCGCAGCTCAAATTATTGAACAGAATAGCAACTGTAAAAGATGATGGAACTGTAGAATTTGAAGTTCCAGGAGATGCAGAGCCTGAAGTTCTGGGTGCTCAATCACTTGTACATGCTGTTGTTGATGAAGATCAACTTGAAGAAGCAGACCCTCAACACATAGCCCCATTACAGATAGTAATACTTATTGTTGGGACACGTGGAGATGTGCAACCTTTTGTTGCAATAGGCAAGCGGTTGCAGGTATAGAGATACAACATATGTCCCATTTTATATTTTCCCTGTTTTGAATGTTATATATGTGTGCGCGCTTGCGCTCATAAGCATGTAATCTTTCATTGAGAATTAAATATCTTTTCCAAAAAGAAATTTAATCTAAACAAAAAGATGATATGTTCAACTTCTAAGCTAAGCAAAATTAAAAATATTATTTAAAAAGAACACATAAATGCAATGAGATTCTCTGATCCTTTTCTGCTTCAGGCAAGGACAGCCTCTGGATATATACATCGCCCAAACACCATTAATAAGTCAGAAAAGTGAGATCAAACTTTCTTCCCAAGTGATTTTTTATTCCTTTATCCTTGCAAAGAAAGCACATTGCCATGAACCTTGTCCTGTGATCTCTGCATTGCTACAAAAATTAGTAAAATGAACCAATGTCGCATCACATGCAAAAATGGTGGGGACCAGTACTTTTCAAATATTTTAAGCTTCTGCGTAATTGTCTTTTTGTTGTTATTCCCCTTTTTTTTGTGGTGGTCGTTGGAGTGGGGTGTTAGTTGTCCTTGTGTACTGGATTGTACTGTGATTATTAAATTCCTTGATGCTTTTTGTGACCCTCAACTGGGTTTGGTGACTAGTGTCTGGTTTGGAGACAACTGGATTGTGAATTCACAAGGTTTGCAATACATCGTTTGTAAAATAGATCAATCATGTGGTTATTTTGCCAAATATGCTTTGCTTAGGTGCATGGTGTCATTTTTATTTTTGATGCTTCATAATGGAGCTTGCTGTTATCTCCTGAAAACTCATTAATAGGTTGCTGTTTCTTTCATAGTTTCCAGATATTCAGAATTTAAAGCTTGTGTCTTGTTTCTTCTCTGACAGATCTGGCACATTTTAGCTGTTTACCTTACTATAATAGTAAGGCAAGACAGGTTTTTTACTCCATATGGAGGTTGATGGTTTAATGGCATTTATAGTTTTCTACAGTGAGAAGTCACTCTTCTTTGTCTGAGTAGTTTACTTTCTGTCGTTGCCATTTGGCTTGGGATTCCTGCTGCAAGTATTGCTATTTCTTCAAGTTTCATACTCATCCTAGGCTCCTTCGTTTGTCCGATTGCTATAAGCCTTATCTCTGTGCTACTTCTCTCTCCTTGCTTGCATGAAAGTGTTTATTAACAGAAGAGTTTTGCATTGCACTACACTTCTCAAACTTCTATTGGAAAATTAGGTAATTTATAAATTAATCAAATTGGTTATCCTATGATAAAATATAGGTAAATCAAGATCTACTTTCATTTTTATTGACTTTTCCATAGAATTTATTGAGCTCAAAACTGAGGATTTTGCATGAATTTGCTTGCAGGACTATGGCCACCGTGTAAGATTAGCAACTCATTCGAATTTTAAGGAATTTGTCTTGACATCTGGGTTGGAATTTTATCCTTTAGGCGGTGATCCAAAAATCCTTGCTGGCTGTATGTACACATACAACTCGTATGCATCATATTGTACAAATGGTTATGAACATGAGTGTCTTCCATTTCATAGGTTTTACACTCACAACACTGTTTGTTTTCTTGTATGTTTCTTTATGCGGTTGGATTGTGTAAAGTTGGTTTGAGTGTACCCTGATATCAATGCATGGTTACTGGAACTTTTTCCACTCAAGTGTTTGCGTTTGTGGGCCAGATTTATCTGTATTTATTGTGTGTTACTGTAAATACAGAATTGTAAAATATGATTTCTCTTACCTGTCATGTATCCCCCCTTTGATTCTGTAACACTGAGTTTTATTTTGCGAAGTTAAAACTCACATGAATAGAAATGCATGCCTTCATGTATGTTTCTAGTGTATATTCATCCTCCCAAATATTTTCTATTTTGTCAGGGCTTCCCTTTAAAAATCCATTTTTTATTTTATTTTTTCATTAAATCTGTAACCTGAAAGAAGCTTGTTCCAATGAAAAGGTCCTAAAATATATGTATCATGCTGATTTTCAGATAAGATCTTGGAATTTAGCAACTGGTAGTACTATTTTTATTGTTTCACTTCTACTATTTTAATTTTGCATGTTAATTTTTAAATTCATTCTGGAACAGATATGGTAAAAAATAAGGGCTTCCTACCCTCAGGACCTTCTGAGATACCTATCCAACGACATCAAATGAAAGAAATAATTTTCTCTCTACTTCCAGCTTGTAAAGAACCTGATTTAGATTCTGGCATTCCTTTCAAAGCTGATGCAATCATCGCCAATCCCCCGGCATATGGTATAGTTTTTCTGTCAGCAACATTTTGATATGATTGGTTAAAATTTGTGCATTTTGACTTTCCCTTCATGTTGTCCATCTAATTCGTTGGTTAGAGAAATTTAGTTTTTCCAATGTTAATTAAATTAATATTATTTTTTAATTATTAAATCAAATAACTTCAAAATAATAATTAGATAGGTTTATAGCTAAATCATGAAGTCTTGTTTAGGAAATGCCATGGTAATGCTGAAGTAATGGAGGAAAGGAATGAAACAAACAAAATAGACTAATGAAGGACTCAATGATGACATAACACTGATTTCTCAACCTCTATTCCGACTATAATCACAGGCAGACACTTATGCCACTTACTTTTTTGGTGCGCTATGTTAACTATTTGATATTTTCTTAACCAAAAAGACTTTACTAAGTTATTTATATACCTTAATCAGGTAACCTCTTCATATCCTGCATAAGTTCCAAACCAGTGGCTGTTTACTGATTTCAGACAAAAGTACTGCACTAATAACTTTTAGCGGGCTGTAATGTAATGATATGAGATCTTATATTTCTTCGAATTTTATTTTGTGAAACAAATCCCATCTTTTTTACTAGTCGGGCATCAACTAATACATCTGTTTATCATACTTTGCTGATGAACATTGTGATATTCAAATTTAGGTCATACCCATGTGGCAGAGGCACTGAAAATACCAATACATATTTTTTTCACAATGCCATGGACGTAAGTCTCATCTTGGTAATATAATTTTACGTCTTTAACATTTTCTAGTCTACAAAATTTTATTTTATGTTTCTCAAAAGTTGCCTAGTAGTATTGTTCGGTGGTAAATTTAAATCTGCATTGTATGCACTGTCTTCTTCCTTCAGGCCTACTAGTGAATTTCCACATCCTTTGTCCCGTGTAAAGCAATCAGCTGGATATAGGGTGCGTGTCTTAAACTTTCATCATTTATGATTACTTCACTTTCTTTGTCCACGCATTTTAACTGGAAATCAGTCATGTATAACTATTTCAGCTTTCATATCATATTGTTGACACATTGATTTGGCTGGGAATACGAGACATGATCAATGATCTTAGGAAAAAAAAGTTAAAGCTGCGGCCAGTCACATATTTAAGTGGCTTACATTCACAAGGCTCTGATAATGATGTGCCACATGCATATATATGGAGCCCTCACCTTGTTCCTAAACCAAAAGGTTTGTTTTGGATCTCAATCATAGCATTTTATATTTATAGTCATTTATTTGATGCACATCTAATAATGTTTCATATCATAGCAGTTCAGTGTCCTTGATTCTGTTTTTTTTTAAATCTTTATTTTCTGCTGTTGTTTTTTGGTGCCAAACGAAAAGAATGTTTGATATAAATTATTTCTTTCAACTAAGGAAGATGTTTAGGCGAAGACGCTGTGTGCTTTGTTGTTGGCAAAAACCTCAATCAATCTTGGGCATTTTGCTTCCTAGATTCTGCTGTTTCCTTCCATCCCTTTTTGTTCCTTGAATAAATTCTTCACCTTCCCCTCACCAGAAAAAAAACCACTTTTTTGTTTTGTTTTTATTTTTCTCTCTCAAAGAAAGTGATCTTCTTCGACTGGTTATATTGTTTATTTTTCTCATCCTATTTGAACTGTTAGCTCAATGTAAAAGGAACGTCAAGTGCTTGAAACAACCTGTATTATCTTCTACCACCAGACCCATGTCAGGAGAATCTAATCTCTGTTATTTCTTGGTTTTGCAGATTGGGGTCCACAAATTGATGTTGTTGGGTTTTGTTTCCTTGATCTTGCATCAAACTATAAACCTCCAGAGTCACTCGTAAAGTGGCTTGAGGAGGGTGACAAGCCTGTCTACATTGGATTTGGTAGCCTGGCAAGTCTTTTTATTTCCATTATGCATTTTTTTCCATATGATTCCTGTGTGCAAAAGCGGATTGGAACTTTATGTTGTCTTCTTGGAATATGATTCAAGAAATATAATTTGGTTCTGATTTACTGTCATGTGAGTCTGCAGCATCAGTTAATTGTTGTATAACTTGCATATATCATAATTTACAAAGGGTCTACTGATCTACTCTACTCCCGTTTTTTTTTTTAACTTGTTATAAACACCTAAAAGACTGTAGAAAATACTCTTGATTGTTTTTATCTATTTTTATTATACAGCCACTAATAGTTAATTACCTTCTGGTTACTAAGTTTTTGTGCTCCTCAAGGATGATGTAATATGAAGGATAATATACATATTATGAGTATGTTAGTATTGTTGCATCCTTAGTGCAATTTAGTACTTCCCTATTTGAATTTTTGTCCTTATTTGTCTGCTATGACTTCAGGCTTCCTATACTGATAAATAATAAAGAAGGGAGTTAGGATTCCATGAACTGAATTTTATTTTATCTTTACTCTACTGATCTTATTTACTACATGTGTTTTTTCGTACACTTATTACAGCCTGTTCAAGAACCAGAAAAAATGACTCAAATAATTGTAGAAGCACTAGAAAAAACTGGACAGAGGGGCATCATCAATAAAGGATGGGGAGGTCTCGGAAACTGTAAGGAAAAAAAATCTTACTTTCTTTTTCTATAGTAATTGTATTTGGTTTTAAACTATTTATGCTTCTTCCCAGTGGCAGAACCAAAGGAATCTATATACTTATTGGATAATTGCCCTCACGACTGGCTATTCTTACGCTGCAAGGCTGTGGTGAGATCCTCCTTTCTGTCAATCTTGGGTTCAACACAAATTCAAAGATACTTTGACATCAAGAAATCTCTAACATAAATCCCATTCTCAAAAATTTTTGCTGTGGTAGATGTTGGGAAGTTTTAATGTCAGCCAGCTCGATTGTTGGTTGAGACTTGGCTGAGTGTGTTGGGGTCTTTGCTCTAATAACCTTGCATTTTACTACTACTTCTGGTCCTTAATATAAAAGCTAGTTGAAGCTTGGATTTGGTTCTAAATATAATAACTCAATCCACTTTGTCACCCATATTCATCATTTTTTTCTTAAACTATCCCCATTGATTGCACATGTGTCAATAGAGTTGGCATCAAAGAATAGTTCCAATGCAAATAATTTAAGAGGGTATTTTAGGAAAAACAACCCATATTTTTAGCAAATAACTAATTTAACTAATTTCCTTAATCTATCCAAATTAGTTAAGTAGATCTTATACTAAGGGTCAGAGGTAATATAATTTTTTGGTCTTGTCAAGGGCTTCAATATTGTTGGAAACCACCATCTTAATGCTTAACATGCTGATAATCTCTGTCATAGATAGTTATTGCATGATGGTACTTATCTCATGTTGTTTCGGTTATAATTGGTTCCCTTTTTGCTAGACCCAAACCCACTTTTGAACCTAAGCAACCGTAACCTTATTGAAGTGTAATACTTTATTTTATTTTGCAAATTAGTATTCTTTAATTCCCCCAATTTCTTCCAGGTACATCATGGAGGTGCAGGAACAACGGCTGCTGGGCTAAAGGCTGCAGTAAATAATTTATAGATTCTCCCCCTCTCTCCCCCTCTCTTTCTCTCTCTGTGCATAATAGATCAAATACAAATAATTGAAGTATAATACTACTATGTATCTTTAGTTGTTACTGCTAACCTTTTAGAGATTTAAAATGAAGTCTATTCCTAACTTAAATAATTGAAGCAACTTAAAATGAAGTCTATTCCTAAATTAAAATAATTGAAGGAAAATCCCCCATCTGTTGTTCCTAAAAAGGCTCCCTTCATATGTATATCTTCTAGGGGCAACTTAAAATGAAGTCTATTCCTCACTTAAAATAATGGCCTAATAAAATTATCAGAATCCAACACAATACAAATAATATCTTCTATGCTGCCAATAATTTGATGATTTTGTATTTGTGATCCATTTCAACATAGACAAGTTTCACATATTCTGATTCTGTCCTTTTTTGTAAAAAAATTAGACTATTATTATTATTTGATGGTTGCTATGTTTCTTGGTAGTGCCCAACAACCGTAGTTCCATTCTTTGGCGATCAACCATTTTGGGGGGACCAAGTACATGCCAAAGGAGTTGGTCCAGAACCCATACCAGTAGATGAGTTTTCTCTTCCTAGGCTGGTTGATGCGATAAATTTTATGCTAGATCCCAAGGTAATATAATCTTCTGTTACTTCTAAGTTGGATAATATGAGAGCCAGCAAAAAGAAGCATATATATATATATGTCAGAAGTATAGAGGGGCCTTAACTTCTGTATGCATTGTCTGCTAATTATTGATGCATAATACTAAAGCATGTGGATTGTGGTGCAAAAACGCTGTTCATCAGAGATATATACTTGCCCGTATTTTATAGCATTAGATAGATATGGTAACTGACCTTCCTGGTAGAATTGATTGTGACACTTGAACTAGTTACCCATAAGACTTTGCTGCATTTTATACAACACTCCGTCCTGTCTCTTTTTATAAGGAACATTCTCTCTCATAGGGGCTGTCCTTAATACAAGAGACAAATCTTATTTGTAAGAAATTTTAAACTATTTTCCCCCAATTTTTACCCTCATTAAATATATGTCACTCATTATCTCTCTGTAATAAGTTTCCACCCATTATCTCTCATGGACACTCTTTCTAAACAAAGGTATAACTGGAAAGAAAGATACATGAGTTATCTATTTATTGCTTTAAAGTAACATTTTGAACCATGTGATTTTGGCAGTTGTTCCTTATAACAAGGACAGGAGGGAGTATTGCATAAAATGCAGCAAAGTCTTAGTCAAGCTTAACATAATCCATCCTAGTTTGGTGCATTGTGCTAAACTAGATTGTTTTGACAGCTGGAGAATGGCTTATTATGAACCCTTGCATGTGAGCTGCTTTATTAGTATCCATCGTACGCAAGACTAACATTTAATTTATGTGTGTGTGTGTATAAAGATTTGGTTTTTGATCAAGTTTAATGGCGTCGTGCGATTCATGTAGCCAATCCCATCTAATGGGATATTGCTTTGTTGTTGTAGTAGTGTATATATATATATATAGAAAGATAGCTCATTTATGAGAAGACAAAGTGATACATTAATGACGGATAGTTCTGCTGGATCACCACCCATGTCTTCTCTCTTTTTTTGCTGGCCGGTTGAGAAGAACCAGTTTTGAGCTACGACGCTAGCAGTTATTTGAAACTTTTAAGGAAGTTATTGAAAAATTGATGACGGGAAGTTATTGAAAAATTGATGACCAACATGTTTATGTGTAATATGATATGATTGCAGGTAAAGGATTGTGCAATTGAACTGGCTAAGGCCATGGAAAATGAGGATGGTGTGGAAGGATCGGTGAAAGCGTTCTTTAAGCAACTTCGTCGGAGGAAACAAGATCCGTCTGTTGCAGAACCCACGCCATCATGTTTTGGTTGTTCCTTGTTTTGATTCAGCAAGTTTTGCAGCTCCCACGTCGTAATCTATAATTTGAATTACAGTACATTGTTTGAGAGTTTGTGTAATGTGCTTTGTGAGTGCTTCTTCTTTCAATTCATAGAATTCAATTTATAATTCAACTTATGTAATTATTCGATTCGATGCAATTTTTAATGTCTCTGCAGATCAGTGGAGTTAACAGTTAACAAAGGGGAAAATGAATGAATCATTAGAAAGGGGACCAGGAATATGGTTTCTACCGGATTAAGACAAAAAAATTGAAACATTTTATGAATTATAGGCATAATATGTAATCCGGTCCTATAATATGTATTTGGATTCTTAATGTAAGATATATTTGGGGAGTTGATATTGGTTTTAAATATAGGACATAGTTTTCATATTTGTCAATATTTTTCTAATTTATTTTTATTGATATTTCTTCAACATTAATCAAGGAGGGGAGGGAATGAGAGAATTAAATAAGATGATTATGGTGTTTTAGAAAATATATATCATATTACTTAACTCAATTGACTTTTTAATTTAATAAAATTAGATAAATTATATCTTATATTAAGGAACGGAGCGAGTACTATATACTCCATATTTTTTCAAAACTATTACTTATAATTTGTTTTGACCTTTTAAAAGTTATTATCATTTAGGATTAATAATAATTTTAAATTTTTTTAGAGACTCCAATTTTATTCCTTCTTTTATTTATTTATTTATTTTTGGGACAATTACACTCAGGTCCCAAGGAAGAAGAGAAATGAAGAAATGATTTCTGTAAATTGTAAAATGAAAAAATGATCCATGGAGTTGTTAATATAGGCTTCTGGAGCTGTTAACGAGTTGTCAATATAGGCTCTTGGAGTTATTAATGAGACCATTTTTTCATTTTACAATTTATAAGGATCATTTCTTCATTTTTTTCTTCCTTGGGACCTAAGTGTAATTCTCCCCTTTTTTTTCCCGCAAAGATAATTTCATTACTTAAAAACCATAACAACTTCAGTTTTTTTGAAACAAACATTCCTAAAAATAAAACAAAGCCAATCTAACAGCTAGAAAACTAAACACCAAAAAATGGAGTTAACCATGATCATATACTATAACAGAAACATTACTATCCAAAAGTCTATATAAACTAGAAGGAGGTCTTCATATCCAATCCACAAAGCACAACCTCTTCAATGAAGATTTAGCAATTCAGTCGGAAACTAAATTCACTTCCCTTGAGGTGGGATCCATCTTTTATTATCTACCTCATTTTTAAGAAAAATTAAGGTTGTGTTTGTATTTGAGTTGAAAAAATTGAGTTTGGTTGTAATGGAATTATCAAATTGATTTGTAAGATTTATTCTCTCGGTATAATTGAAAACCAGAATTGAACAGCAAATAATAGTAGTAGTTTATGAGAGTACTATAGTTTGGGTTGATAATTGATTTTGACATGCAGAGCATCAAGATATTTTTCAAGAAAACTATGGTATGAATTCTGATAACTGATTCTAAGGAGAATTAAAATGGGCACTAAATCTAAACTATAATAGCTTCTTATGCAACTGAAAAAAGCATAGGATTTTATCAATTGTGGACAGAAGAGCCATTTAATATTTGAATTAATAACTTTTGCCTTTACTACTCAAGAGCTAACATAAAGAACAGGGGCATTGTATGCAAATGACGGATTACTTGTAAAGTGCATTTGACAAATTTACAAACCAACATACAAAAGTAAAATATATAATGCAGAACATAAAACTGTCAAAGCAGGTAGCTCAAAGAGAGTGCTCATAAACTTTAGGACTCAATGAAATCATGCAGCTTACTAGCCTTGTCACGCAACAACACTAAGGATTCCTCCACAAAAGCTAACTCCTTCTTCATGGACTCAATCTGATCTTTCAGATTTGAAGCTTGACCTTTAGCCTCCTCAACTTTCCTCTTGAGGTCTTCTTCATCTCCACATTCCTCAATGCAGCCAAGCACGTAATTGATCCAGGACTCATCAAAGCCAACCCCTTCTAACACTGTGCAACATTCTCTGATGTAGTTTCGATCATCTTCTGTCAAGTCAACTTTTCGAGTGGTCCTCAAAATACGAGTCACCTCAGCAAATAAGGAAAGGAAGGAGGACGCAAACACTCTTCGTCGCTTTGTGTTGAGCCAATCAAGCATTTGAGGATGCCGATTCACCCCAGCCTCCAAATATGGCATGTTTTGTTCTGGAATGTCAATCATTCCCTTGTAGTGTTTATAAATGTTCAATTTCTGTATCGACGAATCAATAGGTTCTGGAGCTTGTGCAGGTGATGGATCGATAGCTGAATCAACAAACATAAAAAAGTTGCTTGAGTCGAGCATTGAAAAAATGGGAAAAAAGTCTTGCCAAAAATGAGTTTCTTGCCCTACAATTTATGTCAAATTGATTAGAGCTGAGCTTGCAATGTGAAACCAATACCTGCTTCAAGAATCATGTTTGAGTTTGGTACATTTTGAGCTGTTGAAATTGAAGGCTTATTGAGAATGTCGCATATCTGTTGAGTCTCAATATGCAGATCCCGTGATTCTTCTATAAGATTTTTTATTAACATCATGATAAATTTATTTGTTTATCTGAAGAATAATAATAAAACAAAGATACAAACCAAGATAAGAACCTGCGTTTTGTGTTGTGGCCAGTTTCTCTGCATCTTGGTCAGTTTGGATCAAGGGTTTGTCTATGGTGTCATGCATTTCTTGAGTTCCAATAACTAAAAACCAATAAAAGAAACTATGAGACGAGTTTTTCAAAATACAAATAAATTACTTCTTTCTAAAGAGAAACAAATCCATTACTTTCTATCTTGTCAATAGTTACAAAGGTTTTGGGCTGGTTGAACAAATTCTCTCCAGGACAAGCTTTTGACTCATTTGATCCTTCTAGCAAATTTCAGTCAACATGTAGAAATTCAGAATCATTAATTAATTAAGCAAGGGCATTTAATCAAATATTCATAAAAGAGAAAAAGATCAAAACCTATGTCCTGTACTGCAGCTGGTTTCTGTACTTGAACAATTTGAATTAAGGGTTTCTCAATTGTCTCATTGGCCTCTGGAGTCAAGAAGCCAAACAAATAAGTTTAGAAAAATACTCAGAAAACAAAATGACACAAGAATTTCAAAGAAAACGAAGAGATTGCTTCCAAATGTTAAAAAGACAAGTCATATGAGGCCTTCTTTCACTGTTATATCTGAGTTGTCATAGTAGAAGGTTATCCTAGTTAAGTAAAAGAAGACAGCAACAATGTCATTTAACAAAGAAAAAAGGCCACTTAAAGTCATGTATGACAAAGTTAAGATAACAAAATAAGTTTAATACATACCTTCCAAATTGTGGTACAAATCAAAGTGTTTTTGAGGAGGCATCTGATCAATAGTTTCATGTGTCTCTCGAGTTCCTGTTATTGAATAAAAAAATAAAAAAATCCAAGTCCATACAATGACACAATACAATAATCAAATAAAACATAAAATTAATTTAAAATATTTGACATGAGACTTTAACAAAAGAAAAATAATTTCCTTCCCTCTAACATGTGAAAGAAATGTAACTTCCTTTTTTGTGAGCAATTATAATGATGGTGAAGATGTGATTAAGTAAATTCTCACCAAATGGAAACTTTTAAGTCAGTGATTTTATTTCCCATAATAGCAAATAAGAATAATTACTATAATGGTCATCCATAACTCTATGAGAAAGCAATTTAGAGAATCTGTGACATATTAAAACAATATCAGTACCTGCATCACAAACTACTGTGACTTTAGCAGCTTCAGCCGATGGCCTTTCAATGTTCTCACCCATTTCATGAGTCCCCCTAGCTATAGCTAGACCTATTAGTTCTGAAAATGCAAGAGTAAATACAATTATACAACATTTTAACAAAATAAAAATATATTACTCCTGA
The DNA here is from genome assembly GCA_963210345.1 of Inga oerstediana. Lineage (NCBI taxonomy): Eukaryota > Viridiplantae > Streptophyta > Magnoliopsida > Fabales > Fabaceae > Inga > Inga oerstediana. The sequence goes on along the minus strand of OY723404.1, from coordinate 9,734,047 downwards.
AAAGTGCCAAAAATAAAAAGAAAGGAAGAAGGAAAGAAAAACATCACTCTCTTTATTGTTGACAGTTGTGGCTTGCTTAAACAGATTCTTGCTAGATTGAGTCTTTGAGTATTGGGATTCTTCTAGTAGTTTTCAATTCCCATAATAGCATATTAGATTCATTAATTAATAAAAAAAAGAAGAGCTTTGTTCCGTGCATTCCTTGAATCTAAACAATGCAACATGATTTTTGCAAGATATAATGACCTGCCTTCCTTTCAAATAAACAAAAATAGGAGTACTATAACAAGATCAAAATCTGCTAGAAGATTTCAGATTATAAAATCAGAATTCAAAGTATTTGAACCAAAAAAAAAAAAAAGAAAGAACATTAATCGAGCTAGTGAATATGATAACAATGTGTCATCACTAATCATTCTATTGAATAAAAGGAATCAGTCACTAAATATACAAAGGATAGTGATAGTGATAAACACTAAACTACTCAAACCTGTGAAAGAAATTAAGGTCGATGTAAAAGAAATATCTGATTATTTATGGAAAATTGAAGAAAGAGAGACAATCTCAATACCTGTATCTTGATTAGTAGAAGGGCTGGAGGCATTTTGAGTAACTTGAGCCAGATGCGATGAAGCTTCATTCTTCTGCGTATCTTGCTTTCCAATATCTGCAATCTGATTAGGCTTGGATTCTCCTACTTGGTCCTTGGAGCTTGATGCTTCAGTAGTATCCATATTTAAGTTTTCATTTGTCTGTATTTAAGTTTTACATATTTTTTCAGCTAATCATATTTTGTTACCGAAAAATACTGTCTATATTTTGTCCTTTTGCTTTTACATATGGAGGTTGAGACAGAGGCATGAAAAACAATAATATGAAAGGAGTGTCAATCATCATAGAATTTACTCCTACTTTTTAGCATACGTACCTTTTCTAGGAACAAATGATTGATAGTGGTGTTAAGGTCCCCTTTCCAGCGTTTTTTCCCATTTTCCACTTCAACTAATTTCATAAACGGGGCCACAGTGATTCCAGATGAGAAATTTTGCATTTTTTGGCATCCTGTCACTTTCAGTGTCACCAAAGATGGGAATATGAAGGTGTGTTTCCCAAAGCAAAAGCTTTTGAAATGTGGCAGACAAGTTAGTTCCAAATACTTCAAGCTTTTAAATATGATTTCTTCTTCTGGTCCTCCTTCATCAGTCATCACAACCTCCTCTAGCATCTTACAATATGTAATTGTCAAGCTTGTGAGGTGGACGAGACTTTTAGCAGTGAAAGGTGACGTGAAGTCCTTCAAGCCATTGCAGTTCCCCACTTCCAAGTGAATTAAATTTGTGAAAGATGCCAAAGTTGGTACCAATCTTATTAACCTAGAACATTCATATACAGCCAAATGTTCAAGGTTTGGAACAAGGGTGTCTAATGCAGAGTTATCATTCCATATATGCTCAAGCTTCTCCAATAGAAATAGCCACAATGTTTTAATTTGCGGGGGACTTTGTATACTACAATGACCAATTTCTTCTGAAGGAAAGAGTGTTTCAAAATAACCGCAACGTGCTTGAAGTATGGTTATAGCTGGGAATCTTTTGATCAAATCATTTAGATACTTTATTGGAGTTTCCTGAAAATATTGCAAACGAAGTAGTTCTGTCCTTTGAAAGACTTTTTTCTCATAGTTTCCATTCAACATCCTCATAGCATCCTTTTCATTTAGCGATATCTGCTCCAATTTTTCTGATATCTGGAAAGATAAAATAATTTGTTTATTTCATCATATGATCAATTAACAAGCTAACAAAACTTATTTCTTTGCAAAACACATGTATAAATATGTTGTGAGTGTATTTATTAATGACATATATAATTATAGTATATGTGTTTATCAGATTTTCTCAACCATCATTTTGTTTAAATAGAATTAATTTAAAAACAGATAAATAACTAGAAAAAGAGGGTGCATACCTTTTCAATATGAAATAAAGCTTGTTGGATTGGCAGGCCACCACAAACCCCTTTGAGCTGATAGGAATCCAAATGTTCAAATGCAAATATTTGCAATGCTTCACATCCGCTAACATTTAATTCCTTTAATGATGGACACTCTAGAGTATATCGTTTTGGATAGAAATCATTGAGCTGCCTCAAATTTGTTAGACACAAGATTCTTAGCAGAGGAAAGTGAAATTTAAGCTCCTCTAATCCTTCTTCATTTGGAACAATTTTCTCAACACCACAAGATTCAACGTTTAGCTCTTCAAGCTGCCTCAAATCTTGGCATAGTGATGATGAAAACACATATTTCAAGTTTGGGCATTCATCAACTTTCACAATTTGTAAATTCCCAAAGCTGATTATTTCTCCAGCTTCTTTATTCCATATGTGTTTCAAATTTGGGAGCCCCGAGAGTGTTAGTTCTTTCAACCCACTAACTCCCTTTGATTCCATTGTTGTGTCATTCAATGCTTTTACATCAAATACTGCTTCTAATGAATCACACTCTGCTACTTCTAGTTCCTCCAATGTATATAATAATTGCAGTAAAATTGATGAAAAAAGCGTGTTGGATAAGAATGTACATTTACGCACCACCATATGCTTTAAATTGCAGAATATTTTCTGCCCAACTTGGCTGTACCATATTTCTTTCAGTTCTGGATATTCCGAAAATTCCAAATGATTGAAGCTACTAAACATCACCTGTACAAATGATTATCAAGGTAAGTGAAAAGACAATAAGGGCATCGAGGCGGGTTAAACGATAACATTTAGCTACTTTCAGCTATTACACCAATTAATTCTATTCAAAGTATTAACTGACTCGTGTTAAATAAAAAATGTTACAAAATCATGACATAAAAAAAATATATCTAATGTAAACCTAAAAACAACTTGATCTTCATTTTGTTAATTCGCTCAGTTGTTAGATATGTGATGATTGTGGGTCAATAATATGCTTCCAAATCTATACATCCGCAGGAAGAACACAAGTAAACAAAGGCTAATAAATGCTGATAAAAGTTATATAATCAGAAAAAATATTTACAAAACAGTAAAAATTTTCTGACAATCATTTTTCATTTCACATAAACAATTGGCTTTTCTAACAATTTGTCTATACTTATTTTCTCATCGTATGGCAGGGGAAAATGATTTTTGAATACAAAGAATGATTTTCCCCCCTCTTATGCACATAAGAAATTTTTAGTCAAATCAAACATACCATATCCGCAAACAACTTCTTTATAGTCTTGTTTATATCACCTTCCCAATACACTTTTCCATCTTCTTTTGATGATATCTTTTGAAGCTTTGGTGCGCTTGTGTCTTTACCAGAGAAGGAGTCCATTCTTGGGCATTTGTTAATAACAACTTCCTTTAACAATGGAAGGTTTAAGAAGCAAATGCAGGAGCAAAACCTTTTTATCTTTGGCAAACACTCGAGCTCCAAAATTTCTAAGCTGCTGAATGCAATTTCATCTTCAGATCCCTCCTTCTCTTCTGCCACAACTTTCTCAAGGGAATTGCAATTACTTATTTTCATTTTTCTTAATTTGACCAGACTTCTTGCCGTTGATGAAGTAATTAAGTGAATCAATCCATTGCAATTTCCCACCTCTAAATTTGTCAAGTGACTAAAAGTTACAGAGGAAGGCACTAAGTGATTCAAATTGGAACATTTACCCACAAATAAGTATTCAAGATCCTCAAGAATTGGATCTATCTGAAAACCTTCTTTACATATATGCTGGAGATATGGCAATCCACCAAGTACCAATGTTTTAATTCGTGTTCCTATCTTAAATTTTCCTTTGGCATCTATAGGTATTGCTTCTTGGAATATCTCCCTAAAAGAACTCCATTCAACAAGTAGCTCACCAAGAGTGGTTATATTTTGGAGAAACCAATAGGGAAAAGTAGCATGGTCATCCTCAAAATGTGACAAAAAAAGACATTTGAGTTTGCTGAAGTGTTTCCCCAAAAATTGCCTTTGTAAAATCATGTTTGCATCCTCACTATCTAGGCCCAGCATCTCCAAGTTGCAAATCACCTATATACAACAAGAGTGGATCAAATATTTTATTCAGACCAACATAAACAGTTACAATACAGTGAGAAGAGAAGCAAGTGACAAATAAATAGCACCATAATCAAGCCTGACCAATTTTTGTAATAAAGAAAATTATTATGAAACAATGAATGCATTGACATACACACACACACTTATGGTGCTAAATAAATTAAGATTTGTTTTCATAACATTTCCTGTATATACCTCTTCAAGTGTGAAAAGAGGCTTCACAATTGAGATTTGGATTTTACTATCAAAAACTCTTTCTCGACTACTTGAACTTTGTGCCTTGAAGAGGTTCAATTTCAAACATCCCCGGATATCTAATTTCCTTAATAATGGACATAGTACTCTATGATTTCTAGCAAACAATCCCTCCAGTTCATATAAATTCCAAAGCACCAATGATGTTAAGCGATTGAACTCAAATTTGACAGAATTATCCACGGGGCCTCCCTTATCTGAAACAATTCGTTTCATCCTCCTTGCAGACTTTATGGTAATATCTTCAAGTTCAATAGCTTGCGTTGCAGTAGAGAATGGAAAAAGGTATTCCAAGTTCTCACAGCTTTCAACACACACAAGTTGCAAATTGTGGAAATGAAGGTTCGCTTGGTCAGCATCTCTACTCCAAATTTGTTTCAGCTTTGGCAAGCCAAGTAGATGGAGTTTCTTCAATTGTGAGACTTGTGTCAATGTCTCGTCTTCACTATGAATTTCTTCAGCAGTTAATTGGAATATCTCTTCCACTGAATCACAATCATTGACCTTTAATGTCTCTAGGTTTCCAAACGTTCCCTGCATATCAGATGGGAAAATATTCACAAGTTTCCCACAATTGCTCACCTCCAGACTCTTTAACCCCTCAAATTGAAAGTGCCATACTTTCTTCAAGCTTTTCATGCCTTTAATTACCATTGTCTCCAAGTTTGAGAGCCGGACCTGTAATCCAATTCACTTTAATTTATGAATCCAAAATAACCAACATTATAAAGAGTGATAATGAACTGAACTACACAAGAACAAATGTTTGATGTTATCAATATCAACTTAACATTTATTTCAAGTCGAATCACAGTACCTCCTCTAATGTAGTGCTGTTAATCCCCTTTGGAGCAATTATCTCCTCCATCATCTCACACTTACTTATTTCAAGGTGCTTAAGCTTTAAAAGACTTCCAACCACAGAAGATGAGAATAAATGCTTGAGGCTTCTACAATCCTCAACAGTCAAGTTAGCCAAATTGTGAATACAATTGGCTGCACAAAGGTCATCATCATCCCAAATTTTTTCGAGGTTCAATGAACTCAACTTCAGGGTCTCCAAACTAGAAAAACTAACCTGTGAACGAAAATAAAAAAGGAAAGGCGACAGTTTGGTACATACTGAAAAAGAATTAGCAACTAGGTCTCATGAATTTCATGGATAAATTACATACAGGTCTCAAAGAACTTGGGAATCATTTCTATAAGCTGTAAAAACGGTAAAATGTCTAACATTTTGTTTTAACAAAAATGGCTAATTTTCCCTTCTTCGCCTTTGATCTTTGAGCGCGGATGGATGACTAGCTAGCTAGACCCACCAGCAAGGCAATATTATTACTGGTATTAAGGCCAGGAGGTGGAATATTTATAGGTTTTCCAAATTTTATAAATTAATTCTTTGGAATTGAAAAATGTTTGCACTGAAAATTAATTTTAATAAGACTAAATTATATAAAATTTTCCTGAATTTGGGGTAAGTTGCATTTAATTCATAACATTTTAAAATATAAACATAACGCCTATCCTTTTGTTTCTTTATCATGGACCCATTGCTATTAAGTTACCTCTTTGATGAAAATTGCCACATAAGAATAATTAATAGAAGACACTTGACATCCTATATAGCATCTTACGTAAGTTAATAATTTTATAAAACCCTCTTGGATTTTAGGCCAGTTGCAAAAAATTCCTCAAAACTATAGGAGGTTAAATTTAAATTTTAAAATGTTAGGAGGTTAATTATATGTGACTGGAAAACTTTATTTCTATACATATGAAAAATTCTTAATAGTGTTTTTGTTAATTTTTTTAATCATCCAAACACAGGCTTGGATGACCTATGAGAAAAACTACATTTTTGAGTTGTAAATACAAAAATTTTAATTGCATGATTAAGAGAAGTAGAAATTGTAAATAGTATAACATTAAAAAAAATTGCAAGTAATTTATGAGTTAAAAAATAGAAAACTAAGGTAACAAAAAAAAAATAGCAAACTAAGAATTGTAAAATTTAAAGATAAGTAACTTGCCCAAAAAAAAAAAAATTAAAAAACGAGCAAAAATTTTAAAATGGATCTATAAAGTTTGAAAAACATGTGAAAAAAGGTATAAGTTGAAAAACATGTGAAAAAAAAAGGTCAAAGGTCTAGAAGAATGTTTTAGATATTTTACTTGGGTTAAAATTGATACTAAAGAATCTTGGGAATTGTACGTAATTTATCAAATTTGTGGGACAAAATTACTATTTTTCCTAAATAAAATACACAACAAAATTGGATTAGCATGATAAAAATTTTGAGAATTTCGATCAAACAATGAATAATGTGTATGATTAAAGATTTTTACAGTGTACCTCATTAGTAATTTTATGGAAATTAAAATAAAAAGTTTATTAAAAAATTTCAATAGTTTAATATTTCACTTCTTGACATATAAATTTCGTTTAAAAATTACCATACATCGTCAGTATGATGGTCACATATGATGCAGTCATTTGATTTAGTGCTCGTTTGGAAGAGCTTATTTTTGGGCAATAAGTGCTTATAATTCGTGATTCACGGTATACGAGGTAAGTATGTGAGAGGAGTTTTTTCTCGGCTTGCGTAAATTGGGCTTATTTTCTCAAATTAAGCTCTCCCAAACATGCCTTTAAATTGTAAATAAACAAATGGAAAAAAGAAGAAGAAGCATACCTTAATGCCATTAAATAACGATGTGGTTGTCATGCAAGATGTGAATTCATTTGAGCAGAAATCATGGATAACTGGCAAATGACATAGACTCAAGGAACGCAGTGAATTAAACTCAATCTTTTCATCAGTAGTTATAATACTATCCGCATTTTCAATGTACAAAACCATCTGCATTGAATTGCATTTGGAAACTTGGATCTCAACAAGTTGAGAAAGAGCTTTTACCATTAGAACAGATAAGAGATATACCAATTTGTCACAATTTTTGACTTTGATGATAGTAAGCTTGCGAAAGCAATTAACAGGAAGTGGGCCATGACATATCTTCTCTAAGTTGTTGAGATTGTGAAGTACTAGTGTTTCCAATTCTGGGAACAAGCCATAAGTTTCATTCCTCTCTATTGTGTTGATAATATGCTGAACTTGGCCATTATTTTGGATATGAAGATGCTTCAGTTGAGGAAATCCTTCGCCTTTCAAATCAAGAAGCACATCCGAAATTCCATCGACTTCATCTAAGTACAAGTCTTCCGCTCGTTTAATCAACGCCTTAATCCCAGGTTCCAAATGTATGCTAGTGCCAAGCTTTAGCTTTAGCAACCTTGAGGTCCTTTTGTTGCTTGACCATTCCCATTTATCTCCAATGACAACCTTGTATCTCTCTAACTTGTCAAACATCATGTCCATCGACAAAATCCAAGCCTCACGAATATGAATTTCTAAAGTAGTCAAACTTGTCAAACACCCAAGTTCAATGAGACTCTTACATTTCATGTTTTGCATAGCTGAACTTTCCTCCTCCCACTTAATTGAGGTGTTGCCCATATAAAGTTCTTCTATTTTAGTCAACTTGGACAAAATGTTGGGTGGCATGTTCTCAATTCTAGAATTGCTCAAATCCAACATTCTTAGATGAGCCAGTTGTTCTATTTCACTTGGAAACTCTTCCATGGATGAATAAATGAAACTAAGAACTTCTAAATTTTTCAAGGCACCTATTCCAGTCAAATGTTTCAAAGTGCATTGATCCAAACACAATGTTTTAAGTTTGGATAAGGAAACAAGAGATCGAGGCAATGAAGATATTATTAAGCCTGTCAAATCTAATGCTTCAAGGCTTCCCATTCCCTCAAAAAAGGAGTCTGAAATTTTCAAAGTCCAATTCTCAGTGCATCGTAAATGAAAAAATTTCAAATTGGGGCAATCTAACTTTGAAGGAAGTTCTTGTAGAAAACATGGGTTTAAGATTATCTGGGTAAACCTTTCATGAAAACCCTTGCTCAACCAATCTTGCATCTTCTCATTTCTTTTCAACACAAAAACATGTTCTTTCTTATAAGCAATGGAAACAGCCACCTCACGAACAAGATCATGCATTTCAATCACATCAGTCTCACTTGCATCATCCTCAAGTAACAAACAAGATGCCTTCAATTCATGAATTATACTATATAGTCTATTTCTTGAATCTTCAACAGTATCTTTATGTTTCAGAATACCCAAACCAATTACATATTTCAATAAGTCACTAACCCACATGGATGGTCCAAATACACCACAAAGCAAGAATACTTTCTTCACGTCATCATCTTTCAATCGTTCGTAAGTAAATTCAAAAGACTTATACACGTCTCCATTATCAAATCTCTTTAAGTTGTCCAAGACATCTTTCCAATAATAACGAATATTCTTATTATATTTCAACGACTTTGCAATTGAGACTATCATAAGAGGCAAACCTGCACATTTTTGAACCACTTGGGTTGCTATCTGTTTCAAATCAGCATCTTTAATAGCATCACCAATCATATCTTCAAACAAACTCCATGATTCTGCATCATTTAATACTTTAAGAGAATTTTTTTTTTGAGTCTCGTTCATATCTAAAACATCTGAACGTCTAGAAGTCAACAATAATTTGCAACCCTGATAAGTCTCATTCTTCTGTGAAACATCTAAACGCTTAGAAGTCAATGATAATTTGCCTCCTTTAAGATCATCTTGCTCAGGAGGAATTCCCAACTTGTCCAAATCAATTTTCTCCCACAAGTCATCTAGTATGATAAGGATATTTTTCTCCATTTTTATTCTTGCACACAATTGGTCGGCTCTGCCAATTGAGGTTGTCTCGTCCAAGTGCAAGCCCAATTGGTATGCAATCTCATCTTGAACTCTTTCAACATCCAATGTTTGGGATATAGTTGCCATAGCCACCATATCAAACAACTTGTCATCCTTAACATGTTTGGCAACCTCTTTAGCTAGAGTGGTCTTTCCTACCCCGGGCCACCCATAAATTCCAACTTTTCTTACTTTAGGGTCGGTCAGAGACAATATAACCTCCTTCTTCAATGAGTTTCTTGACTCAAGCTTTTCACTGCCTGGAGTAGCAAAAATTAAGTTGGCATTGCTAGAAGCAAGAACATGCCCAACTCTACCATCAAACGTCCCCTTTTCCATCAATTTAGCAATGGAGGATGCCATTTTCTTTGCTTTTCTACCAAGTTGATGCCGTGATTTCAAATTAGGACATGACCATTTCCAACACCGTACACTAGCATGAGGTTCATCTTTATAAAGTGTCTCTACTTTTTCCATGATCTCTTTAAAATCATTTTGCCACTTTACTACATCAGCTTCAATCCCTCTTCCATTCCTTCTTTCTGCTTCAATTTCATGCTCGATGCGAACTTTTCTTGTCTTCAACTCCTCAAAATCTTTGTTTAGCTCCTTCATATTTTCTTTGTAAAATATTACATATTCCACTTGCCTTCCAATGGGTATCACAGTTAACTCTGCTATTTTTCCAGCAATAGCACTGAGAACTTCCATACTTGATACTTACTTCCTGAATAAAATGATAATAAATTTAATACTTGGATTGGATCAGTTCTAAAGATAATTTTGAAACACCCCCCCCCCCAAAATTAAAAATAGGGACGCTCGCACAAATCCCACACACATATACAATAATTGCTTTGCCTTAACTAGTAAGAGGCAATATGATCAATAGTAAATCCGAAATAGCTCTCAAATTTGACTTCAATTCATCAATATAGGTTTTAAAGGGTTCAATGCATATGTGTATTATTCATGTGAGTACTATCTCTATTTCCCTCTTTTCTTCCCCTGAAATATGTGGCTCTACTTGCTCAGTTTAATAAAATACTTCTTTCTTGTTTTCAACTTGCTTTGAATTTTATGACAATAGGAAAAAATTGAAACATTAATTCAAGGATTTGTTTTCAAATTGGTCATTAAATCGATTGAGACATTAGTTTAAGGATCAATGTCCTTACCGTATATCGAACCAAAGTTGAACCGGTCATGGTTAATTTACTATAATCTTAATTTTATATCTTAAAAATTACATTAGAAATGGCATTTTATAAGATTTTATTTTATATTATTAAATTTATAAGATGAGATTAATCATACGTTTACAAAATTACTGTAAACTTGTTTAATATTCAAGAGCTCACATTCACTAGGTGAAGAAAATGATAACTCATTAGGTACTTTTAAGAGGCTCATTCAAACTAAATTAGAAAGATAATTTTAAAAAAAATAGATAAATAATTAGAAATACAAAGGTTATATATATATATAGAGAGAGAGAGAGAGAGAGAGAGTTCAAGATTTAAACAAAATAAATCACCAAAGATTGAAGAAAATGAAAAGAAATGTAGTGGAGGAAGAAGGGCTTAGCCATGTAAGTCCCACATTAAATATGTCAAATAGAGAAACACAACAACTCGGCCCAAATAAGCCCAAAAAGTATAGGACCAAGCACAAAATTGAGCTTTTTTAGGCTAGCCTGAATAGGTCCACAGAAATCTAGGCCAAGCCTGTTTAGGTTCAGACTAAACCCAAACATCTGAATGCTTTTTTTGAACGTTTTAAAATTTAAATACTTTACTTGAGCATCACAAATGAAGGTTGAGGTCGTAGATTGAGGCAGTGATGAGGACATATGAGGAAGTAATTAGAGTTTCCATTTCATGGTTTGTGTGTAATTACTGGCCAATTTAAATTGAATCTCTCTCTTAGTGACTTAAATGTGTTGGCGTTTACTAAATTTAGTGAGTGGTCTGTATTTCTAAATGGGAGGTTGTTCTTAATTCCTATCACCTATAGCAATAACAACTTAATGAAGTTTAACACGTCCAAGAAAACAAGATGCCACTACTGATGAGAAAAATAATAAGAAGGAAGTAAAGTTACATTATATATGATAGTGTAGTTAAGTAACTCAACTATAGAGCTTACTATCAATCAGATTAGTTAGTCTAGTTGGTTAAAATGTAACCACTTTAGTTAAGCTGAGTTAGAAGAGCACACACGGATGTTTTCTATATTATGTATCTACTGTATAGAGATTAAGCATCAATAATATACACCACTTCTCTGTTTCCTTCGACTCTGCTCTCTCTCTTTCTCTGTGTGACTACCTTTATGGTATCAGAGCCTTCAAATTCTGAGATCATGGTGTCGTCTTCAACTAGCCACTCTTCCTCTCTAATTCAATCGACGAAGGATGTGGTGATCTTTTCACACCTTGTGTTTGTGAAGTTAGATGAGAGTAATTTTTGATTTGGAAACACTAAGTACTGTCAGCAATTCGCGGTCATGATCTTCAAAGCTTCATTGACAAATCTGTCGAGGCTAAGCCGAAATACCTTACGAATGATGAAGATCTTGAGAGCTTTCATCTTAATCTGTTATATCGTGCCTGGGAGTGTTAAGATCAGCTCCTTACCTCTTGGATTTCGTGCTCAATGTCGGAAGCCATGCTCACCAGAATGTCAGCTGTGAAATCGCCTTGCAGATTTGGGAGAAAATCCTTGCTCACTTTTCCTCTCAAACAAAGGTTAAGGTTCATCAACTCAAGTCTCATCTAAAGAACACTAAAACAGGCCGTCTGTCAGCGAATGAGTTCTTGTTGAAAATAAAGAGCATTACCGATGCTCTTGCTAGAAATGGACATCCGATCAGTGACTCTGACCATATTGAGTTGATCTTCGATGGTTTCTCTGAGGAGTATGATTTGTGGATCGCTGCCTTGACTACAAGGTCCGATCCTTATACCGTTGATGAGATTGAATCTCTGCTTATTGCTCAAGAAGCTCGAATTGAAAAGAACCAAACGAGTTCTGTCATTGCTATTGCAAATCTAGCACATACCAAACCTCTTACTAGAGGTGGTGGTCGATATAGTCGCGGTCATAGACGTTCCTACACTTATAGTGCATCTTCTTCTAAATCTTCCTCTTCTGGTGATCGATCAGTTGTGTAGTGCCAACTCTATGATAAGAAAGGGCACAAAGCTCGTGATTGCTGGCATCGCTTTGATGAATCCTTTCAAGGCTTATCTCTATCTGGTAACCACTCCAAGAACGATTCGAGTGCTCTAATTGTGCCTCTGAATGTGTTGGTGATCCTGATTGGTACCTGGACTCTGCAGCAGCAACTCATGTTACTCATGATGATACAAACATCACTGGTAAATCAGGTGATAAAGTTATTGATCTTATTTACATTGGTAATGGTAAAAGCTTGTTAGTTTATTACGCTGGCTCTTCTACCTCTGTTCTTCCAGATTCTTAGTTTCATCTTATGCTAAAAGATGTTCTTCATGTCGCTGACATATCTAAAAGATTCTTTATATTCCTAAATTGTGTCTTGATAATGATATACTAATTGCCTTCTATTCAAATGTTTGTGTGATTAAGGATCTATAAACTAATTGGCTTCTCTACTAAGGAAGTTTAGAAAAATCTTCTCCTGCACATGGTCAGGTGGCACCAACACCTATTAACCGAATGGTGACAAATTCTATGAATGGCATCTACAAGCCTAAAGTCTTCGATGTTGAGATTGAACCAAGCACTATTACAGAAGCACTTGAATCTCCAGTATGGAAGAGGGCTATGGATGAGGAGCATGATGCTCTTCTTAAGAATAAGATATGGCATTTGGTTCCTCTACCTCCTAATAGACAAGCTATTGGTTGTAAGTGGGTTTGGAAGACCAATCCTGATGGGAGCACTGCAAGTTCAAAGCCCAACTGGTAACCAAGGGCTTTCATCGAAGGAAAGGTTTTGATTTCAATGAAACATTCAGTCCAGTTGTTAAACCTGTTACCATTCGTACTATTCTCTCTATTGTAGTTAACCAAAAGAGGTGTTTAAGGCAAATTGATGTTCACAATGCCTTTTTGAATGGCACACTACATGAAGAGGTTTACATGCAGCAACCTCCAAGATGTGAATATAGCAACAAGAGTCTGGTATGCAAACTTGATAAGGCATCATATGGTTTAAAACAAGGTCCTAGGGCTTGGTTTGAAAATCTGTCTAGTGTTTTTCACAAACTTGGCTTTAGTAGCAGCAAGTGTGATCAATTATTGTTCATTCATGTAACAAATGTTGGCTCTTATAATGTTTTGATGATAGCAAACCTTGATATCTAAGTAAATTTTGACAAGAAAGAAGGATGGCACAAGGTTGACTTAATGATTCAAGTCTCTCAAGTGAAGAATTCATGCATTCGAGTGCTATGAGTGTTTATTGAAAAACTTGAATCAACAAGTCACTTGAGTAATGTTTTCCCACTTCAAGTGATTTGAAAATAGAAAAGTGGAACTTCGTGGTGATCTTCTCTGTCTTAGAGAAATCACTCAAGTCGTCTTAGCACTTGAGCGATGACCAAGTAGAACCAAGATTAACCAAAGAGGATCACTCGAGTGATAGTGGATGCATTCGAGTGATGAAGCTTCACTTACAAAATTCCAGCGAGCCATTCAATTTTGATCAGATCAAATAATGGGTTCAAAGATAAAATCACTCAAGTGATATGGTAAGCACTTGAGTGATGAGCATTACTTGTAGGTTACTCGAAAGTGATCAGAAAGTTTGTGGTCTAATGAGAACAAAACACTCAAATGACAAGTTGTGCACTTGAGTGATACACATCTCTTCCTGTGCTTCTAAGTCAAGATCACTAAAGTGACAGAAGGATAACTTGAGTGATGACCATCACTTGCAAGTTACTCGCAAGTGATTCTGAGGTGATGAGATCTTTCATATAGAGATCACTCGAGTGGATGGTAAATCACTCAAGTGATTAAAGATCACTTACAAGTCACTCACAAGTGATCAGAAAGTATTGCAATGTTATAAAGGAAGATCACTCGCGTGATAAGTTGAGCACTCAAGTGGTATGAATCACTTGCAAGTCACTTAATAGTGATAAAACTCATTTTCACAAATCTAAGGCATATACACTCGAGTGATATCATTGTCAAACACATCTCTACCAAGTCACTCGGTAGTGATGATCAACATGCCTTAACTAAGATCACTTAAATACTCGAGTGACAAAGTAAGCAATTGAGTGATAAGAAGTGATTGTTTATCTGAAGCTTAGAATCAGCGTCTTGATAATTTTGATACCTATTGTAAACATCTTGATCAACACCCTAACCTCTTATACCACTTCTAAATGTTACTAATCAAACTTATGTATGAGTTTCATGTGTTTAATCTCTGAATTAGCTTCAAAATTTTAAAAAGCAAACTGTTGTTAGAAGCATTAAATGCGATGTAGCCTCAACCAACCTGAACACTCTCTTTCATCAACGATTACATTTATTCTTTGATGGATAGATTCAAATACTCTCAACAATCACTAAAATCATTCTACCTATAAATACGAAAGCATTCAAGACGGAGCAACTACCTACGACAAAAAAAACTCCGTTGCAATAAGTGTGCTATGTTTTCTTGATATTCCTTGATAACTCTGATATTCCTTTGTTCTTCAGTATTCATCTATCAATTCTTTGAAAGAGAATTTGTAAACACATTTATTACTCTTGTGAAGAGAATCTCAAGGTAGTGGACCTTGAGTAAAGGTATTTGCTTACAAAGTGTAAGAGGAAGTGAGTATCCTGTTAAAGAGCTTGCTTGTATTGTGGTGCCAAGAACTCATCAAATCTTGAAACTTTTGTGGAAATCTTAGAGGCATTCTAAGGACTGGATGTAGGTCAAGTGGTTGAGACCAAGCCAGTATAAAACTCTTATGTACACTTCGGTGAAATTTCTTCAACTCTCATCTCTTGGTGAAGTTTGTTAATTGTAGTTTTAAATTTTTAACATCACCTAATTCACCCTCCCTCTTGGGTGAAACGTTGACACTAACATTTAGTACCAGAGCTTTGTCTTCTTATTTCAGGGTTAACATCCTAAGAAGGATCCTATGGCGAGCATGGGTGAAGGAATATTACCAGATGGTGCCTCCATCATCAAACCACCTGGCTTTTGTGTAGAACACTTCTCCTTCTGGAAGGCAAAATTCAAAGTGTTTGTGATCGCTACTGAATATGGCCTATGGCAAGTTATTCAAGATGGAGATTATGTGCCAATGAAGACTGTGGAGGAACGTTTGGTTCCAAAAACACCAACAGAGTTTGATGACAATGGTAAGAAACTTGTAACACTCAATAGCAAGGCAATCCTCATTATCCAAAGTTCCTTAAATTAAAAAAAGTATTTTAGAATCTGTACACTTCCTTCTGCCAAAGATATGTGGCAAACTTTGAAAATAGCTCATGAAGGAACCTCCAAAATTAAGGAAAATAGAGTCAACACTCTTGTCACAGAGTTTGACTTGCTCAGAATGAAATCAGGAGAAACAATTGCTGAGTTTGAACTCAGATAAACATTTGATCCATATAGCTCACCCCACCTAATGAAATTAAGAATGCCATTGTTGCATGCCCCTTTTTGGAGTGTTTGGGTGGCCCATTTTTGTATGAAATCGATCAGATTTTAACTGGTTGACCAAGATTTTGATCGGTTTGGCCAACTCTCGGTTTTCAGTGATATAGCAAACCGAGGTTCACTTCCCAGTCCAATCAATTGAACCGGTCAGTTTGGTGTGATATTCTAAACCTGAGGTCTAAATAAGTATTTTCATTCCATTGACAAGCTAAAACAAGTTACTTTCCAGAAATTAGAAAATAAAATCCTTAAGCTGCAAGAGACTAGCTTGGTCTAAACAAGTATTTTTATTCAGATTTTTTTTTTTTTTTTTTTTGGTTATCGGCTCTATAATCATATATCACGTAGGCACTAACATTAGGCCCTGAAATTGAATAATCAAGTTAGTTAGTGAAGCCACCTATCCCTTTTTTCTCAAACTTGATAGTTGCCTCTCTTATTTAATTACACACCATTTTGTTTTCTGGGAAAGGGAATCATTGATCAGCTAAATGAGATTCATACGAATGCCTCTGCCATTCATACTTTCCAAAAAAATTGATTCTCATTGAACTCCAAGGATTTTCAACATAGCTATTTAATAACTTCGAAAGTAGTATCCAATAACGAAGTGTAACACGTCAAAGGGAAAAAAACAAAGAGAAAAGATGCCACTTCGTTATAAAACCAATACTGAGAGAAACAATAAGAAGGAAGTGAAATTTACGTTATATAAATACACACACACCTTACCAAATTAAAGTGGATGAGAGGCGATGTTGTGATTGTACTTCTCCTAGCGCTGAGTTGAAAATAAACAGATTAATTATTCAATTCATACCATTAATTATTAGTTATTTTATCTAAAATATAATATCTAGTTTTAAACTACAAACAAGATTTAATATTACGAATCAGACATTGTATTACGAACCCGGTGTACTAATAACTATCAAGAGGAAGACTCTACCTGCAACACGATTATTGATCAGCACAACTTGTCTCTCTTGAACTATATATGTAGATGAAGTAGCCTCTTTCTAAATCTCCAAGGCAACGATTTTCTCCTCTTCTTTTTTCAGATTTTTATACAAGACTGATCACAATGAAAAGCAACAGACTTTGTTCAAACCAGACGCCGACTTTAAAATAAAAAAAAACACACACACACACACAATGTTTTATATGTAAACTGAAGAAGAAGAAAGAAAACCCTGAAGGGAGATTTTTTATTTAAAGATTTTTATGGGCATATTATTGACGAGAAAACAACAGAGATAAAGCAGGAAAATGACAATATATTTTTTTTAAAAAAAAAAACAGCTTGTTGGCGGAAAACAGCAAAACAAGTTTTATCTAAAAACTGGGAAGAACAAGGAGTGAATAGATACATGGCAGACACAAGAACTAGAAGATCAGGGCTTGTTAGGAAACGAAAGTTTGAAAAACAGAGTGTGCTCATAAAAAGTTTGAGAAATAGGAAGCGGTGAATGAATATAAGATGACCTCCAACAAGAATATGTAAACAATGCCCAAGTATATTAAGATGCAGAAAAAGAAGACAACGACGAAGACAAGGACTTAGTTGATAGACCCAAAGACTCTTTGCACAGTTGTAGTGAACTTTACCATTCACAAAGATCAGTACTGCTATTTAGTATTTACTGAGTTCCAAGCTCTGTCTGCCGACAAGCTTTTAAATGGGTTGTCTACACTATATATATGTGCTTACATTAGAAAAAGAGTTCAAGATTTAAACAAAAAACATCAAAGATCATGGCAAGAAATGAAGCAGAGGAAGAACGGCTTAATTGTAAGTCCCACATTAAATATGTCAAACAGAGAGCCAGTATGGCTGAAATAAGCCCAAAAATTTATAGAACCAAACATTAGAATTAAAACTTTTCAGGTTAGCCTGGTCCAAAGAAATTTGGGCCAGGCTTATTCAGGTTAAAACTAAACCCGAGCATCCGAATGCAATTTTTTTTGTGTATTAAAATTTAAATACTTAATGGGCATCCCTAAATGAAGGTTGTGGTGATAGATTGAGGCATTGATGAGGATATATGAGGAAGTAATTAGAGTTTTCTTTTCACAGTTTGTGTTTAGTATCCAATTTAAATTGAATCTCTCTCTCAGTAACTTAAATGTGTTGGCTTTTCCTAATTTTATTGAGGGTTCTGTATTTTTAAGTGGGAGGTTGTTCCTGATATTCATCATCTATAGCAATAGCAACTTAATGAAGTTTAACACGTCAAGGAAAAAAAAAAAGATGCCACTACTGATAAGAAAAACAATAACAAGGAAGTAAAGTTACATCCCACACACACACAACCCTCTTACGCAAATTAATGGATGAGAGGCGCTGACGTGGTTGCCATTCTCCAAGCTTGAGGTTTGAGAAAGTTCTGTGATTGGGAGCAAACAGATTTACAAAGTATTCAATTCATACATAGCATTGATTATTAATTATTTTTTCTCTAAACACTTGCAAGTAACTATCAAGAAGCAGACTCTACCTGCAACAGTATTGATCAGCACAATTTCTGTCTCTCTTGAACTATTTAGATGAAGCAGACTCTTTCAAAATCTCCAAGGCAAAGCCTTTTTTTTTTTTTTTGAGATTTTTATGCAAGTTTGATCACAATGAAAAACAAAAGATTTCGTTCATGCGAGATGACAATTTTCATTTTTTATAAACAAAATTTTATATATGAACTTAAGAGGAAGATAAAAACCTTTGAAGGGTGATATTTGTTTTTGTTTTTTGTTTTTTTAAGATTTTTATGGGTAGATGATGATTGACAAGAAAACAACAAAGCTAATGCAGAAAAATGACAATTTTTTTTTTTTTTTGGTTTTTGAAAAGTAGCTTGTATGCGGAAAAACAGAAACACAATGCAAGGTTGATCTGAAAACTGGGAAGAACAAGAAGGATGGAATAGATGTATGGAAGACACAAGAACTAGAAGATCAGGACATGTCAGTAAGTGAAAGTTTGATTTGGAATGATTTGTTCTGAAACATGAAGGAAACAGAGGAACAAGTTTGAAAAACAGAGTGTGCTCACAAAGAGTTTGAGAAATAGGAAGCAATGAATATCAGATAATCTCCAACAGGAAGAAGAAAGACAAAGGATGAAAAAGACAGACGAAGAACTGGGGAAGAAAGAGAGAGAGAAATTATTGTAAGCTGTCCATTCCCAAAAACAATTATTGTAAGCTGTCCATTCCCAAAAACAATTATTGTAAGCTGTAACCAACCGATTGGCTTCTTTTCAATCTTGTTTGTGATATGTTTGGGCCTTCTTAACCTGTGTCTGTGTTTAGTATCACTTATTTTTAGATAATAAATTTTTATTACACAAGTTGAGATAAAACTCCTCTCACATATTTACCTCGTATACCGTAAATTATGATTTATAAGCATTTATTACCTAAAAATAAGTTATTTCAAACCAACATTTTAAAATTTTGAAAACGCGTTATTTTGGACAGATGTGAAAGTTGTAGACATTTTTTATGTGTTTTTTTTTGTAAAAAGTTATTTTTCTACTCTCATGATTTTATTATATCAATGAGCAGAAAGGTTAGCAGCGTATGGTTCTGATGATTCCATCAGTTGGGTCGGAGGTCAAACTAATGGAGTAATAATTAAATAAAATTTTAATAAAAAAATAGCTATATACACATATAATAAGATAAATGTAAGAAATAAATGCATAATAGATCTATTTATAATATATGAAACTTTCAATTACATAAAAACCATCTAACAACAAATAGTCTGAAAATATATTGAATTTTTTAGAGGTCAACTTTTTTTAAAAAAAAACTTTTTCAGCATTTTTCCACTAGCTCAAAAAACAGCCCGGTTTTCTAAAACCTAATTCCGGCACAATAGCAGCTTAACTCTAGTCCAACACAACTAAACCATAAAAAGGGTTTTTGGTCTAAATCAATTCGTTAGCAAGCAAGACCGGTTTCCAATTCTTTAAAGTTTAAATATTGTAAATAGGCTATTCTCACGTACTTCAATATATTTGAAATAGTAAATTTTTTTAATATTCTCATTTTATAATATTTATAAGGTAAAGTATACTTTTAGCTCTTAAGTTTTACATTATGTATAATATTAATTCCTTAAATTCATAAAGCATATTTTTGATCCAATATTTATAACACTCTTAATATTATTAATGAAAATAAATTTATATTTTTAAACTAAAATAAACCGGTAAATTATTGTAAGTAAAATTAATGTTTTGATATTTAGATTATTAAACTAAATTTTTTTTAATATAAAAAAGGTTTTGATATTGACTGCTTCATTAGGCTTTTAGATATTATATTTTTCAATTTATACATATTTTAAATTTAAGATTAATAACATTTAATTATACAGTCACTATTTAAATTTTCTACCTTAACATTTTCTGTTAGCAACATTACGGATATTCAAACTAAAAATATACTTTATAAAATTAAGGAACAAAAAATATACTTTAAGTTATACTTTAGCCTTATTTATATTACTTATGCAATGATATAATCATGGTTTCAAAAAAGATTTAAATTTTTTTTATTAGCGTGAACTAATTCGCAAAAAAAAAAACGAACTAATTTAAAATGTAATTTTGGAATAAAAAAGTGAAAACTTATCCAGAGAATTAAACAAAAAAAAAAACAAAATAATAAAAAGTTACTACAGCGCAGCGCTTTTCATGCCCCATCTTTATTAGTGGCCGACAACTCTTCTATCCACATCCTTTGAAGTTCGGATCAAAGATTAAAGACAATGCTAGTGCCCATAGATTGTAATAATGTCTTGCTCCCTTTGATTTGAATATACGATAAAATTAATTTAAAAGTTTTTTTAAAAAGATTAAAGAAATTAAAGAAATTATTTAATTATATTATTTATTATATATCTTTAGATTATATGTCAGTTAAATTAATTAATTTTGAGAAAAAAATATAAATATAAATGCTTTAAGCTAATTTAATTAACTTCTTTAATTCCTTTAAAAAAGTCAACTTTACCTTATAATTAAAATCGGAGATAGTATTATTTAATTTAGAGAAAATTAATCTGGAGATCTTCATATTTTCCGATGATTTTGAATCAGGCCCTTCGAGTTTTATCTTTTTATTGGATCCTTTAATTTTTTTTACTGTTCTGTTAGTCCTACCGTTAAATAATGAGTAACCACGTTAAAATTTGCTGTTAGAAAGTCTGAAACGTCCAACTCCTTTCATCATAGCTTACAAACCAAGTCTGGACAAAAAATTGGGACTTCCAAGCCCAGGTAAGTTACAAGTTTTAACACTTGTTACTTCCCTTTTCCATTGGTCGGTGACAAACACATTGGGAAATGTTGTAATGGATGGGCGTTAGTGTTTTTTTTTTTTTTAATTACAGTTTTAGATCCACTACTTGTATCATTGCCTCAATACGTAGATGCTCAGTAAGAAAGTCAGGAGGGGGTATACTAAACTGAAACACCCCTAAGCCCCTATTCATTGATTCCTTTGCAAGCAAGTCAGCTGCAGAATTTGCTTCACGACAGCCCCATTCCACAGCAACTTCCCACTCTCGGCTCAACAGGTGTTTAATCTCTGACAATAACCAGCATGTCTGTGTTCTTCATCCTATCCTTCCTCAATGAGTTGTATTGCCTCTTAACAATCTGACTCAATTATGACTCCACTAAGCTTCATTTCCCAAACCATCTTGAGGCCTATTAGAATTGCCTATAACTCTGCTAGAAGACGGCTCTCAGGTCCGATACCAAACATAAAACCCCTTAACACATTACCCTCTTGGTCTCAAAAAAGACCTCCCCAACCTGCCGCAGCACTACCTGTGCCACTTGCTCCGTCGATGTTTAATTTAACCAATCCCTCTAGTTTTTAACTATGATTATTGAGAAGTTTTCATTTGTACTCAAATTAGCTTATCATTATTTGCAGATTTAAAATTTGGGTTGCCTCTTCTAGAACTAGGAATTGTCCTCGTCTTTATTCCAAGTGATCTAATCTAATTTATTTGTAATTTTTTTATTTTGCCATAATATCCATGGCATACAATACTTTCCATCCATTCTGCCCTTTGATTATTGCTCGAGTGGAAGTATTTGCCCGTTTATTCTAGTCTGTCACTTCATATACAGACGAGACGTTCATCTAGACAAGGATTTTGAGCATCCTTGTTGATCTCAGGTAATGGTTATGGGATCTTATTTATTGCTTTCTGACAAAAGATCTCATCGAGTTAGCTTGCTAGTGGCTGTCCTTCTCCTAGCATGAGGTTTGAGAAAGTTCTGTGATTGGGAACAAACAGATTTATAGCCTGTTTGGGATCATGTTCAAAAAGTTTGTTCACGTAAGTCGATACAAAACTCTTTCACATGTTAAAAATATTCTAAAAATATATTGAAACTTTGTATAGAGGTCAATGTTTTTTTCCTTAATTCTTTGAGCATTTTTCCATCAGCTGAAAAAATAGCCCGATTTTCTAAAACCCGGTTCTGACACAGTAGCGATTTAACTCTAGTCCAACACAGGTTTACCATGAAAAGGGTTCATGGTCTAAATCAATTCCTTAGCACCCAAGTCCGGTTTCCAATTTTTTAAAGTTTAAATATTGTAAATAGGCTATTCTCGAGTCCATCAATATATTTGAAATAGTAAGATTTTTTAATATTCTTATTTTTATATTACTTAGAGAGTAAAGTATACTTTTATTTCTTAAATTTCGCATGAGATACACTATTGATTCCTTAACTTTATAAAATATACGTTTAGTCTAATATTTTTAACACTGTTAATATTACTAATAGAAAATATTGGTATAGTAAACTTGAGCTATCACTGTCCAGTTGATAAAGCATATTTAAGTTTCATTTTTTTAGTATAATATATTTATGTTTGTAAACTAAAATAAACAGATAAATTGCTGCAAATGAAATTGATAGTTTGATATTTAAATTATTAAACTAATCTTTTTAAATGCAAACCTGGTTATGATATTGACTGTTTCATTATATTTATAGATATTTTTTAATTTATATATATTTTAAATTTAAAATTAGTAGCATTTAATTATACAGCCACCACTTAAGTTTACACCATCATCGCTTGAGTTTGATGCTTTAGCGTTTTCTGTTATCAACATTAAGGGTGTTAGAATTATAGGATTAAAATGATACTTTATAAAATTAAGGGATTAAAAATATACTTCATGTAAAATTAAAAAACTAAATATATACTTTAACCTTACTTATATTACTTATGCAATGATATAATCATAGTTTCAAAAAAAACAATCAAGAACTAATTCAAAATGTCTGGCAAAAAAAAAAAAAAAAGAACTAGTCCAAAATGTAACTTTGGCATAAAAAAGTGAAAAATTATCCGGAGTATTAAACGAAAACATTTACTAAAAATTGCACCGAACACCGAATTAATTGGAGTATTGAATTAAGGGTCAATAAATTAAATAGGAGTTAAATTGGGATTAGACCGGTGAAAAATAAATATTTCAAATTTATTTATATGAAATTATGTGTAAAATTAATAAAATATGATTTTTTAAAAAATAAAAAAATAAAAAGATGGATGCACCAATCCATACAATTCTCCCATAAGACCGATACAAATTGATTGGACCGTCAGTTCACGGGTTAATAAAAAATTACTGCACCTTTTTTGTGCCCATCTTTATTAGTGGCCGACAACGCTTGTATCCACGTCCTTTCAAGTTCAGCCTAAAGAGTAAAGGGACTGGTACCTATTGCTTGCAATAATGGCTTATTATTTAATTTAGGAAAAATTAATCTAACATCTTTATATTTTCTCTCAATTTTGAATTGGGTCCTTCGAGTTTTTCCTTTTTTATTAGATCCTTTAACGTTTTAGTGTTGTGTTAATCCTACCATTAAATAATAAATAACAACGTTAAAATTTTCCTCATTGTTCTTTATGAGAAAAAGAATTCTTTTAGAATTTCTTGATTTAAGGTTGTGTCTCATGTATTTAATTGAGAAGGGGGCGAATTAGGTTTTTTTTTACTGAGGCCAAATAGGCTGATGAGGTTGGGGTAGATCGGAGTAATTAGAGAGGTTTAATTATATAGCCATATGAGAGAATAGAGAAAGCAAAAAACGCATGTACACAAGGCAGTCTTGGTAAATTGATGTTGGTGCCCTCACTAACTATTGGATCAAGCTGGAATTTGGTCAACTAATTTATCGCATGTGTTTCATTATTTTCAATGGTGGGATTGTCGTTTGGAGGCCTGGTGTGAGAGAAATTGTGCTTGTGGTCAGGGATGTTGTTCTAAATATTTTTAATTTCTTTATTCTCTATTGTAAGCTTATAGTTTTAATTGTTTGGCTGAGTGGTTGCACGTGTCTTTGCATTTGTTTGAGACTCTCTTGTACCTGGTTTTGATCATAGTAGATCATATTTTCTTTGGTTTGGACGACCCGTGATTTTTACTCTTGGATTGAGGGATTTTTCACGTTAATAATTCTGGTGTCCTTTATACCATTTAATTTTTACCATATATTTGTTTATTTGTTTTCTTAAATACTCTTACAAATTATAGGAATGTTTAACATCCGTTGTGCTCCTTTCTAACACGTGAACCAGTTGGAACAAACCTCTGGTGAAGGAGGGCTACGGCATGCCTGAGGCCTCTCCTGACAACCAAACCCTTGTGTCTCGGGAGCCAAAGAAAAATCTAGGGAAAATCACACTGAAGCCCCGGTGAAGGAAAAATATAAAGAAATGGTCTCGAGAAATGTATAAATTACTCTCAAGTCCCATAGGACTATTTTATAATAAATTCCAGTTGGGAAAAATCAGAATACCCCTATCAATCTATTACAAAACAGGATCAACTGAAATTTATTTGATAGAGGTATTTCTAACTTTTCTCAATTATAATTTATTATAAAATAGTCTCATTGGACTTGAGAGTAATTTATACATTTTTCAGGATCATTTCTTTGTAATTTTCCTCCTTGGGTGTTAGTGTAATTATACAGTCACCACTTAAGTGTACATCGTCATCACTTGAGTTTGTTGCTTTAGTGTTTTCTGTTAGCAATATTAAGGGTGTTAGAATTGTATGATCAAAATGATAATTTATAAATTTAAGGGACCAAAAATATACCTTATGTAAAACTAAAGAATTAAATATATATTTTAACCTTACTTATATTACTTATGCAATGATATAATCATAGTTTCAAAAAAAAAATTAAGTTTTTTATCAGAGTAAACTAATTCAAAATGTCTGGCCAAAAAAAAGAACTAACCCAAAATGTAATTTTGGTATAAAAAAGTGAAAAATTATTCGGAGAATTAAACGAAAACAAGGTATTAAAAATCGGATTGGACACTAAATTGGTTGGAATATTGAGTTAAGAGTCAGTGGGTCAAATATGAGTTAAACCGAAGTTAAACCAGTGAGGAAGTAAATATTTCAGGATTATTTATATGAAATTATATGTAAAATTAATAAAAAATATTTTTTCAAAAATAAAAAAATAAAAAGATTGATGAACCA
Source organism: Inga oerstediana (assembly GCA_963210345.1). Lineage (NCBI taxonomy): Eukaryota > Viridiplantae > Streptophyta > Magnoliopsida > Fabales > Fabaceae > Inga > Inga oerstediana. The sequence continues at coordinate 9,708,677 of OY723404.1, read as the reverse complement.
ATTCGTACAATTCACACTAAATTTCAAGTCTTGTTTGTTTTAGCGGTGGCTTAAAAAATAAGCCCGTATTACGCAAGCCGAGAAAAAACTCCTCTCACATACTTATCTCGTATACCGTGAATCACGAATTATAAGCACGTTTTGGACAAAAATAAGCCATTCCAAACGAGCACTAAATCAAACCGATTGGATTATCAATTCACGGGCTGAATCAATCAGTCCAGTATGATTTTTCAGACCCTGCGAAGAACAAAATAATAAAAAGTTACTACAAGTTTTTCGTGCCCATCTTCACTAGTGGCTGACAACTCTTGTATCCACATTTCAGACTAAAGAGTAAGTGTTCATTTGTAATAGCTTATTTTTAAGCAATAAGTGCTTATAAATCATGATTCACGGTATATGAGATAAGTATGTGAGAGGAGTTTTATCTCGACTTACTTAATAAACACTTATATTCAAAAAATAAGTGTTCCCAAACAGCAACTAAAGCGAGTGGTACCTAATGATTGCAATAATGGCTTATTATCTAAGTTAGGGAAAATTAATCTATAGATCTTTATATTTTCTCTTAATTTTAAATTAGGTCCTTCGAATTTTTTTCTTTTTGATTAGATCCTTTAACGTTTTACTGTTGTGTTAATCCTACCATTAAATAATAAGTAACAATGTTAAAATTTTCATGATTGTCCTTTGCGAGAAAAAAAATTCTTTTAAAAATTTTTAATTTAAGGTTGTGTCTCATTTATTTAATTTGGAAGGGCGCTAATTAGGTTTTTTTACCAAGGCCAACTAGGCTGATGAGGTCGGGGTAGATTGGAGTAGTCAGAGAGGTCTAATTATATAGCCATGTGAGAGAAAAGAAGAGAAAAAGCAAAAAACACATGTACACAAAGACAGTCTTGGTAAATCGATGTTGGTGCCCTCACTAATCGTTGGATTAGGCTGGAATTTGGTCAGCTAATTTACCTCATGTGGTTCATTACTTTCAATTGTGGGATTGTCGTTTAGAGGCCTAGTATGAGAGAAATTGTGCTCGTGGTCAAGGACGTTGTTCTAGATATTTTCAGTTTCTTTATTCTCTATTGTAAGCTTATAATTTTAGTTGGCTGGGTAGTTGCACGTGTCTCTACATTTGTTTGAGACTCTCTTATACCCGGTTTTGATCATAGTAGATCATATTTTCTTTGATTTGGACGACCCATGATTTTTACTCTTGAATTGAGGAATTTTTCACGTTAATAATTCTGGTATCCTTTATACCATTTAATTTTTGTTATATATCTGTTTATTTGTTTTCTCAAATACTCTTACAAATTATAGGAATGTTTAACATTCGTTGTGCTCTTTTCTAACACTTGAACCAGTTGGAACAAACCTCTGGTGAAGGAGGGCGATGGCACGCCTGAGGCCTCTCCCGACAACGAAACCCTTGTGTCTCAGGCCCTAAGGAAAAAATTAGGAAAAATTACACTGAAGTCCCGGTGAAAGAAAAATACGAAGAAATTATCTTGAGAAATGTCTAAATTACTCTCAAATCCCATGGGACTATTTTATAATAAATTCCAGTTGGGAAAAGTTAGAATACCTCTGTCAATTTATTACAAAATAGTACCAACTGAAATTTATTTGATAGAGGTATTTTTAACTTTTCCCAACTGGAATTTATTATAAAATAGCCCTATAAGACTTGAGAGTAATTTAGAAATTTTTTAGGATCATTTCTTCGTATTTTTCCTATAAGGGAATCAATGTAATCTTCCCAAAAATCTATAGGCTACTGGCAATGGGAAACATAAAGGAGAAGAATGCCAGAAACATTTCATAACAATCTTCGCACCGCGTAATAACACATCAAGTATGAATTCCCATTGATAGAAGTGCACACATTTAGTATCTGATAATACCTCAAACATTATTACTTCTAATAAAAGAACATATACTTGTGTTTAGTAAAAAAATTTGGTCAAGCTATGATGCTTTAGATTGGAGATGGTACTATTTTGATTAATTTCATGCATAGGAAAACTAACAAATATGCTTAATTTTTTCACCCACCCATTACACCATCATAGAGTTCGAACTCACAATTTTATGTGTAAATAAATCATGTGCTTGATGTCCTTTACGCTACAAGACCATGGATAGTGGGTATGTTTGGTTGAGCGATTCGATTGCTTATAAGTTGCTTTTTAATAGTGATTTACAGTATACGAAGTAAGTATGTGAGAGGAGTTGTATCTCGATTTACGTAAAAAGCAACTTATAAGTTTTTATAAGCTCAAACAAACATGCTTGTGTGTATGCTTAATGTATTAGTTAGATTGACACATGGTACTCCCTCTTATATGTTTTATAAGAGATGTTTAACTTCTCTTATATAAATTGAGAAAACTAATTAAAATTAGTTATTCTAATTAAATATTTTTCAATCATTTTTTAAAGTTGCTCTTCCTCAAATATTGACCAGCCTAGGAGGGAAACTCAGCTAGCTGCCAAGAAGACTTTGAATTTAGCTATAGAAGAGGACTGGGCTGCTTCGTTTTGTATTTTTCAAATAAAGAAGCCTTGAATAATTTCTCTTTCAGTTCCCATAGAAGAACAAGGCTGACTATACAATAAAAAACCCCTATACACATAATGGGCTTTAAATGGGAAAACACAACAAAAGCTTGCTCTCGCTTGCAAAGATGGAAGAATCTGCAAGAAAGCTGCTGAGGGAAGAAACTGATGAGCTCCCAAGGAGCTTGCTGCCTTGGCTCTCGTCTTCACGGTTCTTATCAGAATCCTTTAGGGACAATAGCGAGCGCACTCGTAAGGGAAGAAACTGGATGCGCTGCAACGTACAACGCAAAGAAGGAAGGTATGGAGAAGATAAGAAAAGCTGCAAAAGGTGTTTATGCCAACTTGAGTGATGAGAGGAAAAACAAAAAAAGAAATGGAGGGTTTGTTCGGGTCATGAACTTATCTTGGGTTCAAGTCACAAAGTTTTCAAACTCTTTGTGCACAATCCAAAAGGCTGCAAATCTCATCTCTTTGGGCCGCACATGGCCGCACCACGAAATCCGAGGGTTCATGCAGGCAAGCTCGCACTACTATGATTTTTTTTAACAAAAAAAAAAAAAAAAAAGATAGAGAATTAGAGATATATACAGTAGATTCTAACTTACGCATATCACATCGACCAACTAACATTCTCGTTGTATTGCCTTGCCTTCTCGTTTCTAATTAATAGGCATTCTTCATGCTATATTCTTTCAACAAATTAGGAACAAAGCCCACAAAAACAGTTAAGAAAATTAAACAATACAATTTTCTCAGCAAGTTTTTCCTTTCTAGAAAAAAAAAAAAAAAAACACAATACTGATGGAAACATTAAGAAGGAACCAAAGTAGAGTTGCATCATATAAATACACACACCTCTTACCCAAAGGCGATGAGAGACTATGTTGTAGTTGTCGTTCCGAGCTTGAGGTTTGAGGAAGTTCTGTGATTTGAAAATAAACAGATTAATTATTCAATTCAGAGCAAAACAAGTCTGATCTGAAATCTGGGAAGAACAAGGAGTGAATACAGATTGGTGGACACAAGAAGAAGTGAGGACTTTTTAGGAAATGAATGTTTGATTTGGAATGATTTGTACTGAAACTTGAAGGAAACAGAGGAATAAGTTTGAAAAACAGAGAGTTCTGATAAAAAATAAAAAGTTTGGGAAATAGGAAGCAAAGAATGAATATCAGATGATCTCCAATAAACAAGAAGACAGTTACAAAATCTTCAAGGAACATAATTTTTTTCCCTTTAGATTTTTATGCAAGATCAATCACAATGAAAAGCAACTGACTTGTTATAATATAATGCAGAAGGTGATAAGCAGCAAGAAACAAATGTTCAAACTATTTTTTTCTTTTTTCTTTTTTTGGATTTTTATGGGTATATGAATGACAAGGAAGCAAATTTAATGCAAGAAACTAACAATTTTTTGTGGTTTTTGTTTTTGAAAAGTGGTTTATATGTGGAAAACAACGAAACAATTTTCACTTGAAAAATGTGAGCAAGGTCAGGCCAATATAAAAACAAAGAAGGAAAGAAAATTGGGAGCAAGGAGTAAACTGATATAACAGAGACAAGGTCTGAGGAAATGAATTATTGTTTGATTTGAAATGATGTGTTTCTGAAACTTGTAAGGAAACAGAGGAAGAGATTTGAAGAACAGATAGGGATGGAAGTTTAAGAAATAGGAGGCAATGAATATCTGAGCTCAATGTAAGCAATGGCAAGTAAGATGTGGAAGAAAAAGATCTGTAAGAGAAACATACACAAAAAATACTAAGAGCCCGTTTGGTTCAACCTCATTGCATGCCTGCAATGGTAATCATGATTGCATTACCAAGAGAAGAGTGTTTGGTAGCTCTTTAGCATGGTAATAGGGTTTACCATGGTAATGAAGATTACCAAAAAATTGGTAATCCTCATTCATACCTCCCCCCTATGAATCCTCATTACCATCCCATTGCATGGTCTAAAAAGTTCAATTTACCCTTTAGTTTCCTTTGTCTTTGTTTCACTTATTTCATTTCACTTGCCGCATCACGTCACAACTGCCACTGCCACAACCTCTTCCTCTTCCACCGCCATCACCTCTACTCTCTGCCACCACCACTATCTCCTCCACCGCCGTCACCTCCACCTGCCACCACCCTCGGCCCCGCCACCCGCCCACCACCCACCACCACCTCTTCTACCCCTCGCCGCCCACCGCCGCCACCACCACCTCCTTCTTCATCGCCGCCGCCACTACCACCTCCTCTTCCACCGCCACCCTCACCCCCGACGCCCCCACCACCACCGCCCACCGCCCACCGCCTACCACCACCTCCTCCACCCCCACCGCCTATTGTCGCCGCCACCACCACCTCCTCCTCCTCCACCGCCACCCTCACCCCCGCCACCCCCACCGACCCACCGCCTATCGCCCACCACTACCTCCTCCACCCCCACCGCCCACCGCCACTACCATCACCTCCTCCTCCGCCGCCACCCACGCCTACCGCCGCCACCTCCTCCTCCACCCCCCGCCGCCGCACCACCTCCTCCTCCACCCCCCGCCGCCGCACCACCTCCTCCTCCACCCCCCGCCACCCATTGCCGCCACTACCACCACCACCTCCTCCTCCACCCCCACCGCCCACCACCACCTCCTCCACCCCCATCGCCCACCGCCGCCGCCGCCACCACCTCCTCCACCCCCAGCCGCTGCCGCTACCTCCTCCTCCACTGCCGCCGCCCCCAGCCCACCGCCCACCGCCACTGCCTCCACCCCCGCTGCCCACTGCCGCTACCTCCTCCTCCTCCTCCTCCATCCCCGCCGTCGCCGTCTTGTAACTATTTTTTCTACAAAGATTATATTAAGGGGTAAAATAGACTTTGTGTAATATATTAATTTTAAATAATTGTTAAAATATTAACTCATTGCACATTGCTTAAAAATCAAACCAAACACTACCCTTGTAATTAATATCGCATTGCATTATCATTGCATTGCATTGCATTGCACTGCATCGCAGGATGTAATGGGATCGAACCAAACGGGCCCTAAAGCTTTCGTACACACAAAGAAAAGCTTCTTGGAAATCACGTTGGGGACTCAAAACTTAATACTCTTTATTATCCTAATTATAACATAAAATTGATTTTTTTTGAGAAATTAAGGAAGTTAATTAAGTGTTCGTTTGAGATAGCTTATTTTTTTTATTTATAAGTGCTTATAAATTATAATTTACGGTATACGAAGTAAGAATGTGAGAGGAGTTTTATCTCGACATACGTAATAATCACTTATATCCCAAAAATAAGTTATTCCAAACATAGTTTAAATTACTTTAGAGTATTTATATTTATATTTTTTTCTTCAAACTAATTAGTTTAACTAATAAATTAATATATAATCTAATGATACATAACATATGATATGATTAAGTAACTTATTTAGCTTCCTTAATCTCTCCAAAAAATGTCAACTTTATCTTATATTTAGGACTGGAGGTAATACCTTGCTTGTTGTCTGATCCTACTGATTATTCTTGAAAAAAAAAAATTAGAAGATTCTTAATTACCTGCATGGAATTTGGGGAAAAAAATCATTTTTGAGCCTAAGGGCTTGTTTGGTCTGAGGGGGGGGGGGGAAAGTTGGCGGACGGAAAATTTTTTTGAGTTATATTTAAAAAAATTAGAGAAGTGGGGTTAAAAATTTTTAATTAATTTTTCTTACTCTTTTATCTTATATATTCTCTTTATTAAAATTTTATTACCCCACTTCTTAAATCTTTTAAAATTCAACTCATAAAAATTTTCTCTCCCCCTTCTTCCCCTCCAAATCCCTCACACCAAACAGGCCCTAAGGGAAAAAAATGAGAACAAGTAGTTGATTAAATTGGTAAGCAGCCTCATCTCTGTAAGGAGGAGAATATAAATTCGAATCCCGATAAGCGTACTTGTTAAGAGGGCAAAAACTTTTTATGCTCTAAGTCTCAAAAGGGGAAACTCTTAATCAAATAAAAAATAATAATTTGAATTTGGATATGAAAAAGGAAAAAAATAGAAAAAGAATTTTAAAATTGCAAAATTCCAAAGTAGGTAGTTCCCAAAAAATGAGTTATGAATTACTTATCAAGTTTCGTCATTCCCTTATTAATTCTTGATAACAAACATAATTTGGGATTTTATAATTTCAATATTTCTTTTCTATCTTTTTCCTTATGAAAAATAAATTAATTATTAAAAGGAAAAAATTAAGGGAGAATTATAACCAAGTTCCAAGTAAGAAGGGAAATAAAAAAAATGGTCCCTTGTGATGTCAAAATAAAAAAAAATGATTCCATTAACAACTCTAGGTGCAAGTTGTTGTCAACTCCAAGCGTGCCCATTAACAACTTCTTGAGACCATTTTTTTATGTTGAGATTTCAATAGACTATTTTTTTTCATTTCCCTTCTTACTTGGGACCTAACTGTAATTCTCCCAAAAATTAATAGGTCAAGGCAAAAGTGGTCATTTGTCTTCTAATAATATTATAATAGCGTTAGTTTCATTAACCAAACAAAAAAAAAAAAATTTAATTTACTAAGTGCAACCACATATCCTATTGTTAAAGCAACCATAGCATAAAAAGTCTGGTTTTTTTTGTTGTTATTTTCCTTTTCTTATTCTATAAATTTGTTATTAGGTATGTAAGATTTTGGAGCTCCTAATTAATACTCCAAAAAGAATTCAAACATATGCAGATTGTTTTTGGGTTATGATCCAGCACCCCCAAATTATTTTTCAAGGTGTAATTAGCACCTTAAGTTATTTTTAAGTGTAGTTTTGACCTTAATGTATTTAAAATGAAGCAATTTCTACACCCAAGCTAATAGAGGCTAACTACCGTTTTCTTCCACACAAAATGAAAGTGAGAGTGTGATTACTTATTGGAGCTCAAGAAAATAGCCGTTTGACTTTGTTAAATTGGGGTGGAAATTGCTCCATTTTAAATATTTTAGGGTTAAAATTGTACCCCCTAAATATTTTAGAGTGCTAATTGCACATTAAAAAATAGTTTGGTGTGTTGAACACACCTTTACCCCATTTTTTTTAAAAAATTATTAATATAATGTATTATAGTTCTCAGATTTCAAAATGACCGCTGTTTTAAGATATCAAAATGTTAATAATTCCCTTACATTCTCCCTTGATCTCATTAACATTAATTCATCATCAATGTTTGTTTCCTTACAAAAGATGTGTCATTTTATGGTTGCCCTGTTTTGAATGTTATATATATATATATATATATATATATGCATATAATCTTTTATTGAAAATTATATCTCTTTTCCAAAAAGCAATTTAATCAAAAGAAAAAGATGATATATGTTTAATTTCTAAGATAGGAAAAATTAAAAATGTTATTTAAAAGAACAGAAAGTGAACATATAAATGCAATGATAGTATGAGACTCTCTAATCTCTTTCTGCTTCAGGCAAGGACAGCCTCTAGATGAATACATCGCCCAAACACCATTATTAATAAGTCAGAAAAATTAGATCAAAATTTCTTCCCAAGTGATTTTTTATTCCCTTATCCTTGCAAAGAAAAGCACTTTGCCGTGAAACTTCTCCTGTGGCCTCTTTGTTGCTACAAAAATGATCTATTTGGAATCACATGTTGGAATTTAATAACGACTATTTTTATGGTTGCATTCTACTATTTTGCTTTTACATGTTGATTTTAAAATTCTTTATGGAGAAGAGATATGATAAAAAATAATATAAAGAGCCTGATATAGAATCTTCTGGCATTCCTTTCAAAGCTGGTGCAATTGCCTGGTCTGGATTACAGAATTACGCAGTAAAACTGACAAGATATTCTGCATTGACTATTAACTCCATGGATTATGATTTTTTTTCACATTCCCTTTTGATATTGGGATGGTATGAAGGGCAATTATACTTGTTTTCAAACTTTTCAGAGAAAAGTACTTCACTATTAAATTTTGGCCTGCTGCAATGAAATGATATCTTATGTTTTTTCTAATTTTGTTATGTGAAATAAATCCCATCTAGATTGTTGGTTCAGACTTGGCTGAGTGTGTTGGGCTTTCTACTCTAACAACTTTGCAGTTTACTATAATTTTTTGGGCGTCAATAGCCTTGTAGCCTAGTGGTATGAAAGCTCTTTTGTAAATAAAAGGTCGTGAAACCAATACCACTTATAACCTCAGGCCATTATTGTCTACTCTCCTAATTCGAAAAAAAGAAAAAAAAGAAAAAAAAAAAAAGACTAGTTGCTTCAGTATTGTTGGAGACTCTCATCTTAATGCTTAGCATGCTATTAATCTCTATCAAAGATAGTTATTGCATAATGATAGTTTTCTCAGGTGGTTTAGGCTATATTTGGTTTCCTGTTTACAAGACCCAAACCCATCTTAGAACCAAAGCAACCATAACCTCTCATTTGATGATAGACTCATTTTATTACTCCCTCCGGTCTTAATTATAAGATAAAGTTGACTTTTTTGGAGAAATTAAGGAAGCCAATTAAATTACTTTAGGGTATTTATATTTCTATTTTTTTCTCCGAACTTATTAATTTGACTAATAAACTAATATATAATCTAATGATACTAAAAATATAAACACTATAAAGTAATTTGATTGGCTTCCTTAATTTCTCCAAAAAAATCAACTTTATCTTGTAATTAGGACCGGAGGGAGTACTACATTTTCTATGGGATTCTATTGTTTTTAGGATATATTGGGAGGCTAAAATATACAATCTGTGATAATTTGGAAATATACGATGTTGCTGAAATTTCTAATATATGCAGGGACAAAGTGATGAAATAAGCAATTGAGTCATGAGAAAAAGGTTCAGATGCGAATGGTAGAATGGAGTCAAATGGAATGCATGTGATCACGTGGGGACCACAAGAAAAAGGCTGAACACATTAGTTAAAGAGAAGAATTGGACCCAACTATCATACACTTTATTTCTTAATGCCTTTGATGTGGACACGTGGGCGATGATCTACTTGTGGATTTCACTTTGGATTCCCAATCCCAAATAATGCTTGCGCACACACAGGGAGAGCTGAAAAACGGGAGGAGTTTCTCTCCTTTACCTTCCCATCCATTTCCCCTCCTTTACCATCTTCATCACCGTTGGATCTAGATCCAACGATTCATATTTAATATTACATAAAATATTATTACAATTTTATATAAAAATATATATATAAATTTAAAAATAATATTAAATATGAACCGTTGGATCTAGATCCAACGGTGATAAAGGTGGTAAAGGAGGGGAAAGGGATGGGAAGGTAAAGGAGAGAAGCTCCTTCCCTGAAAAACGGGGAGAGGATTTTATTTTCGAGAGGAGTAAAAAAGGCTTGGCAGACTCTATCACTTTCGCATCTCGTCACAGCTCACACGCTCCACTTCTATCACTTTCGCATCTCGTCACCTTCATTTTTCTGAGAAAATTTCTTGAAGATCCAGCCATGGCCGAAGAACATTTTCAGTCCACTGAAGCTTCCTACAACACCATGATTTGCTAAGCTTCTCCACTTCCCTAAGAGATGAGCCAGAGCCTGAGTCATCGATCTACAAGGGAGTCGATTTAATCATTTTATCTAGATTAGGATTCTTCTTGTCTCTGTTCAGAACTTGCGATCTTGATCTACGATTCTTCTGATTTTGTATTTCTTCATGGCTAATAAGTCAGGATTATGGATTGTAATGTGTTTAGGTTTAGGTGTTTAATGCTCTCTGATTAAGAGTAGATTCAGTTTTGATATTTGATTTGTTTAAATCAGATTTTGTGACTGAATTGATTAATTTGCAATGAGTATTGTTCAATATTCATCTAGGAGCTCTAAATGCATTTCGTTACTCTAATTCCTGAAAGTAAAATCAGATTCTTCTCTTTAGATTAACTCAAATAGAAAGACAATGAAGGCTAGGTGAGACTCTTAGGGAAGACCATTTGAAACTTGATTTCTTTATAATCATACCGCTCTGTTTGCTGTCATTTTCGTTTCTTAACTCTGAAAAATCAATAAATAGTAGGAAATAGGTTATATGTTCACCAATAATTCAGCAAGATGAACTCATTCTCTTAATTTATTTTAGTGCTTTTACAATTGAGACTTAAGGATTTTAGCTCCTCAAGATAATCGACCTAGGTTGCACTACTATATTGCATATTTAGTGTCCTAATATTTTGATAAACTCACACGACAAGGTTGCCGGGATGCTAATTTCCTTGAATTTCAGTTGTTTGGGTGCTGATTAATTTGTTCTTGAATCAGTTGTGTTTTCAGTGGTTTTGCTTCATTAGGATTTCATTATTCTGTCTAAAATCACTAAAACCAGTCTTGTTTTGCTGCTGTGAGCATCTGAATTGGGACTTTGTTGAGTTTTATGACCAGAAAAGGGGATAATTTACTGTATGATCCAGATTTAAATAAGACCATAAGAGAACTAAAGAAATCTAAGAAGGCTGAGAAAAATATTGCTGCACACTTGGAACATTTGATTTTCTTAAACTCATGTTTGAGGCAAAGCAAATCTACCCCTAAACCCATGTTTGAACCAAAGCAGCCTTGATCTTGCTTTGTCTGTTTCGCATTTGAGTTAAACACATGTTTTGCAGACTCTAGTGCAATCATACCCTTAGTTGACCCCAGATAAGGTTTAGTTAGCAAACTGAGGACTGGAACAAGGCTTTGTTTTTGTTACCTACATTAAAAGTCCAAGTTCTATCTGCAAGATTTTCTTGGCAATTTTGATTTTTTTCCCATTATTAATTATGTACTTACAGACCTCTTTTTTTTTTTTTTTTTTCTTTTGGTTTACTTTTGGTCGTATTTGCAAATTATTATTCTTTTCGCCATTTCTTCCTGGTACATCATAGAGGTGCAGGAACTGCGGGTGCTGGACTAATGGCTGCAGTAAATGATTTTTTTTTTTGAATTCCTTTATGTTTCCAATATTTAATTTCCATACCTTCAAAGTTGAACGCTATTTTTACTATCCCATCATTATTGGTTTTATGAAAAGTTCTCAAGAAGGTGGACCTGGAAACCACGCTTGATTTTATCAGAGCCTTCCTGTTTGTGTTTCTGGATTTGAAAGAGCGTATTTCAGTGCTGGTGCAGCAAGCTAGCTTAGAAATAAACTCAAAATCATTATACTTCATCCGAAAAGATAATCAAATTCTAAATCAAGGGTTGATCTTTATTTCATGCTGTTGCTCTGTAACAATATATATCTATTCAGTACCAAATCCAAGTTCATTGAATGGGGCATATTCTACCTTGCTAAATTAGAATACAGCCCTAATTATTTTAAGCTAATGCGCAGTAAAAATAAGAAATACTGAACATGTTGTCTTATTTAAGATTTAAAACTAATCTCCAACACCACTATCTAAAACCAAATAATTAAAATCGTATCCAGACAAGGATATAGAAATGCCAACTCCTTCAATACCTAACATAATGAACAATTGCATCGGACACAAATGACCTATTACAATACACATACAAAAGTAAGTATATTAATAAGGGGGAAGCAGATACTCTTTGACGCCTTGTAGTGAACCAGTGAAGCAATAAGGTTTATGAGTGAACTTCATGACTCAATAAAATTATCAAGCCTACTCGCCTCGTCTTGCAATGAGACTAAGGATGCCTCTACAGAAGCTAACTCATTTCTAAGAGTGGAAGCTTTAGCTTTAGTCTCATCAAGCTTTCTCATGAGTTCATCTCCATCACCACAGCTCTCAATGCAGCCATACACATAACTGAGCCAAGAAGCATCAAAACCAACTGATTCTAGGGCAGTACAACACTCTCTGATGTAGTTTCGATCATCTTCTGTTAAGTCGCGTTTCCGAGTGGTCCTCAAAATGCTAGTGACTTCGGTGAATAAGGCAGCGAATGCTCTTCGTCGCTTTGTTTTGAACCAATCAAGCACTTGGGAATGCCGCTTCAGCCCAGCCTCCAAATATGGCAAGTTTTGTTTGGAAATATCAATCATCCACTTGTCTTTACAAGCATTGGATTCCAATACTGATGAAGTCATAGTTTCTAGAGCTTTTGAAGGTGATGGATTTATTGCCGCTGGAAATCAGAAAATAGGATGGGTCAAATTTTGGAAAAATAAAATAAAACATTTTTTGGGCTGAAATAAATAAATCACTTGCTCTATTTATGTTAAATTAATTGGATCTTCTAAAATAAAGCCAATCATATGCCTGCATTAGCAATCATGGTAGAGTTTGGTGCATTTTCAGCGGTTGGACTTGAAGGCTTTTTGATGGGATCACACATCTTTAGACTCTCCATATATGAATTATGTGATTCTTCTAGTAGATTTTTATTAAAACCATAATAAAATTATTATTTTATCCAAAGAACACTACAAACAAAAGAAACAAAACAGAATATGAACCTGTATTTTGTGTTGTGGCAAGTTTCTCTGCATTTTGGTCTGTTTGAATTGAGGGTTTGTCCATGGTCTCACGAACTTCTTGAGTTCCAACAGCTAAGAACAATAAAAAAAATTATGAGACCAGAGTCTTTTAAAAGTAAAAATAAATTGCTTAGAAGTGAAATACACCCGTTACATTCTTTCTTGTCACTAGTTACTAATAAGTTTTTGGGCTGGTTGAACAAATTCTTTTTAGGACAAGTTTCTGACTCATGGGATCATTCTAGCAAATTTCAGTTAAATGATAGAAAGTCAAAATTTTTAATTAATTAAACAAGAGTATTAGATCAAACATCCATCAAGTGTAGCAAATTCCTTCCCTCCAACATGTGAAAAACAATGTAACTTCCTCTGCTGCGAACAATAATAGTGGCAGTGATAATCTGAATAAGCAAATTCTCACTAAATGGGAACTTTTAAGTCATTTGATTTTTCTTTAGTTGGTTTTATTTTCCATAATGGTGAGAATCATTTCTCCAAATAAATACAACAATTAAGCCAATGATCAGTGCAATAAAAATGTGTTGTTGAACTTTCTACAGAAGAAAAAAGGTCATGGAATTACCAAAACAGAGTGATGATATTTTGAATCCATGGCTTCCATGTATTTCTATTTTGCACAGTAATTTTCAATTTTCGAACAGTATTTTAATAAATTAAATAAAACAATACTTGCATTTGACATGTTCAAACAATATCAGTACCTGCACTATAAACTCTTCTGAGGCCAAGAGCAATTTCAGCAGCTTCAACCATTGGCCATTCAATGTTCCCACTCATCTCTTGAGTCCCTTTAGCTAAACCTATTAGTTTTAAAAAAGTGAGTGAAAAATACGATAAAATATTCTATGGCTGAAATAAAAGCATTACTTCTCTATCGATTTATGTTAAATAAATTAACAGGATCTTGCAAAACAAAGCCAATGTTGTACCTGAATCAGGAATCATGGTAGAATTTGATACATTTTGAACGGTTAGACTTGAAGGTTTCTTGATGGTGTGGTACATGTTTTGAGTCTCAATATATGAATCACGTGATTTTTCTGACAAATTTTTATTAACATCATGATAGAAGTGTTGTTTTATCCAAAGAATATTATTACCCCAAAAATAGTAACAAAAATATAAACAGGATTAGAACCTGCGCTTTGAGCTGTGGCAAGTTCTGGAGCTTGTGAAGATGATGGGGACATTGTTGCTGGAAATTAGAAAATAGGATGAGTCAAGTTTTGAAAAAATAAAATAAATAAAATGTTGTCTCGCTAAAAATGCATTAATTGCTCTATCAATTTATTTTAAATTAATGGGATATGGCAAAGCAAAACCAATACCAGCTTTAGGAATCATGGAAGAGCTAGAGCTTGGGAGATTTTGAGCAACTGAAATGGAAGCTTTCTTGATGGTGTCACACATCTCTTGAGTCCCAATAGATGGATCATGTGATTCTTCTAGTAGATTTTAATCATCACAATGATAGAATTGTTAATTAATCTAATTAATGCTTGTTTTTTAGAAAAAAAAAGAAAAAACACAAGATAAAACCTGTGTTTTGTGTTGTGGCAAGACTCTATGTGCCTTTCTCAGTTTGAATGGGGCCATGTATTTCTTGAGTTCCTATAGCTAAACAAATAATAAAAAAAAAACTTTTAAAAAGGTTTTGGGATGGTTGGTCAAATTCTTGCTTGGACACTCTTTAGAGTCATCTGATTCTTCTGATAAATTTCAGTTAACATAATAAAAATTTCTAATCCTTTATTAATTAAAACAACAATATTAAGTCAAAGATCCACCTATACAATATCAGAGCTTATGTAATGAAAAATCATTTTCCCAAATAAAAAATAACTGTGCCAGTGATCAGTGAAATAAGACCGTATATTATTGAACAATCTGTAGAAGAACAAGGTCATGGAACATACCAAAGCAGAGTGATGATATTTTGAAACCACATCTTCCATAAATCTCACTTTATATACAAAAATAAACTATCAAATATTGAACAATTTTATTTATGTCATTAATTACTTTATGTTCAATTACTTACAATCTAATAACCAATATAATTGTTAAAAGTCTTGCTATGATAGTTATGACTTGTCGTTGTACTAATTATACTAACAATTCTTTAAAAAATGCACCAAACGTTGTAGTTCATTTAGTATGGTATCATTCTGCAAAAGTTTGTGAAACAAGAGAGCATCAAAATGCACCTGCATCTTGAGGATCTATTGACGAGGCATTCTCCTTTTGTTGTCTATCATCAGATGAACTTGGAAGATTGGAAATGTAATTCAACCACTTGTCATCCCTGCAGGCATTAGATTCCAGTATTGCTGAAGTCATCATAGGTTGTGGAGATTTTGAAGGTGAAGGATCTATTGCTGCTGGAAATCAAAAAATAGGATGAGTCAAGTTTTGGAAAATAAAATATTCGCTTGCTAAATTAAATGCATTACTTGCTCTATCAATTTATGTTATATTATTAATTGGATCTTGCAAAACAAAACCAATGTTGTACCTATATCAGGAATCATGGTAGAGTTTGGTGCATTTTGTTCAGTTGGACTTGAAGGCTTCTTGATGGTGTCACACATCTTTTGAGTCTCAATATACGAATTATGTGATTTTTCTAGTAGATTTTTAATAACACCATGAAAGAATTTCTGGTTAATCCAAAGAATAATACCCCCCAAAAAAGTAACAAAGATATAATACAAGATAAAAACCTGTGTTCTCTATTGTGGCAAGATTATGTGCATGTTGGTCAGTTTGACTCAACGGTTTGTCCATGGTCTCACAAAGTTCTTGACTTCCAACAACTAAAAACAATAAAAAAAAAATTTTCTACTTGAGTTTGTAAAAATAAAAAATAAATTGCTTCCTTTTGAACAGAAATACATGCATTACCTTCATTATTGTGCTGGTTGAACAAATTCTCTCTGGGACAAGTTTCTGATTCATGTGATCCTTCTAGCAAATTTCAATTAACATGATAGAAAGTCAAAATCATTAATTAATTAAACAAGATTATTAGATCAAACATCCATAAGTGTCTTAAATTCCTTCCCTCTAACATGTGAAAAAATGTTACTTCCTCTGTTGTGAACAATAATAATGGCAGTGATAATCTAATTAAGCAAATTCTCACCAAATGGGAACTTTTAAGTTAGTGATTCTCCTGTAGGTGGTTTTATTTCTGATAATAGTGAGAATAATTTCTCCAAATAAACAAAACAATTAAGCCAATGATCATTGCAATAAAAATGTGTTGTTGAACTTTCCGCAGAATGTGCCAAAACAGAGTGATGAAATTTTGAATCCATGGCTTCCATATATCTCTAATTTATGCACAGTAATTATCAATTGTTGAACAGCTGTTTTAATAAATTAAATAAAACAGTACTTGCTTTGCTTTCTTCATGGTCATCAATTAATAAGCCAAGTATTATAATGGACATGCATTCCAATGAAAGAAAGCAATTTAAATAATCTGTCACATGTTAAAACAATATCAGTACCTGCATTATAAACTCCTGTGGGGCTAGGAGCAATTTTAGCAGCTTCAAGCATTGGCCTTTCAATATTCTCACCCATCTCTTGAGTCCCCTTAACTAAACCTATTATTTTTTAAAATGCAATGGAAAAATAAAATAAAATATTCTATCACTAAAATAAAAGCATTACTTGCCCTGTCAATTTATGTTAAATCATTTGGATCTTGCAAAACAAGCCAATGTACCTGCATCTGGAATCATGGTATAGTTTGGTAAATTTTGAGCTGTTTGAGTCTCAATATATGAATCACATGATTTTCCTGATAGATTTTTTATTAACACGATGGCAGAATTGTTGGTTTAATTTATCCAAAGAGTATTACTGCCCAAAAAAAAGTAACAAAGATATAAAAAGGGATCAGAACCTGTGCTTTGTGCTGTGGCAACTTCCGGAGCTTGTGAAGGTGATGGATACATTGTTGCTGGAAATTAGAAAATAGGATGAGTTAAGTTTTGAAGAAATAAAATAAATAAAATTTTGTCTTGCTAAAAATGCATTAATTGCTCTATCAATTTACATTAAATTAATAGGGGCAAAAACAAAACCAATACCTGCATTAGAAATCATGTTAGAGCTAGAGCTTGGAACAATTTGAGCAACTGAAATGGAAGGTTTCTTGACGGTGTCACACATCTCTTGAATTCCAATAGATGAACCATGTGATTCTTCTAGTAGATTTTAATCATCACCATGATAGAATTGTTAATTAATCCAATGAATACTTAAAAATAAAGATAAAGCACAAGATAAAAACTTGTGTTTTGTGTTGTGGTAAAACTCTCCATGTATTGGTCAGTTTGAATGGTGCCATGTATTTTTTGAGTTCCAGTAGTTAAAAAAAAAAAATTCAATAAGTTTGTTTCTTGCCACCAATTATAAAGGTTTTGGGACGGTTGATCACATTCTCCCTAGGTCAGTCTATTGAGTCATGTAATTCTTCTGATAAATTTCAGTTAACCCAATCAAAAATTATAATCCTTTATCAATTAAACAAGATTATTAAGTCAAAGATCTATCAAAACAAGATTAGAATCTATGTCCTACATTGTAGCAGGGTTTGATGCTTCTTGAGTTGTTTGAATTAAGGGTTTCTCACAAGTCACTTTCGTCAATAGAGTCAAACTATGTAAAAGAAAAAAATTAAGTTTAGAAAATACTTAAAAAAATAAATTGACACAATACATTGGAAAGAAAATATATAAAAAGCACTTTAAATAAGTTAAAACACAAAAAAGTCTTATGAGTTGTACTTTTTTGTACATTTGAGTTAGCTTAATAGAAAGATTTCACACAAAAAAAAAAAAAAGTAATTTAAGGTCATTTATGAAAAAGGTTAAAGTAACAAAATAAAATCACTACATGCATGTATCTATTACAGATTGTGGGTGGACTCAACGTGTGTTTTTGATGAGTGGGGTGAATTTAGGACATTTGATTAGTGGTCTCATGCGTCTCGAGTCCCTATTGCTGAATAAATTAAAAAAAGGAGGAAAATACAGTGATAATTTTTTAAGAAAATAAAAAAGTCCCTCCAGAAAAATGAAAACATAAAATTGAATTAAAATATTTGACTTGAGACTTTAGCAAAATAAAAATAATTTAATTTCCTTTCCTCCAAATGTGGAAGGAGTGCATTACAACCTCTGTTGTGGGCATAACGGTGGAGAGGATCTTATTAAGCAAATTCTCACCAATGTAAATCTTTAAGTCAATAATTATTCAGCAATTGATTTCAGTTCCCGTAAGGAATAATTATTTTGCCAAATAAAAAAAAAAACTATGCCAGTGATAAGCGAAATAAGACAGTATGTTATTGGACAATCTGTAGAAGTAAAAGGTCATGGAACATGCCAAAGCAGAATGATGATATTTTGAAACCAAGTCTTCCCTAGTTCTCACTTTATACACAGTCACTGTCTAATATTGAACAGTATTTTTATTTATGTCATTAATTACTTACAATCTAATAAGGAATATAATTATGAAAAGTCTTGTTATGATTGTTATGACTTGTTGCTGTACTAACTACTTATACTAACAATTCTTTAAAAAAATGTACAAAATATAGTAGATCATTTGGCAAAAGTTGGTGAAACAAGAGAACATCAAAATATATACCTGCATCTTGAGGATATGTTGAGGAGGCATCCTCCTTTTGCTGTCTATCATCAGATGAACTTGGAAGGTTGGTAATTTCTTGTTTGGTTGTATCTACAACTTGATCAGCCTTTGATAGCCAAACAAAATTTACTATTACTGTAAAATTCCCAGCTTTCATGCTTACTAGCTGTGTATATATTAAATCTCATGTGGAAGCATTGCTGGTTATATATATATATATATATTTCAAAAAAATTAGCAGGTTTCTATGTTAACTCGGCAAACTTTAACTATATAGTTGAAAGTGAGTTTCCGTGATTTAAAATGTATATAAGATTATAAATAACAATTTTAAAAATAACATTTGGCTACTACTTTGTAAATTTAAAAGAAATCAGGGGTGTAGGTAAACATTTTTTAAAAAATAATTTTTGTCAGCTTCAAAACAACTGGCTAAATAAAAGCATACCATATCTTGAAAGATCTTGTTCACTGTGGCATTAAGGTCACCTTGCCAGTGCTCCTTTCCATCTTCTTTCTGTGTCAGTACCTCCTCTAGCATTGGGGCCTCTGTTTTTCCCAAAGAGAAGATCTCCATTCTGGGACAATTGCTGATAACAACTTTCTTTAACCAGCGAAGCTTCAACAAACAATAACTTGCTGAGCAAAACATTTTGAGCGTTGGCAAACATTCAAATTCTAAAACTTCTAAGTGTTTGAATGCAATTACATCTTCGGACTCCTGGTCTTCTACCACAACTTGCTCAAGTGAATTGCAGTTTCTTATGATCATTGTTTCTAAATTGACCAGACCTTTTGCAGTTGATAAGGTGATTAGGTGAATCAATCCATTACAATTTTGTACCTCCAAATATGTCAACTGGCTAGAAGTTACTGAGGAAGGCACTAAGTGCTTCAATTTGGAACATTGCTGGACCGATAAGTATTCAAGATTTTCAAGAACTGGGTTTATTTGAGATCCTTCTTTACATATATGCTGGAGATCATGTAGTTGATTGAGTGTCAATTTTTCAATTTGTGTTTCGATCTTAAATTTTTCTTTGTCATCTGTAGATATTTCTTCTTGGAATATCTCCTTGAAAGAACTACATTCAACATGAAGCTCATCGAGCGTAGTTATGTTTTGGAGAAACCAATAGGGAAAAGTAGTGTGGTCATCAAAATTTGCCAAACAAAGAAATTTGAGTTTGCTCAACTGTTCCCCTGAAAATTGCCTTTGTAATATCATTCTTGCATCCTCACTATTTAAGGCTAACCTCTCCAAGTTGCAAATAACCTATATACAACATAGGTAAAAAGGTGTTGATTAAACATTTTGTACAAAGAAACAAACAAAAGCAACAGTGAGGCAAGAAGCAAGAGATGAATAGCACACATAATCAAACTTGATTGATTTTTTTAATATAAAACACTATTATGAAACAGTGCAAGCATAAGAAAGATTCTTTTTATAATCATCCCTTTACCTCTTCAACTGTGAAAAGAGGCTGTTGAGTTGAGATTTGAAGTTTACTATCAAAAAGTCCTTCTCGGCCACTTGTATTTTGAGTTTTGAAGAGCTTCAATTTGATGCATTGGCGGACATCCAATTCCCTTAATAATGGACATAGTACACTATGATTTCCAGCAAAAAATCCCTCAATTTCATATAATTTCCAAAGAACCAATGAATCCAAGTGATTAAACTCAAATATGAATGGGCCATCCAAGATTCCTTCTTTGTCTGAAACAATGTGTTTCATGCTCCCAGCGTTCCTTATAGTAATATCTTCAAGTTGAATAGCATGCATTGCAATGGAGAATGGAAAAAGGTATTCCAAGTTCTCACATCTTTCAACACACACATGTTGCAAATTATGGAAATGAAGGTTTGCTTGAGCATCTCTACTCCAAATTTGTTTCAGCTTTGGCAAGCCAAGTAGATGGAGTTTCTTCAATTGTGAGACTTTTGTCGTTGTTTCTTTTTCACTTTGGTTTTCTTTGGTGGTACTTAATTCAAATATCTCTTCCACTAAACCACATTCGTTGACCTTCAACGTTTCTAGGCTTCCAAACGTTCCTTGCAATTCAAACGGGAAAATATTTGCAAGTTTCCCACAATTGCTCACTTCCAAAGTCTTTAAGCTTTCAAATTGAAAGTGCCATACACTCTTCAAGCTTTGCATGTCCTTAATTACCAGGGTCTCCAATTTTGAGAATCGGACCTGTGATACAATGCACAGTTAACAAATACAAAATTATCAACATTATATATGAATGCTAATGAACGAAACTATACAACAGCTAATGTTTGATATTTGAAGTATCTGATGGTAATACCTCTTCAAATGCAATGTTGTTTTTCCCCTTTGGATCAATTATCTCCTCCATCATCTCACATCTACTTATTTCAAGGTGGTTAAGTTTTGAAAGACTTCCAATTGCAGAATATGAGAATAAATGCTTGAAGCCTCTGCAATCCTCAACAGTCAAGTCAACCAAATCGTGCATACAATTGGCTATCCAAAGGAAAGAATCACCCCAAGTTGTGTCCATATTGATTGAATGCAACTCAAGGGTCTTCAAACTAGAAAAACTAACCTGTGAAAAAAAAAAAGAATTTGTTATTTTCAACTTATAAAAGAGAAGAAAAGGCATAGATGACAATTTGGTCCAAATTTTGATGAATTAGATAAATTCCACTTAAGTTTTGAAAAACTTGGGTATTATTTTTATGACTCATACAACGTCTAACTTACTCATCTCTTAATCTTTGACCTTTGGGCATGAACTAGATGACCAGCAGGACCACCACCACCACCCAACCAATGTGTTTTTTATATAGGCTCTTCAAATTCTATAGATCATTTAAACTTTTCCTCCCCTGTATATTCTACGAGTTACTTTAATTTATAAGAGAATTTGAACAAAAAAAGATGCTAGATACACAAAAAACAAACTAGGTTCCAAAGCCTTCCGGCTCTTGGCAAAGAGGTGGGGGCAGATGAAGGATCCAAATATTGGTGTCAAGACTCTGAGAGAGCTTAGCTACATAATCAGTTGTGTCACTTTCCCTATGCACGTGATGAATCAAAACATGCCAATTTCTATGGAAAATACAACTAGAATCATCAATAATATCTCTAAAATGATGCACACTATTGTACAACCCCGAGTTAGCATATTAATAGCTTCTATGCAATCAGGAAAATGAGCTATACTTTCCTAAGACCTTTGTTCCAGCACAGGCTTAGGCCATGGATAAATTCAATCAATTTTGCAAAAGTCGGAGAGACAGTTATAAGTTTGCAACTAAAACCAGCCATCAATTGGCTTAATCTCTATTGACTCCTTCCATTTTTCAGCACTAACTAAATCATCCACTTCAACGTTGGCAAACCCTTCTCCTCTTAGTACTCACCAGGCCAGTCTTTTGCAAAGATTACAATGTAAAACATACAATTGTTTGGTAAATCCTTATCCAAGCATGCTCTAAAGAGAATATTATAAGCACGTATGTAATCTCCACTATTTTCAATTACAAAAAGTTTGTTGCACCTAGGAACCCAAATAAATTATTATGAAACCATGCATGCACTGAGATATTTATGGCGTCTAAAGGAATTAAAATTTTTTTAATATATAATCATTCTTATACCTCTTCAAGAGTGACAAGAGGATGCGGCATTGAGATTTGGAGTTTATTGCTCTCAAAGACTCTTTCTTGGCCACTTGTATTCTGTGTGTTGAACAGTTTCAATTTACCACAATGGCGGATACTTAATTTCCATAATAATGGACATAGAACACTATGATTTCCAACATAAAATCCCTCCAATTCATATAAATCCCAAAGCACCCATGAGATTAATTGATTAAACTCAAATTTTGTAACATCTCGAATTTCGGTCACCAAAATTCCTTATATTCAAGGGAATAAAATGGTGAATTAAAGAGCACATGAAATGATAAAACTAAGCAATTAGTGATTTCACATGCCATGATGATGCTTGGAACATAAATGGTAAAAATTTGAATTTGGTGCCAGTTAGTTTCCCTGTGTAGCAGTCTTGTTGTGTGACATTTTTAAATAGGCAAATGATGTCCAAAAATTGTGAGATTTTACAAGAGAAAGTAGACATCCTAAGCTTTAATTTGATAGGACATGGGAATTATTTGGAGTTGTATGCAATGAGTTATGAATTTTTGAAGTTTAGCCAGTGAAACTGGAAAGTTCCTATGGCAGCATCAAAAGATGGAATTTTTAGAAATTTTAAGCTTCCAGTTGACTAAAGGCTATATTTTTAATTGAAAC
Organism: Inga oerstediana; assembly: GCA_963210345.1. Taxonomy (NCBI): domain Eukaryota; kingdom Viridiplantae; phylum Streptophyta; class Magnoliopsida; order Fabales; family Fabaceae; genus Inga; species Inga oerstediana. The sequence goes on along the minus strand of OY723404.1, from coordinate 9,685,671 downwards.
CAGACTCAATAAGGGTCACATAGCCTTTGGAATCACTCCAATTTGATGTCTACAAATAAAGTTATGATTTTTCAAAGTTTAGTCAGAAAATCTGCCAAAATTGCCAACTATTTCTAAAATCGGAAAAAAATTATATGGCAGATCTTGTAATTATGGTATAAAATCCAGCAACCTATTTTGCTTTTCTAATGGACCCTTAGGACTGCTTTTATGGGCCAACTAGAAGGGTGGAATTAGTTCTCATGCAATTAGAAAGCTTATGACACAAATTAATGAAGGGATGAGCATGAAAAAAAATTGTCATAAGATTTGATTAAAATAATATATGTAAAAGAAAGATAAATGGGAATTTTAAAAGGGCATCATCATATATTGTTCTCTTCTCTCTCTCATCTTTACGTGGAACCTTAAGGAAAGAAGAAAGAGAATGTGTCATGAGATATTATTAAATCACTTGTGTCGTAAATGTCAAATTTTTGGAATAAAAATAATTAGGGAAAATAGTGAGATATTTTATGAAGCATTTGCTTCATCTTTCCCTTCATATTTCCATCCCCAAGAGAAAGATAGAGAGAGAGAGAGAGTGTGTGAGCTCAAGAACATCTAGAGAGAAGGAGGAGAAAATCTTAAGGTAAGCTTTGTTGTTCCTTATGATTTGGCTTCCAACTTGTATATTTCCCTCTCTAATCTCTTCTTCTCCATAAACCACCATGTTTAGCAAGCTAATCTTCAAAGATTGAGGAGGGAGTGTGATTGGCCAACAGAGGGAGAAACCAAGAAATCAAAAGGTAACTTCAAAACCTCAGACACTTAGTGTTGTTGTTGTTGTGATTCTTGGTTGGATTTGTGGTTTGTTGGTTGGTTTGTAAATTTGGGAAATGGAAATCATAAGGGGTTATGCTGTCCAAATTTCCTCAAATCTTGTTTAGTATGTGATTAAATGGTTTATTAAGGGATTAGGAGTAGAAAGGAATAAGCTTTTGGAGGTGAAAATCCAAAATCACAATTTTCCCCTTTTTGGTGCATAGTTTCGGCTAGGGCTAAATCAGGAGGTATGAGCTGGATTTTCATAAATATGATAATTCCATGGTGTTCAAGAGGGAAAATTGTGTAGGGTTGATGTTGAACCCTTTTCCAGAAAAGCCTTATAAAGTGAAATTACGAAAATACCCCTAAAATCCTAAACAGCGGCTGTCAAGGGCAAAGCTGTCATTTGGCAGTGATTTTACAAAAACCAAGGTCAAGAAATGGATTCCTTGGGTGAAATTATGTAGGAATAGCCGGGTCATAATTTTTGGGAAAATACAGTTGGACCGAGTACAAAAGGGCTTAGACAAGGTTCCCAAGGGTAAAACGGTCAAAATGTGTTTTTGAGTCAAGATAACCAACACAATGAGTTTAGAGTGATTTATGAATGCGTAATAACTCATTTATCCTAAATTTGAAATTTTACGATATATCGATAACTCGAGCCGGATAGACAGTTTGGACCGACAGTCAGGCAAGAGAAGGACATCCCAGGTAGTAACCTATCTCTCATACACTATGTGAGTGTTTATATGCTTTGTGTATACCATATTATGTGATATGAATAGTGAACACACACATTACCTAGTTGTGGTCTAAGCCCCAGTGTAGGGTGCATACACAGTGTCATGGTTCTGTTGCATGATTTGGTACACGACATATTTATGTGTGACATTTTATATGATTGATAGTTTGTTACTATTGAGATTCTCTCGAATCTCACCATTTCTATACAAATATATAGTTTTGTGCAGCAGGCAACGGCTCAAAAGGCTAAAGTGTAACTTCCGGCAACTAAAGGTTCCGGATAGTTCAAGCAAAGCAGCTGGTTATCTGTAAAACTTTTATTATTTTTAAGGTCTGTAATTTATTGTATGAGACCCTATTTGGAAATTTCTGTATATAATCTAGTATATTGTATCAATAATACCAGTATATTCATGTTATTCGTGTTGTGCCTACCGAACTACACATTAATATTCCGCTAAGAGTTAAAATAAAGAGGGGTCTTACAAATTTGACTGGGCTATCCATGGGGCCTCCCTTGTCTGAAACAATTTGTTTCATGCTCCCTGCGTTCCTTATGGTAATATCCTCAAGTTGAGTAGCAGTCATTGCAATGGAGAATAGAAAAAGGTATTCCAAGTTGTCACATCGTTCAACACACACAAGTTGCAAATTATAGAAATGAAGGTTTGCTGGAGCATCTCTAGTCCAAATTTGTTTCAGCTTTGGCAAGCCTAGTAGATGCAGTTTCTTCAACCGTGAGACTTTTGTCGTTGTTTCTTCTTCACTTTGGATTTCTTTGGTGGTACTCAATTCAAATATCTCTTCCACTAAGCCACATTCGTTTACCTTCAACGTTTCTAGGCTTCCAAACGTTCCTTGCAATTCAAACGGGAAAATATTTGCAAGTTTCCCACAATTGCTCACTTCCAAAGTCTTTAAGCTTTCAAATTGAAAGTGCCATACATTATTCAAGCTTTGCATGTCTTTAATTACCAGCGTCTCCAATTTTGAGAATCGGACCTGTGATACAATGCACAGTTAACAAATACAAAATTATCTACATTATATATGAATGCTAATGAACGAAACTATACAACGTAACAGCTAATGTTTGATATTTGAAGTCTCTAATGGAAATACCTCTTCAAATGCAATGTTGTTTTTCCCCTTTGGAGCAATTATCTCCTCCATCATCTCACATCTACTTATTTCAAGGTAGTTAAGTTTTGAAAGACTTCCAATTGCAGAATATGAGAATAAATGCCTGAGGCCTCTGCAATCCTCAACAGTCAAGTGAACCAAATTGTGCATACAATTGGCTGTAGAAAGGTGATCATAATCCCAAATTTTTTCCATATTGATTGAACGCAACTCAAGGGTCTTCAAACTAGAAAAACTAACCTATGAAAAAAAAAGGAATTTGTTATTTTCAACTTATAAAAGAGAAGAAAAGGCATAGATGACAATATGGTCCAAATTTTGATGAATCTGATAAATTGCACATATGTTTTGAAAAACTTGGGCATTATTTTTATGACTCATACAACGTCTAACTTACTCATCTCTTAATCTTTGACCTTTGGGCATGAACTAGATAACCAGCAGGACCACCACCACCACCCAACCAATGTGTTTTTTATACAGGCTCTTCAAATTCTATAGATCATTTAAACTTTTCCTCCCCTGTATATTCTACAAGTTACTTTAATTTATAAGAGAATTTGAACAAAAAAAGATGCTAGATACACAAAAAACAAACTAGGTTCCAAAGCCTTCCGGCTCTTGGCAAAGAGGTGGGGGCATATGAAGGATCCAAATATTGGTGTCAAGACTCTGAGAGAGCTTAGCTAGATAATCAGTTGTGTCACTTTCCCTATGCACGTGATGAATCAAAACATGCCAATTTCTATGGAAAATACAACTAGAATCATCAATAATATCTCTAAAATGATGCACACTATTATACAACCCCGAGTTAGCATATTAATAGCTTCTATGCAATCAGGAAAATGAGCTATACTTTCCTAAGACCTTTGTTCCAGCACAGGCTTAGGCCATGGATAAATTCAATCAATTTTGCAAAAGTCGGAGAGACAGTTATAAGTTTGCAACTAAAACCACGAAGCCATCAATTGCCTTAATCTCTATTGACTCCTTCCATTTTTCAGCACTAACTAAATCATCCACTTCAACGTTGGCAAACCCTTCTCCTCTTAGTACTCACCAGGCCAGTCTTTTGCAAAGATTACAATGTAAAACATACAATTGTTTGGTAAATCCTTATCCAAGCATGCTCTAAAGAGAATATTACAAGCACGTATGTAATCTACACTATTTTCAATTACAAAAAGTTTGTTGGATCTAGGAACCCAAATAAATTATTATGAAACCATGCATGCACTGAGATATTTATGGCGTCTAAATGAATTAAGATTTTTTTAATATATAATCATTCTTATACCTCTTCAAGTGTGAAAAGAGGATGCGGCATTGAGATTTGGAGTTTATTGCTATCAAAGACTCTTTCTTGGCCACTTGTATTCTGTGTGTTGAACAGTTTCAATTTCCCACATTGGCGGATACTTAATTTCCATAATAATGGACATAGAACACTATGATTTCCAACATAAAATCCCTCCAATTCATATAAATCCCAAAGCACCCATGATATTAATTGATTAAACTCAAATTTTGTAACATCCCTAATTTCGGTCACCAAAATTCCGTATATTCAAGGGAATAAAATGGTGAATTAAAGAGCACATGAAATGACCAAACTAAGCAATTAGTGATTTCACACACCATGATGATGCTTGGAACATAAATGGTAAAAATTTAAATTTGGTGCCAGTTAGTTTCCCTGTGTAGCAGTCTTGTTGTGTGACATTTTTAAATAGGCAAATGATGTCCAAACTCTATGAGATTTTGTAAGAGAAAGTAGACATCCTAAGTTTTAATTTGATAGGTCATTGGAATTATTTGGAGTTGTATGCAATGAGTTATGAATTTTTGAAGTTTACCCAGTGAAACTGAAAAGTTTCTATGGCAGCATCCAAAGATGGAATTTCTGAGAATTTTGAGCTTCCAGTTGACTAAAGGCTATATTTTTTCTTCAAATTATACTCAATAAGGGTCACATAGCCTTTTGAATCACTCCAATTCGATATCTACAAATAAAATTATGATTTTTCAAGCTTTAGTCAGAAAATCTGCCAGAATTGCCAACTATTTCAAAAATAGGAAAAAAATGTTATGGCATATCTTTTAATTATGGAATAAAATCCAGCAGCCTATTTTGCTTTTCTAATGGACCCTTAGGACGGCTTTTATGGGCCAACTGGAAGGGTGGAATTAGTTCTCATGCAATTAGAAAGCTTATGACACAAATTAATGAAGGGATGAGCATGAAAAAAAGTTGTCATAAGATTTGATTAAAATAATATATGTAAAAGAAAGATAGATGGGATTTTTAAAAGGGCTTCATCATATATTGTTCTCTTCTCTCTCTCATCTTTACGTGGAACCTTAAGGAAAGAAGAAAGAGAATGTGTCATGAGATATTATTAAAACACTTGTGTGGTAAATGTCAAATTTTTGGAATAAAAATAATTAGGGAAAATAGTGAGATATTTTATGAAGCATTTGCTTCATCTTTCCCTTCATATTTCCATCCCCAAGAGAAAGATAGAGAGAGAGAGAGAGTGTGTGAGCTCAAGAACATCTAGAGAGAAGGAGGAGAAAATCTTAAGGTAAGCTTTGTTGTTCCTTATGATTTGGCTTCCAACTTGTATATTTCCCTCTCTAATCTCTTCTTCTCCATAAACCACCCTGTTTAGCAAGCTAATCTTCAAGGATTGAGGAGGGAGTGTGATTGGCCAACAGAGGGAGAAACCAAGAAATCAAAAGGTAGCTTCAAAACCTCATATACTTGGTGTTGTTGTTGTTGTGATTCTTGGTTGGATTTGTGGCTTGTTGGTTGGTTTGTAAATTTGGGAAATGGAAATCATAAGGGGTTATGCTGTCCAAATTTCCTCAAATCTTGTTTAGTATGTGATTAAATGGTTTATTAAGGGATTAGGAGTAGAAAGGAATAAGCTTTTGGAGGTGATGAAAATCCAAAATCACAATTTTCCCCTTTTTGGTGCATAGTTTCGGCTAGGGCTGAATCAGGAGGTATGAGCTGGATTTTCATAAATATGATGATTCCATGGTGTTCAAGAGGGAAAATTGTGTAGGATTGATGTTGAACACTTTTCCAGAAAAACCCTAGAAAGTGAAATTACGAAAATACCCCTAAAATCCTAAACAGGGGCTGTCAAGGGCAAAACTGTCATTTGGCAGTGATTTTTCAAAAACCAAGGTCAAAAAATGGATTCCTTGGGTGAAATTATGTAGGAATAGCTGGGTCATAATTTTTGGGAAAATACAGTTGGAGGGGGCACAAAAGGGCTTAGACCGGGTTCCCAAGGGTAAAACGGTCAAAATTTGTTTTTGAGTCAAGATAACCAACACAATGAGTTTAGAGTGATTTATGAACGAGTAATCACTTATTTATCCTAAATTTGAAATTTTACGATATATCGATAACCCGAGCCGGATAGACAGTTTGGACCGACAGTCAGGCAAGGGAAGGACATCCCAGGCAATAACCTATCTCTCATACACTATGTGAGTGTTTATATGCTTTGTGTATAGCATATTATGTGATATGAATAGTGAACACACACATTACCTAGTTGTGGTCTAAGACCCAACGTAGCGTGCATACACAGTGTCATGGTTCTATTGCATGATTTGGTACACGACAAATTTATGTGTGACATTTTATATGATTGACAGTTTGTTACTATTGAGATTCTCTCGAATCTCATCCTTTCTATACAAATATATAGTTTTGTGCAGCAGGAAACGACTCAAAAGGCGAAAGTGTAACTTTTGGCAACTAAAGGTTCCGGATAGTTCAAGCAAAGTAGTTGGTTATCTAAAAACCTTTTATTATTTTTAAGGTCTGTAATTTATTGTATGAGACCCTATTTGGAAATTCCTGTATATAATCTAGTATATTGTATCAATAATACTAGTATATTCATGTTATTCGTGTTGTGCCTACCGAACTACACATTAATATTCCGCTAAGAGTTAAAATAAAGAGGGGTCTTACAAATTTGACTGGGCTATCCATGGGGCCTCCCTTGTCTGAAACAATTTGTTTCATGCTCCCTGCGTTCCTTATGGTAATTTGTTTCATGCTCCCTGCATTCATTGCAATGGAGAATGGAAAAAGGTATTCCAAGTTGTCACATCGTTCAACACACACAAGTTGCAAATTATGGAAATGAAGGTTTGCTTGAGCATCTCTACTCCAAATTTGTTTCAGCTTTGGCAAGCCTAGTAGATGGAGTTTCTTCAATTGTGAGACTTGTGTCGTTGTTTCTTCTTCACTTTGGATTTCTTTGGTGGTACTTAATTCAAATATCTCTTCCACTAAACCACATTCGTTTACCTTCAACGTTTCTAGGCTTCCAAACGTTCCTTGCAATTCAAATGGGAAAATATTTGCAAGTTTCCCACAATTGCTCACTTCCAAAGTCTTTAAGCTTTCAAATTGAAAGTGCCATACATTCTTCAAGCTTTGCATGTCTTTAATTACCAGGGTCTCCAATTTTGAGAATCGGACCTGTGATACAATGTACAGTTAACAAATACAAAATTATCAACATTATATATGAATGCTAATGAACGAAACTAAACAACAGCTAATGTTTGATATTTGAAGTCTCTAATGGTAATACCTCTTCAAATGCAATGTTGGTTTTCCCCTTTGGACCAATTATCTCCTCCATCATCTCACATCTACTTATTTCAAGGTGGTTAAGTTTTGAAAGACTTCCAATTGCAGAATATGAGAATAAATGCTTGAGGCCTCTGCAATCCTCAACAGTTAAGTCAACCAAATTGTGCATACAATTGGCTATAGAAAGGTGATCATAATCCCAAATTTTTTCCATATTGATTGAACGCAACTCAAGGGTCTTCAAACTAGAAAAACTAACCTGTGAAAAAAAAAAAAAAAGAATGTGTCATTTTCAACTTATAAAAGAGAAGAAAAGGCATAGATGACATTTTGGTCCAAATTTTGATGAATGAGATAAATTACACATAAGTTTTGAAAAACTTGGGCATTATTTTTATGACTCATACAACGTCTAACTTACTCATCTCTGTCCAAATTTTGATGAATGAGATAAATTACACATAAGTTTTGAAAAACTTGGGCATTATTTTTATGACTCATACAACGTCTAACTTACTCATCTCTTAATCTTTGACCTTTGGGCATGAACTAGATGACCAGCAGGACTACCACCACCACCCAACCTATGTGTTTTGTATATAGGCTCATCATATTCTATAAATCATTTAAACTTTTCCTCCCCTGCATATTCTACAAGTTACTTTAATTTATAAGAGAATTTGAACAAAAAAAGTTGCTAGATACATAAAAAAACTAGGTTCCAAAGCCTTCCGCCTCTTGGCAAAGAGGTAGGGGCAGATGAAGGGTGCAAATATTGGTGTCAAGACTGAGAGAGGTTGGCCAAATAATCAGTTGTGTTACTTTCCCTATGAACGTGATGAATCAAAACATGCCAATTTCTATGGAAAATACACCTAGAATCATCAATAATATCTCTAAAAGGATGCACACTATTATACAACCCCAGTTAGCATATTAATAGCTTCTTTGCAATCAGGAAAATGGGCTATACTTTCCCAAGACCTTTGTTCCAGCACAGGCTTAGGCCATGGATAAATTCAATCAATTTTGCAAAAGTCGGAGAGACAGTTATAAGTTTGCAACTAAAACCACGAAGCCATCAATTGCCTTAATCTCTATTGACTCCTTCCATTTTTCAGAACTAACTAAATCATCTACTTCAACGTTGGCAAACCCTTCTCCTCTTAGTACTCACCAGGCCAGTCTTTTGCAAAGATTACAATGTAAAACATACAATTGTTTGGTAAATCCTTATCCAAGCATGCTCTAAAGAGAATATTATAAGCACGTATGTAATCTCCACTATTTTCAATTACAAAAAGTTTGTTGCATCTAGGAACCCAAATAAATTATTATGAAACCATGCATGCACTGAGATATTTATGGCGTCTAAATGAATTAAGATTTTTTTAATATATAATCATTCTTATACCTCTTCAAGTGTGAAAAGAGGATGCGGCATTGAGATTTGGAGTTTATTGCTGTCAAAGACTCTTTCTTGGCCACTTGTATTCTGTGTGTTGAACAGTTTCAATTTCCCACATTGGCGGATACTTAATTTCCATAATAATGGACATAGAACACTATGATTTCCAACATAAAATCCCTCCAATTCATATAAATCCCAAAGCACCCATGAGATTAATTGATTAAACTCAAATTTGACTGGGCTATCCATGGGGCCTTCTTTGTCTGAAACAATGTGTTTCATACTCCCTGCATACTTTATGGTAATATCGTAAAGTCGCAACACATGCATTGCAATGGAAAATGGAAAAAGATATTCCAAGTTCTCAGTGTTCAACCCACACACTTCGCAGATCATAGAAACAAAGGATTGCTTGAGGATCTCTACTCCAAATTTGTTTAAGCTTTAATAGCCGCAGTAGAGTTAATCGTTTTAGGTGAGTTGTCTTCTCTGCACTGTCTATTTCGGAGCTGAATTCAAATATGACTTGCACTGAGTTACAGTCACTAACGTTCAATGTCTCCAGACTTGCAAATGCTCTTTGCATATATGATGGAAATATATTCTCAAGTTTCTCACAGTTCAAGACTTCCATCATCTTGAGGTTGTCTAAGCAACTTGAAGTGAAGAAGGGGTGCCATATCGTCTTCAACTCTGGCATGTCTCTTATTATTATGGTTTCCAAATTGGGCAAATATACCTGCCATGTATTTATAACTGGTCAATGTTTTATGACGTGCAAATTCGCGGCGTACATCGTACACTCTCGTACGAGAGTGTTGTGATCGAGGGAGACTGCCAAGTCATTATCAGTGGCCAAGTCACGAGTCCGAATAGACTGAGAATTGTTTCAACACTTCCCTGCATCTTAGGAGAAATCGTCTTACTTGGCTGAACTATTACCATGAACGATTGATGGCAGGGGAAACGAGAACCTCTGTTTTATTTTTAATTCTTGATATATATATATATATATATAACCAAACTTAAACATGATATGATATTAATATTGGATCCATATCTACTCCCACACTATACATAATTAAAAAAGATAAAAAACCTAATATAAAATTAGCTGATGATGCTTCTAGTGGTGCTGGTGCTGGTAGTCTTATAGGCTCTCAACAAAACCTATGTTGTACATATTCAAAATATATATTCCATCCTATCCTTATTGTAAAACATATTTATCTATTTTGATTAGATTAAGGAAATTAGTTAATATGACATTTTTTTTTTCTAAAACACCATAATCATTCTCCTTAATTCTCTCTCTACCTCTCTGACTTGATTGTTGTCAAGGGAGTATCAATAGAGGAAAATTAGAAAAAAGATTAATAAATAGGAGAAATAGATCTTATATTTAGAACAAAGATTAACACCCTAGTTAGGTCCTAAATTAAGAACTGGAGGAGTATATTGCAAACTAATTAAGAAGAAAGTCTCCTAATACCTGTTGAATGGAACATGCTTGATGGTGATGCTGGAGATGACCTTCTGTTGTTTCTCTAAAATTGACAATCTCTTGCAAGTTTTGTCTCCATATGTGTTTGAGCTTTGGTAGACCAGATTGATTTATTCCCTTCAGTTGAATGGCCTCCTTAACAAACACTTCCTTTTGATCCATGTTGGTTAAATCAAACACAGCTTCCAATGAATCACATTCACTTACTTCAAGCTCTTCTAAGTGGGATAGCGCTTGCACCAAGTTTAAAGGCAGAAGCACGTCACATAAAAAATCACATTTATGTACCACTAGTCTTTTCAAGTTTCCATATGCTTCTGGCTGAACATGGTTGTACCACAATTCGCTTAACTCTGGATGTTCAGATAGTTCTAAAAACTTAAAACTACGGAATGCCACCTACAAAAATTGAGGTGCGTGCAGGGTCAGTAGAAAGAAATAAAGGGCATAAATAAAGCCAATTCAACAAAAACACTTGTCCATTAAATATTTCCATTGTAAGTCATAAAAAGTTTGTAATTATGTAGAGAATAATTTTCTTCCTCTAATTTTACCAGAAATGTTTGAGTCCAATCAAAACGTACCATATCCACGAATATCTTGTTTATTGTTCTGTTTAGGTCTCCTTCCCAATATATTTGTTCATCCTCTTCCTTTGATAGTATCTCTTGAAGCATTGGGGTGCTTGTGTCCTTCACAGAGAAGATGCTCATTCTTGGGCACTGCCGAACAACAACTTTCTCCAGCCATGGAAGGTTTAACACACAGTTACTAGAGCAAAACCCCTTGATCATAGGCAAACACTCGAGCTCCAAAACTTCTAAGTTGTTGAATGCAATTTCACCTTGTGACCCCTCCCTCTCTTCTACCACAACTTGTTCAAGTGAATTGCAGTTCTTTATTTTCATTGTTCTTAACTTGACCAGACTTCTTGCAGTGGATGAGGTTATTAAGTAAATCAATCCATTGCAATTTTCCACCTCCAAAGCTGTCAAGAGACTAAAAGTTATAGAGGAAGGCACTAAGTGTTTCAAATTAGAACATTCATTCACATCTAAATATTCAAGATCCTCAAGAATTGGATCTATCTGAAATCCTTCTTTACTTATATGCTGGAGTTTGTGTAATCCGTTGAGGGTCAAGTTTTTTATTCGTGTCTTGATCTCAAATCTTCTTCTATCATCTCTAGGTATTTCTTCTTGAAAGATCTCCTTGAAAGAGCTCCATTCAACAATCAAGGTTTTAAGACTGGTTATATTTTGGAGAAACCAATATGGAAAGGTAGTTTGGTCATCTTCAAAATCCCTCAAACAAAGAAATTTGAGTTTGCTGAAGTTCTCCATAGAAAACTGCTCTTGTAATATCATGTTTAAGTTCTCACTGTTGAGGACCAAATTCTCCAAATTGCAAATCACCTGTATCAAATAATTTGTGTGTGAAATGATGCTTCATTATTAGAAGGGAAAAACATCATGCGTAAAAAATGCTCATCAAATATTGTGTCTAGAGCAACATGAAACTAGAAAATTAAATGATCTGTAATCTGGTATACATAAAGTTAATTGTGTGAGAAACAAGAGATGAATAGCATGCAAAATGAAATTTAACTAGAACATCTTTACAGTACTCTTGAAAATTATTATAAAATGAAGCATTACTATAGATCTATCATATTCAAAATGAACCTCATTATAAGGATATTTTTCAAAATCACGCATATATATATATATATATATATAAATACCTCATCAATTGTGAAAAGAGGCTGCTGTATTGAGAATCGGGATTTACTATAAAAAACTCCTCCTTGGCTACTCCAACATCGTGTCTTGAAGACTTTCAGTTTTGCACAATCACGGATGTCTAATTCCCTTAATAATGGACATAGTAAACTATGATTTCCAGCAAAAAATCCCTCCAGTTCATATAGATTCCAAAGCGCCAATGAGATTAAGCGATTAAACTCAAAATTGAATGGGCTATCCATGAGGCCTTCTTTGTCTGAAACAATATATGTCATGCTACTCGCTTTGTCTATGCTAATATGTTCAAGTTGAGTAGCATGCATTGCAATGAAGAATGGAAAAAGGTATTCCAAGTTATCACAATCTTCAACCCACACAACTTGTAAATTGGGGCAAAGCACCTGCCATAAATGTGCAAACTAAGAAATAACTCAAATAAGATGCTATATTCTTAAGGGAAAATTACATTCAGGTCCCTAGATAAGAGAAAAAAATGAAAAACTAGTCCATTAAAATCATAGACTTATCAATGGACATTCATGGACTTGCCAATTGACGCTGCTGAACTTGTCAATAGACACCCCTAGACTTGTCAACGACGCACCTATGGTCTTGTCAGCGGAATTAGAATTTATTACAAAAAAGTCACACGGAACCTTTTGGTAATTTTAATATTTCAAGGGATTATTTTTTTTTTAATTTTTTCTCTTGTCTAAGAGCTTAATGTAATTTTCCCTATTTTCAAATACACACATATGTTCCACAGTAATGAACACTAATTGAATGAAGTTAGTCAAATATGGAGAGGATCCATCACAAACTATGGCTTCTTCAAAGCATAGCAAGCTTTTAATTTCCCACCCTCAATGTGTTCCTGTACCTAATGCTCAACTAATATAAGTAATATAAAACAAAATTTTATGTCAAAATAAATAAGATAATTACAGTAAAATATAATAGTGCGGATTTTTTTTTTCTGTTTTTCTCTGTTTGCAAGATTGAAATATTTAATTGCAAATACTTCTATTTCTTTTTCTGTAATATCAAATTAGAGCCAAAAAACACCCCTTTCATATATCAAATTGCGTGTTATTTTTGTGGGACTACGGTTATATGCAATTACTTACCACCAAAATCTTCAATTAAAACATGACCAATACATGGGCACATGATTAGTTAAGAGATCATATAATTATTATTGACAAATATTAATGTTCAGGTAGTCAAATAAGAATCCAATTTATTTTTACAATAATTAAAATTTAATATTCAATGATCAGAAGAATACCACCTGATCAATGAACTTACTGACTACGTACGTACGTAAACACATTTTAGTTAGCAGAGCAAAACTTCCAATAATTTGTAGTTGATGTATGTTTTCAATATTACTTCCTCTACACAAACATTCCTCACATAACACCTTTTGATGAAACCGAAAATAAAATATAAGTGAAAAAAATAACAATCTATCATTCAATTTATAAATGTGGTACACACTAGTTTAATTCGACTGATACTAGTCCATACCTTTCCAAGCGAAAACAGAGGTTGACGACGTTCAACAAGCATATCTTGTGGACTATGAAAGTGAACAATTTCTTGGGGATCATCACTCCATATTTGTGTCAGGTTTCGCAAGTCAAGTAGATGGAGTTTCTTCAATTGGGAGACTTTTGTCGTTGCTTCTTCTTCAATATGGATTTCATTGGAATTTAATTGGAATATCTCTACTACTGAATCACAATTGCTGATCTTCAATGTCTCTAGGCTTCCAAACGTTCCTTGCATATCATATGGGAAAATATTTCTGAGTTTCTCACAGTTATTTACCTCCATAGTCTTCAACCCATCAAATTGAGAATGCCATATTTTCTTTAACATTTTCATGTTGCTTATCACAAGAGTCTTCAATTTTGGCAACCCTACCTGTGATGCAATGCACAATTTATGAGTCCATGTAACAAACGATGGCAACTACATCTACCAAAAAAATAGTTAATTAGTGAGGGAATTTAGCAAAAGAATTCTGTCACTAAACTTAGTTGCTAATTAATTAGTGATAGTCTATTTAATGACAGAATCATACAATTTTGTTGCTACATTTCGTTGCTAATTCACTATTTTCTTGCTACACAATAGCAAATATTTGATGCTTGACGATTGCTCAACATTTATTTGGATATGATATAAGATGCTCAAAGTTTAGAAGTCATAACCTCATATGTTGTAGTGCCGTTTCTCCCCTCTATGCTAATTATCTCCTCCATCATCTCACACTCTCTTATTTCAAGCTGCATAAGGTTTGGAAAACTTCCAACTATAGAGGATGAGAATAAATACTTCAAGCCGCTACATCCCTCAACACTCAGGTTAGCCAACTTGTGAAAAGAAATTGCTATAGAAACATGATCATCCTGCCAAATATTTTCTAGATTGATTGAACTCAACTTTAAAGTCTCCAAATTAGAAAACTTCACCTGAAAAAAAAAAAAAATTCTTATTCTCATTGTATGAATTGAGTGAAGTAAACAAATGAATTGTATAAGAAGGATGAAAACATTAAGAATCAAATTAACTATAAATAATAATGATGTTATATGCTACGCTTTCATTAGTAGTTTCTAATAGTATCTTATTATTTAAAAAAATGTATGAATGATCACTAAAAGAAAATACAAGAATAAAACAAATACCTTTGAATTAATAAAAGATGATGGAACATTGTTGTCCAACGACAAACTCTGCATGGTTGTTGTTGAAGATGCCAATAAACCAGAGTAGAAATCATCAATGGCTGGCAAATACCCTAAAGTTAAGGATTGCAACGAACCAAACTCAATACTCTCATCACTAGCCACAGAGTTTGGAAAAGAGTTTTCTACAAACACAATATTCTTTATAGAACAGCATTCCGATACTTCGATCTCAACAAGTTGGCAAAGAGCTTTGACCATCGAAACTGAGAAGAGATACTTCAACTTGTCACAGCATTTGACTTTGATGGATCTAAGTCTTGCAAATGAATTATTCATAAATGAACCATCACATATCGTCTCCAATATATTGAGATTTTGAAGTATTAATGTCTCCAATTTTGGGAAAAAAACATAACTTAGTCTTCTCTTCATTGAGTTGATGATGTGTTGAATTTTCCCATTATTTTGGATGAGAAGATGCTTTAACAAAGGAAATCCTTCTCCATTCAAATCGTAAAGCACATTGGAGATTCCATGTACTTCATCCAAGTACAAATCCTCCACTCCTTTAATAAGTTCTTTAATCCCATGCTCCAAATGAATAACAGTACTAAGCTTGAGCTTCAACATTTTGGAGGCCCCATAATTATCAGACCATTCCCATACATCTCCTATCACTATTTTGTATCTTTCCAGTTTGTCAAACATTATATCCCTTGGTAGAACCCAAGCCCCTTTGATTTGAATTTCTAGAGCTGTCAAGTTTGTCAAATGCCTAAGCTCACTAAGGGAAGCATTTTTATTTTCGTCATCTGAGTCTTCTTGTTCCCACTTGATGGAGGTATTGCCCAAATACAACTCCTCCAATTTGGTCAATTTTGATATAATGTTGGCAGGGAAGATTTCAATTCCAGAATTACTTAAATCCAACATTTTAAGATGGGTCATTTGTCGTAGTTCACTAGGCAACTTTATCATAGAGGAATAACGAAGGCTGAGAATTTGCAAATTCATTAAATCTCCAATATTGGTCATGTCTCCCAAGGCACATTCACCTAAACAAAGTGTTTGGAGGTCAACAAGGGAATGAAAAGATTAGGGCAATGAAGGCAAGTGCATGTAAGTCAAATCTAACACTTTGAGGTTTTCCATTCCCTCAAAGAAAGAATCCGGGACACTTAAGGATTCATTCTTACTATACAAGCAGAAAAGTTTAATATTAGGACACTCTAACCTTTCAGGAAGACTAGAAATATGACACCAGTCTAAGATGATTTGAGTACATCTTTGAAGGGATTCCTCTGATGGCCACTTTTTCAGCTCACCACCCCATCCAATTTTGAAAACATGTTGATCTCTTAAAGCAATTGAGACTGCTACTTCATGTACAATGTCATGCATTTCAACTTCCATTTTTGAGTTGTCTTCGAGCAATAGACAAGATGCCTTTAAGGAACCAATTAACCTGTGAAGTTTAAGTCTTGCATCTTTTAAATCCCTAAACCCATAACACATTTCAACAAGTACTCAACTTGAATTTTTGGACCTATTGATCCACAAAGCAAGAA
Organism: Inga oerstediana; assembly: GCA_963210345.1. Taxonomy (NCBI): domain Eukaryota; kingdom Viridiplantae; phylum Streptophyta; class Magnoliopsida; order Fabales; family Fabaceae; genus Inga; species Inga oerstediana. The sequence goes on along the minus strand of OY723404.1, from coordinate 9,669,414 downwards.
AAGTTCCATCACATCATCACCATCAAGATGATTGTAACTAAACTTTAAAGCTGAATAAATTTTCCCACTCATTCCTTCCTCATCAACAGTCTTCAGCTGGTTTAAGGCATCTTTCCAAGAATCAATGTCATCTTTATTTTTTAACGCTCTTGCAACTGTCACTATAAGAACAATCAAGCCTGCACATTTTTGGGCCACTTGGATTGCCACGTCACGCAAATTAACATCTTTAACAACATCACCCACCATATCTTCAAACAAGCTCCAAGCTTCTTCTTCATTTAAAACACCTATCAAGAAATCTTTTTGAATCTCCATATTTTGTAATATATCTAGTTTTCTAGAAATCAACAATAGCTTGCACCCCTTATGATCATTTAGAGGAAGTCCCAACTTATCTAATTCAAGTATTTCCCAAAAATCATCCAATATGACAAGGATACTTCTCTCATTTTTAATCCTCTGTTGGAGGCGAGCTGCTCTTCCAATTATGGTCATCTCTTTAAAGTGAAGACCCAAAAAATCTGCAATTTCACGTTGAATTCTTTCAAGATCTGCAACCTGGGATATATTAGCCATAACAACTTTATCAAACAGCTTGTCATCTTTAACTTGTTTAGCAACTTCCTTGACTAGAGTGCTTTTCCCCACTCCACCAAGCCCATAGACCCCTACTCGGCTTATATGGGGGTCTCTTAGAGCCAACACAATGTCCTCCTTCATTTTCTTTCTTGACTCAAGCTTTTTACTACTTGTAGCAGAAGTAGAGCCTAATCCTTCTAGATCAGGCAAGAATGCAAGCGGTCCAATGTTCTCTTTTTGTTGCATTACTTCAGCAACATTTCCAGCCATTTTCTTTGCTTTTCTACTGAGTTGATGGCGTGACTTGAAATTAAGAAAAGGCCCCTTGCAACAAGCAACATTCCTATGTCGAGGATCATTACTAAGTTGCTCTGCTTCTTCTACGACGTCATCCACTTTGTTCAGCCAGTTATGTACAGCATCATAAATTTGCCGTCCATTTTTTCTTTCTACGTCCACTTCATGACTAATAGTACCCTTTACTCTCTTCAGCTCTGTGTATTGATCCTTGAGATTCTTGAAATTGTCTTTGTAGAAAATTAGATAACCCACTTGCCTTGCAATGGGTGCCACAATGTAGTCTATTATCGGTTCTACAACTTTTCCAGCAATGGTCGTGACAATCTCCATTCTTGTTCCCTGATTTAGCTGTGCATCAATTCAAATGTAAGATCAAATGACAATATACAGAACAGCAGTTGGTAAGTGAAAAATTGGAAAGAAAAAGGCACCAATACTTTTGTTTGTTTACATTGAAATGGGTAAGATATTATATCTTTTTAAAATGGGAAAGGTGCAAAAATACCATAAGCTTTTGCCCAAACTTGTCCTAACATCATTTGCTTTTTGGATGTGCAAAAAAAAAAAAAAACCTTCTTGTTAATCCTTATGAGTTTTAGTTTGAATGAATATGTTGAGGTGGATGTTGACATGAGGACAAAATTCCTAGCTGGCATTCTTCATTTACTCTTTTGCTATCTTCCTCTTCTCTCTCCTCCTTTTCTTTCTCCATCGGCCCACCTCATTCCCTTTGGCCATCATTCCTTCAGCATCAACTTTCTCACTCTCTGAGATTTTGGCCCTCTTACTCTTTCGGTCCTTAATATAAGACATATTTACAGAGTTGATTTTGATTCTAAATATAAGATATAGCTTTCATATTTGTCAATATTTTTCTAATTGACCCATGCTCCCTCAACACTAATTAAAGAGGAAAGGGAATTAAGAAAGATAACTAAAGTGTTTTAGAAAATACATGCCATGTTAACTAACTCAACTAGCTTCCTTAATCTAATCAAATTAAGTAAATTTGTGTTATATCAAGGACCGGAGGGAATATCATTTGAGCTTTCTAGAACATCTGAGATTCTCACTATTCCCAACAGCTTCGTCTCCCCCATTGCCACCAGCCTTTCCAACATTGTCCAATGGTTGTATTGTCAAGTCGTCCCCTTCTACCCTTGCGTCAACATCATTAGTGGTGTTCCCATCTTGCCTAGCTACCGCCCACGGTGTTCCCACCTGGTTGACAGTGTCGAGCTCCGTCTCCCTTGTTCAGCTTGATGAAGGCGACCCAACTGTAGAACAATATCCCCCTCCCTTCTCGTGCTACTCATTCTTTGGTTCCGTAAAAGACAATAATCCAGTATGCCCAAAATGCCACCTGATTCTCACTCCCGATAAAGAAGATGGCGAACAAAAGAAAAGGAAGTCATACTCCCAATGAAGAGGGGTATTTTGGTACTTTTTTCTTTTTGGGTCAGCAATGAAGTATTCCAACTGAGACCTTAGTCCATGAGGATGGATATTTGCATGTTAAATGTGAGAGGAAGAAGAAGAGTTTAATTTTAATTTTTAGAGATTTTGTGATATAGTGTAAACATTTAAAGTTGTTTGGGTAACTATACGAAGATGTAATGTTGATTTCATGAGATTATGTGAAAAAATGCTGATAACAAATTTGATGAAATGTTGGGAAGAAGGGAGGGTATTTCATTGTGCTTTTATAGAATCATTGTGCTAAAAACCAAGAAAGGTCATTATGAAGAAAAACCAAGGATTTTGCTGAATGTGATAATATAAAAATTTTATGTAAGAATTAATTGATGTGTTTGGATTTTGGGAGAGGAAGAAGTGAATCATTTGGAAGCTGATAAGTTGGAGAAAAAGATATAAATATAAGCATTACAGGTGAATGAATAGCGTCCCATTATAATCTTTATAAATGATACTTTACTACTTGTGATATTTTTATATCAATTCCCTTATTCTAACCATGGTATTATCAAGAACATTTTATTATAATTATTTCGTTTCTTGTTGATATTGAAATAAGTAAGGATTGATGATTGTATCTATTGTTATTATTATTCCTTCTATTGGTTCATAGTATAATTCATGACTATGCATGGAAAAGATAATTAAGAGAAGTTTCGAGATACCTCTCATAAATTTTCATGTTGAGATAGTCTTGCATTTTGAAATGTTCGTACACGAGTTTTATTACTTGGGAAGGGTTTTGTCGACAACTTGAATTTAAAGAATAGTTTTGAAATATTGTTTGTGAACTTTCATCAGGGGTATACTATTATTTCGTATTCGATACGAGCTATCATGGTATTGAAAAAGCAACATTTCGTTGCTTTGATAAATTGGCCCCAAGCATGCTTGAAAATGTTTTTGAGATGACTAAATACAGAACGTTAGTTACTAACAGCAGTATTGTCAATCCTTAGTGCGCCATGGTTAATCTCAAGCTCGCTTGAGAATCGTGAGCATAATACCCACGCTTGATATTCATGGGTTTTCTACCTGATGTTGTTTTGTGGCATTGAGCCGTGCTTGGTTACTTATCCTCATGAACTATGTGTCCATGCTTGTTTTTGTGGCTTCTAACCACACTTGGTTACTTTCCCTCATGGACTATGTGTCTATGCTTGCTATCCATTTTGTTGAGGTCCTATAAAAAGATGGAATTTGAGATTTATTTTTTTGAAACTAATTTTGTTAAACAACGGTCTAATTAGATATTTAGTTTTATTCATTCGATTACCTTTTATATGTTTTCAATTTATGTCTATGATTTTATACTTCAAAAGTTGAAATTTATTGTGATGTTTTATTATTCAAGGTTGAGTTTGTTTTGATTATTTCTTCTAGCATTTTATTTATTTCATTAATGGGACGCTATTCACCGAAAAATATTTTGGTCTTAGATACTGTAGCTGAACATGTACTCTTGCTCATCATGAAGGTGCCTTAATGCTGAATTGGAGTTGAAGCATGATCTTGATCAATCCTTGTCTCAATGTAAAAAGTTAATCATATGTATTTCATTTTGTAAATTGTGTTCTATGCGCTCCATGTAAACTATAGTTAGGGTCCTCACCTTATCTAGGAATTGTGTATATGTTATTATGGAGTGAAGCTCCTCTTGACGTACTACTCCAGGTAATTGCAGAAATTTCTTAAGGTCTTGCGTTCAGGGGAGATTCTATAGAAATTTCTATAGAAAGGCTATTATTTTTGTAATATGAAACATATTCATAGTCGTTATATTATGTGTTGCAATATGTGAATATATATATATAAGCATGGAAAAATTTATATATTTAAGGCTTAAAGGATATAGGTACTCTCATATTCCGGGTTGGTCACATCTCAATTTTTGGGGTGTGACAATATATATATATATATATATATTGTCTTACCACTAAAAATGCATTCTAAATTATTTATTATTTCTAATACTACTGATTAAAGAAATTGGTTAAATATGTTATTTATTAAAAATATGTATTGATTTCCCTAAAATACCCTCTTAAATTATTTGCATTGAAGCTACCTCTTAATATAAACTTCCTTAATATATTGTGCAATCAATATGGTACTAAGTGGATTGAAATCTTATATTTAGGATCAAATCCAACCCCTCAACTAACTCTTTTAAGGACTGGGGGTAGTAATATATATTATATATAGTTAAGATTATTATGTTTTGTTTGAATGACATTTTAAATCTCTTTCAGTGTTGCAAAAAATTTCTAAACAGCAAAAGTGAAGAAGCAGAATATGTTAACCCAAACTATCAACGTAAAAACCTTCATTGTAACAGATAAAATTTATGAAACCTAAAACAATTTCAGGTCGGTTAGTTCACTAATGAATTTCTAACAATTGTCTAAAAAAAAAAAGCATCTATGTGTCTACTTATTGTGAACAAATTGAAAATAATTAGTAAAAACACCCAAAATCGCTGGCCCAAAAAAAAAGACAGCCTAGGGCACAGAAACCCAAAACATAGATATGAAGACCCACCCATTAAGTGGTATAAGTTACTCCCTTCGATCCTTAATATAAGATATATTTACCTAATTTAATTATATTAAAGAAGTTAGTTAAATTAGTTAATATGACATGCATTTTTTAAAGCACTCTAGTAGTTTTCCTTAATTCTCTCATCCCCTCTTCTCCTTACTTATTTTTGAAGGAGCATAACATACCAAAATTTCATGAACATTGAAATAAAATTACTTTAATTTCTAATTTAGATCATCATCCCTGAGTGAACAAGGTATTTTACTCTGTGGTTTGACCACATTACTATGATGTTCCTATCATATAAACATTTTCAACTTTGTTAACACAAAAGTTCTGAAGTTTTATTTTTAAAAAATGTGTGTAGGAATTATTTAGAAAAAGCATTTCACAACACAAAAAAGAAAAGAAAAATGAACACAAGGTTCGCTACAATTTGTAAAAGTTTGAATGTTTGATAATGATTGTATTTTTTTTTTGACCGTCAATAATGATTGTATTTAATCTTCTCCTTGAAAATCCTTTTCTGAAAAACTCTTGGTTGTCTTTGTTTTTCTTCTATGCACCTTGTTATTTGTGCCTCCTTAATCCAATGGTAGACTCGTTGGCAAAAAAAATGGTAGACTCGCCCCTTTTGTCTACATGATTTTACATATCATAGTGTAGCTGAGTAAAGGGTTGTGGTGTTGAAGTTGGTAGGCACATTAAATAGGACTAGCTAGTTTAGAGATGACATAGGATCTCATGGTGTCCTGACTACTATGGATGAACTAGCCAGTATCATATCAGCTGGAAAGTGATGTCTAACATTTATTTTATTGAAGTTTGAGTAATTGTTTATTGATGTTAGACTATTTCATTTTGAGTTTGGTATCTTACAACATGTATGCAAACTGTGATTATGTTTTTCCAATTAAAAGTTAGTTCTTTTAAGATTTTTATAAATTTTGTTGTAGCGGTTGGCTTGGTTTATCCGCCGGTCATGGCTCAAAACGCTTCTTATGAAAACATCTATTCTCCCAATTATGGAATGAGCCATCTTTCCGTCAATTGCTAGGAAATAATAGTCTCTCAAAAAATTTAACTGTTGCTTTCATGCCTATCAAAAAAACGTGCAAGAAACTAGATAGGTCTCCCTCCTTTTGAGCTCTAAGCCCAATTCAAAAGGGCGCCAACTGCTTTCAACATAGCTGAATTTACATTAAAAATCACCAAAATCATAGTATTTATTTTTAACGTGAATTCAGACGCACACAATTACAGTCTACTTACAAGACCTAAATGTTGAACATTTATTTGATTGATCTAAACTATATTCAGCCCTTTGTCAAAAAAATTTCAGCTCCTATCACTCTTATCGTGCTACTCCTAGTAGGCAATCTCTACAACCTACACTACAAAAAAGGTGCATTTTAGTAGCGGTTACAAAAAAATACTGCGAAGTTGGTAAATTGTCATAGGTTTCAACAAAACTGCTACAAAGTTGCATCGGTTTGACTAGGCCCAAAAGAAGCGTGTAGTTGTAGTGATGATTTTGTAACCATTGGATGGAAACAACCACTACAAGTATCGTCACTTCAACCACTCACACTGGACAATTATAAACACCCCTCCTCCCCCTTCATTTCTGACTCCTTGTTTTTGTCCCCTTTTTTTCTTCTTCATAGTATTTGTTCTTTGCTCTCCTACATGGTGTCATAGTGCTTATTTATGTCAAACTTTAGAAATTTCGCTATATTCTTTTCTTTCCTCGTTTCTGTACTTATTTATTTCATATTGTTTATGTTTTTACTAATCTTGTTTCTTCTCTTCAATTGCAGGTGCATTCACCATAGTGACATGTTAGAATCACTACAAATAATAATTTCATAACTTTCTTTCTACCTCTTCAATGATTATGCATTACACATACTAATTTTTTAATACATTAATATCATTTTACAATTTAACAAAATAAAATTCTTCTTGTGCATATGTGTCTAAAAGCCTCATTTACCTCCTCTATAACTAGTTATTTACTCAATTTGGTAACAAAATTACATATATTTTCGACTTCACTATAGGTAATTGCAAAAAAAGGCAATACCTTTTTCTTAAAAGAAGAAACCCAAAATATTAGTAGCGGTTTTCCAACAGCTACTATGTTTTGGTAGTAAATTCAATTTTCACAAAAAAAGAAGTCAAATTTTCATTACAAATTTGTAGCGGTTACTAAATAAAAGGCACAAATTTCAAATTTTTATGACAACATGTTTGTATCGGTTATACAACTGCTACTAATTTCGACTCAAATTTCAAAAGGTCATTTCCCACATCAACAGAAGTTTTTTCGCGCCTCAATTTTGTAGCAATTGACAATGGTGCAAACGTTTCACGAAGGCAAAATAAAAAATGTTTCTACACAAACATTTGTAGGAGTCACTCAACCATGACAAACGACATCTTAGTTTCTTCCCTCCTTAGTAGCAGTTACTAATGATTACAAATTTAAGCCGTGAACCGACACTTAGCGCTGGAAATTGTAGTGGTTAGATTCGGACCACTACAAATGTTGTAGCAGATTTGACCAAGTGTGTATCAGTTTGGTTGAATTGCTTCAAAACCACTTGCCATGCTAGTTTTTGTAGTTGTTTTTTCAACCACTATTAGACGTAGTTGTCACAGTCGAAATCGTTACAAACATAGTGTTTTGACCACTACAAAAACACGCTTTTTTTATAGTGTTATTCTACTCCCAGTGCACTATCATATCACGTTTTGGTTAGACTTATCATCCATTTGTTCATTCCAAGTTTGAATCATTACCAAGTCTATTCCTATGTTCTTCATCAATACAAGAGTATTCCTATATATAGTTGCAGTCATCCTAAACCTGCACTGTTAGATATTTTATTATATTATATATTATATCTTATTATTTAATGTTGGGATTATATCTATATATTCTAAAATATGACACTTCCTGTTTTAAATAAAATATCTCTTGTGTGTGACTCTGAGGTTAGATAGACTAAGCTCGGGTTTAGGGTGATCACTTAATCCGTTAAGCTATTAGTAGCCTTGATAAGGTGTTATAAATAGCGGTAGTCTGATAGAGTGGTATCTATGTAGAAAACCTAATTTGTTTCCTTAAGGGATTCTGATGGGTGACGGCTTTTCCTACTAACAATGTTATATTTTTGTTACATCTATTTGGATCGAGAGCTATATGAATTGCTACTTCAGATCTTTTTACATTGCGAGAGGTATTTATACATCTTAAGTCTTTTGCTGCTACTCTAATGTCATGGGATTTCATATTTGTATTGGATAATCATTTCAAATAGACATGGTTTTTCTTACATGTGGCATAAAGTCAGGTTACAATTCTACGTTTGCCTTTTGTATGCGATGCATTATTTATTTTTCTGTTTGAAAGAAAAAACAGTATTTGAGAATTGTATATTTAAGTTATCTATATGGTGGTTTCGGATATTTTCGTTCAATCAGTATTTTAATATCTGGAATATATACTTTCGGGCTCCTGCAACGGTAAGAGGGATGGAAGGAGATTGCATTTTAAATTCTTCCATGATGGTACCATCTCCATCTTCATTGAAAAATGAAGGTCCCGATATCACTTCTGCTTTGCTTTAAAAATCAAAATTAAACATTGATTTGATTCTGGCTTAATTTTGTGAGATAATCAGTTTGTAAGTTGTTTGCCTTTCCATTCACTGTGAAACACGCTGTGGAACTCACTGCCACAGGAACCCATCATCAGTTTCATTTTTGGGTTCAAAACAAAAAAACCATGGAGTTGTTAATTTCTATTTTTAAAAATAGTTTTTGTTTTAAAAAACAAAAAAATAATAATAATACTTATTTGAAAAACTGTTCTGAATAAGTTGTTTTAAAAAAAGCAGGAAGTTGTTTTAAAAAATTAAAAAACAAAAAAGTTTTGAAGTATTTTTTTATTTCTTATTTTTGAGATCGTTACCTGTCTACTATCGCCACTACACCACTGACACAGACAGCCGCGATGTCACCGTCGGCGGCGGGCACCATTGCTACGTCACTTCAAAAATATATTTTTTAAAACAATTATCCAAAACTTTTTTTTTTCAAAACTTGTTTTTAAAAATAATTTTATAAAACAGTTTTGAAAGAATAAAAAAGAAACACACAGGAAACATATTTTTTCCCCATACCAATCTTTACAACATATATATATTCGTCATTATTAGCTTAAGGTTATCCTAAAAACTCCTTATTTAACAAAAATAACTTTTTTCCTTAATCTTAAACAAATTGGTACTTAGAAAAAAAAATATGTAATTAATCCTCCTCTACATTTTTTGTCCAAAATAGGCCACATCATTAAATTTTATATATAAATGTATAAATTTACCTTTCATTCATTATTGGGTAGATTTAGTTCTCAAAAGGTATAATATATATTAAATAGGGATAATATTGGAAAGTTATTGAATTTTAAAGCAGAATTAATAAATTTTAATATTTTTCTTAACCTATAATGTCTCTTATTAAAATCAACCTCAAAGTAATAAGAACACATACCTCATCATATGTGGACCATATAAATCTGATCTGCATGGTCCAAATTTAATTTTTTTTATCTTTATTTTTTAAAAAAATATTTTAATGGGTATAGAATCTAAAATAAAGATAATCTTTTAACTAATATTTTTTTTAAGAAAATGACTTCTGATTTAAAAAAACATCAGGTAAAAAAAATTAACGACGAACTGTCAGGATAATGAATTGTGGGTCCTCGTCACACAAACCGGTTCCATATTAGTGTGAGCACCTTTCATAAACCCAAAAGCGATGGATTATGGGAGATGACTTGCATTTTCAGCTAAACAACTAACATTCTCACTATAGAAACCTACAACTTTTGCTAGCAGTTTGTAATGTAATGCCTGCCTTCTCATTTCCAATTATCAGGCATTGCTCATCCCACCCTCTTTTCACAAACTAGAAACAAAACCCAAAAAGAAACAACATAATTAAACAATACAGTTTTCTACGCAAGTATTTTTTTTCCCTTTAATATAAACAATCCTTCCAAAAACAACAGAAATTAAGATAATAAGAAGCGACGTCTATAGCAATAGCAACAATAAAAACAATACTAAGAGAAACAGTAAGAAGGAAGTAAAGTTACATTACATAAATATATAAACACAAACACACACCTTACCAAATTAAAGTGGATGAGAGGCGATGTTGTGGTTGTCGTTCCTAGCTTGAGATTTGTGGAAGTTCTGTGGTTTGAGAAGGAACAGATTAATTAAGTATTTAATTCATAGCATTAAATATTAATTATTTTATCTAAGAGTAACTATTAAGAGGCAGAGTCTACCGGCAACACTATGGATCAGCACAACTTCTGGCTCTCTTGAACTATATAAATGAAGCAGCAGACTCTTTCAAAACTCCAAGGCAAAGCTTTTTTTTTTTTTTTTTTGAGATTTTTGTTCAAGATTGATCACAACGAAACACAGCAGACTTTGTTCAAATGTGACACCAACTTTAGAGGAAGGAAAAAAGACTTTGAAAGGATTTTTTTTTTCTTTTTTAAAAGAGTTTTATGGGCGGATGATTGACAAGGAAACAACGAAGCTGATGCAGGAAAATGACAATTTTTTTTTTTGTTTTTTGAAAAGTAGCTTGTTTGTGGAAAACAGCAAAACAAGATTGATCTGGGAAAAACAGAGAGAGAGAGAGAGAGGATGAATGTTTGATTTGGAAAGATTTCTTCTGAAACTTGAAGGAAACAGAGGAAGTTTGGAAAACAGAGAGTGCTGATAGCAAGATTGAGAAATAGGAAGCAATGAATATAAGATGATCTTCAACAACAAGATGTAAACAACGCCCAAGTAATTAAGACGTAGAAATGGAAGACAATGAAGAAGAAACTTTTTGGGATTTTTTTAAAAGATCGATCACAATGAAAAGCAACACAGTTGTTACAATATAATGCAGAAGATGAACAGCAAGAAAAAATGTTCAAACTACTTTTTTTCTTTTTTTGATTTTTATGGGTATATGATTGAAAAGAAAACAAATATGATGCAGAGAACTGACAAATATTTTTGGGTTTTTGAAAAGTAGCTTATATGTATAAAACAACAAAACAAGATTGACTTGAAAAGGGGGAACAAGGTCTGGGAAAAAAAAGAAACAAAGAAAGAAAATTTGGAACAATGAGTGAACAAGCACAAGGTCTTAGGAAATGAGTTGGCGTTTGATTTGGAATGATTTGCTTCTGAAACTTGCAAGAGGAAATTTGAAGAACAGAGAGTGCTGAAAGCTTAGGAAACAGGAGGCAATGGATATCAGATCTGAATGTAAACAATGGCAGGTAAGAATCGGAAGAAGAAGACCTGTAAGAGAAACATACAAAAGAAAGAATTGAGATTGCCGGCGCACAAATATGTAATTAATCCTGAATTATTTTATCTTATATATAAGTCACATTATTAAATATGTAATTAATCCTCCTCTGAACAAAGATTGCCGGCACACAAATATGTAAAGATTGCCGCCACGCAACAAGCCGGCCGAAATAAGTCCAAAAATTTATAGAATTCAGCATAGAATTGAGATTTTTTAGGTTAACTTGAATAGGTCCAAAGAAATTTGGGTCAAATCTATTGCGGTTTAAACTAAACCCGAACATCCGAATTCAATTATTTTACCTATTAAAATTTAAATACTTTACTTAATGAGCATCCCTAAATGAAGGTTGCGCTGGTAGATTATGAGCAAGTAATTAGAGTTTTCTTTTCACAGTTTGTGTTTAGTATCCAATTTAAATTGAATCTCTCTGTCAGTAACTTAAATAATTTGGCTTTTCCTAATTTTATTGAGGGTTTCTGTATTTTTAAGTGGGAGGTTGTTCCTGATATTCATCATCTATACCACTAGCAACTTAATGAAGTTTAACATGTCAAGGGAAAAAAAAAAGATGCCACTATTGATAAGAAAAACAATAAGAAGGAAGTAAAGTTACATTATATAAAAATACACAAACACACACACAACTCTCTTACTCAAAATAATGGATAAGAGGCGATGACGTCGTTGTCCTTCTCCTAGCTTGAGGTTTGAGAAAGTTCTGTGATTGGGAACAAACAGATTTACAAAGTATTCAATTCATACATAGCATTAATTATTAATTACTTTTTCTCAAAGCACTAGTAAGTAACTATCAAGAAGCAGACTCTCCCTGCAACAGTATTGGTCAGCACAACTTCTGTCTGTCTTGAACTATTTAGATGAAGCAGACTCTTTCAAAATCTTCAAGGTAAAGTGTTTTTTTTTTAAGAGATTTTTATGCAAGTTTGATCGCAATGAAAAACAACAGACTTTGTTTATACGAGATGACAATTTTCTTTTTTTTAAAAAACAAAATTTTATATATGAACTTAAGAGGAAGATAAAAACCTTTGAAGGGGGATAAACAACAAAGCTAATGCAGTAAAATGACAATCTTTTTTTTTTTTTTTTGAAAGTAGCTTGCATGCGAAAAACAGAACCACGATGCAAATTTGATCTAAAAACTTGGAAGAACAAGAAGGAGTGAATAGATATATATGGAAGACACAAGAACTAGAAGATCAGGACTTGTCAGAAAATGAAAGTTTGATTTGGAATGATTTGTTCTGAAACATGAAGGAAACAGAGGAACAAGTTTGGAAAACAAAGAGTGCTCATAAAAAGTTTGAGAAATAGGAAGCAATGAATATCAGGTAATCTCCAATAAGAAGAAGAAAGACGAAGGATGAAAAAGAAAGAAGAAGAAATGGGGAAGAAAGAGAGAAAAAAATTATTGTAAGTTGTCCATTCCAAAAAAAAAAACAAACAAACAAACAATTATTGTCAGCTGTAAGCTGTAACCATGTGAGAGGCATCTTTTTTTTTTTTTTTTATCTTGTTTGTGATATGTCTTTGCCTTTTCAGAACTTTTGACAACGCACTATTTTGGACAGATGTGAAAGTTGTAGACATTTTTTTATTTTTTATGTGTTTTTTTAAAAAAAAATTATTTTCTACTCTCATGATTTTATTATATCAATGAGCAGAAAGGTTAGCACTTAGCAGTATATGGTTCTGACGGTCTAGATTCTCTCAGAATCCTCTTTCCATTTTTCCTCTCAGAATCTCATTTTCACTATCAAATTTAAAAAAATGGATGGTCTAGATTTAATACTTTATAAAATTATTATTTTAAATATAAATAAGTAAACTTAAACTGTTAAAATATGATTTACTCAATTCATAACTGTAATACAAATACAAATAATGAAAAAATTAATTTATAAAACACTATAATCATAGTTTTAGAAAATATTAAATCTGAACCATTCATTTTTTGATTTAAGGGTAGAAATGAGATTCTGAGAAGAAAATGAGAAAAAGGATTCTGAGAATATCCTCTTCCATTGGATAGAGGGTCAACCCAATGGTGTAATAATTAAATAAAATTTTAATAAAAAATAGTTATATGCGTACATAATAAGATAAATATAAGAAATAAATCCATAATAGATCACATTATAACATATGAAACTTTCAATTAAATAAATACCATCGGACAACAAATAGTCTGAAAATATATTGAATTTTTTAGAGGTCAATTTTTTCTTTAATTTTTCATTAGCTCAAAACAAAGCCCGGTTTTCTAAAACCCGGTTTTGGCATAACAGCGGCTTAACTCTAGTCCAACACACAGCTTCTGGTCTAAATTAATTCGTTGGCAAGCAAGTCCGGTTTCCAAATCTTTTTAAAGTTTAAATATTGTAAATAGGCTATTCTCATTTCTCATGTACATTAATATATTTGAAATAGTAAGTTTTTTTAATATTCTCATTTTTATATTACTTATGGGGCAAATTATACTATTAGTCCTTAAGTTTTATGAGATATACTATTAGTCCTTAATTTTATAAAATATACTTTTGGTTCAATATTTCTAACAATGTGACCAACAAAAAAATATATTTATATTTTTAAACTAAAATAAATGGACAAATTGTTGCAAAAAAAATTGATATTTTGATATTTTGATTATTAAATTAAATTTTTTTAGGGAAAATCCCATATAAAGCTAATTAAAGTAGGAAAAATTGAAATCAGGTTGTTAAATTGAACAATTCCTTAATTGAGTCATTAACTCATTTTGGGATTTCAAAATATGGTTAAAATGACTTTAATGCCCTCTCCTCTTAAAATAATTTCATTTACTTTGTAACTTAGATTTTTCAATATATATCAATGTTAATATTTAATAAAATAAAATATAATTTGCCTATATAGTTTAACTTTTAATATATTAACTAGAATCGTAAGGGAAAAGACTATACAATAAGGAGTTCATTTTATTCAATTGAATTTGTTTTCCAAAAATTTTATAATATATATCAATATAAAATTTTTTTAAAATAAATATATTATGTATAAATTTTACTATATTTTTTTAATATATAAAGTTTTCTTAAAGTTCTATATTCTAATATGTAAAGCATTTTATGAAGTTTTAAGTGAATTTCACCTAAAAAGGAAATTTTAAGTATATTTAATATCTTTTTAACTAGTATATTAACAGTGGAACATATTTTTTTTATAAAAAAAACTCACATTTATTGTTAGGGGAAATTATTTAGAGTTTGCTTAGATTAAAGGTGGTAAAAGTAATATTTATTTCAATTTATTTTTGCAAACGGAAGTTTAAAAAAAAAAAACAAAAGCTCACACTTATTTTTTTTTCTTGTTTTGTATCATTAATATCAATTAGTTGATTTTTGAACTAAATCATTCAACCATAAGCTCACGCTTATGGTTGCCCTGTTTTGAATGTTTATATATGTGTGTATATATATATATATATATGCATGCGCGTATATGCATGTAATCTTTTATTGAAAATTACATCTTTCACTACTACAGAATTGAGATATAACCATCCCTAATGACGTCCCAAATTGAAAATTGGGTGGTTAAAAAGGGAGGCGGTGGCATTTTCGTAATTATATATATGCAGGGGAACCTTTAGGCGTCCCAAATTTGAATTTGGGACGTCTAAAGTGCTTCCAGGCGCGAAATATAAATTTTGTAAATTTTTTTTAACGCCTGGAGCTGGGATTAGACGTCCCAAAAGAATTTTGGGACGCCTAAACCCAGACTTTAGGCTTCCCAAATCCATTTGGGACGCCTAAAGTCTGGGTTTAGGCGTCCCAAATCCATTTGGGACGCCTAAACTAAGACTTTAGGCATCCCAAATTCATTTAGGACGCCTAAAGGCAGACTTTAGGCGTCCCAAATGCCATTTGGGACGCCTAAAGGCATCCCCTAGGCGCATGTCAGACACTTGTCTGACATGCGTCTTCTCATCAATAACCCCTCTCCTCACATGTCTTCTCATCATAACTTTACTCTTCTTCAACCTCCCCCACCCACCGTCGGCACTCTTGCTCTCTTTGTTCACTTCAACTCCTTCCTCCTCCTCCCTCCTCCCTTCTTCTTCCTCTTTGTTTCTTTGTATGGGACATTACCAAGTGTCTGTGTAGTTGTGCCAAGAAAGAAGCTGATTATATTCTTAATTTGAAAGAGAATTTGCAGTTGCTGAAAGATAAATGGGAAGATCTCCAAAGCATGAAAGAGGACTTGAAGACAAGAGTTGATGAAGTTGAGAACACAGAAGGGATGCAAACATTCAACAGGTATTGTGCATCTAAGCTATTCTTTCTTTTTAAAATTTTCGTATTAGTTAAATTTTGAAGTGTTTTTTACATGATGAGTAGTCATCAATCAACGTGTGCAAAAAATTTCAGAAAGTATAGTATGGACATTAGAGAAAGGAAACAAGAAAAATAATAGAAGAAAATTATCTAGAAAACTTAGAGCCCTGGAGTAAATTAAACTCATTCCTTAAAACTTTAAAATCCATTTGTATTCACATTACAACACAAGCTAAGGCTGCAAGAACATTCTTGCTAAAATATAAATGGGTTTTTTATGAATTTAATTTGATATGGTAATAGGTGATTAACTCACTGCAATAATGCTCTTTTACGATTGTAGATTGACTATCATTTTACTTCTTTAATAAAAATTGTTACTTATCAATAAAAATAAAATAAAAACTAACTTTTGGTTGGATAGATGAAAATTGAACATCAAATATATGAGGAAGGTTTGCTTAACATATATTTTAATTTCAATTAAGATTTATATAGTACATTTTTAAAATTGAGGGAAGGTTACTATAATTTATGAAAAACGGAAGGTGGTAATTAACGTATGTTATTCAATTTTTTAATGTTTAAACTCATATACAAAGAAACTAATGAGTTAGGAATTTAATAAAAAAAGGGATAAATTGAACAATATAATTTGTTAATTTTTATTCTATATTTTTATTTTGTTTTAAAGTTAAGGTGTAATTTTAGCAAGAAAGTTTTCACTATGACGTCTGATATAACTAAATTTTGAATGGTGTAAAAGTAAACACAATCTTTTAAAAATAAAGAAATTTTAGCAATTCCATTAAAATGACTCAAACGTCCGTTATAAAGTTTAAGTGAGAACAAGTGGGTCCCACATAAAAAAAGAGACATAATTGCTAAAATTGCTCCTTTTTTAAAATATTGTGTCTACTTTCACACCTTCAAAACTTAATTGTACCATAAGCTTATAGCAAAAAACTTTATTACTAAAATTGCACATTAACCCTATATTTTTAATATGATACTTGTAAACATATTTTTTAAATATTTTTATATCTATTTTTAAACAATGTGTAGATTTTTGCTCTCCTCCACCTCCTTCCTTCCATTGTCGTGCACACCACCGTGGTTCTTTGCTTTCTCCACCTCCCCACCGTGCATACACCTATGATCTCCAACGTCTTCTCTACCTCTCCAGCATACTAGTGGGCGCCCCCTGATCAGGTTAGTTTATTTTCTTCTTGTTTTTTTTTGTAACAGAATGGTATATTTTCTTTTTGAAATATAAATTTACTTGAAATGGTTGAGATTGTGCTTATATATTTCTTATATTGAGATTATAGCCTAGTGTGTTTGGTGTGCTTATATTGCTTAAATTGCATGTATTCGGGAACTCCAGTGCAATGGTCTATTTTCTTGTTTAAATATAAATTTACTTGTGTATATTACCATTAATTAGTATATATAATAAAAAAAAATGATTTGTTTAAATTAAAGAAATTCTTGTATTCCAAACGAATTATGAATGTTATTGGGTTGATAACTTAATTAGGCAATCCCATCATATGTCATTGACAATTGTACTAAACGTGTGAATGTTATTGGGAATGCCTTAGGTGGTAACAAAATGGATCATAGTTGGATGAATGCTTTGAGAACTAGTGAAGAATATGAGAAAGGGGTGGAAAAATTTATTGAATTCGCTAAAAAGAATGCTCCTGTAAAAAATGGGAAGTATTTTTGTCCTTGTGTCAATTGTTTGAATGATAGTCGACGGGATGTTGATGTCATAAAGGATCACCTACTTTGTGATGGAATAAATCTGCGATACACAAGGTGGATATGGCATGGTGAGGAAATAACGGATTGTCCGTCGCACAAGAAGGAAGATGTGGATATCGTAAGTGAAGATATAATGGAGAAAATGATTAACGATGTTGAGGCAGAATCCTTTGCGCAATCGCAGGAGTATGACAGCCTGCGGAGTGATGCAGAGACACCATTGTACAGTGGGAGTAAGTACACGCGGCTGACGGGAACATTACATTTGGTTAACTTAAAGGCAACTTGTGGGTGGACCGATAGTAGTTTCACATTGCTGCTTGAACTATTGTGTGATATGTTTCCAGAGGATAATGTACTTCCAAATCGTATGTATGAGGCCAAGAAAATCCTGTCTACGATGGGTATGTAGTATAAAAAGATACATGCTTGCCCTAATGACTGCGTACTGTACAGAAATGAGTATGGAGGTCTTAGTGAGTGTCCTAAGTGTAAAACTGCACGATACAAAGTGAAAAAAGATGGTGGTTGTGGTGATGTGACAAGTAAAAGGCAACCTTTAAAGGTTATGTGGTATCTTCCAATAATACCACGTTTTAAACGTTTGTTTGTGACTGCAACAAAAGCGAAGAAGTTGTGATGGCACTCTGATGAGAGAATATCTAATGAGAAATATCTTCGGCACCCAGCTGACTCTCCACAATGGAAAAAAATAGATGAAATATTCCTTCAATTTGGCAGCGAGCCGAGAAACCTACGGCTTGGGCTTTGTACAGACGGCATCAATCCGTATAGAACTCTTACTAGCACACATAGTGCGTAGCCGGTTCTCCTTGTAATATACAACTTATCTCCCTGGCTATGTATGAAACGTAAGTATATGATGCTATCTATGATGATTTCTGGACCAAAACAGCCAGGGAACGATATTGATGTCTATTTGGCGCCTTTGATTGAGGACTTGAAGAAGTTGTGGGAAGAAGGCGTAGATGTGTTTGATGCTTATAAGAAGGAGTCTTTCAAGCTACGTGCAATGATTTTCACAACAATAAACAACTTCCCTGCGTATGGAAACTTGTCAGGGTACAGCGTGAAGGGTCACAAAGCATGCCCAATATGTGAAGCAGACACACACTTCCAACAACTAAAGCATGGAAGAAAAACTGTCTACCTTGGCCACAGGAGGTTTCTTCATCGATTCCACCCGTATCGTAGGCTAAGAAAGCGGTTTAACGGCTTACCGGAGCATGGAATGGCTCCAAAGTCATTAACTGGAGAGGAAGTCTATAGTCGAGTGGAACATATCAATGTCACTTTTGGTAAGAATCATAGGGTTGCGGGTGAGAAGAACATATGGAAGAAGAGATCCATTTTCTTTGATCTTCCATATTGGCGTTCGCTTGACGTGAGACACAGTATTGATGTGATGCATGTGGAGAAGAATGTTTATGATAGCCTTATCAGTACGCTTTTGCACATACCAGGGAAGACTAAGGATGGGATTAATGCGAGATTAGACCTTGTCGATATGGGAATAAGAGAACGGTTACATCTACAACTAAGAGATGATGGTAGGAGGGCATACATGGAGCCAGCAGCGCATACACTATCAAAAGCAGATAAAAGAAGTTTGTGTGGGTGTTTACATGAAATTAAGGTGCCGCAAGGGTATTCCTCGAATGTGAGAAGATGTGTCTCAATGGACGATTTAAAGTTAGTGGGAATGAAGTCCCATGATTATCATGTGTTGATGCAACAACTATTACCGGTAGCTATTAGAGGCATAATGAAAGATGAAGTACGAACCACCGTGACAAGATTGTGTGTTTTCTTCAATGCTATCTGTAACAAAGTCATTGACACTGAAAAGTTGGATGAACTAGAAAATGAGGGTTACATTATTTTGTCACAACTAGATATGCATTTTCCTCCTTCATTTTTTGATATAATGGTGCATTTGGTAGTTCATTTGGTAAAGGAGTTAAGGTTATGCGGTACAGTTTACCTGAGGTGGATGTACCCTTTCGAGCGATACATGAAGATCTTAAAAGGGTATTCTAAAAATCCTTATCGACCAGAAGCCTCAATAGTAGAAAGATATGTAGTTGAGGAGGCTATGGAGTTTTGCAAAGATTATATGTCAGGGAAGAAGGAACAATCTTGGCATGAAGAAGGGAGAAGTAAGGGAACACGAGGACTGAAAGTGAAGAATGTTCCTCGTGAAGAGGTGTTGCAAGCTCACTTGTATATCCTGAATAATATGGAAGAAGTTCAACCTTACATAGATGAACACAGAAAGACTTTGAAGAACAAGAATCCAAGGAAGAATGACATGCAGATTGCTATTGAGCAAAACAAGACATTCATGCAGTGGTTTGAGAAAAAGGTTTTGTACGAGATCGGTGTGTCTGAGACAATCGAGTGGCTAGCTTGGGGGCCTTCATTTCAGGTCATTACTTGGACCGGTTATGATATAAATGGCTATTCTTTCTATACGAAAGAGCAAGATGACAGAAGTACCATGCAAAATAGTGGGGTCATGGTAGAAGCTGAATCTATGCACTTTTCCAGTTCGAGAGATAAAAACCCCATATTAGCGTCTATGACCTATTATGGAGTTATAGAAGAAATATGGGAGATGACATACAACAAGTTCAAAGTTGCTTTATTCAAATGTAAGTGGGTTAGCAATAATGCAATGGTAATAGATAAACAATTTGGATTTGTCTCAGTCGATCTTCGAAGAGTTGGCTATAGAGACGAGCCCTTCATTTTAGCAAGCCAGGCGAAACAAGTGTTTTATGTCACCGATCCTGGGAGCAAAAACATGTCCATTGTCCTTAAAAGTAAAAAACAGAAGTATGGTGATCCGACCTTCAACCTTGATGACACATCACCTTTCACAACAACTCCACCTCGAACAAATGAAGTAGAATTGGTAGATGATGACGAATATGTTGTAAGAAATGACCATGGTGAAGGACTATGGGAAACAATATAGAGTAAGACCTTAATTTATAAACGAGAACTGTGTGTTTTTTCTGTTTTACTTCCCGCTTTATTTATTTCGGTTTTATTGCAATTTATTTACATTTCTGATGATGCTTTTAGTGTTAACAGGAATATGGATAACTCTAGTGATGACGAGAGGCGTAGAGATGACGAAAGCTCTAGCAATGACGAAAGGCCTAGAGATGAACCCCCTTTTGATGTTCTAAAAGGATGACGAAGCTGCGAGCAAATGACCCTACTTAGCACGGCTGTAACAGATCTATAAGGGCATTAAACAGATTGACTTGAATATGCCTCCAGGGATTGTGGGCCAAGTGGAGTATCCCTACACGATTGACAATACAGATCTCAAACAGTTTATCAGGTTGGAGGAGATAGATGCAGGCTGGGTGAAATTTGTAGTCCGGTAAGTTTTTTTTTTCAATTTTCCCATAGAATTCATTTAGTGGTTTTTTGATTTCATACATTCAATAATTGATTCCTTATTTTAATTTTATTATAGCACCTTCCACGGTCTCTGCACAAAAATGGAAAGACGTGATTGGTATGGATTCTTATGTCCTGCGAATACGACAGGGGATACTTGTACTGTGGCGCATAGGACTCACTATGTCGGCTACGCAATGGCACAGACCAAACTTCGTTGTTATCTAGCACCCATTGTCCAACGGTTCGTATTTACATTTTGTCAATTTAAGAAGTTTAATAAATAATTGTCTTCTCATCTAACTTCATTTTAATGTGTACATGTTATTAAAGTTACCACTGGAGTTTGTGTGTTATATGTCCCCGCCGCAACGTAGTCTATTGGTTTGATCCCTTGAGTAAAAAGCCAGACAAAGATACAAAATCCGTCTTCGACATGTAAGTTATTCTATTTGTATTTCATTGACTCTTAAAAAAATGAATGGTTCTAATTTCTGTTCATTTTGCTTTTCATGATAGTGCTTGTCAAACATATAGAGTCCTAGGTGGGTCACGCGAGGGTACAATTGTTAAAAAGCCAAAGTGATTTTATCCGATAGTAAGTACATTCGATCCTACCTAATTGTTTCATTGACGGTCCTTTTAGACATACCTTTATTGATTTTAACAACCAATTGCATCCCTTTGATTTAAAGTGCCCTCGGCAACCTGGCAACACTGAATGCGGATATTATGTTATACTTTATATGTATAACATAACTCAAAGTGGAATTACTAGCGATTTTGAAAAGGTAATCGCTTCTTTATTCTCAAATGATAATATTTTTGGTGTTCTAATCGAAATGCTAATTAATTCATTTGCTTGAGATTCATTTCATCAAAGCTTACTTTCTAATTTTCAGATTTTTGATAATGAAGATGCCTACCTACGTGAAAACCTTGATTTGATCAGAGATCTTTTGGCTGGACATCTTCTTCAACATATAGAGCAGTAAACTTTTTATTTTATATCAGTTTGTAGTTGTGTGATGACAGCGTTTTGATACTTTCTGGTTGTTTTTGTTGATATATATAGTAGTAGGTTGTATAAAAGGTTATTGTATGTATATATAGTAAAGATTGTAGTGCTGGATGTCCTTACTAATTTGTAACGGACAGTGTGGTTTATGAATCCATCTTCTATTCTATTCTGTTTCTGCAGTTTGAATTCGCTGGGTAATACAGAATGTAAATTATGGTATAAAAAAAAACCTAACTTTTAGACGTCCCAAATTAAGAATTGGAAGGTCTAAAGTCCCCCCGTGGGACTTTAGACGTCCCAAATGACATTTGGGAGGTCTAAAGTCCCGCCCTGTGGGGACTTTAGACGTCCCAAATTACAATTTGGGACGTCTAAAGTCTCACTTTAGACGTCCCTATTATTTGGGACGTTTTTTCTTACAACTTACTATGTCCCCAGTATATACGCCCCCCGTTTTGGGACGTTAAAGGTGCCAAATTTGGGACGTTATAGCCCCTTTTTGTAGCAGTGTCTTTTTCCAAAAAGAAATTTAATCAAAAGAAAAAGATGATATATGTTTAATTTCTAAGATAGGAAAAATTAAAAATGCTATTTAAAAGAACAGAAAGTGAACATATAAATGCAATGAGAGTATGAGACTCTCTAATCTCTTTCTGCTTCAGGCAAGGACAGCCTCTAGATGAATACATAGCCCAAACACCATTATTAATAAGTTAGAAAAATTAGATCAAAATTTCTTCCCAAGTGATTTTTTATTCCCTTATCCTTGCAAAGAAAAGCACTTTGCCGTGAAACTTGCCCTGTGGCCTCTTTGTTGCTACAAAAATGATCTATTTGGAATCACATGTTGGAATTTAATAACGACTATTTTTATGGTTGCATTCTACTATTTTGCTTTTACATGTTGATTTTAAAATTCTTTATGGAGAAGAGATATGATAAAAAATAATATAAAGAGCCTGATATAGAATCTTCTGGCATTCCTTTCAAAGCTGGTGCAATTGCCTAGTCTGGATTACAGAATCACGTAGTAAAACTGACAAGATATTTTGCACTGACTATTAACTCCATGGATTATGATTTTTTTTCCACATTCCCTTTTGATATTGGGATGGTATGAAGGGCAATTATACTTGTTTTCAAACTTTTCAGAGAAAAGTACTTCACTATTAAATTTTGGCTTGCTGCAATGAAATGATATCTTATGTTTCTTCCAATTTTGTTATGTGAAATAAATCTCATCTAGATGGTTGGTTCAGACTTGGCTGAGTGTGTTGGGCTTTCTGCTCTAACAACTTTGCAGTTTACTATAATTTTTTGGGCGTCAATAGCCTTATAGCCTAGTGGTATGAAAGCTCTTTTGTAAATAAAAGGTCGTGGAACCAATACCACTTATAACCTTAGGCCATTATTGTCTACTCTCCTAATTCATAAAAAAGAAAAAAGAAAAAAAAAAGACTAGTTGCTTCAGTAATGTTGGAGACTCTCATCTTAATGCTTAACATATTATTAATCTCTATCAAAGATAGTTATTGCATGATGGTAGTTTTCTCAGGTGGTTTAGGCTATATTTGGTTTCCTGTTTACAAGACCCAAGCCCATCTTAGAACCAAAGCAACCATAACCTCTCATTTGATTTTCTTAAACTCATGTTTGAGGCAAAGCAAATCTACCCCTAAACCCATGTTTGAACCAAAGCAGCCTTGATCTTTCTTTGTCTGTTTCGCATTTGAGTTAAACACATGTTTTGCAGACTCTAGTGCAATCATACCCTTAGTTGACCTCAGATAAGGTTTAGTTAGCATACTGAGGACTGGAACAAGGCTTTGTTTTTGTTACCTACATTAAAAGTCCAAGTTCTATCTGCAAGATTTTCTTGGCAATTTTGATTTTTTTTCCATTCTTAATTATGTACTTACTGACCTCTTTTTATGTTTTTCTTTGGTTTACTTTTGGTCGTATTTGCAAATTATTATTCTTTTCGCCATTTCTTCCAGGTACATCATAGAGGTGCAGGAACTACGGGTGCTGGACTAATGGCTGCAGTAAATGATTTTTTTTTTTTTGAATTCCTTTATGTTTCCAATATTTAATTTCCATACCTTCAAAGTTGAACGCTATTTTTACTATCCCATCATTATTGGTTTTATGAAAAGTTCTCAAGAAGGTGGACCTGGAAACCACGCTTGATTTTATCAGAGCCTTCCTGTTTGTGTTTCTGGATTTGAAAGAGCATATTTCAGTGCTGGTGCAGCAAGCTAGCTTAGAAATAAACTCAAAATCATTATACTTCATCCGAAAAGATAATCAAATTCTAAATCAAGGGTTGATCTTTATTTCATGCTGTTGCTCTGTAACAATATATATCTATTCAGTACCAAATCCAAGTTCATTGAATGGGGCATATTCTACCTTGCTAAATTAGAATACAGCCCTAATTATTTTAAGCTAATGCGCAGTAAAAATAAGAAATACTGAACATGTTCTCTTATTTAAGATTTAAAACTAATCTCCAACACCACTATCTAAAACCAAATAATTAAAAAGTATCCAGACAAGGATATAGAAATGTCAACTCCTTCAATACCTAACATATATAATGAACAATTGCATCGGACACAAATGACATATTACAATACACATACAAATGTAAGTATACTAAGAAGGGGGAAGCAAATACTCTTTGACGCCTTGTAGTGAACCAGTGAAGCAATAAGGTTTATGAGTGAACTTCATGACTCAATAAAATTATCAAGCCTACTCGCCTCGTCTTGCAATGAGACTAAGGATGCCTCTACAGACGCTAACTCATTTCTAAGAGTGGAAGCTTTAGCTTTAGTCTCATCAAGCTTTCTCATCAGTTCATCTCCATCACCACAGCTCTCAATGCAGCCATACACATAACTGAGCCAAGAAGCATCAAAACCAACTGATTCTAGGGCAGTACAACACTCTCTGATGCAGTTTCGATCTTCTTCTGTTAAGTCACGTCTCCGAGTGGTCCTCAAAATGCAAGTGACTTCGGTGAATAAGGCAGCGAATGCTCTTCGTCGCTTTGTATTGAACCAATCAAGCACTTGAGGATGACGCTTCAGCCCAGCCTCCAAATATGGCAAGTTTTGTTTGGAAATATCAATCATCCACTTGTCGCTACAAGCATTGGATTCCAATATTGATGAAGTCATAGTTTCTAGAGCGTTTGAAGGTGATGGATTTATTGCTGCTAAATCAGAAAATAGGATGGGTCAAGTTTTGGAAAAATAAAATAAAACATTTTTTTGGGCTGAAATAAATAAATCACTTGCTCTATTTATGTTAAATTAATTGGAACTTCTAGAATAAAGCCAATCATATGCCTGCATTAGGAATCATGGTAGAGTTTGGTGCATTTTGAGCAGTTGGACTTGAAGGCTTCTCTATGGGATCACACATCTTTAGACTCTCAATATATGAATCATGTGATTCTTCTAGTAAATTTTTATTAAAATCATAATAAAATTATTAGTTTATCCAAAGAACACTACCAGCAAAAGATACAAAACAGAATATGAACCTGTAATTTGTGTTGTGGCAAGTTTCTCTGCATTTTGGTCCGTTTGAATCGAGGGTTTGTCCATGGTCTTACAAACTTCTTGAGTTCCAACAGCTAAGAACAATAAAAAAAATTATGAGACCAGAGTCTTTTAAAAGTAAAAATAAATTGCTTAGAAGAGAAATACACCCGTTACATTCTTTCTTGTCACTAGTTACTAAGGTTTTGGGTTGGCTGAACAAATTCTTTTTAGGACAAGTTTGACTCATGGGATCATTCTAGCAAATTTCAGTTAAATGATAGAGAGTCAAAATCTTTAATTAATTAAACAAGAGTATGAGATCAAACATCCATCAAGTGTAGCAAATTCCTTCCCTCCAACATGTGAAAAACAATGTAACTTCCTCTGCTGTGAACAATAATAATGGCAGTGATAATATGAATAAGCAAATTTTCACCAAATGGGAACTTTTAAGTCATTTGATTTTTCTTTAGTTGGTTTTATTTTCCATAATAGTCAGAATCATTTCTCCAAATAAATAAAACAATTAAGCCAATGATCAGTGCAATAAAAATGTGTTGTTGAACTTTCTACTGAAGAAAAAAGGTCATGGAATTACCAAAACAGAGTGATGATATTTTGAATCCATGGCTTCCATGTATTTCAATTTATGCACAGTAATTTTCAATTTTTAAACAGTATTTTAGTAAATTAAATAAAACAATACTTGCATTTGACATGTTCAAACAATATCAGTACCTGCACTATAAACTCTTCTGAGGCTACGAGCAATTTCAGCAGCTTCAACCATTGGCCTTTCAATGTTCTCACTCATCTCTTGAGTCCCTTTAGCTAAACCTATTAGTTTTAAAAATGTGAGTGAAAAATACGATAAAATATTCTATTGCTGAAATAAAAGCATTACTTCTCTATCAATTTATGTTAAATAAATTAACTGGATCTTGCAAAACAAAGCCAATGTTGTACCTGAATCAGAAATCATGGTAGAATTTGATACATTTTGAGCAGTTAGACTTAAAGGTTTCTTGATGGTGTGGTACATATTTTGAGTTTCAATATATGAATCACGTGATTTTTCTAACAAATTTTTATTAACATCATGATAGAATTGTTGTTTTATCCAAAGAATATTATTACCCCAAAAATAGTAACAAAAATATAAAACAGGATTAGAACCTGTGCTTTGAGCTGTGGCAAGTTCTGGAGCTTGTGAAGATGATGGGTACATTGTTGCTGGAAATTAGAAAATAGGATGAGTCAAGTTCTGAAAAAATAAAATAAATAAAATGTTGTCTCGCTAAAAATGCATTAATTGCTCTATCAATTTATTTTAAATTAATGGGATATGGCAAAGCAAAACCAATACCAGTTTTAGGAATCATGGTAGAGCTAGAGCTTGGGAGATTTTGAGCAACTGAAATGGAAGGTTTCTTGATGGTGTCCCACATCTTTTGAGTCCCAATAGATGGATCAAGTGATTCTTCTAGTAGATTTTAATCATCACAATGATAGAATTGTTAATTAATCTAATTAATGCTTTTTTTAAAAAAAAAAGATAAAGCACAAGATAAAACCTGTGTTTCGTGTTATGGCAAGACTCTCTGTGCCTTTCTCAGTTTGAATGGGGCCATGTATTTCTTGAGTTCTTGTAGCTAAACAAATGATAAAAAAAAAAAAACTTTTAAAAAGGTTTTGGGATGGTTGGTCAAATTCTTGCTTGAACACTCTTTTGAGTCATTTGATTCTTCTGATAAATTTCAGTTAACATAATAAAAAGTTCTAATCCTTTATTAATTAAAACAATAATATTAAGTCAAAGATCCACCTAAACAATATTAGAGCTTATGTCCCATATTGTAGCAGGGCTTTATACTTCTTGAGTTGTTTGGATTAAGTGTTTATCAATAGCCTCATTTGTCTTTTGATTCAAAATATACAAACAAATAAGTTTAGAAAATACTTAGAAAACAAAATGACACAATATATTGGAAAGAAAATATATGAAAAATACTTTCAAAAAGCTAATACACAAAAAGTCATATCAGCTGTTCCTCTTTAGTATATTTGAGTTAATATAATAGTTGTAGACTTGTAGGTTTTTGAGTGGCTATATAAGCAGTGGCCTTAATTTGGTGACTTCACATGATCTGTTGAGTCTTAATACTGAGTGAAAATAATGAAGACATAAAATTGAATTTAAAATATTTGACATGAGACTTCAGCAAAATAAAAATAATTTCCTTCCCTCTAATATGTAAAAGGAATGTCTTTCTTCCTCTGTAGTGGGCATAATGGTGGCGAGGATCTGGTTAAGCAAATTCTTACCATTGGAAATTTTTGACGTAAGTAATTATTCTGCAACTGATTTCATTTCCCATAATTGTAATGAAAAATCATTTTCCCAAATAAAAAATAACTGTGCCAGTGATCAGTGAAATAAGACCGTATATTATTGAACAATCTGTAGAAGAACAGGGTCATGGAACATACCAAAGCAGAGTGATGATATTTTTAAACCACGTCTTCCATAAATCTCACTTTATATACAAAAATAAACTATCAAATATTGAACAATTTTATTTATGTCATTAATTACTTTATGTTCAATTACTTACAATCTAATAACCAATATAATTGTTAAAAGTCTTGCTATGATAGTTATGACTTGTCGTTGTACTAATTATACTAACAATTCTTAAAAAAATGTACCAAATGTTGTAGTTCATTTAGTATGGTACTCCCTCAGGTCCTAAATATAGGACATAGTTTGTAGTGCAATTTGTACTACAAATGATTTTTTTGAATTCCTTTATGTTTCCAATATTTAATTTCCATACCTTCAAAGTTGAACACTATTTTTACTATCCCATCATTATTGGTTTTATGAAAAGTTATCAAGAAGGTGGACCTGGAAACCATGCTTGATTTTATCAGAGCTTTCCTGTTTGTGTTTCTGGATTTGAAAGAGCATATTTCAGTGCTGGCGCAGCAAACTTAGAAATAAACTCAAAATCATTATACTTCAACCGAAAAGATAATCAAATTCTAAATCAATGGTTGATCTTTATTTCATGCTATTGTTCTGTAACAAAATATATCTATTCAGTACCAAATCCTAGTTCATTGAATGGGGCATATTCTACCTTGCTAAATTAGAATACAGCCCTAATTATTTTAAGCTAATGAACAGTAAAAATAAGAAATACTGAACATGTTCTCTTATTTAAGATTTAAAACTAATCTCCAACACCACTATCTAAAACCAAATAATTAAAAAGTATCCAGACAAGGATATAGAAATGTCAACTCCTTCAATACCTAACATATATAATGAACAATTGCATCGGACACAAATGACATATTACAATACACATACAAATGTAAGTATACTAAGAAGGGGGAAGCAAATACTCTTTGACGCCTTGTAGTGAACCAGTGAAGCAATAAGGTTTATGAGTGAACTTCATGACTCAATAAAATTATCAAGCCTACTCGCCTCGTCTTGCAATGAGACTAAGGATGCCTCTACAGACGCTAACTCATTTCTAAGAGTGGAAGCTTTAGCTTTAGTCTCATCAAGCTTTCTCATCAGTTCATCTCCATCACCACAGCTCTCAATGCAGCCATACACATAACTGAGCCAAGAAGCATCAAAACCAACTGATTCTAGGGCAGTACAACACTCTCTGATGTAGTTTCGATCATCTTCTATTAAGTCACGTCTCCGAGTGGTCCTCAAAATACTAGTGACTTCGGTGAATAAGGCAGCGAATGCTCTTCGTCGCTTTGTATTGAACCAATCAAGCACTTGAGGATGACGCTTCAGCCCAGCCTCCAAATATGGCAAGTTTTGTTTGGAAATATCAATCATCCACTTGTCGCTACAAGCATTGGATTCCAATACTGATGAAGTCATAGTTTCTAGAGCTTTTGAAGGTGATGGATTTATTGCCGCTGGAAATCAGAAAATAGGATGGGTCAAATTTTGGAAAAATAAAATAAAACATTTTTTGGGCTGAAATAAATAAATCACTTGCTCTATTTATGTTAAATTAATTGGCTCTTCTAAAATAAAGCCAATCATATGCTTGCATTAGCAATCATGGTAGAGTTTGGTGCATTTTGAGGAGTTGGATTTGAAGGCTTCTCGATGGGATCACACATCTTTAGACTCTCAATATATGAATCATGTGATTCTTCTAGTAGATTTTTATTAAAACCATAATAAAATTATTATTTTATCCAAAGAACACTAAAAACAAAAGAAACAAAACAGAATATGAACCTGTATTTTGTGTTGTGGCAAGTTTCTCTGCATTTTGGTCTGTTTGAATTGAGGGTTTGTCCATCGTCTCACGAACTTCTTGAGTTCCAACAGCTAAGAACAATAAAAAAAAAATTATGAGACCAGAGTCTTTTAAAAGTAAAAATAAATTGCTTAGAAGTGAAATACACCCGTTACATTCCTTCTTGTCACTAGTTACTAATAAGGTTTTGGGCTAGTTGAACAAATTCTTTTTAGGACAAGTTTCTGACTCATGGGATCATTCTAGCAAATTTCAGTTAAATGATAGAAAGTCAAAATTTTTAATTAATTAAACAAGAGTATTAGATCAAACATCCATCAAGTGTAGCAAATTCCTTCCCTCCAACATGTGAAAAACAATGTAACTTCCTCTGCTGTGAACAATAATAATGGCAATGATAATCTGAATAAGCAAATTCTCACCAAATGGGAACTTTTAAGTCATTTGATTTTTCTTTAGTTGGTTTTATTTTCCATAATAGTGAGAATCATTTCTCCAAATAAATACAACAATTAACCCAATGATCAGTGCAATAAAAATGTGTTGTTGAACTTTCTACAGAGGACAAAAGGTCATGGAATTGCCAAAACAGAGTGATGATATTTTGAATCCATGGCTTCCATGTATTTCAATTTATGCACAGTAATTTTCAATTCTTGAATAGTATTTTAATAAATTAAATAAAACAATACTTGCATTTGACATGTTCAAACAATATCAGTACCTGCACTATAAACTCTTCTGAGGCCAAGAGCAATTTCAGCAGCTTCAACCATTGGCCTTTCAATGTTCTCACTCATCTCTTGAGTCCCTTTAGCTAAACCTATTAGTTTTAAAAATGTGAGTGAAAAATACGATTAAATATTCTATTGCTGAAATAAAAGCATTACTTCTCTATCAATTTATGTTAAATAAATTAACTGGATCTTGCAAAACAAAGCCAATGTTGTACCTGAATTAGGAATCATGGTAGAATTTGATACATTTTGAATGGTTAGACTTGAAGGTTTCTTGATGGTGTGGTACATATTTTGAGTCTCAATATATGAATCACGTGATTTTTCTAACAAATTTTTATTAACATCATGATAGAATTGTTGTTTTATCCAAAGAATATTATGACCCCAAAAATAGTAACAAAAATATAAACAGGATTAGAACCTGTGCTTTGACCTGTGGCAAGTTCTGGAGCTTGCGAAGATGATGGGTACATTGTTGCTGGAAATTAGAAAATAGGATGAGTCAAGTTTTGAAAAAATAAAATAAATAAAATGTTGTCTCACTAAAAATGCATTAATTGCTCTATCAATTTGTTTTAAATTAATGGGATATGGCAAAGCAAAACCAATACCAGCTTTAGGAATCATGGTAGAGCTAGAGCTTGGGAGATTTTGAGCAACTGAAATGGAAGGTTTCTTGATGGTGTCACACATCTCTTGAGTCCCAATAGATGGATCAAGTGATTCTTCTAGTAGATTTTAATCATCACAATGATAGAATTGTTAATTAATCTAATTAATGCTTTTTTTTTTAAAAAAAAAAAAAGGATAAAGCACAATATAAAACCTGTGTTTTGTGTTGTGGCAAGACTCTCTGTGCCTTTCTCAGTTTGAATGGGGCCATGTATTTCTTGAGTTCCTATAGCTAAACAAATAATAAAAAAACTTTTAAAAAGGTTTTGGGATGGTTGGTCAAATTCTTGCTTGGACACTCTTTTGAGTCATCTGATTCTTCTGATAAATTTCAGTTAACATAATAAAAAGTTCTAATCCTTTATTAATTAAAACAACAATATTAAGTCAAAGATCCACCTAAACAATATCAGAGCTTATGTAATGAAAAATCATTTTCCCAAATAAAAAATAAATGTGCCAGTGATTAGTGAAATAAGACCGTATATTATTGAACAATCTGTAGAAGAACAGGGTCATGGAACATACCAAAGCAGAGTGATGATATTTTTAAACCACGTCTTCCATAAATCTCACTTTATATACAAAAATAAACTATCAAATATTGAACAATTTTATTTATGTCATTAATTACTTTATGTTCAATTACTTACAATCTAATAACCAATATAATTGTTAAAAGTCTTGCTATGATAGTTATGACTTGTCGTTGTACTAATTATACTAACAATTCTTAAAAAAATGCACCAAATGTTGTAGTTCATTTAGTATGGTATCATTCTGCAAAAGTTTGTGAAACAAGAGAGCATCAAAATGCACCTGCATCTTGAGGATCTATTGACGAGGCATTCTCCTTTTGTTGTCTATCATCAGATGAACTTGGAAGATTGGAAATGTAATTCAACCACTTGTCATCGCTGCAGGCATTAGATTCCAGTATTGCTGAAGTCATCATAGGTTGTGGAGATTTTGAAGGTGAAGGATGTATTGCTGCTGGAAATCAAAAAATAGGATGAGTCAAGTTTTGGAAAAAAAAATATTCGCTTGCTAAATTAAATGCATTACTTGCTCTATCAATTTATGTTATATTATTAATTGGATCTTGCAAAACAAAGCCAATGTTGTACCTATATCAGGAATCATGGTAGAATTTGGTGCATTTTGTTCAGTTGGACTTGAAGGCTTTTTGATGGTGTCACACATCTTTTGAGTCTCAATATACGAATCATGTGATTTTTCTAGTAGATTTTTAATAACACCATGAAAGAATTTCTGGTTAATCTAAAGAATAATACCCCCCAAAAAAGTAACAAAGATATAATACAAGATAAAAACCTGTGTTCTCTATTGTGGCAAGCTTATGTGCATGTTGGTCAGTTTGACTCAAGGGTTTGTCCATGGTCTCACAAATTTCTTGACTTCCAACAACTAAAAACAATAAAAAAAAAAATTGCTACTTGAGTTTTTGTTTAAAAATAAAAAATAAATTGCTTCCTTTTGAAGAGAAATACATGCATTACCTTCATTATTGTGCTGGTTGAACAAATTCTCTCTGGGACAAGTTTCTGATTCATGTGATCCTTCTAGCAAATTTCAATTAACATGATAGAAAGTCAAAATCATTAATTAATTAATTAAACAAGATTATTAGATCAAACATCCATCAAGTGTCTTAAATTCCTTCCCTCTAACATGTGAATACTTCCTCTGTTGTGAACAATAATAATGGCAATGATAATCTAATTAAGTAAATTCTCACCAAATGGGAATTTTTAAGTTAGTGATTCTCCTGTAGGTGGTTTTATTTCTGATAATAGTGAGAATAATTTCTCCAAATAAACAAAACAATTAAGTCAATGATCATTGCAATAAAAATGTGTTGTTGAACTTTCCGCAGAATGTGCCAAAACAGAGTGATGATATTTTGAATCCATGGCTTCCATATATCTCTGATTTATGCACAGTAATTATCAATTGTTGAACAGCTGTTTTAATAAATTAAATAAAACAGTACTTGCTTTGCTTTCTTCATGGTCATCAATTAATAAGCCAAGTATTATAATGGACATGCATTCCAATGAAAGAAAGCAATTTAAATAATCTGTTACATGTTAAAACAATATCAATACCTGCATTATAAACTCTTGTGGGGCTAGGAGCAATTTTAGCAGCTTCAAGCATTTGCCTTTCAATATTCTCACCCATATCTTGAGTTCCCTTAACTAAACCTATTATTTTTTAAAATGCGATGGAAAAATAACAAAAAATATTCTATCACTAAAATAAATGCATTACTTGCCCTATCAATTTATGTTAAATCATTTGGATCTTGCAAAACAAGCCAATGTACCTGCGTCTGGAATCATGGTATAGTTTGGTAAATTTTGAGCTGTTTGAGTTTCAATATATGAATCAGATGATTTTCCTGATAGATTTTTTATTAACACGATGGCAGAATTGTTGGTTTAATTTATCCAAAGAATATTACTGCCCAAAAAAAGTAACAAAGATATAAAAAGAGATCAGAACCTGTGCTTTGTGCTGTGGCAAGTTCCGGAGCTTGTGAAGGTGATGGATACATTGTTGCTGGAAATTAGAAAATAGGATGAGTTAAGTTTTGAAGAAATAAAATAAATAAAATTTTGTCTTGCTAAAAATACATTAATTGCTCTATCAATTTACATTAAATTAATAGGGGCAAAAACAAAACCAATACCTGCATCAGAAATCATGTTAGAGCTAGAGCTTGGAACAATTTGAGCAACTGAAATGGAAGGTTTCTTGATGGTGTCACACATCTCTTGAATCCCAATAGATGAACCATGTGATTCTTCTAGTAGATTTTAATCATCACCATGATAGAATAGTTAATTAATCCAATGAATACTTAAAAATAAAGATAAAGCACAAGATAAAAACTTGTGTTTTGTGTTGTGGTAAAACTCTCCATGTATTAGTCAGTTTGAATGGTGCCATGTATTTCTTGAGTTCCAGTAGTTAAAAAAAAAAAAAAAAATCAATAAGTTTGTTTCTTGCCACCAATTATAAAGGTTTTGGGACGGTTGATCACATTCTCCCTAGGTCAGTCTATTGAGTCATGTAATTCTTTTGATAAATTTCAGTTAACACAATCAAAAATTATAATCCTTTATCAATTAAACAAGATTATTAAGTCAAAGATATATCAAAACAAGATTAGAACCTATGTCCTACATTGTAGCAGGGTTTGATGCTTCTTGAGTTGTTTGAATTAAGGGTTTCTCACAAGTCACTTTCGTCTATACAGTCAAAATATGTAAAAAAAAATTAAGTTTAGAAAATACTTAAAAAAATAAATTGACACAATACATTGGAAAGAAAATATATAAAAAGAACTTTAAACAAGTTAAAACACAAAAAATCCTTATGAGTTGTTCTTTTTTGTACATTTGAGTTAGCTTAATAGAAAGATTTCACCCAAAAAAAAAAGTAATTTAAGGTAATTTATGAAAAAGGTTAAAGTAACAAAATAAAATCACTACATGCATGTATCTATCACAGATTGTGGGTGGACTCAACGTGTGTTTTTTACAGGGTTCAAGGACCCGGACCGGACCGGCCGGTCCGGAACCCGCCGGACCGGTCACTAGACCGGTCCGGGTCCCAAATTAAAAAAAAAAAAATTTAACTTTTTCCTTTAGAATTTCATACTATAAGTCTAAAATTTTCAATTACTCACCGGTTTGGTCCCGGTTTAGCTCCGGTTTGGCACTGGTTTGACCCACTGACCCTTAACCCAGTACCCCGACAGGTTCAATACCCAGTCCGGGTTTTAATACCTTGGTTTTTTATGAGTAGGGTGAATTAAGGACATTTGATTAGTGGTCTCATGTGTCTCGAGTCCCTATTGCTGAATAAATTAGAAAACGAGGAAAATACAGTGACAATTTTTTAAGAAAATAAAAAAGTCCCTCCAGAAAAATGAAAACATAAAATTGAATTAAAATATTTGACATGAGACTTTAGCAAAATAAAAATAATTTAATTTCCTTTCCTCCAAATGTAGAAGGAGTGCATTACAACCTCTGTTGTGGGCATAACGGTGGAGAGGATCTTATTAAGCAAATTCTCACCAATGTAAATCTTTAAGTCAATAATTATTCAGCAATTGATTTCAGTTCCCGTAAGGAATAATTATTTTGCCAAATAAAAAAAAAACTATGCCAGTGATCAGCAAAATAAGATAGTATGTTATTGGACAATCTGTAGAAGTAAAAGGTCATGGAACATGCCAAAGCAGAATGATGATAGTTTGAAACCAAGTCTTCCCTAGTTCTCACTTTATACACAGTCACTATCTAATATTGAACAGTATTTTTTATTTATGTCATTAATTACTTACAATCTAATAAGGAATATAATTATGAAAAGCCTTGCTATGATTGTTATGACTTGTTGCTGTACTAACTACTTATAGTAACAATTCTTTAAAAAAATGTACAAAATATATTAGATCATTTGGCAAAAGTTGGTGAAACAAGAGAACATTAAAATATACCTGCATCTTGAGGATATGTTGAGGAGGCATCCTCCTTTTTCTGTCTATCATCAGATGAACTTGGAAGGTTGGTAATTTCTTGCTTGGTTGTATCTACATCTTGATCAGCCTTTGATAGCCAAACAAAATTTACTATTAATGTAAAATTCCCAGTTTTCATGCTTACTGGCTGTATATATATTAAACCTCATGTGGAAGTATTTCTGGTTATATAGATATATATATTTTCAAAAGAAATTAGTTGGGTTCTATGTTAACTCGGCAAACTTTAACTATATAATTGAAAGTGAGTTTCTGTGATTTAAAATGTATATAAGATTATAAATAACAATTTAAAACATAACATTTGGCTGCTACTGTGTAAATTTAAAAGAAATCAGGGGTGCAGGTGAATATTTTTTTAAAAAAATAAATTTTGTCAGCTTCAAAACAACTGGCTAAATAAAAGCTTACCATATCTTGAAAGATCTTGTTCACTGTGGCATTAAGGTCACCTTGCCAGTGTTCCTTTTCATCTTCTTTCTGTGTCAGTACCTTCTCGAGAATTGGTGCCTCTGTTTTTCCCAAAGAGAAGATCTCCATTCTTGGGCAATTGCTGATAACAACTTCATATAGCAATGGAAGCTCCAACAAACAATAACTTGATGAGCAAAACATTTTGAGTCTTGGCAAACATTCAAGTTCTAAAACACATAAGTTGGGGAATGCAATAGCATCTTTGGACTCCTCTCTATCTTCTGCCACAACTTGCTCAAGTGAATTGCAGTTTCTTATGATCATTGTTCCTAAATTGACCAGACTTTTTGCAGTTGATGAGGTGATTAGGTGAATCAGTCCATTACAATTTTGTACCTCCAAATATGCCAACTGACTACAAGTTACTGTGGAGGGCACTAAGTGCTTCAATTTGGAACAATGATGGACCGATAAGTATTCAAGATCTTCAAGAACTGGGTCTATTTGAGATCCTTCTTTACATATATGCTGGAGATCATGGAGTTGATTGAGTGTCAGTTTTTCAATTCGTGTTTCAATCTTAAATTTTTCTGTGTCATCTATAGGTATTTTTTCTTGGAATATCTCCTTGAAAGCACTACATTCAACATGAAGCTCATTGAGTGTGGTTATGTTTTGGAGAAACCAATAGGGAAAAGTAGCGTGGTCATCTTCAAAATATGCCAAACAAAGAAATTGGAGCTTGCCAAACTGTTCCCCTGAAAATTGCCCTTGTAATATCATGCTTGCATCCTCACTATTTAAGGCTAACCTTTCCAAGTTGCAAATAACCTATATACAACATAGGTAAAAAAGTGTTGATTAAACATTTTGTACAAAGAAACATAAATGAAAGCAACAGTGAGGTAAGAAGCAAGAGATGAATAGAACACATAATCAAACTTGATTAACTTCTTTAATATGAAAAACCACTATGAAACAGTGCATGCATAAAGAAAGATTCTTTTTATAACTATCCCTTTACCTCTTCAAGTGTGAAAAGAGACTGTTGAGTTGAGATTTGGAGTTTACTATCAAAAAGTCTTTCTCGGCCACTTGTATTTTGAGTCTTGAAGAGCTTCAATCTGATGCATTGGCGGACATCTAACTCCCTTAATAATGGACATAGTACAGTATGATTTCCAGCAAAAAATCCCTCAAGTTCATATAATTTCCAAAGAACCAATGAAGCCAACTGATTAAACTCAAATATGAATGGGCCATCCAAGATTCCTTCTTTGTCTGAAACAATGTGTTTCATACTCCCTGCATACTTTATGGTAATACGTTCAATTTGAATCAAATGCATTGCAATGGAAAATGGAAAGAGGTATTCCAAGTTCTCACAGTGTTCAACCCGCACACTTTGCAGATCATAGAAATAAAGGATTGCTTGAGGATCTCTACTCCAAATTTGTTTAAGCTTTAATAGCCGCAGTAGAGTTAATCGTTGTAGGCGAGTTGTCTTCTCTGCACTGTCTATTTCGGAGCTGAATTCAAATATGACTTGCACTGAGTTACAATCACTAACCATCAATGTCTCCAGACTTGCAAATGCTCTTTGCATATATGATGGAAATATATTCTCAAGTTTCTCACAGTTTGAGACTTGCATCATCTTAAGGTTATCCAAGCAACTTGAAGTGAAGAAAGGGTGCCATATTGTCTTCAACTCTGGCATGCCTCTTATTATTATGGTTTCCAAATTGGGCAAATGTACCTGCCATGTATTTACAATACGTCATAAAACATAGACCAGTTATGATAAATCAATAATATTAATTTGACAGGCGAATGATTAATCACGAAATTATATATTTAAATATTAAAATTCTTACAACAAAGTACAGCAAGACTATTATGACTTAGGTAGAATGTAGAACTATTATAACATAAATATACACACACACATGTATGCATATGTATGTATTTCATTGATAAAGTTATATATATATATATATATATATCTCATTAAGCACTCAAAACCCTTGTGGCTAACACTATATTATCCCATTTGTTTTTAGTGAGCATGATAAAAATAAATATTATGCAAACCTGAAGGTTTGAAGGCAGAGACAAAATAGCACCTCTGTTTTATTTCTAATCCTTAAATAAACCCATGCGCATAGTGGGTATATAAAGGCAAGCCTAAACTAATCCTAGTATCATAAATTTAAACTAATCCTAGATGCCATAACCCCAGCCTGGATGTGACCTAAAAAACAGCAACAAATCTCAAGTTGCAGAGAATACAAAATCGCGAACTTGAGACAGAGACGTTAGAGGGGTAGGGATGATCACGTGAAAATTGGCGGCGTACATCGTTCACTCTCGTACGCGTGTTGTGATCGAGGGAGACTGCCAAGTCATTATCAATGGCCAAGTCACGAGTCCGAATAAACTGAGAATTGTTTCAGCACTTCTCTACGTCTTAGGAGCAATCGTCTCGCTTGTCTGGTCTATTACCATGAACGAGTGATGGCAGGGAAAACGAGTACCTCTGTTTTATTTTTAATTCTTGATATATATATATATAACCAAACTTAAACATGATACGATATTAATATTGGATTCATATCTACTCCCACACTATATATAACTAAGAAAGATAAAAAACTTAACATAAAATTAGCTGATGCGAGTGATGGCAGGGAAAACGAGTACCTCTGTTTTATTTTTAATTCTTGATATATATATATATATATATAACCAAACTTAAACATGATACGATATTAATATTGGATTCATATCTACTCCCACACTATATATAACTAAGAAAGATAAAAAAGTTAACATAAAATTAGCTGATGCGAGTGATGGCAGGGAAAACGAGTACCTCTGTTTTATTTTTAAGTCTTGATATATATATATATATATATAACCAAACTTAAACATGATACGATATTAATATTGGATTCATATCTACTCCCACACTATATATAACTAAGAAAGATAAAAAACTTAACATAAAATTAGCTGATGATGCTTCTGGTGGTGGTGGTGGGCTCTCAACAAAACCTATGTTGTACATATTCAAAATATATACTCCCTCCCATTCTTATTGTAAAATCTAATTAGATTGAGGAAGTTAGTTAATATGACTTTTTTTTTTCTTAAAAACACCCTTATCATCCTTCTTAATTCTCTATCTGCCTCTTTTACTCGATTATTTTTGAGGGAGTATCAATAGAAGTAAATTAGAAAAAAAATGATAAATATGAAAAATAGATCTTACATTTAAAGCCAAGATCAACACTCCAGTTAGGTCTAAATTAAGGACCGGATGAGTATATTGAAAACTAATTAAGAAGAAAGTCTCGTAATACCTGTTGAATGGAACATGCTGGATGGTGATGCTGGATATGACCTTCTGTTGTTTCTCTAAAATTGACAAGCTCTTGCAAGTTTTGTTTCCATATGTGTTTGAGCTTTGGTAGACCAGACAGATTTATTCCCTTAAGTTGAATGGTCTCCTTAACAAACACTTCCTTTGAATCCATGTTGGTTAAATCAAACACAGCTTCCAATGAATCACATTCACTTACTTCAAGCTCTTCTAAGTGGGATAGCGCTTGCACCAAGTTTAAAGGCAGAAGCACATCTGATAAAAAATCACATTTATGTACCACTAGGCTTTTCAAGTTTCCGTATGATTCTGGATGAACATGGTTGTACCACAATTCTCTTGGCTCAGGATATTCAGATAGCTCTAAATAGTTAAAACTACGGAATGACACCTGCAAAAATTGGTGCACAGGTCAGTAAAAGGAAATAAAGACCATAAACGAAGCAAACTAAACATAAGCATTTGGTTTTTTTAATGTATTGTCCACGAAATTTTGCCATTATGAGTCAGAAAAAGTTTGTAAATATGCAGAGAATGATCTTTTTCCTCTATGTTTATCAGAAATTTGAGTCAAATCAAAACATACCATATCCACGAACATCTTGTTTATTGTTCTGTTTAGGTCTCCTTCCCAATATATTTTTTCATCCTCTTCCTTTGATAGTATCTTTTGAAGCCTTGGGGTGCTTGTGTGCTTCACAGAGAAGATGCTCATTCTTGGGCATTGCTGAACAACAACTTTCTCCAGCCATTGAAGGTTCAACACACAGTTACTGGAGCAAAACCTCTTCATCATTGGCAAACACTCAAGCTCCAAACCTTTTAAGCTGCTGAATGCAATTTCATCTTCAGATTCCTCCTTCTCTTCTGCCACAACTTTCTCAAGTGAATTGCAGTTATGTATTTTCATTGTTGTTAATTTGACCAGACTTCTTGCAGTTGATGAGGTAATTAAGTAAATCAATCCGTTGCAATTTTCCACCTCCAAATATGTCAAGTGACTAAAAGTTATAGAGGAAGGCACTAAGTGTTTCAAATTGGAGCAATGGTAGACCCATAAGAATTCAAGGATGTCAAGAACTGGGTCTACTTGAAATCCTTCTTTACTTATATGCTGGAGTTTATGTAATTGATTGAAACTCAGCTTTTTTATTCGTGTCCTGATCTCAAATCTTCTTTTCTCATCTGTTGGTATATCTTCTTGGAAGATCTCCTTGAAAGAACTCCATTCAACAACTAAGTGTTCAAGATTGGTTATATTTTGGAGAAACCAATATGGAAAAGTAGTTTGGTCATCTTCAAAATTCCTCAAACAAAGAAATTTGAGTTTGTCGAAGTTCTCCACAGAAAATTGCCCTTGTACTATCATGTTTATGTTCTCACTGTTGAGGACCAAATGCTCCAAATTGCAAATCATCTGTATCAAATAATTTGTGTGTGAAATGATGCTTCATTATTAGAAGCAACAAACATCATTCGTAAAAAGCGCTCATCAAATATTGTGTCCAGAGCAATATGAAACTAGAAAATTAAATTATCTATAATTTGTTATACACAAAGTTAATTGTGTGAGAAACTAGAGAAGAATAGCACACAAAATGAAACTTAACCAGAACATCTTTTCACTCTTGAAAATTATTATAAAACGAAGCATTACTATATATCTATCATATTCAAAATGAACCTCATTATAAGGGTATTATTCAAAATCATGCATATATATATAATATATATGTATACCTCTTCAATTGTGAAAAGAGGCTGTTGTATTGAGACTTGGGATTTACTATCAAAAACTCCTCCTTGGCTACGCCAGTTCCATGTCTTGAAGAGTTTCAGTTTTGCACATTCACGGATGTCTAATTTCCTTAATATTGGACATAGCAAACTATGATCTCCAGTAGAAAATCCCTCCAATTCATACAGACGCCAAAGCTCCAATGAGATTAAGTGATTAAACTCAAATTTGACTGGGC
Organism: Inga oerstediana; assembly: GCA_963210345.1. Taxonomy (NCBI): domain Eukaryota; kingdom Viridiplantae; phylum Streptophyta; class Magnoliopsida; order Fabales; family Fabaceae; genus Inga; species Inga oerstediana. The sequence goes on along the minus strand of OY723404.1, from coordinate 9,627,911 downwards.
TATCCATGAGGCCTTCTTTGTTAGAAACAATTTGTTTCATGCTCCTTGCATTCTTTATGGTAATATGTTCCAGTTGAATGGCATGCATTGCAATGTAGAATGGAAAAAGGTATTCCAAGTTCTCACAGTCTTCAACCCGCACAACTTGTAAATTGGGGCAAAGCACCTGCCATATATTGCCAAACTAAAAAATAAGATGCTATATATTCAAATAAACACACATACATATGTTCCACCGCAATGAACACTATTTGAATCAGGTTTGTCAAATATGGAGAGGATCCATCACAAACTATAGCTTCTTCAAAGCATAGCAAGCATTTCCCACCCTCAATGTGTTCCTGTACTAATGCTCAATTAATATAAGTAATATAAAAAAAAATTTATGTCAAAATAAAGAAAATAATTACAGTAAAATATAGCAGTGCAAATTTTTTTTCTTTTTTCTCTCTGTTTTCAAGATCGAAATATTTAATTACAAATAGTTCTGTTTCTTTTTGTCTAAAATCAAATTAGAGTCATAAAACACCCCTTTCATATATCAAATTGCGTGTTATGTTGTGGGACTACGGTTATATGCAATTACTTACCACCTGTTGTGAACGTAGAATGGATAGGTAGCATGATATTGTTGAAAGAGCTCATCTTAGGATGAGTTGGTTGACTTATCTCAACTACTCTCCGTGAATGGCTCTGTTTCTCTTCCTATAAATAGATTGTAAATCCTCTGAAGTAAAATATAGATTGATGAATACCTTGTATAGTTTCTGAGATATCAAACTACATGGTATCAGAGCCTATTTTCGATTTCATTCTGGGTGTCAGAAAGTGAGAGAGGTGCGACAGAGAGCGAGAGAGAGAGAGAGGTGCGTTCTGTCCTACTCCTCAAATCCATACACGCGCCCCACCATCAGAACCGCCGGCGGAAAACCGGTGGACGCCGGAAGTTTGACGGCGATCCGACCACGGGAAGGCGGCGCGTGGACTTCACGCGCCTGACGGCCAGAGAATCTCACCGGCGCGTGGCGGCGCGTGTGGCGGCGTTTCAGACGGCGGTTCTGTTCGCCTGAGCTCATTTCTCCAACCCGGTTTATCCCTGATGTGTTTTGGCTCATTCGGGTACGTTTGCTCATTGGGCTCTCCTTAAGTAGAGATTTCTGTCATTTTTCAGCAAACGGTGTGTTTCGTTTCTGTCCTAATTTTTTGCTGAGTGTGATTACGGTGGAGATTGTGATTGTTTGGATATTACTTGGTTGGTTTGCTGAGTGGGGGTCCTGTTTGCTGAGCGTGGGTCCTTGGTTATTTGATTCTTTGTTGCATTGTATAATATAGCTATTATACACTTGTGACTTAATCATTTCCTATCTTACGTGAATATTTTGCCAAGTGTGAGCATCCTAGTTTCTTGCCTCTATTGCGGTCTTGTGAGTTATTTTATTACTTGAGTGGTTAATTGGTGGATTTTTTGTATCTGGATACTATTCATGGCTGATTCTAAAGCGAATATTTCCACGGAACTTGTTCCGATCTCAAATAAAATTACTGATCATAAGCTAAATTGGACAAACTATTCGGACTGGAGTAAAACTGTTCGAATGTACTTACTCAGTATTGAAAAAGAAGGTCATTTAATCGAGACTCCTCCCAAAGATGATCCTAAGTTGGCGTGGGCTAGAATCGATGCTCGGTTGTTCTTACAAATACAGAATTCCATTGAGTCTGACATCCTCCCCTCAGTTAGTCATTGTAATACGGTGAAAGAAATTATGGACTACCTAGAGTTCCTATATTCTGGTAAAGGGAATATTACTCGCATTTATGATGTGTGTAAAGGCTTTTATCGGGCTGAACAACAAGACCGTCCCCTGAAGAACTTCTTTTTAGATTTCAAGCGTATGTATGAAGAAATGAAGATGTTAATGCCCCCGACAACTGACCTTCAGACACAAGTAGAGAATCTGGAAAAACATGCCATCATGAGCTTTCTTACTGCTCTTAATCCAACTTATGAGACAGTTCGTTCTCAGATTTTGTCAAGCTCTGAAATTCCATCACTTGAGGATGTGTACTCCCGTGTGCTGCGTGCTGATAGCTTATCACAATCGGCTTCCACTCCTCCTGCTAGTGCTTTAGCTGGTCGCGGTCCGATTGAAAACAGACCCCAGGGCTTTCCAAGACAAGGAAATGGTAATCCAAATCTGATTTCTGCTGATAACAGGAACCAAAGTCTTCCTCGACAAGGCTTCAATCCTCAAAATCATGGAGCAATTGTCTGCTACTATTGTAAAGAACCTGGTCATACAAAACGTCACTGTCGTAAGTTGCAGAACAAGCTGCAACGTAGCAATGCTGCTCATATGGCTCAATCCTCTGATAATCCAGATAATGTTCCTTCCACATCCACTGCTCTTGCTACAGGTAACTATGACTCATGTCTTGCTACCTCGTCTTCAAAGTGGATTATCGATTCTGGTGCCACTGATCATATGACAGGTAACCATCACTTATTCTCTACATATACACCTTACGCTAACCCTTCTTCTATAACGATTGCAAATGGTTCCTCCTCCTGTGTCCTTGGATCTGGCATTGTTACACCTACTTCATCTATCTCCTTATCATCTGTTCTTCATGTTCCTGATCTTGCTTTTAACCTTTTGTCTCCTAGCAAACTTACTCACCAGTTAAACTGTTGTATTTTACTCTTTCCTGACCATTGTTTAATTCAGGATCTTACGACGAAGCGTATTATTGGTAGGGGATATGAATCTGGTGGTCATTACTTTCTTGATGATCGGGTGCCGCGTTCAGTTGCATGCTCTGGTGGTTCTTCTCTTTTTGATGTTCATTGTCGTTTGGGTCATATGTCTTTGTCCTCTTTGAAGAGGATGTATCCTCAGTTTCATCACTTGTCTTCTTTAGAGTGTGAGTCGTGTCAGTTTGCCAAACATCATCGTGTTCACCTGACACCTCGCGTCAATAAACGGGCTGCGTCCCCTTTTGATTTGATCCATTCTGATATTTGGGGTCCATGTCATGTTGAGTCAAAGTCTGGATTTCGGTATTTCGTTACCTTTGTTGATGATTTTTCCAGAACCACTTGGCTTTATTTAATGAAAAATCGTTCCGAGTTGTTTTCTCACTTTTGCAATTTCTGTGCTGAAATTAAAACTCAATTCGGTGTATCTGTGAGGACTTTACGGAGTGACAATGCTAAAGAATACTTCTCTGCTCAATTTCAAACCTATATGCTTCAGCAGGGTATGATTCATCAGTCCTCATGTGCTGATACACCTGCTCAAAATGGGGTTGCCGAACAAAAAAACCGACACTTATTAGAGGTTGCCCGGACTCTAATGTTTCAAATGCATGTTCCAAAATCTTTTTGGGCTGATGCTGTGTCAACGGCATGTTTTCTTATTAATCGTATGCCATCTTCAGTTCTCAGTGATAATACCCCTTACACAACTCTTTTCCCTTCCAACCCCTTATTCCCCATTGATCCAAAAATCTTTGGTTGTGTCTGTTTTGTTCGTGATATCCGTCCTACTCTTACCAAACTGGATCCCAAGTCTCTTAAATGTATCTTTCTGGGGTATTCAAGGGTCCAAAAGGGTTATCGATGCTATTCTCCCGCTCTTCGGCGTTATCTTATGTCTACAGATGTTACTTTCCATGAGTCAACCCCATTCTATCCCGGTTCCATTCCATCTTCCTACTCTGCTCCAAGTGCCGATCTTGATGATATCTTGGTCTATGAGGTTCAGTTGCCACCTGTCCCGGTGTCTGTCCCAGCACCTACAAAACCCCCTATACATCATGTTTATCAGAAGCGTCCTCGGGAAAGTAATGACATCATCCATATTCCAGCCTCACCAGCAATACCTGCTTCGGAGTCTGATTCGGATTCTGCTACTTCACCTCCTCCTACTGCATTAGACCCAGAAACAACACATGATACTCTTGGTCCTTCCGATGCTCGTTTCTCAGAAGATCTTGATCTTTCTGACAATCTGCCCATCGCCTTACGTAAAGGTAAACGTACTTGTGCCTATCCTATTTCATCGTTTGTTTCCTATAACCACCTGTCTCCTTCCTCTTGTTCCTTTATAGCATCCTTAGATTCTATTAGTATTCCCACTTCTCTCCACCAAGCCTTAGCCCATACTGGTTGGTGTGCTGCGATGAAAGAAGAAATGATGGCCCTTAATCAGGCTGGCACCTGGACTCTTGTTGACTTACCTCCTGGCAAGAAGGCTATTGGGTGTAAGTGGGTTTTCACTGTTAAAACAAATGCAGATGGAACCTTGGAACGTTTGAAAGCTCGATTGGTTGCCAAAGGTTATGCTCAGACGTATGGTATTGACTATTCCGATACATTCTCCCCTGTTGCCAAGTTATCTTCTGTTCGTCTCTTTATCTCTCTTGCCGCAACTTATAATTGGGATCTTCATCAGCTCGATGTTAAGAATGCTTTCTTACATGGTGAGCTTCTTGAAGAAGTTTATATGGAGCAACCACCTGGTTTTGTTGCTCAGGGGGAGTGTGGGAAGGTATGTCATCTTCAGAAATCTTTATATGGTTTAAAACAAAGCCCTCGTGCTTGGTTTGACAGATTTAGTTCTGTGGTCAAGAAGTTTGGTTTGAATCAAAGTAAGTGTGATCATTCTGTGTTTTATCAGAGGACAGATGCTGGTATGATTCTCTTAGTGGTATATGTCGATGACATTGTTATTACTGGTAACAATACTTCAGGAATCTCATCACTCAAGGCTTTTCTTACATCTCATTTCCAAACGAAGGATTTGGGTCTGTTAAGGTACTTTCTTGGGATTGAGGTTATGAGAAGCAAGAAAGGTATCCTCTTGACACAGAGGAAATATGTTCTTGATCTATTAAAAGAAACAGGAAAACATGGAGCAGCACCAAGTAGTCTTCCCATGATTCCTAATCCTTTTCTGGATATTGATGATAGCATACCATATGACGAGCTCCCTGAGAATGTGAGAAAAAGGGTTGATCCAGAGAAAATCAAGCCATTTGCATATCCTGAGAGATATCGTAGACTAATTGGGAGATTGAACTATCTCACGGTGACTCGCCCTGATGTGACTTTTCCAGTTAGTGTGCTTAGTCAATTTATGACTAAGCCGACTATTGCACAATGGGAAGCTTTAGAGCATGTTTTACATTATTTGAAGGGCTCACCTGGTCGTGGTATACTTTACACAAATCATGGGCACACCGAGATTGAATGTTTTTGTGACGCGGATTTTGCTGGGTCAAAATCTACCAGAAGATCCACCACAGGATACTGTGTGTTTGTAGGTGGAAACTTGATATCTTGGAAGAGCAAGAAGCAGGATGTGGTATCTAAATCGAGTGCGGAAGCTGAGTATAGAGCCATGGGTCAGTCAGTACAGGAAATAGTGTGGATTCATCAGTTAATGAAGGAAGTTGGTCTTGTTACTTCATTGCCAGCAAAACTGTGGTGTGATAATAAAGCTGCTCTACACATAGCTTCTAATTCTGTGTTTCATGAACGTACAAAACACATTGAGATTGATTGTCATTTTGTACGTGATAAAATCAAGGAAAATTTCATTTCTACAGGGCATGTGCCATCTAGTGACCAATTGGGAGATCTTCTAACTAAGGCCTTAAATGGGATTCGTGTTGATTATCTTTGTAACAAGTTGGGCTTGATTAACATCTATGCTCCAACTTGAGGGGGAGTGTTGTGAACGTAGAATGGATAGGTAGCATGATATTGTTGAAAGAGCTCATCTTAGGATGAGTTGGTTGACTTATCTCAACTACTCTCCGTGAATGGCTCTGTTTCTCTTCCTATAAATAGATTGTAAATCCTCTGAAGTAAAATATAGATTGATGAATACCTTGTATAGTTTCTGAGATATCAAACTACACCACCAAAATCTTCAATTAAGACATGACCAATATATGGCCACATGATTAGTCAGGAAATCATACAATTATTATTGACAAATATTAATGTTCAGGTGGTCAAAATAAGAATTCAATTTATTTTTACAATAATCAAAATTTAATATTCAAGTATCAGAAGAATATCACATGATCAATGAACTTACCAATTACTACGAAAACATATTTTAATGAGCAGAGCAAAACTCCCAACAATTTATGTTATCAATATTATTTCCTCTACACAAACATTCCTCACACCTTTTGATGAAACCAAAAATAATAAAGAAGTAAAAAAATAACAATCTATCTTTCAATTTATAAATGAGGTACATAGTGGTTTAATTCAACTGATACTAGTCCATACCTTTCCAACTGAAAACAAAGGTTGATGACGTTCAACAAACATATTTTGTAGACTATGAAAGTGAACAATTCCTTGGAGATCTTTACTCCAAATTTGTTTCAGCTTTGGCAAGTCAAGTAGATGGAGTTTCTTCAATTGTGAGACTTTTGTCGTTGCTTCTTCTTCAATATGGATTTCATTGGAATTTAATTGGAATATCTCTTCTACTAAATCACAATTGCTGATCTTCAATGCCTCTAGGCTTCCAAACGTTCCTTGCATATCATATGGGAAAATATTTGTGAGTTTCTCACAGTTCTTTACCTCCATAGTCTTCAACCCATCAAATTGAGAGTGCCATACTTTCTTTAACATTTTCATGTTGCTTATCACAAGAGTCTCCAATTTTGGCAACCCTACCTGTGATGCAATGCACAATTTATGAGTCCATGTGATAAACGATGGCAACTACATCTACCAAAAAAATAGTCAATTAGTGAGGGAATTTAGCAACAGAATTCTGTCAGTAAATTCAGTTGCTAATTAATTAGTGATAGTGTATTTGACAACATAATTATACAAATTTGTTGCTACATTTGATTGCTAATTCACTGTTTTCTTAGTACACAATAGCAAATATTACATGTTTGATGACTACTCAACATTTATTTGGATATGATATAAGACGCTCAATTTTTAAAAGTCATAACCTCATATGTTCCAGCACGGTTTCTCCCCCCTATGCTAATTATCTCCTCCATCATCTCGCACTCTCTTATTTCAAGCTGCTTAAGGTTTGGAAAACTTCCAACTATAGAGGATGAGAATAAATACTTCAAGCCGCTACATCCCTCAACACTTAAGTTAGCCAACTTGTGAAAAGAATTTGCTACAGAAACATGATCATCCTGCCAAATATTTTCCAGATTGATTGAACTCAACTTTAGAGTCTCCAAATTGGAAAACTTCACCTGAAAAAAAAATTCTTATTCTCAGTATATGAATTGAGTAGAGTAAACAAATGAATTGTATAAGAAGGGTGAAAATATTAAGAATCAAATTAACTATAAATAATAATGATGTTATATGCCACGCTTCATTAGTAATTTCTAGCAGTATCTTATTATTTAAAAAACGTATGAATGCACTTGAAGAAAATGCAATATAAGAATAAAACAAATACCTTTGAATTAATAAAAGATGATGGAACATTGTTGTCCAATGACAAACTCTGCATGGTTGTTGTTGAAGACGCCAACAAACCAGAGTAGAAATCATCAATGGTTGGCAAATACCCTAAAGTCAAGGATTGCAATGAACCAAACTCAATATTCTCATCAACAGCCACAAAGTTTGGGAAAGAGTTTTCTACAAACACAATCTTCTTTATGGAACGGCATTCCAATACTTCAATCTCAACAAGTTGACAAAAAGCTTTGACCATCGGCGCCGAGAAGAGATACTTCAACTGGTCACAACATTTGATTTTGACGGATCTAAGTCTTGCAAATGAATTATTCATAAATGAGCCATCACATATCGTCTCCAATATATTGAGATTTTGAAGTATTAATGTCTCCAATTTTGGGAAAAAAACATAACTTAGTCTGCTTTTCATTGAGTTGATGATGTGTTGAATTTTCCCATTATTTTGAATATGAAGATGCTTTAATAAAGGAAATCCTTCACCATTCAAATCTTCAAGCACATTGGAGATTCCATGTACTTCATCCAAGTACAAATCCTCCACTCCTTCAATAAGTTCTTTAATCCCATGCTCCAAATGAATGACAGTACCAAGCTTGAGCTTCAACATTTTGGAGACCCCATAATTATCAGACCATTCCCAGACATCTCCTATCACTATTTTGTATCTTTCCAGTTTGTCAAACATTATGCCCCTTGGTAGAACCCAAGCCCCTTTGATTTGAATTTCTAGAGCTCTCAAGTTTTTCAAGTGCCTAATTTCAGTAAGGGAAGCATTTTTATTTTCCTCAATTGGATCTCCTTGGTCCCACTTGATGGAGGTATTGCCCAAATTCAACTCCTCCAATTCGGTCAGTTTTGATATAATGTTGGGCGGGAATATTTCAATTCCTGACTTTGTCAAATCCAACATTCTAAGATGTGTCAATTGCCCTAATTCACTAGGCAACATTATCATAGATGATCCATTAAGGCTGAGAATTTGCAAACTCATTAGAGCCCCAATATTGGTCATATCTCCCAAAGTACAATGATCCATACAAAGTGTTTCAAGGTCGATAAGGGAATGAAAAGATTGGGGCAATGATGGTAAGTGCATGCAAGTCAAATCTAACACTTTGAGGTTTTTCATTCCCTCAAAGAAAGAATTTGGAACACTTAAAGACTTATTATTACTAGACAAGTAGAAAAGTTTAAGATTAGGACACTCCAACCTTTCAGGAAGCTTAGGAATATGACACCAGAGTAAGATGATTTGAGTGCATCTTTGAAGGAATCCCTCTGATGGCCACTTTTTCAGCTTATCACCTCTTCCAATTTTGAAAACATGTTGATCTCTTGAAGCAATTGAGACTGCTACTTCACGTACAATGTCATGCATTTTAACTTCCATGTTTGAGTTGCTTTCGAGCAATAGACAAGATGCCTTTAAAGAACCAATCAACCAGTGAAGTTTAAGTCTTGCATCTTTTGGAGTATTAATATGCTTGAATATGCCTAAACCCATACCATATTTCAACAAGTATTCAATATGAATTGGTGGACCTACTAATCCACAAAGCAAGAAAAGTGCCTTCACATCTTCACCCTCAAGATGACTGTAACTAAACTCCAAAGCCGAATAAATTTTCCCACTCATTCCTTCTTCATCAACAGTCTTCAGCTGGTTTAAGCCATCTTTCCATGAATTAATATCATCTTTATTTCTCAATGCTCTTGCCACTGTCACTATAAGAACAATCAAGCCTGCACATTTTTGGGCCACTTGGATTGCTACGTCACGCAAATTAACATCTTTAACGACATCACCCACCATATCTTCAAATAGTTTCCAAGCTTCTTCTTCATTTAAAACATCGATCAGGAAATCTTTTTGGGTCTCCATTTTTTGTAATATGTCTAGATTTCTAGAAGTCAACAATAACTTGCAACCCCTATGATCATTCATAGGAATTCCTAGCTTATCTAATTCAAGTATTTCACAAATATCATCCAATATGACTAGGATACTTTTCTCATTTTTAATCCTCTGCCGGAGGCGAGCTGCTCTTCCAATTATGGTTGTCTCTTCAAAGTGAAGACCCAAAAAATCTGCAATTTCACATTGAATTTTTTCAAGATCTGCAGCCTGGGATATATTAGCTATAACAACTTTATCAAATAGCTTGTCATCTTTAACTTGTTTAGCAACTTCTTTGACTAGAGTGCTTTTCCCCACTCCACCCAGCCCATAGACCCCTACTCGGCTTATGTGGGGGTCTCTTAGAGCCAACACAATGTCCTCCTTCATTTTCTTTCTTGACTCAAGCTTTTCACTACTTGTAGCAGAAGTAGAGCCTACTTCTTCTAGATCAGGCAAGAATCCAAGCGGTCTAATGTTATCTTTCTGTTGCATTACTTCAGCAACATTTCTAGCCATTTTCTTTGCTTTTCTACTGAGTTGATGGCGTGACTTGAAATTAGGAAAAGGCCCCTTGCAACAAGCAACATTCTTATGTCGAGGATCATTACTAAGTTTCTCTGCTTCTTTTATGATGTCATCCACTTTGTTCAGCCAGTTACGTACAACATCATAAATCTGCCGTCCATTTTTTCTTTCTACTTCCGCTTCATTACTAATAACACCCTTTACTCTCTTCAGCTCTGTATACTGATCCTTGAGATTCTTGAAATTGTCTTTGTAGAAAATTAGATAACTCACTTGCCTTGCAATGGGTGCCACAATGTAGTCTATTATCGGTTCTACAACTTTTCCAGCAATGGTCGTGACAATCTCCATTCTTGTTTCCTAATTTAGCTGTGCATCAATTCAAATTTAAGATCAAATGACAATATAAGGAACATCAGTTGGTAAGTGAAAAATTGGAAAGAAAAAGGCACCAATACTATTGTTTATTTACACTACAATGGGTAAGATATTACATCTTTTTAAAATGGGAAATGTGCAAAAATATCATAAACTTTTGGTCAAAGTTCTCCCAATACCATATACTTTTCAGAGATGCAAAAATGTCCATGAAGTGTTCAAAAGTAGAGCAAAAAGAACCTAGCTATTAATCCTTATGAGTTTTAGTTTGAACGAAAATGTTGAGGTGGATGCTGACATGTGGACAAAATTCCTAGCTGGCATTCTTTATTTACTCTTTCACTATCTTCCTATTCTCTCTCCTCCCACTCTTTCTCCATTAGCCCACGGCATTCCCTTTGCCTATCATTCCTTCAGCATCAGCTCTCTCATTCTCTGAGATTTTGGCCTTCTTAATCTTCCAATCCTTAATATAAGATATATTAGGGAGCTGATTTTGGTCATAAATATAAGATATAACTTTTATATTTGTCAATCTTTTCCTAATTGACCCATGCTCCCTCAATAATAATTAAAGAGAAAAGGGAATTAAGAAAGATGACTAGAGTGTTTTAGAAAATACACGTTATATTAACTAACTCAACTAACTTTTTTAATCTAATCAAATTAAGTAAATTTGTGTTATATCAATTACTGGAGGGAATATCATTTTCACTTTCTAGAACATTTGAGATTATCATCATTCCCAACAACTTTGTCTCCCCCATTGCCACTAGCCGCTCCAACGTTGTCCAACGGTTGTACTAGCAAGTTGTCCCCTTCTACCCTTGCGCCGACATCATCAGTGGTGTTCCCATCTTGCTTAGCTACCGCCAACGGTGTTCCACCTTGTTGACAGTTTCGAGCTCTGTCTCCCTTGTTCAGTTTGATGAAGGTGACCCAATTGTAGAACAATATCCCCCTCCCTTTTCATGCTACTCATTCTCTCATTCCATAAAAGACAATAATCCGGGGATGCCCAAAACACCACCTACTTCTCACTCCTGAAAAAGAAGATGGTGAACAATAAAAGAGGGAGTATGAGAGGGGTATTTTGGCACTTTTCCTTTTTAGGTCTGCAATTAAGTATTCCAACTATGACTTTAATCGTCCCCTTCTACTCGTGCGTCAACATCACCGGTGATGTTCCCATCTTGCTTAAGTGTGTGTTTGGTTGGGCTTATTTTTGGACAATAAGAGCTTGTTTGTCAAAGCATTTGACAGCGAAAACGTATGATTATTTTCAATAAAAGCACGTCAAACGCTTTCGTGGTGTTTGTGCAAGCGTTTATCTCTGCTGTACTTCTCAAAAAAATGCCACGTTCTATAAAAGCTAATGGAAGTAGCTTTTTTTCCATTACCCTGCGCGGTGAGGCTATGGCCAAGAGAGAGAAAAGCTGGAAATAGAGGAAAGAGAGATGTGATGTTAATTATAAGATAAAGTTGATCTTTTTTGGAGAAATTAAGGAAGCTAATTAAATTACTATATATTATTTTTATTTTTATTTTTTCTCCAAACTAATTAGTTTGACTAATAAACTAACATATAATCTGAGGATACATAATATATGATATGATTAAGTAGCTTATTATCAAATTTTATTTATATTTTTTCATTTCAATTATCACAATATATATAAATAATATATATATGTAATATTACATAAGATTCATGCACTTTTCAGTCATTTTATATCTAAACCGACTTTTCAAACTCTAATCCAAACAGGTTTAAGGTTAGAAAAAAAAGTCACTTCTGTCACCGCTAATCCAAACACAAATCACATTTACATTTTCACTTTTAATCCTACCTTACTTTTTTAAAAGTCAGGTAAAAAAAAAAGTCACTTCTCTACCGCTAATCCAAACGGGCACTAAGTCCTTATTACGCAATTCGAGATAAAACTTCTCTCACATACTTATCTCGTATATCGTGAATCACGATTTATAAGCACTTATTACCCAAAAATAAGCTATTCCAAACGAGCACTTAGCTACCGTCGATGGTGTTCCCACCTCGTTGATAGTGTTGAGCTCTGTCTCCCTTGTTCAACTTGATGAAGATGACCCAAGTGTAGAACAATATCCCCCTCCCTTCTCGTGCTACTCGTTCTCTAGTTCCATAAAAGACTAATGTGGTGATGCCCAAAATGTCACCTGCTTCTCACTCCCGATAAAGAAGATGGCAAACAGTAAAACAAGGAGTCATACTCCCGATGAAGAGGGGTATTTTTGTACTTTTTCTTTTTGGGCTAGCAATGAAGTATTCCAACTGAGATCCCCCCCCCAAACCGGCATTTTCATTCAAGGTTGTATTGTAGCTTTTGGAAGGTGTCAAGGTTGGGGATTCGAATTCCGATTCCCTTAGGGTCTGTTTGGTTTGAAGGGAGGATAGGAGAGGGAGGGGAGGAGAGAGGGGTTAAATTACTTTTTTTGGTTTAAGGTATTTAAATTTTGGGTGGGAACCTAAAATTTAAAACGAATGTAAGGATAAATTTTGAACAGAAACCCAAAATTTAAAAATATGAGGGGGTAAATTTTGAATTTCTTTTATCCAGAATTGTAATTTACTAACCTTCTCCTCCCCTCCCTCCCCTAACCTCCCCTCAAACCAAACACACCGTAAGCATATTTTTATTTTCCTTAGCATAGTGGAATTATTTAGATGCCGTTGTTGCTTTTTTTTAAAAAAAAAAAGGAATTAGATTTTTCCCTTCCTCTCTCCCTTTCATTCGACTTCTATAGGACTGGAGGAAGAGTCTCGAATCGAACCCAAACCCCAGCCTTGCTCGTCGATCTTCGCCCCTCCGTCGCTCATGCTGCCGTCGCTGGTGGCTGCTCCGTCACTCGTCTGATCATTGCCAGCATCTTTTCCCTCTGTGCATGAACTGTTGCTGCTGTCTTTTTTCTTTTGTTCGTTGTTTGGTCGTCTTTCCTCCTTAATTGATGCTGCCTGTGGGTGCTTTGCTGGAGGATTGAAGGAATCTTCATCTTCTTATGCGTTTTTGGTTCGATTGTGTGGGTAAACTTAATCTATGGTATTTATGAAGACTGAGATGTGCTGCATTTTTTTTTTCTTTCTTCCTATTCGTTGCTGTGACTTGGGGAATTGAGGATTGAAGTAAACGTTTTGTTTTGCTGCTAGTTGGTTAAAGAAAGTAGGTAGATTGGAGGTTATTCTAGGTGGAAGGAGTATTGAAAAGGAAGGAAAACATTAATAGGTATTTTATTCATATAATGTTTGTTTGGAAGTTTTGTTGGGATTGGATGCTTGAAAGTTATGGTTATTAATATGTGATTTTAAAATGTTTTCCTTATGAACTAATCTTGAGTGCTCTTAAGGTGTTCGATGAAATGCTCTAAAGAAATTCATTTAACCATGTGTTTATATAATATTTTGATGGTGATGAGTACTTTGGATACTATTTTGAATTGATTGTGATTTATGCTTAGGTTCCATGAGATGCTCGAAGGAAATAAGAATTATTTGCTCTTCTATATAGAAAGTTGGATGTTATGGGGTTTCATGATTTAGTTGAGAAGGAAACTTTATGAAGATTATAATTAATACAAGGATTTCTAACTTCTTATATGTTGGAATTTGGTGAATGAAGTGAATTTGGGAGGGAAGCTTATTCAAGCTTGTATTTTTATGTAACTTGAAGGCTACAAGAGGATAGGTTCATTTTATTTGCATGATGTTATGGGGTTTCATGATTTAGTTGAGAAGGAAACTTTATGAAGATTATAATTAATACAAGGATTTCTAACTTCTTATATGTTGGAATTTGGTGAATGAAGTGAATTTGGGAGGGAAGCTTATTCAAGCTTGTATTTTTATGTAACTTGAAGGCTACAAGAGGATAGGTTCATTTTATTTGCATGTTAAATGTGAGAAGAAGAAGAAGAAGAGTTTAATTTTAATTTTTGGAGATTTTGTGATATAGTAAAAACATTTAAAGTTGTTTGGGTAACTATATGAAGATGTGGTGTTGCTTTATGAGATTATGTGAAAAAATGCTGATAACAAGTTTGATAAAATGTTAGAAAGAAGGGAGGGTATTTCATTGTGCTTTTATAGAATGATTAAGCTAAAAACCAAGAAAGGTCATTATGAAGAAAAACCAAGGATTTTGCTGAATGTGATAATATAAATATTTTATGTAAAGTTATAATTGAAGTATTAATTGATTTGTTTGGATATTGGGAGAGGAAGAAATAAATCGTTTGGAAGTTGATAAGTTGGAGAAGAAGATATAAGTATAAGCATTACAGATGAGTGAATAGCATCCCATTATAATCTTTATAAATGATATTTTACTACTTGTTATATTTTTATATCAACTCCCTTATTCTAAGCATGCATGGTATTATCAAGAATATAGTTTATTATAATTATTTAGTTTCTTATTTATATTGAAATGAGTAAGGATTGATAATTGTATCTATTGTTATTATTATTCCTTCTATTGGTTCATAGTATAATTCATGAATATGTATGGAAAAGATAAGAGATGTTTTGAGATACCTCTCATAAATTTTCATGTTGAGACAGTTTTGCATTTTGAAATGTTCTTATGCGAGTTTTATTACTAGGGAAGGGTGTTGACAACAACTTGAATTTAAAGGAAATTTTTGAAATATTGTTTGTGAACTTTCATGCTGGGGTATACTAATATATCGTATTTGCTACGAGCTATCATGGTATTGAAAAAAGAACTTTTCGTTGCTTTGATAAATTGGCCCCAAGCATGCTTGAAAATGTTTTCGAGATGACTGAATACAGAATGCTGGTTACTAACAGCAGTATTGTTAGTCCTTGGTGCGCTATGGTTAATCTTGAGTTCGCTTGACATTCGTGAGCATAATACCCACGCTTGATATTCCTGGGATTCATTCTCATACTTGTTATTTGTGGGTTTTCTACCTGCGCTTGTTTCGTGGCATTGAGCCATACTTGGTTACTTACCTTTGTGGACTGCGTGTCCACGCTTGTTTTTGTGGCTTCCAGCCGCGCTTGATTACTTTTCCTCATGGATTTTGTGTCCACACTTGCTATCCATTTTGTTGAGGTCCTATAGAAAGATGGAATTTGAGATTTATTTCTTTGAAACTGATTTTGTTAAACAACGGTCTAATTAGGTATCTAGTTTTATTCATTTGATCACCTTTTATATGTTTTCAATTTATTTCTATGATTTTATCAGTGTTCCCGGACCCGGACCGGACCGGCTGGTCCGGACCGGAAACCGCCGAACCGGTCCCTAGACCGGTCCGGTTCACGGTCCGGGTCCCAAATTAAAAAAAAAAAAAAATTTTAACTTTTTTCCTTTAGAATTTCATACTATAAGCCTAAAATTTTCAATTACTCACCGGTTTGGTCCCGGTTTAGCTCCGGTTTGGTCCCGGTTTGACCCACTGACCCTTAACCCAGTACCCCGACCGGTTCAATACCCGGTCCGGTCTTTAATACCTTGGATTTTATACTTCAGAAGTTGAAATTTATCGTGCTGTTTTACTATTCAAGGTTGAGTTTGTTTAGATTATTTCGTCTAGCAATTTATTTATTTCATTAATGGGACGTTATTCACCGAAAAATATTTTGGTCTTAGATATTGTAGCTGAACATGTACTTTTCCTCATCATTAAGGTGCCTTAATGCTGAATTGGAGTTGAAGCATGATCTTGATCAATCCCTGTCTCAATGTAAGAATTTAATCATATGTATTACATTTTGTAAATTTTGTTCCACGTAAACTATAGTTAGGGTCCTCGCCTTATCTAGGAATTGTGTATATGTTATTATGGAGTGAAGCTCCTCTTGACTATATCTAGTTATTGTAGAAATTTCTTAAGGTCTTACTCTCATGGGAGAGTCTATAGTAAGTCTATTATTTTTGTAATATGAAACATATTCATGGTCTTTATATTATTGTCGCAATATGTGTGTATATATAAGCATGGAAATATTTATATATTTAAAGCTTAAGGGATGTGGGTACTCTCATATTTCGGGTCGGTCACATCTTGATTTTTGAGGCGTGACAATATATATATATATATATATTGTCTTACCACGGAAAATGCATTCTAAATTATTTATTATTTCTAATACTACTAATTAAAGAAATTTGTTAAATATGTTATTTATTAAAAATATGTGTTGATTTTCCTAAAATACCTTCTTATATTATTTGCATTGACACTACCTCTTGATATAAACTCCCTTAATATATTGTGCAATTAATATGGGACTAAGTGGATTAAGACCTTATATTTAGGATCAAATTTAACCTTTCAACCAACTCTTTTAAGGATTGGAGGTAGTAATATATATTATATATAATTAAGATTATTATTTTTTGTTTGAATGACATTTTAAATCTCTTCCAGTGTTGCAAGAAAATTCTAAACAGCAAAAGTGAAGAAGCAGAATATGTTAATCCAAATTATCAATGTAAAAAACTTCATTGTAACAGATAAAATTTATGAGATAATCCTATAAAAATTCAGGTCAGTTAGTTCACTAATTAATTTCTAACAATTATCTCAAAAAAAAAAACATCTATGTGTCTACTTATTGTGAACAAATTGAAAATAATTAGTAAAAACACCCAAAATCGATGGCCCAAAAGAAAAGACAGCCTAGGGCAGAAATCCAAAACATAGATATGATGACCCACCTATTAAGCAGTATAAGTTACTTTGATCCTTAATATAAAATATATTTACCTAATTTAATTATATTGAAGAAATTAGTTAAGTTAGTTAATATAATATGTATTTTTTAAAACACTCTAATAATTTTCCTTAATTCCATCATCCCCTCTCCTCCTTGCTTATTATTGAGAGAGCATGACATACCAAAATTTCATGAACACTGAAATAAAATTACTTTAATTTCTAATTTTGATCATCATGCCTGAGGGAACAAGGTATTTTACTCTGTGGTTTGATCACATTACTATGATGTTCCTATCATATAAACATTTGCAACTTTATTTAACACAAAAGTTCTGAAGTTTTATTTTTAAAAAATGTGTGTATGAATTATTTGGAAAAAGCATTTCACAACACACAAAAAAAAAGAAAAAAAGAACACAAGGTTCACTACAATTTATGAAAGTTTGAATGTCTTATCATGATTGTATTTGATCTTCTCCTTGAAAATCTTTTTCTGAAAAACTCTTACGTGTCTTTGCTTTTCTTCTATGCACCTTGTTATTTGTGCCTCCTTGATCCAATGGTAGACTCATTGGCAAAAAAAAAATGTTAGACTCACCCCTTTTGTCAACATGATTTTACATATCATAGTGTAGAGATGACATATTAAAGATGGACACATTAAATAGGACTGGCTAGTTTAGAGATGACATAGGATCTCATGGTGTCCCGACTACTATGGATGAACTAGCTAGTAGCATATCAACTGGAAAGTGATGTCTAACATGTATTTTATTGACGTTTGAGTAATTGTTGATTAATGTTAGACTATTTCATTTTATGAGTTTGGTATCTTACAACATGTATGCAAACTGTGATTATGTTTTTTCAATTTAAAGTTAGTTCCTTTCAGATTTTTATAATTTTATTGTAGTGGTTGGCCTTTGTTTTAGGTTGGCTTGGTTTATCTGTCTGTCACTGCTCAAAACCCTTCTTAAGATAACATCTATTCTCCCAATTATGGAATGAACCATCTTTCCGGTAATTGCTAGAAAATAATAGTCTCTCAAAAAATTTAACTGTTGCTTTCGTCCCTACCAACAAAACCGTGAAAGACTAAATAGGTCTCCTTCCTTTTGAACCCAGCTCAAAAGGGGGACAATTGATTTACATTGTGTTTGGTTTGAGAGGAGGGGAGGGAAGGAGAGAGAGGTTAAATTATCTTTTTGGATTGAAGGTATTTAAGTTTTGAATGGGAATCTAAAATTTAAAAGGAATGAGAGGGTAAATTTTGGACGGGAATCCAAAATTTAAAAGAATTATAGGATAAATTTTGGGTTTTTTAAACCCAAAAGTGTAATTTCTACCCCATTCCCTCCCCTCTCCCCCTTCCCCTCCCCTCAAATGAAACACACCCTTAAACATAGCTGAATTTTCATTAAAAATCACCCAAATCATTTTATTTATTTTTACGTGAATTCAAACACACACATACACAATCTACATACAAGAACTAAATGTCGAACATTTATTTGATTCATCTAAACTATATTCAGCTATTTGTCAAAAAAAAAAAAATCGGCTCCCATCACTCTCATTGTACTATTCCTAGTAGGCAATCTCTACTACCTAAACTACAAAAAAGGCGCGTTTTAGTAGCGACTACACAAAACCTCTGAAAAGTTGGTAAATTATCGCAACTTTTAACAAAACCACTACAAAGTTACATGAGTTTGATTGGGCTCAAAAGAAGCATGTAGTTGTAGTGGTGATTTGTAGCTGTTGGATGGAAACGGCCGCTACTATTGTCACACTGGACAATTATAAACACCGTTCCTCCCCCTTCATTTCTGACTCCTTGTTTTTTGTCCCCTTTTTTTCTTCTTCATAGTATTTGTTCTTTACTCTCCTACACGGTGTCATATTGCTTATTTATGTCAAAAGTTAGAAATTCTCCTACATTCTTTTCTTTCCTCATTATATTTATGTATTTATTTATTTCATATTGTTTGTTTTTTTTACTAATCTTGTTTCTTCTCTTCAATTGTAGGTGCTTTGACCATGGTGACATGTTAGAAGCACTGCAAATAATAATTTCATAACTTTCTTTCTACCTTTTCAATGATTATGAATTACACAGTAATTTTTTAATACATTAATATCATTTTACAATTTAACCAAATAAAATTCTTCTTTTGTATATGTATCTAAAAGCCTCATATACCTCCTCTATAACTAGTTATTTACTCAATTACACATATTTTCGATTCACTACAAGTAATTGCAAAAAAAAAAAAGTATTACCTTCATAAAAAAAAATTCCCAAAATATTAGTAGTGGTTTTCCAACCGCTACTATGTTTTGGTGGTAAATTCAATTTTCGCAAAAAAGAAATCAAATTTTCATTAAAAATTTCTAGCGATTATGTAATTGCTACTAAAAAAGGATGCAAATTTCAAATTTTTCTAACAATATGTTGTATAGGTTATATAACCGCTACTAATTTCTGTATAGGTTATACAACCGCTACTAATTTCGACTCAAATTTCAAAAAATCCTTCCCACATTAACAAAAGTTTTCAAGTGTTATCCTACTCGGAGTGCACTATCATATCACATTTTGGTTAGACTTATCATCTATTTGTTCATTCCAAGTTTGAACCATTGCCAAGTCTATTCCTATGCTCCTCATCAATCCAAGAGTATTCCTATATATAGCTGCAGTTATCCTAAACCACTGTTATATATTTTATTATGTTATATATTATATCTTATTTAATGTTGGAACTATATCTATATATTCTAGATATTACACTTCCTGTTTTAAATAAAATATCTCTTGTACATGACTCTGCAGTTAGATAGACTAAGCTTGGGTTTAGGGGGATCACTCAATCCATTAAGCTATTAATAGCCTTGATAGGATGTTATAAATAGCAATAGGCTAATAGAGTGGTATCTATGCAGAAAACCTAATTTGCCTCCTTGAGGGATTCTGATGGGTGATGGCTTTTCTGATCCCATCACTGTGTTCACCTCCTATCAGAAGAATCCCTAACATCTTTTCCTACTAACAATGTTATGTTTTGTTATATATCTATTTGGATCGAGAGCTATATGAATTGCTACTTTAGATCTTTTAGCATTGCAAGAGATATTTATACATTTTAAGTCTTTTGCTGTTACTCTAATGTTCTGGGATTTCCTATGTACATTGGATAATCATTTCAAATAGACATGGTTTGTCTTATATGTGGCACCAAAGTCAGGTTACAATTCTATCTTTGCCTGCTATTTTGTATGTGATGCATTATTTATTTTTCTGTTTGAAAGAAAAAAACTATCTTTGAGAATTGTATATTTAAGTTATCTATATGGTGGTTTCGGATATTTTTGTTCAACCCATAATTTTAATATCTGGAATAGTTTCGGGTTCTTGCAACAGTAAGAGGGATGGAAGGAGATTGCATTTTAAATTCTTCCATGATGATACCATCTCCATCTTCATTGAAAAATGAAGGTCCCGAGATCACTTCTACTTTGCTTTAAAAATCAAAATTAAACATTGATTTGATTCTAGCTTAATTTTGTGAAAATTGCTTGTTTGGAATAATGATTAAAGCCTTCAAAAATAACTTTTCAATCGTGATTTATGATATGCGAAATGAATATGAGAGATAAATTTTGTCTGGATGAGTTTGTAAATTGTTTGCCTTTCCATTCTCTGTGAAACATGCCGTTGAACTCACTGCCACAGGAACCCATAATCAGTTTCATTTTTGGGTTTCAAAACAAAAAACCATGGAGTTGTTAATTTCTGTTTTTAAAAACAGTTTTTTTTTTGTTTTAAAAAACAAAAAAATAATAATAAAACTTGTTTGAAAGATTGTTCTCAAACAGTTGTTTTGAAAAAACAGGAAGTTGTTTTAAAAAACTAAAAATAAAAACAGTTTTTAAGTATTTTCTTATTTTTGTTTTGTTTTTCTTTTTCTTTTTTGAAGTCGTCAACTGTCTATTATCGACACTACACCACCGACACCGATAGCTGTGATGTAACCATCCACGGCAACCACCACTGCCACGTCACTTCAAAAATACGTTTTTTAAAAATAACTATTCAAAACTTCTTTGTTTTCAAAACTTGTTTTTAAAAATAATTTTATAAAACTGTTTTAAAAAAATTTATAAAAAAAAAAAGAAAGAAACACGCAGGCCCCATATTTCTTACCCATACCACCAATCTTTACAACACACACACACACACACATATATATATATATTCGTCATAGTTAGCTTAAGGTTATCCTAAAAACTCCTTTTTAACAAAAATAACATTTTTCCTTAATCTTAAACAAATTGGTACTTGGGAAAATATGTAATTAATCCTCCTCCAAATTTTTTGTTATATCTATAAGTCACATCATTAAATTATTTTATATAAATATATAACTTTACTTTTCATTTATTATTATACAGTCTTTATTCTCAAGAGGCATACTATATATTAAATAGAGATAATATTGGAAAGTTATTGAATTTTAAGGCATAGTTAATAAAGTTTAATATATTTTTAGCCTATACCAACTCAAAGTAACAAGAGCACACACCTCATCATATGTGGGCCCTCCAAATCTGATCTGAACTGTTCAGATTTAATCTTTTTAGCTTTATTGTTTTAAATGAATTACTGTAATGGGTGTATAATCTAAAATAAAGATAATCTTTTAATTAATATTTTTTTTTTAAAAAAAGACTTCTGATTTAAAAAAATCAGTTGAAAAAAATTAAATCTACACCGCCTGTATAATGAATTGTGAGTCCTCGGCACCCAAACCGGTTCCGTACTAGTGCGAGCACCTTCCATAAACCCAGAAGTGATAGATAATGGGAGATGACTTGCATTTTCAGCTAACCAACATTCTCACTATATCGGGCATTGCTCATCCCACCCTCTTTTCACAAATTAGAAACAAAGCCCAAAAAGAAAGAACTTAATTAAACAATACATTTTTCTATGCAAGGTTTTTTTTCCTTTTAATATAAATAATCCCTCCCAAAAACAACAGAAATTAAGATAATAAGAAGCGCGTCTATAGCAATAGTAACAATAAAAACAATACTAAGAGAAACAATAAGAAGGAAGTAAAGTTGTATTACATAAATATATAAACACACGTACACCTTACCAAATTTAAGTGGAAGAGAGGCGATGTTGTGGTTGTCGTTCCTAGCTTGAGATTTGTGGAAGTCCTGTGATTTGAGAAGGAACAGATTAATTAAGTATT
Source organism: Inga oerstediana (assembly GCA_963210345.1). Lineage (NCBI taxonomy): Eukaryota > Viridiplantae > Streptophyta > Magnoliopsida > Fabales > Fabaceae > Inga > Inga oerstediana. The sequence continues at coordinate 9,605,623 of OY723404.1, read as the reverse complement.
TAATTCATAGCATTAAATATTACTAATTTATTTAAGAGTAACTTTCAAGAGGCAGAGTCTACCAGTAACACTATAGATCAGCACAACTTCTGGCTCTCTTGAACTATATAAATGAAACCTTTAGACTCTTTCAAAATCTCCAAGGCAAATTTTTTTTTTTTTTTTTTTTTTTTTAGATTTTTATTCAAGATGGATCACAACGAAACACAGCAGACTTCGTTCAAACATAGCAGAGTTTTTTTTTTCCTTCTCTTGTTTAAAAGATTTTTATAGGCAGATGATTGACAAGAAAACAACAAAGCTAATGCAGGAAAATGACAGGTTTTTTTTTTTTTTTAAAGTAGCTTGTTTGTGGAAAACAGAAAAACTAGATTCATCAAAAAAAAAGAGAGGATGAATGTTTGATTTGGAAAGATTTCTTCTGAAACTTGAACGAAACAAAGGAAGCTTGGAAAACAGAGAGTGCTGATAAACAGATTGAGAAATAGGAAGCAATGAATATAAGATGATCTTCAACAACAAGATGTATACAATGGCCAAGTAATTAAGACGTAGAAATAGAAGACAATGAAGAAGAAACTTTTTGGGATTTTTTTAAAAGATCGATCACAATGAAAAGCAACACAATTGTTACAATATAATGCAGACGATGAACAGAAACAAAAAATGTTCACACTATTTTTTTTAAAAGATTTTTAGGGTATATGATTGAAAAGAAAACAAATTTGATGCAGAGAACTGAAAATTTTTTTTGGGTTTTTGAAAAATAGCTAATATGTGGAAAACAACAAAACAAGATTGACTTGAAAAAGGGGAACAGGCTCTGGAAGGGAGGAAAAAAAAGAAAATTTGGAACAATGAGTGAACAAGCACAAGGTCTTAGGAAATGAGTTGGCGTGTGATGTGGAATGATTTGCTTTTGAAACTTGCAAGAAGAAATTTGAAGAACAGAGAGTGCTGAAAGCTTAGGGAACTGGGGGCAATGGATATCAGATCTGATTTTCATCATCTATAGCAATAGCAACTTAGTGAAGTTTAACACGTCAAGAAAAAAACAGATGCCACTACTGATAAGAAAAACAATAAGAAGGAAGTAAAGTTACATTATACAAAAATACACACACACACACACACACAACCCTCTTACTCAAATTAATGGATGAGAGGCGATGACGTCGTTGTCCTTCTCCTAGCTTGAGGTTTGAGAAAGTTCTGTGATTGGGAACAAACAGATTTACAAAGTATTCAATTCATACATAGCATTAATTATTAATTATTTTTTCTCTAAACACTTGTAAGTAACTATCAAGAAGCAGACTCTACCTGCAACAGTATTGATCAGCACAACTTCTGTCTCTCTTGAACTATTTAGATGAATCAGACTCTTTCAAAATCTCCAAGGCAAAGCTTTTTTTTTTTTTTGAGATTTTTATGCAAGTTTGATCACAATGAAAAACAACAGACTTTGTTCATAAGAGATGACAATTTTCATTTTTTATAAACAAAATTTTATACATGAACTTAAGAGGAAGATAAAAACCTTTGAAGGGGGATATTTGTTTTTTTTAAAGATTTTTATGGGTAGATGATAGTTGATAAGAAAACAACAAAGCTAATGCAGAAAAATAACTTTTTTTTTGGGGGTGTTTTGAAGGGGGATATTTGCTTTTGTTTTTTTAAGATTTTTATGGGTAGATGATGATTGACAAGAAAACAACAAAGCTAATGCAGAAAAATGACAATTTTTTTTTTTTTTTTTGAAAAGTAGCTTGTATGCGGAAAAACAGAAACACAAGGCAAGTTTGATCTAAAAACTGGGAAGAACAAGAAGGATTGAATAGATGGAAGACATAAGAACTAGAAAATCAGGACATGTCAGTAAATGAAACTTTGATTTGGAATGATTTGTTTTGAAACATGAAGGAAACAGAGGAACAAGTTTGAAAAACAGAGTGTGCTCACAAAGAGTTTGAGAAATAGGAAGCAATGAATATCAGATAATCTCCAACACAAAGAAGAAAGACCAAAGATGAAAAAGACAGACGAAGAAATGGGGAAGGAAGAGAGAAAAAAATTATTGTAAGTTGTCCATTCCAAAAAAAAAAAAAAAAATACACCAATTATTGTAAGCTGTAACCATGTGATAGGCTTCTTTTTTTATCTTCTTTGTGATATGTTTATGCTTGTGAGTGTGTGCGAAGATCCCGAATCTAGGTTTGCACAACACGAAACAAAATTTTTCTCACATACTTATCTCATAAATCATAAAAATTGTTTTTAAAAACTAATCTAAACACAAATAGTAGAACTTTTGAAAACGCATTATTTTGGACAGATGTTAAAGTTGCAGACACTTTTTATGTGTTTTTTTAAAAAAAAATTATTTTCTACTCTCATGATTTTATTATATCAAAGAGCAGAAGGGTTAGCAGTATATGGTTATGATGATTCCACCGGTTGGATTCGAGGTCCAACTAATAATTAAATAAAATTTTAATAAAAAAAATAGTTATATACAGATATATAATAAGATCTATATAAGAAATAAATCCATAATAGATCTAATTATAACATATGAAACTTTCAATTAAATAAATACCATCTCACAACAAATAGTCTGAAAATATATTGAATTTTTTAGAGGTCAATTTTTTTTAAAATTTTTCAGCATATTTGCATTAGCTCAAAAAGCAGCCCGGTTTTCTAAAACCCGGTTCTGGCGCAATAGCGGCTTAACTCTAGTCCAACACAGTTTAACCATAAAAAGGGTTTCTAGTCTAAATCATTTTGTTAGCAAGCAAGTCCGATTTCCAATTCTTCAAAGTTTAAATATTGTTTTGAACAAAAAAAAAAAGGGGCAATTACAATGAAGTCCTATACAAGAGAAAAAATGAAGAAATGGTCCCTGAAGTTGTCAGTGTAAGCTCCTCAACTTGTTAATGGACGCTCCTCGACTTGTCATTAACAACTTCAGGGACCATTTTTTCATTTTTTTTTTTGTATGGGACTTCATTGTAATTATCCCAAAAAAAAAGTTTAAATAGTGTAAGTAGGCTATTCTCGCGTACATCAATATATTTGAATAGATTTTTTTTAATATTTTCATTTTTATATCACTTAAAGGGTAAAGTATACTTTTATAGTTCTTAAATTTTATATGATGTATATTATTAGTCCCTTAACTTTATAAGGTATACTTTTGTTCTAAGATTTCTAAAATTCTTAATGTTACTAACAGAAAATGTTGGCACAATAAACTCGAGTAATGATTGTGCAGTAGACAAAGCATATTTAAGTTTTCATTTTTTGATATAATATATTTATATTTTTAAATTAAAATAAACTGACAAATTGTTGTAAATGAAATTGATGTTTTGATATTTAGATTCTTTAACTATTTTTTTTTAATATAGACGATGTTTTGATATTGACTGCTTCATTAGGTTTTTAGATATTTTTTAATTTACACATATTTTAAATTTAAGATTAATTACATTTAATTACACAGTCACCACTTAAGTTGACACCGTCGTCACTTGAGTTTGCTATATTAGTGTTTTCATTAAGGGTGTTAGAATTATAGGACAAAAAGCATACTTTATAAAATTAAAGGACAAAAACTATACAGTTTGGATCAAGGGTTTGTCTATGGTGTTATAAATTTCTTGAGTTCCAATAGCTAAAACACAATAAAAAAATTATGAGACAAAATTTTTTCATAATGAAAATAAATTACTTCTTTCTAAAGAGAAATAAATCCATTACTTTCCATCTTGTCATTAGTTACAAAGGTTTTGGGCTGGTTGAACAAATTCTCTCCAGGACAAGCTTTTGACTCATTTGATCCTTCTGGCAAATTTCAGTCAACATGATAGAAATTCAAAATAATTAATTAATTAAGCAAGAGCATTTAATTAAATATCCATATATAAAAGAGAAAAGATCAAAACCTATGTCCTATATTGCAGCTAGTCTCTATGCTTCTTGGGCAATTTGAATTAAGGGTTTCTCAATAGTCTCATTAGCCTCTAGAGTCAAGAAACCAAACAAATAAGTTTAGAAAAATACTTAGAAAACAAAATGGCACAAGATATTTCAAAGATGTCAAAGTAAATCCCACCGTCAGGAAACATAAGGAAACGTATAACGGGTGTGAAATGATTTTCAAATGGATTGCTTGTATACATATTTACACTTGTACATTACATATATCAGAACTTGTTTTAGACTTGTACATGGTATCATAGTACCTGTGTGGTTTCAAAAAATTTCTATTTTCCAGTGAAAACCTCCATTTTTTCCGACCAAAGCTTTTCCATTTAGTTTCAGATCTGTCTTCACCGGCATCTCCTCTGACCACATGCATCGCTCAGTCGTCTTCTCAGGCCCCCGATCGGCAAAACCCAGTTGGTAGCATCCAAATCCGACAGCACATGCCTCTTCACGTGCCACCGTCTCCGCCGCTGTCCCGAACACGCGTTGGCGCGTGGAGCACTTTCCGATGACATGTTCTGTCATGTTTCAGGTGCGCCTTGATCGATTCTTAGAGCCCGTTCCTTCCCCAGTGGCTATGTGACCCAACTTTGACTTTGGATTGTCGGGTACCTCTGAACATTGGCTTCTATCATGCTATTTTTTTCTTCCTTCTTGTTGGAGTTGTACCACTTTTTGTCACAGTGTGACATTTGGCATTCAGTTTTTTGTGAAGTTTGTACCTTTGGCAATATCTATGTCTTCCGTTTGCCATTTTCGTGGCTAGCTCCTATTTGGTACTTATTTCCTTAAGATACTTTGTGACTTCCATTTGATTTGATTTTACATGGATAACTCTAAGAACTCTGATATGTTGCCTATGTCTGCCAAGATTATTGCTTCACAATTGAACTGGACAAATTATAGTGATTGGAATAAAACTGTTAGAGTGTATATTTTGGACATAAAGATGGAAACACATTTAAATGGGGATCCTCCTTCTAGTAATGAAACAAAACTTTTTGCCTGATAAAGAGCCGATGCTTGAATTCTGTTTCAAATTCGAAATTCTATTAAACCATGGATTCTATCTTTTGTTAGCCATTGTAACACCGTAAAAGAAATTTTGAGTTATCTTGAATTTATGTTTTCTGGCAAAGGAAATATTACTCGAGTTCATGAGGTCTGTAAAGGTTTTTATCACTCTCAACAGTAGGTTCGTCCATTGAAAGATTTCTTCTTGGACTTCAAGAGGATGTATGAGGAAATGAAAGTACTCATATCTCCACAGGCAGATATTTCGACTCGCATCAAGAATTTAGAACTTCAGACTATCATAAGTAGGGGTGGAAACAGGCCAGACGGCCTATCAAGGGCCTATAGCCTGGCCTGTATTCGGCCTGTTTAGTCCTGGCCTGTCAGGCTAAAAGGCCAAGCCAAGGCCGAAACAAAAGCCTGTTTTACTTAATAGGCCAGGCCAAGGCTTATTGACAGGCCTGTTAGGACTGTCAAGCTGGCCTGAGCCTATTAAAATATTTTTAAAAAATCATTTTAATAATTGTGGGATAATTAAACGCAAGTCACAACTTACCATTCTATTTTCGAAGTTAAAATTTATTTCCTTACTTCGTCATCTTCAATTCTTCTTCCTTTCTTTTGAAATCCCTAACCCTATTATTCTTCATCTTCATTCTCACTTCTCGGTCATTCATCCTCCTCAATCCTCAGCTCCACAGCGGCACCGATGGGCGGCGGCACCACAAGCCACAGCTTTCCTCTTTCCGGCATCGCATCTCGCAAAGTTCTAAAATCTGGCCTCCAACAGGCCACAGGCCAGGCTCAGGCCATTTTGTGCCTTAACAGGCCAGGACTGTTAAGGCAAAAGCCTGACCTAGTCTGACCTGTTTCCACCCCTAATCATAAGTTTCCTTGAAACTCTTAACCCATCTTATAAGACTATTCATTCTCAAATTCTGTCGAGTCAAGAGCTTCCCTCTCTTGAAGATGTTTTCTCACGGGTTCTTCTTGCTGGTAGTTTGATTCATTCTTCTATTGATCCAAATGCGAGTGCTTTAGCTGGGTGTGACCCCTTTGAAAACAAGAATTATGGGTACAAACAAGGCACTAGTTCTTTACTAATGAATTCTGGCAGTATTATCTGTAATTATTGCAAGAAACCTGGTCACATTAAGAAAAATTGTCAAAATTTGTAAAATAAACAGCAGCATGATCAACAACGTGGTCTTACTCATATTGCTTAGACACCTGGTTCATCTGATTCTGGATCTTCATCTGCAAGGGCCCTAGCTATAAGTACTCTGTCTTCTGGTCTTACGACTACTTCAACAAAGCGAGTCATTGATTCTAGTGCCACCGACCACATGACAGGTAATCATCATTTATTTTCATCATATGCCCCCTATGCCAACCTGTCACCATATTCGTCGCCAATGGTTTCCCTGTCCTTGTTCTTGGCTCAGGCACTGTTAAACCAACTGTATCCCTTTCTCTATCTTCTATTCTTAATGTTCTTGATCTCACCTTTAATCTTTTGTCTCCAAGTAAACTAACCCGTCATTTAAACTGTTTTATCTCACTATTCCTTGACTATTATTTAATTCAAGATCTTTCGACGAAGTAGATTATTGGTAGAGGCTATGAATCTTGTGAGCATTATATCCTTGATGATCAGGTGCCATATTCTGTTGCTTGTTCTGGTGGGCCATCTCTATTTGAAGTTTATTAACGTCTAGGTCATGTCTCTTTCATCCCTCAGAAGATCATATCCTCAGTTCTCATTTGTGTCTGCTTTAGATTGCAAGTCATGTCAATTTGCCAAACACCATCATGTTCATTTGACACCTCGAGTCAATAAACGGGCTGCATGCCCCTTTGAGTTAATACATTCTAATGTTTGGGGTCCTTATTTAGTTTTGTCTCAGACTGGTTATTGGTATTTTGTTACTTTTGTTGATGATTTTTTCTAAACCACTTGGCTTTACTTAATGAAATAACGTTCTGAATTATTTACTCATTTTCGTCATTTCTGTGCTGAAATTAAATCCCAGCTTAACACTTTTGTGAAAATCCTACGAAGTGATAATGCCAAAGAATATTTTTCTGCCCCATTCACCAATTACATACAAAGTCATGACATTCTTCTCCAATCCTCCTGTGTTGATACCCTACTCAAAATGGTGTTACTGAAAGAAAGAATCATCATCTCTTAAAAACTGCCCGAGCTCCTGTGTCCCTAAAATTTTTTGGGATGATGCCGTGTCTATAGCTTATTTTTTCATCAATCGTATGCCTTCGGCTGTCCTTGGTGGGGATATTCTGTTTTCCACCACTAAGTTATTTCTTATTGATCATAAAATCTTTGTTTGTCTCTATTTTGTTCGAGATATCCGTCCTAGTGTTAGTAAACTAGGTCCCAAGTTCTTGAGATGTGTTTTTCTTGGTTATTCTTGAGTTCAGAAAGGTTATCGGTGTTACTCTCCTAATCTTCTTCGTTACCTTGTGTCCACTAGTGTGACGTTTCATGAGTCTTCTCCAGTCTTCAAAACTTTGACCTTCTCTGAGTCTCCCTTCATCATGGATGAGCCTGATGATATCCTAGTTTATCATGTCCCTATCTCACTAGTACAGGCTGATGTTATAGAACCTGATATCATCAATGATGTTGATGTTACCAACATTCACCTTCACCAATTATGACTTCACTAATTGATTCCATTGATGCCTCCCTAGTTCCTGCTCCTATTCCCACAGATCCTCCCCTTGCTGTCACTGAACCACTTGTTCCAGATTCTCCTCTTGATACTTGTGATGATCTGCCCATTGCCCTTCAAAAGGTACCCGTTCTCATTGTTCTCCTAAAAGATATGCTAATTATACCTATCCTATCTCATCTTTTGTATCCTATAAGTCTTTGTCCCCTGTTTCTTCTTCTCTTGTAGCCACCCTTGATTCTATCCCCACCCCTACTACTCTTCACTAATCCTTAACTTACCCTGGTTGGCATGCAGCGATAGAAGATGAAATTTTGGTACTTGAAAAGCTATTACCTAGACTCTTGTTCTCCCTCCTGGAAAGAACGCCATTGGCTGTAAATGGGTGTTTGTTGTTAAGACTAAGGATGTTGGTTCCTTGGAATGGTTAAAAGCTCAACTTATTACCAGAGGATATGCTCAAACTTATGGTATTGATTATTCTGAGACTTTCTCTCCCGTGGTTAAGCTTACCTCCGTTTGTCTTCTTATCTCTTTTTCTGCCATATATCATTGGGATTTGCATCAGTTAGATGTTAAGAATGCTTTTTTTGAATGGTGATCTCTTTGAAGAAGTTTATATGGAGCAACCACCTGGGTTCGTTGATCAGGGGGAGAATAGGAAAGTGTGCTACCTCCAGAAGTCATTGTATAGTATAAAGCAAAATCCTCGTGTTTGGTTTGATATATTCTTTGATGTGATCAAGAAGTTTGGATTAAGTTGAAGCAAGTGTGATCACTCCGTGTTCTATCAGCAATCTGATGTAGGCATGATTCTTTTAGTAGTATATGTTGATGATATAGTGATTACAGGGAGTAACATTTCTAGAATCTTAAAACTTAAAGTCTTCCTTAACTCTCATTACCAGACAAAAGATTTGAGATTATTAAAGTACTTTCTTGGTATTGAGGTTTTGAGAAGCAAGGAAGGTATTCTTTTAACTTAGAGGAAGTATGTTCTCGATCTCTTGAAGGAGACTGAAAAGTTTGGAGCTACACCGAGCAACATTCCCATGATTCCAAATGTGTTCCTAGATCTTGATGATAGCATGTTTGATGAGCTTCCTGATGACTTGAAAAAGAATATTAATCCAGAGAAACTGAAGCCGTTTACATTTCCTGAGAGATATAGAAGACTCATTAGGAAACTGAATTATCTAACAGTAACTCGTCCTGATATAATCTTCTTGGTCAGTGTACTTAGCCAATTCATGACATTTCCAACAGTGACACAATGGGAAGCCTTAGAGCATATTTTGCATTATTTGAAAGGTTTCCCTAGTCATGGCATTCTCTATACAGATTATGAGTATACTAAAGTCGAGTGCTTCTGTGATGCAAATCATGTGGGATCTAAGGCCACAAGATGGTTTACTATGGGTTACTGTGTATTTATTGGTGAAAATTTGATATCTTGGAGAAGTAAGAAGCAAGGTGTTGTATTCAAATCTAGTGCAGAAGTAGAATACAGAGCCATATTCCAGTTAGTACAGGAAATTGTGTAGGTCCTTCAGCTCATGAAGGAAATTAGTATTGTTATAACATTACTTGCTAAGTTATGGTGTGACAATAAGGTAGCATTGCATATAGCATTGAACTCTGTGTTCCATGAACGTACAAAACATATTAAAATCGATTGTCATTTTATTCGTGATAAGATCAAAGAGAATGTTGTATCTACAGGGCACATGTGATTGAACGACCAACTGGCAGATCTACTGATGAAAACCTTACATAGGACATGGGTCGAGTATCTTTGTAACAAGTTGGGCACGATAAATATATATGCTCCAACTTGAAGGGAAGTGTCAAAGCAAATCCCACCGTCAGGAGCAATCCCCACCGTCAGGAAATGTTAGGAAATGTATAATGGTTATGAATTGATTTTCAAATGTATAACTTGTATAAATATTTGCACTTGTACATTACATATATGAGAACTTGTTTTAGACATGTACAAAAGAAAACGAAAAGATGCTTCCAAATGTCAAAAGACAAGAAGTCATATGAGGCCTTCTTTCACTAGTATATTTGAGTTAGCATAGTAGAAGGATATGGTAGTTAATTAAGCAAAAGAAGACAATAATGTCATTTAACATAAACAGGGTCATTTAAAGTCATTTATGACAAAGTTAAGATAACAGAATAATATCAATACATACTTTCCAAATTGTGATAGGGCTTAACATGTTTTCGAGAAGGCTGAACTAAGGGTATTTGATAAATAGTCTCATGTGTCTCTTGAGTTCCTATTACTTTATAAAAAAGTAAAAAAAAAAAAATCCAAGTTCATACAAAGACACAATACAATAATTAAATAAAACATAAAATTAAATTTAAAATATTTGACATGAAACTTTAACAAATGAAAAATAAGTACCAAATGGGAACTTTTAAGTCAATGATTCTTCTATTGATGATTTCATTTCCCGTAATAGCAAATAAGAATAATTTCTATAATGGTCATCCATAACTCTCACTACAAAAAAAATGTGGTTTAATAGTGGTTAAAATTGTATATTTGTAGTAGTTATAACTACTACAAACATAATTAGTATTGGTTCCTAAATCCACTGTATCAAGTGTATTTGTAGCGGTTATTTTTAACCGCTACTCAATGAAAAAAACCGCTACTATATTTGTAGCGGTTAATTAGCACCACTACAACAATCTCAATTTGATAAACCTTTTCTTGGTAATTTATAACGGTTATATAACCGATACAAATTGCAAACCATGAATATTGGATGGCGGGAAATGAAAATGAAAATTTATTATGATATTTATAATGGTTATAAAACCACTACTAAAGTGAATTTAAAAAAGGCGGGAATTATTAGTAGCGGTTACATAACCGCTATTAGAGTGAATTTAAAAAGGGTGGGATTTATTAGTAGCGGTTACATAACCGCTACCAATTTCAATGGAAATTCAAATTTTGCGCCAAAAATTTAGTTTGTCTTTTAAAAAGTATATTTGTTCAGAAAAATTAAAAAAAGTGTATATACAATTATCTGTTTCTATTTTTTTAATATTAAATTAAATAGTTTATTATTTTAATAGTTTAACTAATTTAATTAGCTTATTATTCATGAGTTTAGGTCATTTATAATTTTAAGGGAATGATTTAATTAAATTAGATAAGTTTGAAAATTGTATTGATAATATTATTGGGGATACGTAGGTAATAAGGAACTATTATGTTGTGTGCTATAATGTGATTATGATTATGTAAATAAATATCTGAAAAAAAATAGTAAGAATAAATATAATGTGAAAGAAAAAAATATTGAAATAAATAATTTAAAATTTTATTATCATATTTGATCAATTTGTTAAGCTCTTCAGCTCATAAAAAGAAAGTGACATGTTAAAACAATATCAGTATTTACATCATAAACTACTGTGACCTTAGCCTCCATTATTGCTACTCTCAGTGTGATATGTAAAGAACCTTTAACTTTAATGACAATGGAGTTAAAAATTAAGATATAAAACATTAAAGTACTTAATTTAAACTTTCAAAGGTTAGGGAGGTGATATATAACTAACTTAAAATTTAAAAAGGTTTTATGTAATTTAGAGTAAAATAAAAAAAAATTTAAATGTTGTTCCCAAAAAGTAAAAAAAATCCAAACATATTTTTTATGAGAAAATTAGAACATCTTTTCAAAACATCTTTTTGATGTTTCATTACCTTTCGTTCCACAAGAGGTAAAAACACTGTTTTTTTAAGGCTATTTATGTAAATATACAAAATAATTATTTCAACCCTCACTTTATCATTTCAGGTATAATTTTCAAAATAATGATTCAAATAGACTTTTTAAATTTTTTTACCCCATTTATCCTTAATATAAGATATATTTATTTAATTTGATTAAATTAAAGAAGTTAGTTGAGTTAATTAACATAATATAGATTTTCTAAAATACCAAAATCATCTTTTTTAATTCCCTCTTTCCCTCTCATTTTTTATTATTATTGAGGGAGCATCAAAAAGGATAAATTAAGAAAATATTAATAAATACAAAAATATATCTTATATTTACGATAAAAATTAACTTTTTAAATATGCCCTATATTAAGGGTAGAATAGAATATTTTCAAAACTTGTTCTAAAAATATTATTCTGCATAATTGTTCTAATAACATGAAAATAAAGAATAGGATCAACGTATTTTTCCAACTCTCAATGATTTACTCTGACGGCATGACGTTAACATCAGTAGTACCTGAATGAAGAAATTAAATGAAAGCAACTTCAATTTTTTTTTTTTGGGAAATAATATGCATCATATGAATTATTAAGAAAACAAGCATTGACAAAAAAAATTATTAAGAAAACAAGCATTGGCCAAAAAAAAATTATTAAGAAAACAAGACATTGAAGATAGAATCGGGAATTTGGGCCGAGTCCGTCAAGGACCGGGCCTATGATTTAGAGGTTGAAAATGGAAGCGGGCCTAAAAGGGCCGGCTCTGTAGTCCTGCGGGCCGGCCCTTTTAGGTCCATTTAATATTTTTTTAAAATAAATTAATAAATATAATATTATTATATCAAATTATCAATATGAGATATACCTAAGTTCCTAATAGAGTATTAATAACAGGCAAACACTTATTAATTGGTTTGATTTATTTTATTTTCTACAATGGTTTATTCATTTAAACTTTAAAAAAAAATGCTAATTTGGACATTAGATGATTATTTTAACTAAAAATTTATGAGTTTTAAAAATAATGTATACCAATTTAAAGCAAAATAATAAATAAATTGTAAAACCTGAAAAAAAAATTTAATTAAAATGAGTTTAAGCCCTTGGGCCAGCCCTGTAGGACCGCGGGCTTAAAAAATATGGTACTTTTTAAAAAACGGGCTAACCCGTTTAGGCCCGAGCCCGTGAAGGGCCGGCTCTATAGGACCAGGCCGATCCGTTTTCCTGGTTTTGATTGAAGACTTGACTTTTGATCAGATAAATGAAAAGACTTGATTTTTTTCAAAAAAGTCTCTTTCCCTACCGCCTGAGTCCAAAATGTAAATGTTTTAATTTAGTGCTAAGCGTATTCATATAAGTTGAGATAAAATTAATAATGTGATAGCTCCAATCTCCATTTCAATTATCTTATTATAATTAATTAATTGGGGCACCTCAAAGACAAAATTAAATGTGAGCTTTGGCGCTGGCCACAATAGTGGTGTGGACAAAATGAATAATGTGTTTTTGATAATTGACCAAAACATTTATCTGTAATTCAATCAGTACGTGAGAGAAATAGAAAAAAGTAAAAATAAGAGCAAAGTAGAAAAATTTTATAGATTAATACATATTTACTCAACTATAATTCTTCAGTATATGAGAATTGGTTAAAAAAGATTTTTACTAGGAACTGGAATGGTGTTTCATATTCCCTTGATGCTCCTCTTATCTTTTTTATAAGATTCAAATAACCAAAATGTGTGGGTTCAAGAAGTCTATTAAAATTAGTTTAAAATAATAGTAATTATGTGTGAAATGTATGTATATATTTTTTCAAATATACTCTTATATATAAAAGGGTAAGAGAGAGAAATAGTAAGGAAAATGGTAAAAGAAAATTTACGGGGAAAAATAATGAGATAATTAAACAAATTATGGGTGAAATGAGTGAAAATGCATTTATTATTTAGACAACAGTAAACTAAAATCTTATATAAAGGATGAAACCGAATTTTATTAAAGGACCAAAGATAATAATGTAGTAATTCATAATTTTGTCCCCTCCTTTTCTCACGGTGACCCAATTAAGAGATAAGGCCGGATTTTGAGGGTAAATTTATAATAAGTCATTAATTTGAAATGAAAAACTATGTATGTAAGTGTAATGAGTCATAGGGTGGATTTTCTTGAAAGAGGGGTCTTATAAAAACTTGAGTTCCCTAATTATAATAGCTAGTTTCTTGGATGTGGTTTTTCCAATGACTTATGCACACTAATTGAAGTCGTATTTTTAATTCCTCACGTGTATGCATGCAATTTCCGATGGAAATGAATTCCGTCGGAAATTCCCTCGCAATGTCGCAAATTTCCTCACAATTTCTGATGGAATTTATTTCCATCAGAAATTCCCTTGCAATTTCCGACGGAATTCAATTCCATCAAAAAAATTTTAAAATTATTATTATTTAATTAATTATTATTTTTAATTAAATTAAATTTTAAAAAAATTATTATTTATTAATTAATATTATAAGTTTAATTTTAAATTTATTTTTAAATTATTATTTTCTAATTTATAAAATATTTTTAATTTTCAATCATAGGTTTTGGTCCCTGTAGGGGCAAAATGGTAATATAAAAATTTATTTATAAAAAAAATAAAATGTATTAGTTATTAATTAATATTAGTAAAAAAATATTAGTTATTAATTATTTATTTGTTATTAATTAATGTTAATAAAAAATTAATTTTAGAAATTAGAAAAAAATATAGTCATATGAAATTTATTTAAGATGTAAATATTTTTAATTTGAATTTAATTTATATTCAAAATTATAAGAATATATAAAATCATTTTATATTACTATTACATTTATATATAAGAAAAAAATATATTTATAAATAATTGATTATGTATAATAAGATTATATATATATAATTGTGTAGTAATAGAACGCCAAAGCAGTCGAGCCCGTCCAGTAAAGTATCAAGCACCTACGAACTAGGTCGTGGGTTCGAACCAAAGGAGGGGCAAGTTGAGTTGCATCCCCAGGAATAAAGAGGTTGCGACACGTGGTAGATCTGAGCGCCGACGACAAGGTGGATGCTGCTGAAGTTGCCACGCGCCGACGACGGCGATGACGGGGCGGTCGCTGGAATTGCCACGTGGCTTTTAAATTTAAAAAATAAAAAATAAGTTTGCGACGGAATTTTCGACGAAAGTGAATTCTGTCGGAAGTTGCAAAGGAATTTCCGACGCAATTAAATTCCGTCGGACATTGCAAAGGAAAAAAATTCTGTCGGAAATTTTTTTGTCACGCTATTATTATCGACGGAATGGAAATCCATTTCCATCGGAAACTCTAAATTCCGTCGAAAATTCAATGTTTTTTTGTAGTAATTCCATACTCCTTTGATATATAATACTACTTCTTATCTTTAATATAAGATTTACTTTATAAATCAATTTTATTATTAAAATAATTTTATATTAAGGATAAGTGGGAGTAATTCATACTTTTGTCGCATTCTTTTGTCATGATGGCCCAACTAAAAGATAAGGCCGGATTATGTGAGTCAATTTTATAACAAGTCATTCATTTAAGAGGGAAAGGTTTTTTTCCTTGCCAACAAAAGAGAAAAATAATTGAAGTCATCTTGTTTAATGCCTCACGTTACATACATGTTTTATTTATAAATTGTCAAGTTGCTTTTATTTTTGTTCTGTTGTGTACGTAGAGCTCAACAATTAGTTATCATGTTAATTGTTATGCTGTCAAATTCACCAATTGTATTGCAAATTTACAATAATTGGTAGGACTGTAATATGGTCCATCTCTATCCCTATCCATTCATCATCTTCCCACGTCATAGGGCCCCAAGTGGGAAGAAAATGCCTTACATTGATAATTTTTGGGCAATTATAATAAAATCTCATACAAGAGAAAAAAAAGAAGAAATGGTCTCTGAAGTTGTCAGTGTAAGCTCCTCGACTTATTAATGGACGTTCCTCGACTTGTCATTAACAATTTCAGGGACCATTTTTTTATTTTTTCTCTTGTGTGGACTTCATTATAATTGTCTCATAATTTTTTTAGCCACGTATTTATTAATTTTCAAGTTGCTTTTGTTTAATTTTTCCCACTGATCGTGACAGATCAATTAATTATCATAATCATCAATTTGTTCTGAGACCATCATCAAATTTTAGCTCTGTCGTCCTGCAGTGCCATAGGCGGACCTAGTGGCAAAAGTCACAATTTGAATATATTTGGCATAAAACTTTTTGTAAAAGGGGTCATCTTGCTTTATTAAAATTAAAGCAATGATTTATCATATTGGTTCCTTCTTGTGGAAATAGTGCGTTAAACACGAGATTTTCACGAACAAGAGTGGCAGAACTTTTTTTTGATGTGGGTTTGTTTTTTTTCAATAGTTTTACATTTTTCTCGATAAAAGAATTGTGGTTATACCAAGAAACGAAAAATCCGATCGGGCAATAAACCGGTCACAGCACAAGTTCAAGAATTAATGGGTCAATCGGGATCTAACCGGTAATTAAACCGGTCATAATAAAATATTATAATTTATTAATGACAATATATATTAATATATTTTTAAACTTCTATAGATAAAAGAATTGTAGTCGTATATTCCCGCTATGAACTGTGTGTAAGTTGCTCTATATATTAAAAGAAAAACAAAATCTTCTATATGTGCAACCTACCCCTAATGTTTCACACCTATAAACTTCTAAATTTGTTTAATTTTGTCTTTGAGGTTTCGGCCAAAAAACAATTGTCATTGAGATGCCACAATGAATGAATGAATGAATGAATTATAATCAAATTTTAGATACATGCTAATGTAAAAAAAAAAAAAAAAGGAGTTAAAGTGACAAATATATGTAAATGCTTATTTTGAAAATTCAATGCCTTCGGTAGTTGCAGTGTCTTCTTCTTCCTCTTATTCTTCTTTTAATGCTTCACATTATATACACTGTAAATATTATTATATTTTTTACTATGAAAGTGACAGATACATGTTTAAAAAAGTTGAAGTGGAGTATTAAGTAGGTTCAACAATTAATTATAAATGAATTATAATAATAAAATAATTGGGCATGATGACACTCGTGATGGAGAGAAGCAATAATGGAGATTATTATAATATGTCAAAGTCTTGGATGATGGCGGACAAAATAAAAAAAAGTCTTGGATGATGGATCGTTAGGTGTGACGTTTTTTTTTATGTGTTTGGTTTAATTTATTAGGTAGAAATAAGTTCATTTTTAGACAATAAATCTAAATAAAAATGTGTTATATTTTTATAGTGTTTGGTTCAGTTTATTTTAATTGCATCACGGGTAGAATAAGTTATTTATTAAATAAGCTCTTCACTACTTGTGTGTTTGGGATAGCGGTAGGAAAAATAACTTATTATAATTCTGACTTATTAAAAATGACTTAATAGAAAAGTCAGTTTTTGTAATGTGATTTATGTTTGGATGAGTAATTTATTTTTGGACAATAAGTGCTTATAAATCGTGATTTACGGTATACGAGGTAAGTATATGAGAGGAGTTTTATCTCGACTTACGTAATAAGTGACTTAGTGCTTGTTTGGATCAGCGGTGGAGAAGGAGTTTTTTTTATAGATGGGCTTTTAGAAAAGTCAGATAGAAAAAAAGTCAGATTGTAGATGTGATTTGTGTTTGAATTGACGGTGGCAGAAGTGACTTTTTTTTCTAACCTTAAACCTGTTTGGATTAGTATTTGAAAAGCCCGTTTAGATAGAAAATGACTGAAAAGGGTATGAATCTTATTGAATACTATATATATATATATATATATATTAGTTGTATATATTGCGATAATTGAAGTAAAAAAATATTTAAAAAATTTGATAAAATAAAAAAGGTGAAATTATTATTAAAACAAAGAGAAAAACACACAAAAGTACTTGATTAAAAAAAGGATAAATTTATATTTAAATTAGAATACATACATGCAATTATTGGATCATCTACTCTAACAAGTTGATCTTTGATAGTGTCACGAACAAGTTGATCTTTGATGACTACTTTGAAAATAATATGTGCACTTTTAAAAAAAAAATTATGGATATATTGTTGTATCTTAACCCGAAATAAAAAAGTTCAATTATTATAAAAAAAATTTTACATCGAAACTTGGCTATTGGTATGTTACGAACTTTACTCAAATTTCTTTCATAATATTGGAAAAATATTTGGAGCAGTCAGATTTTATTGAAGAAACCAATATATGGGCCAGAGCATGTCAAACACCGCGAAGCTTCAACTGTGAAGGTAAAATGCAGCTGTTGCGAGCTTCTCTATATAAGTAACTTTTTTGGTTAAAGCTCATCTCTATGAACGCTTACCCAAACGGACGAAAATACTGCCATAGGGCTTCCTCCCCCCAATTGGGCTTTTCTCCTCTCCAAACGCATTTCCAAACAGGCTCTTAATAGAAAAGCTGCAAGTTCATTTGGAATAGCTTATTTTTGGGCAATAAATACTTATAAATCGTGATTCATTGTATACGAGGTAAGTATGTGAGAGAAGTTTTATCTCGGCTTGCATAATAAGGACTTATTATCCAAAAATAAGTGTTTCCAAACACAGTTGCAGTGAGGAGCTTATTTAATAAGTAGTTTATTCTACCCGTGATGCAAATAGAATAAGCTGAACCAAACATCAAAAAAAAAATCCCAATTCATTTGAGCTTATTTCCAGGAAAAACGGGCTTAATCTCTCCAAAACGTGATGACAAACCTTTTCTATTAAGTGTGTGTTTGGAATAGCTTATTTTTGGGCAATAAGTGCTTATAATTCGTGATTCACGGTATACGAGGTAAGTATGTGAGAGGAGTTTTTTCTCGGCTTGCGTAATAAGGGCTTATTTCCTGTACAAAAAGCTTTCCCAAACATGCACTAAGTCACTTATTACGTAAGTCGAGATAAAACTCCTCTCACATACTTATCTTGTATACCGTAAATCACGATTTATAAGCACTTATTATCCAAAAATAAATCGCTCATTCAAACATAAATCACATTACAAAGACTAACTTTTCTATTAAGTCATTTTTAATAAGTTAGAATTATAATAAGTCATTTTTCCTATCGCTATCCCAAACACACACTTTAATGTTTTATAAACGACACTCCCACGCCTCCAGAATTGTGGTTGTTCAAGGTAATGTTTTAAAAGCTGGACCAAATGTCGAGTTGGAAAGGTCAGTGGATCATGATTCGTTCGGTTCATCCGGTTAGACCGGTGGTTGAACTGGTACTGTAATTATTAAATAAAAATAATTTTATATAAAAAATATATTAAGTTATCAAATAATTTAAAAATAAATTTAAATAATTTAATCTCATAAGAAATTAACAAACTTATATAACAATACATATCACAATTCACAAATTATTGGTCATAAAATATAGTACAAACACAAATAAATATTAAATACAAAAAACGAAAAAATAAGGGACATTGTTTAAAAATATGTAAAAGATTAAAACTTAAAAATTGAAAAAACAATATTAAAACATAAAAAATACGACTGACAATTCAAATGGTATCTTGTATTTGTTCCAAACAAATTATACCAGGCATTGTTTCCTCGATGAATGTGTGGGACAGCAAAGATATTTAATAAATTAAATTTTTTGATATTGGAAAAAGAGAATGGTACAGATAACACTATAAGTGCCCGTTTGGATTAGCGGTAGAGAAGTGACTTTTTTTTTTACCTGACTTTTAAAAAAGTAAGGTAGGATTAAAAGTGAAAATGTAAATGTGATTTGTGTTTGGATTAGCGGTGACAGAAGTGACTTTTTTTTCTAACCTTAAACCTGTTTGGATTAGAGTTTGAAAAGTCGGTTTAGATATAAAATGACTGAAAAGCGCATGAATCTTATGTAATATTACATATATATATTATTTATATATATTGTGATAATTGAAATGAAAAAATATAAATAAAATTTGATAATAAGCTACTTAATCATATCATATATTATGTATCCTCAGATTATATATTAGTTTATTAGTCAAACTAATTAGTTTGGAGAAAAAATAAAAATAAAAATAATCTATAGTAATTTAATTAGCTTCCTTAATTTCTCTAAAAAAGGTCAATTTTATCTTATAATTAACATCACATCTCTCTTTCCTCTATTTCCAGCTTTTCTCTCTCTTGGCCATAGCCTCACCGCGCGGGGTAATGGAAAAAAAGCTACTTCCATTAGCTTTTATAGAACGTGGCGTTTTTTTGAGAAGTACAGCAGAGATAAACGCTTGCACAAACACCACGAAAGCGTTTGACGTGCTTTTATTGAAAATAATCGTACGTTTTCGCTGTCAAACGCTTTGACAAACAAGCTCTAACAATAATTACTTGCAGCAGTAAAAGAGTACATGCTAATTGGCGCAAAAAAAAAGAATACATGCTACTTTTCAATTTTCATTTCACATTTGCTTCTTCTTTCTTTTTCTTCCTTTCATTTCGTTTTCGCCCAGTACCTTCCTTCTGCGTTCAAGCTCCGGCAAGTTTAGGGTCATGGGCTCATGGTTAGCAAGTTGTTCAGGTTTCGTCTTTAGATTTTGTTGGTTCATTATTTCTGTTTTTATTCAAGAAAAGATAGGGAGGCACTGGGTTTTTCTTCTAGTTCTGTTAGATAATTGATGTTAGATGTTGATATTTGTCAATGGGCTTATGGGCTTAGTTATGTTAATAGGAGCCCAATGCTTATAGACTTATGCTTACAGACTTCTTGTATATACGTTTCTTGTTTCTTTGTAAACTATGCTGTCATGTTTGTATATAAATAAGAGACATGGGGATCAATACTTTTTGATCCTGTTGCCTTATTCTCTGGGCCGTGTTCAGTGATTATCATGGTATCAGAGCGCGCAGGCTAATCCATGAATCCGTGAAGCCCAAAATCCCTGGCATTTGATTGAAGAGCAGTTCATCATTCTGCCAAAAGGGGCAAGGCTTGGACCATACCGAACGACTTCGTTCGGCAATATCTCCACACAGTTTTCTTTGCAAGCTTCATCAATCCCTGTGCTGCGATCGTTGTGTCACAGATCGCACGAAGCTCGCAGATTCATCATCATCGCATCAAATTATACCAAGATCGTCAAGAAGAACGACGGTCTTGATCAAAGTTTCTTATCTTTCCTCCTTTTCTTCAAGATCGTGCCAAGCTCGCAACGGAGAACGTCGATCTTGATTGAGATTTTTTTTCTTTCCTCTCCAATCGTGAGCAAGATCCGTCATCGTCGTCTAATCTGTGGTCTCCCGTCTCCCATCCTCGATTGCTGCAACCACCGCTGCTCCAAGATCTCTTGTTACCCTGTATCATAATTCACATATATGCACCATGTCTTCTCCAACGGCGACAACAGTAGATTCTTTTCTTCCTTTCTATTTGCATCCATCCGACATCCAATCGGTAAGCCTAGTCCCTCAAATCTTGACCGGTAATCATAATTACACTGTTTGGAGTCGTTCTATGAAGTTGGCACTCTGTGGAAAGAACAAGCTAGGATTTATCGATGGGTCAATCACGCGAGACAAGGACCCCAAATTGGTTGATCTTTGGGATAGATGCAATGCTATGGTTCTTTCATGGTTAATCAATTCAATAGATAAAGAAATTGCAAATGGTATGGTCTTCTCAGATAGTGCTCAGCATGTATGGTCTGACTTGCAAGAAAGGTTTAACAAAATTGATGGGTCGAGAATTTACTCACTTCACAAGAATATCTCCTCTTTCTCGCAAGGAGGCCTCACTGTGACAAGCTATTTTACAAAACTCAAAGAACTATGGGATGAGTATAGTGTTCTTGTGCCCTTGCCTTCATGGGAATGTGCTGTCTCCAAGGACATGTAAACGTAACACAACAACAACGCCTCTTTCAATTCCTTATGGGTTTGAACGATGTTCATCAGCAAGCAAGATCCCAAATCCTTCTAATGTCACCTTTGCCAATAGTCAATCATGCCTATTCCATGATCTGTCAAGATGAGGAGAATCATGTTATAGCCTCTCAATCTTTATTTAACCCTGTCGAAGCTGCTGCAACCACTGCAAGGGGCAGAGGACGTCAAGGCAGAGGACGAGGAAGAGGACGGTCTAATGAGGAATGTACCCACTGTAACCGCAAAGGGCACAGCCGAGAAAATTCTTATGAATTAATTGGTTACCCTGCGGATTTTTGAAGACGCAAGGAGCAGACAAATACCTAAACGGCACTTAGCTCCACTAGCAATGTGGCATCCATTGGCCCACAGTCACCACTGACACAACAACAATATGATAAAATTCTTCAGCTGCTCAACAAGGACACAGAGGAAATTGTTGTTGGTGCAAACCATCACATTGAGGAAAGTGTACCAGGTTTAGTAAATACTATTCCTTCCTCCCTTTGTCAAACTCATTGGATTTTAGATTCTGGTGCTACATGTCATTTAGCTGGGAACTCCATTATGTTAACTTCTATTAAACCATACACAGGACCTCCTAGGATGATTAAGTTGCCTAATGGACATAAAATAACAGTGACATATGTAGGAACGGTAAATCTTTTTAACAATGTCACATTGACTGATGCTTATTATACACCTCAATGTTGTTTTAACTTGCTATCCATCTCTAAAATAATTAAGCAACTTAATTACAGCATTGTATTTTACCCACACTTTTGCACCTTGCAGGAGATTCCCACTGGGAAATGCCATGTGATTGGTAAACTACATGATGGTCTATATCTGCTTGAAACAAACATAAAGATGGACAGAATAATGAATATGCAAACTGGGCATAACACCTCAGAACTATGGCATAATAGGCTAGCCCATGTTCCTATTGAAACCCTTAGGCATATAGAATGTTTACAACCAATGCTTCGAGAGTTTCCTAAACACTTTTGTGATGTATGTTCACAGTCTAAACAAACCCGGCTACCCTTTTCTGCTTCTGAATCTGTTAGTGCTTGTTCTTTTGAATTGCTGCATGTAGATGTCTGGGGCCCCTACAAGGATCCCACTCATCAAGGTCATAGATATTTCTTAACCATGGTTGATGGCTTTTCTCGTTGTACTTGGATCTTCTTAATGATCAATAAAAGTGAGAGTACCTTTTGCTTAAAGAATTTTGTTGCTTATGTCCATACACAGTTTTCTACTACTATAAAGAAGTTACGGACAGACAATGGTCTAGAGTTTGTTAACAATGATTTAAAAACCTTCTTAAATGACAAAGGGATTGTTCACCAAACTACTTGTCCTTATACACCCCAACAAAATGGAGTGGCAGAAAGGAAACATAGACATCTATTAAATGTGGCTAGAAGTCTTTTAATCCATTCTTATGTTTCAATCAAATTTTGGGGAGAGAGTATTAAGACTGCAGCTTTTCTCATCAATAGAACACCATCTAAGAGCTTGGGATACAAAACCCCATATGAGATGCTTTATAAACAACAACCTGATCTATCTTACTTGAAAGTTTTTGGGTGTTTGGGGTTCTCTACCATACAAAATGAACATGATAAATTCCATCCCAAGGCAGAACCATGTGTTTTTCTAGGATATCCACCTAACCAGAAAGGGTTCTTATTATACAGCCTTAAGGAGAGAAAACTCTTAGTTAGTAGGCATATAAATTTTCATGAAGATCGATTTCCCTTCAAAGATTCCCATAATTCTGATCCAAGGGAAAATTCACAAACAGTGTGGAATTATTTTTCTGACCCATTTGTGGAAAGACCTACCCTATAACAGAATGCACAACCACTTTCCACTGATTCGGATGATGTGCAGCAGCCAGTAGTACCTGATTTATGTGATGACCCACTTGGAAATGAGGTATCTGTCGACACAGACCAGATCATAGATAGGCCATAGAGGGCTGTTCGTGACAAGAAATCACCTTCCTGGTTAAATGATTATGTGTGCTTGATAGACACAGTAGCTCCTTCTGATATAAAGGTAAAATGCAGGTATCCCATTCATAAATACATGTCTTATGCTAATATTTCCAATGATTATAAAGATTATATTCTCTCTACTGATTCACTCATTGAGCCCTATAGCTATTCAGCAGCAATCAAGGACCCCAAGTGGGTTAAAGCAATGAATGAGGAGATGTAAGCACTAGAACACAACAACACTTGGGAAATTGTGGATCTTCCAAAAGGGAAAGTTCCCATAGGGTGTAAGTGGATCTACAAACTTAAATATGGTTCCAATGGTAAAGTTGAAAGTATAAAGCTAGGTTAGTAGCCAAAGGCCATAGTCAACAAGAAGGGATAGACTACTTTGAAACATTTTCCCCGGTTGTTAAAATGGTTACCGTGAGATTGGTCCTTACCCTTGCTGCAAAACATAATTGGCATCTATTTCAAATGGATGTCAATAATGCTTTTCTTCAAGGAGATTTACATGAAGAAGTATTTATGAAAATTCCACAAGGATTTGATCAATATGGGAATAATAAAGTTTGTAAGTTGATCAAATCATTGTATGGACTTAAACAGGCTTCACGACAATGGAATGTCAAGCTCACGGAAACTCTCATTCAAGGGGGGTTTAGACAAAGTAAATATGATTATTCATTGTTCATTAAGCAAAATAAAGGAAATACACTCTTGATATTAGCTTATGTTGATGATCTTATCATAGTTGGGAATGACCTTAGTCAAATAAATGAGTTGAAGTCCTATCTGCATCAACATTTTCGAATCAAAGACTTAGGACACCTTAGATATTTCCTTGGTTTAGAATTAGCTAGATCTCCCAAAGGAATAGTCCTTAGTCAACGAAAATATACTTTAGATCTCATTTCTGATGTAGGATTAAGTGGGGCAAAGCCCCTGCAAGTCCCCATAGAGCGTCATATACGGTTGCATGCAGAGGGTACTCCAGCTACAAAAGGAAGCGAGTCAAAACAGAAACGAAAGCGCAAGTCTTTCAGCCAAGACGATCCCCTATTGACTGATCCCTCTACATATCGTCGGTTGGTAGGTGGGTTATTGTATCTAACAACTACTCGACCTGATATTTGCTTTGCTATGCAGACATTGAGCCAATTCATGAGTGCACCAAGAAAATCTCATATGGCAGCGGCAATTTGGGTTGTAAGGTATCTGAAGGGGAAGCCTGGATTGGGTATTCTTTTGACTGCCATAGGAGGAACACAACTGAGTGTTACACTGATTCAGATTGGGCCACATGTCCTGATACAAGAAGGTCAGTCATTGGTTACTTCATTCGTTTTGGTGGTTCCCCTATATGTTGGAGATCCAAGAAGCAGCACACCGTCTCCAAGTCTTCTGCAGAGGTAGAGTATCGCGCCTTAGGAGCAGCAATGTCTGAACTTGTGTGGCTGACGCGTTTGCTGAAGGATTTGAACATCAAGAATGTTGAGCCAGCTTCTGTTTTCTGTGATAGTAAATTAGCAATTTACATTGCTTCTAATCCCGTATTTCATGAGCGGACGAAGCATATCGAGATCGATTGCCACTTCGTCCGTGAGAAACTTCAACAAGGCATTATTAGTTTACAACATGTACGTTCTAAGCATCAGATAGCTGATATGTTTACTAAATCACTTGGGAGTGATGATTATGGTCGGTTGCTCTGCAAGTTGGGCACTTTGAATTTGTTCCAGCCCCCAACTTGAAGGGGGGTGTTAGATAATTGATGTTAGATGTTGATATTTGTCAATAGGCTTATGGGCTTAGTTATGTTAATAGGAGCCCAATGCTTATAGACTTCTGCTTACAGACTTCTTGTATATACGTTTCTTGTTTCTTTGTAAACTACGCTGTCATGTTTGTATATAAATAAGAGACATGGGGATCAATACTTTTTGATCATGTTGCCTTATTCACTGGGCCGCGTTCAGTGATTATCAGGTTCATCCTCCTCCACTTCCTTCCTCTTCTTCCTTCCTTTTTTCTTCTTCGTTAGTGTGGCTCAACCTCATTGCCTGACTCGTCCAGTTTGTCAAGATCCGCTCTGGCTTCCGGCTTAATGGCGGTTTCCCGGTGAAACACCGGTTCTCGCCGGCTCAATCCGGCTGAACTTCAAAAATGGCTTTTATACAAATAACGATCCGTTTGGTACTTCGGGTGACGGTCCTGCCGGTCCGACTGTTCGGCCCAATCCGTGTTCAAAATCATTGGTTTAAGGTCATGACATATAATGTTAAAAAATTCCTAATATATAAAACATCTTCATTGAATCCTTTTATATTCAATTAATTCTGAGGTGCCACAATTATTAATTATAAATGTACTGCCTAATGCACAAAAAAAAAAGTAACAAAATTAAAGCTACAACGTGGGAACACATTCTGAGAAGTGAAAATCTTCAATAGGTGCGTACATTTTTTTTTTTAATTTATTAAGGTTTCACATCATTCATACCGTATTAATAAAATTCTACGTTTGTTTTTTTTGTTTTGAAAAATTTATTCATTTAGTCAGTAAAATTAGATTCACATTTTTATGGTAAAAAAAGCTAGATACACATTTAAGGGGCATAAACAAAGAGATACACATTTAAGACTTGAAAGGTGTTAGATACACAGTTAAGGGGCATAAACAAAGAGATACACGTTCAAGACTTGAAAGGTGTAGTCTGTAGACATAAGCTGCTCAATCTGAATTGGGCTGCAAGAGTGGGCCGAAGACCCATTTCATGTCCAACCTAATTACAGCCCAAGTTGTAGTAGAGGACTATAGCGTAGTGAAATTGAGGAATGAGAAAAATTGACGTCTAATAATAGTGCAATTAGAGAGAATTCTTTCACCAACATAGAGTTAGTCTAATGGTATATGGCCCCACTAGATTTTTCTAGGTTTCGAGTTCGAATCTCATAGAAGATACATGTGTTGGGAGGGGCAGCTACGAACCCCAAACCCCGAACTGGATACCGGATGATAACATAAGGGGGAAAAAAACAGAGAGAGAGAGAGAGAGATTCATATGTTCTTCAAAATGACTATACATACTCTTTGTTTAGGCTATATATACTAGTTAATATATTAACTACTCCCTCCAGTCCTTAACATAAAATATATTTATCTAATTTAATTAAATTAGATTAAGGATCTTAGTTAGGTTAGTTAATATGATATGCATTTTCTAATATACCCTAGTCATCTTCTTTGATTTTTTCCTTCCTTCTCCTCCTTTATTATTGCTGTGGGAGTATTAATAAAGGTAAATTAGAAAAATATTAACAAATACTGAAAAATACGCCTTATATTTAGGACTAAGATCAACTCCTCAAATATGTCTTCTATTAAGCACAGGTTGGAGTATCATAAATATACAGATGTACCCCTCGTTCCGGTTTCATCCTCTACTGAAATTTTATGACAAGAATGGAGTGTTTTCTTGAAATGGTGACAAGACTACAGCTAAAATGATGAACCAGAAAAGAAAGTCTGGTTTGGTTTGTATGCAAGGTGGCGTAAAATCTATTATCCATGTTATCAAAAAACAGAAGCTATTAGAGAAATATTCTGATATTTGAAATCAACCAAGCCTTTTGTCTGCTAGACTAGGCCTATATTTGAACTTGTATCGTCCAATTAATGTTTCTGTAAAACCCGATTAACTTTAATGAAGCCCATATAACATCTTTCGGCCGTAGGATAAGTTTTTTAAGGAAAACTCATTAGAGAATATAGATATATAGTTGCTTCAAGAAATTTTAAAGGTAGAAGTCATCGGATAAGGAAGTTAAGTGGGCTATAAAGTGCAAAAGTGGCTACATGAATCAAGGGGCTCATATACTCTCCTCACAAATAACAAGAGAAAACATATTATGATAAACAAAAAAAATAACTTATCGTTATCCACAGTCTTTTTGTATGAAGGATTGACGGTAGCCTAGTTGTTTTTTTGCTTTTGATGTAACCGTCTGTTTTCATATGAATGAAAATTTCAGCTCACTTCAGTTGATGGCCAGTTTTTCCCTCCGTTCAAACCAAGCCCAATGGATGCTCAGAGGTCAAATTGAATCCTAGACTACATCACCAATTACCATTGAAAGCAACTAGGGGTGGAACTTCTATGCATGCTATGAAATAATTTTAGAAACAATAAATAATCTTAAGTTATCTCTTAGGCTGTTTGGTACGAGGGGTTTAGAGGGGAAGGGAGGGGAGGAAAAATTCTTATGACTTGAATTTATGAAAATTAGAAAAGTGGGGTTACAAAATTTTAATAAAAAAAAGATGCAAGATAAATGAGTAAAAAAAATTGATTAAAAACTTTTAACCCTACTTTTCTTTTCTTTTTTTAAAAAAATCTAACTCAAAAACTTTTTCCCTGCACTCACTTTCCCTCCCCTCCCCTCGTACCAAACAAACCCTTAAGTTTCTGAATCACCACTAATGTCTAACTTTAGAATAGTTGTATTTCATAGTTTCTGTTCACTCTTAATAACTTGTGGCGCTCAAATAAAATGATTTCAATTTGATAATTGAAATGCTCGCTATTGACAGAATTCCAACTTGTATCAAATTTCTTGAAACAAAAAATGTTATGCAATTAAGTATACTTCTAAATTCATCTTCTTCTGGAAACTGTGGGGGTTAATGACAGGCCAAAATGAAATGCACAATGATAAACATTTGGATTAATTTCTTGATCAATTACAAAAAATGCTCACTCCTTATTTTTAATAGAATAATCCACCCCACCATTGTCACTGGCGCCCATGCTCAAATTTAATATTGTCTTTGAGGTGCCCCAATTAATTAATTATAATAACATAAGTGGTATTCTGTCTGATTATATCATACGTTATTGAGAGTAGCAACAAAAACTATAATAGTTACAATATACTCTATATGTGTGCATGTGTGTAGTGAAAGAGACATTTTTGAAAAGTTAGGTCTTCAGTATAATAATATATGCTGGTGAGCTTCGACCAAAAAAATATATGCTGGTGAGAGTTTTAAAATTACCATGTTCCGCAATTAATAACTGAGAGTATAATAATATGGCTTGCTAAAATATGGCTATGGGGGGCCAGAATTAAACTAAGGTATAGTATATGACGTATTTCTTTAATATATAATAATTCATAATTCTGTCCCTTTCTTTTGTCATGGTGGCCCGATTAAGAGCATAAGGCGGGATTTGAAGAGTCAATGTATCAGTCGTTAATTTAAATGAGAAAACATAAGGTAACTGAAGTCTTCTTCTTTTAACTGTACATGTAGGTACGGCTATTTATGAATTATCAAGTGGCTTTTGTTTTTTCGGAGATTACACAATAATTATCATGAATATGAAATTTTGGATCTGCCCCGTAGTGGTTAATTTCATTATCTCGGGGGCTACAATTAATTATCATGTTAATTGTCATGCTGTCAAATTCACCAATTGAGTTAGGTAATAAAAAAACTAAAGATAATTATATTCAAGTCTCACATAAAAGAAAAAATAAACAAATGATCCATGAAGTTATCAATGGATGCCCCTTAACTTGTTATTAATAATTTCAGGGACTATTTCTTTATTTTTTCTATTGTGTGGGATTTGAATATAATTGTCCTAAAAAAATACTTTCAACTACCAAACACTTGGATAATGTTCGAGCTTTGGATAATATTGTCACAATAATTATTTGGAGGCAGCAAGATTCCCGCATTGATGGACTAAATTCCCTCAAACTGAATTAATAAAAAGATCACTAATTGAGTTGCAAACTTGCAATAAGTGATAGTATTGTAAAATGACTAATAATTATAAAATGCACAAGTCTTTCCCCATTCTTTCATCCCATTCTTTCATCATCTTCCTCATGGTAGCCCACTAAGGAATTTTGGTTTAGATTTAAGGAATGTGATGATATTATTAAGCTTTGTTGGTCTGATCAATATCAAGGCTCACACTACTTCAAGCTCTTCTGTAAATTGTCTTCAACTCTATCTTCTCTTGTGAAATGGAATAATTCTTCAATTGGAAATCTGTTCAAGAAAATCTCCACAGCAGAAGATCTCAGAAAGTTTTTGTCTACCATTAGCCTTTCAGGGCTTATGTCAATTGGTCAGGAACATGCTTTATTGGATGCTAGGCATAATCTTGAATTTCTTTATGATTGTGAGCACAGTTTCTGGTCACAAAGAGCTAAGTTACACTAGGAGAACGGAACACCAAATTCTTTCATGCCATTGTTTCTCGTCGAAAAGCAAAAAATCAGATAAAAAACATAATGAGAATGAATGCAACTTGGACAAGTAACTCTGCAGAAATCTCACACAAGGCTCTATCTCATTTTGAGGAGATCTACTGCTCCCATGACAATATGTCAACAATGGAAATCACTTCTGCTCTTAGAGAATTCTCACTCCCAAGGCTTTCTGGTGAGGACTTTAATTACTTCGTTAAGCCTTTCTCTCTAGATGAAATTAAAGAGGCTGTGTTTTCTCTTCCAAAACGTAGTGCCCCTGGACCAAATGGTATACATGCAAATTTTTTTCATAAATATTGGGACCTAGTCAAGGATGATCTCCTAGCAATGGTGCACACATTTTGGGAATCAGAACACATATTAAAGTCCTTCAACAAGACTAATTTTATTCTGATTCCAACGTCTGATACTGTGCAAACTTTTAAAGATCTCAGACCAATTAGCCTCTGTAATGTGGTGTATAAGATTGTCTCCAAGGTAATTTGCCTCAAGTTGTAAAAAGTTCTGAACCATTACATTGCACCTTTCCGGTGTGCTTTTTTGAAAGGTCGAGTCATCACAGATAATATTCTTTTAGCCTCAGATCTAATGAACCAGATACATGCTTCTACCTCTGGGAGGAAAAAACTAATGGCTCTCAAGGTTGATTTTTCTAAGGTTTTTGACTCCCTATCTTGGAATTTCATTTATGTTGTTTTGGAGGTAACGAATTTTCCAAACAAATGGATTGTACTTATCATGCAGTGTATAACATCTGTTCAATATCAAGTGATTTTGAACGAACAAATCACTGGAAGTGTCACCCCTACTAGAGCAATTAGGCAAGGAGACCCCTTATCTCCTTATATTTATATCTTGGCTGCAAATATCTTGTCTTGTATCTTGAATAGATTTAAGCAGTCAGGACATCTTCAGGGGATCTGAATCTCAGCCAATTCACAGCCTTTATCTCATTTATTATATGCTGATGATTCAGTTTTCTTCTTTGAAGGAAATGATCATAGTATTAACACCATTAAAGCCTCTTTAGATCTTTACCGTAAATGGTCGGGACAAATGATTAATAGATCCAAGTCATCTATTATCTTCAGTCCTAATTTTTCTCACACATAGAAGTTGGCTCTTTTGTATTTTCTGGGAGTTAGATTTACAGATCGGCTGGGGAAGTATCTAGGCACTTGGGTTGATCCTGGTAGAAACAAATATGTGGTTTACTCTCAGGTTGTCAGTTCAATTGATCAGAGAATGGCATCATGGAAAGGAAAATTGCTTTCTCAAGCATCACAGCTTACTTTGATCAAATCTATTCTCTCGGGTGTTAATCTGGATGTCCTTTCATGTATTAAACTTCTTGATTATATAGCCATCAAATTGACTCAAACTGCACTAATTTTTTCTGGGGAACAAATGGTGATGCGCAAAAAATTCATCTCTTGAGTTAGGATTACATTTTTAGGCTGAATTCTGAAGGTGGTTTAGGTCTTAGACCTATATCCAAGCTGAATGACTCCTTACTTGCTAACAAATCTAGCGAATTCTTCATTCACCTCTAGGTGACTTACTGGCAGAAACTATGAAGCTCAAATACTTTGATCTCAATAGAACCAACTTACTTAGGAAGCCTTATAACTCATCACGGATGTGGAAAGGTATCCTTAAATGTGCCCCTATTATTTGTGATCATATTCAATGAAGGGTGGGATCTGGATATCAGATTAATTTAAACCACCCTTTGTGGTGGCCTATGCAATCTGGGGCTCTAATGGAATCAAATGTTAATAAAGTTAGAGACCTATTAGTGCATATTCCATCTACTTGGAATCCAATTAGATGGAATTCTCCTCTTATTAGATCTTTATATCCAAGAGAAGTTGCTGACACTATCATCAACATCCCACTTCCCATATATGGCAAAGTCGTCAGCCAACTCTCTGAGTTTAACGTTCTTACGTTTTTACCTTACGAAATTGTGTCGAGTCACTCTTAATTAATTCATTCGTTATAAATAGAGGCAACTCAAAGGGAATTAATTAGGCACTGAGTTTTAAAATTGTCTTTCAAAAAATTTTTGTTTTTCTGATATCATCATGTTGATAAAATATGAGAGGACTATGATCAAATGAGGCAATAGTAAGAGTATTGAGAAAAGAACTCGGATATGCTGATAACCATTGGAGATTGACAAAAGCTCTGTCAATTCTTTGTAGAATGAAGTCATCACCTCTTCTATTGTTGGACCATGTAAAATTTGGACCTTTTTGTGGAACTTGCATAAGATTACAATCATCTAGACATTGTTCAAAGGCGACATTGAGCTAGTGCTGTCATTGCAATTTAACTTATCAGCAAGGGATAAAATCTGGTTAAAATTACCAAGGTAATTAAACCCGGACCGGTCAGTGAACCGGTTGGGGTATTGGGTCAAGGGTCAGTAGGTCAGACCGGAGTCAAACCAGGACCAAACCGGTGAGAAATGGAATATTTTAGGCTTATAGTATGAAATTCTAAAGGAAAAATAAAAAAAAAGATTTAAAAATAAAAAATAAAAAAACTTGACCCGGACCGGGTCATCGGATCGGACCAGTTTAGTGGCCAGGTCGCCGGTTTCTGGTCTGGTTCGGCCGGTCCGTGGGTTAGATAACTTGAAAAATTACCTATTAGCAACCATGGAATATCAATTATTTCTGAAAAATTATGCATCCAAGTCCAGAGAGTATGCCTTAAATGAGTTTCAGGAGGTCCTTAAATGAGAGATACAAAGCAAGACGAAAGGGAGCTAGATTCATTAATTTTGCGGTGACATACAAAAGGAGATAAGTCAATAAGTTGAACAGATAACCCCGACTTCCAAGCTATGAGCATTACTCCACCTTTCTTCACTGCATCAATACCACAATGAAAAGTAAAACCATAATTTGCAACAGAAAAGTAGGCGTCCTGAGTTGAGATTTTCGTCTCTGACAAAAAAATTAGATCAAGACTATGTAGTTCAATTAGACGCCTACAACGTTGAACTGCCGAGGCCTTACGAATCCTCGATAGTTCCAACTAATTAATTTCATGGCTCTCTGGGAAGCTTCAGGGCAGCTTCCTGGCCTCTTCAGAGTCAGTAGTAGAAATCTTAAACAAGGTTGATGCAGGAAAACGACAATTTTTTTTTTTTTTTTTGAAAAGTAGCTTGTTTGTGGAAAACAGCTAAACAAGATTGATCTGAAAAAAAAAAAAAAAAAAGGTGAGGATGAATGTTTGATTTGGAAATATTTCTTCTGAAACTTGAAGGAAACAGAGGAAGTTTGGAAAACAGAGATTGCTGACAAACAGATTGAGAAATAGGAAGCAATGAATATAAGATGATCTCCAACAAAAAGATGCAAACAATGCCGAAGTAATTAAGACGTAGAAATAGAAGATAATTAAGAAGAAACTTTTTGGGATTTTTTCACAAGATCCATGACAATGAAAAGCAACGCAATTGTTACAATATAATACAAAAGATGAACAGCAAGAAAAAATGTTCACACTATTTTTTTTCTTTTTTTTTTAAAGATTTTTATGGGAATACGATTGACAAGAAAACAAATTTGATGCAGATAACTGACAAATTTTTTTGGGTTTTGGAAGAGTAGCTTATATATGGAAAACAACAAAACAAGATGGATTTGAAAAATGGGAATAAGGTCTGGGGGGGAAAAGAAATAAAGAAAGAAAATTTGGAACAATAAGTGAACAAGCACAAGGCCTTAGTAAATGAGTTGGTGTATGATTTGCTTCTGAAACTTGCAAGAAGAAATTTGAAGAAGAGAGTACTGAAAGCTTGGGAAACAGGAGGCAATGGATATCAGATCTGAATGCAAACAATGGCTGGTAAGATGTGGAAGAAGAAGAAGATCTGTAAGAGAAACATACAAAAGAAAGAATAAAGATTGCTGACACACAAAGAAAAGCGCCTTGGAAATTGTTTTTGTAGTAGTAAAGTCCTAGGAAATATTTTATGGGACTGGAAACTTTATACCTTGTTTGTTATCTGATCCCACAAATTATTCTTGAATGAAAAAAAATTAGAAAATTAACCTCAATCACCTTCATGAAAATTGCAAAAAAAAAAAAAAAAAAAAAACAGAAATAATTTGAATTTGAATATGAAAAATATTGTGATGCAATTGGATTGTCTGGTATTGGTTGAAGCAGAAATAATTTGAATTTGAATATGAAAAATATTGTGATGCAATTGGATTGTCTGGTATTGGTTGAAGCTGTTTTAAGTGATGCTATACTTCAAGAATGAGGCTACTCAACTATTGTGGATAACATTTTTAATCACAAAGCATGTTTACGTGGGAGGTAGCATCTTCATCTTTTTCCTTTAGTTTAGCTTTCTTTTAATTTTAGTTATTTTATGTTTGCTACTTTTCTTAGGTGGTTAGTTTCTGGGTTGTTGACTCATTTAGCTTCTTATAGTTAATGAATATGTATATATGCTACTTTGGCCAGAAAGAGAAAAAGAAAATTCAAAAACAAAAATAAAATATCCATTTTAGTTGATGGTAAAGAGACATAAGCACACCCACACCTTTCGGTTAGTGGTATAAAGATATGCCTTTTGTGGCACTTGGTTTAAAATTTCATCCCCAACTAAAGCAATATGTCAGTCAGTCATACTAAAAAAGAAGAGAGAGATCAGTACATAAAAAGGGGAAAATTTTTTAGAACCCCAATTATAGTGAATTTATTTTCAATTACCTCTATAAAAATATGCATTATCACTGCACCTTTTGAGGGTAAAATGGAATTATATTTGGGACAAAAAGACTCAAATGACCCAAATATTTCTTGTAATAATGCTTAGTAAACTTGTTAATATTTTACTTTCGTTATAAACACCCTTATTTTTTCTTGTGAATGCTGTTTGTTTAGTTGTTAATGCCTATATTTAGTTGGGTATATGTCTTGTAAATCCCCTTAGTTTTGTTGTAAACTCTTTAATGTTTCTGATAAAGGCCACTTGTCAACGTTTTACTTCAATTATAAGCACCTTTATTTTATTTTTTTGTGAATCACCATATTTGTGTCATAAACTATCCTGTTCCAGTTGTGAATGCTCTTTATTCCCCATAAAAAAACACCATCACGACCTGATCCTCTATGGGTGGGTGTCAAATAATAGGTTTAGGTTTTGTTATTTTCCTCTTTCTCCCTACTTCTCTTATCCACATTTAGATTTAAAAAATGGTTTAGATTTAACATTTTATGAAATTTTTATTATAAATAAGTTAAGGTGCATCTATCAACCTAAAGTATTTTATAAGGTGTATCCAGCATCATGAAGTATTATTTTCATGTGTGTCCAACAAGTATTTTTGGTACCTTGGTGTTAGATGCACCAAAAATTTTTTTAAGATATTGAACACACCTGAGAAAATAATTCAAGATACTGACTCCAAAAAAATATTTTATGGTTCTGGGCGCACATGAAAAAAAAGTACTTTAGAGTACTGGATGCATCTTAGTCCTTATGAATATAAACAAATAAATTATAGCTTTTTATTATCTACACAATTTATAATTGTAGTATAAACGAAATAAAAAAGTTTTAATTATAAAATATTATAATAATAATTCTATAAAATATTAAATATGAACGATTCATTTTTTTATTTTTTATCTAAAGGCGGAAATGAGATATGGAGAAGAGGAGGAGAAAGACGAAAATAAGAGGATATGCTTCCATCAAATAACACAGACATGTTTAGATTGAGGAAAATAAAATTTGATGCCAAAACAAGAAAATATTGATGAAAACAAAATAAAAATAAAAGCATTGGAAAATTTGGAAAAAATCCCCATTGAAATTTTGACTGGTGAGAAAGATTCAAGTAGTTTTTATACCTAGAAAGTTGCAGCACTTCATAGATTTTATAACTTGTACGCTTATTTTAGTCATTCCATCAATAAAATTTTCAATGGGGACCAATTTCCCCGAAAGAATTCCCTAAAGAATTAGGGAAATAATTAACCTAGTTCAATATTTAACAATCAGTCTTGTACACTCCATCTCCAAGGACGATAGGGAAAAAGTAAGTTCCATTTGGAATCACCAACAAAACTAATCCTATGAACTCTCAACATGATATTTATTCCATAACATAAACTAATTATCAGGTGCTCGTAAACCATAGGTCACAGAAGAGAGTAAAAGACTTATCTATGACAAATCCTTTGACATGGTAATTTGTAAATCAAATCAACCAATTCCCAAATGAAGCAGATATAAATATAATGCCACCAATCCCAGAAAACCGAAAAGCTTAGCGTTGGAATGAGATGGAATAGGAACCAATGTTTGGAAAGTTAACAGCTTTGAAGTTGTCAATGCTCATCCCAAAGCGGCCCAACAAAGAATTGTCCATTTCTTTCAGTTTACATGCCCCAAGTCAAAATTGTGTTACCACTTACCAAAGTTTACTGAAGCATATACTCTCAAGTCAGAATCACATAATGTTGAAACAAATGCCACGTAACTAATTACATTTGTGTAGTTACATACTGATCATTATATGTAACAGATACAAGGCTTGTTATCTACCTTTTTGACAATCAATGTATTGTCAAATTATAAAAGGGAAAAAAGGATAAGTGGCCATCATATTTATGTAAGATTAACGGAGTTATGCAGTTAATGTTTATCATTTTTCATCATATTACTTCTAATAATTACTAGCTGACGCCCAGAGCTTAAAAATTCTTGAAAGGGAGCAACCATGGATCCCATTGTTAAAGCAACCATATCACAAAAGGTCTGGTTTCTCGTTTCTTTTTTCTTATTCCATTGTTTATTAGGCATATAATATTTTGGAACTCCTAAGTATAAGTAGCAATATTTTCATCTATATGCTAAAACATTTTCCCAACATACCATAGAACCATAAATGTCAAGCCGGGTCAACTTTTAGGGAAGGAAAAATAAAGAGAACATAGTGGAGAAAGTCATATTGGATCAGATATGCAGGATTGAG
The DNA here is from genome assembly GCA_963210345.1 of Inga oerstediana. Classification (NCBI taxonomy): domain Eukaryota; kingdom Viridiplantae; phylum Streptophyta; class Magnoliopsida; order Fabales; family Fabaceae; genus Inga; species Inga oerstediana. Next base: position 9,568,908 of record OY723404.1, on the reverse strand, counting down.
TTCCAATGCCTTGGTGCACTCTTTGATTGTGTCCTCATATTCCCCCTGAGGCAATTTTCTCGATGTTAATTTAAATCCTTAAATGAGACATTTAAAGGAAAGTGATATGAAACTTGATTAATTACAAGAATGACATAAAGATATCAAAGTTGAAACAACCACGCTAGTGTGGTGTGACAGCCCTTTTAATCAACACAGATGTGATCTAGTCACTCTCCACTCTAATTGTCTGAATATTGCTTAAACAGATCGCTTAAAAAATGGTTTAGATTTGCCATTAAAAAAAATTGTTGGCAAGATCAAATAAAGAGTATTGCATTTTCGTTTTGAGTTTTGTATTCTTTGGAGGATACCAAAGAATGGATGTGTTCTTTTACAATAGATGTCTCGTTGTTTTGATGTTATATATATGAGTGTCCGTATCGTGTAATCTTTTTCTGAGAAGTATCTCTCTTTTTCAAAAAGAAATTTAATCTAAAGAAAAAGATTATATGTTCAACTTCTAAGTCAGGCAAAATTAAAAACATGATTTAAAGGGTTAGAAGGCTTAAATATCTCAGAAATTTTAGCATCCTGGAAATTTTGGAGGGGGTAAATGTGCTCTGGAAGTTTAAAAAACGGAGCAATTTTACTCCTTTGTTAACCAGCTTTAACAGTCAACGTTTGACGACCAAATATGTAAAGGTGGTTGTTAGCATTATGAAATGATATTAAAAAGGCACATTTACACTTGATTTATCACACTTTTTGATTGATTAATGGGTATATGAGGATTGAAGTGTGAAGGAAATGTGCCTAGTGAGTGTTTGATTAAAAAGGGTATAACTCTTTGATTAAATGTGAATATTTGCTGCCATACATCACCCTTTGCTTTATATAGACTTTCTTGTGTTGATAGGATCACAATTGAGGCACACAAAGAGTCATTGGAAGCACAAATCATGGATTAAGAATTTGGGAAGAAGAGTAGAACATCATTGCATCATGGAAAGAGTTAGAAGAGTTGAAGAGAAATGCTTGGTTGCAGCCAGAAGACCTCCAGAAAGTTCTGGGCTACAGCCAAGCCATTTCTGGCTACAGCTAGAAGATAGATAGAGGAGACAGATTATTTTAGGCTGCAGCCAAGAATTTCTGGCTGCAGCTAGAACGCGAAAACAGCAACTGTGTGTTTTGTTTCTAGGTTATTTAAAAGGCAAAATGCAGAAATGGAAAAGGGGGCTGGACATTCTAAGGTTTTGTGAGGCGGCTAAGGGGCATTTGCAAGCAAAGGAGTGGAGTTTTCTCAAGGATATCAAGTGGGATTGAAGATTGAAAGATATTCTAACTCAATTTCTCTTGGTTTTTCTGTACTCATTCCCTTTCTCCTTTGTATTTCTGATATGGCTGTCATGAATGTATATATCTGTGATTCGTTTTTGAACATGGGTAGCTAAGATTCTCATTCTAGGATTGTTTTTGAACCTTTGTATGGATTAAACTTGATTCCTTATCTCTCTAAGTATCTAATGGCATATATATGTTGATTTTACCCTGTTTTTGCTGCTATTCGTGACTAGCCATCATTGTGGATAATTTGTTCAACTAAATTAAGCTTGAGATAGTTAATTTAATTGTAGAACTTTGGTAGAATTATGCTAGACTTGAAGTTTAAGAACTAAACGGATGGTTTGTTAGTAGCATAGAGATATAATTACTAACCTAGCATTGTCAAATTAAGGTGGTTACTTGATGATTATTTTTCCTTAACTGTAGCAAGAGATTGTGCATGTTAATGGATGATTTAAATTTGGTTATGACTTGAGAGAGCTTAATCAATTGCTAGTGAACCTTAGACTGACATATATATATATATATATATCCCATGAAAGTACTCTTGGAGAGGAAAATAATTAAGTTTATGAAATACAAAGAGGATGAACAATCCTAGGCTTATTATAATTGATTAAAGTCACAAGAATCAGATTTTTGTTAAGTAATTCTTAGTTTTTACAAAAATATATTTTGAAACTTTTTTTCCACACAACGACATGTTTTGGCTCAACTTAATTGAATTCACCAAGCCTATTGCTTGACTAATTTGTTACTCAAATCCTCGAGGGAACGATCTTACTTATCACTTTGTTACTTGACGCGATCCGTGCACTTGTAGTAGCGAACAAGTTTTTTGCGTCGTTGCCGGGGATTGGTTTAACAAATCCTTTAGTCGACCTTAGACTTGTGATAATAGATTTCGCTTGAGCTCTTAGTTAGGTTTACAATTTTTTTTCCCTTCTTTTCTTTGTTAATTTTGTTTTAGTTTGATACTTGCTGGCGTGTGCCTCTTGTAGGTATAATCTCGGTACATGCAACACTTGCCCTTGGATGGTTTGATAGTGGTACTTGACGGATTACCTCGCATCGAAGAAGAGACCGAGTCAGAGGAAACTGAATCTGAATCTTAAACTGAAACAATGGGGGATTAATATGATAGGGCTACCGTCAATAACTTCGCTAGTTGGAATATGCGGGGTACTCAATCTTGTATTTGGATGCCGAAGATGCAAGCACACAATTTTGAGATCAAGCCGGTCATGATTACAATGCTTTAAATGCATGGGTTGTACCATGGTCTCTACAATGAAGATGCCAACAAGCATTTGATGTACTTCATGGAGGTGTGTGATTCCTTTAAGCAAAATGGAGTGCCCCAAGATGTGTTGAGGCTACGGCTATTCCCCCTCTCTATACAAGGGAAGGCAAGAGATTGGTTCAACAATCTCCCGGAAGGATCCATAACTTCTTGGGATGATCTTGAGGCTAAGTTTAGAGCTCGATTTTTTTCTGACGATAAATCTGTGGAAGCTAGGGATGAGTTTCTAAGCTTTAGACAACAACCGGATAAGCATCTTTATGCCGCTTGGGAGAGATACAAAATGTTAATGAAGCAATGCCCTAATCATGGGGTGGATAAGTGGGTAGTAATCCAAATCTTCTGTACTCGCCTTAATCCTCAATCTAAGGCGATGGTTGACTCTATGACTAATGGAGGTTACCGGAATGTTCCTCTCAATGAGGTGTTTAGGCATTTGGATCAACTATTTGCAAACAACACTAAAGGCAATGATAGAAGGATTACCCAAGTCATACCTACTACAAAAGAAGACTCTTCATCACAAATTGCAACAATCTTATCCGCTTTGAACAAGCGTTTTGATGTGCTAGAGTCTCAAATGCAAAATAGCACTTCCATGGTGTGCATTCTGTTCATGCCACTCCTATAGTATGTGATCAATGCAATGATGTCCGCATGCCCAACCATTGTCCTCTGTACATGGGTACTGAATCTGTCAACTATATGGGCAAGTTTCAACCTCCTCAAGGAAACCCGTATTCACAAACTTACAATCATGCTTGGAGAGCTCACCCCAACTTCTCTTAGAACCAAGGTAACACTTTGAATCCACCACATGAGTCTACTTCAAGTACAAAGCCTGTTCCTCCACCTGGTTTTCAAATACAACAAAGGCAAATTCCTATTAAGGAAGAAGAGTCTAAAACGGACAAGATGCTAGCTCAAATATTGTCCAATATAGAATCTTCAAGAGCTGAAAACAAGGCTACTTTCTGTCTTCATGAAATGGCGATTAAGAACCTTGAAGTGCAAGTGGGGCAATTAGCATCACAAGTGAATGCTATGTCAAGAAGGACTCTCCCTAGTGACACCATTCCTAATCCAAAATGGGATAGAAAGGAGGAATGCCCTGCTATTTACTTGAGAAGTGGTAAAGTGTTACCGGATGTGCCTAGCTTATGCAAACCAAGCCCTAAGAAGAAAGATCATGTGGTTGTTGACACTAATGAGGAGGAGGTTGATGAAGAGATTGTAGTTAAAGACAAAGATAATAAGAGGCAAAAGCAAATTGAAGTGAGTTTAAATGATGTGGTGAATGGTAAGAAGGTAAATCAAGAGATGAAAGATGAGAAGAAGAGGAAAATACCCACCTCTAATGTTGTGATACCTCCACTTCCATTCCCTCTGAGATTCAAGAAAAAGGAAGAGGATACTCAGTTCAAGAAGTTTGTGGATATGTTCAAGCAACTTCATATTAACATTCCTTTTGCTGAAATATTGGAGAGCATGCCCAAATATACTAAGTTCCTCAAAGATGTCTTATCTAAGAAGAGAAGATTTAGTGAGTATGAGACTGTAGCTTTGACTAAAGAATGTAGTGCGGTTATCCAGAGGAAATTGCCTCCTAAGCTCAAGGATCCAGGGAGTTTCTACATCCCTTGTAATATTGGGACTAATTTCAGTGGTAAAGCTCTTTGTGACTTAAGTGCAAGTGTGAATTTAATGCCCCTTGCTGTTTTCAACCAATTAGGGTTAGGAGAGCCAAAACCTACTACTGTTACACTTCTCTTTACGGATAGGAGTACTTCTCAACCTAAAGGGATTATTGAAGATGTTTTAGTCAAAGTGGATAAATTCATCTTTCTGGTAGATTTCATTGTCATAGATTGTGAAGTTGATTGGAACATTCCTCTAATCTTTGGGCGTCCATTTTTAGCAACTGCTAGAACCCTAATTGATGTTGAAAAGGGTGAGATTACTATGCGAGTTGAAGATGAGCATGTTACTTTTAAGATGAACAAGCTAATAGAGTCTCTCTATGAGGCTAAATAATGCTTCTTAGTTGATACAGTTTTGCAAGTTGAGCAAGAGGAATTCAAGAAGCCAATTCATAATGGGCTTGTTGATGCTTTGTCATTACAAAGTCAAATAGAAGGTCAATCAATGGAAGATAGCATGAGTGTCTTGAAAGCAACACCGACTAATATTGGGAGTTGGGTACTATTGGAATCATTAAATTTCACTTCCCTTGATAGGCCATCTTTGAAGTCATCTATTAAAGAGGCATGGCCTCCTGATTTAAAGAAGTTACCATCTAACTTTCAACATGACTATTTGAGAGCCAACAATCTACCATTGGGTATAGCTTCACCATTAGTCATTCAACAAGAAGAACAACTTTTGGAAATTCTACAAGTATGTAAAAGAGCTATTGAATGGGCTATTGAGGTTGTAAAGATACAAGCACTGTTGAGCAATGAAGATTGTAAGGGATTTCAAGCTAGTGGCCATGGATTAAAGCACAATTGCGGTAGAGAGGTGAACCATCAAGTTTTCACCTTACCTATAGATGATGTGACTTGAGGAGATGAAGAGTCGGGCTAAAGACTATAAATTAAGCGCTTCTAGGGAGGCAACCCAAGTTTTTAACTTAATCTTTAGTTTATTTGATTTTGGTATGCTTTTACTAGATTTATGTTTGGTCTTTTGCTTTTGCAGGTAGGAGAGGAACCCTAAATAGAGAAAGGAAGAAGCAAGCTGGGAATAAGGGAAAGGTGGAGAATTTTGGTGTGGGATAGGTATTTTTCAGGAAAGTTCCTCGATTTTCATGGTTTTACTGAGCCTATTCTTAAATGAGCCTAACCTGATTTGATGACCATTATGCACTTCTCTAACCTCTGATAAAAATGTATTCATGATTGTAGTATGAATTAGAGATGCACTGTGCATTGTCTTTACTTAATCCTGTCAAATTTCTTTTATGCATAGTGAATTCTGGATTATGGATGCATTTTTATCATGAGAAATTGTATTTAAATGTGTGGTCAATGGTTGATGATTGTGTGTGAATCACAAGGAATTTATGGTGAAATTGATTGAGTTGTGGCATTAGGTGTTTATGGTCATAGGGGGAAAGCATGGTATATCTTCTATGTATTCCTATTGCAAGTATGATATCTGGTGCAGCTGGGAGGAAAATATTGGCCGCAGCCAACATTCTCTTAGCTGCAGCCAATTAATGAAGCAGGAGATTACCAATTCCAAACACAAACTACTTCATATTTCCACTACCAAACACTTAACAGAACAAGATAGTAGCTTACAACCAGCAATGATAGCAATGCTCACTAACAACAGCAACATTCAATTCTCAATTCCAGGTTTTCTGCATTTATTTTCGGTAAATGAACAAAGCAGATCAAGGCTAACTGAATGCATAAATTGCTGTCACCAAAATTTGAGAGATGAAGAACAATTCCAGATTTGAGAACTTTGACCCACACAGCAGCAAAAATTCATAATACACTCAGATTTTTGTAAAATTCATGTGCAGCACAAAATTTCAGCAAAGTCCCAACACAAATTGGAAAACAAACTTGTAAGTATGAAAGCAGGACAACAATGGTAGCAACTCAAATTCTTAATTTCATACTTTCAAGATCAAGTTCCTTGTAACTAATAAGATGCAAGTGACAGTTAAAAATATGACAGCAAGATGAAGGCACAATTGAATTCCAAAGATTCAGCAGCAAAGAAATCAAGTTTGACAGCAATTTATCTCCCAAAGGAAAGAAACCAATAACCAAATTTCCCAACTCCAAAACAGTGCAGTAACTTCACAATAATAGGTCACAATTGGGTTCCAATATTGCAACGCCCAAAGAGTACTCCTTGTTATTCCTGAATTCAAGGTTTTCAATTCAGCCTCTTTGTCACAGCGAAATTCAGAACACAGCAGCAATTATTTAAGACAGCAAATATTCCTCAGGAGACTATCAGTTTCACAATGTTTGCAGCAATTTGAAGTTTAGGAGTGTTAACTCATAGAAATTGATAACATTCTAGCACATTTTCTTCTCTTTTCACTTGCTTTGAAGTACAAATTGTGCATAGATAGAAGAAAATGTGATAGAACAAAAGAAAAGTTCAAATGATGAGTTAAATGCATATAAGTAGGTTTATCTCTTAAAATTAAAGAACTCATGATGTCCTCCTCCTTGTAGGTGAAAGATGATAAGTCAAAAGCTCAAAGACCAAGGAAAAGCTCAATGAATCAGGAGGGAAGCTGCTGTGCGGTTGGCTTCAGCCAACAATACATGTGCTGAAGCCAATGAAGAATTGCCCTCACTGTGTCATATGCTTCAGCCAAAAGCATATGTGCTGAAGCATTCGGGGTCAGAACTTACTGTGTAACATGCTTCAGCACTCGTCCCTGTGCCGAAGCCAACGAGGACCAGAACTTACTGTGTCAAATGCTTCAGCACACTTGTATGTGCCGAAGCATACGACAAACTATGCAACCATGCGTTTTACTTACTGAAACTCATGTGGAGAGTATTTAAGCAAGGGATAGGCCGAAATTAGGTCATTCTTCAGTTTCCAAGTGTTCCTAGGAGTTGGGTGTGCTAGGGTTTTGCCCCCTTGAAGAGATTTGAGCTTGGGTTGGAGTCTAGAAGCAATTTGGGGCTCAAATCCTTGGTTTTTCTCATCCCTCTTCTCTTTCTTTGATTAGTTTTTGTTATGGCTGTAGTTATTCTGCATAATTATAGTTTTTTCATGACTTTGTGTAGCTAAACACCTTATTTAGGATTACTTCTACTCATTGTATGGATTAAAACTACTATATTTTCTTGCTTTTGTTAGTTGTTGAGAATATATGTTGATTTTTCTCTATGCTTAATTACTATCTTGTGCTTGATCACCACATGATGAGTTTAGTTCAATTGAATGATGCTTGAGAGAGCTATTTTGGTTGTAGAGCTTGAGAAAAATCATGTTAGACTTGAAATTTATGGATTAAATGGATGGTTTGTTGTTAGAATAGAGATATATCTAATAACCTAGCATAGTCTAATGAAGAATTGATTGGAAAAGATGATTTTCATTAATGATAGACAAGAGATTGAATATTGTTAATGAAGATTAAAAATCAATCTTGACTTGAGAGAGCTTGATTGATGATCTTAGAATCTTTGACTAGCATATGGACTCACACAACTAGCATAAGTGAATTAATTGCATAGTTTTATGAAATACAATGAGGAAGAAGTAATCCTAAGCCTTTAAACCTTGAAGTAGAATCAATTTTACATTCACCTTTACTTTACCTTATTGTTTTTAGCAAATTCTCTTAATTAACATACTCAATTCCAAATGATTCCATTCAACCTAATTAAACATATGGTTACATTAGTTAGCTCACTTTCGTCATAGTCCTTGTGGGAACGATCTTTATTTATCACTTTATTACTTGAGACCCGTGCGCTTGCGGAAGCTAAACGGCGAATAAGGAGCAAACCAATCAAATCCGTAAGGCAGTCCTTCAATAATAGGAGTCAAGATATTCCAATAACAGTAAGCACATTCATAGTTCCAAAGCAACTAATTTCAGCAACCAAAGTCTTAATAGCAACGTACATGTGAAGTATTTTTATATGAATGACATTTATGATAAAAAAAAACAGAACAATACCAAAATATTTATTTGGCTTTTCACAAATTTTTTTTCTCTATTAAAATGAAGGAAAAACAAAAAGGATCCCAAACCTACACAAACTATACCCCGGTTAAAATGATATTAGACACACGATTACCAAGGAGCTAGGCTCCCTGGCAATGGCGCCAAATTTGAAAAGCTATATCGTGGGGCTATCAAATAAAACTAAGCTAAATGCACTATAGGGCAACTAACCTAGGTCGATCTCTACGTGGAGCCTATATTTAGTTCCTAAGTAATCTAGTATAAATAACAAATTAACCAAAGAGTGTGGGATGTGAGTTTCATCTATCTAATGAAACCAAAGAACTATTTGGTTTTGAATTTTTTTTAATGTATAAAATGAGTGTGTGGGTGTAAATGCAAGAGATGAATGTCCTAGGTGAATGAATCCACTAACTATCTTTGTCCAATTTAATTCTAAGTTCCTCTCTTAACTAAGCAAAAGGACTAACAAGAACCCTTGCTAATCAATACTCCTAATTTCTCATTTATATCTAGACTTAGACTCAATTATCAATTAGGAGTATCTTAAGCACTTAGCTCATGTTAGATTCATAAGAGATCTTCTCTTCCACCAATTAATTCCTAGAAACCTAGCAAACAATTGATTTCAAGAGAATAGAGGAAAGCAATTGAATAACAAAAGAGTGCCATAGTCCAATTACAATCCATGAGTACAAATCTAGCACAAGTTTCATCATCCAGATTACCTCAACCGATTAAATCCTCAGCAATATACACAAATAATAAACTCTAGCAACCTAGAATCATAATCTGCATATACATAAGAGTGGAAGATGAAATTAATATACAAAGAACTCCCCTAGTTGCTCAAGGACTCAGGTTAGCTTCACCATCACCATCGGACGAAAGATTCTAGCCTCTCATGACAGATAATCGAACCAAGATGCAGCTGGAATCTTCGTTGGCCATGGATGAATGTGCGACAGAGCTGGAGAAAGAGATATGATGGTTTGATGGAGGCAATTGATGGAAAAGTGAGGAAGAATCAAGAATCGGTTATGAAGGGAAAATAGAACAAGTGCCAGAGGGAGCAAAAAATGCCCTCCCCAAATGTGAGTGCGTCCTCCGTTTTGTGCTTTGCGATTTCATTTCTGGTGAGTATAGACATAAGGCCTTGTTTGGAGATGAGCAAAAATTTGAGGGATCTTAAGGCCAAGAAACTCAAGCCACCAAACAATGCCTAATTCTTTTCTCAAGCATATTAAAATTAGAAAACTAGGAGATAAAATCTGCACATGTGCTCTCCTTTAATTCTATCTTTGTCCTCCATTAAGCTTTAATGTACCATGTCATCACCTACATTTATGAGATACACAAAGGTAATATCATATGTTCACAATTTAATTAATAATGGGAATAACAAATATTATTTAAAATATATCAATTTAGCCAATTTAATTCTCAAATTACCTTTGCACTCAAATCTCACATTAATACATAATTATGCCCAAAATAGTTAATCAAATCCCACAAAAGTCTAAGGTTAATCACTAAAAGATATGTAAATATTTAACTCTATCACCAATAGGACTCAAAAAGATCTGGGCTGTAGCCAAGAAATTCTTGGCTGCAGCCAAAGAGAAGGCTTTAAAAAAATTGGGGGTCTAGCTTGGCTGTAGCCCACGTCAAGGCCGAGAATTTTGGGCCACAGTCAAGAAATTTTTGGCTACGGCCCAAACCCGATTATTATAAATTTTTTTTTTAAAAAATTTTGGATCTTTGTTTCTTTCTCTTTCCCTCTCACCTCTGCTATCTCTGTCTTTTTTTCCTATCCCAGACCTGCTGTTGCCTCCATTTTCCCTTATGAACCCTAAATCCCTTCCTCTCTCAACCATTCACCATTCCTTCCATCTCGCAACCGTCGCTCACCCACCGTGCACCGTCGCTCACCCATCGTCCCCGTTCTTCATCGTCACATCCTAGCACACCACCACTCCTTTTAGATTCCTTGCGGCACCGACTCCCTAACACACCCACGCACAGCTCCGGAAGCCCTCATTCCGTCACCGCCAATGCTACCTCGCCTCGTGCACCGTCGCCCTGCTTTCACTAAACCACCACCAAGCTTCGCTTTCATTTCGTTTCTTTCACTGGTGCTGATGACAATATTTTTTTCTGCACCAGCTCTCTATTGCTCTCCTAACCGTCCTTGTGCTCGATTCTCTTCTTTTTTTGATGGTCCCAGCTTAGAAGCAAGGTTCAAGTCAGGGTCTCGACCATTATTCTTCTCTAAGGTAATTTCCATATCCTTCATTCATGCTCTGTAGAGTTTTGGTTAGATTTAGATCGAGTTTGAGCTTAGTGAGTGATGAAATAAATTAGGCTTGAACTGAAAAGGGTTTGATTCAATGAATAGACTAATGGTGATACTATTGATAGCTTATGACACGCAAGATGGGAGTTTGGTTTCATTTCACTTGTGATTTGAGCTCGCTGAACATTGTATGCTCTGTTTGACATGAGTAATTGGTTCTTGTGCGTTCATAGAAAAAGAAAATACAAAAATCTGTTTTGGAATCAGTCTAATAGATTCAGAAATATTCCATGGGTCCTCTATTAAATAGATATGAATTGGACACTAGTGCTTTGCTTGTCATGAGTCTTGGGCGCTAGATTGAATTGATATGTGATGATTTGAGGATTCATCAATGGTCTTGCAGATACTTAGTGGAGTAAGAATTTTTGCTTTAATGGATTATTGGGATTGTTGTGACTTAGGCTTGAACTTAAAATGTGGTTCGAGGATTAGTGCTAGCATTTTTTGATCCTGGCTTAATTGTTAAATAGTTTCTGAACAAAATGGGTTTCTAGCTTAATTTTCATTTTCAAGCTGCAATAAACGGAGTTTCAAAGTGTTTAAGTCATCACAAATTCCATAGAATTTCAAAACATACTTTTGAATGCATGAATTAGAAACATTTGGCCCAATTTGGCCTCTGTTATGAGCTCTTGTTTAAGTACTATGTTCTGTTCTCTAACTGTGATAAACAATTTCGTTGTAGAAAAATCACATTTTTATTCACTGAGTTAAAAAAAAGGCGCTTAAGAATCATTTAGAGATTCTTTTGCTTTCTACACTTTCTGATGCTTACAAGTGTTGAAATCAATATAAGCTGTGGATCATGTGATTTGGACAAGATAGAAGCTTTTGGTCATTGAAATAAACTTCTGGTTATTTCAGCTTTGATCTGGATTTCTAATAATGCTTTGCTATGCAAAAAAAAAATTTATATATATATATATATATATATTTTAATACAGTGACCTTTTGCTTTTCTCTTGCTTTTGAAGTGATCTCTTATTAAACTCATAAGGTTTGTTTGGTTTTCTACACTGAAATGGTTTTGATCAGCTGAGTCTTTACTGTTGTACATTTTCATTTTGAGATAACCAAGGGATTGTGAAGGCAGTGAGGATAGGTTTAGGATGGAATTCTGTTGGTAGTGTGGTACTACATAGATGTCAAGTTTGGGGGGAGACTCTTGCCTTAGTTTAGGACTTTGTTTTATTAGGATTTTGTTCTAGTTTCCTTATTGGGGTTGCATGCTTGCTTTTCCATGTGAATAATTGCTTTCTGGTTGTGGTGGGTTGTTTCTCTACTTCTCACCTTCTGTACATATATACTCTAACAAGCCCTCAGTTCTCCCTTGTGACAGTGAGGACACTGTCCATATTAAGTTTAGGGGTAATTTTTGATGATTTGTGTGCTTATTTGACAAGGATTTCAAGTGTGTAAATTTTGACTATTTCTCATCCTTTGGTTTAAAAGCTGAGTTAGATTGATTAATTATCTATGATAGTAAGTGCATGTTCCAATGATAGAATGGATGCTTGGATTTTATGTTTTATAAGACATGATGGTTAATATGCTTGAATGCTTGATTTATATCTTAAAGCATTATTTCCTGACAATTTTTAGAATGAACATTTTGCATTGGAGTTGGGAATGATTTAATTGTTTTGATAGGAGACTATGGTAGCAATTTGGTGTGTATATATATTTTTTTTTTTATTAAAGGACTTTAGAACCTACATTGGAATCTCTTGAAATGAGTAATTGAAGTTACACATTTTTGAAAAGTGATTTAGGCATTCTTTTAACTGCGTTTGTACCTTTCAAGCCTACCAATGACAATCTATCCATTTGCACCCCATTTGAGCCGTATACAGAAAAATCATGTCAATTATCTCTTATAAAATCCTTCTCAATCTTTTATATTCGATAATAAATTCTGTTTAATGTGCATTGATGGATGCATTGTAGAGATAAAGCATGTTATTTAGGAATTTTTAAGCTAAGTAAGCACTATTGGAGTTGGTTGTATTTTGGAAGTTCTTGTTGAAGGGATTTGTGACAAATTAGGTTATATACTTTTGTTTCAAACGGTTAATTGCAAAATAATCTTTTGACTTCTTCAAAGCTTTTGATTTGTTTCATACGATATGAAGAAATGATTAGGGCACTTCATAAAATGCGATTGAGTCTTTCAAGCTTACCTAATTGATTCGATTCTCCTTTTGAACCCTTATTTTGAGCCTGATTGAAAAACCAATTAGAAAATTCTTTTTGAAAATCTAACATCTACCTACATGAGCCAATGTGAAAAACCATGATTCCCTTGCTTTGAGATAGGTGATAAGGATTAGGGTGTGAAATGTGGTGATGTGTAGATTTTTATATGATTGGAAAAAGGAGTGTAGAAAGAAAAAGGGTTGGCAATGTTTAGACATCAAGCAAAAAAAAAGAAGGTAAAAGTACAATAAGGCTTGATATGAAAAAGATCAATTTTATTTAACTTTGGGGGTTATGTTCAAAGAGAAAAGGAAGAAACCCCTTGAGTGGTTATTATATATCTTGAGGTATTTGTTAAGTATCCTTTACCTTTTCTTTTAAATACTTTAACCCCTGGCCCCGTTACAAGCCGAAAAGTCCCTTTGATTTTTAAGTCAATTGGAGTAAATTAGAAGAAGAGGGGAAGAAATTAGAGAATGATGTAATTGATCGTTTGAATATGGGTATATGACTTGAAGTATGACTTATAACTTTGACAAGTGCAAAAGGAATACATGTTGACTCCGTTCACACACTCACTTAGAATTTCTTGAAAAGCATATTTTAAATCTATAAAATGTTCATCTTTGCATATTCTCTGAGTTTCTTGTTTTATATAGCTCTTTGAGCAGTTGATGAGGTCAAGTAAGGGTAAGTACTTTGTCTTTTGAGAGAGAATTCTGGTGTAAAACAAAGAGAGGAATTGTGAATTGTTAGTATTCTCTTGAAACATAAATCCTCTTTGTGTCCCCATTCTTTCAATGAGTATACCTAGTGGCCAAATCATATGCTTATAAAGTTCCATTGATTTTGAAATAGCGTGGAATTGTTTATTAGTGGAAAGAGAGGAGAATGTAGGTATATGAAAACTTGATACTGGGGTTGATTTATACATGCTGAATTGCTACATTTGATCTCGATAATTGCAGGAAAACTTGTTCTTTAACTCTTCTTACACACACATTTTGAAAATTGTTAGGAAGGATGCTTTAAGTTATGAACCTTGCATTCCTTTATATTTCATTGTGTTCCTATTGAATATAACATCTTGAGCAACCAATGAGGAAATCATCATGCCTGTGTATTGAGTTAATGGTTAATTAATCTAACTCTTTCATTGTTTAACTGCTTTTACTCAAGGACGAGTAAAAGTTTAAGTTTGGGGGTGTGTTAGCATTGCGAAATTCATATTAAAAAGGCACATTTACACTTGATTTATCACACTTTTTGATTGATTAATGGGTATATGGGGATTGAAGTGTGAAGGAAATGTGCCTAATGAGTGTTTGGTTAAAAAGGGTATAACACTTTGATTAAATGTGAATATTTTGTTGTCATACATCACCCTTTGCTTTGTATAGACTTTCTTGTGTTGATAGGATCACAATTGAGGCACACAAAGAGTTATTGGAAGCATAAATCATGGATTAAGAATTTGGGAAGAAGAGTAGAACATCATTGCATCATGGAAAGAGTTAGAAGAGTTGAAGAGAAATGCTTGGTTGCAGCCAGAAGACCTCCAGAAAGTTCTGGGCTACAGCCAAGCCATTTCTGGCTACAGCTAGAAGATAGATAGAGGAGACAGATTATTTTAGGCTGCAGCCAAGAATTTTTGGCTGCAGCTAGAACGCGAAAACAGCAACTGTGTGTTTTGTTTCTAGGTTATTTAAAAGGCAAAATGCAGAAATGGAAAAGGGGGGCTGGACATTCTGAGGTTTTGTGAGGCGGCTAAGGGGCATTTGCAAGCAAAGGAGTGGAGTTTTCTCAGGGATATCAAGTGGGATTGAAGATTGAAAGATATTCTAACTCAATTTCTCTTGGTTTTTCTGTACTCATTCCCTTTCTCCTTTGTATTTCTGATATGGCTGTCATGAATGTATATATCTGTGATTCGTTTTTGAACATGGGTAGCTAAGATTCTCATTCTAGGATTGTTTTTAAACCTTTGTATGGATTAAACTTGATTCCTTATCTCTCTAAGTATCTAATGGCATATATATGTTGATTTTACCCTGTTTTTGCTGCTATTTGTGACTAGCCATCACTGTGGATAATTTGTTCAACTAAATTAAACTTGAGATAGTTAATTTAATTGTAGAACTTTGGTAGAATTATGCTAGACTTGAAGTTTAAGAACTAAACGGATGGTTTGTTAGTAGCATAGAGATATAATTACTAACCTAGCATTGTCAAATTAAGGTGGTTACTTGATGATTATTTTTCCTTAACTGTAGCAAGAGATTGTGCATGTTAATGGATGATTTAAATTTGGTTATGACTTGAGAGAGCTTAATCAATTGCTAGTGAACCTTAAACTGACACACACACACACACACACATATATATATATATATCTCATGAAAGTACTCTTAGAGAGGAAAATAATTAAATTTATGGAATACAAAGGGGATGAACAATCCTAGGCTTATTATAATTGATTAAAGTCACAAGAATCAGATTTTTGTTAAGTAATTCTTAGTTTTTACAAAAATATCTTTTGAAACTTTTTTTCCACACAACAACATGTTTTGGCTCAAGTTAATTGAATTCACCAAGCTTATTGCTTGACTAGTTTGTTACTCAAATCCTCAAAGGAAGGATCTTACTTATCATTTTATTACTTGACGTGATCCGTGCACTTGTGGTAACGAACAGTGGTATACCTATGTGGCATCCAACTCATCCTTTTTTTTACCCATGTCAGTCGTTAGATCTATTAGTATGAATTTTTTTAAGGGTTAAGGGGTAAAAATACGCATATACTTTTTTCGGATATGCACCTAGCACCATATACTTTACTTAAGTGTAAAAATACTTATGAATTTTTAAAAAATAAGGCAAAAATGCCAATTCTATTAACTGAGTTAAACTGTTGCTTTTCATTTAGTGGGTCCTACACATTACTTTTAAAAGATTATTTTAAACACTCCTCACACCCTCTCTCTCACTCCCGCACCCTTGCCCTCCTCTCTCTAACTCCATCTGGTTATACGAGGGCATGAGGCACAGCTTTCAAAACCCACAGCACCAAGCCACCAAGAAGAGATATTTTTCCTGCCAAATTTGATATCTCATTCTTATCCCATTTTGGCATCTGCTCTCACACCATGACCGGACCCAAATATTACTTCCCGAATCTAAATCAAAAGTTGATTATTTGAAGTGGGAAGGTGTAAGTATGATATAAACATGAGAACTTTGATGGGTGGTTGCCCAGTAGAATAGTAGATGACATAAAAGGAATGATAAAGAGTGAAGAGGAGCATTATGGCTAATCCATATGTGATATTTGATGCAACTCTCAGACGTGAGCCCAAGCAGTGGCAGCTACGGGCCACCGGGACAAAACAGGAACGCCAAGCATATTTCCCCAGCCCAATCCTCAGTGCTGCAGTTCCTAACTTCTCTTGCTCCCTCAAAATTTTTAAAGGACTTGAATTGAAAGCAATTCACTGATATAATTTATTGTTTAATAATTAATCATTAGGACGAAACAAAACAAAACGGCGCTCCCCTATGTGGCCAGATTTTGCTGCTGATGATTGGGGAGAAGCCATATCTGAAATAAGAAGAAAGAGACCACATGTGGGGGGAGGGGGAGTGGGGACTCTGGTGATGGAGCCAAGATGAGAGAGAAGGAGGAGCAATGGGTGTTTGGCGTCCGCATTTCCGGCTCATCAGAGTGATGAGAAAAAAAAATCCTCATCACTAAAACAACACAGTTTTATTTAAAAGAGAAATTTGAATCGTTATACAGAAATAATCAGCATCTATGACGTATCTAGTATCTGAAAATTTTTTTAAAATAATATACAGTATCTAGAGCCACTGGAATATTCCTAGGGTTTGCCACATCAGCTGGCCATGCCAAGTCAGCATCAGAGATGATAGTAGTGACTGATGACTGAAGCTGATCGATAAGTTGTTGAAATGCAAGTCTCATCTTGGCAGCGAGGGCTTCGGTGAAAGAAGGAATATCATCGAGCTGCTAAACATCCAAGGGGATGACGTTGGGTGACGACGAAGGTGATGATAACCTCAATGGGTCGTCTTGATGCGAGAAGTTTGCATAAGTCAAGCCAGGTTCAGAGCTTCTTCTCACGTCTTTAATGGCTGTTGCAGGTCCGGATCTTCTCAGATTTAATCTGTGTTGAGGCTTTTGTGCGCATTGGTTAGATTTCAACGTAATTTGCATAACAGAATTTAAAATAGTTTTCCTGCTAAGATTTTAGTCCAGCACGAAGATCCTTTTTCTAAACTCTAAATCCTTTAAGCCTCATTGTTCCCATTGCTGCATAGGTCTGAATTCATTTCTCCTTTTTGGTTCATGGTAATGAGAATGATCTTGAATCATGAGATATTTTACTTGTTAGAGTAATTAAGGAAGTAATTGATGAATGAATATGCAATTTCATCTCTTAATCGACCTTTGAGTCTTCCCCTTATGTAGCTAATCGACAGAAGAGAAGGGGTGATCTTTCATTGTGGCAATGCTCTCCGCTGGAGTGATCAATATAGTGACCAAGATGAGAAGGCTCACATGACGGAGAGAAGAGGAAGGACTATGGCTGAGGTGTGACTTTTAGATAGTCAAAGGGAAAAACAAATGACAGGTGTACATGGGACCCACTAAAGGTCTGTTTCCTTGAAGTTAACACCTTTAGTAAAATTGCCAATATTTAAGTGTATTTTAACATCAATAAAAATTTAATGGTATCAGTTGTCCATGATATAAAATATTATTGTTAAAATTACATATTTTTCCCCAAAAAGACCTCAAATCCTCTTCTACAATGTCTCTTGTCCTTGATATAAAACTCAGTTGAGTTATTTGGGGAGATTAAAATAGCTAAATAAATTTTTTAATTATATATTAGTTTATAAGTCATGTAAATTAGTTTGGAGAAAAATACTAATTCTGGATGTTGATTAACTTTGGAGAATAAGAAAACTAAATAAATTACTTTAATATATTTATATTTATTAATTTTTTAAAGTTAATTTATTTGACTTACAAACTAATATATAATTAAGTAATTTAATTTAGCTCTTTGAATCTTCCCAAATAACTCAACTAAGTCTTATATCAAGGACTAGAGATCAACATTGCAGGAGAGGATCTGAATTTTTTAAGAGAGGATCTGAATTTTTTAGGAAAAAATCCTACTAAAAAAATCTCACAACTGACATGAACACAAAAAATGGATGAGATGGATGCCATCTTTGCATATTTGGTTAATAAACATTGATAGTTAGGGTTAGTTGATGGAGGGGCAAAATTGCCCCATTTTTTAAACTTCTAGGGCACATTTGCCCCCCAAAAACTTTCAGGTGCTGAATGCCCATACGCAAAAATTCCGAGGCATTTAAATCATTTAACCCTTATTTAAACAAGCAGAAAGAGAACACTTAAAAGTAATAAAACTATCTAATCTCCTTCTACTTTAGCCAACGACAGCCTCTACATAGAGCCGGGAATTCGGGCCGAGCCCGTTGGGTCGGCCCGTTTAGGCCCGAGTCCTTCAAGGGCTGGGCTTATGATTTAGAGGCTAAAAAGAGAAGCGGGCCTAAAAGGGCGGGCCCTGTAGGGCGGGCCATGCAGCCCTGAGGGCCGGCCCTTTTAGGCCCGTTTAATATTTTTTTAAAATAAATTAATAAATATAATATCATTATATCAAATTATCAATATGAGAGACACCTAAATCCCTAATAGAGTATTAATAACAGGCAAACACTTATTAATTATTTTGATTTATTTTATTTTCTACAATGATTTATTAATTTAAACTTTAAAAAATAGGCTAATTTGGACATTAGATGATTATTTTAATTAAAAATTTATGAGTTTTAAAAATAATGTATCTCAATTTAAAGCAAAATAATAAATAAATTGTAAAACTTGAAAAATACATTTTTTTTGAATTAAAATGAGTTTAAGCCCGTTTAGGCCCGAGCCCGTGAAGGGCCAGCCCTGTAGGGTTAGGGCCTAAAAAATATTGTACTTTTTAGTAAATGGGCAGAAACGGGCCGGCCTGTTTAGGCCCGAACCCGTGAAGGGCCGGCCTGTATTCCCGGCTCTACCTCTACATAAGTACAAAATCGCCCGAATACCATTAATTATTTAGAAAAGTGATATCAAAATTTCTTCCCAGATTATTTTTCATTCCCTAAATATTTCAAAGAAAACACAGCCATGCAACCTGCCCTGACCTCTGTTTTGTTACAGAAATTAGTAAAATGAACTAATTTAGCATCATATTCAAAAATGGTCGAGACCAGTGCATTTCAAATATTTCAATGGTGGTGTTTGTGTTGGTGGGCTAGTAAGTACACCTGTTCCTATCTGTATTTATTTTGCATTATTGTGAATTTAGAATTGTAAAATATCATCCTCCCAAACATTTTTTATTTTATCAGGGCTTCCCCTTAAATTTCTATTCTTTTTCATCTTTTTTCCCCTTTTAAATCTGCAACCTGAAAGAAGCTTGTTCAAATGAAATGGTCCTAAAATATCTGTAGCATGCTGATGATATTCAGATCAGATACTGGAATTTAATAACTACTATAATCAAAGAAAGACACTTATGTCACTTACTTTTCGGATGAATTATGTTAACTATTTTCTTAACCTGCAAGACTTTGCCAAGTTATTTAAATCTCTTAATTAATTACTCTTTCATATCCTGTGTAACTTCTAAACTAGGTGGATCCATTTCATACAAAGATTAAATTGTGCAAACCACAAACCAGTGGCTGCTGACTGATTTCTAGTTAAATTGCCAGTTTAACCACAATTAGCTTATTATCAAAGCTGGTAATATTAATAAACTTACATGAGTTAGCAGTATTAAATAAGTAAAACTAAAAAATTTGATTAGGGAAAAAACAAACATATACAGTTTGCATATGCTTTGACTGGTTCTGTGTCTGGATTACAGAATTGTGGTGTAAATATCCTGAATAATGGTTGAGAGAAGAATGTAATTATGAACTTGCTTTGTCTGTCTCACATTTGAGTTAAACACACGTTTTGTAGACTCTAATATAATTATATCCTTATGGATCTCTCTTTTTTCATTTTTTTTTCTTTTTCTTTTTTAATGTTCAAGGTCGCATTTGCAAATTATTATTCTTTTCCCCATTTCTTCGTGGTACATCATGGAGGTGCAGGAGTTACGGGTGCTGGGCCAAAGGCTGCAGTAAATGATTTTTTAATATGTTTCCAGTATTTAATTTCCAAATTGAACCCTATTTTTGCTATCCCATCACTATTGGTTTTATGAAAAGTATCCTACAAGGTGGACCTGGAAACAATATTTTATCAGAGCCTTCCTGTTTAAGTGTTTTTGTTGGATTTGAAAGAGCAGATTTCAGTATAAACTCAGAATCATTATACTTCATCCGAACACTTATAATCAAATTCAAAATCAATGGGTAATCCTTATGTCATGCTATTGCTCTGTAGCAACATACATCTATTCAGTACAAAATCCAAGTTCATTTAATGAGTCATATTCTATCGTCCTAAATTGGAATAGAGAGAGCTAATTATTTTAAGCTAATGAACAGTAAAAATAAGGAAATACTAAACATGTTCTCTCATTCAAACTAACCTCCAACACCACAATCCAAAACCAAAAAAATTAAAATGGTTGCTTAGAGAAGGACACAGCAATTCCAATTCCATCAATACCAAACATACATAACAAATGCATTGTATGCAAATGACAGATTACTTATAATGTGCATTAGACAAATTTACAAACCAACATACAAAAGTAAATATACAGTGCAGAGCATGAAAGTCAAATTAGGTAGCTCTAAGAGAGTGCACACAAACTTCAGGACTCAATGAAGTCGTCTAGATTACGAGCCTTGTCAAGCAACAACACTAAAGATTCATTCACAGAAGCCAACTCCTTCTTCATGGACTCAATCTGAGATTCAAGACTGGAAGCTTGACCTTTAGTCTCCTCAACCTTTCTCTTGATGTCTTCTGCATCACCACATTCCTCAATGCATTTATGCACGTAACTCAGCCATGAAACATCAAAACCAGCCGCTTCTAAGACAGTGCAACACTCTCTAATGTAGCTTCGATCATCCTTTGTCAAGTGGCCTTTTTGAGTTGTCCTCAAAATGCAAGTTACCTCAGCAAATAAGGAAAAGGTGGAGGAAGCAAACACTCTCCGTTGCTTTGTGTTGAGCCAGTCAAGCACTTGAGGATGCCGATTCACCCCAGCCTCCAAATATGGCATGTTCTGTTCTAGAATGTCAATCATTCCCTTGTAGCTTCTATAAATGTTCAATTTTTGTGTTGGTGAAATCACAGGTTCTGGAGCTTGTGAAGGTGGTGAATCAATAGCTGAATCAACAAACAAAAATAAAAAGAAATAAAGTGAGTCAAGTTTTGAGAAGTGAAAAATAAAAAAGTCCTGCAAAATGCATTCCTTTCCCAATAAATTTATGTCAAATTGATTGGAGCTTGCAAAATGAAATCGGTACCTGCTTCAGGAATCATGGTTGAGTTTGATACATCTTGAGCAGCTGAAATTGAAGCCATTTTTATGGTATTGCATATCTCTTTAGTCCCCATATATGAATCAGGTGATTCTTCTGGCAGATTTTTGTTAACACGATGCTAGACTTATTAGCTAATCCAAAGAATGCTACCCAAAACAAACAAAAATACAAAACAGGACAAGAACCTGTGTTTTGCATCGTGGCAAGTTTCTCTGCATCTTGGTCAGTTTGAATCAAGGCTTTGTCCGTTGTGTCATGAATATCTTGAGTTCCAACAGTAAAAAACAATAAAAAATCACGAGACAAGATATTTTTTCGAAGAAAATAAATTACTCCCTTCTAAAGAAAAATAAATCCATTACTTTTTTTCTTATCTCTGGTTACAAAAGTTTTAGGGTGATTGAACGAATCCTCGTTGGGACATGTTTTTGACTCATGTGATTCTTCTGCAAATTTCAGTAAACATGATAGATAGTCAAAATCATTAATTAATTAAAGAAGAGTATTAGATCAAGGATCAATCAAAACAATATTAGAACCTATGTCCTGTCCTGCAGTAGGTCTCTGTGCGTGTTGGGAAGTTTGAATTAAGGGCTTCTCCATAGTTTCATTCACCTCTGAAGTAAAAAAGCCGAACAAATAAGTTTATAAAATATACTAACAAAAAAGATTATGGCACAAGATATTGTAACGAAAACGACAAAAATGCTTCCATAAGTTTAAAGACAAGAAGTCAATTGAGGCCTTCTTCGCTAGTATATTTGAGTTGGCATAATAGGTTATGGTAGTTAATTAAGCAAAAGAATACTGCAACAAAGTCATTTAACACAAAAAAAAAAAAAAAGTCATTTAGGTTATTTATAAAATAGTTAAGATAACAAAATAAGATCAATACATACTTTCCAGATTGTGGTAGGACTCAATATGTTTTTGAGGAGGCTGAACCAAGGACATCTGATCAATAGTCTCCTGTCTCTCTTGAGTCCCTATTGCTAAATTAGTAAAATGAAATTAAAATCAGAAAATAGAATCACTCAGGTTTTACATAAAAATAAAGAAAATTTATTTTCTTAGCCTCTAAAAAACTAAAATGCCTTACTTGCTCTGTTTCCAGTAATTACAGAGTTTGTAGCTTGAGAGGACAAGTTTTCAAGAATTATTTCTGGGTCATATGATTTTCCTAATATATTTCAATTGACACAACAAAGTGGTAGGATAATTAATTAAATAAATAAATAAAAGGGAGATTCCCATACAAATTAACGAGTTATCAAAGTGAGATATAGTAAAGTAGAATCTTTAAAACAATACTTGAAGTATAGAACTTGTAAACAAAAAAAAATCAAAGGAAGAACTTGTACAAATATTTGATCCTTTATGGCAAGTTAGACTACAAATTAATATTATATCAATACCTGTATTGTAAACAATGGTAGGACTCAATACATTTTGAGCATCAGGAACTGAGAACCTTCTCTTAGATTCATACATCTCTTGAGTCCCAACAGCTGGAAAAATAATTTCTTAAAAAAATTAGAAAATAGAATGACCCTAAGATTTTGGCAAAATTGAAATAATTTCCCCCTTCAACAAAAAAAAAAAAATGCATTACTTTCGTTGTTGTCTGTAGCCATAAAAGTTATGGTCTGGTTAAACAAATTCTTACTGAGGTGAATATCTGAGTCAAGTGATTCTTCTAGATGATTTCAATCAATAAAATAAAAAAGTAGAATCATTAATATAACAAATAAGTTGTAGAATAATTATGTCAAATTTGGAGACAACAGAACGTAATTCATATTAAATTAAACCTTTCTTCTGTACTATGGTAATGTCCCATGTGTTTTGTGTTGCTTGAAAGAAAGGTTTATCAATGCTCACATGGATCTCAGTAGCTACACAAATAAGTAAAACAAACCAAAATTAAAAGGGGGGAAAATAGAATGAGAAGATTTGGCAAAATACACATAATTTTTTTTCCTTTCAAAATGTATATAAAATGCTCTAATCAATACCTATGTCCTGAACTGATAAGGCTGGAATTAACATGTCTTCAACATTTTGAACCAACAGTCTTTGAATGGTTTCATGCAACTCTTCATTCCCAGTATCTAAATAGCCATGTATATTTTTAAGAGGAAAAACAAAGAGAAAATAGAATAACACAGATTTTGCGAAATGATAAATAAAACTAATTCCTTCGCAAAGTAATATTACTTTCTTCGTTATCACTCATAATAGATGTGGTCTGGACCAGCAAATTTTCACTTGGATGAAGTTGTAAATCCTGTGATTTATCTAGTTCATTCTAAAAAAGGAAATTAATAAATAGACCATAAAGTACTATGGTGGAGTCATTAAATATTACTATAGAACAATTTTAAATTTTATTTTGATGAAATATTATATAGTCAGCAAAACAATGCAAGTACCTGCATCATAAGCTGTGGTAGTGCTTAGAGCAAATTTAGCTGATTGAACAAATGGCCTTTATTGTTCAAAAAAAAAAAAGAAAGAAAGAACAAATGGCCTTTCAACGCTGTTCTAATACATCTCTTTATTTTGAAGAGCTAAACA
The DNA here is from genome assembly GCA_963210345.1 of Inga oerstediana. Lineage (NCBI taxonomy): Eukaryota > Viridiplantae > Streptophyta > Magnoliopsida > Fabales > Fabaceae > Inga > Inga oerstediana. The sequence goes on along the minus strand of OY723404.1, from coordinate 9,544,902 downwards.
ATTAAAATTTTAAGAAAATAAAACTCACTACACAAATGACACTAATTAGCAAAACTAAAAGTAAATTATTAGTTCTATCTAATAAAAAGGAAAATTTCATTACTTCTTCGTTGTCAATAATTTTAGAAGTTGTGGCTTGATAAAACATATTAATAAGGGTTAATATAACTTTTGGTCCCTGAAGTTTAATCCAATTTTGGTTTTGGTCCCTCGATCAAGTTTAAAATCAATAGTTTTGGACGAAGTTTAACCCTTGGTCCCTCAAGTTTGCAATTTTTGGTTTTGGTCCCTCAAGTTTACTCCATTTATAATTGTTGGTCCCTCAAATTTGAGAAGGACTTGGTGGAAAATTGAACCGAACCGGAAACAATCAAGTCCTTTCAAATTTGAGGGACCAAAACCACCGATTTTGAACTTGAGGGACCAAAACCAAAATTGAATCAAACTTCAGGGACCAAAAGTTATATTAACCCTGTTAACAATTATATGTTTGTGTCTTCTTCTGTTTCTATTAGCTAGATTTTAGCTCACCCATGATCGAAAAGCTTTTTGTCAGAAAGTATTGAACCAAATGTCATGAAATGTAGTAAAAAAATTTCGGATCATTTATAAAAACTAGAAACTGAAAACAAGATCAGTACCTCCTTCTTGGATTGATGAGGTCACAGCTTCTAGAGCTTGTGAAGGTGATGGATTAATAGCTACATAAACAAGTAAGATAGAATTCAGGAAAAAGGATGATTCATATTTTGTGGGAAAATTCTTTATTCTAAAATCAGTACCTATATTGTCAACCATTGAAGAGCTTAGTACATTTTGAGCAACTGGAACTAAGGCCTTCTCTGAGGTCTTGTACATATCCTGATTCCTAATATCTGAATGTAATTTTTCTAGTAGATTTTAGTTAATTTAAAAGAAAAATAGATTATTAGTTAATCAAAAGAGTATAGTAACAAAGACAAATTAAACTGAACAAAACTGTTTCAAACATAACAATAATATATAATGTGCTTCACAGAAAATTAAATGAGATTAGAACATGTATCCTGAACTATGCTAAGGCTTAAAGTGCCTTGATGAATAGTGTGAACCAAGGGCCTCTCAAAGGTTTCATCTTAAGTTCCAAGAGCTACACCAGAAAAGTAAAAAAAGTAACAAAAATTCAATGCACACAACAGAAGTTTTACATCATAAATTAACTTACGAGTCATGACACAAAATAAAGCAGTTTAATATCATTTGCGGCAAATTGGAACCACATAATAAGATTAGAACCTGTTTCTTGAACTGAGGTATGAGTTAATGTAACAGCTTCAACGAATGGTATTTCAATGGTCTCTTTCATCTCTTTAGTTTCAATGGCTGAACATACAAATTTCACCCAAAAAAAAAGAAAAAATATATATTACAAGGTTTGGTAAATTAAAACTGCATATTCTTCTTCAAAAACTTAAAATGAAAAAATTGAATTGAGCATCTGAACGAGAACTCCCTTAATAGTTTCATACATCTCTTCCATCTCTTCTCCTGTCCTGGCTTTTTTTTGTTTTAATTTTATAAAAAAAAATCCAGGTGGAGCTGAGTTGTAAGCCATTTTTGCCATATGGATGACTCATAATTAATTGAAGGATAATGATATAAAAGTTAAAAGATTAAAGATAAAGAATTGAGTCATAAGCGAGTTTAAAGTTCAGAGACTGAATCGCATGAAGTCATAGTTGATGGATTGAGTTATAAATGAGCTAACTGGAGCACTAAAAGATTAATTTTCCCTTAAAAAATGAGAGAATATTTTTTTTTGTGTTTGCAAAATAAGAATGAGTTACTTCCTCCCAAATAAAAAAAAAAAATATTATTGCATAACAAGATCAATACCTACAGCAACTTTTGCATGACTTAATGTGGATTGACTAGCTTGGTCCAGGGGCATCTCAACAATTTCACATATCTTTCGAGTGTCAACACCTAAATAAATAAATATAGAAAATGACAATGTTGTAGCAATAATAAAATAAGGTTAACTTGAGAGCTGTAATATAAAAAAAAACCACTAGAATCTAAATGGAGCGGTAAATAATTAGTTATGAATAAAAGAAGAATACACAACACAGTCTTAATTATTACCTGCATGTGGAATATTAAGAACTTTTTGTGTTTCTTGCTTCCTTGGATCAACAATCTCATGAGCCTCTGATTCTGCCACACGCTTCTCAAAGACTAATGCTCTGCTAGTACCCACACTCTTTTGATACGTTGGACTACTTTGTATAATACTTGAAGATTCTATGTAATCACCTTCAAATATCAAAAGATGCTTCCAAATGTCAAAAGACAAGAAGTCATGAGGCCTTCTTTCACTAGTATATTTGAGTTGGCATAGTAGAAGGATATTGTAGTTGATTAAGCAAAAGAAGACAACAACAATGTCATTTACCACAAAAAGGGTCATTTAAAGTCATTTATGACAAAGTTAAGATAACAAAATAATACCAATAAATACTTTTTAGATTGTGATAGGACTTGATATGCTTTTTAAAAGGCTGAATTAAGGGCATCTGATCAATAGTCTCGTATGTCTCTTGAATCCGTATTATTGAATAAAAGAGTAAAAAAAAGTCCAAGTAGATACAATGACACAATACAATTATTAAGTAAAACATAAAATTAAATTTAAATATTTGACAAGAGACTTTAACAAAATAAAAATAATTGATCTTCCGTCTAACATGTGAAAGAAATGTAACTTCCTTTGCTGCAAGTAATAATAATGATGGTGAAGATATGGTTAAACAAACTCTCGCTAAATGGGAACTTTTAAGTTAGTGATTCTTCTGTTGGTGATTTTATTTCCCATAATAGCAAAAAATAACAATTTCTATAATAGTCATTCATAATCTTTAAGAAAGCAATTTTGAGAATTTGTGACGTGTTAAAATAATATCAGTACCTGCATCATAAACTCCTGTGACTTTAGCAGCTTCAACCGATGACCTTTCAATGTTCTCACCCATTTCTTGAGTTCCCCTAGCTAAACCTATTAGTTCAAAAAAATGCAAGAGTAAATACAATGATACAACATTTTAACAAAATAAAAATATATTACTCCTGAAAACTGCAAAAAATAAAAAAAGAAAGGAAGAAGGAAAGAAAAACATGACTCTCTTTATTGTTGACTGTTGTGGCTTGCTTAAACAGATTCTTGCTAGATTGAGTCTTTGAGTATTGGGATTCTTCGAGTAGTTTTCAATTCCCATAACAGCATATTAGAATCATTAATTAATAAAAAATGCAGAGCTTTGTTCCGCGCATTCCTTGAATCTAAACAATGCAACATGATTTTTGCAAGATATAATGACTTGCCTTCCTTTAAAACAAAAAAAAAAAAAGGAGTACTATAACAAGATCAAAATCTACTAGATGATTTCAGATTATAAAATCAGAATTCAAAGTATTTGAGCCCAAAAAAAAACAGAACATTAATCGAGCTAGTCAATAATGATAACAAAGTGTCATCACCAATCATTCTATTGAATAAAAAGAATCAGCCACTAAATATAGAAAGGATAGTGATAGTGATGAATACTAAGATACTCAAACCTGTGAAAGAAATTAAGGTCGACGTTTAAAAAATGTCTGATTATTTATGGAAAATTGAAGAAAGAAAGACAATCTCACTACCTGTATCTTGAATTGTAGAAGTGTTGGAGGCATTTTGAGTAACTTGAGCCAGAGGCCTCTCAGTACCTGATGAAGCTTCATTCTTCTGTGCATCTTGCTTCCCAATATCTGCAATCTGATTAGGCTTGGATTCTCCTACTTGCTCCTTGGAGCTTGATGCTTCAGTAGAATCCATATTTAAGTTTTCATTTGTCTGTATTTAAGTTTTACATATTTTTTCAGTCAATCATATTTTGTTACTGAAAAATACTATCTAAATTTAGTTCTTTTGCTTTTACATATGGAGGTTGAGACAGAGACATGAAAAACAAGAATACCAAAGGAGTGCCAATCATCATAGAATTTACTCCTACTTTATAGCATACGTACCTTTTCTAGGAACAAATGATTGATAGTGGTGTTAAGGTCCCCTTTCCAGCGGTTTTTCCCATTTTCCACTTCAACTAATTTCAGAAATGGGGCCACAGTGATTCCATATGAGAAATTTTGCATTTTGTGGCATCCTGTTACTTTCAATGTCACCAAAGATGGGAATATGAAGGTGTGCTTCCCAAAGCAAAAGCTTTTGAAACGTGGTAGACAAGTTAGTTCCAAATACTTCAAGCTTTTAAATATGATTTCTTCTTCTGGTCCTCCTTCATCACTCATCACAACCTCCTCTAGCATCTTACAATTTCTAGCTGTCATGTGTGTGAGGTGGACGAGACTTTTAGCAGTGAAAGGTGACATGAAGTCCATCATGCCATTGCAATCCGCCACTTCCAAGGTAATTAAATTTGTGAAAGATGTCAAAGTTGGTGCCAATCTTAGTAACCTACAACATTCATATACCCTCAAATCTTCAAGGTTTGGAACAAGGGTATCTAATGCAGAGTTATCATTCCATATATGCTCAAGCTTCTCCAATAAAAATAGCCACAAGTTTTTAATTTGTGGGGGACTTTGAATACTACAATGACCAATTTCTTCCGAAGTAAAGAGTGCTTTAAAATAACTGCAACGCACTAGAAGTGTGGTTGTGGCTGGGAATTTTTGGATCAAATCATTTAAAAACTTTATTGGAGTTTCCTGAAAATATTGCAAACGAAGTATTTCTATCCTTTGAAAGAGTTTTTTCTCATAGTTTCCATTCAATATCCTCATAGCATCCTTTTCAGTTAGCGATATCTCCACCAAGTTTTCTGGTACCTAGAAAAACAAAATAGTTTGTTTATTTCATCATATAATCAACTAACAAGTTAACAAAATTGATTTCTTTGCAAAACACATGTATAATTATAGTGAGTATATATTTATTAATCACATATATAATTATAATATATGTGTCTATTAGATTGTCTCAACCATCGTTTTGTTTAAAAAGAATTAATTTACAAACAGATAAATAACTAGAAAAAGAGGGTGTGCATACCTTTTCAATGTGAAACAAAGCTTGTTGGATTGGCAAGTCGCCGCAAACCCCTTTAAGTTGATAGGAATCCAAATGTTCAAATGCAAATATTTGCAATGATTCACATCGGCTAACATTTAATTCCTTCAACGACGGACACTCCAGAGTATATCTTTTTGAATAGAAATCACTGAGCTGCCTTAAATTTATTAGCCTCAAGATTCTTAGCAGAGGAAAGTGAAACTTAAGCTCCTCTAATCCTTCTTCATTTGCAACAATTTTGCCAACACCACAAGATTCAACGTTTAGCTCTTCAAGCTGCCTCAAATCTTGGCATAGTGATGATGAAAACACATATTTCAAGTTTGGGCATTCATCAACTTTCACAATCTGTAAATTCCCAAAGCTGATTATTTCTCCCGCTTCTTTGTTCCATATGTGTTTCAAATTTGGGAGCCCCAAGAGTGTTAGTTTTTTCAACCCACTAACTCCCTTTGATTCCATTGTTGTGTCATTCAATGCTTTTACATCAAATATAGCTTCTAATGCATCACACTCTGCTACTTCTAGTTCCTCCAACGTATATAATAATTGCAGTAAAATTGATGAAAAAAGTGTGTTGGATAAGAATGTACATTTACGTACCACCAGATGCTTTAAATTGCAGAATATTTTCTGCCCAACTTGGTTGTACCATATCTCTCTCAGTTCTGGATATTCAGAAATTTCCAAATGATTGAAGCTACTAAACATCACCTGTACAAATCATTATCATGGTAAGTGAAAAGACAATAAGGGCATCGAGACAGGTTAAACAATAACATTTTGCTACTATCAGTTATTACACCAATTAATTCTATTCAATGTATTAATTGACTCTTGCGTTAGATAAAAAATGTAACAAAATCATGACATAAAAAAAAAGATAAAAAAATCTAACATAAACCTAAAAACAACCTGATCTTCATTTTGTTAATTCTTTCAGTTGTTAGATATATGATGATTGTGGGTCAATAAGATACTTCCTAATATATACATCCGCGGCAAGAACAAGTAAATGAAGGCTAATAAAAGCTACATAATCAGAAAAAAATATTTACAAAAAAGTAAAGATTTTCCGACAATCATTTTTCTTTTCACATAAACAACTGGCTTTTCTGACAATTTGTCTATACTCATTTTCTCATCGTATGGCAAGGGAAAATGATTTCTGTATATAAAGAATGAATGTTTTCTCCTCTTATGCACATGAGAAATTTTTAGTCAAATCAAACGTACCATATCCGCAAACAACTTCTTTATAGTCTTGTTTATATCACCTTCCCAATACACTTTTCCATCTTCTTTTGATGATATCTTCTGAAGCTTTGGTGTGCTTGTGTCTTCCCCAGAGAAGGAGTCCATTCTTGGGCATTTGTCAACAACAACTTCCTTTAACACTGGAAGGTTTAAGAAGCAGTTGTAGGAGCAAAACCTTTTTATCTTTGGCAAACACTCAAGCTCCAAAATTTCTAAGCTGCTGAAAGCAATTTCATCTTCAGATCCCTCCTTCTCTTCTGCCACAACTTTCTCAAGTGAATTGCAGTTACTTATCTTCATTGTTGTTAATTTGACCAGACTTCTTGCAGTTGATGAGGTAATTAAATGAATCAATCCGTTGCAATTTCCCACATCTAAATATGTCAAGTGACTGAAAGTTACAGAGGAAGGCACTAGGTGCTTCAAATTAGAACATTGATCCACAATTAAGTGTTCGAGATCCTCAAGAATTGGATCTATTTGAAATCCTTCTTTACATATATGCTGGAGATCTTGCAATTGATTGAGTGTCAATGTTTTAATTCGTGTTCCTGTCTTAAATTTTCCTTTGGCATCTATAGGTATTTCTTCTTGGAATATCTCCTTGAAAGAACTCCATTCAACAAGTAGATTAGTGAGAGTGGTTATGTTTTGGAGAAACCAATAGGGAAAAGTAGGGTGGTCGCCCTCAAAATCTGACAAAAAAAGACGTTTGAGTTTGCCAAAGTGTTTCCCCAAAAATTGCCCTTGTAAAATCATACTTGCATCCTCACTATTTAGGGCCAGCACCTCCAAGTTGCAAATCACCTATATACAACAAGAGTTGATCAAATATTTTATTAAGACCAACATAAACAGATACAATATAGTGAGAAAAGAAGCAACTGACGCATAAATAGCATGCATAATCAAACCTGACCAATTTTGTAATACAGAAAATTATTATGAAGCAATGAATGCATTGACACACACACACTTATGGTGTCTAAATAAATTAAGAATTGTTTTCATAACCTTTCCTGTATATACCTCTTCAAGTGAGAAAAGAGGCTGCTCAATTGAGAGTTGGACTTTACTATCAAAAACTCTTTCTCGACTACTTGAACTTTGTGCCTTGAAGGGCTTCAATTTCAAACATCCGCGGATATCTAATTTCCTTAATATTGGACATAGTACTCTATGATTTCTAGCAAACAATCCCTCCAGTTCATATAAATTCCAAAGCACCAATGATGTTAAGTGATTGAACTCAAACTTGACAGAATTATCCGTGGGGCCTTCCTTGTCTGAAACAATTCGTTTCATGCTCCGTACAAACTTTATGGTAATATCTTCAAGTTCAATAGCTTGCATTGCAATAGAGAACGGAAAAAGGTATTCCAAGTTCTCACTGCTTTCAACACACACAAGTTGCAAATTGTGGAAATGAAGGTTTGCTTGGTCAGCATCTCTACTCCAAATTTGTTTCAGCTTTGGCAAGCCAAGTAGATGGAGTTTCTTCAATTGTGAGACTTGTGTCATTGTCTCGTCTTCACTATGGATTTCTTTGGCAGTTAATTGGAATATCTCTTCCACTAAATCACAATCGTTGACCTTTAATGTCTCTAGGTTTCCAAACGTTCCCTGCATATCAGATGGGAAAATATTCACAAGTTTCCCACAATTGCTCACCTCCAGACTCTTTAACCCCTCAAATTGAAAGTGCCATACTTTCTTCAAGCTTTTCATGTCTTTAATTACCTTTGTCTCCAAGTTTGAGAGCCGGACCTGTAATCCAATTCACTTTAATTTATGAATCCAAAATAACCAACATTATAAAGAATGATAATGAACTGAACTACACAAGAACAAATGTTTGATGTTATCAATATCAACTTAACATTTATTTCAAGCCTAATCACAGTACCTCTTCTAATGTAGTGCTGTTAATCCCCTTTGGAGCAATTATCTCCTCCATCATCTCACACTTACTGATTTCAAGGTGCTTAAGCTTTAAAAGACTTTCAACCACAGAAGATGAGAATAAATGCTTGAGGCTTCTACAATCCTCAACAGTCAAGTTAGCCAAATTGTGAATACAATTGGCTGCACAAAGGTCATCATCATCCCAAATTTTTTCGAGGTTCAATGAACTCAACTTCAGGGTCTCCAAACTAGAAAAACTAACCTGTGAACGAAAATAAAAAAGGAAAGACGACAGTTTGGTCCATATTAAAAAAGAATTAGCAACTTGGTCTCATGAATTTCATGGATAAATTACATACAGGTCTCAAAGAACTTAGCTAGGAATCATTTCTATAAGCTGTAAAAATGGTAAAATGGCTAACATTTTGTTTTAACAAAAATGGCTAATTTTCCCATCTTCGCCTTTGATCTGAGCGCGGATGGATGACTAGCTAGCTAGACCACCGCCACGAGCAAGGCAATATTATTACTAGTATTAAGGCCAGGAGGTAGTAATATTTATAGGTTTTCCAAATTTTATAAATAGATTCTTTGGAATTGAAAAATGTTTGCACTGAAAATTAATTTTAATAAGACTAAATTATATAAAATTTTCCTGAATTTTGGGTAAGTTGCATATAATTCATAACGTTTTAAAATATAAACATAACACCTAGCCCTTTGTTTCTTTATCATGGACTCATTGCTATTAAGTTACCTCTTTGATGAAAATTTGCCACATTAGATGACATTTGACATCCTATCTAGCATATTACGTAAGTTAATAATCTTGTAAAACCCTCTTGAATTTTAGGCTAATTGCAAAAAATTCCTTAAAACTATAGGAGGTTAAATTTAAATTTTAAAATGTTAGGATGTTAATTATATGTGATTGGAAAACTTTATTTCTATACGTATGAAAAATTCTTAACAATGTTTTTGTTAATTTTTTTAATAATCCAAACACAGGTTTGGATGACCTATGAGAAAAACTACATTTTTGAGCTGTAAATAAAAAAATTTTAATTGCATGATTAAGAGAAGTAAAAATTGTAAATAGTACAACATTAAAAAAATTTTGCAAGTGATTTATGAGTTAAAAAATAGAAAACGAAGGTGACAAAAAAATAGCAAACTAAGAATTGTAAAATTTAAAGATAAGTAACTTGCCCAAAAAAAATTAAAAAAAGAGCAAAATTTTAAAATGGATCTATAAAGTTTGAAAAACACGTGAAAAAAGGCATAAGTTGAAAAACATGTGGAAAAAAAGGTCAAAGGTCTAGAAGAACGTTTTAGATATTTTACTTGGGCTAAAGTTGACACTAAAGAATTTTGGGAATTGTATGTGATTTATCAAATTTGTGGGGAAAAATTACTATTTTTCCTAAATAAAATACACAACAAAATTGTATTAGCATATGATAAAAATTTTGAGAATTTCGATCAAACAATGAATAATGTGTATGATTAAAAATTTTTACGGTTTACCTCACTAGTAATTTTATGGAAATTAAAATAAAAAGTTTATTAAAAAATTTCACTAGTTTGATATTTTACTCCTAGACATATAAATTTTGTATAAAAATTACCATACATCATCAGGGTGATGGTCAAATATGATGCAGTCATTTGATTTAAATTGCAAATAAACAAATGGAAAAAAGAAGAAGAAGAAGCATACCTTACTGTCATTAAATAACGATGTGGTTGTTATGCAAGATGTGAATTCATTTGAGTAGAAATCATGGATAACTGGCAAATCACATAGACTCAAGGAACGCAGTGAATTAAACTCAATCTTTTCATCAGTAGTTATAATACTATCCGCATTTTCAATGTACAAAACCATCTGCAGTGAATTGCATTTGGAAACTTGGATCTCAACAAGTTGAGAAAGAGCTTTTACCATTAGAACAGATAAGAGATATACCAATTTGTCACAATTTTTGACTTTGATGATTGTAAGCTTGCGAAAGCAATCAACTGGAAGTGGGCCATGACATATCTTCTCTAAGTTGTTGAGATTGTGAAGTACTAGTGTTTCCAATTCTGGGAACAAGACATGAGTTTCATTCCTCTCCATTGTGTTGATAATATGCTGAACTTGGCCATTATTTTGGATATGAAGATGCTTTAGTTGAGGAAATCCTTCACCTTTCAAATCAAGAAGCACATCCGAAATTCCATCGACTTCATCTAAGTACAAGTCTTCCACTCGTTTAATCAACCCCTTAATCCCAGGTTCTGAATGTATGCTAGCGCCGAGCTTTAGCTTTAGTAACCTTGAGGTCCTTTTGTTGCTTGACCATTCCCATTTATCTCCAATGACAACCTTGTATCTCTCTAACTTGTCAAACACCATGTCCATCGACTGAATCCAATCCTCACGGATATGAATTTCTAAAGTAGTCAAACTTGTCAAACACCCAAGTTCAATGAGACTCTTAATTGAGGTGTTGCCCATATAAAGTTCTTCTATTTTGGTCAACTTGGACAAAATGTTGGGTGGCATGATCTCAATTCCAGAACTGCTCAAATCCAACATTCTTAGATGAGCCATTTGTTCTATTTCACTTGGAAACTCTTCCATGGATGAATCTAAGAAACTAAGAATTTCTAAATTTATCAAGGCACCTATTCCAGTCAAATGTTTCAAAGTGCATTTATTCAAACACAATGTTTTAAGTTTGGATAAGGAAACAAGAGATCGAGGCAATGAAGATATTATCAAGCCTGTCAAATCTAATGCTTTAAGGCTTCCCATTCCCTCAAAAAAGGAGTCTGGAATTTTCAAAGTGCAATTATCAGTGCATTGTAAATGGAAAAATTTCAAATTGGGGCAGTCTAACTTTGAAGGAAGCTCTTGCAGAAAACATGGTTTTAAGATTATCTGGGTAAACCTTTCATGAAAACCCTTGCTCAACCAATCTTGAACCTTATCATTTCTTTTCAACACAAAAACATGTTCTTTCTTATAAGCAATGGAAACAGCCACCTCACGAACAAGATCATGCATTTCAATCACATCAGTCTCACTTGCATCATCCTCAAGTAACAAACAAGATGCCTTCAATTCATGAATTATACTATATAGTCTATTTCTTGAATCTTCAACAGTATCTTTATGTTGCAGAATACCCAAACCAATTACATATTTTAATAAGTCACTAACTGACATGGATGGTCCATACACACCACAAAGCAAGAATATTTTCTTCATTTCATCATCTTTCAGTCGTTCGTAAGTAAATTCAAAAGACTTAAAAACAGTCCCATACACATCTCCATTATCAACTCTCTTTAAGTTGTCCAAGACATCCTTCCAATAACGAATATTCTTATGATATTTCAACAACTTTGCAATTGAGACAATCATAACAGGCAAACCTGCACATCTTTCAACCACTTGGGTTGCTATCTGTTTCAAGTCAGCGTCTTTAATAGCATCACCAATCATATCTTCAAACAAGCTCCATGATTCTGCATCATTTACTGCTTCAAGAGAAATTTTTTTTTGAGTCTCATTCATATCTAAAACATCTGAACGTCTAGAAGTCAACAATAATTTGCAACCCTGGTAAGTATCATTCTTTTGTGAAACATCTAAACGCTTAGAAGTCAATGATAATTTGCCTCCTTTAAGATCATCTTGCTCAGGAGGAATCCCCAACTTGTCCAAATCAATTTTCTCCCACAAGTCATCTAGTATGATAAGGACGTTTTTCTCCATTTTTATTCTTGCACACAATTGGTCGGCTCTTCCAATTGAGGTTATCTCGTCCAAGTGCTTGCCCAATTGGTATGCAATGTCATCTTGAACTCTTTGAACATCAAATGTTTGGGATATAGTTGCCATAGCCACCACATCAAACAATTTCTCATCCTTAACATGCTTGGCAATCTCTTTAGCTAGAGTGGTCTTTCCCACCCCAGGCCACCCATAAATTCCAACTTTTTTTACTTTAGGGTCAGCTAGAGATAATATAACCTCCTTCTTCAATGAGTTTCTTGACTCAAGCTTTTCACTGCCTCGAGTAGCAAAAATGAAGTTGGCATTGCTAGAAGCAAGAACATGCCCAACTCTACCATCAAACTTCCCCTTTTCCTTCAATTCAACAATGGTGGATGCCATTTTCTTTGCTTTTCTACCAAGTTGATGTCGTGATTTCAAATTAGGAAATGACCATTTCCAACACCGTACACTAGCATGAGGTTCATCTTTATCAAGTTTCTCTACTTCTTCCAAGATCTCTTCAACTCTTTTTTGCCATGTTACTACATCAGCTTCAGTCTCTCTTCCATTCCTTCTTTCTGCTTCAATGTCATGCTCGATGCGAACTTTTCTTGCCTTCAACTCCTCAAGATTTTCGTTTACCTCCTTCATATTTTTCTTGTAAAATATTACATATTCCACTTGCCTTCCAATGGGTATCACAGTTAACTCTGCTATTTTTCCAGCAATAGCACTGAAAACTTCCATTCTTGATACTTACTTCCTGAATAAAATGATAATAAATTTAATACTTGGATTGGATCAGTTCTAAAGATAATTTTGAAACCCCCCCCCCCCCCCAAAAAAAAAATAGGGACGCACACACAAATCCCACACACGTATACAATCGTTGCTTCGCTTCAACTAGTAAGAGGCAGGATGATCAATGGTAAATCTGAAATAGCTCTCAAATTGGAATTCAATTCATCAATTTAGGTTTTAAAGGGTTCAATGAATATGTATATTATTCATGTGAGTACTTATATCTCTGCTTCCCTCTTTTCTTCCCCTGAAACATGGGGCTCTACTTGCTCAATTTAATAAATATTTCTTCTTTCTTGTTTTTCAACTTGCTTTGAATTCTATGACAAGAAGAAAAAATTGAAACATTAGTTCAAGGATTTGTTTTCAAATTGGTCATTGAATCGGTTGACACATTAGTTCAAGAATCAATGTCCATACCGTATATCGAACCATAGTTGAATTGGTTATGATTAGTTTACTATAATCTTAATTTTATATCTTAAATATTACATTAGAAATGACATTTTATAAGATTTTATTTTACAATATTAAATTTATAAGATGAGATTAATCATAGGTTTACAAAATTACCCTAAAATTTTTTAATATATTCAAGAGCTCACATTCATTAGGAGAAAAAAATGATAACTCATTAGGTACTTTTAACAGGCTTATTCAAACTAAATTAGAATGATAATTTGTTTTTTTAAAAAATAGATAAATAATTAGAAATACAAAGATTATATATACATGCATATTGAAAAAGAGTTTAAGATCTAAACAAAATAAATTACCGAAGGTTGAAGAAAATGGAAAGAAATGTAACAGAGGAAGAAGGGCATAGCCATGAAAGTCCCACATTAAATATGTTAAATAGAGAAACGCAACAACCCAACCCAAATAAACCCAAAAAACAATAGGACCAAGCATAAAATTGAGCTTTTTCAGGCGAGTCTGAATAGGTCCACAGAAATCTGGGCCAAGCCTGTTTGGGTTCAGACTAAACCCGAACATCTGAACACTTTTTTTTTTTTTTTTGTGTTTTGAAAGTTCAATACTTTGCTTAATAAGCATCACAAACGAAGGTTGAGGTGGTAGATTGAGGTAGTGATGAGGATGTATGAGGAAGTAATTAAGAGTTTCCATTTCACGTTTTGTGTGTAATTATTGTCAAATTTAAATTGAATCTCTCTCTTAGTGACTTAAATGTGTTGGCTTTTACTAAATTTAGTTAGTGTTCTGTATTTCTAAATGGAAGGTTGTTCTTAATTTTCATCACCTATACCAATAGCAACTTAATGAAGTTTAACACGTCAAAGAAAAAAAGATGCAACACTGATGAGAAAAACAATTAGAAGGAAGTAAAATTACATTATATATGATAGTGTAGTTAAGTAACTCAACTATAGAGCTTAGCTGTCAATCAGATTAGTTAGGCTAGTTGGTTAATGTTGGACTTTGGGTCCAAGTCCGCCCTTGATGGGCCGGACTATTTGATTAAGGGCATAAGTTGCCTTATCAAATAATTAATCAATCAACATAAGATTGTTGCTTGGTAAATAAGTTGGCAATTAATTGTGGGATTATGATTCAGAAACAAATCTCCATGAATGAGGAATCGATTAAGAATCAATCGAATTAAATCACCAACTTGGAGAGCAAGAAAAGGGTGCACACACTGCCTAATTAGTGGTCACTCTGATCACTATAAATAGGGTGTGCATCTAGCATTGCAAACCACCCCTGCCATTAAGCTTTCTGGCAATCCCCTCTTATCTACCATCTTGCTTGTTCTAGTGCACTGTTGTGCAAACCCTGATTAGGCTCTTGTAGTCTAATCCTTGCGTGGGCCCCCAAACCCGGATCTAACTTTACCGGTACGTGCTTCTACTCTACTGCTTAATCTGTTTATTATTCCTTCATTGGCATCAGAGCCTGTTTGATCCTGTGGCTGCATTCGATATGTGTTTCTGCCATATTTTTTTTCAATATATGCATATATATATCCGAATGAGTTCACGCCTGCTTATATATATATATATATATATTTCGATTTGCGCATGTTCATATGATTCTTCTTATTCTTCCGCTGCTACTCTGTGAATCTGCATGTCCTCTGTATTAATCTATACCGCATGCAATATGAACCTGTGCCTCTCTGTCTCTCTTCGTCTCTCTCTCCGCTGCAACATTTTTGTTGTTGTTGTTCACATGTACTCACGTTTTCGCTTCTGTTTAATGACCAATACCTTGAAGCATGTCTTTTTTTTTCATTTTTTCAAAGATCAAAATTGCAAAAAGTTCTCTCTCTTCTCGTTGTTATTTTCTCTGTGAATTCATTGTTTTGTCTCTGGAAACCGTGTGACTCCAAAAACGACAACTTGAACACATAAATAAGTGCATGAGATCATAAAACGTAAGAAAAAAGGGAAAGACAGTGCTTTTTGTGTGAAACCGACGGTCACCGACAAGCTTCGAGAAATTGGGTCTTCGAAAATGTGAGCCTTGTGTGAAAAGAGGTGACGAACGTGAAGTACTCGAGGAGACGGTTCCAACGGCACCGGAATTGCTTGAAACGGAGGTCAGATGAGGGAGATATAGGGGAAGAAGCCACGCGGGTCACGACGGACCCGCCGGAGCTCAGGAAGAAGACGACCCAGGAGGGGCCAAAACGGCGTCATTTTGGCCAACCCCCCAAAACGCACCATTTCACTAAGTGAAACGGTGGCATTTCGGCCAGTGGGGGCACTGCGTTTCAATTAAGTGAAACGCAGCGTTTCGAGTCAGGGGACCCGAAACCCGATTCAAAGGACTTTGGGCTGGTCCAACCGACCCGGATCGGCCCAACTCGATTTCCAAAAAAAAATATTCAACAAAAAAAAACTTTTTTTATTCATTTAAAAAAAAATTCCTCTCTTCCCTTGACAGCGCGCCTTTGTGGCCCGTGGGACCCACCCCAAGTCCATATGGGCCAATCAAGGACATCATCGGACTCAGTGAACCGAGACAAGTCCAGTGGTTTTGACATTGTGTCAAAATGAGGTCCTTAAGGCGGCACGTAAGTGACACGCGCCACCACTCGAGAGTGGAACTTCCCAGTTTTCTATTTTTAAATGAATTTTTTAAACCAAAAACCTTCTGGTGGCGCGTACAGGGGCATTTTTGGAATTTTTTTGGCCCTAAAAATTTGTAAATTCATGTTCTTCATATTGATATATTATTTGTCTATTTTGGAAATTATTCAGAACATTTTATATACGTTTTTTAGTGTTTTTTGACCCTAAACTATTTAAAATAAGTTCTGAAAATTGTTTTTCTTTGTGATGAACGATTATTGGTCAGATATGGCTAGTATACACACTGACCAATCCTTTGATGGGGCTCCCCCTGAATATTCTCCGGCTTCTGATGATGAACAAGAGGTAAAGACCTCAAGTAGAGTTGGTAGCACCAACAAGAAGGGTCCCCCTTTGTCACAACAAGACTCCAACACACCTGACGAGGTAAAGCAAGAAGAGAAAGCAAAATTCAAATTCGATGAGTTCGAAGAGGAGGAGGTTGATAGACCAAGAACTAGTGCTCTAATCAAATCTCTTGTTGAAAAAGACGTTGATAGATATGTTCAAATCAAAAGCGTCTATGGGGTCATTTGTGAATATGGTTGACAAGTCACTAATGCCAGTGACACTGAGTTCTATGTGAAAGCTATAGTGGAATACCATGAGCAACTGACAAAGAGGGGTCATCTCCATGGCCTAGGATTTTGGAAAGACGTTTTCAAGAGAGGCATAAACAATATGGACAAAGGAGCTCATAGAGCTAAGGCTAGGAAAACATTTCTAGATTTTGGCATTGATGTACCTTGTTATTGAAACTTGATTATCCATGTTATAGTTTACTTGTTTTTGAATTTGTTTTCATTGCAACTTATATGAACCTTTCATGGAATTATTGCTTAATGAATAAATTGTTTTTTGAATTATTTATTCTACTTCCTTATGATGCTTTATTTGAGTGGGAACATATTTTTTTTCTCTTTTATGGAATTGTTTTTTTTCCTAAAAAAATATGGGGATATGTTTGAATAAGAATAGAAATTAATAATAATGAGCTGTGAACTAGAATGAGTGGGACGGGGGTCAACCCAGTTGATTCCTAAACATGAAGCTAGCAAACTCTCATCCTATTAATTTCTACTCTTACTTAAACAAAGAGATAGTGTTTCAAAATGAAATTGCATACCTAATGAAAATGCATGTCTATATGACAGAAAAATGGCTCAAATGACAAGCAAAACTTTTGTTGCTAATCTCGTTCGAGGAGACAAGCTGCATGGTGAGAACTTCGGCATGTGGTGCCGTAAGATCTCATATGTCTAGGAGGAACAAGATGTCATGGACGTCTTGACCAATGTGCTTCCGCAACCCGATGCTAATGCATCACAAAGGGAACAGGATACTTTTGCAACCTGGAAAAGGAAGGATACCATCGCTCGGATCACAATGCTTGCGGCAATGACCTACAATGTGATATGTCAATTTGAAGGACATGTCACTGCCTCTGCCATGTGGACAGCGCTAAAAGAAGAGTTTGATGGTACTTCTGATGCAAGACTCAGGAGAATCACTGTCAAGCTTGACAATTATAAGCTGGGTCCAAACACTACCATAAGGCAGCATTTAAGGAAAATGCAGAATATGATAAGGGAACTTATCGAGGCAGGAGGAACCCTTTCTGAAGCACAGCAAGTGCAAGCTGTTGTAAGTTCACTCCCTGCAAGTTGGGATCACATGAAGCACACCATAACTCACAACAACACCATCAAGACTTTTGCTGACATTGCTCGTCACATCCAATTAGAGGATGACCGTATGTACGGTGCAAAGACCAATGGTCAAGCACTCTTAACTGAAGAAAAAGGAGCTTCATCCCAGAAGCGAAAGCCCAATAAAGGCAAGGGACCCCAAAAGAATAAGGGGAACCCAAGGGCAAAGAAGGATAAGAATACCTGCAAGAAGAACAAGAAACTTGCAAAGAAGCGAGACCTTTCCAAGGTCAAGTGCTACTCTTGTGAAAAGAAAGGCCATTTTACAAAAGATTGCCCTGAGAAGAAAAAGGTACTATGTGATAATCCTTCTCATTTTTCTTTTGTTTCTAGTACTGCCTTTATAGCTGAGGCTAATCCTGTGTAGGTTGTAGATCAAGGGCCACAGACCATGTTAGCAGAGATCGTGGGAACTTCACGGAGTTTCGCAGGCTACCAACTAGAAGCAGATGGCTCTATGTTGGGAACAATGCGATGGTAGAAGTCAAAGGGATCGACACCTGTAAATTGACTTTACAAGGCGAGTGAACCCTAATTTTGCAAGATGTCCTCTACGCTTCGGAGATCCGACGAAACCTAGTGTCTGTTATTTCTTTAGTTAAATTTAGTTTTAATGTTAACTTTCATGATCAAGTTGTTGACAATTCAAATGGGACCGATTATTTCGGATTTGGTTGTATTTCGGATGGTTTCTTTGTTTTAATGAATTATGATTTTAATTCTAGTCAATGCTATGCGATTTCATCTAATGATAATTACGATACATGGCAGGCTAGATTAGGACACATTAGTCAAGAACGCATGACCAAACTAGCAAATGAAGGATTGCTAGGAGAAGTGTCAAAAAAGGAAATGTCTCTATGTGAGCATTGCCTTGCTGGCAAAAGCACAAGGAAACCCTTCGGAAAGGCAACTAGAGCATAACATCCTCTTAAACTGATACACCCGGATATCTGCGGACCTATGAGTGTGAGGGCACGACATGGAGCGTGGTACTTCATTACATTTATCGACGATTTTTCACGATATGGACATGTATACTTGATCTCTCATAAGTCTGAAGCTTTAGAATGCTTCAGGAAGTACCTTAATCTAGTTGAAAATCAACTAAATTGCAAGGTTAAAGCCTTGAGAATTGATAGAGGTCGAGAATACCTCTCAGAATAGTTCAAAACGCTTTGTGATAAAAAAGGGATTGTTAGACAATTGACCATCCCTGGCACTCCTCAACAAAATGGGGTGGCCGAGAGAAGAAATAGAACACTTCTCGATATGGTTAGGTCAATGATGTCACAAGCTGAACTACCAATTTCATATTGGAACGATGCACTGTTGACTGCGACATTCATACTTAACCGAGTGCCTTCCAAATCAGTCACTTCTACGCCTTATAAGCTGTGGACAGGCCATAAATCGGATCTAAGTGTCTTACGACTATGGGGATCGGCGGCCTATATACACAATTCATCTCACAAACATGGAAAGTTGGGACCTCGAGGCAAGAAATGTATCTTTATAAGATACTCTGAGCAATCAAAAGAATATGTCTTCATTGGTGAAAATGAGGACGGCTCAATGACTGAGGTAGAGTCAAGGGACACAGTGTTCCTAGAAGCAGATTTTCCTCGTAGAGAAAGCCTTAACCAAACAGAAACTTTATATAAGAGTGAGGAAGTTGAAGGAATCCCTCAGATCATTGACCCGAGTAGGAGAAATGAGTCATTTTCACAACATGGAAATGATAATCAAGCACAGGAAGAGAATCCTGGAGAACTCCCACCTCGGAGAAGCCAAAGGAATAGAATTCCTAAAAGACACTTCTCCGTTGAAGGGGAAGTACTCATTGTCAATCCAGAAGACAATGAGGAAGATCTGAAAAGTGTCAAAGAAGCGCTAACCGGACCTGCTAAGGAAATATGGCAAAAGGCCTTAGAAGAGGAAATGAATTCCATGAAAGCTAACCAAGTTTGGGAATTGGTTGACCTGCCACCAGGCCAAAAGGCAATTGGGAACAAATGGGTTCTCAAATATAAAAGAAAGGCAGATGGATCAATTGATAAACCCAAAGCACGCTTGGTGGCTAAGGGGTACACCCAACGAGAAGGGATAGATTATGAAGATACCTTCTCGCCAGTGGTACGTTTTAACTCAATAAGACTTATACTCGCCATAGTGGCAAGTATGGACTTGGAGTTACATCAAATGGATGTAAAAACCTCATTCCTTAATGGAAAACTAGATGAAGAGATATATATGGAGCAGCCTGAGGGCTTCATAGAAAAGGGAAGTGAACAAAAGGTTTGCAAACTCCTAAGGTCCATCTACGGACTGAAACAATCATCTAGACAGTGGTATCTAAGATTTCAAGAGGCAGTGACTTCATTCAACTTTGAGATGATCGAAGAAGACCAATGTGTCTACATAAAGCGGTTTGGAGATGATTTTGTGATCTTGTCTCTTTATGTAGATGATATACTCCTGGCCGGAACGAGTCTTAAGGTAATCAAAACAATCAAGGATTGGTTATCCTTGAACTTTGAAATGAAAGACATGGGCAAAGCAGAATATATCTTGGGAGTCAAGATAAAGAGGAATGGGTCAAAAAGATTGCTATCCTTGTCACAAAAGGCATATATAGCAAAGATCTTAGAACGATTCAATGTGAGAGACTGCAAGCCTATGGATACCCCTGTGGTTAAAGGACACCACCTCAGCACGGACATGTGTCCCATAGAAGAATCTGAAATAAAGTGCATGAAATGAGTCCCGTACTTGAGTGCAGTTGGAAGCTTGATGTACGCTATGCTCTGTACTAGACTAGACATATGCTTCGCAGTCAAACTTGTGAGACGTTTTCAATCCAACCCTGGAGTAAAGCATTAGGAAGCTGTGAAAAGAATCATGAGGTACCTGAAGGGAACCATGGATTACGAGCCATGTTACCAAGGTAGAGATATGCATCTAATAGGATACTCTGACGCTGACTGGGCGGGAGATATAGATGAACGACACTCCACCTCAAGATACGCGTACCTCCTAAACAATGGGGTAATTTCCTGGAGCAGCAAGAAACAGACCTGTGTGGCTCTATCGTCCATGGAATCTGAATACATAGCTTGTTCTGCCGCTGTTTAAGAAGCTGTATGGCTTAAGATATTTCTAGAACGTCTAGGAATGAAAGGCAGAAAGGAGGGTCCTATTCTGATACATTGCGATAGTCAAGCCGCAATAGCCTATGCTAAGGACCCTAAGGATCATAGTAGGACAAAGCACATAGACATTAAATATCATTTTGTAAGAGACATGATCACTAAGAAACAAGTGACCTCTCAATACCTTTATACTCATAAGATGTTAGCTGATCCCCTTACAAAGCCCATTGCCAGAAACCCTTTTGTTAAACATATAAATGCTTTGGGCATGCGTAGAATGTAATGTATTAAACGTTGCAATAAAATGATGCATTTTCAGTTTTTTCAAATATATTGTGTATATATTAATGCATAGGCACGAGGTATGCAATTCCATATGTCGTACAAGTCAGGAAGGTTGGTTCACTCATACGAACAACTGTCTTCCCATGATTTGCAGGGGCGTGGGATGATAAGACGAGCAAATGATCACCATGAGATGGGTAAGGAAGATCATTACGCTTGAGTCGCCTCAGTTGAACTGAGATGAGATCCGCATGTATACATACGTCATGGATCAAGGCATAATTACAAAGGATGTATCATCAGACCTATAGCCAGGCAAAGGACTTTCTTTTACAAATGAGGTTTCAAAAGGGAATGATTGTAAAAGTGAAGTTCTGGTTCCAATGCTGAGTGCATTTGAACTAAAGTCTGTACGATGAAAGATAAAGGTAAAATCGACGTACACCATTGCAAAATCACCGTAGCATGCAATTCATACTGCATGTGCTTGAGAGAATGACTGCAATATGGGACGTAGGTGACAGATCCCTGGTTCACTACGGTGTGAGTCCCAGGAAGGAGAAATCCTTTAAACGATGCCCTCAGGACTTAGGCAGGCATCCTGAAAGCCTGACTTGGGGCCAACTACTTTGGCTGAAGCTTTATGATCACGTACGATTCAATCAGACAACTAAAAGCTAGGAAAGCGACCAAGTCGGGAAAGATCAATGTTTCTAGTAAAAAAAGGAAGGTCTATCTTGAAGTACACCTTTTGCGGTGGCATCTGTGACATGTCCCTTACAGGTTATGAGAAAAACCAGTAAGTGTGGATACCACGCGCATAGTAGGCAATCTGGGTCAAGTTCAGAAACAAGAGAAACTATGACTCAAGAGGGATCAGATATGCCATGAGTTGAGCGTATGAACAGACCTAGGGCATATGAGGCAACAATTTACAGGTTCACAAAGGGTGTCCTTGGATGCTGATCCGATATCAAGGATTTCTAGTATCACAAGCACCAAAGGTTCTGAAGATGTTGTGCCCACGCAGTCACGGCAGACACCAAGTATGAAACAAGAAGAAGATATAGTCGCATGATGGGTGGCCCATCACGAGTGGGAGATGTTGGACTTTGGGTCCAAGTCCTCCCTTGATGGGCCGAACTATTTGATTAAGGGCATAAGTTGCCTTATCAAATAATTAATCAATCAACATAAGATCGTTGCTTGGTAAATAAGTTGGCAATTAATTGTGGGATTATGATTCAGAAACAAATCTCCATGATTGAGGAATCGATTGAGAATCAATCGAATTAAATCACCAACTTAGAGAGCAAGAAAAGGGTGCACACACTGCCTAACTAGTGGTTACTCTGATCACTATAAATAGGGTGTGCGTCTAGCATTGCAAACCACCCCTGCCATTGAGCTTTCTGGCAATCCCCTCTTATCTACCATCTTGCTTGTTCTAGTGCACTGCTATGCAAACCCTGATTAGGCTTTTGTAGTCTAATCCTTGCGTGGGCCCCCAAACCCGGATCCGACTTTACCGGTACGTGCTTCTACTCTACTGCTTAATATGTTTATTATTCCTTCAGTTAAAATATAACCACTTTAGTTAAGCTTAGGTAGAAGATCACACACAGATGTTTTCTATATCATGTATCTACTGTACAGAAGTGAAGCGTCAATAATATACACAACTTCTCTCTCCCCCCTCTCTCTGTGTGAATACCTTTATCATATCAAAGCCTTCAAATTCTGAGATCATGCCATCGTCTTCAACTAGCCACTCTTCCTCTCCTATTCAATCGACAAAGGACATGATAACCTTTTCACAACTTGTGTCTGTGAAGTTAGATGAGAGTAATTTTTTGATTTGGAAACACCAAGTACTGTTGGTGATTGGCGATTATGATCTTTGAAGCTGCATTGATAAATCCCACAAGGCTCAGCCGAAATACCTTACGAATGATTAAGATCCTGAGAGCTTTCATCTTAATCTGTCATATCATGCTTGGGAGCGTCAAGATCAGCTTCTTGCCTCTTGGATTTCGTGCTCAATGTCGGAAGCCATGCTGATAAGAGCTAAATATATGTATATCTTTTGGTGATTAACCTTAAGCTTTTGTGGGATTTGATTAACTATTTTGGGCATAATTTGGTATTAATGTGAGATTTAAGTGCAAAGGTAATTTGGAAATTAAATTGGCTAAATTGATATATTTTAAGTAATATTTGTCATTCCCATTATTAATTAATTGTAAACATATGATATTACCTTTGTCCATCTCATAAATGTAGGTGATGACATAATACATTGAAGCTTAATGGAGGGCAAATATGAAATTATAAGTGCAGATTTTATTCCTTATTTTCTGATATCAATGCACATGAGAAAGGGGTATAGGTAGTGTTTGGAAGAGGCTCTCATGTTTTAATCTTCACCTTTGGATTTGACTTACTTCTCTATAATCCAAACACAACCTTGTACCTTATATTCACCCAAATCAGATCGCGCAAGAGGTGTAGAGCGGACGTTCAGCATTTTGAGAATTCACGTTTTTCAGCATTTCTTCATCTCATGCGGACGGAGCTTTTGGGGGGGGTCAACACTCGTTTTTTCCATCCATTTTCTCCATTCCCATTCGATCTTTATTCATTCCCACGGACCACCACTTCTCCTCCTCCTTCCACTTCCATCGATTAAATCCCTCCCTTCTCTGTTTTCTCGCATCTGAACGCAACAAGACAGTCAAGAGGTCTAGAGGAGTTGATTTTTTGAATCATGAGCAGTTAGACTCTTTTGTCCGATAGTGATGGTGAAGCTAACCTGAGTCCTTGAGCAACTAGGGGAATTCTTTGTATCATAATTTCATCTTCCACTTTACGTATATGCAGATTATGATTTTAGGTTGCTAGAGTTTATGATTTGTGTATATGGCTGAGGATTTAATCGGTGATGTAATCTGGATGATGATACTTGTGCTAGATTTGTACTTGTGGATTATAATTGGACTATAGCTCTCTTTTGTTATTCAATTTCTTTCCTCTATTCTCTTGAAATAAATTGCTTGCTAGGTTTCTAGGAATTAATTAGTGGTAGAGAGGATCTCTTATGAATTTAGCATGAGCTAAGTACTTAAAATACTCCTAATTGATAATTGAGTCTAAGTTTAGATATAATTAAGAAGTTGGGAGTATTGATTAGTAAGGGTTCTTGCTAGTCTTTGTGCTTAGTTAAGATAAGAACTTGGAAATAAAATTGGACAAGGATGGTTAGTGGACTCATTCACTAAGACATTCATCTCATATATTTACACCCACTCACTCACTTTATACATTGAAAAATTCATAAACAAGTAGCTCTTTAGTTTAATTAGATAGATGAAACTCACATCCCATACTCATAGGTTAATTTGTTATTTACACTAGATTACTTAGAAACTAAATATAGGCTCCACGTAGAGATCGACCTAGGTTAATTGCCTTATATTGCATTTAGCTTAGTTTTATTTGATAGCCCCACGATATGGCTCTTCACATGCTCACCAGAGTCATCGGCTGTGAAATCGACTTGTAGATCTAGGAGAAAATCCTTGCTCACTAAGCCTTTCAAACAAAGGCTAAGGTTCGTCAACTCAAATCTCAGATAAAGAACACTAAAAAAGGCCATCTGTCGGCGAATGAGTTCTTGTTGAAAATAAAGAGCATTACCGATGCTCTCACAGGAATTGGACATCCAATTAGCGACTCTAACCATATTGAGGTGATCTTCAATGGTTTCTCTGAGGAGTATGATCCATGGATCACTGCCTTGGCAACAAGATCCAATCCTTATACCATTGATGAGATTGAATCTCTGCTAAGAAGCTCGAATTGAAAAGAACTAAATGAGTTCTATTACTGTTGTTGCAAATCTAACACATACTAAACCTCTGACTAGAGGTGGTGGTCGATATAGTCACTGTCGTGGACGTTCCTACACTTATGGTACGTCTTCTTCTAAATCTTCCTTTTCTAGTGATCAATCAGATGTGCAATGCCAATTGTGTCATAAGAATAGGCACACAGCTTGTGATTGCTAGCATCGCTTTGATGAATCCTTTAAAGGCTTATCTCTATCTGGTAAGCACTCCAAGAATGATATGAGTGCACTGATTGCCACCCCTAAATGTGTTGGTGATCCTAATTGGTACCTAGACTGTACAGCAACAACTCACTTTACTCGTGATGATACAAGCATCACTGATAAATCAGGTGATAAACTTGTTGATCGTATTTACATTAGTAATGGTAAAAGCTTGTTAGTTCATTGCACTGGCTCTTCTACCTCTGTTCTTCCTAATTCTTAGTTTCATCTTACGCTGAAAGATGTTCTTCATGCCCCTGACATATCCAAAAGCTTCTCAGTATTACGAAATTGTGTCTTGATAATGACATATGAATTGCCTTCTATTCAAATGTTTGTGTGATTAAGGATTTGTAAACTAATCAGCTTCTCTACCAAGGAAGTTCAGAAACATCTTCTCCTGCACATTGTCAGGTGGCACCAACACCTGTTAACCGAATCGTGACAAGGTCTATGAATGGCATCTACAAGCCTCTTGCTGTTAAGACTGAACCTAGTACTGTTATAGGAGCACTTCAATCTCTGACATTAAAGAGGGCTATGGATGAGGAGTATGATGCTCTTCTTAAGAATAAGACATGGCATTTGGTTCCTCTACCTCCTAATAGACAAGCTATTGGTTGTAAGTGGGTTTGGAAAAGGAAAACCAATCTTGATGGGAGCACTGCCAATTTCAAAGCCTAGTTGGTAACTAAGGGCTTTCATAAAAGGGAAGGTTTCGATTTCAATGAAACATTCAGTCCAGTTGTTAAACCTATTACCATTTGTACCGTTCTCTCTATTGTAGTTAACCAAAAGTGGCATTTCAAACAAATTGATGTTAACAATGCCTTTTTGAATGGCACACTTCATGAAGAGGTTTACATGTAGTAACCTATAGGATATGAAGATAGCAACAAGAGTCTAGTATGCATACTTGATAAGGCATTTTATGGTTTAAAACAAGCTCTTAGAGCTTGATTTGAAAAACTGTCTTTGATATTGTTCACCTTATTACGAGGGTGAGGCCCTTTAACCAACAGATTGTTGGTTGTTACAAAACTTTCATATTGTGTTTGTTTTTTAGTTTTTGTTGGTTTTCTTACCTTTTCTTTTCTTTTCCTAAGCACATATATTATCCCATTGAAAGAAATCCTATTTGACTCACTATTGGGCACTAAATATAGGCACATCTTTTAGCAAGGATTCCAGCCTCAGGTCGCTACATTATAAGGGATTAGCCCCTTCCGTTAGACTCCGACACATATTGATTTCCTTTTCTTATTTTCCTTGTCCTCCTTGTTGGTCATTTATATTTGGGCTTTCGGGCTAGCCTGAACAGGCCCAAAAATCCAAAGTATTGTAGCCTAACTTGGCTTTTTTGGGCTTCTTTGTATGTTTCTAACCCCGAATAAGCCTTAATTATCTTGTCTCATGCCTGAGTGGTAAGGCTAAGTTGTAATATCATAAAAGTACATCTCATATATCCAAGGGATAAAGTTTGTAATTTTCTATTTTGCCTCTTTTTGGATTAACTCCACCTATGTTTTATAGCCAATCCCAAGCCCGGATAAAGGAGCAGAGTTGTGTTAGGTCATCGACAACCAACATAAAACTCTGTCGAATCTTTATGAACATGTATCAATGAAAAAATTGTGCTAATGCTTGGTCATTTCTCATAAGTGAAGTGTTGTATGGCTCGAGTAAAGTGAGAAATGAGTGAGAGCCATCGCACTGTCGCCTTGGTGTAGTGTTAAATGAGCAAGGGCTACCACACTCTTCTAAACGGAGGAGGCTAAAGAAGCTAGTTCATGCAAGCAACATTAGATTTGGCATTTGGAACGTTGGGACCCTATATGGCAATCCCGAGAGGTTATTGGAATTATGGAAAAGAGAAAGATTAACATCTTATGCCTTTAGGAAACTAAATGGGTTGGAAAACATTCTTGGGAACGTGATGGTTTTAAGTTTTGGTATCCAAGTAAAGTGGGTACAAGGAATAATGTTGGTATCCTCATTGATAAAGAGTGGAGAAGTAATATGGTAGAAGTTAAAAAGATTAAAGACAGAATCATTTTAGTAAGAATGATTGTTGGAAAGGAGACCATGAATTTTAGTAGTGCTTATGTACCGCAAGTAAGGGCAGAAGCATACCTTAAGGAAAAATTCTGGGAAGATATAGAGGGTCTGGTTCAAAGCATACCTCTCGTTAAAAATATTTTTATTGGTAGGTATCTTAATGGACATGTTGGTAAGGCGGGAGGACAGTATGTAGAAGCCCATGGTGGCTTTGGCTTTGGAGTGCTTAATAGTTAAAGACAATATATAATTGATTTCTCTCTTGCATACAATTTTAATATTGTCAACACTTATTCAAAGCATATCTCTCATTAAAAATATTTTTATTGGTAGGTATCTTAATTGACATATTGGTAAGGCGGCAGGACAGTATGTAGAGGCTCATAGTGGCTTTGGCTTTGGAGTGCTTAATAGTGAAAGACAATCTATAATCGATTTCTCTCTTGCATACAATTTTAAGATTGTCAACACTTGCTTTAAGAAGAGGGAGGAACATCTCATTACATACAAGAGTGGTGCCTCTAGGTCATAGATTGACTTCTTTTTTTGTAAGAAACCCAGACAAAAGACTTTGTAGTGATTGCAAAGTAGTTCCTAGGGATGGCATAACTACACAACATACGATCTAGGTCCTTGAAGTGCGTATGAAATATAGAAAACAAAAATGCTGACAAGTTTTAAACCCAAGGATCAAGTGGTAACAGTTAAAGGGGGGAGAAGAGAGATTTTCTAGACAACTCTTTTAGAGGAAGGAGTTTAGGAGTCATAATGAAATGCTAACACAATGTGGAAGGAAATGGCTCAGATGGTTCAAAAGGCTGCTAAAAATATCTTGGAAGAACCTAAAGGCTATGGCCTTCGAGAGAAGGAGAATTGGTGGTAGGATAAGAATGTGCAAGAGAAAGTAAAGAATAAGAGAGATTGTTTTAAAGCCATACACTTGTGCAACAACGATGAAAATTGGTAAAGGCACTGTGTGGCTAAAAAGGAGACTAAGAAAACAATGAGTAAAGCTTGCTCAAAAGCTTTTGAGGAGTTTTATAAGGAGTTATGGACAAAGTCTAGGGAAAGAAAGATTTACAAGATTGCAAAGAATAGGGAGAGAAAAAAGAGAGATTTAGATCAAGTAAGGTGTATAAAGGATGCAAAAGGCAAAATCTTGGTTTCTGACGAAGATATTAGAGATAGATGGGAGGCCTACTTCTACAAGTTGTTCAATGATGGAGGTGGAGGTTCAACTTGTAAGTTTGAGGATTTGCCAATTAGAGAAGGTGAACAAATTTTGGTGTTCTACCGCAGGATCCGCGTTAGCGAGGTTAAGGAAGCTCTTAAGAAAATGGACAATCGTAAAGCCATTGGACGGTATCCTTATTGAAGTTTGGAAGTGTTTAGGTGAGAAAGGAGTGTTTTGGCTTATTAAGGTTTTTAATGAGATTTTATAAACTAAGTAAATGCTAGATGATTGGAGGAAAAGAACTTTAGTCCCTATTTATAAGAATAAAGGGGATATTAAGAATTGTGCTAGCTACAGAAGAATAAAGCTTATGAGCCACACAATGAAATTGTGGGAAAAGGTGATTGAACATAGATTGAGATTGGAGACTTGCATTTCGGAGAACCAATTTGGATTCATACTGGGAAGATCCATAATAGAAGTGATTTATTTGTTGATGGGGTTAATAGAGCAGTATCGAAGCAAAGGAAGGGAGTTGCATATGGTTTTTATTGACTTGGAGAAAGCTTATAACCGCGTGCCGAGAGATGGACTTTGGAAAGCCTTAGAAAAGAAGGGTATGCGTGTTGTATATATTAAGGTCATACAAGATATGTATGAGGGGGTAACAACTAGTGTGAGAACATCTGGAGGTGAGATAAAGAACTTTTCTATAAAGATTGTCCTTCATCAGGGATCAGCCTTGAACCCTTATTTATTTAACTTGGTCTTAGACGTTCTAACTAAGCATATACTCAAAGAAATCCCTAAGTGCATGCTTTTTGCTGATGATATTGTACTTGTGATTGAGTCAAGATAGTAAACTAATTCTAAACTTGAGTTATGGAGAAAGACCTTAGTGTCGAAGGGTTTCTGATTGAGTAGGAGTAAGACAGAATATATGCATTGCACTTTTGATAAGAGAAGAGTAAGAAGTGATTTGGAGCTAAAAATAGAAAATCTATCACGTCATCCCACAAGTGACAAAGTTCAGATATTTGGGATCAATTTTGCAAGAAAATGGTGAAATTGATTGAGATGTGAATCATAGAATTCAAGCTGGGTGGTTTAAATAGAGAAAAGCTCTGTGATCGAAAAGTACCTGATAAAATAAAAGGAAAATTTTATCGTATTGCTATTTGGCAGCAATACTTTATGGTAGTGAATGTTGGGTTATAAAGGGACTACATGAGTACAAAGTTGGGGTTGCTAAGATAAGGATATTGAGATGGATTTGTGGTCATATAAGGAAAGATAAGATTCATAATGAAATTATAAAATGAAGGGTTAGAGTTGCACCTATTGAAAAAAATGGTAGAAAATTGTTTGAGCTAGTTTGAACATGTACAACGAAGGCCATGGGATGTGCCAGTAAGGAGGGTAGATCAAGTTGTTGGAGTCAAGTTAAAAGGGGTAGAGGAAGACCAAAGAGAACGCTTAATGAGGTTATTAAACGAGATCTCTTAATTAGTTAACAATTTATCTCGATATTTGGTTTTTGACAGAGTGTAATGGTGTCGTTTGATCCATATAGTCGATCCCACATAATGGAATTAAGGCTATGTTGTTGTTGCCTCTTTTTGGAGTGTTTGGGTGGTCCATTGTCGTATGAAATTGGTCTGATTTGACTGGTTGACCAAGATTTTGATCGGTTTGGCCAATTCTGTGCTAGTCTGGTTTTCGGTGATATACCAAACTGAGGTTCACTTCTAAGTCCAACGAATTGAACCGGTCAGTTTGGTTTGATATTCTAAACCTGAGGTCTAAATAAGTATTTTCATTCAATTGACTAGCTTTGGTCTAAATAAGTATTTTTATTCAGATTTTTTTTTTTTTTTGGTTTGCCGCTCTATAATCATATATCACGTAGGCACTAACATTAGGCCCTGAAATTGAATAATCAAGTTAGTTAGTGAAGCCACCTATCCCTTTTTTCTCAAACTTGATCGTTGCCTCTCTTCTTTAATTACACACCATTTTGTTTTCTGGGAAAGGGAATCATTGATCAGCTAAAAGAGATTCATACGAATGCCTCTGCCATTCATACTTCCCAAAAAAATTGATTCTCATTGAACTCCAAGGATTTTCAACATAGCTATTTAATAACTTCGAAAGTAGTATCCAATAACGAAGTGTAACACGTCAAAGGGAAAAAAACAGAGAAAAGATGCCACTTCGTTATAAAACCAATACTGAGAGAAACAATAAGAAGGAAGTGAAATTTACATTATATAAATACACACACACCTTACCAAATTAAAGTGGATGAGAGGCGATGTTGTGATTGTACTTCTCCTAGCGCTGTGAGTTGAAAATAAACAGATTAATTATTCAATTCATACCATTAATTATTAGTTATTTTACCTAAAATATAATATCTAGTTTTAAACTACAAACAAGATTTAATATTACGAATCAGATATTGTATTACGAAACCGGGGTACTAATAACTATCAAGAGGAAGACTCTACCTGCAACACGATTATTGATCAGCACAACTTGTCTCTCTTGAACTATATATGTAGATGAAGTAGCCTCTTTCTAAATCTCCAAGGCAACGATTTTCTCTTCTTTTTTTTTTTTTTTGGTTAGATTTTTACACACAACTGATCACAATGAAAAAAAACAGACTTTGTTCAAACTGGACACCGACTTGAAAAAAAAAAAAACACAATGTTTTATATGTAAACTTAAGAGGAAGAAAGAAAACCTCGAAGGGAGATTTTATTATTTAAAGGTTTTTACGGGCATATGATTGACGAGAACACAACAGAGATTAAGTAGAAAAATGACAAATTTTTTTAAAAGAAAAATATCTCGTTAGCCGAAAACAGCAAAACAAGTTTTATCTGAAAACTGGGAAGAACAAGGAGTGAATAGATATATGGTAGACACAATAACTAGAAGATAAGGTCTTGTTAGGAAATGAAAGTTTGATTTGGAATGATTTCTTCAGAAGCTTGAGAAGGAAACAGAAGAACAAGTTTGGAAAACACAGTGCTAACAAAAAGTTTGAGAAATATGAAAACAATTTGTTTTTTCTTTTTGGGTTTTTTGAAAAGTAGCTTGTACGCGGAAAAGAGCAAAACAAGTTTGATCTAGAAACTGGAAGAACAAGGAGTGCATAAATTATATCTGGAAGACACAAGAAGTAGAAGTGAGGACTTGTTGGGAGATAAAAGATTGAAAAACAGAGAGTGCTTATAAAAAGTTTGAGAAATAGGAAGCAGTGAATGAATATAGATGACCTCCAACAAGAATATGTAAACAAAGCCCAAGTATATTAAGATGCAGAAAAAGAAGGCAACGAAGAAGACAAGGACTTCATTGATAGACCCAAAGACCCTTTGCACAGTTGTAGTCAACTTTACCATTCCCAAATCAGTACTCCTATTTAGTATTTACAGGGTTCAACATGCTTAGGGCTTGTTTGGCACCAGAGATTTAAAAGAGAGGAGAAGAGAAGAGAAGGATGGAAAAATTTTTATACGTTGAATTTAAAAATATAAAAAATGGGGTCAAAAAATTTTAATTAATTTTTTATATTCTATTTTCTTTTTATTAAAATTTTATATCCCCATTTCCTCATTTTTTTTAAATTCAATTCATAAAATTTTTATTTTCCAGTCCTTCCCCTCATATCAAAGCAAGATATTAAAACCCGGACCGGGTATTGAACCGGTCAGGGTATTGAGTTAAGAGTCCCGGGGTCAAACCGGAACTAAACCGGGACCAAACTATTGAGTTTGAAATACCTTTATCATAATTAATTTAGATTAAGAGTAAATACATTGAATTACAACTAAAAATGGTAAAATTGTCATAAGAATTGCTATTACTCTTAATCAGCGACTCTTGTGAGAATTTGATGTTGGTTTAATTGTTTTAAATCATAGGTGCTGGAAAAATTGGATTAAATATGAAAATAGCAGTTTGGGAATAATGTTAGAAATGACAGTTTAATACCACAAAATTCAAAAATGTCAGATTAGTCCACCTGTATACTGCAACGTTTTGATCAAAAATTAGGTCTAGTTCCAGAGGGGTTTTTAGCGAGAAACAGAGACAGAAGCACCAGGACAGAAACCATCATCTAGCCTCAAGAAGACCTCCATCTCCGTTGCTCCCTTGATCGCGCCACTCCCACACACCACAGTTGGCCACTTTGTCCGCCACCACCATCTCGCCTTTGCCATTCGACCTCCATTTCCATCATGTTCCTCCGTCTTCTCTATCACCAAAATCATCATTCCCTATCACTGAACCAACATCCCTCCGTCTCATCATCGTTCTTCTTCCATTCATTCGGTATTTCCACCATTCATCCATGTCTGCGACTTCAATTCAGCAGGTAGCCGCTCTTTTGATGGCTAAGCGAGGCTGAATCCCTCAATCCTCTAGAGCAGTGATTAAGGCTTGAGCTTGGAGCTTCAAAAGAGAGTTTCAGTTCTTCCAATCTCTTATCCTTTCCTTATTTAGTGATTCCTAAGTCTTAAGCTTAGCTTTGTGATGTTTGGATATGTATTTAGATGATTAATCTACTATAATCTTAATTTTATATCTTAAATATTACATTAGAAATGACATTTTATAAGATTTTATTTTACAGGATTAAATTTATAAGATGAGATTAATCATAGGTTTACCAAAGTACTGTAAACTTGTTTAATATTCAAGTGCACACATTCATAATGTAAAGAAAATGACAACTCATTGGGTACCTTTAAGAGGCTCATTAAAACTAAATTAGAAATATAAATTTTTTAAAAAATAGAGATAAATAATTATAAATACAAATATTACATATATGTGCTTGCATTAGAAAAA
Source organism: Inga oerstediana (assembly GCA_963210345.1). Classification (NCBI taxonomy): domain Eukaryota; kingdom Viridiplantae; phylum Streptophyta; class Magnoliopsida; order Fabales; family Fabaceae; genus Inga; species Inga oerstediana. Next base: position 9,511,604 of record OY723404.1, on the reverse strand, counting down.
GAGTTTAGGATTTAAACAAAAATCATCAAAGATCATGGAAAGAAATGAAGCAGAGGAAGAACAGCTTGAGTGTAAGTCCCACATTAAGAATGTCAAACAGAGAGCCAGTAATTGGAGAGACACCGAACAACCGCTGAAATAAGCCCATAAAAATTTTTTCTTCCCCCCTTCAAGTCCCTCGTATCAAACAAACCCTTAAATATGTTGGCTTTCCCTAAGTTTATTGAGGGTTCTGTATTTTTAAATGGAAGGTTGTTATTGATTTTCATCACCTATAGCAATAGCAACTTAATGAAGTTTAACACGTCAAGAAAAAAAAAAAAAAGATGCCACTCCTGATAAGGAAAACAATAAGAAGAAAGTATAGTTACAACTCACACACACACACAACCCTCTTACTCAAATTAATGGATGAGAGGCGATGTTGTGGTTGTCCTCCTCCTAGCTTGAAGTTTGAGAAAGTTCTGTGATTGGGGACAAACAGATTTATAAAGTATTCAATTCATACATAGCATTAATTATTATTATTACCTCCGTACTAAATATAGGACATAGTTTATAGGAGGGAGTAATTATTTTTTCTCTAAACACTTGTAAGTAACTATCAAGAAGCATAATCTACCTGCAACAGTATTGATCAGCACAACTTCTGTCTCTCTTGAGCTATTTAGATGAAGCAGACTCTTCCAAAATCTCCAAGGCAAAGGGTTTTTTTTTTTTTTTTTTGAGATTTTTATGCAAGTTTGATCACAATGAAAATCAAAAGACTTTGTTCACACGAGATGACAATTTTCTTTTTTAATAAACAAAATTTTATATATTAACTTAAAAAGAAGATAAAAACCTTTGAAGGGGGATATTTTTTTTTTGTTTTTCTAAGATATTTACGGGTAGATGATGATTGTCAAGAAAACAACAAAGCTAATGCAGAAAAATGACAATTTTTTTTTTTTTTTTTTGGTTTTTGAAAAGTGGCTTGTATGCAGAAAAACAGAAACACAATGCAAGTTTGATCTAAAAACCGGGAAGAACAAGAAGGATTGAATAGATGTATGGAAGACACAAGAACTAGAAGATCAGGCCTTGTCAGGAAATGAAAGTTTGATTTGGAATTATTTGTTCTGAAACACGAAGGAAACAGAGGAACAAGTTTGAAAAACAGAGTGTGCTCATAAACAATTTGAGAAATAGGAAGCAGTGAGTATCAGATAATTGCCAACAGGAAGTAGAAAGACGAAGGTTGAAAAAGAAAGACGCAGAAATGGGGAAGAAAGAAGAAAATTATTGTAAGTTGTCCATTCCAAAAATAATTATTGGAAGTTGTGACCACGTGATGTGATAGGCGTCGTTTTTGACTTTGTTTGTGATGAGCTTTTGTCTTTTCTGAACTTTTGAAAACGCATTATTTTGGATAGTTGTGAAAGTTGTGGATATATATATATTTTTTATACAAGTTGTGGATATTTTTTATTGAGGGAATTGTGTAAAGATACGTCATTGTCAAATTAATTATTAAATGGGATTTAGGAACATCATGTGTAAATATAGAAGATATTGTGCACACATAGAAAATTTATGCACATAGGTGGAGATATTTTATATAAGCACAGGAAAGAATATTATACATAGGGAAGATCATCTGTACACAAAAAGCTCGTGTGTGCATCCGAAAGATCGTCTGCACAGCAGGATCCCATTTAGCAATTAATTTACCACTAAGGTATTTTTTTACAATTTTTCTTTTTTTTTTGTGTGTTTTTTTCAAGGTTATTAAACTGGAACCAGTCAGTGAACCAGTTGGGATATTAGGTCAAGAGTCAGTGGGTTAGACCGGAGTCAAATCGGAACTAACCCTAGATCAAACCGGTGAGAGAGTGAAAATTTTAAGCTTATTAATATGAAATTATAAAGACATTTAAAAAAAATATAAAAATAATAATGAACCGGTTCGGTTCATGAACCGAACCGGTTTTCTCACCAGGTCACCGGTTCCCGGATCCAATCGGCTGATCTGATCCGGATTTAATAACACTGATTTTTTTAAAATGAACCGAACCGATTTTCTCACCAGGTCACCGGTTCCCGGATCCAATCGGCTGATCTGATCCGGATTTAATAACACTGATTTTTTTAAAACTTATTTTCTACCCTGATGATTTTATTACATCCATGACCGACAAGGCTAGCGGTATATGGCTATGATGATTCCACCGGTTGGATTAGAGGTAAAACCAATGATCTAATAATTAAATAGAATTCTAATAAAAAATAGTTATATCCATATATAATAAGATAAATATAAAAAATAAATCCATAATAGATCTAATTATAATAGACCAAACTACTGAGTTTGAAATAACTTTATCATAATTAATTTAGATTAAGAGTAAATACATTGAATTACAACTAAAAATGACAAAATTGTCATAATAATTGCCATTACTCTTAATCAGCGACTCTTGTGAGAATTTGATGTTGGTTTAATTGTTTTAAATCATAGGTGCTGGAAAAATTGGATTAAATATGAAAATAGCAGTTTGGGAATAATGTTAGAAATGACAGTTTGATACCACAAAATTCAAAAATGTCAGATTAGTCCACCTGTATACTGCAACGTTTTGATCAAAAATTAGGTCTAGTTCCAGAGGGGTTTTTAGCGAGAAACAGAGACAGAAGCACCAGGACAGAAACCATCATCTAGCCTCAAGAAGACCTCCATCTCCGTTGCTCCCTTGATCGCGCCACTCCCACACACCACAGTTGGCCACTTTGTCCGCCACCACCATCTCGCCTTTGCCATTCGACCTCCATTTCCATCATGTTCCTCCGTCTTCTCTATCACCAAAATCATCATTCCCTATCACTGAACCAACATCCCTCCGTCTCATCATCGTTCTTCTTCCATTCATTCGGTATTTCCACCATTCATCCATGTCTGCGACTTCAATTCAGTAGGTGGCCGCTCTTTTGGTGGCTAAGCGAGGCTGAATCCCTCAATCCTCGAGAGCAGTGATTAAGGCTTGAGCTTGGAGCTTAAAAGAGAGTTTCAGTTCTTCCAATCTCTTATCTTTTCATTATTTAGTAATTCCTAAGTCTTAAGCTTAGCTTTGTGATGTTTGGATACGTATTTAGATGATTATAAATGAGACTAACATTCTAAGATTGGTTGTAGTTGCTGGATCTTTGATTTTGCAAGGCGATTGAAAGGGGTTTTCAGAACCCAAATTGTGCTATTAACCCACACTTCTTTTGGCCCACATTGAATTAGTAAAAAAATTTAAAAAGGATTTAAACCCCGCAGCGCATTATTTGATTTGCTGCTTGAATAAAGGCTAAATAATTTTTAAGGGATTAAATTCATAAGATGAGATTTTTGTTTTTTGTTTTTTTTAAGATTTTTATGGGTAGATGATGGTTGATAAGAAAACAACAAAGCTAATGCAGAAAAATGACTTTTATTTTTTGTTTCGGTTTTTTAAAAGTAGCTTGTGTGCTGAAAAACAGAAACACAATGCAAGTTTGATCTAAAAACTGGGAAGAACAAGAAGGATTGAATACATGTATGGAAGACACAAGAACTAGAAGATCAGGACATGTCAGGAAATGAAAGTTTGATTTGGAATGATTTGTTCTGAAACATGAAGGAAACAGAGGAACAAGTTTGAAAAACAGAGTGTGCTCACAAAAAATTTGAGAAATAGGAAGCAATGAATATCATATAATCTCCAACAAGAAGAAGAAAGACGAAGGATGAAAAAGACAGACGAAAAAATGGGGAAGAAAGAGAGAAAAAAAATATTGTAAGTTGTCCATTCCAAAAAAAAAAACACCAATTATTGTAAGCTGTAACCGTGTGATAGGCTTCTTTTTTTATCTTGTTTGTGACATGTTTATGCTTGTGAGTGTTTGCGAAGATCCGAATCTAGGTTTACACAATACGAAATAAAATTTCTCTCACATACTTATCTTATAAATCATAAAAATTATTTTTAAAAACTAATCCAAACACAAACGGTAGGACTTTTGAAAACGCATTATTTTGGACAGATGTGATAGTTGCAGACACTTTTTATGTGTTGTTTTCTAAAAAATTATTTTCTACTCTCATGATTTTATTATATCAAAGAGCAGAAGGGTTAGCAGTATATGGTTATGATGATTCCACCGGTTGGATTCGAGGTCCAACTAATAATTAAATAAAATTTTAATAAAAAATAGTTATATACATATATATAATAAGATCTATATAAGAAATAAATCCACAATAGATCTAATAATAACATATGAAACTTTCAATTAAATAAATACCATCTTACAACAAATAGTCTGAAAATATATTGAATTTTTTAGAGGTCAATGTTTTTAAAAAATTTTCAGCATATTTGCATTAGCTCAAAAAGCAGCCCGATTTTCTAAAACCCGGTTCTGGCGCAATAGCGGCTTAACTCTAGTCCAACACAGCTTAACCATAAAAAGGGTTTCTAGTCTAAATCATTTTGTTAGCAAGCAAGTCCGATTTCCAATTCTTCAAAGTTTAAATATTGTTTTGAACAAAAAAAAAAAGTTTAAATAGTGTAAGTAGGCTATTCTCGCGGACATCAATATATTTGAATAGATTTTTTTTTAATATTCTCATTTTTATATCACTTAAAGGGTAAAGTATACTTTTATAGTTCTTAAATTTTATATGATGTATATTATTAGTCCCTTAACTTTATAAGGTATACTTTTGTTCTAAGATTTCCAAAATTCTTAATGTTACTAACAGAAAATGTTGACACAATAAACTCGAGTAATGATTGTGTAGTAGACAAAGCATATTTAAGTTTTCATTTTTTGATATAATATATTTATATTTTTAAATTAAAATAAACCGACAAATTGCTGTAAATGAAATTGATGTTTTGATATTTGGATTCTTTAACTACTTTTTTTTAATATAGACGATGTTTTGATATTGACTGCTTCATTAGGTTTTTAGATATTTTTTGATTTACACATATTTTAAATTTAAGATTAATTACATTTAATTACACAGTCACCACTTAAGTTGACACCGTCGTCATTTGAGTTTGCTATATTAGTGTTTTCTATTAGCTATATTGAGGGTGTTAGAATTATAGGACAAAAACTATACAGTTTGGATCAAGGGTTTGTCTATGGTGTCATGAATTTCTTGAGTTCCAATAGCTAAAAAACAATAAAAAAAATTATGAGACAAAATTTTTTCATAATGAAAATAAATTACTTCTTTCTAAAGAGAAATAAATCCATTACTTTCCATCTTGTCATTAGTTACAAAGGTTTTGGGCTGGTTGAACAAATTCTCTCCAGGACAAGCTTTTGACTCATTTAATCCTTCTGGCAAATTACAGTCAACATGATAGAAATTCAAAATAATTAATTAATTAAGCAAGAGCATTTAATTAAATATCCATATATAAAAGAGAAAAAGATCAAAACCTATGTCCTGTATTGCAGTTGGTCTCTGTGCTTCTTAGGCAATTTGAATTAAGGGCTTCTCAATAGTCTCATTGGCCTCTAGAGTCAAGAAGCCAAACAAATAAGTTTAGAAAAATACTTAGAAAACAAAATGACACAAGATATTTCAAAGATGTCAAAGTAAATCCCACCATCAGGAAACATAAGGAAACGTATAACGGGTGTGAAATGATTTTCAAATGTATTGCTTGTATACATATTTACACTTGTACATTACATATATCATAACTTGTTTTAGATTTATACATGGTATCATAGCGCCTGTGTGGTTTCAAAAAATTTCTATTTTCCAGCGAAAACCTCCATTTTTTTTTACCAAAGCTTTTCCATTTAGTTTCAGATCTGTCTTCACCGGCATCTCCTTTGACCACATGCGCCGCTCAGTTGTCTTCTCAGGCCCCCGATCGGTAAAACCCAGTTGGTGGCATCCAGATCCGACAGCGCATGCCTCTTCACACGCCACCGTCTCCACCGCTGTCCCGAACACTCGTTGGCGCTTGGAGCACTTTCTGATGACATGTTCCGTCATGTTTCAGGTGCGCCTTGATCGATTCTTAGAGCCTGTTCCATCCCCAGTGGCTATGTGACCCAACTTTGACTTTGGATTGTCGGGTACCTCTGAACATTGGCTTCTATCATGCTATTTTTTTCTTCCTTCTTGTTGGCGTTGTACCACTTTTTGTCACAGTGTGACATTTGGCATTCAATTTTTTGTGAAGTTTGTACCTATGGCAATATATGTGTCTTCCGTTTGCCATTTTCGTGGCTAGCTCCTATTTGGTACTTATTTTCTTAAGATACTTTGTGACTTCCATTTGATTTGATTTTACATGGATGACTCTAAGAACTCTGATATGTTGCCTATGTCTGCCAAGATTATTGCTTCACAATTGAACTGGACAAATTATAGTGATTGGAATAAAATTGTTAGAGTGTATATTTTGGGCATAAAGATAGAAACACATTTAAATGGGGATCCTCCTTCTGGTAATGAAACAAAACTTTTGGCCTGATAAAGAGCCGATGCTTGAATTCTGTTTCAAATTCGAAATTCTATTAAACCATGGATTCTATCTTTTGTTAGCTATTATAACACCGTAAAAGAAATTTTGAGTTATCTTGAATTTATGTTTTCTGGCAAAGGAAATATTACTCAAGTTCATGAAGTCTGTAAAGGTTTTTATCACTCTCAACAGTAGGTTTATCCATTGAAAGATTTCTTCTTAGACTTCAAGAGGATGTATGAGGAAATGAAAGTACTCATTTCGAAGTTAAAATTTATTTCCTTACTTCGTCATCTTCAATTCTTCTTCATTTCTTTTGAAATCCCTAACCCTATTATTCTTCATCTTCATTCTCGCTTCTCGGTCATTCATCCTCCTTAACCCTCAACTCCACAGCGGCACCGGCGGGCGGCGGGACCACAGGCCACAGTTTTCCTCTTTCCGACATCGCATCTCGCAAAGTTCTAAAATCTGGCCTCCAACAGGCCATAGGCCAGTCTGTGCCTTAACAGGCCAGGACTGTTAAGGCAAAAGCCTGACCTGGCCTGACCTGTTTCCACCCCTAATCATAAGTTTCCTTGAAACTCTTAACCCATCTTATAAAACTATTCATTCTCAAATTCTGTCGAGTCAAGAGCTTCCCTCTCTTGAAGATGTTTTCTCACGGGTTCTTCTCATTGGTAGTTTGATTCATTCTTTTATTGATCCAAATGCGAGTGATTTAGCTGGGTGTGGCCCCTTTGAAAACAAGAATTATGGGTACAAACAAGGCACTAGTTCTTTACTAATAAATTTTGGCAGTATTATCTACAATTATTGTAAGAAACCTGGTCACATTAAGAAAAATTGTCAAAAATTGTAAAATAAACAGCAGCATGATCAACAACGTGGTCTTACTCATATTGCTTAGACACTTGGTCCATCTGATTTTGGATCTTCATCTGCAAGGGCCTTAGCTACAAGTACTCTGTCTTCTGGTCTTACGACTACTTCAACAAAGCGGGTCATTGATTCTAGTGCCATCGACCACATGACAGGTAATCATCATTTGTTTTCATCATATGCCCCTTATGCCAACCTGTCACCATATTCGTCGCCAATGGTTTCCCTGTCCGTGTTCTTGGCTCAGGCACTGTTAAACCAACTATATCCCTTTCTCTATCTTCTATTCTTAATGTTCTTGATCTCACCTTTAATCTTTTATTTCCAAGTAAACTAACTCGTCATTTAAACTATTTTATCTCACTATTCCCTGACTATTATTTAATTCAAGATCTTTCGACGAAGTACATAATTGGTAGAGGCTATGAATCTTGTGGGCATTATATCCTTGATGATCAGGTGCCACATTCTGTTGCTTGTTCTGGTGGGCCATCTCTATTTGAAGTTTATTAACGTCTAGGTCATATGTCCCTTTCATCCCTCAGAAGATCATATCCTCAATTCTCATTTGTGTCTGCTTTAGATTGTAAGTCATGTCAGTTTGCCAAACACCATCATGTTCATTTGGCACCTCAAGTCAATAAACGGGTTGCGTGCCCCTTTGAGTTAGTACATTCTGATGTTTGGGGTCCTTGTTTAGTTTTGTCTCAGACTGGTTATTGGTATTTTGTTACTTTTGTTGATGATTTTTCCTGAACCACTTGGATTTACTTAATGAAACAACGTTCTGAATTATTTACTCATTTTCGTCATTTCTGTGCTGAAATTAAAACTCAGCTTAACACTTTTGTGAAAATCCTACAAAGTGATAATACCAAAGAATATTTTTCTGCCCCATTCACCGATTACATGCAAAGTCATGGCATTCTTCTCCAATCCTCCTGTGTTGATACCCTGCTCAAAATGGTGTTACTGAAAGAAAGAATCATCATCTCTTAAAAACTGCTCGAGCTCCTGTGTCCCTAAAATTTTTTTGGATGATGCCGTGTCTATAGCTTATTTTTTCATCAATCGTATGCCTTCGACTGTCCTTGGTGGGGATATTCTGTTTTCCACCACTAAGTTGTTTCTTATTGATCCTAAAATCTTTGTTTGTCTCTATTTTGTTCGAGATGTCCGTCCTAGTGTTAGTAAACTAGGTCCCAAGTTCTTGATATGTGTTTTTCTTGGTTATTCTTGAGTTCAGAAAGGTTATCGGTGTTACTCTCCTAATCTTCTTCGTTACCTTGTGTCCACTAGTGTGACGTTTCATGAGTCTTCTCCAGTCTTCAAACCTTTGACCTTCTCTGAGTTTCCCTTCATCATGGATGAGCCTGATGATGTCCTAGTTTATCATGTCCCTATCTCACTAGTACATGCTGATGTTCCAGAACCTGATATCATTAATGATGTCGATGTTACCAATATTTCACCTTCACCAATTATGACTTCACCAATTGATTCCGTTGATACCTCCCTAGTTCCTGCTCCTATTCCCACAGATCCTCCCCTTGCTGTCACTGAACCACTTGTTCCAGATTCTCCTCTTGATACTTCTGATGATCTGCCCATTGCCTTTCAAAAGGTACCCGTCCTCATTGTTCTCCTAAAAGATATGCTGATTATACCTATCCTATCTCATCTTTTGTATCCTATAAGTCTTTGTCCCCTATTTCTTCTTCTCTTGTAGCCACCCTTGATTCTATCCCCACCCCTACTACTCTTCACTAATCCTTGACTTACCCTGGTTGGCATGCAGCGATAAAAGATGAAATTTTGGTACTTGAAAAGCTAGTACCTAGACTCTTGTTCTCCCTCCTGGAAAGAACGCCATTGGCTGTAAATGGGTGTTTGCTGTTAAGACTAAGGCTATTAGTTCCTTGGAATGGTTAAAAGCTCAACTTATTACCAGAGGATATGCTCAAACTTATGGTATTGATTATTCTGAGACTTTCTCTCCTATGGTTAAGCTTACCTCCGTTTGTCTTCTTATCTCTTTTTCTGCCATATATCATTGGGATTTGCATCAGTTAGATGTTAAGAATGCTTTTTTGAATGGTGATCTTTTTGAAGAAGTTTATATGGAGCAACCACCTGGGTTCGTTGATCAGGAGGAGAATAGGAAAGTGTGCTACCTCCAGAAGTCATTGTATAGTATAAAGCAAAATCCTCGTGTTTGGTTTGATAGATTCTTTGATGTGATTAAGAAGTTTGGATTAAGTCGAAGCAAGTGTGATCACTCCGTGTTCTACCAGCAATCTGATGTAGGCATGATTCTTCTAGAAGTATATGTTGATGATATAGTGATTACAGGGAGTAACATTTCTGAAATCTTAAAACTTAAAGTCTTCCTTAACTCTCATTTCTAGATAAAAGATTTGAGATTATTAAAGTACTTTCTTGGTATTGAGGTTTTGAGAAGCAAGGAAGGTATTCTTTTAACTCAAAGGAAGTATGTTCTCGATCTCTTGAAGGAGACTGAAAAGTTTGGAGCTGCACCGAGCAACATTCCCATGATTCCAAATGTGTTCATAGATCTTGATAATAGCATGTTTGATAAGCTTCCTGATGACTTGAAAAAGAATATTAATCCAGAGAAACTGAAGCCGTTTGCATTTCCTGAGAGATATAGAAGACTCATTAGGAAACTGAATTATCTAACAATAACTCATCCTGATATAATCTTCTTGGTCAATGTACTCAGCCAATTCATGACATCTCCAACAGTGGCACAATGGGAAGCCTTAGAGCATATTTTGCATTATTTGAAAGATTTCCCTAGTCGTGGCATTCTCTATACAGATAATGGGCATACTAAAGTCGAGTGCTTCTGTGATGTAGATCATGTGGGATCTAAGGCCACAAGATGGTTTACTACGGGTTACTGTGTATTTATTGGTGAAAATTTGATATCTTGGAGAAGTAAGAAGCAAGGTGTTGTATTCAAATCCAGTGCAGAAGCAGAATACAGAGCCATATTCCAGTTAGTACAGGAAATTGTGTGGGTCCTTCAGCTCATGAAGGAAATTAGTATTGTTATAACATTACTTGCTAAGTTATGGTGTGACAATAAGGTAGCATTGCATATAGCATTGAACTCTGTGTTCCATGAACGTACAAAATATATTAAAATCGATTGTCATTTTATTCGTGATAAGATCAAAGAGAATGTTGTATCTATAGGGCACATGTGATCGAATGACCAACTGGCATATCTACTGATGAAAACCTTACATAGGACATGGGTCGAGTATCTTTGTAACAAGTTGGGCACGATAAATATATATGCTTCAACTTGAAGGGAAGTGTCAAAGCAAATCCCACCATCAGAAGCAATCCCTACCGTCAAGAAATGTTAGGAAATGTATAATGGTTACAAATTGATTTTCAAATGTATAATTTGTATAAATTTTTGCACTTGTACATTACAGATATGAGAACTTGTTTTAGACCTGTACAAAAGAAAACGAAAAGATGCTTCCAAATGTCAAAAGACAAGAAGTCATATGAGGCCTTCTTTCACTAGTATATTTGAGTTGGCATAGTAGAAGGATACGGTAGTTAATTAAGCAAAAAAAGACAATAATGTCATTTAACATAAAAAGGGTCATTTAAAGTCATTTATGACAAAGTTAAGATGACAAAATAATATCAATACATACTTTCCAGATTGTGATAGGGCTCAATATGTTTTCGAGGAGGCTGAACTAAGGGTATTTGATAAATAGTCTCATGTGTCTCTTGAGTTCCTATTACTTTATAAAAAAGTAAAAAAAAAAATCCAAGTTCATACAAAGACACAATACAATAATTAAATAAAACATAAAATTAAATTTAAAATATTTGACATGAAACTTTAACAAATGAAAAATAAGTACCAAATGGGAACTTTTAAGTCAGTGATTCTTCTATTGATGATTTCATTTCCCGTAATAGCAAATAAGAATAATTTCTATAATGGTCATCCATAACTCTCACTACAAAAAAACTGTGATTTAATAGCGGTTAAAATTATATATTTTTAGTGGTTATAACTGCTACAAACATAATTAGTAGTGGTTTCTAAATCCACTGTTGCAAGTGTATTTGTAGCGGTTATTTTTAACCGCTACTCAATGGAAAAAATCGCTACTATATTTATAGCGGTTAATTAGCACCGCTACAGCAATCTCAATATGATAAACCTTTTCTTGGTAATTTATAGCGGTTATATAACCGATACAAATTGCAAACCAATAATATTGGATGACGGGAAATGAAAATGAAAATTTATCATAATATTTATAGTGGTTATAAAACCGCTACTAAAGTGAATTTAAAAAAGGCGGGAATTATTAGTAGCGGTTATATCACCGCTATTAAAGTGAATTTAAAAAGGGTGGGATTTATTAGTAGCGGTTACATAACCGCTACCAATTTCAATGGAAATTTAAATTTTGCGCCAAAAATTTAATTTGTCTTTTAAAAAGTATATTTGTTCAGAAAAATTAAAAAAAGTGTATATACAATTATCTGTTTCTATTTTTTTAATATTAAATTAAATATTTTATTATTTTAATAGTTTAACTAATTTAATTAGCTTATTATTCATGAGTTTAGGTCATTTATAATTTTAAGGGAATAATTTAATTAAATTAGATATGTTTGAAAATTGTATTGATAATATTATTGGGGATACGTAGGTACTAAGAAACTATTATGTTGTGTACTATAATGTGATTATGATTATGTAAATAAATATCTAAAAAAAATAGTAAGAATAGATATAATGTGAAAGAAAAAAGTATTAAAATAAATAATTTAAAAATTTATTATCATATTTGATCAATTTGTTAAGCTCCTCGGCTCATAAAAAAAAAAGACATGTTAAAACAATATCAGTACTTACATGATAAACTCCTTTGACTTAGCCTCCATTATTGCTACTCTCAGTGTGATATGGAAAGAACCTTTAACTTTAACGACAATGGAGTTAAAAATTAAGATATAAAACATTAAAGTCCTTAATTTAAACTTTCAAAGGTTAGGGAGGTGATATATAACTAACTTAAAATTTAAAAGGGTTTTATGTAATTTAGAGTAAAATAAAAAAAAATTTAAATGTTGTTCCCAAAAAGTAAAAAAAATCCAAACATATTTTTTATGAGAAAATTAGAACATCTTTTCAAAACATCTTTTTGATGTTTCATTACCTTTCGTTCCACAAGAGGTAAAAACATTGTTTTTTTAAGGCTATTTATGTAAATATACAAAATAATTATTTCAACCCTCACTTTATCATTTCAGATATAATTTTCAAAATAATGATTCAAATAGACTTGTTAAATTTTTTTACCCCATTTATCCTTAATATAAGATATATTTATTTAATTTAGTTAAATTAAAAAAGTTAGTTGAGTTAATTAACATAATATAGATTTTCTAAAATACCACAGTCATCTTCTTTAAATCCCTCTTTCCCTCTCTTTTTTGATTATTATTGAGGGAGCATCAATAGAAATAAATTAAGAAAATATTAATAAATACAAAAATATATCTTATATTTACGACAAAAATCAAATTTTTAAATATGTCCTATATTAAGGATAGAATGAAGTATTTCCAAAACTTGTTCTAAAAATATTATTCTGCATAATTGTTCTAATTGTTATGAATATTAAATATGTGGATGTCCATTGACTCATATTAATCTTCCAGTCAACTTGACATAAAGAAGAAAAGAAGACATGACATAAAGCAAAAGCAAAAGAAGACAAGGACATAAAGAAAAGAAGACAAGGACATAAAGACGATATAAAGTAACCATGGTCATTTAAATATAACCATGGTAATACAACCAGGGTTAGATTTCTGCCTCTATATAAAGGGCTGTAATCGATTGTTTCAATTGAACTGAATGAGGACATCTCTCTAACTTCTCTCTAGAAATTCTATCAATTTTCTTTGAATCTTATCAATCTTCTTTCTTATAACATATACTTTTATAACACGTTATCAGCACGAAGCTCTAAAAGAAGGTATGATCTTCTTATGGTTTCTTTAATGATTATATATACCTTGTTTTATTTTATAGATCTGGGATAATCTGAGCCACTATATAGAATTAGAGAGATACTTTTACCGATTGTTATATAACATCGGGTTCCATGGCTAAGATAGGAGATCATTATTGTTTTTATATATTATTTACAAGTTCTTTTATATTATTATTATTACTGTTATTATGGCCAGAAGCCATACACATCTTATTCTTAAAATTATGACCAGAAGTCATAATGTTTTAATTTCTTATAATATGGCCAGAAGCCATATCCATTTTTATTATATAGCCAGAAGCTATATACATTTTTCATCTTATTATATGGCCAGAAGCTATATATATTTTTATCTTTAATCTTATTGTACGGCCAGAAGTCATGTACAATTTTTTATCCTAAAGATAATAGTTAATTCCTCATCTTGAGATTAAATGGCCCGAAGCCATACATGTTTTAATTTTCTTATCTTGCCTTATGAATTATTTATTATCTTTATGAATTTACAGTTATTATATTGCATATTTACATTTCATATTTTAATTATTTTCATTTATTTCTTTAATTAGTTTGAACAATGGCAAACCTGGCAAAACTTGAAATCGTGGCTCTTGATATTACTGGGAAAAATTATTTATCTTGGAAATTGGATGCGGAAATTCACTTGAATGCCAAAAGTCTGGAAGACACGATTAAAGAAGGGAATAAGGCATCCAACAAAGATAAAGCCAGATCAATGATTTTTCTTCGCCACCACTTACATGAAGATTTAAAAACTGAATATTTGACAGTGATGGACCCACTTGTCCTTTGGAACAATTTGAAAGAAAGATATGATCACCAGAAGATGGTCATTCTTCCAAAAGCTCATTTCGATTGGATGCATTTACGCTTGCAAGATTTTAAATCTATAAGCGAATATAACTCAGCTATGTTCAGAATTACTTCTAAATTAAAATTATGTGGAGAAAATGTTACTGATGATGATATGTTAGAAAAGACATTCTCCACATTTCATGCATCCAATTTGCTCCTGCAGCAGCAATATCGTGAAAAAGGTTTCAAGAAATATTTTGAGTTAATTTCTTGTCTCCTTGTGGCTGAACAAAATAATGAGCTTTTATTGAAAAATCATGAATCCCGTCCAACAGGCTCAACTCCATTCCCTGAAGTGAATGTAGTAACTAATGAATTTTATTGTGGTCGTGGTCGTGGACGTGGACGTGGACAAGGACGTGGACGTGGGCGTGGCTACAGCCGTGGGCGTGGTCGTGGTTGATATCATGGAGGTTCAAATTCCTACTAGAAGTGGGAAAAGACTGATAAGAACCAAAAAGGGGAAAGCAGTAGGCATAACAAATATGCTGATAATCCATGCTATCGATGTGGTGGAAAGGGCCATTGGTCTCGTACCTGTCGTACACCAAGGCACCTAGTTGATCTTTACCAAGAATCAATAAAAAATACTGGTAAAAGATCAAATGTTGAAGTTAATCATGTTGATCAAGGCGAGAATTCTGAGTATGCCGATATAGATAATAACTATTTGGATGTTGCAGATTTCTTAATATAATTTAAACTGTTATATTTTATTTACAGTTGTTTCTATCATATGTATTAATTTTATTTATGTTTTTATGAAGAATGAATTCTATTGGCATCAATCCTGAAGATTTATGTCTCGTTGATAGTGCAACAACCCACACCATACTCAGACATGATAAATATTTTTCTTCCCTGGTAATACAAGAAGCCAATGTTCAGACTATATCTGGTAGTATAAATTTAATTGAAGGCTCCGGAAGAGCTAATATTTTGTTACCTGAAGGAACAAAATTATGCATTGATAATGCATTTTATTCTACCAAGTCTAAAAGAAACTTATTGAGTTTCAAAGATATCCGCAGAAATGGATATCATTTAGAAACAACAACTAAAGATAATAAGGAATATCTTGTCATTACAAATATATTTGCTGGTAGAAAATGCATACTAGAAAATTTTCCTATTTTTTCTTCTGGTTTGTATTACACATGTATAAGCACAATTGAAACACATACTATTGTGAACCAGAAGTTCAATAATGTAGACCAGAAGTTTGCCAATACAAACCAGCAGTTTGATAATGTAAACCAGAAGTTTACTAATGAATTTAATGTTTGGCATGACCGGTTAGGCCATCCCGGTTCAATAATGATGCGACAAATAATTGGGAATTCATGTGGACATACCCTGAAGTGTAAACAAATACCACAATCCCATGATTTCTCATGTGCTGCATATTCCAAGGGAAAGTTAATTATTCGCCCCTCACCAAGCAAAGTAGAAAGTGAGTCTCTCATATTTCTAGAATGGATACAGGGAGATATTTATGGGCAAATACACCCACCATGCGGACCATTTAGGTACTATATGGTTTTAATTTATGCATCAACTAAATGGTCGCATGTTTGCTTATTATCTTCTCGTAACCTGGCGTTTGCGAGATTACTTGCTCAATTGATTAGATTAAGAGCACATTACCCTGATTATCCTATCAAGAAAATACGTCTTGATAATGCTGGTGAATTTACATCACAAGCTTTTAATGAATATTGTATGTCCCTTGGAATTGATGTTGAACATCCTGTAGCTTATGTTCACACGCAAAATGGACTTGCAAAATCATTGGTTAAAAGGTTGCAACTAATTGCAAGACTTTACTTATGAAATCTAATCTACCAATTTCTGCTTGGGGCCATGCCATTGTGCATGAAGCAATGTTAATTCGCATTAGGCCAACAAGTTATTTAAAGGTTTCCCCCTTACAAATGGTTATTGGTCAGGAACCTAATATTTCCCATATAAGAATTTTTGGGTGTGCGGTATATGTGCCTGTAGCACTGCCACAACGCACTAAGATGGGCCAACAAAGAAAGATGGGAATATATGTTGGGTATGAATCTCCATCAATTATAAAATGTTTGGAACCATCCACAGGAGATTTATATACAGCACGATTTGCCGATTGTCATTTTGATGAATCATTTTTCCCAACATTAGGGGGAGAAAACAAAGAGCTGGGTAAAGAAATTAGTTGGAATGAATTATCATTGGCTCATTTTGATCCTCGTACAAAACAATGTGAACTTGAAGTTCAAAAGATAATTCATTTACAGAATTTAGCTAATCAAATGCCAGAAGCATTTACTGACCCAAAGAAAGTGACAAAGTCACATATCCCAGCTGCTAATGCTCCTATTAAAATTGATGTCCCTGAAGGACAACCTGCTATGAATGAATCTAAAACACGCCTGAAGCGTGGCAGGCCTATCGGTTCCAAAGATAAAAATCCTCGAAAAATAAAAGGAGCAAAGAATATAGATGGTCAAGTCAAGGATAATGAAGAAAAATTAGTAGCTCCAGAAGAGCCATCTCCTGAAGAGATATTATCTCCAGAAGAGAACATTGTAGTCCCAGAAGAGACCCAGGTACCTGATATATGTGAAAATAATGAGATCTCAATAAATTATGTTATGAATGGAATCCGATGGGATAGAAATGAAGTCAACGTTGATGACATCTTTGCTTAACATATAGCATATGATGTAATGAATGATAATGAGGATCATGAGCCAAAATCCATTAGTGAGAGCAAACAAAGAAAAGACTGGCCCCTATGGAAAGATGCCATTAATGCAGAATTAAAATCATTGGCAAAACGAAAAGTATTTGGACCTGTAGTCTTTACACCTGAAGATGTAAAACCAGTTGGATGCAAATGGGTCTTTGTACGAAAAAGAAATGAAAATGGCAAAATAACTAGATATAAGGCACGTCTAGTAGCCTAAGGTTTTACACAAAGACCTGGCATTGATTTTGAAGAAACGTATTCACCAGTAGTGGATGTGACTACTTTTCGTTATTTAATCAGTCTAGCAGTAGATGCAGGACTTGATTTACATCTAAGGGATGTTGTGACTGCCTATTTATATGGATCACTTGATAGTGATATTTATATGAAAGTCCCTGAAGGACTTAAGATGCCAGAAGCATCCAATTCAAGTTCTTGAGAACAATACTCAGTTAAGTTAAATAAGTTCCTGTATGGCCTGAAGCAATCAGGGCGCATGTGGTATAATCGCCTTAATGAATATTTGTTGAAAGAAGGATACAAAAATGATCCGATATGCCCATGCATCTTTATGAAAAGATCTAATAGTGAGTTTGCTATAATTGCTGTTTATGTTGATGATATCAACATCATTGGAACTCCTGAAGAGCTCCAAAAAGCAATTAATTGTTTGAAGAAAGAATTTGAGATGAAGGACTTGGGAAGAACAAAATTCTATCTTGGATTACAGATCAAGTACTTCAAGAAAGGGATCTTTGTATATCAAGAAACTTATACAAAGAAAGTCCTAGAGCGATTTTACATGGATAAATCTCATCCATTATGTACCCCAATGATTGTAAGATCTTTGAAGGTGGATAAAGACCCATTCCGACCTCGAGAAATTAGTGAAGAAGGTGATGAAGAACTACTTGGTCCAGAAGTACCATATCTTAGTGCTATTGGAGCATTAATGTATCTTGCTAATCACACACGTCCTGATATATCATTTGCTGTTAATTTACTAGCAAGATATAGTTCTTCACCAACACGAAGGCATTGGAATGGAATAAAGCATATTCTTCGTTATCTCAGAGGTACAACAGACATGGGGTTATACTACTCAAATGTATCCAAGCATGAACTGGTTGGTTATGCAGATGCTGGATTTTTATTTGATCCACATAATGGTAAATCACAAACGGGCTATCTATTTACATGTGGAGGTGCAGCTATTTCATGGCGATCTATAAAACAGACTATATCAGCCACATCATCTAATCATGCAGAAATTCTAGCAATACATGAAGCAAGTCGAGAATGTATGTGGTTGAGGTCAGTAATACATCATATACGTACAACTTGTCATTTATCTTCCGGCAAAATGATCCCAACAATCTTCTATGAGGATAATGCTGCATGTATCGCTCAACTTAAAGAATGCTATATCAAGGGCGATAGAACGAAGCATATTTCACCAAAATTCTTCTTCACTCGCGATCTTCAAAAGGATGGTGAAATAGATATCCAGCAAATCAGTTCAAGTGAAAATCTAGCAGATTTATTCACCAAATCACTTCCAGGTACAATCTTTGAAAAACTTGTTCATGATATTGGTCTTCGGAGATTCAAAGATTTCAACTGATATTATCAAGAGGGGGAGTCGATACACGCTGTACTTTTTTTTTCCTTATCTAGGTTTTGTCCCACTGGGTTTTCCTAGAAAGGTTTTTAATGAGGCAGCACTCGACGGTGTATCAATGAATGATGTACTCTTTTCTTTAGCTAGGTTTTTATCCCACTGGGTTTTTCCTAGCTAAAGTTTTTAATGAGGCACATTCATAATGGACATCCAAGGGGGAGTGTTATGAATATTAAATATGTGGATGTCCATTGACTCATATTAATCTTCCAGTCAACTTGACATAAAGAAGAAAAGAAGACATGACACAAAGCAAAAACAAAAGAAGACAAGGACATAGAGACGATATAAAGTAACCATGGTCATTTAAATATAACCATGGTAATACAACCAGGGTTAGATTTCTGCCTCTATATAAAGGGCTGTAATCTATTGTTTCAATTAAATTGAATGAGAACATCTCTCTAACTTCTCTCTAGAAATTCTATCAATTTTTTTTGAATCTTATCAATCTTCTTTCTTATAACATATACTTTTATAACACTAATAACATGAAAATAAAGAATAGGATCAACGTATTTTTCCAACTCTCAATGATTTACTCTGACAGCATGACGTTAACATCAGTAGTACCTGAATGAAGAAATTAAATGAAAGCAACTTCAATTTTTTTTTTTTTGGGAAATAATATGCATCATATGAATTATTAAGAAAACAAGCATTGGCAAAAAAACAATTATTAAGAAAACAAGCATTGGCCAAAAAAAAATTATTAAGAAAACAAGACATGGAAGATAGAGCCGGGAATTCGGGCCGGCCAAAAAGGCCCGAGCCCGTCAAGGGCCGGGCCTATGATTTAGAGGCTGAAAATGGAAGCGGGTCTAAAAGGGCCGGCCTTGTAGCCTTGCGGGCCGGCCCTTTTAGATCCGTTTAATATTTTTTTAAAATAAATTAATAAATATAATATCATTATATCAAATTATCAATATGAGAGACACCTAAGTTCCTAATAGAGTATTAATAACAAGCAAACACTTATTAATTGGTTTGATTTATTTTATTTTCTACAATGGTTTATTCATTTAAACTTTAAAAAAAAGGTTAATTTGGACATTAGATGATTATTTTAACTAAAAATTTATGAGTTTTAAAAATAATGTATACCAATTTAAAGCAAAATAATAAATAAATTATAAAACTTGAAAAAAAAATTTAATTAAAATAAGTTTAAGCCCTCGGGCCAGCCCTGTAGGACCGCGGGCTTAAACCGTTTAGGCCCGAGCCCGTGAAAGGTCGGCCCTATAGGACTGGGCCGGCCCATTTTCCCGGCTCTGATTGAAGACTTGACTTTTGATCAGATAAATGAAAAGACTTGATTTTTTCAAAACAGTCTCTTTCCCTACCGCCTGAGTCCAAAATGTAAATGTTTTAATTTAGTGCTAAGCGTATTCATATAAGTTGAGATAAAATTAATAATGTGATAGCTCCAATCTCCATTTCAATTATTTTATTATAATTAATTAATTGGGGCACCTCAAAGACAAAATTAAATGTGAGCTTTGGCACTGGCCACAATAGTGGCGTGGACAAAATGAATAATGTGTTTTTGATAATTGACCAAAACATTTATCTGTAATTCAATCAGTACGTGAGAGAAATAGAAAAAAGTAAAAATAAGAGCAAAGTAGAAAAATTTTATAGATTAATACATATTTACTCAACTATAATTCCTCAGTATATGAGAATTGGCTAAAAAAGACTTTTACTAGGAATTGGAATGGTATTTCATATTCCCTTGATGCTCCTCTTATCTTTTTTATAAGATTCAAAAAACCAAAATGTGTGGGTTCAAGAAGTCTATTAAAATTAGTTAAAAGTAATAGTAATTATGTGAGAAATGTTTTTTTTTTTTAAATATACTCTTATATATAAAAGGGTAAGAGAGAGAAATAGTGAGGAAAATGGTAAAAGAAAATTTACGGGGAAAAATAATGAGATAATTAAACAAATTATGGGTGAAATGAGTGAAAATGCATTTATTATTTAGACAACGCAAACTGAAATCTTATATAAAGGATGAAACCGAATTTTATTAAAGGACCAAAGATAATAATGTAGTAATTCATAATTTTGTCCCCTCCTTTTCTCACGGTGACCCAATTAAGAGATAAGGCCGGATTTTGAGGGTAAATTTATAATAAGTCATTAATTTGAAATGAAAAACTATGTATGTAAGTGTAATGAGTCATATCGGGTGGGTTTTCTTGAAAGAGGGGCCTTATAAAAACTTGAGTTCCCTAATTATAATAGCTAGCTTCTTGGATGTTATTTTTCCAATGACTTATGCACACTAATTGAAGCTGTATTTTTAATTCCTCACGTCTATGCATGCTTTATTTATAAATTGAGTGTTTTTTCAAATTTTCTCTTTTAGGATCACTTATTAAAATATGACTCCGAGGGAGCCAGCAGAATCAAATTAAGGGGCACAGTGCATTCACTATAAAAAAATATGAAATTTCTGACATAATTTGTCTTGGAAAAATTTTCCGTCACAAATTCCAGCGAAAATCAGTAGGAAAAGTTTCCAATAGAATTTTTTTAGTGGTAAAATTTACCACGGAAAATATTCTGTGGAAAATTCTATCTTTTACCACAGAATTTCCGACGGAATAATTCCGTCGCAAATTTCGACGGAAATGAATTCCGTCGCAATTCCCGACGGAAATGAATGCCATCGGAAATTCCCTCACAATGTCGCAAATTCCCTCACAATTTCTGATGGAATTTATTTCCATCAGAAATTCTCTTGCAATTTCTGACGGAATTCAATTCCATCAAAAAATTTAAAAATTATTATTATTTAATTAATTATTATTTTTAATTAAATTAAATTTTAAAAAATTAGTTTTAAAAAAATTTATTATTAATTAATTAATATTTTAAGTTTAATTTTAAATTTATTTTTAAATTATTATTTTCTAATTTCTAAAATATTTTTAATTTTCAATCATAGGTTTTGGTCCCTATAGGGGCAAAATGGTTATATAAAAATTTATTTATAAAAAAATAAAATGTATTAGTTATTAATTAATATTAGTAAAATAATATTACTCCCTCCGGTCCTAAATATAGGACAAAGTTTGTAGTGTAAATTACACTACAAACTTTGTCCTATATTTAGGACCGGAGGTAGTAGTTATTAATTATTTATTAGTTATTAATTAATGTTAATAAAAAATTAATTTTAGAAATTAGAAAAAAATATAGTCATATGAAATTTATTTAAGATGTAAATATTTTTAATTTGAATTTAATTTATATTCAAAATTATAAGAATATATAAAATCATTTTATATTACTATTACATTTATATATAAGAAATAAATATATTTATAAATAATTGATTATGTATAATAAGATTATATATATATATATATAATTGTGTAGTAATAGAACGCCAAAGCAGTCGAGCCTGTCCGATAAAGTATCAAGCGCGCACGGACGAGGTCGTGGGTTCGAACCAAAGGAGGGGCAAGTTGAGTTGCATCCCCAGGAATAAAGAGGTTGCGACACGTGGCAAATCTGGGCGCCAGCGACAAGGTGGATGCCACTGAAGTTGCCACGCGCCGCCGACGGCGATGACGGGGCGGTCGCTGGAATTGCCACGTGGCTTTTAAATTTAAAAAATTAAAAATAAGTTTGCGATGAAATTTTCGACGAAATTGAATTCTATCGGACATTACGAAGGAAAAAAATTCCGTCGGAAATAATTTTGTCAGAAATTTTTTTGTCACGCTATTATTACCGACGGAATGGAAATCCATTTCCATCGGAAACTCTAAATTCCGTCGAAAATTCAATTTTTTTTTGTAGTAATTTCATACTCCTTTGATATATAATACTACTTTTTATCTTTAATATAAGATTTACTTTATAAATCAATTTTATTATTAAAATAATTTTATACTAAGGATAAGAGAGAGTAGTTTATACTTTTTCGCATTCTTTTGTCATGGTGGCCCAACTAAAAGATAAGGCCGGATTATGTGAGTCAATTTTATAATAAGTCATTCATTTAAGAGGGAAAGGTTTTTTTCCTTGCCAACAAAAGAGAAAAATAATTGAAGTCATCTTGTTTAATGCCTCACGTTACATACATGTTTTATTTATAAATTTGTCAAGTTGCTTTTATTTTTGTTCTGTTGTGTACGTAAAGCTCAACAATTAGTTATCATGTTAATTGTTATGCTGTCAAATTCACCAATTGTATTGCAAATTTACAATAATTGGTAGGACGGTAATATGGTCCATCTCTATCCCTATCCATTCATCATCTTCCCACGTCATAGGGCCCCAAGTGGGAAGAAAATGCCTTACATTGATAATTTTTTAGCCACGTATTTATTAATTTTCAAGTTGCTTTGGTTTAATTTTTCCCACTGATCATGACAGATCAATTAATTATCATAATCATCAATTTGTTCTGAAACCATCATCAAATTTTAGCTCTGTCGTCCTGCAGTGCCATAGGCGGACCTAGTGGCAAAAGTCACAATTGAATATATTTGGCATAAAACTTTTTGTAAAAGGGGTCATCTTGCTTTATTAAAATTAAAGCAATGATTTATCATATTGGTTCCTTCTTGTGGAAATAGTTAGAGCTGGGAAGCCGGCCCTTCACGGATCAGGGCCTAACAGGGCCGGTCCTAAAAGGCTCGGGGTTAGAAAAATTGTAATTTTTTAAGGCCCGGCCCGAGAGCATCAGGGTCAGGATCGGCCCACAGGGCCGGGAAATCCTTTTCACAATATTTAACTATTTTTCCTGCTTATTTTCCCCAGAGAGATATAATTAATAAATAACAACGATTAAAGTTTTAATTTAATACATAAATGTTGTCAACATTAAGGTTTAAATAACACGTCTCTTGCAACAAATAAACACAGTTACTAATGTATAATCAAAGGTAAAATCATGTCCATAAATAACTCACACAAAGGCCAAAGTATAAGAAGGCAAGAAGCTAAATACTCTAACCTCTAAACAACATGAGTATGACGACTATCATTTTCACCTTCTTCGCCACTATTATCAATTTCAAGGACATTTGATTGTGTTTCACTTTGAGCAGTAGGTTCAAGTAGTCAAATAATCACAACCTTCATCAAAAATCATACTCTATCAGGAAAAATAGTATATAATATGATTTTAGTCTAAATAGGCAGAACAATATATTTAAAAATCATACTCAAAAATCACAATATGATTCAATTAGACAAAATAATATACTCAAAAATCATAATCTATACAATATGAGAACAGAGTGACATATAGATTCAATAAGGTAATTTAAAAATGTAACATGGTTCCTTTCCAAGTAAAAATAAATAAAAAATAAACGGGCCTAAAGGGCCGGCCCTTTTAAGCCCGAGGCCCTACAGGGCCGGCCCTTTTAGGCCCGACTTTCTTTTAAGGCTACAATTTACAAGCTCGGCCCTTGAAGGGCCATGGCCTAAAAGGGCTCGGCCCGTTTTCCCGTCTCTAGAAATAGTGCGTTAAACACGAGATTTTCACGAACAAGGGTGGCAGAACTTTTTTTGATGTGGGTTTGTTTTTTTCAATAGTTTTACATTTTTCTCGATAAAAGAATTGTGGTTGTACCAAGAAATGAAAAATCGGTTTAGGCAATGAACCGGTCACAGCACAAATTCAAGAATTAATGGGTCAATTGGCGTCTAACCGGTAATTGAACTGATCATATTAAAATATTATAATTTATTAATGATAATATATATTAATATATTTTTAAACTTCTATAGATAAAAAAATTGTGGTTGTACATTCCCGCTATGAACTGTGTGTAAGTTGCTCAATATATTAAAAGAAAAACAAAATCTTCTATATGTGCAACCTACCCCTAATGCTTCACACCTATAAACTTCTAAATTTGTTTAATTTTGTCTTTGAGGTTTCGGCCAAAAAACAGTTGTCATTGAGATGCCACAATGAATGAATGAATGAATTATAATCAAATTTTAGATACATGCTAATGTAAAAAAAAAAAAGAGTTAAAGTGACAAATATATGTAAATGCTTATTTTGAAAACTCAATGCCTTCGGTAGTTGCAGTGTCTTCTTCCTCCTCTTATTCTTCTTTTAATAATTCACATTATATACACTGTAAATATTATTATATTTTTTACTATGAAAGTGACAGATACATGTTTAAAAAAGTTGAAGTGGAGTATTAAGTAGGTTCAACAATTAATTATAAATGAATTATAATAATAAAATAATTAGCCATGATGACACTCGTGATGGAGAGGAGTAGAGCCGGTAATATGGGTTCAACCCGCGGGCTCAACCCGTGAGCCCGCGGGTTTTGACGGGTTAGGGTTGGGAAAATCCCAACCCGCAAAAATGCGGGAACCCGCGGGTTGGCCCGTAAAATTTTTTATTTTTTATTTATATATAATAATTTTACAAAACTTATAAGTTTTTCACTCTTATCTTGGTACCTCCCAATCCAAAGAGAAAAAATCTTAGCTTCTTCCCTTCTTCTTTAAACAAAATTATTATATCTTGGTTGCTTGAGGATGAGTTTATGTTTTGTTTATAAACTTTAACAAATTTGATAACTTTATCTCTTAAATTTTAGATTATGTTTTTAAATTTTTATAAAAGCAATGATTGATACTAGGAAAGTAAAATTAATTACTGGTATATATGTGTCTTATATTTTCAATCCTCTTTAAAAAATATTAATTTTTTTTTTCAAAAAAAAAAATGCGGGCCAGCCAACCCGCACACTGCGGGTTAGGGTTGGCATTTTGCCAACCCGCAGAAGTGCGGGTTGCACAGGCCCGCACCGCGCGGGCCGCAGGTTGGTGCAGGCCAACCCGCAACCCGCGAGGTGACCCGTATTCCCAGCTATAGAGAGAAGCAATAATGGAGAGTATTATAATATGTCAAAGTCTTGGATGATGGCGGACAAAATAAAAAAAAGTCTTGGATGATGGATCGTTAGGTGTGACGTTTTTTTTGATGTGTTTGGTTTAATTTATTGGATAGAAAAAGCTTAAATAAAAATGTGTTACATTTTTATAGTGTTCGGTTCAGCTTATTTTAATTGCATCACGGGTAGAATAAGCTATTTATTAAATAAGCTCCTCCCTATGTGTGTGTTTGGGATAGCGGTAGGAAAAATGACTTATTATGATTCTGACTTATTAAAAATGACTTAATAGAAAAGTCAGTTTTTGTAATGTGATTTATGTTTGGATGAGCAATTTAGTGCTCGTTTGGAATAACTTATTTTTGGGTAATAAGTGCTTATAAATCGTGATTTACAGTATACGAGGTAAGTATATGATAGGAGTTTTATCTCGACTTACGTAATAAGTGACTTAATAGAAAAGCTGCAAGTTCGTTTGGAATAGCTTATTTTTGGGAAATAAGTACTTATAAATTGTGATTCATGGTATACGAGGTAAGTATGTGAGAGAAGTTTTATCTCAGCTTGCATAATAAGGACTTATTATCCAAAAATAAGTGTTTCCAAACACATCTGCAGTGAGGAGCTTATTTAATAAGTAGCTTATTCTACCCGTGATGCAAATAGAATAAGCTGAACCAAACATCAAAAAAAAAATCCCAATTCATTTGAGCTTATTTCTAGGAAAAACGGGCTTAATCTCTCCAAAACGTGATGACAAACATTTTCTATTAAGTCACTTATTACATAAGTCGAGATAAAACTCCTCTCACATACTTACCTTGTATACCGTAAATCACGATTTATAAGCACTTATTATCCAAAAATAAATCGCTCATCCAAACATAAATCACATTACAAAGATTAACTTTTCTATTAAGTCATTTTTAATAAGTTAGAATCATAATAAGTCATTTTTCCTATAGCTATCCCAAACATACACTTTAATGTTTTATAAACGACACTCCCACGCCTCCAGAATTGTGGTTATTCAAGGTAATGTTTTAAAAGCTGGACCGGATATCGAGTCGGAAAGGTCAGTGGGTCATGATTCGTTCGGTTCATCCAGTCAGACCGGTGGTTGAACCGGTACTGTAATTATTAAATAAAAATAATTTTATATAAAAAATATATTAAGTTATCAAATAATTTAAAAATAAATTTAAATAATTTAATCTCATAAGAAATTAACAAACTTATATAACAATACATATCACAATTCACAAATTATTGGTCATAAAATATAGTACAAACACAAATAAATATTAAATACAAAAAACGAAAAAATAAGGGATATTGTTTAAAAATATGTAAAAGATTAAAACTTAAAAATTGCAAAAACAATATTAAAACATAAAAAGATGCAACTGACAAGTCAAATGGTATCTTGTATTTGTTCCAAACAAATTATACCAGGCATTGTTTCCTCGATGAATGTGTGTGACAGCAAAGATATTTAATAAATTAAATTTTTTGATATTGAAAAAAGAGAACGGTACAGAGAACACTGTAACAATAATTACTTGCAGCAGTAAAAGAGTACATGCTAATTGGCACAAAAAAAAGAATACATGCTACTTTTCAATTTTCATTTCACATTTGCTTCTTCTTTCTCTTTCTTCCTTTCATTTCGTTTTCGCCCACTACCTTCCTTCTGCGTTCAAGCTCCGGTAAGTTTACGGTCATGGGCTCATGGTTAGCAAGTTGTTCAGGTTTCGTCTTTAGATTTTGTTGGTTCATTATTTCTGTTTTTATTCAGGAAAAGATAGGGAGGCACTGGGTTTTTCTTCTGGTTCATCCTCCTCCACTTCCTTCCTTTTTTCTTCTTCGTTAGTGTGGCTCAACCTCATTGCCTGACTCGTCCAGTTTGTCAAGATCCGCTCCGGCTTCCGGCTTAACGGCGGTTTCCCGGTGAAACACCGGTTCTCGCCGGCTCAATCCGGCTGAACTTCAAAAACGGCTTTTATACAAATAACGATCCGTTTGGTACTCCGGGTGACGATCCTGCCGGTCCGACTGTTCGGCCCAATCCGTGTTCAAAATTATAAATGTATTAAAAAATTCCTAATATATAAAACATCTTCATTGAATCCTTTTATATTCAATTAATTCTGAGGTGCCACAATTATTAATTATAAATGTACTGCCTAATGCACAAAAAAAAAAAAAGTAACAAAATTAAAGCTACAACGTGGGAACACATTCTGAGAAGTGAAAATCTTCAATAGGTGCGTACATTTTTTTTTTTTTAATTTATTAAGGTTTCACATCATTCATGCCGTATTAATAAAATTCTGTTATAAAAATATATGTGATAAGAGAGAAGATTGATAGGATTCAAAGAAAATTGATAGAATTTTTAGAGAGAAGTTAGAGAGATGTTCTCATTCAGTTCAATTGAAACAATCGATTACAGCCCTTTATATAGAGGCAGAAATCTAACCCTGGTTGTATTACCATGGTTATATTTAAATAACCATGGTTACTTTATATCGTCTTTATGTCCTTGTCTTCTTTTCTTTATGTCCTTGTCTTCTTTTGCTTTTGCTTTGTGTCATGTCTTCTTTTCTTCTTTATGTCAAGTTGACTGGAAGATTAATGAGTCAATGGACATCCACATATTTAATATTCATAACACTCCCCCTTGGATGTCCATTATGAATGTGCCTCATTAAAAACTTTAACTAGGAAAAACCCAGTGGGATAAAAACCTAGCTAAAGAAAAGAGTACATCATTCATTGATACACCGTCGAGTGCTGCCTCATTAAAAACCTTTCTAGGAAAACCCAGTGGGACAAAACCTAGATAAGGGAAAAAGAGTACAGCGTGTATCGACTCCCCCTCTTGATAATATCAGTTGAAATCTTTGAATCTCCGAAGACCAATATCATGAACAAGTTTTTCAAAGATTGTACCTGGAAGTGACTTGGTGAATAAATCTGCTAGATTTTCACTTGAACTGATTTGCTGGATATCTATTTCACCATCCTTTTGAAGATCGCGAGTGAAGAAGAATTTTGGTGAAATATGCTTCGTTCTATCGCCCTTGATATAGCCTTCTTTAAGTTGAGCGATACATGCAGTATTATCCTCATAGAGGATTGTTGGGATCATTTTGCCGGAAGATAAATGACAAGTTGTACGTATATGATGTATTACTGACCTCAACCACATACATTCTCGACTTGCTTCATGTATTGCTAGAATTTCTGCATGATTAGATGATGTGGCTGATATAGTCTGTTTCATAGATCGCCATGAAATAGCTGCACCTCCACATGTAAATAGATAGCCCGTTTTTGATTTACCATTATGTGGATCAGATAAAAATCCAGCATCTGCATAACCAACCAGTTCATGCTTGGATACATTTGAGTAGTATAACCCCATGTCTGTTGTACCTCTGAGATAACGAAGAATATGCTTTATTCCATTCCAATGCCTTCGTGTTGGTGAAGAACTATATCTTGCTAGTAAATTAACAGCAAATGATATATCAGGACGTGTATGATTAGCAAGATACATTAGTGCTCCAATAGCACTAAAATATGGTACTTCTGGACCAAGTAGTTCTTCATCACCTTCTTCACTAATTTCTCGAGGTCTGAATGGGTCTTTATCCACCATCAAAGATCTTACAATCATTGGGGTACATAATGGATGAGATTTATCCATGTAAAATCGCTCTAGGACCTTCTTTGTATAAGTTTCTTGATATACAAAGATCCCTTTCTTGAAGTAGTCGATCTGTAATCCAAGACAGAATTTTGTTCTTCCCAAGTCCTTCATCTCAAATTCTTTCTTCAAACAATTAATTGCCTTTTGAAGCTCTTCAGGAGTTCCAATGATGTTGATATCATCAACATAAACAGCAATTATAACAAATTCACTATTAGATCTTTTCATAAAAATGCATGGGCATATTGGATCATTTTTGTATCCTTCTTTCAACAAATATTCATTAAGACGATTATACCACATGCGCCCTGATTGCTTCAGGCCATACAGGGACTTATTTAACTTAACTGAGTATTGTTCTTGAGAACTTAAATTAGATGCTTCTGGCATCTTAAGTCCTTCAGGGACTTTCATATAAATATCACTATCAAGTAATCCATATAAATAGGCAGTTACAACATCCATTAGATGTAAATCAAGTCCTGCATCTACTGCTGACTGATTAAATAACGAAAAGTAGTCGCATCCACTACTGGTGAATACGTTTCTTCAAAATCAATACCAGGTCTTTGTGTAAAACCTTGGGCTACTAGACGTGCCTTATATCTAGTTATTTTTCCCTTTTCATTTCTTTTTCGTACAAAGACCCATTTGCATCCAACTGGTTTTACATCTTCAGGTGTAAGGACTACAGGTCCAAATACTTTTCGTTTTGCCAATGATTTTAATTCTGCATTAATGGCATCTTTCCATAGTGGCCAGTCTTTTCTTTGTTGGCTCTCACTAATGGATTTTGGCTCATGATCCTCATTATCATTCATTACATCATATGCTATATGATAAGCAAAGATGTCATCAACGTTGACTTCATTTCTATCCCATCGGATTCCATTCATAACATAATTTATTGAGATCTTATTATTTTCACATATATCAGGTACTTGGGTCTCTTCTGGGACTACAATGTTCTCTTCTGGAGATAATATCTCTTCAGGAAAAGGCTCTTCTGGAGCTACTAATTTTTCTTCATTGTCTTCGACTTGACCATCTATATTCTTTGCTCCTTTTCTTTTTCGAGGATTTTTATCTTTGGAACCGATGGGCCTGCCACGCTTCAGGCGTGCTTTGGATTCATTCATAGCAGGTTGTCCTTCAGGGACATCAATTTTAATAGGAGCATTAGCAGCTGGGATATGTGACTTTGTCACTTTCTTTGGGTCAGTAAATGCTTCTGGCATTTGATTAGCTAAATTCTGTAAATGAATTATCTTTTGAACTTCAAGTTCACATTGTTTTGTACGAGGATCAAAATGAGCCAATGATAATTCATTCCAACTAATTTCTTTACCCAGCTGCTTGTTTTCTCCCCCTAATGTTGGGAAAAATGATTCATCAAAATGACAATCAGCAAATCGTGCTGTATATAAATCTCCTGTGGATGGTTCCAAATATTTTATAATTGATGGAGATTCATACCCAACATATATTCCCATCTTTCTTTGTGGGCCCATCTTGGTGCGTTGTGGCAGTGCTACAGGCACATACCGCACACCCAAAAGTTCTTATATGGGAAATATTAGGTTCCTGACCAAAAACCATTTGTAAGGGGGAAACCTTTAAATAACTTGTTGGCCTGATGCGAATTAACATTGCTGCATGCAAAATGGCATGGCCCCAAGCAGAAATTGGTAGATTAGATTTCATAAGTAAAGGTCTTGCAATAAGTTGCAACCTTTTAACCAATGATTCTGCAAGTCCATTTTGCGTGTGAACATAAGCTACAGGATGTTCAACATCAATTCCAAGGGACATACAATATTCATTAAAAGCTTGTGATGTAAATTCACCAGCATTATCAAGACGTATTTTCTTGATAGGATAATCAGGGTAATGTGTTCTTAATCTAATCAATTGAGCAAGTAATCTCCAAACGCCAGGTTGCGAGAAGATAATAAGCAAACATGCGACCATTTAGTTGATGCATCAATTAAAACCATATAGTACCTAAATGGTCCGCATGGTGGGTGTATTGGCCCACAAATATCTCCATGTATCCGTTCTAGAAATGTGAGAGACTCACTTTCTACTTTGCTTGGTGAGGGGCGAATAATTAACTTTCCCTTGGAACATGCAACACATGACAAATCATGGGATTGTGGTATTTGTTTACACTTCAGGGTATGTCTACATGAATTCCCAATTATTTGTCGCATCATTATTGAACCGGGATGGCCTAACCGGTCATGCCAAACATTAAATTCATTAGTAAACTTCTAGTTTACATTATCAAACTGCTGGTTTGTATTGACAAACTTCTGGTTTGCATTATTGAACTTCTGGTTCTCAATAGTATGTGTTTCAATTGTACTTATGCATGTGTAATACAAACCAGAAGAAAAAATAGGAAAACTTTTTAATATGCATTTTCTACCAGTAACTATATTTGTAATTACAAGATATTCCTTATTATCTTTAGTTGTTGTTTCTAAATGATATCCATTTCTGCGGATATCTTTGAAACTCAATAAGTTTCTTTTAGACTTGGTAGAATAAAATGCATTATCAATGCATAATTTTGTTCCTTCAGGTAACAAAATATTAGCTCTTCTGGAGCCTTCAATTAAATTTATACTACCAGATATAGTCTGAACATTGGCTTCTCGTATTATCAGGGAAGAAAAATATTTATCATGTCTGAGTATGGTGTGGGTTGTTGCACTATCAACGAGACATAAATCTTCAGGATTGATGCCAATAGAATTCATTCTTCATAAAAACATAAATAAAATTAATACATATGATAGAAACAACTGTAAATAAAATATAACAGTTTAAATTATATTAAAAAATCTGTAACATCCAAATAGTTATTATCTATATCGGCATACTCAGAATTCTCGCCTTGATCAACATGATTAACTTCAACATTTGATCTTTTACCAGTATTTTTTATTGATTCTTGGTAAAGATCAACTAGGTGCCTTGGTGTACGACAGGTACAAGACCAATGGCCCTTTCCACCACATCGATAGCATGGATTATCAGCATATTTGTTATGCCTACTACTTTCCCCTTTTTGGTTCTTATCAGTCTTTTCCCACTTCTGGTAGGAATTTGAACCTCCATGATATCGACCACGACCACGCCCACGGTTGTAGCCACGGCCACGTCCACGTCCACGTCCACGGCCACGGCCACGGCCACGGCCACGGCCACAATAAGATTCATTAGTGACTACATTCACTTCAGGGAATGGAGTTGAGCCTGTTGGATGGGATTCATGATTTTTCAATAAAAGCTCATTATTTTGTTCAGCCACAAGGAGACAAGAAATTAACTCAGAATATTTCTTGAAACCTTTTTCACGATATTGCTGCTGCAGGAGCAAATTGGATGCATGAAATGTGGAGAATGTCTTTTCTAACATATCATCATCAGTAACATTTTCTCCACATAATTTCAATTTAGAAGTAATTCTGAACATAGCTGAATTATATTCGCTTATAGATTTAAAATCTTGCAAGCGTAAATGCATCCAATCAAAATGAGCTTTTGGAAGAATGACCAACTTCTGGTGATCATATCTTTCTTTCAAATTGTTCCAAAGGACAAGTGGGTCCATAACTGTCAAATATTCAGTTTTTAAATCTTCATGTAAGTGGTGGCGAAGAAAAATCATTGATCTGGCTTTATCTTTGTTGGATGTCTTATTCCCTTCTTTAATCGTGTCTTCCAGACTTTTGGCATTCAAGTGTATTTCCGCATCCAATTCCCAAGATAAATAATTTTTCCCGGTAATGTCAAGAGCCACAATTTCAAGTTTTGCCAGGTTTGCCATTGTTCAAACTAATTAAAGAAATAAATGAACATAATTAAAATATAAAATGTAAATGTGTCATATAATAACTGTAAATTCATAAAGGCAATAAATAATTCATAAGGCAAGATAAGAAAATTAAAACATGTATGGCTTCGGGCCATTTAATCTCAAGATGAGGAATTAACTATTATCTTCAGGATAAAAATTGTACATGACTTCTGGCCGTACAATAAGATAAAAGATAAAAATATATATAGCTTCTGGCCATATAATAAGATAAAAGATAAAATATATATAGCTTCTGGCCATATAATAAGATGAAAAATGTATATAGCTTCTGGCTATATAATAAGAATGGATATGGCTTCTGGCCATATTATTAAAACATTACGACTTCTGGTCATAATTTCAAGAATCAGATATGTATGGCTTCTGGCCATAATAATAATAATAATAATAATATAAAAGAACTTGTATATAAAAACAATAACGATCTCCAATCTTTAGCCATGGAACCCGATGTTATATAACAATCGGTAAAAGTATCTCTCTAATTCCATATAGTGGCTCAGATTATCCCAGATCTATAAAATAAAACAACGTATATATAATTACTAAAGAAATCATAAGAAGATCATACCTTCTTTTAGAGCTTCGTGCTGATAACGTGTTATAAAAGTATATGTGATAAGAGAGAAGATTGATAGGATTCAAAGAAAATTGATAGAATTTTTAGAGAGAAGTTAGAGAGATGTTCTTATTCAGTTCAATTGAAACAATTGATTACAGCCCTTTATATAGAGGCAGAAATCTAACCCTGGTTGTATTACCATGGTTATATTTAAATGACCATGGTTACTTTATATCGTCTTTATGTCCTTGTCTTCTTTTCTTTATGTCATTGTCTTCTTTTACTTTTGCTTTGTGTCATGTCTTCTTTTCTTCTTTATGTCAAGTTGACTGGAAGATTAATGAGTCAATGGACATCCACATATTTAATATTCATAACAAATTCTACGTTTGTTTGTTTTGTTTTAAAAAATTTCTTCAGTTAGTCAGTAAAATTAGATTCACATTTTTATGGAAAAAAAAGCTAGATACACATTTAAGGGGCATAAACAAAGAGATGATACACATTTAAGACTTGAAAGGTGTTAGATACACAGTTAAGGGGCATAAACAAAGAGATACACGTTCAAGACTTGAAAGGTGCAGTCTGTAGACATAAGCCGCTCAATCTTAATTGGGCTGCAAGAGTGGGCCGAAGACCCATTTCATGTCCAACCTAATTACAGCCCAAGTTGTAGTAGAGGACTATATCGTAGTGAAATTGAGGTCTAATAATAGTGCAGTTAGAGATAATTCTTTCACCAACATAGAGTTAGTCTAATGATATATGGCCCCACTAAATTTTTCTAGATTTCGAGTTCGAATCTCATAGAAGATACATGTGTTGGGAGGGGCAGCTACGAACCCCAAACCCCGAACCGGATACTGGATGATAACATAAGGGGAAAAAAACAGAGAGAGAGAGAGAGAGAGATTCATATGTTCTTCAAAATGACTATACATACTCTTTGTTTAGGCTATATATACTAGTTAATATATTAACTACTCCCTCCAGTCCTTAACATAAAATATATTTATCTAATTTAATTAAATTAGATTAAGGATCTTAGTTAGGTTAGTTAATATGATATGCATTTTCTAATATACCCTAGTCATCTTCTTTGATTTTTTCCTTCCTTCTCCTCCTTTATTATTGCTGTGGGAGTATTAATAAAGGTAAATTAGAAAAATATTAACAAATACTGAAAAATACGCCTTATATTTAGGACTAAGATCAACTCCCAAAATATATCTTCTATTAAGCACAGGTTGGAGTATCATAAATATACAGTTGTACCCCTCGCTCCGGTTTCATCCCTTACTGAAATTTTATGACAAGAATGGAGTGTTTTCTTGAAATGGTGACAAGACTACAGCTAAAATGATGAACCAGAAAAGAAAGTCTGGTTTGGTTTGTATGCAAGGTGGCGTAAAATCTATTATCCATGTTATCAAAAAACAGAAGCTATTAGAGAAATATTCTGATATTTAAAATCTAACTTTAGAATAGTTGTATTTCATAGTTTCTGTTCACTCTTAATAACTTGTGCCGCTCAAATAAAATGATTTCAATTTGATAATTGAAATGCTCGCTATTGACAGAATTCCAACTTGTATCAAATTTCTTGAAACAAAAAATGTTATGCAATTAAGTATACTTCTAAATTAATCTTCTTCTGGAAACTGTGGGGGTTAATGACAGGCCAAAATGAAATGTACAATGATAATCATTTGGATTAATTTCTTGATCAATTACAAAAAATGCTCACTCCTTATTTTTAATAGAATAATCCACCCCACCATTGTCGCTGGCGCCCATGCTCAAATTTAATATTGTCTTTGAGGTGCCCCAATTAATTAATTATAATAACATAAGTGGTATTCTGTCTGATTATATCATACGTTATTGAGAGTAGCAACAAAAACTATAATAGTTACAATATACTCTATATGTGTGCATGTGTGCAGTGAAAGAGACATTTTTGAAAAGTTAGGTCTTCAGTATAATAATATATGCTGGTGAGCTTCGACCAAAAAA
This sequence comes from Inga oerstediana, assembly GCA_963210345.1. NCBI lineage: Eukaryota > Viridiplantae > Streptophyta > Magnoliopsida > Fabales > Fabaceae > Inga > Inga oerstediana. The sequence goes on along the minus strand of OY723404.1, from coordinate 9,475,767 downwards.
ATATATGCCGGTGAGAGTTTTAAAATTACCTTGTTCCGCAATTAATAACTGAGAGTATAATAATATGACTTGCTAAAATATGGCTATGAGGGGGCCAGAATTAAACTAAGGTATAGTATATGACGTATTTCTTTAATATATAATAATTCATAATTCTGTCCCTTTCTTTTGTCATGGTGGCCCGATTAAGAGGATACGGCGGGATTTGAAGAGTTAATGTATTAGTCGTTAATTTAAATGAGAAAACATAAGGTAACTGAAGTCTTCTTCTTTTAACTGTACATGTAGGTACGGCTATTTATGAATTATCAAGTGGCTTTTGTTTTTTCGGAGATTACACAATAATTATCATGAATATGAAACTTTGGATCTGCCCCGTAGTGGTTAATTTCATTATCTCGGGGGCTACAAGTAATTATCCTGTTAATTGTCATGCTGTCAAATTCACCAATTGCGTTAGGTAATAAAAAAACTAGGGACAATTATATTTAAGTCTCACATAAGAGAAAAAAATGAACAAATGATCCATGAAGTTGTTAACGGACGACCCTTAATTTGTTATTAATAACTTTAAGGATCATTTCTTCATTTTTTTTATTGTGTGAGATTTGAATGTAATTGTCCCAAAAAAATACTTTCAACTACCAAACATTTGGATTGACTGACTGTTGATCATTCCAACTTAATCAGTAGTCTTATGTTCGAGCTTTGGATAATGTTGTCACAATAATTATTTGGAGGCAGCAAGATTCCCTGCATTGATGGACTAAATTCCCTCAAACTGAATTAATAAAAAAAATCACTAATTGAGTTGCAAACTTGCAATAAGTGATAGTATTGTAAAATGACTAATAATTATAAAAATGCACAACTCTTTCCCCATTCTTTCATCATCTTCCTCATGGTAGCCCACTAAGGAAGAATATGCTGGATTTTGAAAGCCAATTTTAAAACTCAGTCCCTAATTAATTCCCTTTGAGTTGCCACTATTTATAATGAATTAATTAATTAAGAGTGACTTGACATAATTTCGTAAGGTAAAAATATAAGAAGGGTAAACTCAGAGAGTTGGCTCGCGACTTTGACAACAATATTCAGAAGTATTTTTTTTAGGATTTTCCTTAATTTTTCTGTAAAGTCCAATTAACTTTAATGAAGCCCTTATCTATTAGACAGCGGCTTTAAGAAATTTGAAGGTAGAAGTCATTGGGTTTGAAAGCGGCCAGGCAACATTAATAATGTGCAAAGTGGCTCCATGTTCAAAGCTCTCTTACGTACTTTTTATACTCTAGCTTATTCACAGTAAGGGGTTCGGATCCTCTCATAAATGGATTGGGTTTGATTCCTAAGCTAATTGCGGCGTGGGGGAGGCATCTCCACGGCTAAGTGAAAGCTGAGGTGATTCTTACCTATGGGTCAATAAAATAAAGGGCATGCTTGTCGTGCTCTCGGGTCTATAGGGACAGGCCCCAGTGGATCATGAGTTAGAAGCCCTACCCTTGGATGACCCTTTTACTAAAACTTATTCACTAAAAAAACTTATTCACTGTATCCATTACTTATGTCTTTGGTGTTGGTGTCTCAATTGTGTGTAAGCCTAAGAATTTTAACACCTCACCTTCCATCTCATCTGGGCTTTTAAGGTTTGGGTAAAGCAGTAAATTTACCAACAAAATTTTAAGGAAGGGGTGTCTGACACAATTATATTTTAAAGGGGGCAAAAATACACATAAGGAATTAAAAGTGGAGCATCCAGCACAAAACCATTAAATTTGACCTAATGCCGTTAGGGGTTTTCTTCTCTTATAATTTAACGCAGTTAAGTTAAATTTAACGGTTTTGTGCTGTATGCTCCACTTTTAATTCCTTATGTGTATTTTTGCTCCCTTTAAAACATAATTGTGCTAGACGCTCATTCCTTAAAACTTTATTAGCAAATCTACTCCTTAACCCTTAAGGCTTCTAACAGACGTTTCTTTTTTCTAAAAAGAATGTTTTCAACCTTTCATCATTCTTCATTTCTTCTTCGTCAATGGCCCAAATATCGTCCATATCTAGTATAATAGTGGATCACACCGTAAAGCATAGGGAAGGTGAGATTCAGCAACTATCAGTACTCATCTCTACCTTGACAGTCAATCTAGACAAAATCCCCATATTATCAAAAATTATATATAGATATATATATGTCGTTAAAGCGTGGAAGGAAGCTGTTCGTAAGGAACTTTTATTTAGGATTGGTCATCAAGCGCAACAAACACTACTATAAAACAGGGATTTAGTGGCGTCCCTCTCATGACATTCTTTAAAAAAGCGCCATAAATAATTGTTTTTTTAAAAAAAAAGTAAAGAAGTTACAGCGCTCCCTATTATAAATGCGATAACTAGTATTAGTCTTCTGTGGCACTTTCCTAAATAAGCGCCACACAAAACATTTATTTGAAAAAAAAAGAAAAATGAAAGTCCCAGCTATGGCGCTTTCTTAAAAAGCCCCATAGCTGGGTTTATTTTTTTAGAGATTTTTTTATTTGAAAAGCAATATTAATTATTTACGTAATCTTTTTAGGGAGAATGACAGAAAAATACTACTTGAATTTTAAAATTCCAAATTAGTCATTTAACAAAGATTTGTATTGTCAATCCCATGGCTGACACTTATTTAATCAAGCGTCGGTCAAGGTGCCCGGCCAAAACACTTTGGCCGTGCGCTTGTGTAACCAAGAGCCGGCCAAGGTTTAATCCCCTTGGCCTTGGCATGCCTGCCTAGGCTACAGTGGCCTTGGCAGGCACATGGTCACACATTGGCCTTGGCTTTTTGCCATACCAAACAAGCGCCTGCCAATGTTTAATGGACAAACCTTGGCTAGCGCTTGTTTGGATCCTTGGCTTACGCACATGGCCACAGTGGCTTTGGCTTTTTACCAAGGCCAACCGTGGCCTTGTCGCATCCTTGCCAAGGCTGCATGCAATGCCACATGTTTTGCTATATATATCTAGAGTAAGGAGAGAGCGAGAGATGAGATCAACATTGCATAGAGATTGAGAGTTAATGGAGAGCTACCACCATAACGGAGAGACCACAAAAGACGAGCTTCGTCACCTTCATTCCTCCTTTATATGTTAAGGACATGATAGTTGATTAGTTAAGGCACCCGTTAATTAAGACAAGCTTCATCTTCCTTCCTCATTTAATTTATATGGTTTTGACATTATATTATCTTAGTATCTTTTCTTCCATTTAATTTGCCAATGCTTTAATTTCCCTTAGAGTTATTTCAATAGGGGGATTTTAGATTATTTTCTTGTATTTTATTTAACTTATTTCCTTTTTTTTTTGGTAAAAAGAAAATATCATTAAATATAGGAAGGAAAACCGATATTACATCTTCAATCTACAATCATAATTGAGCATGATTGCAGAGAAGAGATAAGTTGAAGTCCTACACTTAATGTTCTATAAACTTGCTCAAAATGAAAAGAACGCAAAAGGAGACTTATGTCTCTATACAGGATGTTATGAGATCTTTGAGTATCAAATATGGAAGGGAGAAGCATCTTCTTATAGCAATGAACTCTTAAGATCCGATCATCATATTTAGAGAATAAGGCTGAGTTTAAGATCCACAACAAAGCTCCTCTGAAGCAATGCAGAGACACAAAAGAATGGATCATTGTTTTCTTCCATATGAAGGATTGAACGGCCTATCCTTGAAAACAAATCCAAGATTGACATATCATGTGATTATTGCTTTTCCTCTTCCACATAAGAACAATCCAGCCTAAAGATGAGATGCCATTAAGCTGCTGATAATCTGAAGTTAATATTGAAGTTCTAAGAACAGGGGGATCTTGCTTATTGTACACCAAAACAGTCAAACTTGCAGCAAAATTAATCTCATTAATTACATCTGTATGAGTGAAGGCTTTAGCCTTTCGATGAACCAGTAAATTCCTTTTCATCAAAGTATTTGAGCTTCATAGTTTCTGCCAGTAAGACACCTAGAGGTGAATGAAGAATTCGCCAGATTTGCTTAGCAAGTAAGGAGTCATTCACCTTGGATATAGGTCTAAGACCCAAACCACCTTCAAAATTCAGCCTAAAAATGTAATCCTAACTCAAGAGATGAATTTTTTGCGCATCACCATTTGTTCCCCCAGAAAAAATTAGTGCATTTTGATTTAATTTGATGGCATATATAATCAAGAAGTTTAATACATGAAAGGACATGTAGATTAACACCCGAGAGAATAGATTTGATCAAAGTAAGTTGTGATGCTTGAGAAAGCAATTTTCCTTTCCATGATGCCATTCTCTGATCAATTGAACTGACAACCTGAGAGTAAACCACATATTTGTTTCTACCAGGATCAACCCAAGTGCCTAGATACTTCCCCAACCGATCTGTAAATCTAACTCCCAGAAAATGCAAAAGAGCCAACTTCTATGTGTGAGAAAAATTAGGACCGAAGATAATAGATGACTTGGATCTATTAATCATTTGTCCCGACCATTTACTGTAAACATCTAAAGAGGCTTTAATGGTGTTAATACTATGATCATTTCCTTCAAAGAAGAAAACTGAATCATCAGCATATAATAAATGAGATAAAGGCTGTGAATTGGCTGAGATTCGGATCTCCTGAAGATGTCCTAACTGCTTAAATCTATTCAAGATACAAGACAGGATATTTGCAGCCAAGATATAAATATAAGGAGATAAGGGGTCTCCTTGCCTAATTGCTCTAGTAGGGGTGATACTTCCAGTGATTTGTTGGTTCAAAATCACTTGATATTGAATAGATGTTATACACTGCATGATAAGCGCAATCCATTTGTCTGGAAATTCATTACCTCCAAAACAGCATAAATGAAATTCCAAGATAGGGAGTCAAAAGCCTTAGAAAATCCAACTTTCAGAGCCATTAGTTTTTTCCTCCCAGAGGTAGAAGCATGTATCTGGTTCATTAGATTTGAGGCTAAAAGAATATTATCTGTGATGATTCAACCTTTCAAAAAAGCACACCGGAAAGGTGCAATGTAATGGTTTAGAACTTTTTACAACTTGAGGCAAATTACCTTGGAGACAATCTTATACACCACATTACAGAGGCTAATTGGTCTGAGATCTTTAAAAGTTTGCACAGTATCAGACGTTGGAATCAGAATAATATTAGTCTTGTTGAAGGACTTTAATATGTGTTCTGATTCCCAAAATGTGTGCACCATTGTTAGGAGATCATCCTTGACTAGGCCCCAATATTTATGAAAAAAGTTTGCATGTATACCATTTGGTCTAGGGGCACTATGTTTTGGAAGAGAAAACACAGTCTCTTTAATTTCATCCAGAGAGAAAGGCTTAACGAAGTAATTAAAGTCCTCACTAGAAAGCCTTGGGATTGAGAATTCTCTAAGAGCTGAAGTGATTTCCATTGTTGACATATGGTATAGAAACCAAAACTCAAATTCTTAATCAATTCTCTAATGTATTACAATGAAAAACAACCCTCTATTTATACTAAAACCAAACCCTTATAACTTCTTAAAATAATGAGAAAGTCAGTTCCGGCAACCCACACCAACCCCCTCCCTCTGTTCAAACGTCATTGCTTACATCATAGCAAGGTCAACGTTGGCTGCTGTTCACATTCTCTCTTCTCTGTTTTCATTCTGTTTCATTCTCCCGGGGTTGGACAGGACTCGTCCTCGAGTCAAAAACAACATCATCATCATCAATGAATGGAGATTGATCTGAAGTTTTATGCTTCAGTAAAAATGACTTGGGCTTATTTTTGATCTTGACATGTTTATCTGGTGGCAAAGGTTCAAGCTGAATCTTCACATCATCCTTCTGGAAGGAATATGTGTTTGCAAACCCGTCTTATAGGGCGTGTCGATCATATTGCCAAGGTCTTCCCAGAAGAAGATGACAAGCATCCATCGGAACAACATCACACCAAACTTCATCGTGATACCTTTTACCGATAGAGAAAGTAACAAGGCATCGTTTGGACACTTTTACCGCGGTTCCTTTGTTAAACCATTGGAGTTTGTACGGGTACGGATGGTTGTGAGTTGGTAGTTGCAGCTTTTCTACCATGTAGTTAGAGACTACATTTTCACAGCTTCCGTTGTCGATGATGACGTCACAAACTTTACCTTGAGTAGTGCAGCGAGTATGAAAAATGTCGTGACGTAGCCAAGGCTCTTCTTCCTCTATGGCTGTGTGCAAGCTTCGTCTAATCACAAGTGTTTCACCATAATCAGGAGGAATGACTTTTTCATCAAAAATTGGCTCTTCATTAAGGACCAGCTCTTTATCAGGCATAGAATCCTTTTCTTCTTCAAATATTGCAAAAGTTTCCCCTTCAATAATAGTAATAACTCTGCGGGTAGGACATTCTGAAGCGATATGACCGAACCCTTGGCATTTGAAACACTTAGGTGTTTTAGAGCTAAATTCTTTGGCAACCTTAAGCGGAGGCTTACTTGAAGAGCTATGTTGATATCCTTGTGTGGACTTGCTTGAGGAGCTATGCTGATGTATTTGTGTAGGTTGATGTACCTGTGCTTCATGTCCCTCAAAAGGAATTTCAGTTGAGGAAGACGACTGGTAGGGAGGTCTTCGGATCAACTGCTTCTCGATATGGATGGCTAAACGAATGACGTCGTCCAGAGTCCATTATTGCTGGAGTTGTACTGGATGGGCGATGTTTGTATTTAATCCTCCTAGATATCGAGCTATTGTTTGCTCCTCCCTCTCTTGTATATCACATTTCATCATAAGCTTCTTAAATTCCCTGGTATATTCCTCTACAGACATAACCTTTTGGCGGAGATTATGTAATTGAAGGAAATTGTCTTGATAATAATTGTCGGGAAGAAACTTATGTGAAAGCTCGCGTCGCATCTTGTCCCACATTCTTATCTTGCTCTTTCCTTCTCTTTCACGTCTTCTTTTGAGATTCTCCCACCATATGGAGGCGTGTTTCTTTAGTTTGATGGCGACAATTTTAACTTTCTGCTCATCTGGAATCTCTTTATACTCAAAGACTCGTTCAACAGTTTGTAGCCAGTCAATGAATTCATCCGGTTGGAGTCTTCCCTCGAATTCAGGAATATCTACCTTAATGTCATTAAGGCGGAATGGTTGTTGTCGAGGACGCTGACGATAGTCAGGGGATGACGAACTGTGGCTATTCAAATCATCTTCTGAGTGGTTTCTACGAGTTTCGAGCACGGCTTGCTGTTCTGTTATAGTGGCTTCCAATTCCTGTATCCGGCGTCTCATTTCCTCTATCTCAATTTCATGTCTATTTCCGCGTCTTGGAGGCATTTTGCAGTTGGTCTCACAAGTTATGACTTAGAGTACGCAGTTTATTAGGTACAAGGTAGGGGAAGGATTTGTGTATATGAAAAAGTCAGGGGTAAAATAGGAAATTTGGGTAATTAGGGCAATAATGTATTTTGGGGCAAATCTGGGGGTCAAAATGCAATTTCAGAAAGTTTGGGGGGCTGAAATGTAATTTTGGCAGAATCTGGGGGTCAAAATGTAATTTCAGAAAGTTTGGGGGGTTGAAATGTAATTTTGGCAGAATCTGGGGTCAAAATGTAATTTCAGGAAGTTCAGGGGTCTAAAATGTAATTTTGGCAAAATCTAGGGGTCAAAATGTAATTTTCTAAAAGTTCAGGGACCTAAATGTAATTTTGGCAAAGGCTAGGGGTCAAAATGTAATTTTCTAAAGTTCAGGGGTCTAAAATGTAATTTTGGCAAAATCTAGGGGTCAAAATGTAATTTCCTAAAGTTTAGGGACCTAACTGTAATTTTGGTAATTTTCTAGGGGTCAAAATGTAAATATCGCAAAATTTAGGGTTCAAAATGGTAATTTCAACAAAATTCTAGATGACCGTATGATGACGTGGCAGTAGTGACACGTGGCAGTCCGTGATTGGTCCACGTGGCGTTGACCGACGATGTGGCTGCTGACTGGACTGGGTGACGTGGCAGGCTGACCGGACGGATGACGTGGCAAGAAATGACACGTGGCACAATCTGATTGGACAGAGTGTCGTTGACTGGGTCAACAGTGCTGACGTGTCAGATGACGTGGACTGGTGACGTGGCAGTCGTCTTCAACCTTCTGCAGCGCGTGGCCGGCGCGTGAGCTCCGTTGACGGTGCGTGGGTTTCCGGTGTGGCGCGTGAGAGCGCGTGGCAGCGTTCCACAGTGGTGGCCGACTCCTGTTCTAGGTTTTGGGACCTCCTGAACACGATGGTGTGGTCAGATTTTCGAGAAAAGATCGGCAGGATGGAATTCGCACACCCTGTTTTCCCAACGTTTTTTCTCTCAATCCTCTTCCTTACTCTCTCGTTTTCTCTCCCTCTGGAACAAGGCTCTGATGCCAAAATGGTATAGAAACCAAAACTCAAATTCTTAATCAATTCTCTAATGTATTACAATGAAAAACAACCCTCTATTTATACTAAAACCAAACCCTTATAACTTCTTAAAATAATGAGAAAGTCAGTTCCGGCAACCCACACCAACCCCCTCCCTCTATTCAAACGTCATTGCTTACATCATAGCAAGGTCAACGTTGGCTGCTGTTCACATTCTCTCTTCTCTGTTTTCATTCTGTTTCAACATATTGTCATGGGAGCGGTAGATCTCCTCAAAATGAGATAGAGCCTTGTGTGAGATTTCTGCAGAGTTACTTGTCCAAGTTGCATTCATTCTCATTATGTTTTTTAATCTGATTTTTTGCTTTTCGACGAGAAACAATGGCATAAAAGAATTTGGTGTTCCATTCTCCTTCTGAAAGCCAGCGTAACTTAGCTCTTTGTGACTAGAAACTGAGCTCACAATCATAAAGCAATTCAAGATTATGCCTAGCATCCAATAAAGCATGTTCCTGACCAATTGACACAAGCCCTGAAAGGCTAATGGTAGACAAAAGCTTTTTGAGATCTTCTTCTGCTGTGGAGATTTTCTTAAACAGATTTCCAATTGAAGAATTATTCCATTTCACAAGAGAAGATAGAGTTGAAGACAATTTACAGAAGAGCTTGAAGTAAGGCGAGCCTTGATATTGATCAGACCAACAAAGCTTAATAATATCATCACATTCCTTAAATCTAAACCAAAAATCCTCAAATTTCTCAATTTTTGTTTTTCTGATATCATCATGTTGATAAAATGTGAGAGGACTATGATCAGATGAGGCAATAGTAAGAGTATTGAGAAAAGAACTCAGATATGTTGATAACCATTGGAGATTGACAAAAGCTTTGTCAATTCTTTGTAGAATGAAGTCATCACGTCTTCTATTGTTGGACCATGTAAAATTTGGACCTTTTTGTGGAACTAGCATAAGATTACAATCATCTAGACATTGTTTAAAGGTTGACATTGAGCTAGTGCTGCCATTGCAATTTAACTTATCAGCAGAGGATAAAATCTGGTTAAAATTATCAAGGTAATTAAACCTGTACCGGTCAGTGAACTGGTTGGGATAATGGGTCAAGGGTCAGTGGGTCAGACCGGAGTCAAACCGATGAGAAATGGAATATTTTAGGCTTATAGTATGAAATTCTAAAGAAATTTTTTTTTTTAAAAAAAAGATTTAAAAATAAAAAATAAAAAAACTTGACCTGGCCGGGTCACCAGATCGGACCGGTTTAGTGGTCGGGTCGTTGGTTTCTGGTCCGGTCTGGGTTAGATAACCTGAAAAATTACCTATTAACAACCATGGAATATCAATTTCTGAAAAATTATGCATCCAAGTCCAGAGAGTATGCCTTAAATGAGTTTCAGCAGGTCCCTAAATGAGGGATACAAAGCAAGACGAAAGAGAGCTAGATTCATTAATTTTGCGGTGACATACAAAAGGAGATAAGTCAATAATTTGAACAGATAACCACGGCTTCCAAGCTGTGAGCGTTCCTCCACCTTTCCTTACTGCATCAGTACCACAATGAAAAGTAAAACCATAATTTGCAACAAAAAAGTAGACGTCCTGAGTTGAGATTTTCGTCTCTGACAAAAAAATTAGATCAAGGCTATGTAGTTCAATTAGATGCCTACAACGTTGAACTGTCGAGGCCTTACGAAATCCTCGATAGTTCCAATTAATTTCATGGCTCTCTGGGAAGCTTCAGGGCAGCTTCCTGAGCCTCTTCAGAGTCAGCAGTAGAAATCTTTAACAAGGCTGATGCAGGAAAACGACAATTTTTTTTTTGAAAGTAGCTTGTTTGTGGAAAACAGCTAAACAAGATTGATCTGGAAAAAAAAAAAAAAAAAAGAGGAGAGGATGAATGTTTGATTTGCAAATATTTCTTCTGAAACTTGAAGGAAACAGAGGAAGTTTGGAAAACAGAGATTGCTGATAAACAGATTGAGAAATAGGAAGCAATGAATATCAGATGATCTCCAACAAAAAGATGCAAACAATGCCGAAGTAATTAAGACGTAGAAATAGAAGATAATAAAGAAGAAACTTTTTGGGATTTTTTCACAAGATCCATGACAATGAAAAGCAACGCAATTGTTACAATATAATGCAGAAGATGAACAGCAAGAAAAAATGTTCACACTATTTTTTTTTTCTTTTTAAGATTTTTATGGGTATATGATTGAAAAGAAAACAAATTTGATGCAGATAACTGACAAATTTTTTTGGGTTTTGGAAGAGTAGCTTATATATGCAAAACAACAAAACAAGATTGATTTGAAAAATGGGAACAAGGTCTGGGGGGAAAAAGAAATAAAGAAAGAAAATTTGGAACAATAAGTGAACAAGCACAAGGCCTTAGTAAATGAGTTGGTGTATGATTTGCTTCTGAAACTTGCAAGAAGAAATTTGAAGAAGAGAGTGCTGTAAGCTTGGGAAACAGGAGGCAATGGATATCAGATCTGAATGCAAACAATGGCAGATAAGATGTGGAAGAAGAAGAAGATCTGTAAGAGAAACGTAGAAAAGAAAGAATAAAGATTGCTGACACACAAAGAAAAGCGCCTTGGAAATTGTTTTTGTAGTGGCAAAGTCCTAGGAAATATTTTATGGAACTGGAAACTTTATACCTTGCTTGTTATCTGATCCCACAAATTATTCTTGAATAAAAAAAATTAGAAAATTAACCTCAATCACCTTCATGAAAATTGCAAAAATAAAAAAATAAAAAAATACAGAGATAATTTGAATATGAATATGAAAAATATTGTGATGCAGTTGGATTGTCTGGTATTGGTTGAAGCTGTTTTAAGTGATGCTATACTTCAAGAATGAGGCTACTCAACTATTGTGGATAACATTTTTAATCACAAAGCATGTTTACGTGGGAGGTAGCATCTTCATCTTTTCCCTTTAGTTTAGCCTTCTTTTTATTTTAGTTATTTTATGTTTGCTACTTTTCTTGGGTGGTTGGTTTCTGGGTTGTTGATTCATTTAGCTTCTTATAGTTAATGAATATGTATATATGCCACTTTGGCCAGAAAGAGAGAAAGAAAATTCAAAAACAAAAATAAAATATCCATTTTAGTTGATGGTAAAGAGACATAAGCCCCCACCCACACCTTTGGGTTAGTGGTATTAAGATGTGCCTTTTGTGGCACTTGGTTTCAGTCAGTCAGACTAAAAAAGAAGAGAGAGATCAGTACATAAAAAGGAAAAAAATTTTGACAACCCCAATTATAGTGAATTTATTTTCAATTACCTCTATAAAAATATGAATTATCACTGCACCCTTTGAGGGTAATAATGGAATTATATTTGGAACAAAAAGACTCAAATGACCCAATATTTCTTGTAATGCTTAGTAAACTTGTTAATATTTTACTTTCGTTGTAAACACCCTTATTTTTCTTGTGAATGCTGTTTGTTTAATTGTTAATGCTTATATTTAGTTGGGTAGCTCTTATATGTTTCTTGTAAATCACGTTATTTGCATTCTAAAAGCCCTTGTATATGTCTTGTAAATCCCCTTAATTTTATTGTAAACTCTTTAATGTTTCTGATAAAGGCCACTTGTTAATGTTTTACTTCAGTTATAAGAAAAATTGATGCATGCTTCTGTCGCTAAAGCAATCAATTAATAACTAGGACAACCTACTAATGCAATATAGTGGCAACCTGGGTCATTCTCCCAAGGAGCAATATGTGGGTTTTCTCTAGAATTGAATTTAGGTGATAAAAAATGCAATGGAATAAACCTAACCTAAAATGTAAGACTCCACTACCTAAATGCAAAATGTAAAAGACTCTAAAACCTATATGAGAATGGAACTAACCTAAATGAATTGGAATGTAATCTTTGGGGTTTTTTATGAAAAAGGAATTAAGATGCTAAGCAAAGAAAATAATCAAAAGTAAGACAATCAACAAGGATTTAGTTCAGTTATGATAATAAAGGGGACAACTCAGGATTCACATGGATTTAGCTTTCTTAGCCATTCAATTTATTAGACTAAAGGGAGGTTCATCAAAAGTTGGAATTAATAAATTTAATCACCTAATCAAGACATGGGAAACCCTCATGCTCAATTACACCTAATCCACTAGAAAACTCATAATGGAAAAAATGGTGGTTAATTAAATCCATTAAAAACCAATCACAATTGCTTAAGATATTTTGGAAATTATGTTTACAATTGCCTAATTAAACAATTCGACAATTAATCACCTAATTAAACAATCAAGAGATTAAACCCAAAATGACAATTAAATTAATAATGAAAACTCAATTAATAATTTAATTGACAATCAAAGGTTTGCAAACAAAAATCCCAATAATCAATTAAGAATAAATCAAATCCAAAATATCAATTTAATCCAAATTAACAATAAGTCTACAATCTAAAACTAGATTGTTCTCAATTATTACAACTCAAAATCATTTAAAACTAAATAATCCCAAGTCTTGAATCAAAAAGATAAAAGAAAGGCACTCCCTTATAGTCTTCAAGTGTAAGCTTCTAGGCTCTAATTTCCTCCATGCTCCTCCCAAATTGCCTCCCAGAAGAATTTAAGCCTCCATGATATTGGTTCTCCCTCCAATCCCCAAACACGTGACAGCCATGAGAATAGGATAATGGATGTGGGACCCACGTGGAAAAAGAATAGCAATTGCAATTCAAAGAATACATGGAAGATTGGTTTTTGCATCACTATTTGGAAGCTTTGGGAAGTTCGCAATCGCCAAATTTTTGCGAATGAAAGATACAATATAGACAGAATCTTAATTGATATTCACACTACAGTTTCTCACACAGTCAAATACCATTGCAATTAGTCATTGATCATAGTAGCTTTCTCTTTTTAGAAGTTCATTTCCTTATGTAATGTACCTTTCGGCTTTCCTTTTGTACTATTGATTTATTAATGAAATCTTCCTTTTCACTGAAAAAAGAATCAATATCCCTGGAGTGCGTCAATTATATTCAAGCCAAGAACTCCTAGCAATATCGTCCCTCCGTAGCTCGTCTCAGCGTCTGCGAGTCTGTCCAGCGGCTGTGTCTCGGCCTCCTCTGCGTATATCCGTGTGTGAGCGCCTCGGCCTCGTCCCTCTATGCTGTGACGGCTAGGTTCATTAAAAAGGAGGAGAAGAGAGCTTTTTGGGTATCAACTGGAGCCCATTAAAATCTAAGAAGCCCAATAATATTCAACCGTTGGATATTCTTTTAGCTTTTCAGAAAATTTCTGCACCGTAGAATGTTTCAATCTGCTTTTCCTTATCCTGCAAGATATAATAAAATCGTGATTTATCATATAATTAGAAATATTTTCCAATCATAATATAACAATTAAAATATTATCAATTTAAGCCCAAAAATATCATAATCAATTCAGATTTATATTATTTCCCTTAATTGGCTAATAATCCAAATATTATCTAATAAATTCAAATTAGCCTAAAATAATCCCCAAAATAAATGAATAAGGTGGGATAAAATATATTAAAATTGTGATTTATCAACTCCCCCACACTTATCATTTGCACTCCTGGGCAAAACAAATCAAGACCAAGGGAGTATAACAAGACAAAATAAAAAAAAAACTTCAAAAGTGAATGTTCCAATCACAAGTAAAAAGTAAACAAAAGCATTTCAACACCTCTTTTATCCAAGTGATTTTCTCATGACTCAAGAAAACAAACTTCATGGTAATTTACTTGACAAAGGAATATCTAAGCTAGAAATCCCTCACCAAGGATATGTGTATGTCTCTCATCACTCAAAAATGTATAGGCTTGTGTTTACACTCAAATCCACCCTATCCAGTACTCTTTCCATAGGTTTGACAAGGATCTAAGTTCTCCACCACTAGCAAAGCAAATGCAAACATAAATCCAAAGGACTTTTATTAGGTTGTAATGGGGCTAAGGCTAAGAAAGAAAGGGTATAGTGTTTGGAGAAACAAAGTTGAATATCCTAGAAGATGAAGAGAGTGATACAATAGGATGAAACAGGATGAAAGAAACCAAATCACACTTGAACTGGATCATTACTTTTCCTTTCTCTCTTTTTTCTCTCTCTCTTTTTTTTTCTCTTTTTTTTTCTTTCTTTTCTTTTTTTTTTTCTTTCTTTTTTTATTTTTTGCAATTCTCTTGGGCTGTTATATATATGTTACGTTCTTTTGACGCGAACCTGTATATTGGTGATACAAAGGCCTGGTTACTCAAACATTTATAACTCAATAGCACCAAGATGCTACTAGCACGCTCATAGCTCTTACTAGCCGTTTGACGCGAAGATCAACATTGGTGATGAAGACCCCCGGTTAATAAGCATAGCTTAAACCAGCGGAGCGGAATCTTATTGCTCTTTTTTTTCAAGATAACATATCATACTTTTTGCAATGACCTAATTCCTAATTTTATACGTGTTCTTCCATCCAAAATAGATATAATGCAATGCTCTTCAACTCCTAAGACATTCAAAAGGGTAGGATTTTTTTTCTTTTTTGTGTTATGGGGTGAGGAAAAAAAAAATATAGGCTCAAAGGGGCTAAACAAAGGGTATATGTATGAAAAGGATAGGCTATTTGGCTTATTTGGCTAAAATGAAATGAATGCCTTTATCATCTTCATGTATACACATGCATAAAATGTGGCTTCAAATAAGATTTAAGTCAAGTTCTAGATCAAGTAAAGAGATAGGGGGTACACACTGAAAAAAAAAATGCATTAGGCTCAAAATCTCACTAGGTCTATATGATTGCTAGCCTAAATTCACCTAAGTCAAATTCATTGCCACTTAGTCTATTAACTCAAAGCATGATCAATTACTTTTCAAATCAAGAATGCATAATACTGAAGTTACTTAAAACTTGCAATTTTTCTCAAAAAACTTTTCTTTCTTTTCTTGAAAACAAGGAACAAAAACCAAAGTAAAGTCCAAAATATTTTTCTTTTTCTCATTTTAAAAACAAAGAACAAGAACCAAGAGTAGGAGCAAAATCCCTCTCCCATACTTAAATCTTGCATTGTCCTCAATGCAAAAGATAGATCTAACAAACAAGAATAAGCAATGCAAGTAAAAGAGTAAGAAAAGAGTACGACCGGAATATCAAAAGATTGAATATCCAAATTAAGTAGCATAACTGGCTTCTCTCCTTTGTCTGGTTGTAAGTCACATGAAAGCACTAGTGGTGTTCGCTTCCAATGTTCAGCAAATATCCCCCTCTTTAAGATCCTCAGATAACATTTCAACTCAAGTATAGAAGGTGTCTGGATGGGAGGAAGCAATCCATGTACCTGCACAAAATCATACCACCAAGCAGTACCTTGTCCCATATGGATATGCTTAATAAAAAGGAACTTATCAAGAATCAGGGAAGATCCCAAGAGAAATTGATCAACAGAAAGTGGTGGAACTTCCAAATATTTTGAACAACCCACAAAATCAATATGACTCTCCTCAGTAAGAGTCAAGTTCTCTAAGTTCTCTAAGGGATGAATCAAGTGATCACTCAAAATGGTCTCACCATGATTGTTCAAATCATCACTCAAGACAAATTCCACGTGTGAAACATCATGATGCATTATGCTCTTACTATCTAAATACTCATCCAAATCAAGGCTTCCCCCACACTTATCCTTAATAGTATCCCCATTAACTATAGTCATGTCAAGAGCTTTATTAGTATCAATAGCATCAATAGGGATATTATTTTCATCATTTAAAGCATCATCATGATTAGTGTCAAGCAGGGTATCTTTAAAATCAATAGTGTCAGAGGGTTCAACAATAATCTCTTCATCAACCTTATTATCAGAATCAATAGAATTCATAGGACAAGAGGCATGGGAATAAGCATTAATGCATGAGTCACAAGATTCAACATGATTTAAATCAATGGAACAAGTCAATTCAGAAACCACATTAGTGCATGGATATTCAGTTAATGTATCAATTATCCCATCATTTGAAGTGGTAGAAGAAAAAGGGCATAAATCATTAGAAGGTGAAAGTGTATTACCACATGAAAATTCACTCTGAACTTCTAATTCTTCATTTTGCAGATTGTTAATTGCATTTGACAACTCCTTAAATTGAGTATGTAGAGCTTGAATTTGTTGTCTATGTTGTTGTTGTTGTTGCATTTGTTGTTGTTGTTGCTGCAACAGGATTGTCATCATAGCATCCATCTTGCTTTCTAATCTTGACTCCTCTTCTTGACTTAATAAAGTTTGATTGATATATCCATGATTTGAGTAATCATGACATCCCGTATTATTGACATTTGAATATGCAGCATATACCTGCTCAACATCATAGTCATAATGATAAGGCATAGGAGTGTAAGAAAAATTTTCATAAGGTGAAGCATTCCAAGCCATAATAGGATCAATTCAATTTTTTTTCTTTGTTTTTTTTAAAAAAAATACAATCAAGTAATGCAAATAACAACTACCTAAGAAATCACCTAAAGACTCAAATCTAGAGACTAACCATTGCCCCCCGGCAACGGCGCCAAAATTGATGCATGCTTCTGTCGCTAAAGCAATCAATTAATAACTAGGACAACCTACTAATGCAATATAGTGGCAACCTAGGTCATTCTCCCAAGGAGCAATATGTGGGTTTTCTCTAGAATTGAATTTAGGTGATAAAAAATGCAATGGAATAAACCTAACCTAAAATGCAAGACTCCACTACCTAAATGTAAAATGTAAAAGACTCTAAAACCTATATGAGAATGGAACTAACCTAAATGAATTGGAATGTAATCTTTGGGGTTTTTTATGAAAAAGGAATTAAGATGCTAAGCAAAGAAAATAATCAAAAGTAAGACAATCAACAAGGATTTAGTTCAGTTATGATAATGAAGGGGACAACTCAGGATTCACATGGATTTAGCTTTCTTAGCCATTCAATTTATTAGACCAAAGGGAGGTTCATCAAAAGTTGGAATTAATAAATTTAATCACCTAATCAAGACATGGGAAACCCTCATGCTCAATTACACCTAATCCACTAGAAAACTCATAATGGAAAAAATGGTGGTTAATTAAATCCATTAAAAACCAATCACAATTGCTTAAGATATTTTGGAAATTATGTTTACAATTGCCTAATTAAACAATTCGACAATTAATCACCTAATTAAACAATCAAGAGATTAAACCCAAAATGACAATTAAATTAATAATGAAAACTCAATTAATAATTTAATTGACAATCAAAGGTTTGCAAACAAAAATTCCAATAATCAATTAAGAATAAATCAAATCCAAAATATCAATTTAATCCAAATCAACAATAAGTCTACAATCTAAAACTAGATTGTTCTCAATTATTACAACTCAAAATCATTTAAAACTAAATAATCCCAAGTCTTGAATCAAAAAGATAAAAGAAAGGCATTCCCTTATAGTCTTCAAGTGTAAGCTCCTAGGCTCTAACTTCCTCCATGCTCCTCCCAAATTACCTCCCAGAAGAATTTAAGCCTCCATGATATTGGTTCTCCCTCCAATCCCCAAACACGTGACAGCCATAAGAATAGGAGAATGGACGTGGGACCCGTGTGGAAAAAGAATAGCAATTGCAATTCAAAGAATCAATATCCCTGGAGTGCGTCAATTATATTCAAGCCAAGAACTTCTAGCAATATCGTCCCTCCGTAGCTCGTCTCAGCTTCTGCGAGTCTGTCCAGCGGCTGTGTCTCGGCCTCCTCTGCGTATATCCGTGTGTGAGCGCCTCGGCCTCGTCCCTCTATGCTGTGACGGCTAGGTTCATTAAAAAGGAGGAGAAGAGAGCTTTTTGGGTATCAACTGGAGCCCATTAAAATCTAAGAAGCCCAATAATATTCAACCGTTGGATATTCTTTTAGCTTTTCAGAAAATTTCTGCACCGTAGAATGTTTCAATATGCTTTTCCTTATCCTGCAAGATATAATAAAATCGTGATTTATCATATAATTGGAAATATTTTCCAATCATAATATAACAATTAAAATATTATCAATTTAAGCCCAAAAATATCATAATCAATTCAGATTTATATTATTTCCCTTAATTGGCTAATAATCCAAATATTATCTAATAAATTCAAATTAGCCTAAAATAATCCCCAAAATAAATGAATAAGGTGGGATAAAATATATTAAAATTGTGATTTATCATAAGCACTTTTATTTTTTTTGTGAATTACCATATTTGTGTTATAAACTCCCATGTTCTAGTTGTGAATGCTCTTTATTCCCCATAAAAAAACACCGTCACGACTTGATCCTCTATGGGTGGGTGTCAAATAATAGGTTTAGGTTTTGTTATTTTCCTCTTTCTCCCTACTTCTCTTATCCACATTTAGATTAAAAAAATGGTTTAGATTTAACATTTTATGAAACTTTTATTATAAATAAGGTTAAGGTGCATCTATCAACCTAAAGTATTTTATAAGGTGCATCCAGCACCATAAAGTATTATTTTCATGTGTGTCCAACAAGTATTTTTGGTACCTTGGTGTTTAGATGCACCAAAATTTTTTTTAAGGTGTTGAACGTGCTTGAGAAAATAATTCAAGATACTGGCTCCAAAAAATACTTTATGGTTATGGGCGCACATGGAAAAAAGTGCTTTAGAGTACTGGGTGTATTTTAGCCCTTATAAATATAAACAAATAAAATATAGCTTTTTATTATCTACACAATTTATAATTGCAGTATAAACGAAATAAAAAAAAATTTAATTATAAAATATTATAATAATAATTCTATAAAATATTAAATATGAAGGATTCATTTTTTTTTTTTTATCTAAAGGCAGAAATGAGATATGGAGAAGAGGAGGAGAAAGACGAAAATAAGAGGATATACTTCCATCAAATAACACAGACATGTTTAGATTGAGGAAAATAAAATTTGATGCCAAAACAAGAAAATAGTGATGAAAACAAAATAAAAATAAAAGCATAGGAAAATTTGGAAAAAATCCCCATTGAAATTTTGATTGGTGGGAAAGATTCAAGTAGTTTTTATACTTAGAAAGTTGTAGCACTTCACAGATTTTATAACTTGTACGCCTATTTTAGTCATTCCATCAATAAAATTTTCAATGGAGACCAATTTCCCCGAAAGAATTAGGGAAATAATTAACCTAGTTCAATATTTAACAATCAGTCTTGTACACTCCATCTCCAAGGACGATAGGGAAAAAGTAAGTTCCATTTGGAAGCACCAACAAAACTAATCCTATGAACTCTCAACATGATATTCATTCCATAACATAAACTAATTATCAAGTGCTCCTAAACCATAGGTCACAGAAGAGAGTAAAAGACTTATCTATGACAAATCCTTTGACATGGTAATTTATAAATCAACCAACCAATTCCCAAATGAAGCAGATATAAATATAATGTCACCAATCCCAGAAAACTGAAAAGTTTAGCGTTGGAATAAGATGGAATAGGAACCAGTGTTTGGATCTTTAACGGCTTCGAAGTTGTCAACGCTCATCCCAAAGTGGCCCAACAAGGAATTGTCTATTTCTTTCAGTTTACATGGCCCCAGTCAAAACTGTGTTACCAAAGGTTACTAAAGCATATACTCACAAGTCAGAATCACATAATGTTGAAATAAATGCCACATGACTTACATCAGTGCAGTTATATACTGATCATTATACGTAACAGATACAAGGCTTGTTATCTACCTTTTTGACAATCAATGTATTGTCAGATTATAAAAGGGAAAAAAAGGATAAGAGGCCATCATATTCATGTAAGATTAACTGAGTTTGCAGTTAATGTTTATCATTTTTTTATCATATTACTTCTAATAATTACTAACTTACGCCCAGAGCTTGAAAATTATCTTGAAAAGGAGCAACTACGGATCCTATTGTTAAAGCAACCATATCACAAAAGGTCTGGTTTCTCATTTCTTTTTTCTTATTCCATTTTTTATTAGGCATATAATATTTTGGAACTCCTAAGTATAAGTAGCAATATTTTCATCTATATGCTAAAACATTTTCCCAACATATACCATAGAACCATAAATATCATGCCAATTAAAAGTCAATTTTTAGGGAAGGAAAAATAAAGAGAACATAGTGGAGAAAGTCATATTGAATAAGATATGCAGGATTGAGTTCCAATGCCTTGGTGCACTCTTTGATTGTGTCCTCATATTTCCCGGGCAATTTTCTAGATGTTAATTTAAATCCTTAAATGAGAAATTTAAAGGAAAGTCATATGAAACTTGATTAATTACAAGAATGACACAACAAGATCACAGTTGAAACAACCATGCTAGTGAGGTGAGACAGCCCTTTTAATCAACACACATGTGATCTAGTCACTCTCCACTCTAATTGTCTGAATATTGCTTAAACAGATCGCTTATAAAATGGTTTAGATTTCCCATTAAAAAAATTGTTGGCAAAATCAAATAAAGAGTACTGCATTTTCGTTTTGAGTTTTGTATTCTTTGGAGGATACCAAAGAATGGATGTGTTCTTTTACAATAGATGTCTCGTTTTATACTTGCCATGTTTTAAATGTTATATATGTGTGTGCGTATCGTGTAATCTTTTCCTGAGAATTAACCCTCTTTTTCGAAAAGAAATTTAATCTAAAGAAATAGATGATATGTTCAACTTCTAAGCTAGGCAAAATTGAAAGCATTATTTAAAGGGTTAAAGGGTTTAAATGTCTCAGAAGTTTTAATGTATAGGTATTGGGTACCTGAAAAGTTTTGGAGAGGCAATTGTGTTTTGGAAGTTTCAAAAACGGGACAATTTTATCCCTCCATTAACTAATTCTAACAGTTAATGTTTGAAAACCAAATATGTAAAGGCGGTATACCTACGTGGCATTCAACTCACCTTTTTTTTGTTTTTGTTCACGTCAGTCGTCAAATCTTTTAGTATGAATTTTTTAAAGGTTTAAGAAGTAAAAATGTCCATATACTTTTCTTAGATTCGCACCTAACATCATATACTTTAATTGAATATAAAAATTCCCATGAATTTTTAAAATACGGTAAAAATGACGGTTCTACTGACTGAGTTAAACGGTGTTACTTTTTGATTTGGTGGTTCCACACCTTTATTTTTCAAAAGATTATTTTAAACACTCTTCACGCCCTCTCTCTCACTCCGGCACCCTTCTCCTTCTCTCTCTCTCTTTCTAACTCCATCTGGTTATACGAGGCACAGCTCTCTCAACCCACAGCTCCAAGTCACCGAGCAGAGATATTTTTCCTGCAAAATTTGATTTCAACAACAATATTTTATGTTAGTAACAACTGGCATTATTAAATTTTTAGGGATTGTAAATATTTAATCTGTGTTGAGGCTTTTGTGCACATTTGTTAGATTTCAACGTAATTTGCAGAACAGAATTTAAAATAGTTTTCCTGCTAAGATTTTAGTCCAGCACGAAGATCCTTTTTCTGAACTCCAAATCCTTTAAGCGTCATTGTTCCCGTTGCTGCATAGGTTTGAATTCATTTCTCGTTTTTGGTTCATGGTAATGAGAATGATCGTGAATCGTGAGATATTTTACATGTTAAAGTAAGTAAGGAAGTAATGGATGAATGAATATGCAATTTCATCTCTTAATCGAACTTTGAGTCTCCCCCTTATGTAGCTTATGGAAAGAAGAGAAGGGGTGGTCTTTCAGTGTGGCAATGCTCACCGGAGTGATCGATATAGTGCCCAGGATGAGAAGCCTCACATGATGGAGAGAAGAGGAAGAACTATGGCTGAGGTGTGACTCTTACGTGGTCAAATGGAAAAATAAATGACAGGTGTACATCACATGAGACCCACTAAAGGTCTGTTTCCTTTCCTACTTTTCTTAAAGTTTTTTTTTTGATGGTTTATGCAATGGACCATTTTTGGCCTTCGGTGCACCCACTGTAACGACCCCTCTTAATTACCATATAATTAATTTTCAAACCAAATAAAACATTAAATATTACATAATACAACATATTATGGGGTTCTGCCCACAGTACAAACCCCAGTATGCAACGTGGTATTCAACATAAAACCAAAAAGACCTTTAAGTTTGGCAATATACATTATACTCATATAACCAAACGAAACATACGATTGATATCAAATCAAGTCTCGTTTGCCTTCCCCTTGGTAACACCACCTGAACCCTCGCCTGAAAAATTTAAAATATTGATAGGGTGAGTCACACAGACTCAGTAACCACAATTCCACTTTAACAAATATACAAGGAATGATTATAATATAATTAAGCGGGCAATATATATATTCATAACATAAAGTTCAACCTTTCCAAAAGATTATTATTTCAAGAAAACCATCCAATATGCATAAAACTCCCTCAACCATCCTTATAACCTCCTTAACCGCTGACAGAACCCATGAGCTATAACATATAATAGGATTAATCTCTTTGACAAGACTGCACCAAGCTCTCCAATAATGAGGTGTAACCCGGCCAAAGGCAACAGAACTCATATCGGATCATGGGTTCCCTTTCCGTCAAAAATGGAAAGGTGTCACCTACCCTTGAGCTGACCCTTAACCCGGCCAAAGGAAAGGGTGATACCAAGGGTCCTGAATGTCAAAGCCATCCACTGTGCACACGGTGGTGGCTATACCACGTGGTATAAAAGAATCAAACCTCCTCAATCACAACACCACATCCACATCTCAACATCACAATCTTCAATATCAATAATTTATTCATATATTTTATTTAATGCTATACCTCATCAATCATTCAAATAAATCATTCATGCCCACTTAACTAAAAATTACTAAAAACATGATTAATACTATCATTGTACATTTTTCATATATAAATTACTATAACATATTTATAGCAGTTAAAAATACCAACATACGTATATAATCATTTCAACAAGCATACATGATAAATTGGAAAGTGGTTACCTCAAATTCTTGACACAACTAAATTTGAGAATTTAACTCCAACAAGCCAAAATCAAATTCACTCTACAATAAATATATATATATTTACATGTTAATATAATTTATAATAATTGTTAACTATTACAAAATAGCAAATAATAATCCTCATAATTAACTCAAATTTCTTAAAAATAACAACAATTTATCTATTCCTCAAATTCCTTTTTAAATCAAAATTTCTTAACTCTATTTCACAATAAAATATTTAATAACCATAATTCTCTAACTATAATATCAAATCATATTTTATAATTTCACATAATTCAAAATCTGCAAAACTAAACCGATTAAAATTTCAATAATACTTCCAATAACTCAAATAAATTGTTTAATCCAAATTTAATCGGTCAAAAACGTTTCTAAAGCACAATTTATTATTTATTTAAGAAGAAATTAATTATAAAATCATACAATAATCAAATGGTAAATCTAAACCGATTAAAATCAACAATGAATTATTCTCTACATATCTATAACCATCTTTTGTAAAAACTCAAATTCTCCCAAAATCCTAATCCCAAATTTCTCGTTAATCAATATAATATTACTATCAATACGAAGATCAGAATACGTAGAACAACTTTTATGAAGGAAGTTTGTTAAGAAAACGTGATTTTAAGTACCAAAATTATCTGCTAAATTCAGAACCTTACCTGTTGAACTGCGTTCGCTCCACTCGCCTGCTCGTGAAGCTTAATGAAAATGATGAAACGAAAGGGTATTAATAATACCCTCCCTCACATTTTTTTTCCTTCCAGCGGGCCCCATGTGTTTTTTTTCTTTTTCTTTCCTTTTTCTTTCCGGGCTCATAAGTCAAATTTTCCCTTAACTCAACTTCTTCAGGCTCAATCACATGGGAAGGATCCGGATGATATTTCTTAAGCTGTGACACATGGAACACGTTATGCACATTTGACAAATGTGGCGGCAAGGCGATTCGATAGGCAACTAATCCAATTCGCTCCAATATCTCGTAGGGTCCAATGAAACGAGGAGTTAACTTTTTGGCTTTAATGGATCTGCCAATACCAGTCACTGGTGTAACCTTAAGGAACACGTGGTCACCCACTTCAAACTCTAAAGGTCTACGCCGCCTATCCGCATAGCTCTTTTGTCTGCTCTGAGCGGTCAACAACTTTTGGCGAATCATCTCAATTTTCTTAGTAGTTTCATCCACAAAGTCCGGTCCAATCACGGTTCTTTCGCTCAATTCAGTCCAACAGAGAGGCGATCTACATTTTCTTCCATATAATGCCTCGAAAGGAGCCATCTGAATGCTTGAATGGTAACTATTGTTGTAAGCAAATTCTGCTAAAGGCAGGTGAGAATCCCAATTACCAGGTAGCTCAATTGCGCAAGCTCTCAACATATCCTCAAGAGTTTGAATCGTTCTCTCAGTTTGACCATCAGTCTGCGGATGATAAGCTGTACTGAACTTCAGCCTAGTCCCCATCGCCTCCTGTAACGCTTTCCAAAAATTTGACGTGAACCTTGGATCGCGGTCTGACACAATTTCTACAGGCACACCATGCAACCTAACAATCCAATCCACATACAACTGGGCTAGCTTCTGCAAACTATATCCAATATGGATCGGCAAGAAATGAGCTGACTTCGTCAATCTGTCTACAATGACCCATATGGCATTATGGTGCGTAGTATTAGACAATCCCACAATAAAATCCATAGAAATGCTGTCCCACTTCCACTGAGGAATTTGTAAAGGTTGAAGTAGCCCTGAAGGTTTTTGATGCTCAATCTTCACTTTCTGACAAGTCAAACACCTCATTACGAAGTCTGTCACATCTTGTTTCATATTAGGCCACCAATAATTTTGCTTTAAATCATTGTACATCTTAGTGATCCCCGGATGAATAGTGTATTTGCTTCGATGCGCTTCTTCTAAAATACAAGTCTTAGATATTTCATCATTCGGGACGCAAACCTTCCCTTTAAATCTCAAAATACCATCACTACCAACATCAAAATCATTGACTCTTCCTTCCTCTAATTCTTCCTTAATTTTCAAAAAATATTCATCTTCTAACTGAGCCATCTTTATCTCCTTCCAAAATTCATTCTCAATTTGTACTGATTGCATCATAACTTTACTGACTTGCACATTTATGTCCTTCAACCTTTCTAACCAGTGGTTCTCATAAAGACTCAAGTGAAATACATGAATAGCTTTTCTGCTTAAAGCGTCTGCAACAACGTTGGCTTTACCGGGATGATACTTTAGTTCGAAATCATAATCTTTTAGAAATTCCATCCACCTCCTCTGCCTATTGTTAAGCTCCTTCTGATCCACTAGATACTTTAAACTCTTATGATCAGTAAAAATTTCAAATCGTGAACCATAGAGATAGTGCCTCTAGATCTTCAGTGCAAATACAACCGCTGCCAATTCTAAGTCATGGGTCGGATAATTCTCTTCATGTGGCCTCAATTGTCTGGAAGCATAAGCAACAACTTTTCCTTCTTGCATCAATACGCATCCCAGACCCTTCAACGAAGCATCAGTATACAAAGTATAGGATAAAGCAGGATTAGGAATAACTAACACTGGTGCAGAGGTCAACTTCCTCTTCAACTCTTGAAAGGCAGTTTCGCACTTACTTGTCCAAATAAAAGGTTGATCCTTCCTGGTTAGCTTAGTAAGTGGTATTGCTAGCTGAGAAAAACCTTGTATAAACCTTCTGTAGTATCCAGCTAATCCCAAGAAGCTTCTGATTTCAGTCACAGACTTTGGTTGTTCCCACTGAAGAACTGCATCAACTTTGGTAGGGTCCACTGCAACCCCTTTAGCTGAAATTACATGGCCAAGGAACTTTACCTCTTTAAGCCAAAATTCGCACTTGCTCAATTTTGCATAAAGCCTGTGCTCTCTTAATACTTGCAACACTGTTCTAAGCTGCTCTCGGTGTTCCTCTTCATTTCGAGAGTAGATGAGAATATCATCTATGAAAACCACCACAAACTTATCTAAATATGGTCTGAATATCCGGTTCATATAGTCCATGAATACCGCTGGAGCATTAGTTAACCCAAACGGCATTACTAGAAACTCATAATGATCGTATCGTGTATGAAAGGCCGTCTTAGAGACATCCTCTGCTTTAACTCTCAATTGATGATATCCTGACCTTAAGTCAATTTTAGAGAATATCGTTGACCCTACAAGTTGATTTAGCAAGTCATCAATCCTTGGAAGAGGATATTTGTTCTTGATGGTAACTTTGTTTAGTTGACGGTAGTCAATGCACAACCGCAAGGTCCCATCCTTCTTTTTCACGAATAGAACAGGTGATCCCCATGGTGATACACTTAGTCTGATAAATCCCTTCTCAAGTAGTTCTTCCAGTTGCTTCTTCAATTCTGCTAATTCTGCTGGAGCCATTCGATAGGGGGTTTTTGAGATAGGGTCTGTACCAGGTACCACGTCAATCTAAAATTCTACTTCTTGCTCAGGGGGTAATCCTGACATTTCCTTTGGAAAAACCTCAGGAAACTCTTTCACTATTTCAATTCTATCAATCCCTTCCTCTATCTCAGCTTGAACAGAGAAGAAAACCATATAGGCTTCACATCCCTGTTTGATACAACTTTCAACTTGAACAGCTGATAACAATAGAGGGCCTCTAGACACCTCTCGGGATGCAGAATACACAGGTAAAGAAATAGTTTTTGCTCTACACTCGAGTATGGCACCATTGGCTGTAAGCCAATCCATGCCCACAATTACATCAAGTCCCTTAAGGGGTAAACAAATAAGATCAATTTTTGTCTTACGACTCTCAAACTCCAATGCAAGATTCATACATGCATTAGAAGTTTTTACAGAAGATCCAGCAGGTGTTGATACATTTACATCGAAAGGTAACTCAGAAACATCTAAGTTTAGTCTCTTAGCACAATCAAAAGCTAAAAAGGAGTGTGTAGCGCCGGAGTCAAACAATGCAATAATATCATCATTTTGCAATTTAATTTTACCTCTAATGAGATTAGGTGAAGTACCCGTCTCCTCTTGTGTCAAAGCAAAGACTCGTCCTGGCATGATAGGTCTGGAGACTTGAGAGGTCTGCCTGCCTTCTGGACAGAAGCGAGAGATGTGTCCCACCTTACCGCAAGTGAAACAAGTCAAATTGCCTTGTGGACAAAAACGAGAGGTATGCCCCACCTTACCACAAGCATAGCAGGTCAAACAATTTCCCTGATGATACCTTCCACATTTCGAGCAAACTGGAGTCCTAGCAGTACTAGGCACAGGGGCGGTAGAGCCTCTATAAGATGACTGACTTCTTCCACCTTGACTCCTCTGAGCTTGAGTCCTCGAACCTGATCCACTCTGAAATGATCCCATCGGTTGCTTGTTCTTCTTTTCTGGGTATCCAGAGTTTCCAAAACTATAATTACTCCTCTTGTTAAAACCCCCAGTAGGACCAGTATAAGATGAAATTCTGCCCTGTGTATCCCTCCTCGGCTCGAACTCATAATTATAACCTCGTATCTCTGCATCCAAGAGACGAAGACGTGTACACATATCCTCAAAAGAAGTAATCCGTAGAGGTATCAGCTGTCTTTTAAACTCTGGGCGTGCCTTCTGTAGCAGCCTATCTGCCATCCACGCTTCATTCTTTTGTGATTTTCCATCAACAGTGTACTTTACGAGCTCCAGAAATTGTGCAATAAATGAGTCTATATCCAGGTCACCTTGTTGAAAATTATAGAATTCAGTCTCCTTGAGTGACTGTAAAGCTGCAGGAAAGTAGTGCTGACTGAACATCGCCTTGAACTCGTTCCAGTTCGGAATGGTCTCATCTGTAGGCTTGACACTTTTCCACCACATCTTTGCATTATCTACCAATAACACCACTGCTATTATTACCTTTTGTTGTTCATCACATTCAACTATAGAGAAGATAGTCTCTAATCGATCAATCCAGCCTTCGCTAACTTTTGGATTAAACTTGCTGTCGAAGGTTTGGGGTGAGAATTTATGCACCTCTTTCCAAACTTTAGTGATAGAAACTACATTATACTCCTCTTTAGATCTGTTATCCCTTGTCTCAACAGTAGTATTATGGCCACTACTAGAATGATGACCATTGTGAGCTCCAGTATCCTCAAACCCACTTTCATGAATAGAGTGCCCATCCTCATGATCTTTCCCTTTATTCAATTCCTCCTCATGCCTTTGCACCATTTGACTAAGCCCACGTACTGTGGTCAACAGCTCTCGTAAAATGTCATTAGTATCTTGTGGTCCTATAGGTTGACCATGATCAACTCAGTCTCCAACTGAGTGCGTTTTACTCGTATCTCCTATTTCTATTCTCCTACAAGGAGAAAAACTAATTGGTCAGACAAAAAGGAAAAGCACATGAGTAACTAATGTATATTGCCGATACAACTATATGCAAGAATGAAAATACCAGAGAACCTTGAAACTCAAATCTCTGATACAAAAAATGTAACGACCCCTCTTAATTACCATATAATTAATTTTCAAACCAAATAAAACATTAAATATTACATAATACAACATATTATGGGGTTCTGCCCACAGTACAAACCCCAGTATGCAACGTGGTATTCAACATAAAACCAAAAAGACCTTTAAGTTTGGCAATATACATTATACTCATATAACCAAACGAAACATACGATTGATATCAAATCAAGTCTCGTTTGCCTTCCCCTTGGTAACACCACCTGAACCCTCGCCTGAAAAATTTAAAATATTGATAGGGTGAGTCACACAGACTCAGTAACCACAATTCCACTTTAACAAATATACAAGGAATGATTATAATATAATTAAGCGGGCAATATATATATTCATAACATAAAGTTCAACCTTTCCAAAAGATTATTATTTCAAGAAAACCATCCAATATGCATAAAACTCCCTCAACCATCCTTATAACCTCCTTAACCGCTGACAGAACCCATGAGCTATAACATATAATAGGATTAATCTCTTTGACAAGACTGCACCAAGCTCTCCAATAATGAGGTGTAACCCGGCCAAAGGCAACAGAACTCATATCGGATCATGGGTTCCCTTTCCGTCAAAAATGGAAAGGTGTCACCTACCCTTGAGCTGACCCTTAACCCGGCCAAAGGAAAGGGTGATACCAAGGGTCCTGAATGCCAAAGCCATCCACTGTGCACACGGTGGTGGCTATACCACGTGGTATAAAAGAATCAAACCTCCTCAATCACAACACCACATCCACATCTCAACATCACAATCTTCAATATCAATAATTTATTCATATATTTTATTTAATGCTATACCTCATCAATCATTCAAATAAATCATTCATGCCCACTTAACTAAAAATTACTAAAAACATGATTAATACTATCATTGTACATTTTTCATATATAAATTACTATAACATATTTATAGCAGTTAAAAATACCAACATACGTATATAATCATTTCAACAAGCATACATGATAAATTGGAAAGTGGTTACCTCAAATTCTTGACACAACTAAACTTGAGAATTTAACTCCAACAAGCCAAAATCAAATTCACTCTACAATAAATATATATATATTTACATGTTAATATAATTTATAATAATTGTTAACTATTACAAAATAGCAAATAATAATCCTCATAATTAACTCAAATTTCTTAAAAATAACAACAATTTATCTATTCCTCAAATTCCTTTTTAAATCAAAATTTCTTAACTCTATTTCACAATAAAATATTTAATAACCATAATTCTCTAACTATAATATCAAATCATATTTTATAATTTCACATAATTCAAAATCTGCAAAACTAAACCGATTAAAATTTCAATAATACTTCCAATAACTCAAATAAATTGTTTAATCCAAATTTAATCGGTCAAAAACGTTTCTAAAGCACAATTTATTATTTATTTAAGAAGAAATTAATTATAAAATCATACAATAATCAAATGGTAAATCTAAACCGATTAAAATCAACAATTAATTATTCTCTACATATCTATAACCATCTTTTGTAAAAACTCAAATTCTCCCAAAATCCTAATCCCAAATTTCTCGTTAATCAATATAATATTACTATCAATACGAAGATCAGAATACGTAGAACAACTTTTATGAAGGAAGTTTGTTAAGAAAACGTGATTTTAAGTACCAAAATTATCTGCTAAATTCAGAACCTTACCTGTTGAACTGTGTTCGCTCCACTCGCCTGCTCGTGAAGCTTAATGAAAATGATGAAACGAAAGGGTATTAATAATACCCTCCCTCACATTTTTTTTCTTCCAGCGGGCCCCACGTGTTTTTTTTTCTTTTTCTTTCCTTTTTCTTTCCTTGCCGACAGCCCCTCTCCCACGTTTTTTTTATTATTATTATAATATTACACCCACCTTCCAGGTATCCGGCGTTAACCTGAAGGCCAACGCCGGATTTACCGATATGGGCCCCCGACAACCGACTAGTCCTGGCGCCCCTAATCTGATAGGCCCGACAGGAATTCACCTCTTTGAGGCGCCCTAGGGGAGAGAGCTCCCAATAGAAATTCTTTACACCTTCCGTTTCCTGGGATCGAACCCAGGAACGGATTGGTGTGGCGCAGATGCCTACTCTCCTTAAAGTTAACACGGCAAAATTGCTCCATTTATAATGTTTATATGTATTTTAGTATTCTTAAAAATTTTATGATGTCAGTTGCCCCTAATATAAAATATTATTGTTAAAATTGCATCTTTACCCAAAAAAAATTCAAATCCTCTTCTGCAATGTTTTCCGTCCTTAATATAAGACTCGGTTGAGTTATTTGAGGAGATTAAAAGAGCTAATTAAATTATTTAATTATATATTAATTTATATGTCATGCAAATTAATTTGAAAAAAAAAAATACTAGTTCCAGGAGTTGCTTAATTTGGGAGACTATAGAAGCTAAATAAATTACTTTAGTGTATTTATATTTATCTTTTTTCAAAATTAATCTTCTTGACTAATAAAACTAATATATAATTAATTAATTAATTAATTAATTAATTCAGCTCCTTGAGTCTCCTAAATAACTCAACTAAGTCTTATATCAAGGGCTAGAGACATTGCAGAAGAGGATCTGATTTAATTTTTTATTTTAAAAAAAAAGCCTAATAAAAAATTTGATGATTGACATGGAAAAAAAAGGGTGAAACGAATGTCACATTTGCATATTTGGTCAACAAACGTTAACCATTAGGGCTAGTTAACGGAGGGGCAAAATTGCCATATTTTTGAAATTCTAAGGTACATTTGCCCCCTCTAAAAACTTCTGGATGTCGAATGCTCATAAGCGAAAACTTCTAAGGCATTTAAACCCTTTAAACCTTATTTAAATGAGCAAAAATAGAACACTTAAAGCAGTCAATTCTTCTATACGTCTGATAGAGGAATGATCCAAGCGGGACTAAGAAGACACTTGTAGCTTTCCTAGCAGCCATTCTGAAAATGGTAATTCCACCGCGCTCTATCATATGTAATTTCTGACTGCCTGGCAGCCTAACTGAAAGTCTAATGCATTGGCCTAAAAGCAATGAAACTCTCTTATCTCCTCCTACTTCAGGCAAGGACAGCCGCCACATAAGTACAAAATCGTCCAAGCACCATTAATTAGCAAGAAAAGTGATATCAAAATTTCTTCCCAGATAATTTTTCATTCCCTAAATATTTCAAAGAAAACACATAGCCATTCAACTTGCCCTGTGATGTATGTTTTGCTACAGAAAATAGTAAAATGAACCAATTTCGCATCACATTTAAAAATGGTGGAGACCAGTGCATTTCAAATATTTCAATGATGGTGTTTGTGTTGGTGCGCTAGTAAGTACACCTGCTCCTATATATATTTATTTTGTATTATTGTGAATTTAGAATTGTGAAATGTCATCCTCCCAAGCATTTTTTATTTTATCAGGGCTTCTTCCCTTTAAATTTCAGATCTTTTTCATCTTTTTTCCCCTTTCAAATCTGCAACTTGAAAGAAGCTTGTTTCAATGAAATAGTCCTAAAACATATGTAGCATCTTGATGATATTCAGATCAGATATTGGAATTTAATAACTATATAATCACAGAAAGACACTTATGTCACTTACTTTTTGGGTGAGTTCTGTTAACTATTTTCTTAACCTGCAAGACGTTGCTAAGTTATTTAAATCTCTTAACTAATTAACTCTTTCATATCTTGTGTAACTTCTAAACTAGGTGGATCCATTTCATACAAAGATTAAATAGTGCATACCACACACCAGTGGCTGCTGATTGATTTCTATTTAAACTGCCAGTTTAACCACAATTAGCTTATGCATCAATGCTAGTAATATTAATAAAGTTACATGAGTTAACAGTATTAAATGAGTAAAACTAAAAAATTTGATTAGGAAAAAAACACACGTATACAGTTTGCATATGCTTTGACTGGCTCTGCGTCTGGATTACAGAATTGTGGTGTAAATATCCTGAATCATGGTTGAGAGGAGAATGTAATTATGAACTTGCTTTGACTTTCTCACATTTGAGTTAAACACATGTTCTGCAGACTCTAATCTAAACATACCCTAGATGACCCAAAATAATTATATCCTTATAGACCTCTTTTTTTTTGTTTTTTTGTTTTAATGTTTAAGGTCGTATTTGCAAATTATCATTCTTTTCCCCATTTCTTCCTGGTACATCATGGAGGTGCAGGAGCTACGGGTGCTGGGCTAAAGGCTGCAGTAAATGATTTTTTAATCCCTTTATGTTTGCAATATTTGATTTCCATGCCTTCAAGTTGAACCCTAATTTTGCTATCCCATCACTATTGGTTTTATGAAAAGTTTCCTACAAGGCGGACGTGGAAACCATACTTTATTTTATTAGAGCCTTCCTGTTTAAGTGTTTTTGTTGGATTCGAAAGAGCAGATTTCAGTGCTGGCGTTACAAGCTTAGAAATAAACTCAGAATCATTATACTTCATCCGAAAACTTATAATCAAATTCAAAATCAATGGCTAATCCTTATGTCATGCTATTGCTCTGTAGCAACATACATCTATTCAGTACAAAATCCAAGTTCATTTAATGAGTCATATTCTATCGTCCTAAATTGGAATAGAGAGAGCTAATTATTTTAAGCTAATGAACAGTAAAAATAAGGAAATACTAAACATGTTCTCTCATTCAAACTAATCTCCAACACCACAATCCAAAACCGAAAAAATTAAAATAGTTGCTTAGAGAAGGACACAGCAATTCCAATTCCATCAATACCAAACATACAGAACAAATGCATTGTATGCAAATGACAGATTACTTATAATGTGCATTAGACAAATTTACAAACCAACATACAAAAGTAAATATACAGTGCAGAGCATGAAAGTCAAATTAGGTAGCTCTAAGAGAGTGCACACAAACTTTAGGACTCAATGAAGTCGTCTACATTACGAGCCTTGTCAAGCAACAACACTAAAGATTCCTTCACAGAAGCCAACTCTTTCTTCATGGACTCAATCTGAGATTCAAGACTGGAAGCTTGACCTTTAGTCTCCTCAACCTTTCTCTTGATGTCTTCTGCATCACCACATTCCTCAATGCATTTATGCACGTAACTCAGCCATGAAACATCAAAACCAGCCGCTTCTAAGACAGTGCAACACTCTCTAATGTAGCTTCGATCATCCTTTGTCAAGTGGCCTTTTTGAGTTGTCCTCAAAATGCAAGTTACCTCAGCAAATAAGGAAAAGGCGGAGGAAGCAAACACTCTCCGTCGCTTTGTGTTGAGCCAGTCAAGCACTTGAGGATGCCGATTCACCCCAGCCTCCAAATATGGCATGTTCTGTTCTAGAATGTCAATCATTCCCTTGTAGCTTCTATAAATGTTCAATTTTTGTGTTGGTGAAATCACAGGTTTTGGAACTTGTGAAGGTGGTGAATCAATAGCTGAATCAACAAACAAAAATAAAAGAAATAAAGTGAGTCAAGTTTTGAGAAGTGAAAAATAAAAAAGTCCTGCAAAATGCATTCCTTTCCCAATAAATTTATGTCAAATTGATTGGAGCTTGCAAAATGAAATCGGTACCTGCTTCAGGAATCATGGTTGAGTTTGATACATCTTGAGCAGCTGAAATTGAAGCCATTTTTATGGTATTGCATATCTCTTTAGTCCCCATATATGAATCAGGTGATTCTTCTGGCAGATTTTTGTTAACACCATGCTAGACTTATTAGCTAATCCAAAGAATGCTACCCAAAACAAACAAAAATACAAAACAGGACAAGAACCTGTGTTTTGCATCGTGGCAAGTTTCTCTGCATCTTGGTCAGTTTGAATCAAGGCTTTGTCCGTTGTGTCATGAATATCTTGAGTTCCAACAGTAAAAAAAAATAAAAAATCACGAGACAAGATATTTTTTCGAAGGAAATAAATTACTCCCTTCTAAAGAAAAATAAATCCATTACTTTTTTTCTTGTCTCTGGTTACAAAAGTTTTAGGGTGATTGAACGAATCCTCGTTGGGACATGTTTTTGACTCATGTGATTCTTCTGCAAATTTCAGTAAACATGATAGAAAGTCAAAATCATTAATTAATTAAAGAAGAGTATTAGATCAAGGATCAATCAAAACAATATTAGAACCTATGTCCTGTCCTGCAGTAGGTCTCTGTGCGTGTTGGGAAGTTTGAATTAAGGGCTTCTCTATAGTTTCATTCACCTCTGAAGTAAAAAAGCCGAACAAATAAGTTTATAAAATATACTAACAAAAAAGATTATGGCACAAGATATTGTAACGAAAACGACAAAAATGCTTCCATAAGTTTAAAGACAAAAAGTCAATTGAGGCCTTCTTCGCTAGTATATTTGAGTTGGCATAATAGGTTATGGTAGTTAATTAAGCAAAAGAATACTGCAACAAAGTCATTTAACACAAAAAAAAAAAGTCATTTAAGGTTATTTATAAAATAGTTAAGATAACAAAATAAGATCAATACATACTTTCCAGATTGTGGTAGGACTCAATATGTTTTTGAGAAGGCTGAACCGAGGACATCTGATCAATAGTCTCCTGTCTCTTTTGAGTCCCTATTGCTAAATTAGTAAAAGGAAATTAAAATCAGAAAATAGAATCACTCAGGTTTTACATAAAAATAAAGAAAATTTATTTTCTTAGCTTCTAAAAAACTAAAATGCCTTACTTGCTCTGTTTCTGGCAATTACAGAGTTTGTAGCTTGAGAGGACAAGTTTTCAAGAATTATTTCTGGGTCATATGATTTTCCTAATATATTTCAATTCACACAACAAAGTGTTAGGATAATTAATTAAATAAATAAAAGGGAGATTCCCATACAAATTAACGAGTTATCAAAGTGAGATATAATAAAGTAGAATCTTTAAGGGCTTGTTTGGTCTAAGGGGAGGGGAGGGAAAGTAGGCGGAGGGAAAAATTTTTGAGTTGAATTTAAAAAAATTAGAGAAATGGGGTTAAGAATTTTTAATTAATTTTTCTTATTCTTTTATCTTGTATATTCTCTTTATTAAAATTTTATTACCCCACTTCTTCAATCTTTTAAAATTCAACTCATAAAAATTTTCCCTCCCCACCCTTTCCCTCCAAATCCCTCACACCAAACAGACCCTAAAACAATACTTGAAGTATAGAACCTGTAAACAAAAAAAAAAATCAAAGGAAGAACTTGTACAAATATTTGATCCTTTATGGCAACTTAGACTACAAATTAATATTATATCAATACCTGTATTGTAAACAATGGTAGGACTCAATACATTTTGAGCATCAGGAACTGAGAACCTTCTCTTAGATTCATACATCTCTTGAGTCCCAACAGCTGGAAAAATAATTTCTTAAAAAAATTAGAAAATAGAATGACCCTAAGATTTTGGCAAAATTGAAATAATTTCCCCCTTCAACAAAAAAAATGCATTACTTTCTTTGTTGTCTGTAGCCATAAAAGTTATGGTCTGGTTGAACAAATTCTTACTGAGGTGAATATCTGAGTCAAGTGATTCTTCTAGATGATTTCAATCAATAAAATAAAAAAGTAGAATCATTAATATAACAAATAAGTTGTAGAATAATTATGTCAAATTTGGAGACAACAGAACGTAATTCATATTAAATTAAACCTTTCTTCTGTACTATGGTAATGTCCCATGTGTTTTGTGTTGCTTGAAAGAAAGGTTTATCAATGCTCACATGGGTCTCAGTAGCTACACAAATAAGTAAAACAAACAAAAATTAAAAGGGGGGAAAATAGAATGAGAAGATTTGGCAAAATACACATAATTTTTTTTTTCCTTTCAAAATGTATATAAAATGCTCTAATCAATACCTATGTCCTGAACTGATGAGGCTGGAATTAACATGTCTTCAACATTTTGAACCAACAGTCTTTGAATGGTTTCATGCAACTCTTCATTCCCAGTATCTAAATAGCCATGTATATTTTTAAGAGGAAAAACAAAGAGAAAATAGAATAACACAGATTTTGCGAAATGATAAATAAAACTAATTCCTTCGCAAAGTAATATTACTTTCTTCGTTATCACTCATAATAGATGTGGTCTGGACCAGCAAATTTTCACTTGGATGAAGTTGTAAATCCTGTGATTTATCTAGTTCATTCCAAAAAAAGAAATTAATAAATAGACCATAAAGTACTATGGTGGAGTCATTAAATATTACTATAGAACAATTTTAAATTTTATTTTGATGAAATATTATATAGTCAGCAAAACAATGCAAGTACCTGCATCATAAGCTGTGGTAGTGCTTAGAGCAAATTTAGCTGATTGAACAAATGGCCTTTATTGTTCAAAAAAAAAAAAAGAACAAATGGCCTTTCAACGCTGTTCTAATACATCTCTTTATTTTGAAGAGCTAAACAATTAAAATTTTAAGAAAATAAAACTCACTACACAAATGACACTAATTAGCAAAACTAAAAGTAAATTATTAGTTCTATCTAATAAAAAGGAAAATTTCATTACTTCTTCGTTGTCAATAATATCAGTACCTGCATCATAAACTCCTGTGACTTTAGCAGCTTCAACCGATGACCTTTCAATGTTCTCACCCATTTCTTGAGTTCCCCTAGCTAAACCTATTAGTTCAAAAAAATGCAAGAGTAAATACAATGATACAACATTTTAACAAAATAAAAATATATTACTCCTGAAAACTGCAAAAAATAAAAAAAGAAAGGAAGAAGGAAAGAAAAACATGACTCTCTTTATTGTTGACTGTTGTGGCTTGCTTAAACAGATTCTTGCTAGATTGAGTCTTTGAGTATTGGGATTCTTCGAGTAGTTTTCAATTCCCATAACAGCATATTAGAATCATTAATTAATAAAAAATGCAGAGCTTTGTTCCGCGCATTCCTTGAATCTAAACAATGCAACATGATTTTTGCAAGATATAATGACTTGCCTTCCTTTAAAACAAAAAAAAAAAAAAAAAAAAAAAAGGAGTACTATAACAAGATCAAAATCTACTAGATGATTTCAGATTATAAAATCAGAATTCAAAGTATTTGAGCCCAAAAAAAAAAACAGAACATTAATCGAGCTAGTCAATAATGATAACAAAGTGTCATCACCAATCATTCTATTGAATAAAAAGAATCAGCCACTAAATATAGAAAGGATAGTGATAGTGATGAATACTAAGATACTCAAACCTGTGAAAGAAATTAAGGTCGACGTTTAAAAAATGTCTGATTATTTATGGAAAATTGAAGAAAGAAAGACAATCTCACTACCTGTATCTTGAATTGTAGAAGTGTTGGAGGCATTTTGAGTAACTTGAGCCAGAGGCCTCTCAGTACCTGATGAAGCTTCATTCTTCTGTGCATCTTGCTTCCCAATATCTGCAATCTGATTAGGCTTGGATTCTCCTACTTGCTCCTTGGAGCTTGATGCTTCAGTAGAATCCATATTTAAGTTTTCATTTGTCTGTGTTTAAATTTTACATATTTTTTCAGTCAATCATATTTTGTTACTGAAAAATACTATCTAAATTTAGTTCTTTTGCTTTTACATATGGAGGTTGAGACAGAGACATGAAAAACAAGAATACCAAAGGAGTGCCAATCATCATAGAATTTACTCCTACTTTATAGCATACGTACCTTTTCTAGGAACAAATGATTGATAGTGGTGTTAAGGTCCCCTTTCCAGCGGTTTTTCCCATTTTCCACTTCAACTAATTTCAGAAATGGGGCCACAGTGATTCCAGATGAGAAAGTTTGCATTTTGTGGCATCCTGTCACTTTCAATGTCACCAAAGATGGGAATATGAAGGTGTGTTTCCCAAAGCAAAAGCTTTTGAAACGTGGTAGACAAGTTAGTTCCAAATGCTTCAAGCTTTTAAATATGATTTCTTCTTCTGGTCCTCCTTCATTACTCATCACAACCTCCTCTAGCATCTTACAATTTCTAACTGTCATGCGTGTGAGGTGGACGAGACTTTTAGCAGTGAAAGGTGACATGAAGTCCATCAAGCCATTGCAGTCCTCCACTTCCAAGGTAATTAAATTTGTGAAAGATGTCAAAGTTGGTGCCAATCTTATTAACCTAGAACATTCATATACACTCAAATCTTCAAGGTTTGGAACAAGGGTATCTAATGCAGAGCTATCATTCCATATATGCTCAAGCTTCTCCAACAGAAATAGCCACAAGTTTTTAATTTGCGGGGGCCTTTGAATACTACAATGACCAATTTCTTCCGAAGGGAAGAGTGTTTTAAAATAACTGCAACGTGCTTGAAGTGTGGTTGTAGTTGGGAATTTTTGGATCAAATCATTTATAAACTTTATTGGAGTTTCTTGAAAATACTGCAAACGAAGTATTTCTGTCATTTGAAAGAGTTTTTTCTCATAGTTTCCATTCAATATCCTCATGGCATCCTTTTCAGTTAGCGATATCTCCTCCAAGTTTTCTGGTACCTAGAAAGACAAAATAATTTGTTTATTTCATCATATAATCAACTAACAAGTTAACAAAATTGATTTCTTTGCAAAACACTTGTATAGTTATAGTGTGTATATATTTATTAATCACATCTATAATTATAATATATGTGTTTATTAGAATGTCTCAACCATCGTTTTGTTTAAGTAGAATTAATTTAAAAACAGATATAACTGGAAAAAAGAGGGTGTATACCTTTTCAATATGAAATAAAGCTTGTTGGATTGGCAAGTCACCACAACCCCCTTTATGCTGATAGGAATTCAAATGTTCAAAGGCAAACATTTGCAATGATTCACATTGGCTAACATTTAATATCTTCAAAGATGGACACTCTAGAGTATATCTTTTTGGATAGAAATCATTGAGCTGCCTCAAACATACTAGCCTAAAGATTCTTAGGAGAGGAAAGTAAAACTTAAGCTCCTCGAATCCTTCTTCATTTGCAACAATTTTCTCTACATCACAAGATTCAATGTTTAGCTCTTCAAGCTTCCTCAAATCTTGGCATAGTGATGATGAAAACACATATTTCAAGTTTCGGCATTCATCAACTTTCACAATCTGTAAATTCCCAAAGCTGATTATTTCCCCCGCTTCTTTGTTCCATATTTGTTTCAAATTTGGGAGCCCCGAAAGTGTTAATTTTTTCAACCCACTAACTCCCTTTGATTCCATTGTTGTGTCATTCAATGCATTTACATCAAATACTGCTTCTAATGAATCACACTCTGCTACTTCTAGTTCCTCCAATGTATATAATAATTGCAGTAAAATTGATGAAAAAAGCGTGTTGGATAAGAATGTACATTTACGCACCACCAGATGCTTTACATTGTAGAATATTTTCTGCCCAACTTGGCTGTACCATATTTCTTTTAGTTCTGGATATTCAGAAAATTCCAAATGATTGAAGCTACTAAACATCACCTGCACAAATGATTATCAAGGTAAGTGAAAAGACAATAAGGGCATCGAGGCAGGTTAAACAATAACATTTTGCTACTTTCAGTTATTACACCAATTAGTTCTACTCAATGTATTAACTGAATCTTGCTTTAGATAAAAAAATGTAACAAAATCATGACAAAAAAAAAAGAGATAAAAATATCTAATGTAAACCTAAAAACAACATGATCTTCATTTTGTTGATTCTTTCATTTGTTAGATATATGATGATTGTGGGTCAATAAGATGCTTCCAAATATATACATCCGTGGGAAGTACACAAGTAAATAAAGGCTATTAAAAGTTATACAATCGAAAAAATATTTACAAAAAAGTAAAGATTTTCCGACAATCATTTTTCATTTCACATAAACAATTGGCTTTTCTGACAATTTGTCTATACTCATTTTCTCATCGTATGCCAAGGGAAAATGATTTCTTTATATAAAGATTGATTTTTTCCCCTCTTATGCACATAAGAAGTTTTTAGTCAAATAAAACGTACCATATCCGCAAACAACTTCTTTATAGTCTTGTTTATATCACCTTCCCAATATACTTTTCCATCTTCTTTTGATGATATCTTTTGAAGCTTTGGTGTGCTTGTGTCTTCCCCAGAGAAGGAGTCCATTCTTGGGCATTTGTCAACAACAACTTCCTTTAACAATGGAAGGTTTAAGAAGCAGTTGCAGGAGCAAAACCTTTTTATCTTTGGCAAACACTCAAGCTCCAAAATTTCTAAACTGCTGAATGCAATTTCATCTTCAGATCCCTCATTCTCTTCTGCCACAACTTTCTCGAGGGAATTGCAGTTACTTATCTTCATTGCTGCTAATTTGACCAGACTTCTTGCAGTTGATGAGGTAATTAAGTTAATCAATCCATTGCAATTTCCCACCTCTAAATATCTCAAGTGACTAAAAGTTACAAAGGAAGGCACCAAGTGTTTCAGATTAGAACATTGATCCACATCTAAATATTCAAGATCCTCAAGAATTGGGTTTATCTGAAACCCTTCTTTACATATATGTTGGAGATCTAGCAATTGATTGAGTGTCAATGCTTTAATTCGTGTTCCTGTCTTAAATTTTCCTTTGGCATCTATAGGTATTTCTTCTTGGAATATCTCCCTGAAAGAACTCCTTTCAACAAGCAGATTAGTGAGAGTGGTTATGTTTTGGAGAAACCAATAGGGGAAAGTAGCATGGTCACCCTCAAAATCTGACAAAGAAAGACGTTTGAGTTTGCTAAAGTGTTTCCCCAAAAATTGCCCTTGTAAAATCATGCTTGCATCCTCACTATTTAGGGTCAGTATCTCCAAGTTGCAAACCACCTATATACAACAACAGTTGATCAAATATTTTAGCCAAACCAACATAAACAGATACAATATAGTGAGAAAAGAAGCAAGTGACGAATAAATAGCACGTATAATCAAACTTGACCAATTTTTGTAATACAAAAAATTATTATGAAACAATGAATGCATTGATACACACACACTTATGGTGTCTAAATAAATGAAGTTTTGTTTTCATAACCTTTCCAGTATATACCTCTTCAAGTGTGAAAAGAGGCTGCCCAATTGAAATTTGGAGTTCACTATCAAAAACACTTTCTCGACTACTTGAACTTTGTGCCTTGAAAAGCTTCAATTTCAAACATTTGCGGATATCTAATTTCCTTAATAATGGACATAGTACTCTATGATTTCTAGCAAACAATCCCTCAAGTTCATATAAACCCCAAAGCACCAATGATGTTAAGTGATTAAACTCAAATTTGACAGAACTATCCATGGCGCCTTCCTTGTCT
The DNA here is from genome assembly GCA_963210345.1 of Inga oerstediana. Lineage (NCBI taxonomy): Eukaryota > Viridiplantae > Streptophyta > Magnoliopsida > Fabales > Fabaceae > Inga > Inga oerstediana. Next base: position 9,433,604 of record OY723404.1, on the reverse strand, counting down.
GAAACAATTCGTTTCATACTCCATGCATACTTTATGGTAATATCTTCAAGTTCAGTAGCTTGCATTGCAATAGAGAACGGTAAAAGGTATTCCAATTTCTCACAGCTTTCAACACACACTAGTTGCAAATTGTGGAAATGCAGATTGGCTTTGTCAACATCTCTACTCCAAATTTGTTTCAACTCTGGCAAGCCAAGTAGATAGAGTTTCTTCAATTGTGAAACTTGTGTCATTGTCTCGTCTTCACTATGGATTTCTTTGGCAGTTAACTGGAATATCTCTTCCACTGAATCACAATTGTTGACCTTTAATGTCTCTAGGCTTCCAAATGTTCCCTGCATATCAGATGGGAAAATATTCACAAGTTTCCCACAATTGCTCACCTCCAGACTCTTTAACCCCTCAAATTGAAAGTGCCATACTTTCTTCAAGCTTTTCATGTCTTTAATTACCATTGTCTCCAAGTTTGAGAGCCGGACCTGTAATCCAATTCACTTTAATTTATGAATCCAAAATAGCCAACATTATAAAGAATGATAATGAACTGAACTACACAAGAACAAATGTTTGATGTTATCAATATCAACTTAACATTTATTTCAAGTCTAATCACAGTACCTCTTCTAATGTAGTGTTGTTAATCCCCTTTGGAGCAATTATCTCCTCCATCATCTCACACTTACTTATTTCAAGGTGCTTAAGCTTTAAAAGACTTCCAACCACAGAAGATGAGAATAAATGCTTGAGGCTTCTACAATCCTCTACAGTCAAGTTAGCCAAATTGTGAATACAATTGGCTGCACAAAGGTCATCATCATCCCAAATTTTTTCGAGGTTCAATGAACTCAACTTCAGGGTCTCCAAACTAGAAAAACTAACCTGTGAACGAAAATAAAAAAGGAAAGACGACAGTTTGGTCCATATTAAAAAAGAATTAGCAACTTGGTCTCATGAATTTCATGGATAAATTACATACTGGTCTCAAAGAACTTAGGAATCATTTCTATAAGCTGTAAAAACGGTAACATTTCTAACATTTTGTTTTAACAAAAATGGCTAATTTTCCCATCTTCGCCTTTGATCTTTGAGCACGGATGGATGACTAGCTAGCTAGATCACCGCCACCAGCAAGGCAATATTATTACTAGTGTTAAGCAATGTTTTAAAAGCCGGACCGGACATCGAGCCGGAAAGGTCAGCGGGTCAAGGTTCAACCGGTTGGAACTGTTGAGCCGTTTAGCCGGACCGGTGATGTAATAATTAAATTTAAAAATAATATACATATATATATATATATATATTACAATAATTAGTCATTAATCTAATTTCATATGAAGTTAGTAAAGTCACAAAACACCATTTAAAAACCTCATCAATTGTCACCCATCAGGATAAGTGCTTAAAATATCCACCACTCAAGGGTTATACAAATATGATTATATTGATATGTTCTTCTGGTATAAAATTATTAAAACAAAATAACTCAATTGACAAGCTAAGTTTAAAATAAAATAACTCAATTGATATGTTCTTCTTTTTTTAAACAATTCTAAACCTGTACATTTAATTCTAAGACATAATAAATAAATAAAAATAATATTATATATATATGATATGTGTAAAAAATAAAATACCAAGTTTTTTATAATTTGAATAAAAACTTTAATAACTTAATTTTATAATTTCAGACTATGGTAGAATTGAACATAAAATTAATTTAAATTAGAAAATGTTAATTTATTTTTAATAAAATGAGTTCATAATCTATTTAATGTCTAACTTATTTTATATTTTTTTAACTAATAGTATATATATAAGAGGTATGCATTTATTGAATTATATAATAATTAATATAATATAATACTTCCATAACTCTCCCATAACTGAAATGGTTCTTGGTTTTCAACTTCATAGAAAAACTTGTCAGTTTTTTTAAGCCACACTCTCACTTACATTATTAAAAAAAAAGTAAAAATTAGTACACAAATGACTGCTGAGTTGAAGCATGTTTGTTTCAACTTAAAAAAACTTATAAGTTGCTTTTTACGTAAATCGAGACACAACTCCTCTCACATACTTACTTCGTATACCGTAAATCACTATTAAAAAGTAACTTATAAGCAATCGAATCGCTCAACCAAACATACCCTTGATCTTCATCTGACAAAGCTTGTTCAACCGAAATGACTTCTAATAAAATGATCTAATTCATAGGTAGTAGGCTGGCCAAAAAAAAATCGTAGGCAGTTGGTGTAGTGTATGGGGGAACGGGAAAACTCAAAGAGCCAAACCCATTTATTTTTCTTTAAAAACAATGAAATGCCAGCTTGCATTGTGGAAATCAAAGCCCTCCATCTCAAAATGTTTTCTCTCACTTCTTCACTCCCCAGACGTTTCTGGACTCCCAAGGCTAGAACCTCCAAGCCATTTCAGATACAGGCAAGGCGGCAAACATCGATAAAGTCATCGACAGACCATGAAAGAAGGCATGAAGCTTATATTTTTTCACTGCTCTCATGTATGATATTCATCATTCTTTGTATAAATCAACTTCATTTGTGGTTAAATATTAGATTTGGTTGATTTTCTCTTCTTCCCTCCTCTACTTCTCCTTCCTCTCAAGTTTTTTCTGGATTTATTTTGACTGTTGTCCACCCGTCCGGTTTTCAGTTAGCCGCTCCGGTTTCCGGGTTTTTTCCGGTTACCGGCTCAAATCCCGGCTTGGGACGGCTGAATCCGGCCTGACCACTGAAGCGGGTTAATGCTGAAAAACGGCCCGCCTTCTTCTCCGGTCAACGATTGGATCGGTTAGACCGTCCGGTCCGGTCCGGGCCAGAAAACATTGGTGTTAAGGCCAGGGGGTAGTAATATTTATAGGTTTTCCAAATTTTATAAATTGTTTCTTTGGAATTGAAAAATGTTTGCACTGAAAATTAATTTTAATAAGATTAAATTATATAAAATTTTCCTGAATTTTGGGTAAGTTGCATATAATTCATAACATTTTAAAATATAAACATAAAGCCTAGCCTTTTGTTTCTTTATCATGGACCCATTGCTATTAAGTTACCTCTTTGATGAAAATTGCCACATAAGATTAATTAATAGAAGACACTAGACATCCTATATAGCATCTTACGTTAGTTAATAATTTTATAAAACCCTCTTAGATTTTAGGCCAGTTGCAAAAAATTTCTCAAAACCATAGGAGCTTGAATTTAAATTTTGAAATATTAGGATGTTAATTATATGTGACTGGAAAACTTTACTTCTATACATATAAAAAATTCTTAATAATGTTTTTGTTAATTCTTTTAATCATCCAAACACAGGTTTGGACGACGTATGAGAAAACTACATTTTTAAGCTGTAAATGCAAAAATTTTAATTGCTTGATTAAGAGAAGTAGAAATTGTAAATAGTATAACATTAAAAAAAATTTGCAAGTAATTTATGAGTTAAAAAATAGAAAACTAAGGTGACAAAAAAAAATAGCAAACTAAGAATTGTAAAATTTAAAGATAAGTAACTTGCCCAAAAATAAAAAAATAAAAAAAGGGCAAAAGTTTCAAAATGGATTTATAAAGTTTGAAAAACATGTGAAAAAAGGCGTAAGTTGAAAAACATGTGAAAAAAAGGTCAAAGGTCTTGAAGAACGTTTTAGATATTTTACTTGGGTTAAAATTGATACTAAAGAATCTTGGGAATTGTACGTAATTTATCAAATTTGTGGGACAAAATTACTATTTTTCCTAAATAAAAAACACAACAGAATTGTACTAGCATGATAAAAATTTTGAGAATTTCGATCAAACAATGAATAATGTGTATGATTAAAAATTTTTACACTGTACCTCATTAGTAATTTTATGGAAATTAAAATAAAAAGTTTATTAAAAAATTTCAATAGTTTAATATTTTACTTCAAGATATATAAATTGAGTTTGAAAATTACCGTACATCACCGATGGTCACATATGCAGTCATTTGATTTAAATAAACAAATGGAAAAAAGAAGAAGAAGAAGCATACCTTAATGTCATTAAATAACGATGTGGTTGTCATACAAGATGTGAATTCATTTGAGCAGAAACCAAGGATAATTGGCAAATGACACAGACTCAAGGAACGCAGTGAATTAAACTCAATCTTTTCATCAGTAGTTATACTACTATCTGCATTTTCAATGTACAAAACCATCTCCATTGAATTGCATTTGGAAACTTGGATCTCAACAAGTTGAGAAAGAGCTTTCACCATTAGAACAGATAAGAGATATACCAATTTGTCACAATTTTTGGCTTTGATGATAGTAAGCTTGCGAAAGCAATTAACTGGGAGTGGGCCATGACATATCTTCTCTAAGTTGTTGAGATTCTGAAGTACTAGTGTCTCCAATTCTGGGAACAAAACATGAGTTTCTTTCCTCTCTGTTGTGTTGATAATATGTTGAACTTGGCCATTATTTTGGATACGAAGATGCTTTAGTTGAGGAAATCCTTCGCCTTTCAAATCAAGAAGCACATCTGAAATTCCATCGACTTCATCTAAGTACAAGTTTTCCACTCGTTTAATCAACGCCTTAATCCCAGGTTCCAAATGTATGCTAGTGCCAAGCTTTAGCTTTAGCAACCTTGAGGTCCTTTCGTTGCTTGACCATTCCCATTTATCTCCAATGACAATCTTGTATCTCTCTAACTTGTCAAACATCATGTCCATCGACAAAATCCAAGCCTCACGAATATGAATTTCTAAAGTAGTCAAACTTGTCAAACACCCAAGTTCAATGAGACTCTTGCTTTTCATGTTTTGCATAGCTGAACTTTCCTCCTCCCACTTAATTGAGGTGTTGCCCATATAAAGTTCTTCTATTTTAGTCAACTTGGACAAAATGTTGGGTGGCATGTTCTCAATTCCAGAATTGCTCAAATCCAACATTCTTAGATGAGCCAGTTGTTCTATTTCACTTGGAAACTCTTCCATGGATGAATCTAAGAAACTAAGAATTTCTAAATTTATCAAGGCACCTATTCCAGTCAAATGTTTCAAAGTGCATTTATCCAAACACAATGTTTTAAGTTTGGATAAGGAAACAAGAGATCGAGGCAATGAAGATATTATCAAGCTTGCCAAATCTAATGTTTCAAGGCTTCCCATTCCCTCAAAAAAGGAGTTTGGAATTTTCAAAGTGCAATTATCAGTGCATTGTAAATGGAAAAATTTCAAATTGGGGCAGTCTAACTTTGAAGGAAGCTCTTGCAGAAAACATGGTTTTAAGATTATCTGGGTAAACCTTTCATGAAAACCCTTACTCAACCAATCTTGAACCTTATCATTTCTTTTCAACACAAAAACATGTTCTTTCTTATAAGCAATGGAAACAGCCACCTCACGAACAAGATCATGCATTTCAATCACATCAGTCTCACTTGCATCATCCTCAAGTAACAAACAAGATGCCTTCAATTCATGAATTATACTATATAGTCTATTTCTTGAATCTTCAACAGTATCTTTATGTTTCAGAATACCCAAACCAATTACATATTTTAATAAGTCACTAACTGACATGGATGGTCCATACACACCACAAAGCAAGAATACTTTCTTCATTTCATCATCTTTCAGTTGTTCGTAAGTAAATTCAAAAGACTTAAAAACAGTCCCATACACATCTCCATTATCAACTCTCTTTAAGTTGTCCAAGACATCCTTCCAATAACGAATATTCTTATGATATTTCAACAACTTTGCAATTGAGACAATCATAACAGGCAAACCTGCACATCTTTCAACCACTTGGGTTGCTATCTGTTTCAAGTCAGCGTCTTTAATAGCATCACCAATCATATCTTCAAACAAGCTCCATGATTCTGCATCATTTACTGCTTCAAGAGAAATTTTTTTTTGAGTCTCATTCATATCTAAAACATCTGAACGTCTAGAAGTCAACAATAATTTGCAACCCTGGTAAGTATCATTCTTTTGTGAAACATCTAAACGCTTAGAAGTCAATGATAATTTGCCTCCTTTAAGATCATCTTGCTCAGGAGGAATCCCCAACTTGTCCAAATCAATTTTCTCCCACAAGTCATCTAGTATGATAAGGACGTTTTTCTCCATTTTTATTCTTGCGCACAATTGGTCGGCTCTTCCAATTGAGGTTATCTCGTCCAAGTGCTTGCCCAATTGGTATGCAATGTCATCTTGAACTCTTTGAACATCAAATGTTTGGGATATAGTTGCCATAGCCACCACATCAAACAATTTCTCATCCTTAACATGCTTGGCAATCTCTTTAGCTAGAGTGGTCTTTCCCACCCCAGGCCACCCATAAATTCCAACTTTTTTTACTTTAGGGTCAGCTAGAGATAATATAACCTCCTTCTTCAATGAGTTTCTTGACTCAAGCTTTTCACTGCCTCGAGTAGCAAAAATTAAGTTGGCATTGCTAGAAGCAAGAACATGCCCAACTCTACCATCAAACTTCCCCTTTTCCTTCAATTCAACAATGGTGAATGCCATTTTCTTTGCTTTTCTTCCAAGTTGATGTCGTGATTTCAAATTAGGAAATGACCATTTCCAACACCGTACACTAGCATGAGGTTCATCTTTATAAAGTTTCTCTACTTCTTCGAAGATCTCTTCAACACTTTTTTGCCATCTTACTACATCAGCTTCAGTCTCTCTTCCATTCCTTCTTTCTGCTTCAATGTCATGCTCGATGCGAACTTTTCTTGCCTTCAACTCCTCAAGATTTTCGTTGACCTCCTTGATATTTTTCTTGTAAAATATTACATATTCCACTTGCCTTCCAATGGGTATCACAGTTAACTCTGCTATTTTTCCAGCAATAGCACTGAAAACTTCCATTCTTGATACTTACTTCCTGAATAAAATGTTAATAAATTTAATACTTGGATTGGATCAGTTCTAAAGATAATTTTGAACACCCCCCCCCCCCAAAAAAAAAATAGGGACGCACACACAAATCCCACACACGTATACAATAGTTGCTTCGCTTCAACTAGTAAGAGGCAGGATGATCAATGGTAAATCTGAAATAGCTCTCAAATTGGAATTCAATTCGTCAATTTAGGTTTTAAGGGGTTCAATGAATATGTATATTATTCATGTGAGTACTTGTATCTCTGCTTCCCTCTTTTCTTCCCCTGAAATATGTGGCTCTACTTGCTCAATTTAATAAAATATTTCTTCTTTCTTGTTTTTCAACTTGCTTTGAATTCTATGACAAGAAGAAAAAAATGAAACATTAGTTCAAGGATTTGTTTTCAAATTGATCATTAAATCGGTTGACACATTAGTTCAAGGATCAATGTCCATACTGTATATCAAACCATAGTTGAATCAGTAATGGTTAATTTACTATAATCTTAATTTTATATCTTAAATATTACATTAGAAATGACATTTTATAAGATTTTATTTTACAATATTAAGTTTATAAGATGAGATTAATCATAGGTTTACAAAATTACCCTAAACTTTTTTAATATTCAAGAGCTCACATTCATTAGGAGAAAAAAAAATGATAACTCATTAGGTACTTTCAGGCTTATTCAAACTAAATTAGAATGATAATTTTTTTAAAAAAAATAGATAAATAATTAGAAATACAAAGGTTATATATACATGCATATTGAAAAAGAGTTTAAGATCTAAACAAAATAAATCACCAAAGGTTGAAGAAAATGGAAAGAAATGTTACAGAGGAAGAAGGGCTTAGCCATGAAAGTCCCACATTAAATATGTCAAATAGAGAAACCCAACAACCCAACCCAAATAAACCCAAAAAACTACAGGACCAAGCATAAAATTGAGCTTTTTCAGGCTAGCCTGAATAGGTCCACAGAAATCTGGGCCAAGCCTGTTTGGTTTCAGACTAAACCCGAACATCTGAACGTTTTTTTTTTGTGCGTTTTAAAAGTTAAATACTTCACTTAATAAGCATCACAAATGAAGGTTGAGGTGGTAGATTGAGGCAGTGATGAGGATGTATGAGGAAGTAATTAGAGTTTCCATTTCACGTTTTGTGTGTAATTATTGTCAAATTTAAATTGAATCTCTCTCTTAGTGACTTAAATGTGTTGGCTTTTACTAAATTTAGTTAGTGTTCTGTATTTCTAAATGGAAGGTTGTTCTTAATTTTCATCACCTATACCAATAGCAACTTAATGAAGTTTAACACGTCAAAGAAAAAAAGATGCCACCACTGATGAGAAAAACAATTAGAAGGAAGTAAAATTACATTATGTATGATAGTGTAGTTAAGTAACTCAACCATAGAGCTTAGCTGCCAATCAGATTAGTTAGGCTAGTTGGTTAAAATATAACCACTTTAATTAAGCTTAGGTAGAAGATCACACACGGATGTTTTCTATATCATGTATCTACTGTACAGAAGTGAAGCATCAATAATATACACAACTTCTCTCTCCCCCCTCTCTCTGTGTGAATACCTTTATTGTATCAAAGCCTTCAAATTCTGAGATCATGCCATCGTCTTCAACTAGCCACTCTTCCTCTCCTATTCAATCGACGAAGGACATGATGACCTTTTCACAACTTGTGTCTGTGAAGTTAGATGAGAGTAATTTTTTGATTTGGAAACACCAAGTACTGTTGGTGATTCGCGGTTATGATCTTTGAAGCTGCATTGATAAATCCAACAAGGCTCAGCCAAAATACATTACGAATGATTAAGATCCTGAGGGCTTTCATCTTAATCTGTCATATCGTGCCTGGGAGCGTCAAGATCAGCTTCTTGCCTCTTGGATTTCGTGCTCAATGTCGGAAGCCATGCTGATAAGAGCTAAATATATGTATATCTTTTGGTGATTAACCTTAGACTTTTGTGGGATTTGATTAACTATTTTGGGCATAATTAGGTATTAATGTGAGATGTGAGTGCAAATGTAATTTGGGAATTAAATTGGCTAAATTGATATATTTTAAGTAATATTTGTCATTCCCATTATTAATTAATTGTGAACATATGATATTACCTTTGTGCATCTCATAAATGTAGGTGATTACATGGTACATTGAAGCTTAATGGAGGGCAAAAATGGAATTATAAGTGCAGATTTTATTCCTTATTTTCTGATATCAATGCACATGAGAAAGGGGTATAGGTAGTGTTTGGAAGAGGCTCTCATGTTTTAATCTTCACCTTTGGATTTGACTTACGTCTCTATAATCCAAACACAGCCTTGTACCTTATATTCACCCAAATCAGATCGCGCAAGAGGTGTGGAGCGGACTTTCAGCATTTTGAGAATTCACGTTTTTTAGCATTTCTTCATCTCATGCGGACGGAGCTTTTGGGGGGGGGGTCAACACTCGTTTTCACCATTCCCATTTGATCTTTTTTCATTCCCACGGATCACCACTTCTCCTCCTCCTTCCACTTCCACCGATTAAATCCCTCCCTTCTCTATTTTCTCGCATCTGAACGCAACATAACAGTCAAGAGGTCTAGAGGAGTTGATTTTTGAATCATGAGCAGCTAGACTCTTTCGTCCGATGGTGATGGTGAAGCTAACCTGAGTCCTTGAGCAATTAGGGGAATTCTTTGTATCGTAATTTCATCGTCTACTCTATGTATATGCAGATTATGATTCTAGGTTGCTAGAGTTTTTGATTTGTGCATATGGCTGAGGATTTAATCGGTTGATGTAATCTGGATGATGATACTTGTGCTAGATTTGTACTCGTGGATCATAATTGGACTATAGCACTCTTTTGTTATTCAATTTCTTTCCTCTATTCTTTTGAAATCAATTGCTTGCTAGGTTTCTAGGAATTAATTAGTGGTAGAGAGGATCTCTTATGAATTTAGCATGAGCTAAGTACTTAAAATACTCCTAATTGATAATTGAATCTAAGTTTAGATATAATTAAGAAGTTGGGAGTATTGATTAGTAAGGGTTCTTGCTAGTCCTTGTGCTTAGTTCAGAGAAGAACTTAGAAATAAAATTGGACAAGGATGGTTAGTGGACTCATTCACTAGGACATTCATCTCTTGCATTTACACCCACCCACTCACTTTATACATTGAAAAATTCATAAACAAGTAGCTCTTTAGTTTAATTAGATAGATGAAACTCACATCCCATACTCAGAGGTTAATTTGTTATTTACACTAGATTACTTAGGAAGTAAATATAGGCTTCACGTAGAGATTGACCTTGATTAATTGCCCTATATTGCATTTAGCTTAGTTTTATTTGATAGCCCCACGATATGGCTCTTCATATGCTTACTAGAGTCATCGGCTGTGAAATCGCCTTGCAGATCTAGGAGAAAATCCTTGCTCACTAAGCCTTTCAAACAAAGGCTAAGGTTCGTCAACTCAAATCTCAGCTAAAGAACACTAAAAAAGGCCATTTGTCGGTGAATGAGTTCTTGTTGAAAATAAAGAGCATTACCGATGCTCTCACAGGAATTGGACATCCGATTAGCGACTCTAACCATATTGAGGTGATCTTCAATGGTTTCTCTGAGGAGTATGATCCATGGATCACTACCTTGGCAACAAGATCCGATCCTGTTACCATTGATGAGATTGAATCTCTGCTCATTGCTTAAGAAGCTCGAATTGAAAAGAACCAAATGAGTTCTATTACTGTTGTTGCAAATCTAACACATACCAAACCTTTGACTAGAGGTGGTGGTCAATATAGTCATTGTCGTGGACGTTCCTACACTTATGGTACGTCTTCTTCTAAATCTTCCTTTTCTGGTGATCAATCATATGTGCAGTGCCAACTCTGTCATAAGAATGGGCACACAGCTTGTGATTGCTAGCATCGCTTTGATGAATCCTTTGAAGGCTTATCTCTATCTGGTAAGCACTCCAAGAATGATATGAGTGCACTGATTGCGACCCCTAAATGTATTGGTGATTCTAATTGGTACCTAGACTCTACAGTAACAACTCACGTTACTCGTGATGATACAAGCATCATTGATAAATCAGGTGATAAACTTGTTGATTGTATTTACATTGGTAATGGTAAAAGCTTGTTAGTTCATTGCACTGGCTCTTCTACCTCTGTTCTTCCTAATTCTTAGTTTCATCTTACGCTGAAAGATGTTCTTCATGCCCCTGACATATCCAAAAGCTTCTCAGTATTACTAAATTGTGTCTTGATAATGATATACGAATTGCCTTCTATTCAAATGCTTGTGTGATTAAGGATCTGTAAACTAATCGGCTTCTCTACCAAGGAAGTTCAGAAACATCTTCTCCTGCACATTGTCAGGTGGCACCAACACCTGTTAACCGAATTGTGACAAGGTCTATGAATGGCATCTACAAGCCTTTTGCTGTTGAGACTGAACCTAGTACTGTTATAGGAGCACTTCAATCTCTGACGTTAAAGAGGGCTATGGATGAGGAGTATGATGCTTTTCTTAACAATAAGACATGGCATTTGGTTCCTCTACCTCCTAATAGACAAGCTATTGGTTGTAAGTGGGTTTGGAAAAGGAAGACCAATCTTGATGGGAGCACTACCAATTTCAAAGCCCGGTTGGTAACCAAGGGCTTTCATCAAAGGGAAGGTTTTGATTTTAATGAAACATTCAGTCCAGTTGTTAAACCTATTACCATTCGTACCGTTCTCTTTATTATAGATAACCAAATGGCGTTTCAAACAAATTGATGTTAACAATGCCTTTTTGAATGGCACACTTCATGAAGAGGTTTACATGTAGCAACCTATAGGATATGAAGATAGCAACAAGAGTCTAGTATGCATACTTGATAAGGCATTTTATGGTTTAAAACAAGCTCTTAGAGCTTGGTTTGAAAAACTATCTTTGATATTGTTCACCTCATTACGAGGGTGAGGCCCTTTAACCAACAGCTTGTTGGTTGTTATAAGACTTTGATATTGTGTTTGTTTTTGAGTTTTGTTGGTTTTCTTACCTTTTCTTTTCTTTTTCTAAGCACATATATTATCCCATTGAAAGAAATCCTATTTGACTCACTATTGGGCACTAAATATAGGCACATCTTTTAGCAAGGATTCGAGCCTTAGTCCGCTATGTTATAAGGGACTAGCCCCTTCTGTTAGACTCCGACACATGTTGATTTCCTTTTCTTATTTTCCTTGTCCTCCTTGTTGGTCATTTATATTTGGGCTTTCGGGCTAGCCTGAATAGGCCCAAAAATCCAAAGTGTTGTAGCCTAACTTCGCTTTTTTGGGCTTCTTTGTATGTTTCTAACCCCAAATAAGCCTGAATTATCTTGTCTCATGCCTGAGTGGTAAGGCTAAATTGTAATATCATAAAAGTACATCTCATATATCCAAGGGATAAAGTTTGTAATTTTCTATTTTGCCTCTTTTTGGAATCACTCCACCTATGTTTTATAGCCAGTCCCAAGCTCGGATAAAGGAGCAGAGTTGTGTTAGGCCATCGACAACCAACGTAAAACTCTGTCGAATCTTTATGAACATGTATCAATGAAAAGATTGTGCTAATGCTTGGTCGTTTCTCATAAGTGAAGCGCTGTATGGCTCGAGTAAAGTGAGAAATGAGTGAGAGTCACTGCACTGTCGCTTTGGTGTAGTGTTAAATGAGCAAAGGCTACCACACTCTTCTAAACGGAGGCGACTAAAGAAGCTAGTTCATGCAAGAAACATTAGATTTGGCATTTGGAACGTTAGGACCCTATATGGCAATCCTGAGAGGTTATTGGAATTATGGAAAAGAGAAAGATTAACATCTTATGCCTTTAGGAAACTAAATGGGTTGGAAAACATTCTTGGGAACGTGATGGTTTTAAGCTTTGGTATCCAAGTAAAGTGGGTACAAGGAATGATGTTAGTATCCTCATTGATAAAGAGTGGAGAAGTAATATGGTAGAAGTTAAAAAGATTAAAGACATAATCATTTTAGTAAGAATGATTGTTGGAAAGGAGACTATGAATTTTAGTAGTGCTTATGTACCGCAAGTAAGGGCAGAAGCACACCTTAAGGAAAAATTTTGGGAAGATATAGAGGGTTTGGTTCAAAGCATACCTCTCGTTAAAAATATTTTTATTGGTAGGTATCTTAATGGACATGTTGGTAAGGCGGCAGGACAGTATGTAGAAGCCCATGGTGGCTTTGGCTTTGGAGTGCTTAATAGTTAAAGACAATCTATAATTGATTTCTCTCTTGCATACAATTTTAAGATTGTCAACACTTGTTCAAAGCATACCTCTCGTTAAAAATATTTTTATTGGTAGGTATCTTAATGGACATATTGGTAAGGCGGCAGGACAGTATGCAGAGGCTCATGGTGGCTTTGGCTTTGGAGTGCTTAATAGTGAAAGACAATCTATAATCGATTTCTTTCTTGCATACAATTTTAAGATTGTCAACACTTGTTTTAAGAAGAGGGAGGAACATCTCATTACATACAAGAGTGGTGCCTCTAGGTCATAGATTGACTTCTTTTTTTGTAAGAAACCCAGACAAAAGACTTTGTAGTAATTGCAAAGTGGTTCCTAGGGATGGCGTAACTACACAACATACGATCTAGGTCCTTGAAGTGCGTATGAAATATAGAAAACAAAAGCGCTGACAAGTTTTAAACCCAAGGATCAAGTGGTAACAGTTAAAGGGGGGAGAAGAGAGATTTTCTAGACAACTCTTTTAGAGGAAGGAGTTTAGGAGTCATAATGAAATGCTAACACAATGTGGAAGGAAATGGCTCAGATGGTTCAAAAGGCTGCTAAAGATATCTTGGAAGAACCAAAAGGCTATGGCCTTCGAGAGAAGGAGAATTGGTGGTAGGATGAGAATGTGGAAGAGAAAGTAAAGAATAAGAGAGATTGTTTTAAAGCCATACACTTGTGCAACAATGATGAAAATTGGGAAAGGCACTGTGTGGCTAAAAAGGAGACTAAGAAAGCAATGAGTAAAGCTTGCTCAAAAGCTTTTGAGGAGTTTTTTAAGGAGTTACGGACAAAGTCTAGGGAAAGAAATATTTACAAGATTGCAAAGAATAGGGACAGAAAAAAGAGAGATTTATATCAAGTAAGGTGTATAAAGGATGCAAAAGGCAAAATCTTGGTTTCTGACGAAGATATTAGAGATAGATGGGAGGCTTACTTCTACAAGTTGTTCAATGATGGAGGTGGAGGTTCAACTTGTGAGTTTGAGGATTTGTCAATTAGAGAAGGTGAACAAATTTTGGTATTCTACCGCAGGATCTGCGTTAGCAAGGTAAAGGAAGCTCTTAAGAAAATGGACAATCGTAAAGCCATTGGACGGTATCCTTATTGAAGTTTGGAAGTATTTAGGTGAGAAAGGAGTGTTTTGGCTTATTAAGGTTTTTAATGAGATTTTATAAACTAAGAAAATGCCAGATGATTGGAGGAAAAGAACTCTAGTCCCTATTTATAAGAATAAAGGGGATATTCAGAATTGTGCTAGCTACAGAAGAATAAAGTTTATGAGCCACACAATGAAATTGTGGGAAAAGGTGATTGAATACAGATTGAGATTGGAGACTTGCATTTCGGAGAACCAATTTGGATTCATGCTGGGAAGATCCATAATAGAAGTGATTTATTTGTTAATGGGGTTAATGGAGCAGTATCGAAGCAAAGGAAGCGAGTTGCATATGGTTTTTATTGACTTGGAGAAAGCTTATAACCGCGTGCCGAGAGATGTACTTTGGAAAGCCTTAAAAAAGAAGGGTATGCGTGTTGTATATATTAAGGTCATACAAGATATGTATGAGGGGGTAACAACTAGTGTGAGAACATGTGGAGGTGAGATAAAGAACTTTTCTATAAAGATTGTCCTTCATCAGGTATTAGCCTTGAGTCCTTATTTGTTTAACTTGGTCTTAGACGTTCTAACTAAGCATATACTCAAAGAAATCCCTAAGTGCATACTTTTTGCTAATGATATTGTTCTTGTGATTGAGTCAAGATAGTAAATTAATTCTAAACTTGAGTTATGGAGAAAGACCTTAGTGTCGAAGGGTTTCTGATTGAGTAGGAGAAAGACAGAATATATGCATTGCACTTTTGATAAGAGAAGAGTAAGAAGTGATTTGGAGCTGAAAATGGAAAATCTATTAGGTCATCCTACAAGTGACAAAGTTCAAATATTTGGGATCAATTTTGCAAGAAAATGGTGAAATTGATCGAGATGTTAATCATAGAATTCAAATTGAGTGGTTTAAATAGAGAAAAGCTACTGGAGTTATTTGTGATTGAAAAGTACCTGATAAAATAAAAGGAAAATTTTATCGTATTGCTATTTGGCAGCAATACTTTATGGTAGTAAATGTTGGGCTATAAAGGGACTATATGAGCACAAAGTTGGGGTTGCTAATATAAGGATATTAAGATGGATTTGTGGTCATACAAGGAAAGATAAGATTCATAATGAAATTATAAGATGAAGGGTTAGAGTTGCACCTATTGAAAAAAATGGTAGAAAATTGTTTGAGCTAGTTTGAACATGTACAATTAAGGCCATGGGATGTGCTAGTAAGGAGGGTAGATCAAGTTGTTGGAGTCAAGTTAAAAGGGGTAGAGGAAGACCGAAAAGAACGCTTAATAAGGTTATTAAACGAGATCTCTTAATTAGTTAACAATTTATCTCGATATTTGGTTTTTGACAGAGCGTAATGGTGTCGTTTGATCCATATAGCCGACCCCACATAATGGAATTAAGGTTATGTTGTTGTTGCCTCTTTTTGGAGTGTTTGGGTGGTCCATTTTCGTATGAAATCGGTCTGATTTGACTGGTTGACCAAGATTTTGATCAGTTTGGCCAATTCTGTGCTAGTCTGGTTTTCGGTGATATACCAAACTGAGGTTCACTTCTAAGTCCAACCAATTGGACTGGTCAGTTTGGTTTGATATTCTAAACCTGAGGTCTAAATAAGTATTTTCATTCAATTGACTAGCTTTGGTCTAAATAAGTATTTTTCTTAAGATTTTTTTTTTTTTGGTTTGCCGCTCTATAATCATATATCACGTAGGCACTAACATTAGGCCCTGAAATTGAATAATCAAGTTAGTTAGTGAAGCCACCTATCCCTTTTTTCTCAAACTTGATAGTTGCCTCTCTTCTTTAATTACACACCATTTTGTTTTCTGGGAAAGGGAATCATTGATCAGCTAAAAGAGATTCATACGAATGCCTCTGCCATTCATACTTTCCAAAAAAATTGATTCTCATTGAACTCCAAGGATTTTCAACATAGCTATTTAATAACTTCGAAAGTAGTATCCAATAACGAAGTGTAACACGTCAAAGGGAAAAAAACAAAGAGAAAAGATGCCACTTCGTTATAAAACCAATACTGAGAGAAACAATAAGAAGGAAGTGAAATTTACGTTATATAAATACACGCACACCTTACCAAATTAAAGTGGATGAGAGGCGATGTTGTGATTGTACTTCTCCTAGCGCTGAGTTGAAAATAAACAGATTAATTATTCAATTCATACCATTAATTATTAGTTATTTTATCTAAAATATAATATCTAGTTTTAAACTACAAACAAGATTTAATATTACGAATCAGACATTGTATTACGAACCCGGTGTACTAATAACTATCAAGAGGAAGACTCTACCTGCAACACGATTATTGATCAGCACAACTTGTCTCTCTTGAACTATATATGTAGATGAAGTAGTCTTTCTAAATCTCCAAGGCAACGATTTTCTCCTCTTCTTTTTTCAGATTTTTATACAAGACTGATCACAATGAAAAGCAACAGACTTTGTTCAAACCAGACGCCGACTTTAAAATAAAAAAAAAAAAACACACACACACACACACACAATGTTTTATATGTAAACTTAAGAAGAAGAAAGAAAACCCTGAAGGGAGATTTTTTATTTAAAGATTTTTATGGGCATATGATTGACGAGAAAACAACAGAGATAAAGCAGGAAAATGACAATATATTTTTTTTTTTTTAAAAAAACAGCTTGTTGGCGGAAAACAGCAAAACAAGTTTTATCTGAAAACTGGGAAGAACAAGGAGTGAATAGATACATGGCAGACACAAGAACTAGAAGATCAGGGCTTGTTAGGAAACGAAAGTTTGAAAAACAGAGTGTGCTCATAAAAAGTTTGAGAAATAGGAAGCAGTGAATGAATATAAGATGACCTCCAACAAGAATATGTAAACAATGCCCAAGTATATTAAGATGCAGAAAAAGAAGACAACGACGAAGACAAGGACTTAGTTGATAGACCCAAAGACTCTTTGCACAGTTGTAGTGAACTTTACCATTCACAAAGATCAGTACTGCTATTTAGTATTTACTGAGTTCCAGGCTCTCTCTGCCGACAAGCTTTTAAATGGGTTGTCTGCACTATATATATGTTCTTACATTAGAAAAAGAGTTCAAGATTTAAACAAAAAACATCAAAGATCATGGCAAGAAATCTTTTAATTAATATTTTTTTTATCTTTTTATCTTTATTGTTTTAAATAAACTACTGTAATGGGTGTATAATCTAAAATAAAGATAATCTTTTAATTAATTTTTTTTTTAAAAAGAAAAGACTTCTGATTAAAAAAGTCAGTTGAAAAAATCAGTAGAAGACAATAAAGAAGAAACTTTTTGGGATTTTTTTAAAAGACCGATCACAATGAAAAGCAACACAATTGTTACAATATAATGCAGACGATGAAAAGAAACAAAAAATGTTCACACTATTTTTTTAAAAAAGATTTTTAGGGTATATGATTGAAAAGAAAACAAATTTGATGCAGAGAACTGAAATTTTTTTTTGGGTTTTTGAAAAATAGCTAATATGTGGAAAACAACAAAACAAGATTGACTTGAAAAAGGGGAACAGGGTCTGGAAGGGGAAAAAAAAGAAACAAAGAAAGAAAATTTGGAACAATGAGTGAACAAGCACAAGGTCTTAGGAAATGAGTTGGCGTTTGATGTGGAATGATTTGCTTTTGAAACTTGCAAGAAGAAATTTGAAGAACAGAGAGTGTTGAAAGCTTAGGGAACAGGGGGCAATGGATATCAGATCTGATTTTCATCATCTATAGCAATAGCAACTTAGTGAAGTTTAACACGTCAAGAAAAAAACAGATGCCACTACTGATAAGAAAATCAATAAGAAGGAAGTAAAGTTACATTATATAAAAACACACACACACACACACAACCCTCTTACTCAAATTAATGGATGAGAGGCGATGACGTCGTTGTCCTTCTCCTAGCTTGAGGTTTGAGAAAGTTCTGTGATTGGGAACAAACAGATTTACAAAGTATTCAATTCATACAAAGCATTAATTATCAATTATTTTTTCTCTAAACACTTGTAAGTAACTATCAAGAAGCAGACTCTACCTGCAACAGTATTGATCAGCACAACTTCTGTCTCTCTTGAACTATTTAGATGAAGCAGACTCTTTCAAAATCTCCAAGGCAAAGCTTTTTTTTTTTTTTGAGATTTTTATGCAAGTTT
The DNA here is from genome assembly GCA_963210345.1 of Inga oerstediana. Classification (NCBI taxonomy): domain Eukaryota; kingdom Viridiplantae; phylum Streptophyta; class Magnoliopsida; order Fabales; family Fabaceae; genus Inga; species Inga oerstediana. Next base: position 9,415,114 of record OY723404.1, on the reverse strand, counting down.
GATCACAACGAAAAACAAAAGACTTCGTTCATGCGAGATGACAATTTTCTTTTTTTATAAACAAAATTTTATATATGAACTTAGAGGAAGCTAAAAACCTTTGAAGGGCGATATTTGTTTTTTGTTTTTTTTAAGACTTTTATGGGTAGATGATGGTTGATAAGAAAACAACAAAGCTAATGCAGAAAAATGACTTTTTTTTTTGGGGGGTTTTGAAAAGTAGCTTGTATGCGGAAAAACAGAAACACAAGGCAAGTTTGATCTAAAAACTGGGAAGAACAGGAAGGATTGAATACATGTATGGAAGACACAACAACTAGAAGATCAGAACATGTCAGTAAATGAAAGTTTGATTTGGAATGATTTGTTCTGAAACATGAAGGAACCAGAGGAACAAGTTTGAAAAACAGAGTGTGCTCACAAAAAGTTTGAGAAATAGGAAGCAATGAATATCAGATAATCTCCAACAGGAAGAAGAAAGACGAAGGATGAAAAAGACAGACGAAAAAATGGGGAAGAAAGAGAGAAAAAAATTATTGTAAGTTGTCCATTCCAAAAAAAAAAAAATACACCAATTATTGTAAGCTGTAACCATGTGATAGGCTTCTTTTTTTATCTTGTTTGTGATATGTTTATGCTTGTGATTGTTTGGGAAGTCCCGAACCTAGTTTACACAACACGAAATAAAATTTTAGAACTTTTGAAAACGCATTATTTTGGACAGATGTGAAAGTTGCAGACACTTTTTATGTGTTTTTTTTTAAAAAAAAATTATTTTCTACTCTCATGATTTTATTATATCAAAGAGCAGAAGGGTTAGCTGTATATGGTTATGATGATTCCACCGGTTGGATTCGAGGTCCAACTAATAATTAAATAAAATTTTAATAAAAAAATAGTTATATACATATATATAATAAGATCTATATAAGAAATAAATCCATAATAAATCTAATTATAACATATGAAACTTTCAATTAAATAAATACCATCTCACAACAAATAGTCTGAAAATATATTGAATTTTTTAGAGGTCAATTTTTTTAAAAAATTTTCAGCATATTTGCATTAGCTCAAAAAGCAGCCCGATTTTCTAAAACCCAGTTCTGGCGCAATAGCGGCTTAACTCTAGTCCAACACAGCTTAACCATAAAAAGGGTTTCTAGTCTAAATCATTTTGTTAGCAAGCAAGTCCGATTTCCAATTCTTCAAAGTTTAAATATTGTTTTGAACAAAAAAAAAGTTTAAATAGTGTAAGTAGGCTATTCTCGCGTACATCAATATATTTGAATAGCTTTTTTTTTTAATATTCTCATTTTTATATCACTTAAAGGGTAAAGTATACTTTTATAGTTCTTAAATTTTATATGATGTATATTATTAGTCCCTTAACTTTATAAGGTATACTTTTATTCTAAGATTTCTAAAATTCTTAATGTTACTAACAGAAAATGTTAACACAATAAACTCGAGTAATGATTGTACAGTAGACAAAGCATATTTAAGTTTTCATTTTTTGATATAATATATTTATATTTTTAAATTAAAATAAACCGACAAATTGCTGTAAATGAAATTGATGTTTTGATATTTAGATTCTTTAGCTAATTTTTTTTAATATAGACGATGTTTTGATATTGACTGCTTTATTAGGTTTTTAGATATTTTTCAATTTACACATATTTTAAATTTAAGATTAATTACATTTAATTACACAGTCACCACTTAAGTTGACATCGTCGTCACTTGAGTTTGCTATATTAGTGTTTTCTATTAGCTATATTAAGGGTGTTAAAATTATAGGACAAAAAGTATACTTTATAAAATTAAAGGACAAAAACTATAAAGTTTGGATCAAGGGTTTGTCTATGGTGTCATGAATTTCTTGAGTTCCAATAGCTAAAAAACAATAAAAAAAAAATTATGAGACAAAATTTTTTCATAATGAAAATAAATTACTTCTTTCTAAAGAGAAATAAATCCATTACTTTCCATCTTGTCATTAGTTACAAAGGTTTTGGGCTGGTTGAACAAATTCTCTCCAAGACAAGCTTTTGACTCATTTAATCCTTCTGGCAAATTTCAGTCAACATGATAGAAATTCAAAATAATTAATTAATTAAGCAAGAGCATTTAATTAAATATCCATGTATTAAAGAGAAAAAGATCAAAACCTATGTCCTGTATTGCAGCTGGTCTCTGTGCTTCTTGGGCAATTTGAATTAAGGGTTTCTCAATAGTCTCATTGGCCTCTAGAGTCAAGAAGCCAAACAAATAAGTTTAGAAAAATACTTAGAAAACAAAATGACACAAGATATTTCAAAGATGTCAAAGTAAATCCCACCGTCAGGAAACATAAGGAAACGTGCAACGGGTGTGAAATGATTTTCAAATGTATTGCTTGTATACATATTTACACTTGTACATTACATATATCAGAACTTGTTTTAGACTTGTACATGGTATCATAGCGCCTGTGTGGTTTCAAAAAATTTCTATTTTCCAGCGAAAACCTCCATTTTTTCCGACCAAAGCTTTTCCATTTAGTTTCATATTTGTCTTCACCGGCATCTCCTCTGACCACATGCGCCTCTCAATCGTCTTCTCAGGCCCCTGATCGGCAAAACCCAGTTGGTGGCATTCAGATCCGACAGCGCATGCCTCTTCACGCGCCACCGTCTCCGCCGCTGTCCCGAACACGCGTTGGTGCGTGGAGCACTTTCTGATGACATGTTCCATCATGTTTCAAGTGCGCCTTGATCGATTCTTAGAGCCCGTTCCATCCCCAGTGGCTATGTGACCCAACTTTGACTTTGGATTGTCGGGTACCTCTGAACATTGGCTTCTATCATGCTATTTTTTTCTTCCTTCTTGTTGGCGTTGTACCACTTTTTGTCACAGTGTGACATTTGGCATTCAATATTTTGTGAAGTTTATACCTTTGGCAATATCTGTGTCTTCCGTTTGCCATTTTCGTGGCTAGCTCTTATTTGGTACTTATTTCCTTAAGATACTTTGTGACTTCCATTTGATTTGATTTTACATGGATGACTCTAAGAATTCTGATATGTTGCCTATGTCTGCCAAGATTATTGCTTCACAATTGAACTGGACAAATTATAGTGATTGGAATAAAACTGTTAAAGTGTATATTTTGGGCATAAAGATGGAAACACATTTAAATGGGGATCCTCCTCCTGGTAATGAAACAAAACTTTTGGCCTGATAAAGAGCCGATGCTTGAATTCTGTTTCAAATTCGAAATTCTATTAAACCATGGATTCTATCTTTTGGTAGCCATTGTAACACTGTAAAAGAAATTTTGAGTTATCTTGAATTTATGTTTTCTGGCAAAGGAAATATTACTCGAGTTCACGAAGTCTGTAAAGGTTTTTATCACTCTCAACAGTAGGTTCGTCCATTGAAAGATTTCTTCTTGGACTTCAAGAGGATGTATGAGGAAATGAAAGTACTCATATCTCCACAGGCAGATATTTCGACTCGCATCAAGAATTTAGAACTTCAGGCTATCATAAGTGGGGGTGCAAACAGGTTCAGGCGGCCTATCAGGGGCCTATAGCCTGGCCTGTGTTCGGCCTGTTCAAGCTTGGCATGTGTTCGGCCTGTTCAGGCCTGGCCTGTCAGGCTAAAAGGCCAGGCCAAGGCCGAAACAAAAGCCTGTTTTACTTAATAGGCCAGGCCAAGACTTATTGACAGGCCTGTTAAGACTGTCAGACCGGCCTGAGCTTGTTAAAATATTTTTAAAAATCATTTTAATAATTGTGGGGTAATTACACGCAAGTCACAACTTACCATTCTATTTTCGAAGTTAAAATTTATTTCCTTACTTCGTCATCTTCAATTCTTCTTCCTTTCTTTTGAAATCCCTAACCCTATTATTCTTCATCTTTATTCTCGCTTCTCGGTCATTCATCCTCCTCAATCCTCAGCTCCACAGCGGCACCGATGGGCGGCGGCACCACAGGCCACAGCTTTCCTCTTTCTGGCATCGCATCTCGCAAAGTTCTAAAATCTGGCCTCCAACAGGCTACAGGCCAAGCTCAGGCCAGTCTGTGCCTTAACAAACCATGACTGTTAAGGCAAAAGTCTGACCTGACCTGACCTGTTTCCACCCCTAATCATAAGTTTCCTTGAAACTCTTAACCCATCTTATAAGACTATTCATTCTCAAATTCTGTCGAGTCAAGAGCTTCCCTCTCTTGAAGATGTTTTCTCACAAGTTCTTCTCGCTGGTAGTTTGATTCATTCTTCTATTGATCCAAATGCGAGTGCTTTAGCTGGGTGTGACCCCTTTGAAAACAAGAATTATGGGTACAAATAAGGCACTAGTTCTTTACTAATGAATTCTGGCAATATTATCTGCAATTATTGCAAGAAACCTGGTCACATTAAGAAAAATTGTAAAATAAACAGCAGCATGATCAACAACGTGGTCTTACTCATATTGCTTAGACACCTGGTCCATCTGATTCTGGATCTTCATCTACAAAGGCCCTAGCTACAAGTACTCTGTCTTCTGGTCTTACGACTACTTCAACAAAGCGGGTCATTGATTCTAGTGCCACCGACCACATGACAGGTAATCATCATTTGTTTTCATCATATGCCCCCTATGCCAACCTGTCACCATATTCGTCGCCAATAGTTTCCCTGTCCGTGTTCTTGGCTCAGGCACTGTTAAACCAACTTTATCCCTTTCTCTATCTTCTATTCTTAATGTTCTTGATCTCACCTTTAATCTTTTGTCTCCAAGTAAACTAACTCATCATTTAAACTGTTTTATCTCACTATTCCCTGACTATTATTTAATTCAAGATCTTTCGACGAAGTAGATTATTGGTAGAGGCTATGAATCTTGTGGGCATTATATCCTTGATGATCAGGTGCCACATTCTGTTGCTTGTTCTGGTGGGCCATCTCTATTTGAAGTTTATTAACGTCGAGGTCATATGTCCCTTTTATCCCTCAGAAGATCATATCCTCAGTTCTCATTTGTGTCTGCTTTAGATTGCAAGTCATGTCAGTTTTCCAAACACCATCATGTTCATTTGGCACCTCGAGTCAATAAACAGGCTGCGTGCCCCTTTGAGTTAGTACATTCTGATGTTTGAAGTCCTTATTTAGTTTTGTCTCAGACTGGTTATTGGTATTTTGTTACTTTTATTGATGATTTTTCCTGAACCACTTGGCTTTACTTAATGAAACAACGTTCTGAATTATTTACTCATTTTCGTCATTTCTATGCTGAAATTAAAACACAGCTTAACGCTTTTGTGAAAATCCTACAAAGTGATAATGCCAAAGAATATTTTTCTGCCCCATTCACCGATTACATGCAAAGTCATGGCATTCTTCTCCAATCCTCCTGTGTTGATACCCTGCTCAAAATGGTGGTACTGAAAGAAAGAATCATCATCTCTTAAAAACTGCCCGAGCTCCTGTGTCCCTAAAATTTTTTGGGATGATGCCGTGTCTATAGCTTATTTTTTCATCAATCGTATGCCTTCGGCTGTCCTTGGTGGGGATATTCTGTATTCCATTCTGTTTTCCACCACTAAGTTGTTTCTTATTGATCCTAAAATCTTTGTTTGTCTCTATTTTGTTTGAGATGTCCGTCCTAGTGTTAGTAAACTAGATCCCTAGTTCTTGAGATGTGTTTTTCTTGGTTATTCTTGAGTTCAGAAAGGTTATCGGTGTTACTCTCCTAATCTTCTTCGTTACCTTGTGTCCACTAGTGTGACGTTTCATGAGTCTTCTCCCAGTCTTCAAAACTTTGACCTTCTCTGAGTCTCCCTTTATCATGGATAAGCCTGATGATATCCTAGTTTATCATGTCCTTATCTCACTAGTACAGGCTGATGTTCCAGAACCTGATATCATCAATGATGTTGATGTTACCAACATTTCACCTTCACCAATTATGACTTCACCAATTGATTCCGTTGATACCTCCCTAGTTCCTGCTCCTATTCCCACAGATCCTCCCTTTGTTGTCACTGAACCACTTGTTCCAGATTCTCCTCTTGATACTTCTGATGATCTGCCCATTGCCTTTCAAAAGTTACCCGTCCTCATTGTTCTCCTAAAAGATATGCTGATTATACCTATCCTATCTCATCTTTTGTATCCTATAAGTCTTTGTCCCCTGTTTCTTCTTCTCTTGTAGCCACCCTTGATTCTATCCCCACCCCTACTACTCTTCACTAATCCTTGACTTACCCTGGTTGGCATGTAGTGATAGAAGATGAAATTTTGGTACTTGAAAAGCTTGTACCTAAACTCTTGTTCTCCCTCCTGGAAAAAATGTCATTGGCTGTAAATGGGTGTTTGTTGTTAAGACTAAGGCTGTTGGTTCCTTGAAATGGTTAAAAGCTCAACTTATTACCAGAGGATATGCTCAAACTTATGGTATTGATTATTCTGAGACTTTCTCTCCTATGGTTAAGCTTACCTCTGTTTGTCTTCTTACCTCTTTTTCTGCCATATATCATTGGGATTTGCATCAGTTAGATGTTAAGAATGCTTTTTTGAATGATGATCTCTTTGAAGAAGTTTATATGGAGCTACCACCTGGGTTCGTTGATCAGGGGGAGAATAGAAAAGTGTGCTACCTCCAAAAGTCATTGTATAGTATAAAGCAAAATCCTCGTGTTTGGTTTGATAGATTCTTTGATGTGATCAAGAAGTTTGGATTAAGTCGAAGCAAGTGTGATCACTCCATGTTCTACCAACAATCTGATGTAGGCATGATTCTTCTAGTAGTATATGTTGATGATATAGTGATTACAGGGAGTAACATTTCTAGAATCTTAAAACTTAAAGTCTTCCTTAACTCTCATTTCCAGACAAAAGATTTGAGATTATTAAAGTACTTTCTTGGTATTGAGGTTTTGAGAAGCAAGGAAGGTATTCTTTTAACTCAAAGGAAGTATGTTCTCGATCTCTTGAAGGAGACTGAAAAGTTTGGAGCTGCACCGAGCAACATTCCCATGATTCCAAATGTGTTCCTAGATCTTGATGATAGCATGTTTGATGAGCTTCCTGATGACTTGAAAAAGAATATTAATCCAGAGAAACTGAAGCCGTTTTCATTTCTTGAGAGATATAGAAGACTCATTAGGAAACTGAATTATCTAACAGTAACTCGTCCTGATATAATCTTCTTGGTCAGTGCACTCAGCCAATTCATGACATCTCCAATAGTGGCACAATGGGAAGCCTTAGAGCATATTTTGCATTATTTGAAAGGTTTCCCTAGTCGTGGCATTCTCTATACAGATTATGGGCATGCTAAAGTCGAGTGCTTCTGTGATGCAGATCATGTGGGATCTAAGGCCACAAGATGGTTTACTACGGGTTACTGTGTATTTATTGGTGAAAATTTGATATCTTGGAGAAGTAAGAAGCAAGGTGTTGTATTCAAATCCAATGCAGAAGTAGAATACAGAGCCATATTCTAGTTAGTACAGGAAATTGTGTGGGTCCTTCAGCTCATGAAGAAAATTAGTATTGTTATAACATTACTTGCTAAGTTATGGTGTGATAATAAGATAGCATTGCATATAGCATTGAACTCTGTGTTCCATGAACGTACAAAATATATTAAAATCGATTGTCATTTTATTCGTGATAAGATCAAAGAGAATGTTGTATCTACAGGGCATATGTGATCGAACGACCAACTGGCAGATCTACTGATGAAAACCTTACATAGGACATGGGTCGAGTATCTTTGTAACAAGTTGGGCACGATAAATATATATGCTCCAACTTGAAGTGAAGTGTCAAAGCAAATCCCACCGTCAGGAGCAATCCCCACCGTCAGGAAATGTATAATGGTTACGAATTGATTTTCAAATGTATAACTTGTATAAATATTTGCACTTGTACATTACAGATATGAGAACTTGTTTTAGACCTATACAAAAGAAAACGAAAAGATGCTTCCAAATGTCAAAAGACAAGAAGTCATATGAGGCCTTCTTTCACTAGTATATTTGAGTTGGCATAGTAGAAGGATATGGTAGTTAATTAAGCAAAGAAGACAATAATGTCATTTAACATAAAAAGGGTCATTTAAAGTCATTTATGACAAAGTTAAGATAACAAACTAATATCAATACATACTTTCCAGATTGTGATAGGGCTCAATATGTTTTCGAGGAGGCTGAACTAAGGGTATTTGATAAATAGTCTCATGTGTCTCTTGAGTTCCTATTACTTTATAAAAAAGTAAAAAAAAAAAAATCCAAGTTCATACAAAGACACAATACAATAATTAAATAAAACATAAAATTAAATTTAAAATATTTGACATGAAACTTTAACAAATGAAAAATAAGTACCAAATGGGAACTTTTAAGTCAGTGATTCTTCTATTGATGATTTCATTTCCCGTAATAGCAAATAAGAATAATTCCTATAATGGTCATCCATAACTCTCACTACAAAAAAATTATGGTTTAATAGCGGTTAAAATTATATATTTGTAGTGGTTATAACTGCTACAAACATAATTAGTAGTGGTTCCTAAATCCACTGTTGCAAGTGTATTTGTAGCGATTATTTTTAACCGCTACTATATTTGTAGCGGTTAATTAGCACCGCTACAGCAATCTCAATCTGATAAACCTTTTCTTGGTAATTTATAGCGGTTATATAACCGATACAAATTGCAAACTATGAATATTGGACGGCGGGAAATGAAAATGAAAATTTATCATGATATTTATAGTGGTTATAAAACCGCTACTAAAGTGAATTTAAAAAAGGCGGGAATTATTAGTAGCAGTTACATAACCACTATTAAAGTGAATTTAAAAAGGGTGGGATTTATTAGTAGCGGTTACATAACCGCTACCAATTTCAATAGAAATTCAAATTTTGCGGCAAAAATTTAGTTTGTCTTTTAAAAAGTATATTTGTTCAGAAAAATTAAAAAAAAGTGTATATACAATTATCTGTTTCTTTTTTTTTAATATTAAATTAAATAGTTTATTATTTTAATAGTTTAACTAATTTAATTAGCTTAGTATTCATGAGTTTAGGTCATTTATAATTTTAAGGGAATAATTTAATTAAATTAGATAAGTTTGAAAATTGTATTGATAATATTATTGGGGATACGTAGGTAATAAGGAACTATTATGTTGTGTGCTATAATGTGATTATGATTATGTAAATAAATATCTGGAAAAAAAATAGTAAGAATAAATATAATGTGAAAAAAAAAGTATTGAAATAAATAATTTAAAAATTTATTATCATATTTGATCAATTTATTAAGCTCCTCCGCTCATAAAAAAAAGTGACATGTTAAAACAATATCAATACTTGCATCATAAACTACTGTAACCTTAGCCTCCATTATTGCTACTCTCAGTGTGATATGGAAAGAACCTTTAACTTTAACGACAATGGAGTTAAAAATTAAGATATAAAACATTAAAGTCCTTAATTTAAACTTTCAAAGGTTAGGGAGGTGATATATAACTAACTTAAAATTTAAGAGGGTTTTATGTAATTTAGAGTAAAATAAAAAAAAATTTAAATGTTGTTCCCAAAAAGTAAAAAAAATCCAAACATATTTTTTATGAGAAAATTAGAACATCTTTTCAAAACATCTTTTTGATGTTTCATTACCTTTCGTTCCACAAGAGGTAAAAACATTGTTTTTTTAAGGCTATTTATGTAAATATACAAAATAATTATTTCAACCCTCACTTTATCATTTCAGATATAATTTTCAAAATAATGATTCAAATAGACTTTTTAAATTTTTTTACCCCATTTATCCTTAATATGAGATATATTTATTTAATTTGGCTAAATTAAAGAAGTTAGTTGAGTTAATTAACATAATATAGATTTTCTAAAATACCACAGTCATCTTCTTTAATTCTCTCTTTCCCTCTCCTTTTTGATTATTATTGAGAGAGCATCAATAGGGGTAAATTAAGAAAATATTAATAAATATAAAAATATATCTTATATTTACTACAAAAATCAACTTTATAAATATGTACTATATTAAGGATAGAATGGAGTATTTCCAAAACTTGTTCTAAAAATATTATTCTGCATAATTGTTCTAATAACATGAAAATAAAGAATAGGATCAACGTATTTTTCCAACTCTCAATGATTTACTCTGACAGCATGACGTTAACATCAGTAGTACCTGAATGAAGAAATTAAATGAAAGCAACTTCAATTTTTTTTTTTTTTGGGAAATAATATGCATCATATGAATTATTAAGAAAACAAGCATTGGCAAAAAAAAAAAAATTATTAAGAAAACAAGCATTGGCCAAAAAAAAAATTATTAAAAAAACAAGACATTGAAGATAGAGCTGAGAATTCGGGCCGAGCCCGTCTGGCCGGCCCATTTAGGCCCGAGTCCGTCAAGGGCCGGGCCTATGATTTAGAGGCTGAAAATGGAAGCGGGCCTAAAAGGGCCGGTCCTGTAGCCTTGTGGGCTGGCCCTTTTAGGTCCGTTTAATATTTTTTTAAAATAAATTAATAAATATAATATCATTATATCAAATTATCAATATAAGAGACACCTAAGTTCCTAATAGAGTATTAATAACAGGCAAACACTTATTAATTGGTTTGATTTATTTTATTTTCTACAATGGTTTATTTATTTAAACTTTAAAAAAAGGCTAATTTTGGACATTAGATGATTATTTTAATTAAAAATTTATGAGTTTTAAAAATAATGTATACCAATTTAAAGCAAAATAATAAATAAATTGTAAAACTTGGAAAAGAAATTTTTAATTAAAATGAGTTTAAGCCATCGGGCCAGCTCTGTAGGACCGCGAGCTTAAAAAATATGGTACTTTTTAGGAAACGGGCATAAACGGGCCAGCCCGTTTAGGCCCGAGCCCGTGATGGGCCGGCCCGTTTTTCCGGCTCTGATTGAAGACTTGACTTTTGATCAGATAAACGAAAAGACTTGATTTTTTCAAAAAAGTCTCTTTTCCTACCGCCTGAGTCCAAAATATAAATGTTTTAATTTAGTGCTAAGCGTATTCATATAAGTTGAGATAAAATTAATAATCTGATAGCTCCAATCTCCATTTCAATTATCTTATTATAATTAATTAATTGGGGCACCTCAAAGACAAAAATTAAATGTGAGCTTTGGCGCTGGCCACAATAGTGGTGTGGACAAAATGAATAATGTGTTTTTGATAATTGACCAAAACATTTATCTGTAATTCAATCAGTACGTGAGAGAAATATAAAGAAATAGAAAAAAGTAAAAATAAGAGCAAAGTAGAAAAATTTTATAGATTAATACATATTTACTCAACTATAATTCCTCAGTATATGAGAATTGGCTAAAAAAAGACTTTTACTAGGAATTGGAATGGTATTTCATATTCCCTTGATGCTCCTCTTATCTTTTTTATAAGATTCAAATAACCAAAATGTGTGGGTTCAAGAAGTCTATTAAAATTAGTTAAAAGTAATAGTAATTATGTGAGAAATGTATATATATTTTTTCCAAATATACTCTTATATATAAAAGGGTAAGAGAGAGAAATAGTGAGGAAAATGGTAAAAGAAAATTTATGGGGAAAAATAATGAGATAATTAAACAAATTATGGGTGAAATGAGTGAAAATACATTTATTATTTAGACAACGCAAACTAAATCTTATATAAAGGATGGAACCGAATTTTATTAAAGGACCAAAGATAATAATGTAGTAATTCATAATTTTGTCCCCTCCTTTTCTCACGGTGACCCAATTAAGAGATAAGGCCGGATTTCGAGGGTAAATTTATAATAAGTCATTAATTTGAAATGAAAAACTATATAAGTGTAATGAGTCATATCGGGTGGGTTTTCTTGAAAGAGGTGCCTTATAAAGACTTGAGTTCCCTAATTATAATAACTAGCTTCTTGGATGTGGTTTTTCCAATGACTTATGCACACTAATTGAAGTCGTATTTTTAATTCCTCACGTGTATGCATGCTTTATTTATAAATTGAGTGTTTTTTCAAATTTTCTCTTTTAGGATCACTTATTAAAATATGACTCCGAGGGAGCCAGCAGAATCAAATTAAGGGGCATAGTATATTCACTATAAAAAAAACATGAAATTTCTGACAAAATTTGCCTTGGAAAAATTTTCCGTCGCAAATTCCAGCAGAAATCAGTAGAAAAAGTTTCCAACGGAATTTTTTCAGTGGTAAAATTTACCATAGAATTAGCCACGGAAAATATTCCGTGGAAAATTCTATCTTTTACCACATAATTTCCGACGGAATAATTCCATCGCAAATTTCTGATGGAATTTCTGACAAAATTGAATTCCGTCGCAATTTCCGACGGAAATGAATTCCGTCGGAAATTCCCTCGCAATGTCGCAAATTTCCTCATAATTTCTGATGGAATTTATTTCCATCAGAAATTCCCTTGCAATTTCTGACGGAATTCAATTCCATCAAAAAATTTAAAAATTATTATTATTTAATTAATTATTATTTTTAATTAAATTAAATTTTAAAATATTTTTAAATTATTATTTTCTAATTTCTAAAATATTTTTAATTTCCAATCATAGGTTTTGGTCCCTGTAGGGGCAAAATGGTCATATAAAAATTTATTTATAAAAAAATAAAATGTATTAGTTATTAATTAATATTAGTAAAAAAATATTATTTATTAATTATTTATTAGTTATTAATTAATGTTAATAAAAAATTAATTTTAGAAATTAGAAAAAAATATAGTCATATGAAATTTATTTAAGATGTAAATATTTTTAATTTGAATTTAATTTATATTCAAAATTATAAGAATATATAAAATCATTTTATATTACTATTACATTTATATATAAGAAAAATATATATATTTATAAATAATTGATTATGTATAATAAGATTATATATATATAATTGTGTAGTAATAGAACGCCAAAGCAGTCGAGCCTGTCTGGTAAAGTATCAAGCGCGTATGGACGAGGTCGTGAGTTTGAACCAAAGGAGGGGCAAGTTGAGTTGCACCCCCAAGAATAAAGAGGTTGCGACACGTGACAGATCTGGGCTCCGGCAACAAGGTGGATGCCGCCGAAGTTGCCACGCGTCGCCGACGGTGATGACGGGGCGTTCGCTGGAATTGCCACATGGCTTTTAAATTTAAAAAATAAAAAATAAGTTTGTGATGGAATTTTCGACGAAATTGAATTCCGTCGGAAGTTGCAAGGAAATTTCCGACGCAATTGAATTCCGTCGGACATTGCGAAGGGAAAAAATTCCGTCAGAAATTTTTTTGTCACGCTATTATTACCAACGGAATGAAAATCCATTTCCATCGGAAACTCTAAATTCCGTCGGAAATTTAATGTTTTTTTGTAGTAATTCCATACTCCTTTGATATATAATACTACTTCTTATCTTTAATATAAGATTTACTTTATAAATCAATTTTATTATTAAAATAATTTTATACTAAGGATAAGAGAGAGTAGTTCATACTTTTGTCGCATTCTTTTGTCATGGTGGCCCAACTAAAAGATAAGGCCGGATTATGTGAGTTAATTTTATAATAAGTCATTCATTTAAGAGGGAAAGGTTTTTTTTCCTTGCCAACAAAAGAGAAAAGTAATTAAAAGTGAATAAGCCTTATAGTGAAGAGAGAAGTTTAGAGAGAGAAAGTCTGAGTTTTTGACCGTTGCCTAACGGTCGGATATCGAAATCGGTGACGGTGCTTGCGGCTGTTCTTGGAGGTCCGACTTCCTTCTTCCAGCGGTGGCGTTGCTCATTGAGTCTGTGCTTTGACTGTCGCCTGTATCAGTCGGATAACGTAATCGGCGACGGTGCTGGCGGTTTTTCCTGGAGGTCCGACGTTCTTCTTCCAGCGGTGGCGGTGCTCGTCGTTGGGTCTAGATTGTCGGCCGACGTTAGTTCATGATCTTCATAACTGTTCAATGGTGGTTTTTGAGCTGTCCATGCGTCTGATCCTGAGTTGGTCGACTGGGTTTCTCGGTTAGCTCTCTTCCTCTGTTTTGGTTTTCTGTTTCTATTTTTTTTGTCTGTTTTTTCTGTTTTTGTTTTGTTTTTTGTTGTGTTTTTGTTCTGTTTTTTTTTTGGAAGTTTTTTTCCCCCTTATTCCTATTATGAGAAAAAACTGTGAACGAGAGTCTGGTGCGAGTGGTGGAGAGAAGGGGAGTGGCAGTGGGGGGTGTTGGGAGTCTAAATGGAATTGGGGGTCAGTCTCCAGTTTTTAGCAGCAAGGTAGAGAAATCAGGAAGTAGGAGGGAAGGGATTGATAATGTTTATGGAAACCATAATCCCGGGACTAAATTCTCGTACCGGGACAAATTGTTGAGTCTTGGTGACTCCGGATTTCTGGAAATAAACATGTCAACTTGTGATGCCCTTAATGGTTGGAAAGATTATTGTGCGAAAATGAGTAGTAATAGCACGTCCAAGAATGTTGAGGCTGAAGAAGAAGATATATATGGTGATGAAGCAGGGGACACTTGGCAAAAAGGAGGGAAATATCCGAAGTTGAAATTTTCAGCGGAAGAATATGAAGCTTGGTGTAAACCATACGTAAATTCTCTGATTGTTAAGCTTTTGAGGAAGTCATTCAGAGTTGGTTTTATGAGGCAGAGAATGGAAAGAATGTGGAATCCAAAAAGTCCGATGAAAGTTACCCCTTTGAGTAATGGATATTTTATTGTGTCGTTTTCTACAAGAAAGGATAGAGATTACGCTCTTTTGGAAGGACCTTGGATGATTGCTGACCATTATTTGATGATACAACGTTGGCGGCCAAACTTTAATCCTTGGAAGGCGGATTATCAAAAGAAAATAGCTGTGTGGATTCGATTTCCGGATTTACCGGCGGAACTTTACAGTATTGAATCTTTAAGGAGACTGGGAAACCTCGTGGGGAAAACTTTGAAAATTGATAGAACTACGGCGTTTTCAGAGAAAGGAGGCTTTGCTAGAATTTGTGTGGAGTTGGATTTGCAGAAACCTTTATTACCTTTTTTCAACCATTTTGGGGAGGACAGGAAGATTGAGTATGAGGGATTACATCTTGTCTGCTTTCACTGTGGGCAATATGGCCATCATATAGGGGTTTGTCATCATAAAGGTCCAGATCAAATGAAGGAGAATGGGGAGATTCGTCCAAATAAAGCTCCGGAAAAATCCTCTGATGAGGTGAGGGATAATTTGAGGAAGGATGCTGAGAGTACTGAGAAAAGTGAATCAAAGGGTGGAGTTTTTGGGCCACATATGCTTGTAAGACGGGAGGTTAGTGGAAATTTTAATAAAGTGGATTTTGTAGGTTCAAGCTCGAATGGAGGAGGTAAAAAAGGGGTTACAAGTCAGAAGGGTTCGCAAAAGAAAAATGATTTTAATTTAGCCAAGGATAAGGGAAAGACGGTTGAAAAGAAGGATGAGAGTGAGGGATTAAATGAGAGAAGGCGTCAAGTTGGGATGGATTTTAATAAGAATGTTACAGAGCAGAAGTGGGTTCCTGTGGGAGAAAAAAGACTAACCGGGATTAAGAGACGTGCAAGAGAAAAATTGAACATGATTAGAGGAAAATTACCTTCTCATGATGTAACAAAAGGAGGGGGGATTGGAAACAATGAAGTTAGCGAATTGATCTCCCTAAATCCTTTTTCTGTTTTGGAAGTCAGGCCTAGTGAAACCATGAAGGCTACTGAAGAATCTCGATATAATGAAGCGGAAAATCTAAACATGGAGATGGAACAGGGAGACATGTTGCAAAGTACTAGTTATATAGTGGATCAAGGTATGATAATTACTGATCATCATGATGACCCTTCTTCATTTAATTTGTCTGAAGGTGGGATTGTTAGAGTGGATGAAGTTGCTTTGATGGGGGATTCCGCCCCAAAAATCCATAATCTGTCTTAATGAATTTCATTTTATGGAATACGCGGGGCACAGGAGCTCGCCTTTTTCCTAATCTCATAAGGGAAATGTCTCGGTTCCATAATGTGGATTTTATGGCAATTTTTGAAACTAGATGCAGTGGGAATAAAAGCAGTCCAAATAGCTGGTAAGCTGGGATTTCAATTTGTTGATATTATTGATGTAGAAGGTTTCAAGGGTGGGATTTGGTGTGTGTGGTCTGAAAAGGTGGGAAAAGTTGAGGTGTTAGTGAAGAATCCTCAATTTATGCATATCAGAATCTGTGGGAATGATCGTAGAACTTGGGATCTGACTCTTATTTATGCTAGCCCGAATTTAATGCAAAGACGAAAATTGTGGCATGATCTATTTGAGTTGCGAAATAGGATACACGGGCCTTGGGCTATTGGTGGTGATTTTAATGCTACTCTGATGACAAATGAAAGAAGATCTGTGGGTGAGAATATTGGGCCAGATAGAGAGTTCATTAATTTTGTTGATGCTGCTGTTTTGAATGATCTCGGGTTTGATGGACCAGAGTTTACGTGGCATAGAACGGATTCTCAGAGCAGAATTGATCGTGTTCTTGGATCAAATGATTGGGTTGAAATGTTTCCTAATGCTAGTGTTACTCATTTACCATGGTATAAATCTGATCATCGTCCTATTCTGTTGCGTTTGGAAGGGTTTAGCAGGACGAGACAGATTAATAAACCATTTCGGTTTATCGCGGCTTGGGTATTACATGATGAGTTTGAAGAATTTGTCAAGGAAAATTGGAGAACGACTGGCGAGTGGAAGGAGACAATCACTCTATTTTCTGAAGATTGTAGAAGTTGGAATAAAAATGTATTCGGTCATACGGATAAGAGGAAAAGGGAGATAATGCGTCGTCTTAATGGGATTACTAGAGTAGAGAATCATTATGGGCTTTCTATAGAGCTTCAAAATCTTCAAACTTCTTTATGGGGCGAGCTTGAAGGTGTCTTATTGCAGGAATCATTATTATGGGCTCAAAAGGCACGCTCTGATTGGTCAGTGAGTGGAGACAGAAATACGAAGTTCTTTCATGCTAGGGCTAATGGAAGAAGAAAAAGAAACTTTGTTGGAGCTATTCGTGATCAAGATGGAGAATGGGTATATGAAGCGCAATTAATTAAAGAGATGGCTTCTTCTTATTTTACTACTTTGTTTACAGAGGAACGAATGCAGAGGGAGAAAATCCATTGTCACAATACATATCCAAGAATTGAAGATGAAGACCTCTTTCTATTAGGTAAAGATATTCGGGATGAAGAAGTTAAAGAGGTGGTTTTTAATATGGGAGCGCTGAAAGCGCCGGGACCGGATGGTTTTAATGCACTCTTTTATCAGAGTCAATGGAATCACGTTGGTACATCTGTTTATGGGTTTATTAAAAAAATCTGGGAGCATCCAGAAGAAACTGCAAGCATAAATAATACTTTTCTGGTTCTTATACCAAAGAAGGAATCTCCGGAAGAGTTAAAGGATCTTCGTCCTATCAGTTTATGTAATGTTATTTTCAAGATACTTACCAAGGTTATTGCTAATCGTATAAGGGTCGTCCTTCCAAAAATTATTAGTCCTAACCAATGCAGCTTTATCCCAGGCAGACACAGTTCCGACAATATTATTGTAGCTCAGGAGGTTGTTCACTCAATGAGGACTATGCAAGGTAAACGTGGATACATGGCAATTAAGATTGATATGGAGAAGGCTTATGATAGGCTGAACTGGAGTTTTTTGGAACAATGTTTGAACGATCTTTCATTTCCTCCTAATCTGGTCAGAATTATCTCTCAATGTGTTTCGACGCCTTCAATGCAATTATTATGGAATGGAGAGAAAGGTGATTTATTTAAAACTTCCCGGGGTGTGAGACAAGGGGACCCTTTATCTCCATATCTATTCGTAATTTGCATGGAACGGCTGGCTCACATGATTCAAGATAGGATGGAAACAACGAACTGGCTACCAATAAGGTTATGCAAGAATGGGCCTCCTATTTCTTATTTATTTTTTGCTGATGATATTGTTTTGTTTAGTCAAGCTTCTGTTTTCCAGGCAAATGAAGTTAAGGCTTGTCTAGATGAATTCTGTGCAAGCTCAGGTTTAAAGGTCAATGCTATGAAGACTAGAGTTTTCTTCTCCAGGAATGTGAATCACAATTGACGCACTGAGTTGAGCAATATTCTGGGGTTCCAAATGGCAGCGGATCTTGGCAAATACTTGGGAGTTCCTCTGCATCATAAAAGGGTGACTAAGGAGAGCTTCAGTGAGGTTGTTGATAAAGTGAAGAAGAGGTTATCTAATTGGAAAGTTAATTCGTTATCTCTAGCTGGTCGTGCTACTTTGGTAGGGGCTGTCACATCAGCTATTCCAGCTTATACAATGCAAACGGCATCTATACCTTTTGGTTCATGTGATATGATCGAGAGTAAAAACCGAAGCTTTTTGTGGGGTACAACTCAGGAAAAGCAGAAAATTCATCTTGTTCCTTGGGAAACGGTGTGCAAGTCAAAGGGTAATGGTGGCTTGGGTTTGAGACATGTTAAAACCCAGAATCATGCTTTTATGGCCAAATTAGGTTGGAATCTTATCAAGAAAAAGGATGACTTATGGGTAAGAGTTATTAGAAGCAAATATAAATGTGGAAATGATTTAATGCCTCAAATTGATATGCAAAGGATAGGATCGAATACATGGGCAGGGATCAAGGCGGCATGGAGATTTGTGCAGGAGGGCTCCGAAGTTGAGCAGGGGAGACAGATTGTTCGATGGAAGCACACAAGAAATGGAGAATTCACGGTGAAATCTGCTTATAAAGCTATTGCAAATGAAGAAGATAACCAAGAAGTATTATGGCAGAAAATCTGGAAGCTGAATACTATTCCAAGATGTAAAACTTTTATGTGGCTCGTTGCTCACAACAAGCTTCTTACCAACGTGGAGAGATATAGAAGAGGCATGTGTGCTGATGATGTGTGCGGTTGGTGTAAGAAAGGTCCAGAAACGGTGCTGCATGTACTTCGGGACTGCACTGAAGCTAAACGTTTGTGGATGGAAAAGATATCTTTGCCAAGAGATCGTTTTTTCTTTGAGCTTAATCTTAAGGAGTGGTTGAACTCTAATATTCGACGCTTAGATTGGGGTGACTGGTTTGCAACTTTATGCTGGTTATTCTGGAAAAGGAGAAACGAACGTCTTTTTGAGCAGAAAAATCAGAGTAATGAGAGCCTACTGAATCATGCCCATGCTGTGATTTCTAGCATTCAAAAGGCAAGTAAAAAACTTGTCGGAATAAATTTACAAGGGACATTAGTTACGGACAGAAGGGTCACTTGGATGCCACCAGAGGAAGGATGGACTAAAGTAAACGTTGATAGAGCATTTTCAGGGAAATCCGGTGCTGGGTGCGGAGGAGTTATTCGCGAGGCTAACAGGAATTTTATTATGGCTTTTATGCACAGATTGGAGTTGGGTGATCATGTTACCGCTGAAATATGGGGTATTCTTCTAGGTTTGAAGACAGCTTGGGATCAAGGAAAGCGAAGAGTGATATTAGAATCCGATGCGAAAGATGTTATTGATCTGATTAATTGTGAGAATTGCCAGAATCATCCGGACGCTAATACAATAGAAGAAATTCGTTCCATGTTGCAACGAGAATGGAGGATAGATTTGAGGTTCGTTCCAAGAAACGCAAATAGGGTTGCCGACTTCCTTGCGAAAAAGGCAATTTCATGTGTAACGGGGTTTCACCCGATTTTGTGTTCCACGCCTGAGTTATCAGCTATTTTAGAGCTGGATCATTGTATTCCTACTGATGTAGGCTGAGTTTTTTAGAGTTTCCATCTTTATGTATCAAAAAAAAGAGAAAAGTAATTGAAGTCATCTTGTTTAACGCCTCACGTTACATACATGTTTTATTTATAAATTTGTCAAGTTGCTTTTATTTTTGTTCTGTTGTGTACGTAGAGCTCAACAATTAGTTATCATAAGCATGTTTGTTTGAGCTTATAAAAACTTATAAGTTGCTTTTTACGTAAATCGAGACACAACTCCTCTCACATACTTACTTCGTATACCGTAAATCACTATTAAAAAATAACTTATAAGCAATCGAATCGCTAAAACAAACATACCCCATGTTAATTGTTATGCTGTCAAATTCACGTATTGCAAATTTACAATAATTGGTAGGACTGTAATATGGTCCATCTATATCCCTATCCATTCATCATCTTCCCACGTCATAGGGCCCCAAGTGGGAAGAAAATGCCTTACATTGATAATTTTTTAGCCACGTATTTATTAATTTTCAAGTTGCTTTGGTTTAATTTTTCCCACTGATCATGACAGATCAATTAATTATCATAATCATCAATTTGTTCTGAGACCATCATCAAATTTTAGCTCTGTCGTCCTGCAGTGCCATAGGCGGACCTAGTGGCAAAAGTCACAATTGAATATATTTGGCATAAAACTTTTTGTAAAAGGGGTCATCTTGCTTTATTAAAATTAAAGCAATGATTTATCATATTGGTTCCTTCTTGTGGAAATAGTGCGTTAAACACGAGATTTTCACGAACAAGGGTGGCAGAACTTTTTTTGATGTGGGTTTGTTTTTTTCAATAGTTTTACATTTTTCTCGATAAAAGAATTGTGGTTGTAGTAAGGAACGAAAAATCAGATCAGGCAATAAACTGATCACAACATAAATTCAAGAGTTAATGGGTCAATCGGGGTTTAACCAATAATTGAACCGGTCATATTAAAATATTATAATTTATTAATGACAATATATATTAATATATTTTTAGACTTCTATATATAAAAGAATTGTGGTTATACATTCCCGCTATGAACTGTGTGTAAGTTGCTCAATATATTAAAAGAAAAACAAAATCTTCTATATGTGCAACCTACCCCTAATGTGTCACACCTATAAACTTCTAAATTTGTTTAATTTTGTCTTTGAGGTTTCGGCCAAAAAACAGTTGTCATTGAGATGCCACAATGAATGAATGAATGAATTATAATCAAAATTTAGATACATGCTACTGCAAAAAAATAAAAAATAAAAAATAAAAAAGGAGTTAAAGTGATAAATATATGTAAATGCTTATTTTGAAAATTCAATGCCTTCGGTAGTTGCAGTGTCTTCCTCTTCCTCTTATTCTTCTTTAATGCTTCACATTATATACACTGTAAAAATTATTATATTTTTTACTATGAAAGTGACAGATACATGTTTAAAAAAGTTGAAGTGGAGGATTAAGTAGGTTCAACAATTAATTATAAATGAATTATAATAATAAAATAATTGGCCATGATGACACTCGTGAATCGTGATGGAGAGAAGCAATAATGGAGAGTATTATAATATGTCAAAGTCTTGGATGATGGCGGACAAAATAAAAAAAAGTTTTGGATGATGGATCGTTAGGTGTGACGTTTTTTTTGGATGTGTTTGGTTTAATTTATTGGGGAGAAATAAGTTCATTTTTAGGTAATAAGCCTAAATAAAAACGTGTTACATTTTTGTAGTATTTGGTTCAGTTTATTTTAATTGCATCACGGGTAAAATAAGTTATTTATTAAATAAGCTCTTCACTACGTGTGTGTTTGGGATAGCGGTAGGAAAAATGACTTATTATGATTCTGACTTATTAAAAATGACTTAATAGAAAAGTCAGTTTTTGTAATGTGATTTATGTTTGGATGAACAATTTATTTTTGGACAATAAGTGCTTATAAATCGTGATTTACGGTATACGAGGTAAGTATATGAGAGGAGTTTTATCTCGACTTACGTAATAAGTGACTTAATAGAAAAGCTGCAAGTTCGTTTGGAATAGCTTATTTTTGGGGAATAAGTACTTATAAATCGTGATTCACGGTATACGAGGTAAGTATGTGAGAGAAGTTTTATCTCAGCTTGCATAATAAGGACTTATTATCCAAAAATAAGTGTTTCCAAACACAGCGGCAGTGAAGAGCTTATTTAATAAGTAGTTTATTCTATCCGTGATGCAAATAGAATAAGCTGAACCAAACATCCAAAAAAAAAAATCCCAATTCATTTGAGCTTATTTCCAGGAAAAACGGGCTTAATCTCTCCAAAACGTGATGATAAACATTTTCTATTAAGTCACTTATTACGTAAGTCGAGATAAAATTCCTGTCACATACTTACCTTGTATACCGTAAATCATGATTTATAAGTACTTATTATCTAAAAATAAATCGCTCATCCAAACATAAATCACATTACAAAGACTAACTTTTCTATTAAGTCATTTTTAATAAGTTAGAATCATAATAAATCATTTTTCCTATCGCTATCCCAAACACACATTTTAATGTTTTATAAACGACACTCCCACGCCTCTAGAATTGTGGTTGTTCAAGGTAATGTTTTAAAAGCTGGACCGGATGTTGAGTCGGAAAGGTCAGTGGGTCATGATTCGTTCGGTTCATCCGGTCAGACCGGTGGTTGAACCGATGCTGTAATTATTAAATAAAAATAATTTTATATAAAAAATATATTAAGTTATCAAATAATTTAAAAATAAATTTAAATAATTTAATCTCATAAGAAATTAACAAACTTATATAACAATACATATCACAATTCACAAATTATTGGTCATAAAATATAGTACAAACACAAATAAATATTAAATACAAAAAACGAAAAAATAAGGGACATTGTTTAAAAATATGTAGAAGATTAAAACTTAAAAATTGCAAAAACAATATTAAAACATAAAAAGATGCGACTGACAATTCAAATGGTATCTTGTATTTGTTCCAAACAAATTATACCAGGGATTGTTTCCTCGATGAATGTGTGTGACAGCAAAGATATTTAATAAATTAAATTTTTTGATATTGGAAAAAGAGAATGGTACAGATAACACTGTAACAATAATTGCTTGCAGCAGTAAAAGAGTACATGCTAATTGGAAAAAAAAAAAAAAGAATACATGCTACTTTTCAATTTTCATTTCACATTTGCTTTTTGTTTCTCTTTCTTCCTTTCATTTCGTTTTCGCCCAGTACCTTCCTTCTGCGTTTAAGCTCCGGCAAGTTTAGGGTCATGGGCTCATGGTTAGCAAGTTGTTCAGGTTTCGTCTTTAGATTTTGTTGGTTCATTATTTCTGTTTTTATTCAAGAAAAGATAGGGAGGCACTGGGTTTTTCTTCTGGTTCATCCTCTTCCACTTCCTTCCTTTTTTCTTCTTCGTTAGTGTGGCTCAACCTCATTGCCTGACTCGTCCAATTTGTCAAGATCCGCTCCGGCTTCCTGCTTAACGGCGGTTTCCCGGTGAAACACCGGTTCTCGCCGGCTCAATCCGGCTGAACTTCAAAAACGGTTTTATACAAATAACGAGCCGTTTGGTACTCCGGGTGACGGTCCTGCCGGTCCGACTGTTCGGCCCAATCCGTGTTCAAAATCATTGGTTTAAGGTCATGACATATAATGTTAAAAAATTCTTAATATAATCCTTTTATATTCAATTAATTCTGAGGTGCCACAATTATTAATTATAAATGTACTGCCTAATGCACAAAAAAAAAAAAAGTAACAAAATTAAAGCTATGTGGGAACACATTCTGAGAAGTGAAAATCTTCAATAGGTGCGTACATTTTTTTTTTTAATTTATTAAGGTTTCACATCATTCATGCCGTATTAATAAAATTCTACGTTTGTTTGTTTTGTTTTGAAAAATTTATTCAGTTAGTCAGTAAAATTAGATTCACATTTTTATGGAAAAAAAAGCTAGATACACATTTAAGGGGCATAAACAAAGAGATGATACACATTTAAGACTTGAAAGGTGTTAGATACACAGTTAAGGGGAATAAACAAAGAGATACACGTTCAAGACTTGAAAGGTGTAGTCTGTAGACATAAGCAGCTCAATCTGAATTGGGCTGCAAGAGTGGGCCGAAGACCCATTTCATGTCCAACCTAATTACAGCCCAAGATGTAGTAGAGGACTATAGCGTAGTGAAATTGAGGAATGAGAAAAATTGACGTCTAATAATAGTGCAATTAGAGAGAATTCTTTCTAGATTTTTCTAGGTTTCGAGTTCGAATCTCATAGAAGATACATGTGTTGGGAGGGGCAGCTACGAACCCCAAACCCCGAATCGGATACCGGATGATAACATAAGGGGGGAAAAAACAGAGAGAGAGAGAGAGAGAGAGAGAGATTCATATGTTCTTCAAAATGACTATACATACTCTTTGTTTAGGCTATATATACTAGTTAATATATTAACTACTCTCTCCAGTCCTTAACATAAAATATATTTATCTAATTTAATTAAATTAGATTAAGGATCTTAGTTAGGTTAGTTAATATGATATGCATTTTCTAATATATCCTAGTCATCTTCTTTGATTTTTTCTTTCCTTCTCCTCCTTTATTATTGCTGTGGGAGTATTAATAAAGGTAAATTAGAAAAATATTAACAAATACTGAAAAATACGCCTTATATTTAGGACTAAAATCAACTCTCCAAATATGTCTTCTATTAAGCACAGGTTGGAGTATCATAAATATACAGATGTACCCCTCGCTCCGGTTTCATCCTCTACTGAAATTTTATGACAAGAATGGAGTGTTTTCTTGAAATGGTGACAAGACTACAGCTAAAATGATGAACCAGAAAAGAAAGTCTGGTTTGGTTTGTATGCAAGGTGGCGTAAAATCTATTATCCATGTTATCAAAAAACAGAAGCTATTAGAGAAATATTCTGATATTTAAAATCTAACTTTAGAATAGTTGTATTTCATAGTTTCTGTTCACTCTTAATAACTTGTGGCGCTCAAATAAAATGATTTCAATTTGATAATTGAAATCCTCGCTATTGACAGAATTCCAACTTGTATCAAATTTCTTGAAACAAAAAATGTTATGCAATTAAGTATACTTCTAAATTCATCTTCTTCTGGCAACTGTGGGGGTTAATGACAGGCCAAAATGAAATGTACAATGATAATCATTTGGATTAATTTCTTGATCAATTACAAAAAATGCTCACTCCTTATTTTTAATAGAATAATCCACCCCACCATTGTCACTGGCGCCCATGCTCAAATTTAATATTGTCTTTGAGGTGCCCCAATTAATTAATTATAATAACATAAGTGGTATTCTGTCTGATTATATCATACGTTATTGAGAGTAGCAACAAAAACTATAATAGTTACAATATACTCTATATGTGTGCATGTGTGTAGTGAAAGAGACATTTTTGAAAAGTTAGGTCTTCAGTATAATAATATATGCTGGTGAGCTTCGACCAAAAAAATATATGCCGGTGAGAGTTTTAAAATTACCATGTTCCGCAATTAATAACTGAGAGTATAATAATATGACTTGCTAAAATATGGCTATGAGGGGGCCAGAATTAAACTAAGGTATAGTATATGACGTATTTCTTTAATATATAATAATTCATAATTCTGTCCCTTTCTTTTGTCATGGTGGCCCGATTAAGAGGATAAGGCGGGATTTGAATAGTTAATGTATTAGTCGTTAATTTAAATGAGAAAACATAAGGTAACTGAAGTCTTCTTCTTTTTAACTGTACATGTAGGTACGGCTATTTATGAATTATCAAGTGGCTTTTGTTTTTTCGGAGATTACACAATAATTATCATGAATATGAAACTTTGGATCTGCCCCGTAGTGGTTAATTTCATTATCTCGGGGGCTACAATTAATTATCATGTTAATTGTCATGCTGTCAAATTCACCAATTGAGTTAGGTAATAAAAAAACTAAGGACAATTATATTCAAATCTCACATAAGAGAAAAAATAAACAAATGATCCATGAAGTTGTCAATGGATGCCCCTTAACTTGTTATTAATAACTTCAAGGACTATTTTTTCATTTTTTCTATTGTGTGAGATTTGAATATAATTGTCCCAAAAAAATACTTTCAACTACCAAACACTTGGATAATGTTCGAGCGTTGGATAATGTTGTCATAATAATTATTTGGAGGCAGCAAGATTCCCGCATTGATGGACTAAATTCCCTCAAACTGAATTAATAAAAAAATCACTAATTGAGTTGCGAACTTGCAATAAGTGATAGTATTGTAAAATGACTAATAATTATAAAAATGCACAAGTCTTTCCCCATTCTTTCATCATCTTCCTCATGGTAGCCCACTAAGGAATTTTAGTTTAGATTTAAGGAATGTGATGATATTATTAAGCTTTGTTGGTCTGATCAATATCAAGGCTCGCACTACTTCAAGCTCTTCTGTAAATTGTCTTCAACTCTATCTTCTCTTGTGAAATGGAATAATTCTTCAATTGGAAATCTGTTCAAGAAAATCTCCACAGCAGAAGAAGATCTCAGAAAGCTTTTGTCTACCATTAGCCTTTCAGGGCTTATGTCAATTGGTCAGGAACATGCTTTATTGGATGCTAGGCATAATCTTGAATTTCTTTATGATTGTGAGCACAGTTTCTGGTCACAAAGAGCTAAGTTACACTAGGAGAACGGAACACCAAATTCTTTCATGCCATTGTTTCTCGTCGAAAAGCAAAAAATCAGATAAAAAACATAATGAGAATGAATGCAACTTGGACAAGTAACTCTGCAGAAATCTCACAAAAGGCTTTATCTCATTTTGAGGAGATCTACTGCTCCCATGACAATATGTCAACAATGGAAATCACTTCTGCTCTTTGAGAATTCTCACTCCTAAGGCTTTCTGGTGAGGACTTTAATTACTTCGTTAAGCCTTTCTCTCTAGATGAAATTAAAGAGGCTGTGTTTTCTCTTCCAAAACGTAGTGCCCCTGGACCAAATGGTATACATGCAAATTTTTTTCATAAATATTGGGACCTAATCAAGTATGATCTCCTAGCAATGGTGCACACATTTTGGGAATCAGAACACATATTAAAGTCCTTCAACAAGACTAATTTTATTCTGATTCCAACGTCTAATACTGTGCAAACTTTTAAAGATCTCAGACCAATTAACCTCTGTAATGTGGTGTATAAGATTGTCTCCAAGGTAATTTGCCTCAAGTTGTAAAAAGTTCTGAACCATTACATTGCACCTTTCCGGTGTGCTTTTTTGAAAGGTCGAGTCATCACGGATAATATTCTTTTAGCCTTAGATCTATGAACCAGATACATGCTTCTACCTCTGGGAGGAAAAAACTAATGGCTCTCAAGGTTGATTTTTCTAAGGTTTTTGACTCCCTATCTTGGAATTTCATTTATGTTGTTTTGGAGGTAATGAATTTTCCAGACAAATGGATTGCACTTATCATGCAGTGTATAACATCTGTTCAATATCAAGTGATTTTGAACGAACAAATCACTGGAAGTGTCACCCCTACCAGAGCAATTAGGCAAGGAGACCCCTTATCTCCTTATATTTATGTCTTGGCTGCAAATATCTTGTCTTGTATCTTGAATAGATTTAAGCAGTCAGGACATCTTCAAGGGATCTGAATCTCAGCCAATTCACAGCCTTTATCTCATTTATTATATGCTGATGATTCAGTTTTCTTCTTTGAAGGAAATGATCATAGTATTAACACCATTAAAGCCTCTTTAGATCTTTACAGTAAATGGTCGGGACAAATGATTAATAGATCCAAATAATCTATTATCTTCAGTCGTAATTTTTCTCACACATAGAAGTTGGCTCTTTTGCATTTTCTGGGAGTTAGATTTACAGATCAGCTGGGGAAGTATCTGGGCACTTGGGTTGATCCTGGTAGAAACAAATCTGTGGTTTACTCTCAGGTTGTCAGTTCAATTGATCAGAGAATGGCATCATGGAAAGGAAAATTGCTTTCTCAAGCATCACAGCTTACTTTGATCAAATCTATTCTCTCGGGTGTTAATCTGGATGTCCTTTCATGTGTTAAACTTCTTGATTATATAGCCATCAAATTGACTCAAACTGCACTAATTTTTTCAGGGGAACAAATGGTGATGCGCAAAAAATTCATCTCTTGAGTTAGGATTACATTTTTAGGCTGAATTCTGAAGGTGGTTTAGGTCTTAGACCTATATCCAAGCTGAATGACTCCTTACTTGCTAACAAATCTAGCGAATTCTTCATTCACCTCTAGGTGACTTACTGGCAGAAACTATGAAGCTCAAATACTTTGATCTCAATAGTACCAACTTATTTAGGAAGCCTTATAACTCATCACGAATGTGGAAAGGTATCTTTAAATGTGCCCCTATTATTTGTGATCATATTCAATGAAGGGTGGGATCTGGATATCAGATTAATTTAAACCACCCTTTGTGGTGGCCTATGGAATTTGGGGCTCTAATGGAATCAAATGTTAATAAAGTTAGAGACCTATTAGTGCATATTCCATCTACTTGGAATCAAATTAGATGGAATTCTCCTCTTATTAGATCTTTAAATCCAAGAGAGGTTGCTGACACTATCATCAACATCCCACTTCCCATATATGGCACAGAAGATATGCTAATTTGGAAACTCAGTTTCACAGGTGAATATTCTTCTAAGGATGGTTATAAACTTCTTACACGTACTGCTTTGCCCATCTCACAGGACCCTTTCTGGAAATTTTTATGGTCATTGTCCCTGCCTATAAAAGATTTACTTCTCATTTGGAAGATTATAAATGCAGCAATCCCTTCAATAGATATCTTGAATGCTCATCATTTAGCTATCAATGGATGTTGTGCTTTTGGATGCAATGAGATGGAGTCTCTCGAGCATCCATTCTTCCTTTGTCCATTTTCAAGGGCTATATGGTAAGATAGCCTTTCTGTCAGATTAACTCTTCAATCCTTTAATCAGTTTAAAAACTGGCTTAAGTCTACTCTGGTTAATTTGCATAGGGATGGTTTTATTTACACAATGATAAAGTTGATTAAATTATTTTCTACCATTTGGATGAAAAGGAATTTACTGGTTCATCGAAAGGCTAAAGCCTTCACTCCTGCAGATGTAATTAATGAGATTAATTTTACTGCAAGTTTGACTGTTTTGGTGTACAATAAGCAAGATCCCCATGTTCCTAGAACTTCAATATTAACTTCAGATTATCAGCAGCTTAATGGCATCTCATCTTTAGGCTGGATTGTTCTTATGTGGAAGAGGAAAAGCAATAATCACATGATATGTCAATCTTGGATTTATTTTCAAGGATAGGCCGTTCAATACTTCATATGGAAGAAAACAATGATCCAGTCTTTTGTGTCTCTGCATTGCTTCAGAGGAGCTTTGTTGTGGATCTTAAACTCAGCCTTATTCTCTAAACATGATGATAGGATCTTAAGGG
This sequence comes from Inga oerstediana, assembly GCA_963210345.1. Lineage (NCBI taxonomy): Eukaryota > Viridiplantae > Streptophyta > Magnoliopsida > Fabales > Fabaceae > Inga > Inga oerstediana. The sequence continues at coordinate 9,385,820 of OY723404.1, read as the reverse complement.
TCTGTTTGGTGTGAGGGATTTAGAGGGGAAGGGAGGGGAAGGAAAAATTTTATGAGTTGAATTTTATTAGATTGAAGAAGTGGGGTAATAAAATTTTAATAAAGATAATATATAAGATAAAAGAGTAAGAAAAATTAATTAAAATTTTTTAATCCCACTTCTCTAATTTTTTTAAATTCAACTAAAAATTTTTTTTCCTTCGCCCACTTTCCCTCCCCTCCCCTCAGACCAAACACGCCCTAAGGGGCCTGTTTGGTTTAAAGGGAGGGGATGGAATGGGAGGGGCTCATTTTCCATCCCCTCCAAAACCCCCCAATTTGGGGGGAATAAAGGAAGGGGCTCATTTTTCATTCCCTCCCATCCCCTCCCCTCCAACCAAACAGACCCTAAGAGTTCATTGCTATACGAAGATGCTTCTCCCTTCCATATTTGATACTCAAAGATCTCATAACATCCTGTATAGAGACATAAGTCTCCTTTTGCGTTCTTTTCGTTTTGAGCAAGTTTATAGAACATTAAGTGTAGGACTCCAACTTATCTCTTCTCTGCAATCATGCTCAATTATGATTGTAGATTGAAGATGTAATATCGGTTTTCCTTCCTATATTTAATGATATTTGCTTTTTACCAAAAAAAAGAGGAAATAAGTTAAATAAAATACAAAAAAATAATCTAAAATCCCCCTATTGAAATAATTCTAAGGGAAATTAAAGCACTGACAAATTAAATGGAAGAAAAGATACTAAGATAATATAATGCCAAAACCATATAAATTAAATGAGAAAGGAAGATGAAGCTTGTCTTAATTAATGGGGTGCCTTAACTAATCATCTTGAATGTCCTTAGCATATAAAGGAGGAATAAAGGTGACGAAGCTCGCCTTTTGTGGTCTCTCTGTTATGGTGGTAGCTCTCCTTTAACTCTCAGTCTCTATGCAATGTTGATCTCATCTCTCGCTCTCTCCTTACTCTAGATATATATAGCAAAACATGTGGCCTTGCATGCCTGCCAAGACTAGCCTTGGCAGGTATGCGACAAGGCCACAGTTGGCCTTGGCAAAAAGCCAACGCCATTATGGCCATGTGCGTAAGCCAAGGATCTAGACAAGCACTAGCCAAGGTTTGTCCATTAAAGCTTAGCCAGCGCTTGTTTGGTATGGCAAAAAGCCAAGGCCACTGTGGCCTTGGCAGGCATGCCAAGGCAAAGGGGATTAAACCTTGGCCGGCGTTGGTTACACAAGCGCGTGGCCTAAGTGTTTTGGCTAGGCACCTTGGCCTGCACTTGATTAAACAAGCACCGGCCAAGGTCTTTTGCAAATAAAAAAAGGGAGAATGACAAAAAAATATCATTTGAACTTCAAAATCCCGCTGACAAGAAGAGTAATGGGATTGACAACACAAATCTTTGTCAAATGACTAATTTGGGATTTTAAAGTTCAAGTGGTATTTTTCTGTCATTCTCCCTAAAAAAAATTACGTAAATAATTAATACTGCTTTTCAAATAAAAAAAATCTCTAAAAAATAAACCTAGCCATGGGGCTTTTCAAGAAAGCGCTATAGCTGGGACTTTCATTTTTTTTTTCCAAATAAATGTTTTGTGTGGTGCTTGTTTAGAAAAGTACCACAGAAGCCTAATACTAGTTATGACATTTATAATAGCGAGTATCGTAGCTTCTTTACTTTTTTGTTTTTTTTAAAAAAACAATTATCTATGGCACATCTTTAAAGAATGTCATAAGAGGGGCACCATTAATGTCACGCTCTTATCTTTATTTCACCTTTACCAGAGTATTCGCGGAAAATGATATGCGGTTTGGTGGGCAGAACAGGAATAGCATAAATATACTGATAATATATACATAATTACATAATTTCCCCTAAGGGGTCCGTACATGATCATTACCATCAATGTAGCCACACAACGCTACTTGGGTATCTAAATCCGTCTCAGTGAAATAGAGACATCTTCTCGTCTTCGTTCCACCACTGCAATCCCCTCATATGGTTCTCTGCATTGTTCTCAGCATATCTTCTGTCTTCTCTTGTCTAAATTATTGGTAGGGGAGGGTGAGATTCAAGAGAATCTTAATAGGAAAATAATACCAATATGCATGTACAATAAATGTTTAATGCATGACATGCTTATATCACATAACTCATGCTCACACAATGATAAATCTGTAAGCTCAATGCTTCGAACAGTATACTTATGGCCATAGCATAAATTGAAACATAGTTTCAAATAATTCATACATTTTCACATAATCAAGCAAAGCAATAACATGCATCAAAACACTAACACAAATATCATATACATGCAGGAGAGGTAAGTTCCCTATCTTGACCCTTTTTCGCCTCGAGATGTGTGCCTCGTAAAGCATGCCAACAGCTCAGCTCCATATTTGAACCTACAATGCCAAAGGTACCGTTCAGACACTCTCATAATGTTTCTAGGGGGTTATATGAGCCTATTATAAAAATTGATCAAAATGCCCCGGGGCCCAGGCCGGCCCTGCCGTACCCGGTCCGACTGTATTTTTTCATAAATTTTGACATGGGCTATTCCAACATATTTTCACCCAAGGAATCCATTTCTGGACTCAGAATTATCAAATTCAATGTCAAATTACAAATTTACCCTTGGCAGCCCCACTTTAAGGGTTTCAGGGGCGTTTTCGTAATTAAGCTTTTTCGGCCTTTTTAGAAAAAGTGACCAACTGTAACCCCACCTAATTTTCGCCCTTGAACTCAATGGAATCATCAAACCATTGAAAATACAACTCTAAGAACCCTAACTATAGTTGGCTGAAACTTATAGATTCTCTGGGAAAAATTGGGGTTTTTGAGTTTTGACTTCGCAAACGTGTTCCTTTCTACTCCTAATCACTTTATCAACTATTTAATTAGGTTACAACTACCTTTTAGACCCAATTTCAGCAGCATAATCCCTAGGCAACTCAATTTCCAAACTTTAAAACTAATGGCAATCCGGTGAAATGTCACCGATTAAATTGCCAACAGCAGCCAGAATAAGCAATATACGAAAGTTTGGAAGTTATCTCAAGCTCCTTTTGGCTTTTCCTTTTCTTGGCTGAAACCTTAACCTTCCCAACTCCAAAAATTTTGCTTCAAACACCTCAAACAACATAGAAGATAAGCTTAGGAGAAGGATTATACACATTAGGTACGAATTCACCGAAAAAATCAATCTATCTCGTGAGTTTTCACCTCTCATTCTCTCTCTAAAAGAACATAACTTCCTCTCTCTTATTTCAGCTGTTTCACGTCTGTTTAGGTCAGAGGAAGGAGATGGAGAATTATTTTATAATACCTTGAAATATCCCTTATTTATTTTCCCATTTTCGGATTATTCAGAAATTTTGGCAGATTTCTGCCCAAACTTTGAAAAATCATAACTAATTCTAGAAAACTTAAATTAGAGTGATTCCAAAGCATATAGAACCCCTATTGAGTCTAGTTTCAAGGAAAAATATAGAATTTTGCTAACTAGAATAAAAAATTCCCAAAATTTCAATCTTTGCATACTGTTCCAGAAATTTCACAGTTTTTCTGTGTTGACTTCAAAAATTTATAAATTTTTGTATATAGCTCTAATTGATTCATATGACCTATCAAATTAAAGCTTATGATGTCTAATTTCATCTTGTAAAATTTCATAATTTTTTCTCATCATTTGGTCATTCAAAATCATATGACAAGCTCATTACCTCGTAGGCGATTTCACCGAAAACATAATTATATTCTCCAAAATTCACCATTTTACTTTCTTAATACCCCAAAGATATAACAATCATTAGGGGATAAATTTGGGCTCCGTCTAAATTGGGGCCTAGCAGTGTACTTAATTTAGGCTTATTCCCAAGCCTCAAATCCCAAATTTCGGGGTATTACAACTAAATCCCTATTTTACAGTAGTGTTTGTTGCGCTTGATGACCAATCCTAAATAAAAGTTCCTTATGAACAGCTTCGACTACTACAAAAAATTTTTTTAATGTCCTTTTTTTAGGCCTTTTAACGTCTGAAAATAAGGGGACGTCTATGTGAGAGACGTAGTAAAAAGTGACAATAACGTCCGTAGATAAAAGGACGTCTAAAGTCTGGACTTTAGACGTCCCCATTTTAAAAAGGGACGTCTAAAGTGCTATACTGACACTTTAGACGTCCCCATTTTAAATTAGGACATCTAAAGTGCTTTTTTTTTTAAAAAAAAAAATCGTTTATATTACATATATGAACTAAACAGTATTTAAACTCAGAAATTACAAATCATCGTCAATAAACTACAGATCTAGTATCTACAATCCAAATCTACACAATAATAACTCCAAAGCTGAAATCTCACAGGGAGAAGATGAAAACAATAAGAGGAATTAGTTGCAAAAAAACTTATCTCCTTCTATTATTGAAATTCATTTTCTCGTAATAATGAATAGAGAAGAGCGACAGGGAGAGATGAACCTCGTTTTCTCAGCGGGAACGTAGCTATGAAACATGTTTCAGAATCCTGATCTATAAACCATAACAACACAAGTTAGAAGATAAAATAGAAGGAAAACCCAAAGAAAAAAGAGAAAGAGGATAAAATAATAAAAAAAAAGGTAAGAAAGCATTACAGATCTGGAGGTGAAAAAAAGAGAGAGAAAGGAAGAAGCAAGAGTAAAAGGAGCATATAAAGAAGAAGAAGCAAGAGCTCAAGGCGTGGTGGTAGTGTCTCTTATTGTGTTTGCGGCGATGAGAAGGGAAAGATGAGTGTAAAAGTAATATAAAACTGACAAATAAAGACTGTCAGAAAAATTTTTTATCTAGATTTAATGACATATAGATATCTCTATATAATTTTTGATAATATGGGGATTTTGTCTAGATTGATTGTCGAGGTAGAGATGAGTACTGATAGTTGCTGAATCTCACCTTCCCTATGCTTTACGGTGTGATCCACTATTATGCCAGACATGGACGATATTTGGACCATTGACGGAGAAGAAATGAAGAATGATGAAAGGTTGAAAACATTCTTTTTAGAAAAAAGAAACGTCTGTTAGAAGCCTTGAAAACCCAGATGAGATGGAAGGTGAGGTGTTAAAATTCTCAGGCTTACACACAATTGAGACACCAACACCAAAGACATAAGTAATGGATACAGTGAATAAGTTTTTTTTGGTGAATAAATTTTAGTAGAGGGGTCATCCAAGGGTAGGGCTTCTAACTCATGATCCACTTGGGCCTATTCCTATGGGCCTGAGAGCATGACAAGCATGCCCCTTTTTTTTTATTACCCATAGGTAGGAATCACCTCAGCTTCACTTAGCTGTGGAAATACCTCCCCCAGCGCCTCAACTAGCTCAGGAATCGAACTCACTCCATTTGTGAGAGTGTCCGATCCCCTTACAGTGAATAAGCTAGAGTATAAAAACTACGTCAGAGAGCTTTGAACATGGAGCCACTTTGCACATTATAAATGTTGCCTGGCCACTTTTAGACCCAATGACTTCTACCTTCAAATTTCTTAAAGCCACTGTCTAATATATAAGGGCTTCATTGAAGTTAATTGGACTTTACAGAAAAATTAAGAAAAATCCTAAAAAAAATACTTTTGAATATTGTTGTCAAAGTCGCCAGCCAACTCTCTGAATTTACCGTTCTTACGTTTTTACCTTATGAAATTGTGTCGAGTCACTCTTAATTAATTAATTCATTATAAATAGTGGCAACTCAAAGGGAATTAATTAGGGACTGAGTTTTAAAATTGTCTTTCAAAAAATTTTTGTTTTTCTGATATCATCATGTTGATAAAATATGAGAGGACTATGATCAAATGAGGCAATAGTAAGAGTACTGAGAAAAGAACTCGAATATGCTGATAACCATTGGAGATTGACAAAAGCTCTGTCAATTCTTTGTAGAATGAAGTCATCACCTCTTCTATTGTTGGACCATGTAAAATTTGGACCTTTTTGTGGAACTTGCATAAGATTACAATCATCTAGACATTGTTTAAAGGCTGACATTGAGCTAGTGCTGCCATTGCAATTTAACTTATCAGCATAGGATAAAATCTGGTTAAAATTACCAAGGTAATTAAACCCGGACCGGTTAGTGAATAGGTCGGGGTACTAGGTCAAGGGTCAGTAGGTCAGACCGGAGTTAAACCGGGACCAAACCGGTAAGAAATAGAATATTTTAGGCTTATAGTATGAAATTCTAAAGAAAAAATTAAAAAAAAAAGATTTAAAAATAAAAAAACTTGACCCGGACCGGGTCATCGGATCGGACCAGTTTAGTGGCTAGGTCGCCGGTTTCTGTTCTGGTTCTGCCGGTCCGATTTGGGTTAGATAACCTAAAAAATTACCTATTAGCAACCATGGAATATCAATTACTTCTGAAAAATTATGCATCCAAGCCCAGAGAGTATGCCTTAAATGAGTTTCAGGAGGTCCTTAAATGAGAGATACAAAGAAAGACGAAAGGGAGCTAGATTCATTAATTTTGCGGTGACATACAAAAGGAGATAAGTCAATAATTTGAACAGATAACCACGGCTTCCAAGCTATGAGCATTACTCCACCTTTCTTCACTGCATCAGTACCACAATGAAAAGTAAAACCATAATTTGCAACAGAAAAGTAGGCGTCCTGAGTTGAGATTTTCGTCTCTGGCAAAAAAATTAGATCAAGGCTATGTAGTTCAATTAGACGCCTACAACGTTGAACTGCCGAGGCCTTACGAATCCTCGATAGTTCCAACTAATTAATTTCATGGCTCTCTGGGAAGCTTCAGGGCAGCTTCCTGAGCCTCTTCAGAGTCAGCAGTAGAAATCTTAAACAAGGCTGATGCAGGAAAACGACAAATTTTTTTTTTTTTTGAAAAGTAGCTTGTTTGTGGAAAACAGCTAAACAAGATTGATCTGAAAACAAACAAACAAACAAAAAAAAAAGGAGAGGATGAATGTTTGATTTGGAAATATTTCTTCTGAAACTTGAAGGAAACAGAGGAAGTTTGGAAGACAGAGATTGCTGATAAACAGATTGAGAAATAGGAAGCAATGAATATAAGATGATCTCCAACAAAAAGATGCAAACAATGCCGAAGTAATTAAGACGTAGAAATAGAAGATAATGAAGAAGAAACTTTTTGGGATTTTTTCACGAGATCCATGACAATGAAAAGCAACGCAATTGTTACAATATAATACAGAAGATGAACAGCAAGAAAAAATGTTCGCACTATTTTTTTTCTTTTTTTTTAAAGATTTTTATGGGAATATGATTGACAAGAAAACAAATTTGATGCAGATAACTGACAATTTTTTTTGGGTTTTGGAAGAGTAGCTTATATATGGAAAACAACAAAACAGGATGGATTTGAAAATTGGGAATAAAGTCTGGGGGGAAAAGAAATAAAGAAAGAAAATTTGGAACAATAAGTGAACAAGCACAAGGCCTTAGTAAATGAGTTGGTGTATGATTTGCTTCTGAAACTTGCAAGAAGAAATTTGAAGAAGAGAGTGCTGAAAGCTTGGGAAACAGGAGGCAATGGATATCAGATCTGAATGCAAACAATGGCAGGTAAGATGTGGAAGAAGAAGAAGATCTGTAAGAGAAACATACAAAAGAAAGAATAAAGATTGCTGACACACAAAGAAAAGCGCCTTGGAAATTGTTTTTGTAGTAGCAAAGTCCTAGGAAATATTTTATGGGACTGGAAACTTTATACCTTGCTTGTTATCTGATCCCACAAATTATTCTTAAACAAGGTATTAAAACCCGGATCAGGTATTGAATCGGTCGGGTACTGGGTTAAGGGTCAGTGGGTCAAACCGGGGCCAAACCAGAGCTAAACCGGGACCAAACCGGTGAGAAATTGAAAATTTTAGACTTATAGTATAAAATTCTAAAGGAAAAATCAAAAAAAAATTTTTTTTAAAAAATTAGTAACCCGGACCGGACCGGTCTACCAGCCGGTTCGCCAGTTTCCGGGTCCGGGTTAATGAACCTTGTTCTTGAATGAAAAAAATTAGAAAATTAACCTCAATCACCTTCATGAAAATTGCAAAAAAAAAAAAAATACAGAAATAATTTGAATTTGAATATGAAAAATATTGTGATGCAATTGGATTGTCTGGTATTGGTTGAAGCAGAAATAATTTGAATTTGAATATGAAAAATATTGTCGTGCTCGTTTGGAAGAGCTTATTTTTGGGCAATAAGTGCTTATAATTCGTGATTCACGATATACGAGGTAAGTATGTGAGAGGAATTTTTTCTCGGCTTGCGTAATAAGTGCTTATTTCTCCAATTTAAGCTCTTCCAAACACACCTGTCATGCAATTGGATTGTCTGGTATTGGTTGACGCTGTTTTAAGTGATGCTATACTTCAAGAATGAGGCTACTCAACTATTGTGGATAACATTTTTAATCACAAAGCATGTTTACGTGGGAGGTAGTATCTTCATCTTTTTCCTTTAGTTTAGCTTTCTTTTAATTTTAGTTATTTTATGTTTGCTACTTTTCTTGGGTGGTTAGTTTCTGGGTTGTTGACTCATTTAGCTTCTTATAGTTAATGAATATGTATATATGCTACTTTGGCCAGAAAGAGAAAAAGAAAATTCAAAAACAAAAATAAAATATCCATTTTAGTTGATGGTAAAGAGACATAAGCACACCCACACCTTTGGGTTAGTGGTATTAAGATATGCCTTTTGTGGCACTTGGTTTAAAATTGCATCCCCAACTAAAGCAATATGTCAGTCAGTCATACTAAAAAAGAAGAGAGAGATCAGTACATAAAAAGGGGAAAATTTTTGAGAACCCCAATTATAATGAATTTATTTTGGGAGATTTACACTGTAGTCCCATGGAAGCTAAAATACGAAGAAACGGTCCCGGGAAATTCTGAAATTACCCTCAAGTCCCAAGGGACCATTTTGTAATAAATTAGAGTTGGGAAAAGACATATACACCCTTAAGAATTGGGCAAAAAACAAAATGTGAGGAGCTGCTTTCCTCATTCGAAATTGAATCCCACCGAGCCCTAGCCCTTCCCTCTTCGTCTTCCTCAGTTCCTCTCGTGGCTCCGTGTCTCGTCTTCCTCAGTTCCTGTCGTGTCTCCGTGGCTCGTCTCCTCTGCTCAGTGCCTCAGTGGAGCTTCAATCGCGACTCGTGAGTGGCGACTCAGCGGCCCGGCCGTCCGGCGACTGGCGTGGTGGCGGTGCCCATCTGAAACCGAAAATTCGTTTCGCAGACTCAAATGCTCTTACCCTAGGCCTCAGCGCGCCACTCTCCCTGAAATTCCTCTCCAGAAGAAACACCTTCACTCGCATCCTCAGTACTTCCCCAACCCAGAATTACATTTACCCCGACCCAATTCCCGAATTCGCAGAATCTGTAAGAATGAATTCTGACGACTGTTATGTGTGAAATTCACGAGTTGAAAGCTTGTGTTTAGGTTTCATTCTATGGGCTAATGCAGGAGACGCAGAAGTTCAGAGCCGAGCTGTTTGAGAGGCTATCTGAGGACAAACACGAGTTTGGGGAAGATCTTCATGCCGTCGTCCATGTTTGTGCTCAGGTGAGTGCCGTTTTCTTTCGGAAGAATACAAATGTGTGTTGTTAAGATATGGTTCATCATATTCTATTTCTTGAGTTGCGATAACATCGAAAAATGGTTATGATTCACCTGGCTGATGCATTAGTTATGAAGATGGCGATTTGAGGGGCGTCGTTAGTGCTTTGAGCGTTACATGTTCGATAAAATGCGTGAACAAGGATAAGCTTTTCTGTTGTGTCGGACAGTGCAAGTTTATGTTGTGCGTTTGGTTTAGTGTGCTAAACTTGGAATAAAGAAGCTAAAAATTTATTGAAGATTTTTTGTCTGTGTTTTCTAAATGTTTAGAAACTCTTTTAAGGGTTTAAAGATAGGAGTGTTATAAGTGTTGAAATGGTGATTTTCAAACCTGGAAAAATAGTTTCAGGATAAGGAAGATGATATGATGTATGAGAGTGAATATATGGCTTGGTGGATTGAACTTTTGAAGTTGAAAGTTGACAAGGAACTTACTATTTCATACTATTATTTTAGGAACTAAATAGGTATTTGGATTGTTGAAGCATGTTTAAGGTTTCATTACAATGACTAAATTGACATGATAAGTTGGTGGAAATTTTTCTGCACCTTAAGAAGAGTTTTGAAAATTCTGCAAAATGAGTATGTTATCTCCCAATAGCCTCATATCAATTGTTTGTTTTTTTTTGGTTTGCAGGGAGAACAGTCAACCCATGTAGAAGAGTTGATGAAAAAGTTTGAACCAACACTTCCAAAGGTTCTCTGCCTAATACTCTGGTGTTTAGTTCTTTTATTTATATTTGATGAATTAAATCTATAGCTAATACTTGTCTAGTATTATTGATGAGCAGTCAACCTATTTCTGCATAAGTAAAAGTAAAACATGGATATTAACCACTTGTCCTACCATTAATGCATCCTTCTAAGCTTCTGCTGTTTAAATTTCCTTTATTAAATAATTAACGAAATTTTCACAGAAGGAAGAAGGGAAAGGAAAAGGAAGATACAACATTCTTGTTGAACAAAGCAACACATTAAAAACACAGAGAGTTTTTATATGCTTGTCTGATGCATTAAACTTTACCCTGATGTTATGAGTGTATTTTGGATTTTGTTTTTGCAACTAGTTCATTCTTCTCTACTTCTTGCATTTGTCTTCGTTGTAAATCTCTGAAGTCACAAATCTGGCTCTTTTTCTGTATTTGTCTTTTATTTTCATTTATGTTAAATACGCTCTAATTAGTTACTATCTGTGCTGCCTGGACTGAATAATTGAACGGTGGTGAAGTTGGAAATAGTTCATAGACGAAAGAGTTACTATTTGTGTTATGTGGACTTATTCGTTGTCGATTAAGTTCGGTTTTCTTAAATATGGTAATGAGTTAATATATGTTATATTTATTTGTCCCTATCCAACTGTTAATCAATTGTGTTATATTTCAGTTGTTTGTATAGCTTAATTCGTTCTGAACATAGAGGTATGATGAGGAAAAATCTGTGTGATATGTTAGAAGTGCTCAATTGGTGTACATTAGCTTCTTCATTACTGATCATGTATTGTATGTTTTCAATTTGCTTCTTTTTGTGCCTCAATATTCTGTCAATCTCATTCGACATGTTGTCCCTTTCGTTGAGAATTATTTGAATCTCTACTACCATCTCCTCCCCCTCATGTCATTTCTTTTCCCATCCCTGTAAGTCCTCTGTATGTTTAGAAAATGTTGTGTCATGCATTCTTTTAGATGGTCTATTATGTTAATATTATTATCATGTTGCCAGGTTTGATCTAATTGTTTGTTGTCAGGATATTTTGTAACTGTGTCAAGTTTTCTTACTTGTGAACTACCACTCAACTATTACTTGGCCCAAAAAAACGTCCTACCCTCATCTAAAGTTGGGAGGTTGTCATTATAAGGAGGCTACAGAGGCTGCTGCTGAACGTTCACAAGGAATATTTGAAGCTACTTAAGTTGTCTCTAACTTTGAGGTTTGGTTTATTGAATTATAAATTTTCATATCACACAGGTAAAAAGTTTCAGCGGTTTAATCATTATGACATTATTTGCACCAATGTTCTTGTTTTGCCTGTAAATTTTAATCATTAGTAATCAGCAATTATAAGGCATGGTTTGTGTTTCCAAGTAGTTAATTCCTCTCTACTTTGGCATTTTTTTGCACGAATGTTGTGTTCTTTGTCTTATATTTCAAAGTTTGAGTGGTCGTTGTTTTCGGACATGGATTGATTTAATTGTGCATTTAAATATTATGGTCTGCCATGTTTGGTCTTGTAAATAAAGTTTTGCTTATATGATAAGATTTGGGGAAAATCCGGAATTTTTCTTTGGCTATGTGTGTGGTTTATGAAAAATTCTGAATCTGATGGGCCTCTCTTTACTGCATATGTTAATTTTCTTAGTAGATCCATCTTAAATGTATAGCAGCATATAATTTTATAGTAAAGTGCAGTAGGTCTTTGTATAAAAGTATCACCTATTTTTCATTAACCATGTCCAGGCAAGGAAGATGGAAACACGTGGTTCTGGAAAAACCAAACAACCAACAAACACCCCCACAGGAACAAGGCCAGCCAGCTTTTCTGGGTATACTCTATTCACAGAAGAGTTTTTCAGCCACAAGGAGAAGAAGCAGAAGGGAAAGGTGAAGGACAAAGAGAAGACAAAGGTGAATAAGGTGCACAATTTTCAAAAGTCAAACCTAGAGGTGAGGGAGGCTTGGAATGGATTAAGTGAAGAGCAGAGAAAAGAATATGGTAAACGGGCTGAAAAGTTAAGAGGCCCTAGCAAAGGCAAGATGTATGTCGTTCCATTTTTGACCCGATGCGCACCAAAACAATTTATGGCTGTGTGCAAAAACCTGAAGTCCAGACCCGACGCCATGAAAAGGCTGAAGAATATTGGGTTTGACAAGCTGGTTCATATTTGTTGCCCACAAATAAACCGGCACATCTGCGCGGAGTTCATGCGCTGTTTTGATCCTCCGACCAACCAAATATCATTTCGAGGGCAGACGCGTGAGTTAAAGCCTAAAGATGTGCACCAATTGCTTGGGCTGCCTAATGGTGGGGTAGATATTCAAGTACATGTGAACGAGGAAGATAGAATATTCAAGGACCTTAGGAGCGTATATAGAAATCTAAAATACCAACAAATAGGGGATTTGTTGACGGGTGCTTTAGATGAAAATTTTGAGTTCCTCTTTGTCATTTTCGCCTTAGGAACCTTATTGTCTCCAAGTGCGAGCATTTATGTTAGTGACCGTGTCTTAAAGTTGATGACACTAACAAAAGATGCACTTGGTGACTTCAATTGGTCATCCTTCATTCTCAATGAACTTTGTGCTGCAATTGGGGATTTCCAAAAGGAGTTGAGGAAAGGGAACACTAAATGCAGAAAAACTGTTGGAGGTTGTATATACTTCCTCATGGTACGTGTCTATGTTGTCTTTATTTTCTACAGTTGGAAACGTAAATGTATAATTGCTAATTGTGATGCATATGTGTTGCAGATGTTTTGCCTCCAACATTTTCCTCTGGCCAATCTGAAAGCAAGTAAAAATGAAGATGCTATCCTTTACTGGAATGAGGAAAGGGTGAGGAGCAGAGTTCAACTAGAGAAATCTAGTAAAAAAGGCCTTCTTTATGGTGCCGGGCAGGGGGATGGCCCTTCATCTACATTATCTCATCCTGAAACAATGCTAACCCACCCGGTAATTATGCCTATTTAAATATGTAGACTGTTATAGATTGCATTTCAGTTAACTTGCTAATGCCTTAATTACAAAATGTGATGAGTATGTTAATGTTACAGGAATTGAAGCGGACATACACTAGGTTGGTTAGCATTATTGGCAATGAGCTGCTTGCGCTTCAAAATAGGTTGTTGCATGGAAACAACAACGAAGTCGATGACGAGAACGACGATGAAGATGAAGAAGAAGATGCAACAATCCATAAGCCATCAACTTCAACTATTTTTGAGAAGGATGATGACAAGCCAGCAGAAGAGGAAGAAAATGAAGATGATAAGGAGGAGGACGCATACACACAAGGAGAGGAGGATGAATCAGAAAGTGAAGACAAAGGTCCCGATGATAAGGACGATGACGAAGATGATGAACACCATGAGGCCATCATTGAAATTGACGCACATGATGGAGGTGAACCATCAAAAGAAGAATTGCAGCAGCATGAGCTTGGAGAAAACCAACAAGAAGGGAGTTATGTGGAAGTTAGAAGGTCAAACAGGATCATAACTCCTAGTTGGGTTGTGAAATCTCCATGGATAGATGGAACTAGAAAGTCAAAGGGGAAGAGAAAAGTAGATGACAAGGATAGCTTATTTCAGTTATGCACAACGCGGTGTAGTGACAAAGAGGGCGACGAGTAAGGACGTACTAATACGTTTCAATTGTATTACATTGCTGTTCTAGTAATAATTACATATTTTCTGTTTCTTTTATTTCAGGGAGTTTGTGGCAATGCATGATGACTTCCTGACAAGGAGGGAACTGCAGTGTCTAAGACCAAGAGCATGGATAAATGATAGAGTATGCAACAGAAAAATAATTACATATTTTTCTGTTATCGCTTTGCTGTCATATTTGCGTTGCGTAACTTTTTCATGTCATTTCTGCAGTTAATGACAATGGTCGCAAAGACATTTATTGCTGATCAACAACAAAAGGAGGGTAGAGTAACAAGACATATATTTACTGCCGATTTCACGAGAAAACTTGTTGCTAACCCATTTAAATGGTCTTTGCCTGAGCATGAAACACAAATCCTCCCCAAGTACGTAGGATATAACATTGGGGATTGTGATTTCATATTTGCCCCATGTGTCTGGCAGGATCACTGGTTCTGTTATGTTGTTGACACCAAAGCCATGCATTGCTATGCCCTTGACTCGTTGGTTGACATCCGGACATATGGTAGGAGGCAGCGGGAATTGGAAGAGGGGTGTAAACCAATAGAGCCAAAGAAGAAGAGGGGGAAGCGTAAAGGAGAGATTGACCCAAAGGATCACATGGCACAAGCAGTTGTATGGAATTTTGTCACATGACACCTCACACTCTGTTTACATTCATATCTGGTACTGATGTTGTATTTCTTGTTGCAGCGGAATTGCTTATTCCAAATGCTGCAAAGAGTAAAGCCAGAGCTATTTGTGGATGAGAACAAAGTTCAGCCGGGATTCACTTGGGCAAAAGTACATGTTCAACATGACACGTGAGTTGCCTCTGTGATTTTTGTTCATTCTTTTACGTTATATGAAAAATGACTCGGCTGGTTTGTTACGTGTTAATGTGTTTGTGCAGGGATTCATGTGGTGTGCATGTACTTTCATGGCTACAGATGTGGGATGGCAATGAGCAAGGGGAAGACGGCTACACCATGCCCTACTATACCGCCGAGGAGCTCCACGAAATGAAGGTTGGCTTCTTGTGGTGGCTCGTTACCCATCCGCTTAACAAACACGTAGACAAGGTTATGTCTTTGGTTCAAGGCATGCATAAGAGGACGAGACCCAATTAGGTAATCATAGAACCTCTTTGTTGTGCCCCATTATAAAGTGAGTGCACCTTGGCATGACTTGTTGTTACTGTAATTCCCTCCTGCACGTCCATTTTGTTTTTCGTCTTTCTACAAAATAAAAAGTAACTAACTAGCCCTTATATTCCTGGTGGTAATGTGATAAAATCAGTAACTAACATGACATTTTTGCACAAGTAGAATAATAATTGACTGAACTAGATTTGTTTTCGATATTGCAATGTTCTACAGTTCTGCTATATATTTCTCTACTTTTGCCAAACTGCATTCTTCATTTCAAGCTGCATTCTTCTTTTCAAGCTGCTGACTATTTACTTGACTATCAGAATTGGTATTTAAGTCTTGTCCATAGACCTTATTTCAGCATGTAGCAGAAAGATGAATGAGATAGTTTTACTTAAAGTGCAGTTTGAAAAGGATGGGGCTTATGTTATTGTTATTAGGCAGAAAAGCATATGTAATTACTCATAGGCATGTGGTTTAAATTTTATTATGTTCTGTCTATTAGGGGAATTGTTGTTGATGTGGTTGGCGTAGACCACAAGGATTCTATGTTACCCACTTTGTTTGTATTTCCAGACTGTATTTGCAGACACATGAATGTGCACATATTTGCATTTTATGTAGGGTTGTATCATGGTTTCCTTTCCCAGTTTCTGTTTGTGAGGTATAGTTGTTGTTTAGTAGGACTGTGCATAATAGAAAAATGAACCTTCATTGTTTAATTTTACAGCTACTTGCAACACAGCTCGAGAATCAAGCAAATGTAACTGATCCATTACAATTACTGACAACTGATATAGCAAAGAAAGCTCCATTTCAAGTGCTAAGTCTGGCCTGTCCATGGTACATCACCTGTAAATTTGAAGGCAAATGAAGCTAGAATATGTGACTCCATTGCTGGCCTTCCCTTGTGCAGAAGTTAGCAGTCACCTGTCTGAAGAACATGCCTTGTTATCTGGAGCAACGATGATTAACATTAACCTTTGTAGTCATGTTGATTGTGCCATTTATGCACTGAAGAAGAAGCTGTATATTGTTTTTCTCTGTAATGGTAGCCTCCTAGGACGTTTTAGAAACTTGGTAGCCTTATTTGAATTGGCAATTTATGTACACAAAGAAGCTACTTGTTTATTTAGTGAAATGGAAAAACAGCTTTGTAATGTTTTTCTCTGTAATGGTTGCGTCCTAGTATGTTGTTCAAACTTTGTAGCCTTGTTTATGAAATGAAGAAGGTGATACTTGATTCGTTCAATTACAACATATGGTTCTAGTTTATTCATATAAGCATGCCCTGGTGGCATTTGTGTTTTTAAACTAAAATTGTGCATAAACTTTATACACAGTGCAAATTTTGAGCTACATGTGATGTGTTGAACATACTTGAAAAAGTCCAAATTTTGAGCTACATGTATAGGGTTTTAGTCACAATTGAAGAAAATTTGGAAATCTCATAAAATAGGCCATTCTGACCGCGTTCGCTGTGGGGACGCTATAGCGAAGCTAAAGCGAAAACACATCAAAAATAGGCCCTTCTGACCGCGTACGCTGTGGGGACGCTATAGCGAAGCTAAAGCGAAAACACATCATAAATAGGCCATTCTGACCGCGTACGCTGTGGGGACGCTATAGCGAAGCTAAAGCGAAAACACATCATAAATAGGCCATTTTGACCGCGTACGCTGTGGGGACGCTATAGCGAAGCTAAAGCGAAAACACATCATAAATAGGCCATTCTGACCGCGTACGCTGTGGGGACGCTATAGCGAAGCTAAAGCGAAAACACATCAAAAATAGGCCCTTCTGACCTCGTACGCTGTGGGGACGCTATAGCGAAGCTAAAGCGAAAACACATCAAAAATAGGCCATTCTGACCGCGTACGCTGTGGGGACGCTATAGCGAAGCTAAAGCGAAAACACATCAAAAATAGGCCCTTCTGACCTCGTAAGTCATAAAGGTAAACAAATCACACACTGACACTCACTTGACAATTCATAACAGCATAAGTGTGTTAACAACTCGAGGGGCTCTACTGACAACTCTATGGGCCTTCACTGACAACTAAAGGGGCGTTCATTAACAACTCAAGGGGCATTCACTGACAACTCTAAGGGCCTTCATTAACAACTAAAGGGGCCTGCACTGACAACTCTAGGGGCCTTCACTAACAACTCAAGGGGCCTGCACTGACAACTCTAGGGGCGTTCATTAACAACTCAAGGGGTCTTCATTGACAACTAAAGGGGCGTTCATTAACAACTCAAGGGGCCTTCACTGACAACTAAAGGGGCGTTCATTAACAACTCAAGGGGCATTCACTGACAACTCTAAGGGCCTTCATTAACAACTAAAGGGGCCTGCACTGACAACTCTAGGGGCCTTCACTAACAACTCAAGGGGCCTGCACTGACAACTCTAGGGGCGTTCATTAACAACTCAAGGGGTCTTCATTGACAACTAAAGGGGCGTTCATTAACAACTCAAGGGGCCTTCACTGACAACTAAAGGGGCGTTCATTAACAACTCAAGGGGCATTCACTGACAACTCTAAGGGCCTTCATTAACAACTAAAGGGGCCTGCACTGACAACTCTAGGGGCCTTCACTAACAACTCAAGGGGCCTGCACTGACAACTCTAGGGGCGTTCATTAACAACTCAAGGGGTCTTCATTGACAACTAAAGGGGCGTTCACTGACAACTAAAGGGGCCTTCACTGACAACTAAAGGGGCGTTCATTAACAACTCAAGGGGCCTTCACTGACAACTAAAGGGGCGTTCATTAACAACTCAAGGGGCCTTCACTGACAACTAAAGGGGCGTTCATTAACAACTCAAGGGGCCTTCACTGACAACTCTAGGGGTCTTCATTAACAACTCTAGGGGCCTTCACTGACAACTCAAGGGGCGTTCATTAACAACTCAAGGGGCCTTCACTGACAACTCTAGGGGCCTTCATTAACAACTCTAGGGGCCTACACTGACAACTCCATGGGCCTACATTGACAACTTGACGTGCCTTTGTTGACAACAAAATTTACATCAGCTTCAAACATTCAGAACATGACAGTGGCTTACAAAAATGTCAACATTACTGCATAAATATATATTAACAACTCCATGGGCATACACTGACAACTCCATGGGCCTACATTGACAACTTGACGTGCCTTTGTTGACAACAAAATTTACATCAGCTTCAAACATTCAGAACATGACAGTGGCTTACAAAAATGTCAACATTACTGCATAAATATATATTAACAACTCCATGGGCATACACTGACAACTCCATGGGCCTACATTGACAACTTGACGTGCCTTTGTTGACAACAAAATTTACATCAGCTTCAAACATTCAGAACATGACAGTGGCTTACAAAAATGTCAACATTACTGCATAAATATATATTAACAACTCCATGGGCATACACTGACAACTCCATGGGCCTACATTGACAACATAATTGACAACTCATTACAACCTTCCATAAATGAAAGTGGGATACCAAGCCATATTATATCCAACCTTCATTTACAGTTGAAAATGCATGCACAAGTAACACAAAAGTGACATACCATTGCTATATAACTAGTATGGACTTGTAGCTATTCATATTTACATAAATACTATGACATGCACTTTCCAAAAATTATAAGAACCAAAAGGATCATGATTTATCAGCTGGGATTAGGATTCTTGCAGGTCTTTACAGTGTGGCCAGCTTCATTACACCTTCCACAATGATAAACCCTTTTGTCTTGAAACTGAGATTCAATCCTTTTTCGTTTTGGCCTTCCCGGGGGCCTTCTAGTAAGTGGTGGTCGCAATAAATTCTCAGTCATCAGCTGTGTCACTGTAAGGCCTTCAGCACGTGGGCAATCATGCGTTGCTACAGGCCTCATGGTCGTTGCATATATTTTTTCTTGGGTACACACTTTGTAGCATTCATCGACGTACGAGTAGACACTACGATGAACTAACTTGATTGCTGCACATGCATGTGGACAAGGGATTCCGCTCATCTGCCATGCAAGGCAAGTGCATGTGTGCCCTATGAGGTCAACACTCAGATGGATGACTCGGCTGTCACACACTGTTGCAACTGAAATCATATCATCACCATAATATTCACATTGCAGATTTTCAGCGCCCTTGACTTGTTCCATCAACTTAGACTCTATATTCGGCCCAATCCCATTCCTCCAATTTCTCATTGCTGCTTTGCACGCAACCATCTTCTTGGCTAATTTTTCTCTATGCTCATGAATGAAAACATCAACATTGTGCTTCCTCTCTTTCAATACCCATGCGTTAAATGACTCCGCAACATTTGATGTTAATTTATCCCATCTTTTGTGAGGAAACTTGCTTTGCGCCCATCTTTCAACGTCTCTTTCAGTCTCAACCCACATACCTAACTCCAGAGAAAACAATTTCAGCCTACCTAATGCAACATTATATTCATGTTCATGTCGTGCATATGCAATAGCATCAAGCATTTTAAGTGCATCTTCTTTGCTGTTCGAAGAAGTCCTATCCTTTACTCTTCTAAACTTGACAAACTGTGAACTAAAGTTTTCCTTCACGTGCCGGTAACAAAATGCGTGTCTCTGAGATCCAAATATACAACAAACAGCACTTATGATGGCAAGATTCCTATCTGACACTATTGTGATCTCCCTTGTGCCAATTATATCCTTCACAATCTTAAGAAACCAACTCCAATCATCATGTGTTTCTCCACTGACTATGCCATATGCCAAGGGAAACAATTGATCATCAGCATCATACGCATTAGCTGAAACCAGTGTTCCCTTGTAAGGGCCACTGAGGTGACATCCATCTATACACAGTATGCCTCGACACCCTTGTAAGAAGCCTTTAATCGAGCATCCATAAGCAATGAATAGCCTCTCAAATCTGTCACCCTCAGAGAATTCACACCGGGCAACCGTGTCTGGATCGGTCTCTATAAGCCTATCACATATCCAAGGAAGAGTCATGTATGAATCTTCGACGCGGCCATGTATTTCTATCAATGCTCTTTCTTTTCCCCTGTACGCTTGACTATAATTTAGACGCACCCCGTAATCTCTATACATATCTCTCATAACCTCATTTGCATTCTTGTCTATGTTACACCTCAAACTGTCTGCGATTATTGATGAGGTTAATTTGGATCTCTTCAAGTGAGGTACAAGTAGATTATCCTGTGCGTCATGTTTGTGGTCAGCTTTGAAAGTCCTTATAGTGAGGAATTCTGTATCTTGTCGTTCACCCATTGAATATGCTCCCAAGTACCATGGACATCCATCAACCATGCATTTGGCGATGATCTTTTCCTTGTTGTTTTTTACATATTTATATGCAAACTTGTGGCCAATGGCATACTTGTATAATGTTTGTCGAAGGCCATCCGCATTGACAAAAACTTGTCCCTCCCCGATTATAAGATCCTTCCACTTTGTAGAGTTCATTTCAGGTGTTCCTATTGGCACCATTTGGACAGCGCATTGCAATGCAGGAGAATCTTCAATAGACATAGTGGCTGATCCTCCATCCCAACCTTCTGACAAGTTATCAAACCTGCACCACATTGCAAAGTAAAACATGTTACTAACGACAAGCTCATTTGCATTCGTTCACAAGCTTTTTCTTATAACGATTTTACACTTACACATATTGCTCATCACTTCGATCATCCCTTATTGCCGTTGTATTATCATCTTCATTTTGTCCTTCATCTACATAGACATGCCCACTTTCTCCGCTATAATTGATTAAATGTTCAATTGCTTCATCATCTACTATGTCCACAAATGTTGTTCTATCACACGGCAATGTGAACTTCATGACAAGTCCTCCACTCTCTTTTCCCACAATGGAGGATATCATTATTTTAAACTCTTCTAAACTTGTTCCTTCTTTAATGGTTCTAGATCTGACGCTTCCACCAACATATGTTAAATCACCATCTCTACTGACTTCAAACCTTCCCCTTATATGAAGGAAACATAGTAGAATCTTGCCGGACGTCGTAGCCATCTCCGCTGTCTACTGCACAAAAAAGTTGTCATTAACAATGTCAGCAGCCTTAGTAACAAATGCCACAGCCCCTATTAACAACACTTTCTTACTACATAATCAACACCGCCAACCACACATATTTCACACCTTGTTCATTAAATCCCACTTATAATGACTGAAAACGGCACAAAATACTGAAAAACATTCCAAACTTTTCAGCCCCATTACACCACAAGGAAAGAACATTTCAATAGGATCTTAGTTGTTATTAACAAGTTATGGAGCCTCCATTGACAACTATCGCTGCTGCCATTAACAACTCTTTTTTCCCTACGCAAATAAGGTTATGTAGCCCCTAACTTTTGACCCTCATCTTCATTCCTTACCTCTTCTATTGCAGAACCACACCAGCATACACCAGAAAACAGAGCATAATGACTAAAAAAACAGAGCACACAAAATCATAGCAAAACACATTGAAAACTTAGCCATAACATATTCATTGCATTTACAAGACCTTCCTTTATAGCTTGCAAACATATGGAGGACAATTCCCACAAAAATCTTGACCAAAACAAATATCAATAAAAAAAACCTTTAGTTGTCACAAAAATCATTTAAATATGACCTCTAGTTGTCATTAACAACTTAAGGCGCCTCCATTGACAACTATCGCTGCTTGCATTAACAACTCTTTTTTCCCTACGCAAATCATGTCATATAGCCCCAAACCTTTGATCCACATCTTCATTCCTTACTTCTTATATTGCAGAAACACATCACCATACACCAGAAAACAGAGCTAATAACACCAAAAACAGAGCATACAAAATCATACCCAAACCCAATGCAAACTTTGTCAAACCATATCCATTGCATTTAATAGATCTTCCTTGTTAATTTGCAAGCATATACAGGACAATACCCATCAAAAGTACATAACTTTTTCCATTTTTATGATCAAAACGAAAATGACTCAACAAAACCTAAACCTATGTTTACCAACTAAATAGAATATGTGAGTCATGTGGAGCTTAATCAAGACAAGAGAATGGATGCCATGAAATCCCTACCTTAATCTTCATCCATAGATGCTGATCTTCGCTACGTTTTTTCCCGCCTTCTCCGGACGTTACGTGCGTCATTCACAGAGCATTTAATCACATTTGTTGTTGTTTGTATGACAGGGGCAATTGTGACATTTCTCACATGGATTTTATTACAAAATGGTCCCTTGGGACTTGAGGGTAATTTCAGATTTTCCCGGGACCGTTTCTTCGTATTTTCGCTTCCATGGGACTACAGTGTAAATCTCCCATTTATTTTCAATTACCTCTATAAAAATATGAATTATCACTGCACCTTTTGAGGGTAAAATGGAATTATATTTGGGACAAAAAGACTCAAATGACCCAAATATTTCTTGTAATGCTTAGTAAACTTGTTAATATTTTACTTTCGTTTTAAACACCCTTATTTTTCTTGTGAATGCTGTTTGTTTAGTTGTTAATGCCTATATTTAGTTGGGTAGCTCTTATGTTTCTTGTAAATCACGTTATTTGCATTCTAAAAGCCCTAGTATATGTCTTGTAAATCCCCTTAGTTTTGTTGTAAACTCTTTAATGTTTCTGATAGAGGCCACTTGTCAACGTTTCACTTCAATTATAAGCACCTTTATTTATTTATTTTTTTTGTGAATTATCATATTTGTGTTATAAACTCTCCTGTTCCAATTGTGAATGCTCTTTATTCCCCATAAAAAAACACCATCACGACCTGATCCTCTATGGGTGGGTGTCAAATAATAGGTTTAGGTTTTGTTATTTTCCTCTTTCTCCCTACTTCTCTTATCCACATTTAGATTAAAAAAATGGTTTAGATTTAACATTTTATGAAATTTTTATTATAAATAAGGTAAGGTGCATCTATCAACCTAAAGTATTTTATAAGTTGTATCTAGCATCATGAAATATTATTTTCATGTGTGTCCAACAAGTATTTTTGGTACCTTGGTGTTAGATGCACCAAAAATTTTTTTAAGATGTTGAACATGCCTGAGAAAATAATTCAAGATACTGGCTCTAAAAAAATATTTTATGATTCTGGGCGCACATGAAAAAAAGTACTTTAGAGTACTGGATGCATCTTAGCCCTTATGAATATAAACAAATAAATTATAGCTTTTTATTATCTGCACAATTTATAATTGCAGTATAAACAAAATAAAAAAGTTTTAATTATAAAATATTATAATAATAATTCTATAAAATATTAAATATGAACGATTCATTTTTTTATTTTTTATCTAAAGGCGGAAATGAGATATGGAGAAGAGGAGGAGAAAGACGAAAATAAGAGGATATGCTTCCATCAAATAACACAGACATGTTTAGAGTGAGGAAAATAAAATTTGATGCCAAAACAAGAAAATATTGATGAAAACAAAATAAAAATAAAAGCATTGGAAAATTTGGAAAAAATCCCCATTGAAATTTTGACTGGTGAGAAAGATTCAAGTAGTTTTTATCATGCTTATTGAACCCGGATCGGACTGACCGGTCCGGCCCGGGAACCGGCCGGTAAACCGGTCCGGTCCGGGTTGGTATTTAAAAAAAAAAAAAAAATTTTTAATTTTTCCTTTAGAATTTCATACTATAAGTCTAAAATTTTCAATTTCATACTGGTTTGGTCCCGGTTTGGCTCCGATTTGGTCCTGGTCTGACCCTTAACCCAGTACCCCGACCGGTTCAATGCCCGGTCCAATACCTTGGTTTTTATACCTAGAAAGTTGCAGCACTTCACAGATTTTATAACTTGTACGCTTATTTTAGTCATTCCATCAATAAAATTTTCAATGGGGACCAATTTCCCCGAAAGAATTCCCTAAAGAATTAGGGAAATAATTAACCTAGTTCAATATTTAACAATCAGTCTTGTACACTCCATCTCCAAGGACGACAGGGAAAAAGTAAGTTCCATTTGGAATCACCAACAAAACTAATCCTATGAACTCTCAACATGATATTCATTCCATAACATAAACTAATTATCAGGTGCTCGTAAACCATAGGTCACAGAAGAGAGTAAAAGACTTATCTATGACAAATCCTTTGACATGGTAATTTGTAAATCAAATCAACCAATTCCCAAATGAAGCAGATATAAATATAATGTCACCAATCCCAGAAAACTGAAAAGCTTAGCGTTGGAATGAGATGGAATAGGAACCAGTGTTTGGATAGTTAACAGCTTTGAAGTTCTCAATGCTCATCCCAAAGCGGCCCAACAAAGAATTGTCCATTTCTTTCAGTTTACATGCCCCAAGTCAAAATTGTGTTACCACTTACCAAAGTTTACTGAAGCATATACTCTCAAGTCAGAATCACATAATGTTGAAACAAATGCCACGTAACTAATTACATTTGTGTAGTTACATACTGATCATTATATGTAACAGATACAAGGCTTGTTATCTACCTTTTTGACAATCAATGTATTGTCAAATTATAAAAGGGAAAAAAGGATAAGAGGCCATCATATTTATGTAAGATTAACGGAGTTTTGCAGTTAATGTTTATCATTTTTCATCATATTACTTCTAATAATTACTAGCTTACGCCCAGAGCTTAAAAATTCTTGAAAGGGAGCAACCATGGATCCCATTGTTAAAGCAACCATATCACAAAAGGTCTGGTTTCTCGTTTCTTTTTTCTTATTCCATTGTTTATTAGGCATATAATATTTTGGAACTCCTAAGTATAAGTAGCAATATTTTCATCTATATGCTAAAACATTTTCCCAACATACCATAGAACCATCAATGTCAAGCCGGGTCAACTTTTAGGGAAGGAAAAATAAAGAGAACATAGTGGAGAAAGTCCTATTGGATCAGATATGCAGGATTGAGTTCCAATACCTTGGTGCACTCTTTGATTGTGTCCTCATATTCCCCCTGAGGCAATTTTCCCGATGTTAATTTAAATCCTTAAATGAGACATTTAAATGAAAGTGATATGAAACTTGATTAATTACAAGAATGACATAAAGATATCAAAGTTGAAACAACCACGCTAGTGTGGTGTGACAGCCCTTTTAATCAACACAGATGTGATCTAGTCACTCTCCACTCTAATTGTCTGAATATTGCTTAAACAGATCGCTTAAAAAATGGTTTAGATTTCCCATTAAAAAAAATTGTTGGCAAGATCAAATAAAGAGTATTGCATTTTCGTTTTGAGTTTTGTATTCTTGGGAGGATACCAAAGAATGGATGTGTTCTTTTACAATAGATGTCTCGTTTTATGCTTGCCCTGTTTTGATGTTATATATATGAGTGTCCGTATCGTGTAATCTTTTTCTGAGAAGTATCTCTCTTTTTCAAAAAGAAATTTAATCTAAAGAAAAAGATTATATGTTCAACTTCTAAGTTAGGCAAAATTAAAAACATGATTTAAAGGGTTAGAGGGCTTAAATATCTCAGAAATTTTAGCATCCTGGAAATTTTGGAGGGGGTAAATGTGCTCTGGAAGTTTAAAAAACGGAGCAATTTTACTCCTTTGTTAACCAGCTCTAACAGTCAACGTTTGACGACCAAATATGTAAAGGTGGTTGTTAGCATTGTGAAATTATATTAAAAAGGCACATTTACACTTGATTTATCACACTTTTTGATTGATTAATGGGTATATGAGGATTGAAGTGTGAAGGAAATGTGCCTAGTGAGTGTTTGGTTAAAAAGGGTATAACTCTTTGATTAAATGTGAATATTTTGCTGCCATACATCACCCTTTGCTTTGTATAGACTTTCTTGTGTTGATAGGATCACAATTGAGGCACACAAAGAGTCATTGGAAGCACAAATCATGGATTAAGAATTTGGGAAGAAGAGTAGAACATCATTGCATCATGGAAAAAGTTAGAAGAGTTGAAGAGAAATGCTTGGTTACAGCCAGAAGACCTCCAGAAAGTTCTGGGCTACAGCCAAGCCATTTCTGGCTACAGCTAGAAGATAGATAGAGGAGACAGATGATTTTAGGCTGCAGCCAAGAATTTCTAGCTGCAGCTAGAACGTGAAAACAGCAACTGTGTGTTTTGTTTCTAGGTCATTTAAAAGGCAAAATGCAGAAATGGAAAAGGGGGCGCTGGACATTCTGAGGTTTTGTGAGGCGGCTAAGGGGCATTTGCAAGCAAAGGAGTGGAGTTTTCTCAAGGATATCAAGTGGGATTGAAGATTGAAAGATATTCTAACTCAATTTCTCTTGGTTTTTCTGTACTCATTCCCTTTCTTCTTTGTATTTCTGATATGGCTGTCATGAATGTATATATATGTGATTCGTTTTTGAACATAGGTAGCTAAGATTCTCATTCTAGGATTGTTTTTGAACCTTTGTATGGATTAAACTTGATTCCTTATCTCTCTAAGTATCTAATGGCATATATATGTTGATTTTACCCTGTTTTTGCTGCTATTCGTGACTAGTCATCACTGTGGATAATTTGTTCAACTAAATTAAGCTTGAGATAGTTAATTTAATTGTAGAACTTTGGTAGAATTATGCTAGACTTAAAGTTTAAGAACTAAACGGATGGTTTGTTAGTAGCATAGAGATATAATTACTAATCTAGCATTGTCAAATTAAGGTGGTTACTTGATGATTATTTTTCCTTAACTGTAGCAAGAGATTGTGCATGTTAATGGATGATTTAAATTTGGTTATGACTTGAGAGAGCTTAATCAATTGCTAGTGAACCTTAGACTGACATATATATATATATATATATATCCCATGAAAGTACTCTTGGAGAGGAAAATAATTAAGTTTATGAAATACAAAGGGGATGAACAATCCTAGGCTTATTATAATTGATTAAAGTCACAAGAATCAGATTTTTGTTAAGTAATTCTTAGTTTTTACCGAAATATCTTTTGAAACTTTTTTTCCACACAACAACATGTTTTGGCTCAACTTAATTGAATTCACCAAGCCTATTGCTTGACTAATTTGTTACTCAAATTCTCGAGGGAACGATCTTACTTATCACTTTGTTACTTGACGCGATCCATGCACTTGCAGTAGCGAACAAGTTTTTTGCGTCGTTGCCGGGGATTGGTTTGACAAATCCTTTAGTCAACCTTAGACTTGTGATAATAGATTTCGCTTGAGCTCTTAGTTAGGTTTACAATTTTTTTTCCCTTCTTTTCTTTGTTAATTTTGTTTTAGTTTGATACTTGCTGGCGTGTGCCTCTTGTAGGTATAATCTCGGTACATGCAACACTTGCCCTTGGATGGTTTGATAGTGGTACTTGACGGATTACCTCGCATCGAAGAAGAGACCGAGTCAAAGGAAACTGAATCTGAATCTGCATCTGAAACTAAAACAATGGGGGATTAATATGATAGGGCTACCGTTAATGACTTCGCTAGCTGGAATATGCGAGATACTCAATCTTGCATTTGGATGCCGGAGATGCAAGCACACAATTTTGAGATCAAGCCAGTCATGATTACAATGCTTTAAATGCATGGGTTGTACCATGGTCTCTACAATGAATATGCCAACAAGCATTTGATGTACTTCATGGAGGTGTGTGATTCCTTTAAGCAAAATGGAGTGCCCCAAGATGTGTTGAGGCTACGGCTATTCCCCTTCTCTATACAAGGGAAGGCAAGAGATTGGTTCAACAATCTCCAGGAAGGATCCATAACTTCTTGGGATGATCTTAAGGCTAAGTTTAGAGCTCGATTTTTTTCTGACGATAAATCTGTGGAAGCTAGGGATGAGTTTCTAAGCTTTAGACAACAACCGAATGAGCATCTTTATACCGCTTGGGAGAGATACAAAATGTTAATAAAGCAATGCCTTAATCATGGGGTGGATAAGTGGGTAGTAATCCAAATCTTCTGTACTCGCCTTAATCCTCAATCTAAGGCGATGGTTGACTCTATGACTAATGGAGGTTACCGGAATGTTCCTCTCAATGAGGTGTTTAGGCTTTTGGATCAACTATTTGCAAACAACACTAAAGGCAATGATAGAAGGATTACCCAATGTTAGATCTTATGTTTTGATGATAACAAAAGAATGGTTTGAAAAGGAAATATTTAATAATCAAGTTTGAACTAAGTAATGACAGGAATAAGCTTTACTTGAGGAAAGCATGGAAGAAGTGAAGATGGGTCAAGAGGAAATGCTGAGGAACTTGATCAGAAGTGCATTTTCTAAGGCATTACTCGAGGCGCTACTCGAGTAATGAGCCAAAACTTGAAGTAACCAGGCAAAACTTCCAGTTACCTGCCACCATTACTCGAGGCGCTACTCGAGTAATGAGCCAAAACTTGAAGTAACCAGGCAAAACTTCCAGTTACCTGCCACCATTACTCGAGGCGCTACTCGAGTAACCAGGTAAAACTTTAAGGTTGCTCTCGGCCTGCCAATGTTACTCGAGGAGCTACTCGAGTAACCATGTGAAAACTTCCAGTTCCCTTCAAGTTTTCCCCATGATACTCGAGGAGCTACTCGAGTACCTTTGTTTCCTAAAAATGGACCTCTCGGCATTTTGTACCACTGCTAATGTTACTCGAGGAGCTACTCGAGTAACCAGGTCAGAAACTTCCAGTTACCTTCAAGTTTTCCAAGATACTCGAGGAGCTACTCGAGTAACCGTGTATTTGAAAATGTGAAGCTCTCGGCACTTTGTACCACTGCCAATGTTACTCGAGGAGCTACTCGAGTAACACACTAAGGTGAGTGAAAACTTGAGGTTTGTACCCGATTAACTTGATTTCTCTTTTTCATCTTCCTCGAGTACATACTCCATTAGACAAGTTTATTTTAAGTGGATTCCTCGAGTATGTACCCCAGTATATGCAAATGTTTTCAAGATAAACTTCAAGGCATTACCAGAGTAAATCACTTTCAAAAGTCTCAGTTACTCGAGGAGCTACCCGAGTAACCTATGCAAAAATGAATGCATTACTCGAGGAGCTACTCGAGTAATAAGGTAATTGCTCTCGGCCTTGAAATCCTGCCAACATTATTGGAGTAGAGCATCGAGTAATCAAAAGCTTTTCAAAGGATTACTCGAGGTGTTACCCCAGTAATCCATAAAGTTTCAGAAGCATTACTGGAGTAGCTACCCGAGTAAATGACTGTTCACAAAGGTTTGAAATTTAGTTTACTCCATGCACTACCCGAGTAATCTTGTTTATCTTCATGGAATTTCAAATAAACAATGATTTCACGATGTTACTCGAGGAGCTACTCGAGTAAACTTCAAGGGTTACTCGAGGAGCTACTCGAGTAAACATACCCAGAAATTTAGAAATCATTCAAACCTTCACTATATTGTTTCCTATATGATTAACCTTTCATTGTATTAGCATTCTTAGTATATTTACAGAGAAACAATGAAGAAATCATATCAAGAGATGAAAGTCAAATCAAACGTTCAAATGCCAACCACCGCCAACGGATATTTTTCAAAAACTTGAAAAGTCAATGTGGCTGCGCACTCACCAACAGACGAAAGGAAACGTTCCAACGGTCATCACCAACATATCTATATATATGGGAACCTCCAAACAGAGAAGAACAACCAAGCATCCATACAAACGATTCATTAAGTTCATTGCTCTGTTTTCACGTTGAAATTGTATTCATATGCTTCAGTGATTATCATTTACTCTTTGTGAGAGATATTTCATTCAAACTCAATATTTGTTATTGAGATAATTTAAGGTTGTGGAACCTTGAGTTGGGATTGGATTACAGCCTGTAAGGGGGAGCGAGTGTCCAGGTGTAAGGAACTTGCTTGTACTGAGGTGCCAAGAACCCACTGAATCTTGGAAGTTATAGTGAAACTCTCAGAGAAGCTCTGAGGACTGGACGTAGGTCAAAGTGGTTGTGACCGAACCAGTATAACTCCCGGTGTACACTTCGGTGATATTTCTCCTTCCTTATTACTGTTTTAATTCTTTTGTCAAAGTTTTATATTTTCGAAAGAAATTTCAGTATCACCCAATTCACCCCCCCTCTTGGGTGAAACGCTTGATCTAACACCCAAGTCATACCTACTACAAAAGAAGACTCTTCATCACAAATTGCAACAATCTTATCCGCTTTGAACAAGTGTTTTGATGTGCTGGAGTCTCAAATGCAAAAGAGCACTTCCATGGCGTGCATTCTGTTCGTGCCACTCCTATAGTATGTGATCAATGCAATGATGTCCGCATGCCCAACCATTGTCCTCTGTACATGGGTACTGAATCTGTCAATTATATGGGCAAGTTTCAACCTCCTCAAGGAAACCCGTATTCACAAACTTACAATCATGCTTGGAGAGCTCACCCTAACTTCTCTTGGAACCAAGGTAACACTTTGAATCCACAACATGAGTCTACTTCAAGTACAAAGCCTGTTCCTCCACCTGGTTTTCAAATACAACAAAGGCAAATTCCTATTAAGGAAGAAGAGTCTAAAACAGACAAGATGCTAGCTCAAATATTGTCCAATATAGAATCTTCAAGAGCTGAAAATAAGGCTACTTTCTGTCTTCATGAAATGGCGATTAAGAACCTTGAAGTGCAAGTGGGGCAATTAGCATCACAAGTGAATGCTATGTCAAGAAGGACTCTCCCTAGTGACACCATTCCTAATCCAAAATGGGATAGAAAGGAGGAATGCCATGCTATTTACTTGAGAAGTGGTAAAGTGTTACCGGATGTGCCTAGCTTATGCAAACCAAGCCCTAAGAAGAAAGATCATGTGGTTGTTGACACTAACGAGGAGGAGGTTGATGAAGAGATTGTAGTTGAAGACAAAGATAATAAAAGGCAAAAGCAAATTGAAGTGAGTTTAAATGATGTGGTGGATGGTAAGAAGGTAAATCAAGAGATGAAAGATGAGAAGAAGAGGAAAATACCCACCTCTAATGTTGTGATACCTCGACTTCCATTCCCTCTGAGATTTAAGAAAAAGGAAGAGGATACTTAGTTCAAGAAGTTTGTGGATATGTTCAAGCAACTTCATATTAACATTCCTTTTGCTGAAATATTGGAGAGCATGCCCAAATATACTAAGTTCCTCAAAGATGTCTTATCTAAGAAGAGAAGATTTAGTGAGTATGAGACTGTAGCTTTGACTAAAGAATGTAGTGCGGTTATCCAGAGGAAATGGCCTCCTAAGCTCAAGGATCCAGGGAGTTTCTACATCCCTTGTAATATTGGGACTAATTTCAGTGGTAAAGCTCTTTGTGACTTAGGTGCAAGTGTGAATTTAATGCCCCTTGCTGTTTTCAACCAATTAGGGTTAGGAGAGCCAAAACCTACTACTGTTACACTTCTCTTTGCGGATAGTAGTACTTCTTAACCTAGAGGGATTATTGAAGATGTTTTAGTCAAAGTGGATAAATTCATCTTTCTGGTAGATTTCATTGTCATAGATTGTGAAGTTGGTTGGAACATTCCTCTAATCTTTGGGCGTCCATTTTTAGCAACTGCTAGAACCCTAATTGATGTTGAAAAGGGTGAGATTACTATGCGAGTTGAAGATGAGCATGTTACTTTTAAGATGAACAAGCTAATGGAGTCTCTCAATGAGGCTAAACAATGCTTCTTAGTTGATATAGTTTTGCAAGTTGAGCAAGAGGAATTCAAGAAGCCAATTCATAATGGGCTTGTTGATGCTTTGTCATTACAAAGTCAAATAGAAGGTCAATCAATGGAAGATAGCATGAGTGTCTTGAAAGCAACACCGACTAATATTGGGAGTTGGGTACTATTGGAATCATTAAATTTCACTTCCCTTGATAGGCCATCTTTGAAGTCATCTATTAAAGAGGCATGGCCTCTTGATTTAAAGAAGTTACCATCTAACTTTCAACATGACTATTTGAGAGCGAACAATCTACCATTGGGTATAGCTTCACCATTAGTCATTCAACAAGAAGAACAACTTTTGGAAATTCTACAAGTATGTAAAAGAGCTATTGAATGGGCTATTGAGGTTGTGAAGATACAAGCATGGTTGAGCAATGAAGATTGTAAGGGATTTCAAGCTAGTGGCCATGGATTAAAGCACAATTGCGGTAGAGAGGTGAACCATCAAGTTTTCACCTTACCTATAGATGATGTGACTTGAGGAGATGAAGAGTCGGGCTAAAGACTATAAATTAAGCGCTTCTTGGGAGGCAACCCAAGTTCTTAACTTAATCTTTAGTTTATTTGATTTTGGTATGCTTTTACTAGATTTATGTTTGGTCTTTTGCTTTTGCAGGTAGGAGAGGAACCCTAAATAGAGAAAGGAAGAAGCAAGCTGGGAATAAGGGAAAGGTGGAGAATTTTGGTGTGGGATAGGTATTTTTCAGGAAAGTTCCTCGATTCTCATGGTTTTACTGAGCCTATTCTTAAATGAGCCTAACCTGATTTGATGACCATTATGCACTTCTCTAACCTCTGATAAAAATGTATTCATGATTGTAGTATGAATTAGAGATGCACTGTGCATTGTCTTTACTTAATCCTGTCAAATTTCTTTTATGCATAGTGAATTCTGGATTATGGATGCATTTTTATCATGAGAAATTGTATTTAAATGTGTGGTCAATGGTTGATGATTGTGTGTGAATCACAAGGAATTTATGGTGAAATTGATTGAGTTGTGGCATTAGGTGTTTATGGTCATAGGGGGAAAGCATGGTATATCTTCTATGTATTCCTATTGCAAGTATGATATCTGGTGCAGCTGGGAGGAAAATATTGGCCGCAGCCAATTAATGAAGCAGGAGATTACCAATTCCAAACACAAACTACTTCATATTTCCACTACCAAACACTTAACAGAACAAGATAGTAGCTTACAACCAGCAATGACAGCAATGCTCACTAACAACAGCAACATTCAATTCTCAATTCCAGGTTTTCTGCATTTATTTTCAGTAAATGAACAAAGCAGATCAAGGCTAACTGAATGCATAAATTGCTGTCACAAAATTTGAGAGATGAAGAACATTTCCAGATCTGAGAACTTTGACCCACACAGCAGCAAAAATTCATAATACACTCAGATTTTTGTAAAATTCATGTGCAGCACAGAATTTCAGCAAAGTCCCAACACAAATTGGAAAACAAACTTGTAAGTATGAAAGCAGGACAACAATGGTAGCAACTCAAATTCTTAATTTCATATTTTCAAGATCAAATTCCTTGTAACTAATAAGATGCAAGTGACAGTTAAAAATATGACAGCAAGATGAAGGCACAATTGAATCCCAAAGATTCAGCAGCAAAGAAATCAAGTTTGACAGCAATTCATCTCCCAAAGGAAAGAAACCAATAACCAAATTTCCCAACTCCAAAACAGTGCAGTAACTTCACAATAATAGGTCACAATTGGGTTCCAAGATTGCAACGCCCAAAGAGTACTCCTTGTTATTCCTGAATTCAAGGTTTTCAATTCAGCCTCTTTGTCACAGCAAAATTCAGAACACAGCAGCAATTATTTAGGACAACAAATATTCCTCAGGAGACTATCAGTTTCACAATGTTTGCAGCAATTTGAAGTTTAGGAGCAAACCAATCAAATCCGTAAGGCAGTCCTTCAATAATAGGAGTCAAGATATTCCAATAACAATAAGCACATTCATAGTTCCAAAGCAACTAATTTCAGCAACCAAAGTCTCAATAGCAACGTACATGTGAAGTATTTTTATATGAATGACATTTATGATAAAAAAAAAAACAGAACAATACCAAAATATTTATTTGGCTTTTCACAAATTTTTTTTCTCTATTAAAATGAAGGAAAAACAAAAAGGATCCCAAACCTACACAAACTATACCCCGGTTAAAATGATATTAGACACACGATTACCAAGGAGCTAGGCTCCCTGGCAATGGCGCCAAATTTGAAAAGCTATATCGTGGGGCTATCAAATAAAACTAAGCTAAATGCACTATAGGGCAACTAACCTAGGTCGATCTCTACGTGGAACCTATATTTAGTTCCTAAGTAATCTAGTATAAATAACAAATTAACCAAAGAGTGTGGGATGTGAGTTTCATCTATCTAATTAAACCAAAGAAGTATTTGTTTTTGAATTTTTTTTAATGTATAAAATGAGTGTGTGGGTGTAAATGCAAGAGATGAATGTTCTAGGTGAATGAATCCACTAACCATCTTTGTCCAATTTAATTCTAAGTTCCTCTCTTAACTAAGCACAAGGACTAGCAAGAACCCTTGCTAATCAATACTCCTAATTTCTCATTTTTATCTAGACTTATACTCAATTATCAATTAGGAGTATCTTAAACACTTAGCTCATGTTAGATTCATAAGAGATCCTCTCTTCCACCAATTAATTCCTAGAAACCTAGCAAACAATTGATTTCAAGAGAATAGAGGAAAGCAATTGAATAACAAAAGAGTGCCATAGTCCAATTACAATCCATGAGTACAAATCTAGCACAAGTTTCATCATCCAGATTACCTCAACCGATTAAATCCTCAGCAATATACACAAATAATAAACTCTAGCAACCTAGAATCATAATCTGCATATACATAAGAGTGGAAGATGAAATTAAGATACAAAGAACTCCCCTAGTTGCTCAAGGACTCAGGTTAGCTTCACCATCACCATCGGACGAAAGATTCTAGCCTCTCATGATAGATAATCGAACCAAGATGCAGCTGGAATCTTCATTGGCCATGGATGAATGTGCGACAGAGCTGGAGAAAGAGATATGGTGGTTTGATGGAGGCAATCGACGGAAAAGTGAGGAAGAATTGAGAATCAGTTATGAAGGGAAAATAGAACAAGTGCCAGAGGAAGCAAAAAATGCCCTCCATAAATGTGAGTGCGTCCTTCGTTTTGTGCTGTGCGATTTCATTTCTGGTGAATATAGACATAAGGCCTTGTTTGGAGATGAGCAAAAATTGGAGGGATCTTAAGGCCAAGAAACTCAAGCCACCAAACAATGCCTAATTCTTTTATCAAGCATATTAAAATTAGAAAACTAGGAGATAAAATCTGCACATGTGCTCTCCTTTAATTCCATCTTTATCCTCCATTAAGCTCTAATGTACCATGTCATCACCTACATTTATGAGATACACAAAGGTAATATCATATGTTCACAATTTAATTAATAATGGGAATAACAAATATTATTTAAAATATATCAATTTAGCCAATTTAATTCTCAAATCACATTTGCACTCAAATCTCACATTAATACCTAATTATGCCCAAAATAGTTAATCAAATTCCACAAAACTCTAAGATTAATCACTAAAAGATATGTAAATATTTAACTCTATCACCAATAGGACTCAAAAAGATTTAGGCTGTAGCTAAGAAATTCTTAGCTGCAGCCAAAGAAAAGGCTTTAAAAAAATTGGGGGTTTAGCTTGGCTGTAGCCCACGTCAAGGCCGAGAGTTTTGGGCCACAGCCAAGAAATTTTTGGCTGCGGCCCAAACCCGATTATTATAAAAATTTTTTTTTAAAATTTTGGATCTTTGTTTCTTTCTGTTTCCCTCTTAGAGAGTGTTTGGGTTCAATTATTTTAATTGATTCTGGACCCAAACCATGGTTTCACCTAAAAGTATCCAAACACTCATAAATATAGGATAATCCCGTTTCAGGGCGAAACCAAGGTTTTGGATTGCAAAACCTTGGTTTCACCACAATCCAATTTTTTCTGCTTTAACACCTGATTTTTTGACCGTTGAGCATTATTATTATTATTTCTCTCTCTCTCTCTCTTCTCTTTCACTTTTCTGATTTCTCTTCCGTCGCTGCTGGCCTCCATTTCTCTGGTCCGAGCTTCGATTTCTCGTCATCTCCTACCGTCGCTCCTCCCCTCGTCGCAAGTTCCCTCTCACCGTGGCTCCTTCCCTTGTTCTTCTTCCGTCTTCCTTCTATTCCCAGATCCCGTCGAGCTTCGTCCTTCTCCCTCTCTTCCAGATCCCGTCGAAGATCACCATATTCGGCGTTCTCGGTCACTGATTTGGCCTTCTTCAAGTCCGGCGGTGGCTGGTGGTAGACGGTGGCAGTGTTTGGGGTGGGTACGGTCCCCCTTTTCTCCCCATTTTCCTGCTAAATCTCTGGTCCGATCTGAGGCGTTGGTGGCTGTCGGACCTTTGTCGGCGGTCGGTGCAGGAAGAACGGATTGCGGTCGGTGCCGGTGACACTCATAAGTGTTCAAAATCTCTGAAGTCCCTGTGTCCGGTGAGTGTTTCGATTCAGCTTGTTCTGGTATTTTTTTTCCCCGTTTTGCTTGTTCTGTCGAGGGAGACAATCTGGTGAAATTGATAGATTTCAGTTTGGTTAGACATTGATATTGGTTTGATTAATGACGTTGAGATTGATAGATTTCAGTTTGTTTCCAATTCTGCTGTGTTTCCAATCAACCAAACATTAATGCCATGTGAGAGGAGTGTTTGAATCTGGACCCAAATTTTTGATTTCAATCTGCTGTGTTTCCTGTTTACACGAGAATCTCACATGGTTGAGGGAATCTAGCTTCATGCTGATTCTCTCATATCTTCTCCGATCTCATGCAGATCTGTATTTTCATTTTCCTGATCATATCTCTAATTGAGTTTATGTTGATTTATGATTCTCTCTGATTATATCTGGATATGTATGTTGATATGTTCTAGCTTAGTTTGTTGATCGGGTTTTTGTCTGATGTTATGTCTTTCCACAATTCTACTTGCTTGGGGTAATTTTGGGGATTATATATATATGTATTCAATTTATTAATTCATCTCATTTTCCATAACACATCAAACGTGGGCAATCTCTTCTTTCCGTCCTTTTTATTGCTCTTCCATTTTCTTCCCCATAAAAAACATTCTCCCTATGGGCTCTAATTTGACTTCTCTATAGAAGCCTCCTAGTCCCAAAAAAAAAACTTAGTTTTCATCAGTTATTGATCATCGTCAAGCATAGATTTGTGTTTGGTTAAAATGCAATGACTGGAAATCCTTGTAATATAATTCTGTTTGGTTATAATGCAATGTCAGTTTTCATCAGTTTAGAATTCTGTTTGGTTAGAACGCAATGATTGGACTGTGAATGCTCGTGAAATCTAGATTTCTGTTTGTTTAAGGTGAAACCATAATGAGTAAGGGTAAGGAAAAAGCATCATGGGATGTGAAGAGCACAAAAGTCTTTATTGACCTATGCATAGACCAAGTTGTGAAGGGAACACGTAAAAGCACTAGCTTTAACAAATTTGGGTGGAAAGAGATCTCAGAATCCTTCACCGCAAAGACGGGCAGAATATATGATAAGGGTCAATTTAAAAACAAATATGATGCTCTTAGAAAGGATTGGCAGCTATGGGATAGGTTGTTACACGAGACGGGTGTAGGATGGGATAGTGAGAAGAACACTGTTGTTGCCGACGACGATTGGTGGGACAAGAAAATTTCGGTTAGTAATTCATTTCAGTGAGCGAACATATTTATTTCCTTGACATCGTGCTTGTACGAACTTGTGTAACAAACTTTCATGATGAATGTACAGGAAGTTTCAGGATATGATAAATTCAGGACAAAAGGACTTCAGTTTCAAGAAGAATTGACCTAATTGTTTGCAAGTGTCGCGGCCACGGGACCACACACTTGGGCTCCTACATCCATGTCTCTTCCTGTCCCTCCGTGTACTGAGGCAATCCCAGAAGATGCAATCCCAGAATTTCAGATGCAAGAGGGATCAGGAGACAGCGATGAGGTGTTAGGGACACCTACTGGGTTGAGCGGGGAGATGCATTCATTCAATGTCAACGAAAGCAGTAGAGGTAGTGCTACCAACAATGACAAAGGGAAGGGAATCAGTGGTGGGGATAGAACAAGCAGCGGTGGCAGAGGAGGTAGCTCGTTGGGGGTCAGGAAGAAGGGTGCGGGGATGAAAAAGAAGGGGCCGGCCTCAGCTAAAATAGCCGATGCCCTATACAGGATTGCTGATGCAAATGACGTTGATGCTGAAGCTGCACG
Organism: Inga oerstediana; assembly: GCA_963210345.1. Classification (NCBI taxonomy): domain Eukaryota; kingdom Viridiplantae; phylum Streptophyta; class Magnoliopsida; order Fabales; family Fabaceae; genus Inga; species Inga oerstediana. Next base: position 9,347,629 of record OY723404.1, on the reverse strand, counting down.
AGTAGAAAGGATTGCAGCAGAGGCCCGGGCTGAGAGGATGGCTGAAGAGGCACGTGCAGAAAGAATGGCGGCAGAGGCCCGGGCTGAGAGGATGGCTGCAGAGGCACGTGCAGAAAGAATGGCAGCGGAGGCACGTGCTTACGAGATCTCAATTCCGGGCGTAATGAACCACCTTAGATACGTTCCTGAAGTTGTCAACAATGATGACTTTTATGCACGCTGTGTACACCTCCTTATGAGTAATCCATCTGCAAGGGAGGTGTATGCAACAATGAAGGATATGCCACACCAACTTCTCGTTTTCCTTAAGCATGAATGTTATGGAAGTGTGTGAAATGTATTGTTATATTTACCTTTTCAGTTGGAACTATGTTTAATGATGACATTGCTCAATTGTCTCTTAACTTTGTTAATTTACAAAATATTGGTTATGTCACTTGTCTGTTATCAGTGTTGTTTTATAGTTGAATGTTATCTGTGTGCATATTATCATTATATAATTGTTGTCATTACCGTTTATAACATTTAATATATATGTCAACAGTTGGGTTAGATATGGACAACACATTGAAAATTATGGCAAACCATAGGGAACGGCGCAAACAAAGAGTACGAAAAGTGGCCGCATATGTTGGTACATATGCTCAACTATATTTATGTAAAGAACCGCGGCACACAAGTGACTTCACAGGTGCTAAATGGGTGCGTGAAGTCTTAAGCGGTAATTCGAACCGTTGTTACGACATGTTTAGAATGCAACTTCATGTATTTCACGAGCTTTGCTTTGAACTGCAACGACTTGGCTTGACGGAGACTCGAAATGTGGGTGTTCATGAAATGGTTGCAATATTTTTGAACACAGTTGGGTTTGCGGCATCGAGTAGGCTGCAACAGGAAAGGTTTCAGCGCTCAGGAGAGACAATTCATAGGGCTCTGCATCTTGTCTTAGATGCATGTTGTCGTCTTGCAATGACTAACATAAAACCACAGGATCGTAACTTTGAGAACATTCACTCAAAGATACGACTCAGCAATAGATACTGGCCTTTCTTTAAAAATGCTATTGGAGCAATTGATGGCACCCACATTCCATGCAAGGTCAGAGCAAAGGAAAGAACAAAATATATTGGTAGAAAAGGATATACATCGCAAAATGTAATGGCGGTTTGTGATTGGGACATGTGTTTTATCTTCGTGTTGGCTGGATGGGAAGGAACAGCCCATGATGCGCGTGTATTTGATCATGCTCTGACAACGCCGTCGATGAATTTTCCACATCCCCCCAAAGGTATGCTTATAACTCCAACACTTTAATTATTATTAATTATATATATATATAGTTATTGACTTTAACCTATTTATTTTGTAAAGATAAATATTATTTGGTGGATTCTGGCTATCCCACCCCGACTGGATACCTTGGTCCATACAGATCCGAGCGTTATCATCTCCCGGACTTTCAGAGGTCATCTACGTTTCAAAACCACAATGAGACCTTCAATTACTTACATTCCAGTCTTAGGTGCACAATAGAAAGAACGTTTGGCGTTTGGAAGAATAAGTTTGAAATATTACAGAATATGCGTAGCTATAGCTTCCCCACACAGGTTAAAATTGTGTGTGCTACAATGGCTATACACAACTTCATTAGAAGAACGTCTATTTCTGATCCTGACTTCCGACGCCATGATCGAGAGGGTATTTTGTGTGATGTCGATGCAGATGACGATATAGAACCTTCAACACTACATTCATCAATTGCATCTTCATCTGACATGGCTTCTCTTCGTGATTCTATAAGAGATCAAATCGTTTATTATATGCACGAAGCTTAGTCATGTATAGTTTCCTTCTCATTACGTACACTTTTATTGACAATCTGTTAAATTCAATTGTATTTACATTTTGACGTATTCTATTTTTGCCAATCAGTGAAATGTATGCGTATCTCTACTCTGAACTTGTACTTTGATATTTTGTAGTATATTATTTTATATCCTAACTACTTATAATTAATTTTTTGTTACACAAGTTATTACTATACATGTACACACATATGTATATATATTTGACTAATTTTAAACCACATATGTTCACACACATATGTTATTACTATATTAAACCACATTATAGACTAATAATATAATTTATAAAATAATTTTATATATTTTTTGATATTGTATATTTGACTAATTTTATTATTATAATTTTTTTAAAATTTATTTCGAATTTTTTTGAATTTATTAAACATTTAATGTTTAATAATGCATATAATATAAATTTATCCCTTACATGTAATTATTCAAAAAACTAATGTCCTTTTTAGTAATTTGACAATGAAAAAAGCTATTCTGACTATAACATCCAAACACTCTTACGTTATCAAAATCACTTTTTTCTCATAATCTATTCTGCTCATAATCTATTCTCTAAAAACTATTCTTCACTTTTCCCCCAGAAGCTATTAAAAAAAGCTTTGCCAAACACATACTTACTCTGCTATCTCTGTCTTTTTTACCTATCCCAGACCTGCTGTTGCCTCCATTTTCCCTTATGAACCGTAAATCCCTTCCTCTCTCAACCATTCACCATTCCTTCCATCTCGCAACCGTCGCTCACCCACCGTGCACCGTCGCTCACCCATCGTCCCCGTTCTTCACCGTCACATCCTAGCACACCACCACTCCTTTTAGATTCCTTGCGGCACCGACTCCCTAACACACCCACGCACAGCTCCGGAAGCCCTCATTCCGTCACCGCCAATGCTACCTCGCCTCCTGCACCGTCGCCCTGCTTTCACTGAACCCCCACCAAGCTTCGCTTTCATTTCGTTTCTTTCACTGGTGCTGATGACAATATTTTTTTCTGCACCAGCTCTCTATTGCTCTCCTAACCGTCCTTGTGCTCGATTCTCTTCTTTTTTTGATGGTCCCAGCTCAGAAGCAAGGTTCAAGTCAGGGTCTCGACCATTATTCTTCTCTAAGGTAATTTCCATATCCTTCATTCATGCTCTGTAGAGTTTTGGTTAGATTTAGATCAAGTTTGAGCTTAGTGAGTGATGAAATAAATTAGGCTTGAACTGAAAAGGGTTTGATTCAAGGAATAGACTAATGGTGATACTGTTGATAGCTTATGACACGCAAGATGGGAGTTTGGTTTCATTTCACTTGTGATTTGAGCTCGCTGAACATTGTATGCTCTGTTTGACATGAGTAATTGGTTCTTGTGCGTTCATAGAAAAAGAAAATACAAAAATCTGTTTTGGAATCAGTCTAATAGATTCAGAAATATTCCATGGGTCCTCTATTAAATAGATATGAATTGGACACTAGTGCTTTGCTTGTCATGAGTCTTGGGCGCTAGATTGAATTGATATGTGATGATTTGAGGATTCATCAATGGTCTTGCAGATACTTAGTGGAGTAAGAATTTTTGCTTTAATGGATTATTGGGATTGTTGTGACTTAGGCTTGAACTTAAAATGTGGTTTGAGGATTAGTGCTAGCATTTTTTGATCCTGGCTTAATTGTTAAATAGTTTCTGAACAAAATGGGTTTCTAGCTTAATTTTCATTTTCAAGCTGCAATAAACGGAGTTTCAAAGTGTTTAAGTCATCACAAATTCCATAGAATTTCATAACATACTTTTGAATGCATGAATTAGAAACATTTGGCCCAATTTGGCCTCTGTTATGAGCTCTTGTTTAAGTACTATGTTCTGTTCTCTAACTGTGATAAACAATTTCGTTGTAGAAAAATCACATTTTTATTCACTGAGTTAAAAAAAAGGCACTTAAGAATCATTTAGAGATTCTTTTGCTTTCTACACTTTCTGATGCTTACAAGTGTTGAAATCAATATAAGCTGTGGATCATGTGATTTGGACAAGATAGAAGCTTTTGGTCATTGAAATAAACTTCTGGTTATTTCAGCTTTGATCTGGATTTCTAATAATGCTTTGCTATGCAAAAAAAAAAAATTATATATATATATATATATATATTTTAATACAGTGACCTTTTGCTTTTCTCTTGCTTTTGAAGTGATCTCTTATTGAACTCATAAGGTTTGTTTGGTTTTCTACAATGAAATGGTTTTGATCAGCTGAGTCTTTACTGTTGTACATTTTCATTTTGAGATGACCAAGGGATTGTGAAGGCAGTGAGGATAGGTTTAGGATGGAATTCTGTTGGTAGTGTGGTACTACATAGATGTCAAGTTTGGGGGGAGACTCTTGCCTTAGTTTAGGACTTTGTTTTATTAGGATTTTGTTCTAGTTTCCTTATTGGGGTTGCATGCTTGCTTTTCCATGTGAATAATTGCTTTCTGGTTGTGGTGGGTTGTTTCTCTACTTCTCACCTTCTGTACATATATACTCTAACAAGCCCTCAGTTCTCCCTTGTGACAGTGAGGACACTGTCCATATTAAGTTTGGGGGTAATTTTTGATGATTTGTGTGCTTATTTGACAAGGATTTCAAGTGTGTAAATTTTGACTATTTCTCGTCCTTTGGTTTAAAAGCTGAGTTAGATTGATTAATTATCTATGATAGTAAGTGCATGTTCCAATGATAGAATGGATGCTTGGATTTTATGTTTTATAAGACATGATGGTTAATATGCTTGAATGCTTGATTTATATCTTAAAAGCATTATTTCCTGACAATTTTTAGAATGAACATTTTGCATTGGAGTTGGGAATGATTTAATTGTTTTGATAGGAGATTTTGGGAGCAATTTGGTGTGTATATTTTTTTTTTTATTAAAGGACTTTAGAACCTACATTGGAATCTCTTGAAATGAGTAATTGAAGTCACACATTTTTGAAAAGTGATTTAGGCATTCTTTTAACTGCGTTTGTACCTTTCAAGCCTACCAATGACAATCTATCCATTTGCACCCCATTTGAGCCGTATACAGAAAAATCATGTCAATTATCTCTTATAAAATCCTTCTCAATCTTTTATATTCGATAATACGTTCTGTTTAATGTGCATTGATGGATGCATTGTAGAGATAAAGCATGTTATTTAGGAATTTTTAAGCTAAGTAAGCACTATTGGAGTTGGTTGTATTTTGGAAGTTCTTGTTGAAGGGATTTGTGACAAATTAGGTTATATACTTTTGTTTCAAACGGTTAATTGCAAAATAATCTTTTGACTTCTTCAAAGCTTTTGATTTGTTTCATACGATCTGAAGAAATGATTAGGGCACTCATAAAATGCGATTGAGCCTTTCAAGCTTACCTAATTGATTTGATTCCCCTTTTGAACCCTTATTTTGAGCCTGATTGAAAAACCAATTAGAAAATTCTTTTTGAAAATCTAACATCTACCTACATGAGCCAATGTGAAAAACCATGATTCCCTTGCTTTGAGATAAATGATAAGGATTAGGGTGTGAAATGTGGTGATGTGTAGATTTTTATATGATTGGAAAAAGGAGTGTAGAAAGAAAAAGGGTTGGCAATGTTTAGACATCAAGCAAAAAAAAAAAAAGGTAAAAGTACAATAAGGCTTGATATGAAAAAGATCAATTTGATTTAAGTTTGGGGGTTATGTTCAAAGAGAAAAGGAAGAAACCCCTTGAGTGGTTATTATATATCTTGAGGTATTTGTTAAGTATCCTTTACCTTTTCTTTTAAATACTTTAACCCCTGGCCTCGTTACAAGCCGAAAAGTCCCTTTGATTTTTAAGTCAATTGGAGTAAATTAGAAGAAGAGGGGAAGAAATTAGAAGAAGAGGGGAAGAAATTAGATAATGATGTAATTGATCGTTTGAATATGGGTATTTGACTTGAAGTATGACTTATAACTTTGACAAGTGCAAAAGGAATACATGTTGACTCCGTTCACACACTCACACTTAGAATTTCTTGAAAAGCATATTTTAAATCTATAAAATGTTCATCTTTGCATATTCTCTGAGTTTCCTGTTTTATATAGCTCTTTGAGCAGTTCATGAGGTCAAGTAAAGGTAAGTACTTTGTCTTTTGAGAGAGAAATCTGGTGTAAAACAAAGAGAGGAATTGTGAATTGTTAGTATTCTCTTGAAACATAAATCCTCTTTGTGTCCCCATTCTTTCAATGAGTATACCTAGTGGCCAAATCATATGCTTATAAAGTTCTATTGATTTTGAAATAGTATGGAATTGTTTATTAGTGGAAAGAGAGGAGAATGTAGGTATATGAAAACTTGAGACTGGGGTTGATTTATACATGCTGAATTGCTACATTTGATCTCGATAATTGCAGGAAAACTTGTTCTTTAACTCTTCTCACACACACATTTTGAAAATTATTAGGAAGGATACTTTAAGTTATGAACCTTGCATTCCTTTATATTTCATTGTGTTCCTATTGAATATAACATCTTGAGCAACCAATGAGGAAATCATCATGCTTGTGTACTGAGTTAATGGTTAATTAATCTAGCTCTTTCATTGTTTAACTGGTTTTACTCAAGGACGAGTAAAAGTTTAAGTTTGGGGGTGTGTTAGCATTGCGAAATTCATATTAAAAAGGCACATTTACACTTGATTTATCACACTTTTTGATTGATTAATGGGTATATGGGGATTGAAGTGTGAAGGAAATGTGCCTAATGAGTGTTTGGTTAAAAAGGGTATAACTCTTTGATTAAATGTGAATATTTTGTTGTCATACATCACCCTTTGCTTTCTATAGACTTTCTTGTGTTGATAGGATCACAATTGAGGCACACAAAGAGTCATTGGAAGCACAAATCATGGATTAATAATTTGGGAAGAAGAGTAGAATATCATTGCATCATGGAAAGAGTTAGAAGAGTTGAAGAGAAATGCTTGGCTGCAGCCAAGAAAATAGCTGGCTGCAGCCAGAAGACCTCCAGAAAGTTCTGGGCTGCAGCCAGAAGACAGATAAAGGAGACAGATGATTTTAGGCTGCAGCCAAGAATTTGTGGCTGCAGCTAGAACGCGAAAATAGTAGCTGTGTTTTGTTTCTAGGTCATTTAAAAGGCAAAATGCAGAAATGGAAAAGGGGGCACTGGACATTCTGAGGTTTTGTGAGGCGGCTAAGGGGCATTTGCAAGCAAAGGAATGGAGTTTTCTCAAGGATATCAAGTGGGATTGAAGATTGAAAGATATTCTAACTCAATTTCTCTTGGTTTTTCTGTACTCATTCCCTTTCTCCTTTATATTTCTGATATGGCTATCATGAATGTATATATATGTGATTCGTTTTTGAACATGGGTAGCTAAGATTCTCATTCTAGGATTGTTTTTGAATCTTTGTATGGATTAAACTTGATTCCTTATCTCTCTAAGTATCTAATGGCATATATATGTTGATTTTACCCTGTTTTTGCTGCTATTCGTGACTAGTCATCACTGTGGATAATTTGTTCAACTAAATTAAGCTTGAGATAGTTAATTTAATTGTAGAATTTTGGTAGAATTATGCTAGATTTGAAGTTTAAGAACTAAACAGATGGTTTGTTAGTAGCATAGAGATATAATTATTAACCTAACATTGTCAAATTAAGGTGGTTACTTGATGATTATTTTTCCTTAACTGTAGCAAGAGATTGTGCATGTTAATGGATGATTTAAATTTGGTTATGACTTGAGAGAGTTTAATCAATTGCTAGTGAACTTTAGACTGACATATATATATATATATATATATCTCATGAAAGTACTCTTAGAGAGGAAAATAATTAAATTTATGAAATACAAAGGGGATGAACAATCCTAGGCTTATTATAATTGATTAAAGTCACAAGAATCAGATTTTTGTTAAGTAATTCTTAGTTTTTACAAAAATATCTTTTGAAACTTTTTTTCCATACAACATGTTTTGGCTCAACTTAATTGAATTCACCAAGTTTATTGCTTGACTAATTTGTTACTCAAATCCTCAAGGGAAGGATCTTACTTATCACTTTATTACTTGACGCGATCTGTGCATTTGTGGTAACGAACAGTGGTATACCTATGTGGCATCCAACTCATCCTTTTTTTACCCATGTCAGTAGTTAGATCTATTAGTATGAATTTTTTTAAGGGTTAAAGGGTAAAAATACCCATATACTTTTTTCGGATATGCACCTAGCACCATATACTTTACTTAAGTGTAAAAATGCCCATGAATTTTTAAAAAATAAGGCAAAAATGCCAATTCTATTAACTGAGTTAAACTGTTACTTTTCATTTAGTGGGTCCTACACATTATTTTTAAAAGATTATTTTAAACACTCCTCACACCCTCTCTCTCACTCCTACACCCTTGCCCTCCTCTCTCTAACTCCATCTAGTTATACGAGGGCATGAGGCACAGCTCTCACAACCCACAGCACCAAGCCACCAAGAAGAGATATTTTTCCTGCCAAATTTGATATCTCATTCTTATCCCATTTTGGCATCTGGTCTCACACCATGACCGGACCCAAATATTACTTCCCGAATCTAAATCAAAAGTTGATTATTTGAAGTGGGAAGGTGTAAGTATGATATAAACATGAGAACTTTGATGGGTGGTTGCCCAGTAGAATAGTAGATGACATAAAAGGAACGATAAAGAGTGAAGAGGAGCATTATGGCTAATCCATATGTGATATTTGATGCAACTCTCAGACGTGAGCCCAAGCAGTGGCAGCTACGGGCCACCGGGACAAAACAGGAACGCCAAGCATATTTCCCCCGCCCAATCCTCAGTGCTGCAGTTCCTAACTTCTCTTGCTCCCTCAAAATTTTTAAAGGACTTGAATTGAAAGCAATTCACTGATATAATTTATTGTTTAATAATTAATCATTAGGACGAAACAAAACAAAACAGCCCTCCCCTATGTGGCCAGATTTTGCTGCTGATGATTGGGGAGAAGCCATATCTGAAATAAGAAGAAAGAGACCACATGTGGGGGGAGGGGGAGGGGGAGGGGGAGAGAGAGTGGGGACTCTGGTGATGGAGCCAGGATGAGAGAGAAGGAGGAGCACCAGGTGTTTGGCGTCCGCATTTCCGGCTCATCAGAGTGATGAGAAAAAAAAATCCTCATCACTAAAAGAACACAGTTTTATTTAAAAGAGAAATTTGAACCGTTATATAGAAATAATCAGCATTGTTTGTGACGTATCTAGTATCTGAATTTTTTTTTTAAATAATATACAGTATCTAGAGCCACTGGAATATTCCTAGGGTTTGCCACATCAGCTGGCCATGCCAAGTCAGCATCAGAGATGATAGTAGTGACTGATGACTGGAGCTGATCGATAAGTTGTTGAAACGCAAGTCTCATCTTGGCAGCGAGGGCTTCGGTGAAAGAAGGAATATCATCGAGCTGCTAAACATCCAAGGGGATGACGTTGGGTGACGACGAAGGTAATGATAACCTCAATGGGTCGTCTTGATGCGAGAAGTTTAAATAAGTCAAGCCAGGTTCAGAGCTTCTTCTCAAGTCTTTAATGGCTGTTGCAGGTCCGAATCTTCTCAGATTTAATCTGTGTTGAGGTTTTTGTGCGCATTGGTTAGATTTCAACGTAATTTGCATAACAGAATTTAAAATAGTTTTCCTGCTAAGATTTTAGTCCAGCACGAAGATACTTTTTTTGAACTCTAAATCCTTTAAGCCTCATTGTTCTCGTTGCTGCATAGGTCTGAATTCATTTCTCGTTTTTGGTTCATGGTAATGAGAATGATCTTGAATCATGAGATATTTTACTTGTTAGAGTAATTAAGGAAGTAATTGATGAATGAATATGCAATTTCATCTCTTAATCGACCTTTGAGTCTTCCCCTTATGTAGCTAATCGAAAGAAGAGAAGGGGTGATCTTTCATTGTGGCAATGCTCTCCGCCGGAGTGATCGATATAGTGACCAAGATGAGAAGGCTCACATGACGGAGAGAAGAGGAAGGACTATGGCTGAGGTGTGGCTTTTAGACAGTCAAAGGGAAAAACAAATGACAGGTGTACATCACATGGGACCCACTAAAGGTCTGTTTCCTTGAAGTTAACACCTTGAGTAAAATTGCCAATATTTAAGTGTATTTTAACATCAATAAAAATTTAATGGCATCAATTGTCCATGATATAAAATATTATTGTTAAAATTACATATTTTTCCCCAAAAAGACCTCAACTCCTCTTCTACAATGTCGCTTGTCCTTGATATAAAACTCAGTTGAATTATTTGGGGAGATTAAAATAGCTAAATAAATTTTTTAATTATATATTAGTTTATAAGTCATGTAAATTAGTTTGGAGAAAAATACTAATTCTGGATGTTGATTAACTTTGGAGACTAAGAAAACTAAATAAATTACTTTAATATATTTATATTTATTATTTTTTTAAAGTTAATTTGTTTGACTTACAAACTAATATATAATTAAGTAATTTAATTTAGCTCTTTGAATCTCCCCAAATAACTCAACTTAGTCTTATATCAAGGACTAGAGATCAACATTGCAGGAGAGGATCTGAATTTTTTAAGAAAAAATCCTACTAAAAAAATCTCACAACTGACATGAACACAAAAAATGGATGAGACGGATGCCATCTTTGCATATTTGGTTAATAAACATTGATAGTTAGGGTTAGTTGATGGAGGGGCAAAATTGCCCCATTTTTTAAATTTCTAGGGCACATTTGCCCCCCAAAAACTTTCAGGTGCTGAATGCCTATACGCAAAAATTCCGAGGCATTTAAATCATTTAACACTTATTTAAACAAGCAGAAACAGAACACTTAAAAGTAATAAAACTCTCTAATCTCCTTCTACTTTAGCCAACGACAGCCTCTACATAAGTACAAAATCGCCCGAATACCATTAATTATTTAGAAAAGTGATATCAAAATTTCTTCCCAGATTATTTTTCATTCCCTAAATATTTCAAAGAAAACACAGCCATGCAACCTGCCCTGTGACCTCTGTTTTGCTACAGAAATCAGTAAAATGAACTAATTTAGCATCACATTCAAAAATGGTGGAGACCAGTGCACTTCAAATATTTCAATGGTGGTGTTTGTGTTGGTGGGCTAGTAAGTACACCTGTTCCTATCTGTATTTATTTTGCATTATTGTGAATTTAGAATTGTAAAATATCATCCTCCCAAACATTTTTTATTTTATCAGGGCTTCCCTTTAAATTTCTATTCTTTTTCATCTTTTTTCCCCTTTTAAATCTGCAACCTGAAAGAAGCTTGTTCAAATGAAATGGTCCTAAAATATCTGTAGCATGCTGATGATATTCAGATCAGATACTGGAATTTAATAACTACTATAATCAAAGAAAGACACTTATGTCACTTACTTTTTGGATGAGTTATGTTAACTATTTTCTTAACCTGCAAGACTTTGCCAAGTTATTTAAATCTCTTAATTAATTACTCTTTCATATCCTGTGTAACTTCTAAATTAGGTGGATCCATTTCATACAAAGATTAAATTGTGCAAACCACAAACCGGTGGCTGATGACTGATTTCTAGTTAAATTGCCAGTTTAACCACAATTAGCTTATTATCAAAGCTGGTAATATTAATAAACTTACATGAGTTAACAGTATTAAATAAGTAAAACTAAAAAATTTGATTAGGAAAAAAACACACATATACAGTTTGCATATGCTTTGACTGGTTCTGTGTCTGGATTACAGAATTGTGGTGTAAATATCCTGAATAATGGTTGAGAGAAGAATGTAATTATGAACTTGCTTTGTCTGTCTCACATTTGAGTTAAACACATGTTTTGTAGACTCTAATATAATTATATCCTTATGGATCTCTCTTTTTTCATTTTTTTTTTCTTTTTCTATTTTAATGTTCAAGGTCGCATTTGCAAATTATTATTCTTTTCCCCATTTCTTCGTGGTACATCATGGAGGTGCAGGAGTTACGGGTGCTGGGCCAAAGGCTGCAGTAAATGATTTTTTAATATGTTTCCAGTATTTAATTTCCATACCTTCAAATTGAACCCTATTTTTGCTATCCCATCACTATTGGTTTTATGAAAAGTATCCTACAAGGTGGACCTGGAAACAATATTTTATCAGAGCCTTCCTGTTCAAGTGTTTTCGTTGGATTTGAAAGAGCAGATTTCAGTATAAACTCAGAATCATTATACTTCATCCGAACACTTATAATCAAATTCAAAATCAATGGGTAATCCTTATGTCATGCTATTGCTCTGTAGCAACATACATCTATTCAGTACAAAATCCAAGTTCATTTAATGAGTCATATTCTATCGTCCTAAATTGGAATAGAGAGAGCTAATTATTTTAAGCTAATGAACAGTAAAAATAAGGAAAAACTAAACATGTTCTCTCATTCAAACTAATCTCCAACACCACAATCCAAAACCGAAAAAATTAAAATAGTTGCTTAGAGAAGGACACAGCAATTCCAATTCCATCAATACCAAACATACAGAACAAATGCATTGTATGCAAATGACAGATTACTTATAATGTGCATTAGACAAATTTACAAACCAACATACAAAAGTAAATATACAGTGCAGAGAATGAAAGTCAAATTAGGTAGCTCTAAGAGAGTGCACACAAACTTCAGGACTCAATGAAGTCGTCTAGATTACGAGCCTTGTCAAGCAACAACACTAAAGATTCCTTCACAGAAGCCAACTCCTTCTTAATGGACTCAATCTGAGATTCAAGACTGGAAGCTTGACCTTTAGTCTCCTCAACCTTTCTCTTGATGTCTTCTGCATCACCACATTCCTCAATGCATTTATGCACGTAACTCAGCCATGAAACATCAAAACCAGCCGCTTCTAAGACAGTGCAACACTCTCTAATGTAGCTTCGATCATCCTTTGTCAAGTGGCCTTTTTGAGTTGTCCTCAAAATGCAAGTTACCTCAGCAAATAAGGAAAAGGTGGAGGAAGCAAACACTCTCCGTCGCTTTGTGTTGAGCCAGTCAAGCACTTGAGGATGCCGATTCACCCCAGCTTCCAAATATGGCATGTTCTGTTCTAGAATGTCAATCATTCCCTTGTAGCTTCTATAAATGTTCAATTTTTGTGTTGGTGAAATCACAGGTTTTGGAACTTGTGAAGGTGGTGAATCAATAGCTGAATCAACAAACAAAAATAAAAGAAATAAAGTGAGTCAAGTTTTGAGAAGTGAAAAATAAAAAAGTCCTGCAAAATGCATTCCTTTCCCAATAAATTTATGTCAAATTGATTGGAGCTTGCAAAATGAAATCGGTACCTGCTTCAGGAATCATGGTTGAGTTTGATACATCTTGAGCAGCTGAAATTGAAGCCATTTTTATGGTATTGCATATCTCTTTAGTCCCCATATATGAATCAGGTGATTCTTCTGGCAGATTTTTGTTAACACCATGCTAGACTTATTAGCTAATCCAAAGAATGCTACCCAAAACAAACAAAAATACAAAACAGGACAAGAACCTGTGTTTTGCATCGTGGCAAGTTTCTCTGCATCTTGGTCAGTTTGAATCAAGGCTTTGTCCGTTGTGTCATGAATATCTTGAGTTCCAACAGTAAAAAACAATAAAAAATCACGAGACAAGATATTTTTTCGAAGAAAATAAATTACTCCCTTCTAAAGAAAAATAAATCCATTACTTTTTTTCTTGTCTCTGGTTACAAAAGTTTTAGGGTGATTGAACGAATCCTCGTTGGGACATGTTTTTGACTCATGTGATTCTTTTGCAAATTTCAGTAAACATGATAGAAAGTCAAAATCATTAATTAATTAAAGAAGAGTATTAGATCAAGGATCAATCAAAACAATATTAGAACCTATGTCCTGTCCTGCAGTAGGTCTCTGTGCGTGTTGGGAAGTTTGAATTAAGGGCTTCTCCATAGTTTCATTCACCTCTGAAGTAAAAAAGCCGAACAAATAAGTTTATAAAATATACTAACAAAAAAGATTATGGCACAAGATATTGTAACGAAAACGACAAAAATGCTTCCATAAGTTTAAAGACAAGAAGTCAATTGAGGCCTTCTTCGCTAGTATATTTGAGTTGGCATAATAGGTTATGGTAGTTAATTAAGCAAAAGAATACTGCAACAAAGTCATTTAACACAAAAAAAAAAAAAAAAAAAAAAAAGTCATTTAAGGTTATTTATAAAATAGTTAAGATAACAAAATAAGATCAATACATACTTTCCAGATTGTGGTAGGACTCAATATGTTTTTGAGGAGGCTGAACCAAGGACATCTGATCAATAGTCTCCTGTCTCTCTTGAGTCCCTATTGCTAAATTAGTAAAAGGAAATTAAAATCAGAAAATAGAATCACTCAGGCTTTACATAAAAATAAAGAAAATTTATTTTCTTAGCTTCTAAAAAACTAAAATGCCTTACTTGCTCTGTTTCCAGCAATTACAGAGTTTGTAGCTTGAGAGGACAAGTTTTCAAGAATTATTTCTGGGTCATATGATTTTCCTAATATATTTCAATTGACACAACAAAGTGGTAGGATAATTAATTAAATAAATAAATAAAAGGGAGATTCCCATACAAATTAACGAGTTATCAAAGTGAGATATAGTAAAGTAGAATCTTTAAAACAATACTTGAAGTATAGAACTTGTAAACAAAAAAAACAAAAAAATCAAAGGAAGAACTTGTACAAATATTTGATCCTTTATGGCAACTTAGACTACAAATTAATATTATATCAATACCTGTATTGTAAACAATGGTAGGACTCAATACATTTTGAGCATCAGGAACTGAGAACCTTCTCTTAGATTCATACATCTCTTGAGTCCCAACAGCTGGAAAAATAATTTCTTAAAAAAAATTAGAAAATAGAATGACCCTAAGATTTTGGCAAAATTGAAATAATTTCCCCCTTCAACAAAAAAAAAAATGCATTACTTTCATTGTTGTCTGTAGCCATAAAAGTTATGGTCTGGTTGAACAAATTCTTACTGAGGTGAATATCTGAGTCAAGTGATTCTTCTAGATGATTTCAATCAATAAAATAAAAAAGTAGAATCATTAATATAACAAATAAGTTGTAGAATAATTATGTCAAATTTGGAGACAACAGAACGTAATTCATATTAAATTAAACCTTTCTTCTGTACTATGGTAATGTCCCATGTGTTTTGTGTTGCTTGAAAGAAAGGTTTATCAATGCTCACATGGGTCTCAGTAGCTACACAAATAAGTAAAACAAACCAAAATTAAAAGGGGGGAAAATAGAATGAGAAGATTTGGCAAAATACACATAATTATTTTTCCTTTCAAAATGTATATAAAATGCTCTAATCAATACCTATGTCCTGAACTGATGAGGCTGGAATTAACATGTCTTCAACATTTTGAACCAACAGTCTTTGAATGGTTTCATGCAACTCTTCATTCCCAGTATCTAAATAGCCATGTATATTTTTAAGAGGAAAAACAAAGAGAAAATAGAATAACACAGATTTTGCGAAATGATAAATAAAACTAATTCCTTCGCAAAGTAATATTACTTTCTTCGTTATCACTCATAATAGATGTGGTCTGGACCAGCAAATTTTCACTTGGATGAAGTTGTAAATCCTGTGATTTATCAAGTTTACTCTATTTATAATTGTTGATCCCTCAAGTTCGAGAAGGACTTGATGAAAAACCAAACCGAACCGGAAAAAACTAAGTCCTTTGCAAACTTGAGGGACCAAAACCAAAAATTTCAAATTTGAGGGACCAAAACCACTGATTTTAAACTTGAAGAACCAAAACCAAAATTAGATCAAACTTCAGGAACCAAAAGTTATATTAACCCTATTAACAATTATATGTTTGTGTCTTCTTCTGTTTCTTTTAGCTAGATTTTAGCTCACCCATGATTAAAAAGCTTTTTGTCAGAAAGTATTGAACCAAATGTCATGAAATGCAGTAAAATTTTTTTGGATCATTTATAAAAACTAGAAACTGAAAAAAAGATCAGTACCTCCTTCTTGGATTGATGAGGTCACAGCTTTCAGAGCTTGTGAAGGTGATGGATTAATAGCTACATAAACAAGTAAAATATAATTCAGGAAAAAGGACGATTTATATTTTGTGGGAAAATAATTTATTCTAAAATCAGTACCTATATTGTCAACCATTGAAGCGCTTAGTACATTTTGAGCAACTGGAACTAAGGCCTTCTCCGAGGTCTTGTACATTTCCTGATTCCTAATATCTGAATGCAGTTTTTCTAGTAGATTTTAGTTAATTTAAAAGAAAAATAGATTATTAGTTAATCAACAGAGTATAATAACAAAGACCAATTAAATTGAACAAAACTGTTTCAAACATAACAATAATATATAATGTGCTTCACAGAAAATTAAACGAGATTAGAACATGTATCCTGAACTATGCCAAGACTTAAAGTGCCTTGATGAATAGTTTGAACCAAGGGCCTATCGAAAGGTTTCATCTTGAGTTCCAAGGGCCACACCAGAAAGGTAAAAAAAGTAACAAAAATTCAATGTACACAACAGAAGTTTTACATCATAAATTAATTCAGAGTACGAGTCATGACACAAAATAAAGCAGTTTAATATCATTTGCGGCAAATTGGAACCACATAATAAGATTAGAACCTGTTTCTTGAACTGAGATATGAGTTAATGTAACAGCTTCAACGAATGGTATTTGAATGGTCTCTTTCATCTCTTCTGTTTCAATGGCTGAACATACAAATTTCACCCAAAAAAAGAAAAAATATATATTACAAGGTTTGGCAAATTAAAACTGCATATTCTTTT
Organism: Inga oerstediana; assembly: GCA_963210345.1. Lineage (NCBI taxonomy): Eukaryota > Viridiplantae > Streptophyta > Magnoliopsida > Fabales > Fabaceae > Inga > Inga oerstediana. The sequence continues at coordinate 9,330,907 of OY723404.1, read as the reverse complement.
TCAAAAATCCAGGTGGAGCTGAGTTGTAAGCCATTTTTGCCACATGGATGACTCATAATTAATTGAAGGATAATGATATAAAATTTTAAAAATTAAAGATAAAGAAGTGAGTCATAAGCGAGTTTAAAGTTCAGAGACTGAGTTGTACGAAGTCATAGTTGAGGGATTGAGTTATAAATGAGTTAACAGTTGGAGCAATAAAAGATTAATTTTCCCTTAAAAAATGAGAAAATATTTTTGTTTGTTTGCAAAATAAGAATGAGTTACTTCCTCCAAAATAAATAAATAAAATATTATTGCATAACAAGATCAATACCTGCAGCAACTTTTGCATGACTTAATGTGGATTGACTAGCTTGGTCCAGGGGCATCTCAACAATTTCACATATCTTTCGAGTGTCAGGACCTAAATAAATAAATATAGAAAATGACGAGGTTCTAGGAATAATAAAATAAGGTTTAACTTGAGAGCTGTAATATAAAAAAAAAAAAAACTACTAGAATCTAAATGGAGCGGTAAATAATTAGTTATGAATAAAAGAAGAATACACAACACAGTCTTAATTATTACCTGTATGTGGAATATTAAGAACTCTTTGTATTTCTTGCTTCCTTGGATCAACAATCTCATTAGCCTTTGATTCTGCTACATGCTTCTCAAAGATTAATGCTCTGCTAGTACCCACACTCTTTTGATATGTTGGACTACTTTGTATGATACTTGAAGATTCTATGTAATCACCTTCAAATGTCAAAAGATGCTTCCAAATGTCAAAAGACAAGAAGTCAAATGAGGCCTTCTTTCACTGGTATATTTGAGTTGGCATAGTAGAAGGATATGGTAGTTAATTAAGTAAAAGAAGACAACAACAATGTCATTTAACACAAAAAGGGTCATTTAAAGTCATTTATGACAAGGTTAAGATAACAAAATAATATCAATACATACTTTATAGATTGTGATAGGACTCAATATGTTTTTTAGAAAGCTAAACTAAGGGCATCTAATCAATAGTCTCCTGTGTCTCTTAAATCCCTATTATTGAATAAAAGAGTAAAAAAAAAGTCCAAGTAGATACAACGACACAATACAATTATTAAGTAAAATATAAAATTAAATTTAAATATTTGACCTGAGACTTTGACAAATTAAAATTATTGATCTTCCCTCTAACATGTGAAAGAAATGTAAGTTCCTTTGTTGCGAGCAATAATAATGATGGTGAAGATCTGGTTAAGAAAATTCTCACCAAATGAAAACTTTTAAGTCAGTGATTCTTCTGTAGGTGATTTTATTTCCCATAATAGCAAATAATAATAATTTCTATAATAGTCATTCATAACCTTTAAGAAAGCAATTTAGAGAATTTGTGACATGTTAAAATAAGTACCTGCATCATAAACTCCTGTAACTTTAGCAGCTTCAACAGATGGCCTTTCAATGTTCTCACCCATTTCTTGAGTCCCCCTAGCTAAACCTATTAGTTCAAACAAATGCAAGAGTAAATACAATGATACAACATTTTAACAAAATAAAAATATATTACTCCTGAAAACTGCAAAAAATTAAAAAAAGGAAGGAAGAAGGAAAGAAAAACATGACTCTCTTTATTGTTGACACTTGTGGCTTTCTTAAACAGATTCTTGCTAGATTGAGTCTTTGAGTATTGGGATTCTTCTAGTAGTTTTCAATTCCCATAATAGCATATTAAAATCATTAATTAATAAAAAATGCAGAGCTTTGTTCCGCGCATTCCTTGAATCTAAACAATGCAACATGATTTTTGCAAGATATAATGACTTGCCTTCCTTTCAAACAAACAAAAGTAAGAGTACTATAACAAGATCAAAATCTAATAGATGATTTCAGATTATAAAATCAGAATTCAAAGTATTTGAACCTAAAGAAAGAAAGCAGAAGAAGAAAGAACATTAATCGGGCTAGTGAATATGATAACAAAGTGTCATCACTAATCATTCTATTGAATAAAAGGAATCAGTCACTAAATATACAAAGGATAGTGATAGTGATAAATACTAAGATGCTCAAACCTGTGAAAGAAATTAAGGTCAAAGTTAAAGAAATATCTTATTATTTATGGAAAATTGAAGAAAGAAAGACAATCTCAATACCTGTATCTTGATTTGTAGAAGTGCTGGAGGCATTTTGAGTAACTTGAGCCAGAGGCCTCTCAGTACGTGATGAAGCTTCATTCTTCTGTGTATCTTGCTTTCCAATATCTGCAATCTGATTAGGCTTGGATTCTCTTATCTGGTCCTTGGAGCTTGATGCTTCAGTAGTATCCATATCTAAGTTTTCATTTGTCTGTATTTAAGTTGTACATATTTTTTCAGTCAATCAATTTTGTTACCAAAAAATACTGTCTAAATTTTGTTCTTTTGCTTTTACATATGGAGGTTGAGACTAAGACATGAAAAACAAGAATACCAAAGGAGTGTCAAGCATCATAGAATTTACTCCAACTTTTTAGCATACGTACCTTTTCTAGGAACAAATGATTGATAGTGGTGTTAAGGTCCCCTTTCCAGCGTTTTTTCCCATTTTCCACTTCAACTAATTTCAGAAAAGGGGCCACAATGATTCCAGATGAGAAATTTTGCATTTTGTGGCATCCTGTCACTTTCAATGTTACCAAAGATGGGCATATGAAGGTGTGTTTCCCAAAGCAAAAGCTTTTGAAACGTGGTAGACAAGTTAGTTCTAAATGCTTCAAGCTTTTAAATATGATTTCTTCTTCTGATCCTCCTTCATTACTCATCACAACCTCCTCTAGCATCGTACAATTTCTAACTGTCATGTGTGTGAGGTGGACGAGACTTTTAGCAGTGAAAGGTGACATGAAGTCCATCATGCCATTGCAATCCACCACTTCCAAGGAAATTAAATTTGTGAAAGATGTAAAAGTTGGTGCCAATCTTATTAACCTAGAACATTCATATACACTCAAATCTTCAAGGTTTGGAACAAGGGTATCTAATGCAGAGTTATCATTCCATATATGCTCAAGCTTCTCCAATAGTACTAGCCACAATTTTTTAATTTTGCAGGGACTTTGAATACTACAATGACCAATTTCTTCTGAAGGAAAGAGTGTTTTAAAATAACCACAACGTGCATGAAGTGTGGTTGTAGCTGGGAATTTTTTGAGCAAATCATTTAGCAACTTTACTGGAGTTTCCTGAAAATATTGCAAATGAAGTATTTCTGTCCTTTGAAAGAGCTTTTTCTCATAGTTTCCATTCAATATCCTCATAACATCCTTTTCAGTTAGCGATATCTCCTCCAAGTTTTTTGGCACCTAGAAAGACAAAATAATTTGTTTATTTCATCATATAATCAAGTAAGAAGGTAAAAAAACTTATTTCTTTGCACAACATATATATATATATATATGCTGTGAGTGGATTTATTAATCACATATATAATTATAGTATATGTGTTCATCAGATTGTCTCAACCATCGTTTTGTTTAAATAGAATTAATTTAAAAACAGATAAATAACTAGAAAAAAAGGGTGCATACCTTTACAATATGAAATAAAGCTTGTTGGATTGGCAAGTCACCACAAACCCCTTTAAGCTGATAGGAATCCAAATGTTCAAATGCAAATATTTGCAATGCTTCACATCGGCTAACATTTAATGCCTTCAATGAAGGACAATCTAGAGTATATCTTTTTGGATAGAAATCATTGAGCTGAGCCAAATTTATTAGCCACAATATTCTTAGCAGAGGAAAATGAAACTTAAGCTCCTCTAATCCTTCTTCATTTGCAACAATTTTCTCAACACCACAAGATTTAATGTTTAGCTCTTCAAGCTGCCTCAAATCTTGGCATAGTGATGCTGAAAACACATATTTCATGTTTGGGCATTCATCAACTTTCACAATTTGTAAATTTCCAAAGCTGATAATTTCTCCGGCTTCTTTATTCCATATGTGTTTCAAATTTGGTAGCCCTGAGAGTGTTAGTTTTTTTAACCCACTAACTCCCTTTGATTCCATTGTTGTGTCATTCAATGCTTTTACATCAAATACTGCTTGTAATGAATCACACTCTATTACTTCTAGTTCCTCCAATGCATATAATAATTGCAGTAAAATTGATGAAAAAAGCGTGTTGGATAAGAATATACATTTACACACCACCAGATGCTTTAAATTGCAAAATATTTTCTGCCCAACTTGGCTGTACCATATTTCTTTTAGTTCTGGATATTCAGAAAATTCCAAATGATTGAAGCTACTAAACATCACCTGTACAAATGATTATCTACGGTAAGTGAAAAGACAATAAGGGCATCGAGGCAAGTTAAACAATAACATTTTGCTACTTTCAATTATTACACCGATTAATTCTATTCAAAGTATTAACTGCGTTAGATAAAAAATGTAACAAAATCATGACATGAAAAAGAAGATAAAAATCTCTAATGTAAACCTAAAAACAACCTGATCTTCATTTTGTTAATTCTTTCAGTTGTTAGATATATGATGACTGTGGGTCAATAAGATGCTTCCAAATATATACATCCGGGGGAAGAACACAAGTAAATAAAGGCTAATAAAAGCTGAACAATCAGTAAAAATATTTACAAAAAAGTAAAGATTTTACGACAATCATTTTTCATTTCACATAAACAATTGGCTTTTCTGACAATTTGTCTATACTCATTTTCTCATCATGTGGCAAGCGAAAATGACTTCTGTATATAAAGAATGAATTTTTTCCCTCTTATGCACATAAGAAATTTTTAGCCAAATCAAACGTACCATATCCGCAAACAACTTCTTTATAGTCTTGTTTATATCACCTTCCCAATACTCGTCTCCATCTTCTTTTGATGATATCTTTTGAAGCTTTGGTGTGCTTGTGTCTTCCCCAGAGAAGGAGTCCATTCTTGGGCATTTGTTAACAACAACTTCCTTTAACAATGGAAGGTTTAAGAAGCAATTGCAGGAGCAAAACCTTTTTATCTTTGGCAAACACTCAAGCTCCAAAACTTCTAAGCTGTTGAATGCAATTTCATCTTCGGACCCCTCCCTCTCTTCTGCCACAACTTGTTCAAGTGAATTGCAGTTACTTATTTTCATTTTTGTTAACTTGACCAGACTTCTTGCAGTTGATGAGGTTATTAAGTAAATCAATCCATTGCAATTTTCCACCTCCAAATATGTCAAGTGACTAAAAGTTATAGAGGAAGGCACTAAGTGTTTCAAATTGGAGCAGTGGTGGACCCATAAGTATTCAAGATCCTCAAGAATTGGATCTATCTGAAATCCTTCTTTACATATATGCTGGAGTTTATGTAATTGATTGAGGATCAACTTTTTTATCTGTGTCCTGATCTCAAATCTTCTTTTATCATCTGTAGGTATTTCTTCTTGGAATATCTCCTTGAAAGAACTCCATTCAACAACCAAGTGTTCAAGACTGGTTATATTTTGGAGAAACCAATATGGAAAAGTAGTTTGGTCATCTTCAAACTCCCTCAAACAAAGAAATTTGAGTTTGCTGAAGTTCTCTACAGAACTCTGCTCTTGTAATATCATGTTTAAGTTCTCACTGTCGAGGACCAAATTCTCCAAATTGCAAATCACCTGTATCAAATAATTTGTGTGTGAAATGATGCTTCATTATTAGAAGAGAAAAACATCATTCGTAAAAAATGCTCATCAAATATTGTGTCTAGAGCAACATGGAACTAGAAAATTAAATGATCTGTAATCTGGCATACAGAAAGTTAATTGTATGAGAAACAAGAGATGAATAGCATGCAAAATGAAATTTAATTAGAACATCTTTTCACTCTTGAAAATTATTATAAAACGAAGCATTACTATCTATCATATTCAAAATGAACCTCATTATAAGGATATTATTCAAAATCATGCATATATATACCTCTTCAATTGTGAAAAGTGGCTGTTGTATTGAGACTTGGGATTTATTATCAAAAACTCCTCCTTGGCTACTCCAGTACCGTGTCTTGAAGAGTTTCAGTTTTGCACATCCACGGATGTCTAATTCCCTTAATATCGGACACAGCAAACTATGATTCCCAGTAAAAAATCCCTCTAGGTCATATAGAAACCAAAGCACTAATGAGATCAAGTGATTAAACTCAAAATTAACTGGGCTATCCATGAGGCCTTCTTTGTCTGAAACAATTTGTTTCATACTCCTTGCATTATTTATGGTAATATGTTCTAATTGAATGGCATGCATTGCAATGTAGAAAGGAAAAAGGCATTCCAAGTTCTCACAGTCTTCAACCCACACAACTTGTAAATTGGGGCAAAGCACCTGCCATATATTGCCAAACTAAAAAATAAGATGCTATATTTTCAAATAAACACACATACATATGTTCCACCGCAATGAACACTAATTGAATCAGGTTAGTCAAATATGGAGAGGATCCATCACAAACTATGGCTTCTTTAAAGCATAGCAAGCTTTTCCCACCCTCAATGTGTTCCTGTACGTAATGCTCAATTAATATAAGTAATATAAAATAAAATTTTATGTCAAAATAAATAAGATAATTACAGCAAAATATAACAGTGCAAATTTTTTTCTGTTTTTCTCTCTGTTTGTAAGATCGAAATATTTAATTGCAAATAGTTTTGTTTCTTTTTCTGTAATATCAAATTAGAGTCATAAAACCCTTTCATATATCAAATTGCGTGTTATTTTTGTGGGACTACGGTTATATGCAATTGCTTACCACCAAAATCTTCAATTAAAACATGACCAATATATGGCCACATGATTACTCAAGAGATCATATAACTATTATTGAAAAATATCAATGTTCAGGTTGCTAAATAAGAATCCAATTTCTTTTCACAATAATTAAAATTTAATATTCAATGATCAGAAGAATATCACATGATCAATGGACTTACTGACTACGTATGTACGTAAACACATTTTAGTTAGCAGAGTAAAACTTCCAACAATTTGTAGTTGATGTATGTTTTCAATATTCCTCATCTACACAAACATTCCCCACGACACCTTTTGATGAAATCGAAAACAAAATAGAAGTGGAAAAAATTCAACTGATGCTAGTCCATACCTTTCCAACCGAAAACAGGGGTTGGTGACGTTCGACCTCAACATGAAAACTTACTAAACCTCCAAAACATTACTGATAGAATGTACAATTACTATAAATCACACACACACACGTGACTTGACATTCGAATGATTAATCACGAAATCATATATTTGAATCTTAAAAGTCTTAAAACAATGGATTTAGATCGAACGTACAATTATTATTTCATAAATGTGTGTGTGTTTCTTTAATGGCAAGTTTATATATACTACCTCCAGTTCTAAATATAAGATCAAGTTAATTTTTTTTAGAAGATTAAGAAAGTTAATCAAATTACCTTACAATATTTATATTTATCATTTTTTCTCCAAACTAATTTGTTTGACTTATAAATTGATATATAATTTAATCTATTATAGCATGTATTAGTTATTTAATTTTTAACTATTTAGTTAGGAATTTGTTACATGTAGTTAGCTGTTACTTTTGTCCAGATGTAAACTCATTGGGTCTACATAAAGGTATGTACATAGCCTTATATAGACCCAATGAGTTTACATCTGGACAAAGTAACAGCTAACTACATATAACAAATTCCTAACTAAATAGTTAAAAATTAAATAACTAATACATGCTATAATATAATCATATACAACATATGATATGATTACTAACTTATTTAGTTTCCTTAGTCTCTCCAAAAAAAAATCAACTAGGTCTTATATTTAAGACCGGAGGTAGTACATATATATATATATATCTATATATACTCCCTCCGGTCCTAATTATAAGACAAAGTTGACTTTTTTGGAGAAATTACGGAAGCCAGTTAAATTACTTTAGAGTATTCATATTTTTAGTATCTTTAGATTATTTATCAGTTTATTAGTCAAATTAATTAGTTTGAAGAAAAAAATATAAATATAAATATTCTAAAGTGATTTAATTGGCTTCCTTAATTTCTCCAAAAAATTCAACTTTGTCTTATAATTAGGACCGGAAGGAGTATCATTTAAGACTACTACTCAAAACCCTTATGGTTAACACCATCTTATCACATCTTTATATATTGGATATTTTGAATCCTCCTATATTTTTGAGTAAATATGGTACAAACAAATATTATGCAAACCTGAAGGATTGAAGGCAGAGAGAAAATAGTACCGCTGTTCAATTTCTAACCCTTGAATAAACCCATGTACATAATGGGTATATAAAGGCAAACCCAAACTAATCTTAGTATCATAAAGTTAATTATCCTAATATCTCAAATTTATTCTCCTAAAATAAACAGAGTATGACAGGAATAGATGTTAAAACGCCAGCAAGGGTGTGAGCTAAGAAAACAGCAAAAAATCTCAAGTCGCAAACTTGAGACAGGCGTTGGAGGGTGTTATGGGATTCACAAAAGAACTATTTTAATCCTAGGATATAAATAATTCAAGAAATATCAAAAACCTAACATTAAAAAAATAAAAATTAATACGTGTTGCTGCACTCAACAAAACATAGCTATCGTTGTATATGCTTAAATTATATGAAGATATGTAGGTAGGTAGTCATTTGTAATGCAAACTAACAAAGACGCAAAGTCCGATATCATACCTGTTGAATGCAACATGGTGGACGGTGGTGTTGGATATGACCTTCTGCTGTTTCTGTAACATTGACAAGTTCTTGGAAGTTTTGTTTCCATATGTGTTTGAGCTTAGGTAGGCTAGAGAGAGTTATTCTCTTCAGCTGAATGGTCTCCTTAACAAAGACTTCCTTCCCATCCATATTTATTAAATCAAACACAGCTTCCAATGAATCACATTCACTTACTTGAAGCTCTTCTAAGTTGGACAGCGCTTGCACCAAAAGTAAAGGCAGAAGCACATCAGATAAGAAATCACATTTATGTACCACTAGGCTTTTCAAGTTGCCATACACTTCTGGCTTAACATGGTTGTACCACAATTCCCTTAACTCAGGATATTCAGCTAGCTTTAAATGCTTAAAACTATGATATGCCACCTGCAAAAATTGAGGTGCGTGCAGGGTCAGTAGAAAGAAATAAAGGGCATAAATAAAGCGAATTAAACATAAACATTTGCCCATTAAATTTTTCCATTGTAAGTCATAAAAAGTTTGTAATTATGTATTGAATAATTTTCTTCCTCTAATTTTATCAGAAATGTTTGAGTCAAATCAAAACATACCATATCCACGAACATCTTGTTTATTGTTCTGTTTAGGTCTCCTTCCCAATATATTTTTCCATCCTCTTCCTTTGATAGTATCTCTTGAAGCATTGGGGTGCTTGTGTCCTTCACAGAGAAGGAGTCCATTCTTGGGCATTGCTGAACAACAACTTTCTCCAACCATTGAAGGTTCAACACACAGGCACTTGAGCAAAACCTCTTGATCATTGGCAAACACTCAAGCTCCAAAACTTCTAAGCTGTTGAATGCAATTTCATCTTCGGACCCCTCTCTCTCTTCTGCCACAACTTGTTCAAGTGAATTGCAGTTCTTTATTTTCATTTTTGTTAACTTGACCAGACTTCTTGCAGTTGATGACGTAATTAAGTGAACCAATCCATTGCAATTTTCCACCTCCAAATATGTCAAGTGACTAAAAGTTACAGAGGAAGGCAATAGGTGTTTCAAATTAGAACATTGATCCACATTTAAGTATTCAAGATTCTCAAGAATTGGATCTATCTGAAATCCTTCTTTACATATATGCTGGAGTTTATGTAATTGATTGAGGCTCAACTTTTTTATTCGTGTCCTGATCTCAAATCTTCTTTTCTCATCTGTAGGTATTTCTTCTTGGAAGATCTCCTTGAAAGAACTCCATTCGACAACTAAGTGTTCAAGACTAGTTATATTTTGGAGAAACCAATATGGAAAAGTAGTTTGGTCATCTTCAAATCTTGTCAAACAAAGAAATTCGAGTTTGCTGAAGTTCTCCACAGAAAACTGCTCTTGTAATATCAAGTTCAAATTCTCACTGTTCAGGACCAACTTCTCCAAACTGCGAGTCACCTATACCAAATATTAGAAGGGAAAACATCATTGGTAAAAAGCAATCATCAAATATAGTACCTAGAGCAACATGAAACTAGCACATTAAATTATCTGTAATCTGTTATACACATAGTTGTGTGAAACGAGATGAATAGCTCACAAAATGAAACTTAACTAGAACATCTTTTCACTCTTGAAAATTATTATAAAACAAAGCGTTACTATCTATCATATTCAAAATGAACCTCATTATAAGGATATTATTCAAAATCAAGCATATATATACCTCTTCAATTGTGAAAAGAGGCTGTTGTGTTGAGACTTGGGATTTATTATCAAAAACTCCTCCTTGGCTACTCCAACATCGTGTCTTGAAGAGTTTCAGTTTTGCACAATCACGGATGTCTAAGTTCCTTAATAATGGACATAGTAAACTATGATTTCCTGTAAAAAAATCCCTCCAATTCATATAGATCCCAAAGCACCAATGAGATTAAGTGATTAAACTCAAAAATGATTGGGCTATCCACGAGGCCTTCTTTGTCTGAAACAATTTGTTTATCCATGAGGCCTTCTTTGTTTGAAACAATTTGTTTCATGCTCCTTGCATTCTTTATGGTAATATGTTCCAGTTGAATAGCATGCATTGCAATGAAGAACGGAAAAAGGTATTCCAAGTTCTCACAGTCTTCAACCCACACAACTTGTAAATTGGGACAAAGCACCTGCCATATATGCGCAAACTAAGAAATAAGATGCTACATTTTCAAATACACATGCATATATGTTCCACAATAATGAACACTATTTGAATCAAGTTAGTCAAATATGGAGAGGATCCATCACAAACTATAGCTTCTTCAAAGCATAGCAAGCTTTTCCCACCCTCAATGTGTTCCTGTACCTAATGCTCAATGAATATAAGTAATATAAAACAAAATTTTATGTCAAAATAAATAAGATAATTACAGTAAAACATAACGGTCCAAAGTTTTTTCTGTTTTTCTTTCTATTTGCAAGATGGAAATATTAAATTGCAAATATAGCTGTTTCTTTTTCATTAATATCAAATTAGCGTCATGAAAACTCCTTTCATATATCAAATTCCGTGTTATTTTTGGCGGACTACGGTTATATGCAATTACTTATCACCAAAATCTTCAATTAAAACATGACCAATATATGGCCATATGATTAGTTAGGAAATTATATTATTGACAAATATTAATGTTCAGGTGGTCAAAATAAGAATTCAATTTATTTTTACAATAATTAAAATTTAATATCCAAATATCAGAAGAATATCACATGATCAATGAACTTACCAATGACTACGTAAACACATTTTAAAGAGCAGAGCAAAACTTCCAACAATTTATGTTTTCAATATTACTTCCTCTACACAAACATTTCTCACACCTTTTGATGAAACCAAAAATAATATAGAAGTAAAAACATAACAATCTATCTTTCAATTTATAAATGAGGTACACAATGGTGTAATTCAACTGATATTAGTCCATACCTTTCCAACCGAAAACAGAGGTTGATGACATTCAACAAGCATATCTTGTAGACTATGAAAGTGAACAATTCCTTGGGGATCTTTACTCCAAATTTGTTTCAGCTTTGGCAAGTAAAGTAGATGGAGTTTCTTCAATTGTGAGACTTTTGTCATTTCTTCTTCTTCAATATGGATTTCATTGGAATTTAATTGGAATATCTCTTCTACTGAATCACAATTGCTGATCTTCAATGTCTCTAGGCTTCCAAACGTTCCTTGCATATCATATGGGAAAATATTTGTGAGTTTCTCACAGTTATTTACCTCCATAGTCTTCAACCCATCAAATTGAGAGTGCCATACTTTCTTTAACATTTTCATGTTGCTTATCACAAGACTCTCCAATTTGGGCAGCCCTACCTGTGATGCAATGCACAATTTAAGAGTCTATGTAATAAACGATGGCAACTACATCTACCAAAAAAATAGTTAATTAGTGAGGGAATTTAGCAATAGAACTCTGTCATTAAATTCAGTTGTTAATTAATTAGTGATAGTCTATTTGACGACAGAATCATACAATTTTGGTTGGTAAAAAAAAAAGAATCATACAATTTTGTTGCTACATTTTCTTGCTAATTCAGTGTTTTCTTAGTACACAATAGCAAATATTTGATGTTTGATGACTACTCAACATTTATTTGGATATGATATAAGATGCTCAAATTTTAAAAGTCATAACCTCATATGTTGCAGCGCGGTTTCTCCCCCCTATGCTAATTATCTCCTCCATCATCTCACACTCTCTTATTTCAAGCTGCTTAAGGCTTGGAAAACTTCCAACTGTAGAGGATGAGAATAAATACTTCAAGCCGCTACATCCCTCAACACTCAAGTTAGCCAACTTGTGAAAAGAATTTGCTACAGAAACATGATCATCCTGCCAAATATTTTCCAGATTGATTGAACTCAACTTTAGAGTCTCCAAAGTGGAAAACTTCACCTAAAAAAAAAATTCTTATTCTCAGTATATGAATTGAGTAAAGTAAACAAATGAATTGTATAAGAAGGGTGAAAATATTAAGAATCAAATTAACTATAAATAATAATGATGTTATATGCTACGTTTCATTAGTAATTTCTAACAGTATCTTATTATTTAAAAAACGTATGAATGAGCACTTGAAGAAAATGCAATCTAAGAATAAAACAAATATACCTTTGAATTAATAAAAGATGATGGAACATTGTTGTCCAATGACAAACTCTGCAAGGTTGTTATTGAAGACACCAACAAACCAGAGTAGAAATCATCAATGGCTGGCAAATACCCTAAAGTCAAGGATTGCAATGAACCAAACTCAATATTCTCATCAACAGCCACAGAGTTTGGGAAAGAGTTTTCTCCAAACACAATCTTCTTTATGGAACGGCATTCCAATACTTCAATCTCAACAAGTTGACAAAGAGCTTTGACCATCGACACCGAGAAGAGATACTTCAATTGGTCACAACATTTGATTTTGACGGATCTAAGTCTTGCAAATGAATTATTCATAAATGAGCCATCACATATCGTCTCCAATATATTGAGATTTTGAAGTATTAATGTCTCCAATTTTGGGAAAAAAACATAGCTTAGTCTTCTCTTCATTGAGTTGATGATGTGTTGAATTTTCCCATTATTTTGAATATGAAGATGCTTTAATAAAGGAAATCCTTCACCATTCAAATCGTAAAGCACATTGGAGATTCCATGTACTTCATCCAAGTACAAATCCTCCACTCCTTCAATAAGTTCTTTAATCCCATGCTCCAAATAAATGACAGTACCAAGCTTGAGCTTCAACATTTTGGAGACCCCATAATTATCAGACCATTCCCAGACATCTCCTATCACTATTTTGTATCTTTCCAGTTTGTCAAACGTTATATCCCTTGGTAGAACCCAAGCCCCTTTGATTTGAATTTCTAGAGCTGTCAAGTTTGTCAAATGCCTAAGCTCACTAAGGGAAGCATTTTTATTTTCCTCATCTGAATCTTCTTGTTCCCACTTGATGGAGGCATTGCCCAAATACAACTCCTCCAATTTGGTCAATTTTGATATAATGTTGGCAGGGAAGATTTCAATTCCAGAATCAGTTAAATCCAACATTCTAAGATTGGTCAATTGTCCTATTTCACTAGGCAACTTTATCATAGAGGATGAATCAAGGCTGAGAATTTGCAAATTCATTAAACCTCTAATATTGGTCATGTCTCCCAAAGCACATTGATCTAAACAAAGTGTTTGAAGGTCAATGAGCGAATGAAAAGATTGGGGCAATGAAGGTAAGTGCATGCAAGTCAGATCTAACACTTTGAGGTTTTTCATTCCCGCAAAGAAAGAATCTGGGACACTTAAAGATTCATTCTTATTATACAAGTAGAAAAGTTTAATGTTAGGACACTCTAACCTTTCAGGAAGCTTAGGAATATGACACCAGTGTAAGATGATTTGAGTGCATCTTCGAAGGAATTCCTCTGATGGCCAATTTTTCAGCTCACCACCTATTCCAATTTTGAAAACATGTTGATCTCTTGAAGCAATTGAGATTGCTACTTCACGTACAATGTCATGCATTTCAACTTCCATGTTTGATTTCTGTTCGAGCAATAGACAAGATGCCTTTAAAGAACCAATCAACCTGTGAAGTTTAAGTCTCGCATCTTTTGGAGTATTTATATGCTTGAATATCCCTAAACCCATCGCACATTTCAACAAGTATTCAACTTGAATTTGTGGACCTATTGATCCACAAAGCAAGAAAAGTGCCTTCACATCATCGCCATCAAGATGATTGTAACTAAACTCTAAAGCTGAATAAATTTTCTCACTCATTCCTTCCTCATCAACAGTCTTCAGCTGGTTTAAGGCATCTTTCCATGAATCGATGTCATCTTTATTTTTTAACGCTCTTGCAACCGTCACTATAAGAACAATCAAGCCTGCACATTTTTGGGCCACTTGGATTGCCACATCACGCAAATTAACATCTTTAACAACATCACCCACCATATCTTCAAACAAGTTCCAAGCTTCTCCTTCATTTAAAACACCTATCAAGAAATCTTTTTGAATCTCCATATTTTGTAATATATCTAGTTTTCTAGAAATCAACAATATCTTGCACCCCATATGATCATTTAGAGGAAGTCCCAACTCATCTAATTCAAATATTTCCCAAATATCATCCAATATGACTAGGATACTTCTCTCATTTTTAATCCTCTGTCGGAGGCGAGCTGCTCTTCCAATTATGGTCGTCTCTTCAAAGTGAAGACCCAAAAAATCTGCAATTTCACGTTGAATTCTTTCAAGATCTGCAGCCTGGGATATATTAGCCATAACAACTTTATCGAACAGCTTGTCATCTTTAACTTGTTTAGCAACTTCTTTAACTAATGTGCTTTTCCCCACTCCACCAAGACCATAGACCCCTACTCGGCTTATGTGGGGGTCTCTTAGAGCCAACACAATGTCCTCCTTCATTTTCTTTCTTGACTCAAGCTTTTCATTACTTGTAGCAGAAGTAGAGCCTACTCCTTCTAGATCAGGCAAGAATGCAAGCGGTCCAATGTTATCTTTTTGTTGCATTACTTCAGCAACATTTCCAGCCATTTTCTTTGCTTTTCTACTGAGTTGATGGCGTGACTTGAAATTAGGAAAAGGCCCCTTACAACAAGCAACATTCCTATGTCGAGGATCATTACTAAGTTGCTCTGCTTCTTCTACGATGTCATCCACTTTGTTCAGCCAATTATGTACAGCATCATAAATTTGCCGTCCATTTTTTCTTTCTACTTCCACTTCATGACTAATAGTACCCTTAACTCTCTTCAGCTCTGTATACTGATCCTTGAGATTCTTGAAATTGTCTTTGTAGAAAATTAGATAACTCACTTGCCTTGCAATGGGTGCCACAATGTAGTCTATTATCGGTTCTACAACTTTTCCAGCAATGGTCGTGACAATCTCCATTCTTGTTTCCTGATTTAGCTGTGCATCAATTCAAATGTAAGATCAAATGACAATATAAGGAACAGCAGTTGGTAAGTGAAAAATTGGAAAGAAAAAGGCACCAATACTATTGTTTGTTTACATTACAATGGGTAAGATATTATATCTTTTTTAAAATGGGAAAGTTGCAAAAATACCATAAGCTTTTGCCCAAAATTCTCCCAATACCATAAGCTTTTTAAAATGGGAAAGGTGCAAACCTCTCATAAATTTTCATGTTGAGAGAGTCTTGCATTTTGAAATGTTCGTACGCGAGTTTTATTACTTGGGAAGGGTTTTGTCGAAAGCTTGAATTTAAAGGAAAGTTTTGAAATATTGTTTGTGAACTTTCATGCTGGGGTATACTATTATATCGTATTTGATATGAGCTATCATCAAATTGAAAAAAGAACATTTCGTTGCTTTGATAAATTGGCCCCAAGCATGCTTGAAAATGTTTTGAGATGACTGAATACAGAATGTTGGTTACTAACAGCAGTATTATCAGTCCTTGGTGCACCATGGTTAATCTCGAGCTCGCTTGACATTTGTGAGCATAATACCCACGCTTGATATTCCTGGGATTCATTCTCACACTAGTTATTTGTGGGTTTTCTACCTGCGCTTGTTTCGTGGCATTGAGCCTCGCTTGGTTACTTTCCCTCGTAGACTGTGTGTCCACATTTGCTATCCATGTTGTTAAGGTCCTATAAAAAGATGGAATTTGAGATTTATTTTTTTGAAACTGATTTTATTAAACAACAGTCTAATTAGGTATCTAGTTTTATTCATTTGATTACCTTTAATATGTTTTCAATTCATGTCTATGATTTTATACTTCAGAAGTTGAAATTTATCGTGATGTTTTACTATTCAAGGTTGAGTTTGTTTAGATTATTTGTTCTAGCATTGTATTTATTTCATTAATGGAACGTTATTCACTGAAAAATATTTTGGTCTCATATACTGTAGCTGAACATGTACTCTTGCTCATCATTAAGGTGCCTTAATGCTGAATTGGAGTTGCAGCATGATCTTGATCAATCCTTGTCTCAAATGTAAAAATTTAATCATATGTATTACATTTTGTAAATTGTGTTTTAAGTGCTCCATGTGAACTATAGTTAAGGTCCTCGCCTCATCTAGGAATTGTGTATCTGTTATTATGGAGTGAAGCTCCTTTTAACTATACCAGGTTATTATAGAAATTTCTTAAGGTCTTACTCTCAAGGGAGATTCTATTGAAAGTCTATCATTTTTGTAGTATGAAACATATTGATGGTCTTTATATTATGTGTCGCAATATGTGTATATATACAAGCATGGAAAAATTTATATATTTAAGGCTTAAGAGATGTGGGTACTCTCATAATCTAGGTCGGTCACATCTCGAGTTTTGAGGTGGTGTGACAATATATATATTGTCTTGCCACTGAAAATGCATTCTAAATTATTTATTATTTCTAATACTACTAATTAAAGAAATTGGTTAAATATGTTATTTATTAAAAATATGTGTTAATTTCCCTAAAATACCCTCTTAAATTATTTGCAATGAAACTACCTCTTGATATAAATTTCCTTAATATATTGTGCAATCAATATGGGACTAAGTGGATTGAGACCTTATATTTAGAATCAAATCTAATCCCTCAACTAACTCTTTTAAGGACTGGTGGAGGTAGTAATATATATTATATATAATTAAGATTATTATTTTTTGTTTGAATGACATTTTAAATCTCTTCCAGTGTTGCAAAAAATTTCTAAACAGCAAAAGTGAAGAAGCAGAATATGTTAATCCAAACTATCACCGTAAAAAACTTCATTGTAACAGATAAAATTTATGAGATAATCCTAAAAATATTTCAGGTCAGTTAGTTCACTAATGAATTTCTAACAATTATCTCAACAAAGAAAAAAGCATCAATGTGTCTACTTATTGTGAACAAATTGAAAAAAAAAATTAGTAAAACACCCAAAATCGCTGGCCCAAAAGAAAAGACAGCCTAGGGAAGAAACCCAAAACATAGATATGAAGACCCATCCATTAAGCGTTATAAGTTACTCCTTCCGATACTTAATATTAGGTGTGAGCATGGTGCCCAGTGGCCCGGTGCGCCCACCTTACCCTGCAAAAAATTGCCCAGCCCAGCCCTAAAAAAGTGGCCCGAAAAAATTTTGGACAGCTTTGGGCGGGCTAATAATCGGGCAGGGCCAGGCATCGGGCAAGGGGTGCTGCTCTGCCCATTTGGCCCTGCCTTAAAAATTATTTTTTATTTATTTAAAATATAAAATTTCATATCAATTAAATATTATTTCATATATTTTTTTATTTAAAATATATATTGTCTATTGTATAATACTCTTCTGGTCCTTTCTTTTTTGCCCTAGCCACTAAACACTATTTACAAGTAGATTTTTTCCTTTCTTATTTACTTTGTAATGTATTAAATTATAGTTGCTTTTTATTTTTTTCCAGATACTTCATCATTTGATCAACTTTTGGGACATTGAATTGATGCAAACTACTTTGACTTCACAATTTTAATTACAATCATTTTGTTTCCTTATTTATAATGGATTATGGATGTTGTTTAATTTTTAAAGTATGGATATTTGTTAAGACATATGGTATTTTTTAAATTTCAAGACTTAAGTTGTAGACTTATTTTAAAATATTCCAAAATGTGTAATCATCAAATGCATTTGAAATTTATATTAATTAGGGCGAAGTTAAGACATATGGTATTGGTAACTATCGGAATGTTTATGAAATTTACACGGAATTATTTTTTTCATATGTGGATAAGACAAGGTGTTATCACTTGGGCAGGGAAGCCCACCTTGCCCAGTCCACCCTTGCCCAGCCCAAAATAGTTAGGGCTTTTAATGGGCAGGGCCGGGCATTGGGCTGCAAAATGCAGCCCGTTCATCCTTCGAGCAGGGTATCGGGCAGAGGTCTCGCCCTGCCCATGCCCACCTCTACTTAATATAAGACATATTTACCTAATTTGATTAGATTAAAGAAGTTAGTTAATATGACATATATTTTTTAAAACACCCTAGTAATTTTCCTTAATTCTATCATTCCCTCTCCTCCTTGCTTATTGTTGAGAAAGCATAACATACCGAAATTTCATGAACATTGAAATAAAATTACTTTAATTTCTAATTTAAATCATCATCCCTGAGTCAACAAGGTATTTTACTCTGTGGTTTGATCACATTACTATGATGTTCCTATCATATAAACATTTTCAACCCTTCTAACACACAAGTTCTGAAGTTTTATTTTTAAACAATGTGTATGAATTTGTTATGAACATAGATCAATACAGTGGCATGAGATAGTTGAAGAAGCAATTCGGTAGTGGAGTTTGTTGACTATTCCTCAACCACTCTTTGAATTGTTTCTGTTAATCACTCCTCTTCTGTCTCTGTTTTGTATATAAATATATCTTGTAATCCTCTCATTTAAACATATGAGTGTAAATATAGTTTTGTATAAGCTCTTCTGCTTATTTAAAACAGGAATTATTTTAGTAGTAATACTGGTCTTAGAGTCAGCCATAGGAATTAACCAGAAAAACAACGTTATACAGCAATAGTCACCCGAATTTGCAGAATGACAGGTTGGTCCTCCAAATTTGAAAAATGACAGATTGGTCCTCCAAAGACAGAATCAACAAAAAAAGAATAGTAATACCACCAAACACGAAACCCACCAACCAGCAACCCAAATAAGGAGCAAAGCAAGAAGTAGTTATGGTCACACAACCCAAGGATTCAAACAATAGAAGGCCGACAATCAACCAAGGAAGTTAAAAACAACAGAGACATAAACAAAAAGATAAGAGCCAAAATGGTAGCCAAATGTTGCTAGAATAAAGAACGACAGAAACCTGAGGAGCAAATTATCGACCGTACGCAAATGAAGAATCACAAAAAACTTCAACTTAAGGAGCACCAAATGATCAATCGTACCCAAATGAACCAAAACACATCAGGGACAAACCGGGTTGGAGAAATGAGCTTAGGTGAAGCTCATCGCCGTCTGCAACTCCGTCATATGAGCCGTCACGCGCTGGTGAGATTTTCTGGCCATCAGGCGTGTGAAGGCCACGCGCCGCCTTCTCGTCGTCGGATGGCCGTCAAAATTCAGGCGTCTGCCAGATTTGGCTAGCGATTCTGATAGTGGAGCGTGTGTATAGTGATACGAATAAGGACAGAACCCGACCCCTCTCTCTCTCTCTCTCGCTCTCTGTCGCACAGAACGAAAAGGATATTAGGCAAGTTTTTTTTACTCCAGCTCTAATACCACTTATGAGACAGTTTGATCTCAGATATTGTCCAATTCTGAGCTTCCTTCACTTCAGGATGTGTACTCCCGTGTGCTATGTGCCGATAGTTTGTCTTAACCAGCTTCTAACCCTAATGCTAGTGCTTTAGCAGGCCGTGGTCCTCCTGACAATAGGACTCAAGGCTTCTCGCAACCAGGACATGGGCACACAACTCTCATTCCTGCTGATAACCGACACCAAGTCCTTTCTCGCCAAGGTAACAATTCTCAGAATTCTGGTACAAGTGGGGTTGTTTGCTACTATTGTAAGGAACCTGGTCATACTAAACGTTATTGTTGTAAGTTGCAAAACAAGCTACAGCGTAGTGATGCTGCTCATATGGCCAACTCCTCTAATAATCCCCCTCCACACCTAATGCGCTTGCTACAAGTAACAGTGACTCATGCCTTGCTACTTCGTCTTCCAAGTGGATCATCGATTCTGGTGCCACTGATCATATGACAAGTAATCATCATTTGTTCTCTACGTATGCACCTTATGCCAACCCTTCTTCGATAACAATTGCTAATGGTTCATACTCCCATGTTCTTAGATCTAGCACTATTACACCTACTCCATCTGTTTCCCTCTCATCTATTCTTAATGTCCCTGACCATGCGTTTAACCTTTTGTCTCCTAGCAAACTTACTCACCAGTTAAATTGTTGTATCTCATTTTTTCCTGAACATTGTTTGATTCAGGATCTCACGACGAAGCGTATTATTGGTAGGGGATATGAATCTGGCGGCCATTACTTCCTTGATGATCGGATGCCACGTTCCGTTGCATGCTCTAGTGCTTCCCCTTCTTTTGATGTTCATTGTCATCTGGGTCATATATCTTTGTCCTCTTTAAAGGGGATGTATCCTCAGTTTCATCATTTGTCTTCTTTAGAGTGTGAATTGTGTCAGTTTGTCAAACATCACCGTGTTCACCTGGCACCTCGCATAAATAAATGGGCTGCGTCCCCTTTTGATTTAGTCCATTCTGATAATTAGGGTCCGTGTCATGTCGAATCCAAGTCTGGTTTTCAGTATTTCGTTACCTTTGTTGGTGACTTTTCTCAAACCACCTGGATTTATTTAATGAAACATCGTTCAAAGTTGTTTTCTCATTTTTGCAATTTTTGTGTTGAAATTAAAACTCAATTTGGTATTTTTGTGAAAACCTTACGGAGTGACAATGCTAAGGAATATTTCTCTGCCCATTTCACACATATATGCTCCAACATGACATGATTCATCAGTCCTCATGTGCTGATACACCTGATCAAAATGGGGTTGCTGAAAGAAAGAACCGGCACTTATTAGAGGTCGCTCGAGCACTCCTGTTTCAAATGCATGTTCCTAAATCTTTTTGGGCTAATGTTGTGACAACAACATGTTTCCTTATCAATCGTATGCCGTTGCCTGTTCTCAGTGGTGACACTCCTTACACAACTCTGTTCCCTTCCAAACCCTTGTTTCCTTTTGATCCAAAAATCTTTGGTTGTGTCTGTTTTGTTCGTGATGTCCACCTTACTGTTACTAAACTGGATCCTAAGTCTCTTAAATGTGTCTTTCTTGGGTATTCTAGGGTTTAGAAGGGTTATCGATGCTATTCTCCCACTCTTCAACATTATCTTGTGTCTATAGATGTCACTTTCCATGAGTCGACTCCATTTTTTTCTATATCTACTGAATCTTCATCCTCAGCCCACAGTTCCGGTCTTGATGATCTATTGGTCTATGAGGTTCATTTACCACCTGTGCACGCCTCTATACCAGTACCTGCTAAACTACCTATTCATCATGTTTATCGTAAGCATCCTCGGGAAAGTGATGACGTCATTCATGTTCATGATCCCCCTGTAGTGCCTGCTTTGGCGTCTGATCTAGAATCAGTTCTTCCTACCACTGATCTGGCAATAGTGCCTGATACTATTGATACATCTACTTCTTCTGAGGAATTGCCCATTACATCTGCTCCTTATGAGGAATTACCCATTGTCATTCGTAAAGGTAAACATACTTGCGCCTATCCTATTTCTTCATTTGTTTCCTATAATCATCTCTCTTCTCCATCCTGTTCTTTCATAGCTTCCATTGACTCTATTACCATCCCTACAACTCTCCACCAAGCCTTAGCCCATCCTGGTTGGCATGCTGCTATGGAGGATGAAATGATGGCCCTTGATAAAACAGGTACCTGGCATCTTGTTACTTTACCTCATGGCAAGAAGGCTATTGGGTGTAAGTGAGTGTTCACAGTCAAAACCAAGGCCGATGGCACCTTGGAGCACTTGAAAGCTCGACTCGTTGCTAAAGGCTATGCTCAAACCTATGGTGTTGACTATTCAGAAACTTTTTCCCCTGTGGCAAAATTGTCTTCTTTTCGTCTCTTTATTTCTATGGCTACTACTTATGGTTGGGCTCTTCATCAGTTGGATGTTAAAAATGCCTTTTTGAATGGTGATCTTCTTGAGGAAGTTTACATGGAGCAACCACCTGGTTTTGTTGCTCAGGGGGAGCGTGACAAGGTATGCCATCTCCAGAAGTCATTATATGATCTAAAGCAGAGTCCTCGTGCGTGGTTTGACAGGTTTAGCACGGTAATTAATAAACTTGGTCTAAATCAGAGTAAGTGTGACCATTCTTTGTTTTATCAGTGAACGAAGGCTGGCATGATCCTCTTAGTGGTATATGTTGATGATATTGTTATTACGGGGAGCAACACTTCAGGAATCTCCTCACTAAAAGCCTTCCTAAATTCTCACTTCCAAACAAAGGATCTAGGTCAGTTAAAATACTTTCTTGGGATCGAGGTTATGAGAAGCATGAAAGGCATTCTCTTGACACAACGGAAATATGTTCTGGATTTGCTAAAGGAGACTGGGAAACTTAGGGCAACACCCAGTAGCTTTCCCATAATTCCTAATCCTTTCTTAGACATTGATGATAGCATACCGTTTGATGAACTACCTGAGGATGTAAGAAAAAAGGTTGATCCTAAAAAGATCAAGCCGTTTGCCTACCCTGAGAGATACCAAAGATTGATTGGCAAGCTAAACTATTTCACGGTGACTCACCCTAATGTGACCTTTCCAGTAAGTATACTTAGCTAATTCATGACAGCACCAACCGTTGATCAGTGGGAAGCTTTAGAGCATGTCTTACATTACCTGAAAAGCTCACCTAGTCGTGGCATACTCTATACAAATCAGGGCCACACCGAGATTGAATGTTTTTGTGATGCTGATTTTGCTAGGTCAAAGTCTACCAGGAGATCCACTACAGGATACTGTGTGTTTGTGGGTGGAAACTTGGTATCTTGGAAGAGCAAGAAGCAAGATGTGGTATCTAAGTCAATTGCGGAAGCTGAGTATAGAGCCATGTCTCAGTCCACGTAAGAAATTGTGTGGATTCACCAATTAATGAAGGAAGTTGGTTTTGCCACGTCATTGCCCACAAAGCTGTGGTGTGATAATAAAGCTGCCCTACACATAGCCTCTAATTCAATATTTCATGAACGTACAAAACATATTGAGATCGACTGTCACTTTGTTCGTGATAAGATCAAAGAAAACTTTATTTCTACAGGGCATGTGCGATCTAGTGATCAATTGGAAGATCTTCTAACTAAGGCCTTAAATGGGACTCGTGTTGACTATCTTTGTAACAAGTTGGGCTTGATTAACATCTACGCTCCAACTTAAGGGGGAGTGTTATAAACATAGATCAATACAGTGGCATGAGATAGTTGAAGAAGCAATTCGGTGGTGGAGTTTGTTGACTATTCCTCAACTACTATTTGAATTGTTTCCGTTAATCACTCCTCTTCTGTCTCTGTTTTGTATATAAATATATCTTGTAATCCTCTCATTTAAACATATGAGTGTAAATATAGTTTTGTACAAGCTCTTCTGCTTATAGAATTATTTGGAAAAAGCATTTCACAACACAAAAAAGAAAAGAAAAATGAACACAAGGTTCATTACAATTTATAAAAGTTTGAATGTTTGATCATGATTATATTTAATCTTCTCCTTGAAAATCTTTTTCTGAAAACTCTTGCTTGTCTTTGCTTTTCTTCTATGCACCTTATTATTTGTGCCTCCTTGATCCAATGGTAGACTCCTGGGCAAAAAAATGGTAGACTTGCCCTTTTTGTCTACATGATTTTACACATAGGTTAAAGATCATATTTACCTTGAAAGTATTTACTTGGGGTCAATTTTGTCCCGAAAGTTTTTTGAGGCATAATTTTGCCCCAGAAATGTCAAATTTGGAACAATTTTGCCCTTACCGTTAGTTGACCAATTTTTGGGCAAATTTGCTCCCAACTGAAAGCTTTCAGGGCAAATTTGCCCCTCAACAAAAATGACATAAATGACAAAATGCCCTGAAAGTTTTAACTTATGAGCAAATTTGCCCGAAAATTGGTCAACTAACGATAAGGGTAAAACTGTTCTAAATTTGACACTTCCAGGGCAAAATTGCGTCTCGGAAAACTTCCAGGGCAAAATTAGCCCCAAGTGAATACTTCTGAAACAAAACTATCCTTTAACCCTTTTACACATCATGGTGTAGCTGGATAAAGGGTTGTGGTGTTGAAGTTGGGAGACACATTAAATAGGACTGGCTAGTTTAGAGATGACATAGGATCTCATGGTGTCCCGACTACAATGGATGAACTAGCTAGTGTCATATCAGTTGGAAAGTGATGTCTAACATATATTTTATTGAAGTTTAAGTAATTGTTGATTGATGTTAGACTATTTCATTTTATGAGTTTGGTATCTTACAACATGTATGCAAACTGTGATTATGTTTTTTTAATTAAAAACTAATTCCTTTAAGATTTTTATAAATTTTGTTGTAGTAGTTGGCCTTTGTTTCAGGTTGGCTTGGTTTATCCACCAGTCAAGGCTCAAAACGCTTCTTAAGAAAACATCTATTCTCTCAATTATGGGATGAACCATCTTTCCGTCAGTTGCTAGAAAAAGATAGTCTCAAAAAATTTAACCGTTGCCTTCATCCCTACCAACCAAACACGCGAGAGACTAAATAGGTCTCCTCCTTTTGAACTCTCAGCCCAATTCAAAAAGGGGCCAATTGCTTTAAACATAGCTGAATTTACATTAAATATCACCAAAATCAGAGTATTTATTTTTAACGTGAATTCAAACGCACGCATACAAAGTCAACTTACAAGACCTAAATGTCGAACATTTATTTGATTGATCTAAACTATATTCAGCCCTTTGTCAAAAACATTTTCGGCTCCCATCACTCTCATTTTGCTACTCCTAGTAGGCAATCTCTACAACCTACACTATAAAAAATGTGTGTTTTAGTAGCGGTTACAAAAAACTACTACAAAGTTGGTAAATTGTCATAGTTTTCAACAAAACAGCTATAAAGTTGCGTCAGTTTGACTAGGCCCAAAAGAAGCGTGTAGTTGTAGTGATGATTTATAGCGGTTGGATGTAAACGACCGCTACAAGCATCGTCACTTCAACTGCTATCATTGTCACACTGGACAATTATGAACACCCCTCCTCCCCCTTCATTTTTGACTCTTTGTTTTTTGTCCCCTTTTTTTCTTCTTCATAGTATTTGTTCTTGGCTCTCCTACAAGGTGTCATAGTGCTTATTTATGTCAAAAGTTAGAAATTTTTCTATTTTCTTTTCTTTCTTCTTTTCTGTACTTATTTATTTCATATTGTTTATTTCTTTACTAATCTTGTTTCTTCTCTTCAATTGCAGGTGCTTTGACCATAGTGACATGTTAGAATCACTACAAATAATAATTTCATAACTTTCTTTCGACCTCTTCGATGATTATGCATTACACATACTAATTTTTTAATACATTAATATCATTTTACAATTTAACCAAATAAAATTCTTCTTGTGCATATGTGTCTAAAAGCCTCATTTACCTCCTCTAAACTAGTTATTTACTAAATTTGGTAACAAAGTTACATATATTTTCGACTTCACTACAAGTAATTGCAAAAACGGGTGGTACCTTTTTTTTAAAAAAAATCCCAAAATATTAGTAGTGGTACTATGTTTTGGTAGTAAATTCAATTTTCACAAAAAATGAAAATTTGTAGCGGTCATGTAACCGCTACTAAATAAAAGGCACAAATTTCAGATTTTTTTGACAACATGTTTGTATCACTTATACAACTGCTACTAATTTCAACTCAAATTTCAAAAAGTCACTTCCTACATTAACAAAAGTTTTTTCACGCCTCAATTTATTAGAAATTGACAATGCTGCAAACGTTTCACTAGGCCAAAATAAAAAATGTTTCTGCACAAACATTTGTAGGAGTCACTCAACCATGACAAACGACATCTTAGTTTCTTCCCTCCTTAGTAGGAGTTATTAACGATTACAAATTTAAGCCGTGAACCGACACTTAGTGCTAGAAATTGTAGCGGTTAATTCGGAGCACTATAAATGTTGTAGCGGGTTTGACCAAGTGTATATCAGTTTGTTTGAATTGCTTCAAAACCACTTGCCATGCTAGTTTGTGTAGTCGTTTTTTCAACCGCTACTACACGTTGTCATAGTCGAAATCGCTACAAACACAATGTTTTGACTACTGCAAAAACACACCTTTTTAAAAGTGTTATCAGTGCCCTATCATATCACATTTTGGTTAGACTTATCATCCATTTGTTCTTTCCAAGTTTGAACCATTACCAAGTCTATTCCTATGTTCTTCATCAATACAAGAGTATTCCTATATATAGCTGCAGTTCTCCTAAACTTGCACTGTTAGATATTTTATTATATTATATATTATATCTTATTATTTAATGTTGGGATGATATCTATACATTCTTGTTGGACTTTGGGTCCAAGTTTGCCCTTGATGAGCTGAACTATTTGACTAAGATACAAGTAGCCTAATCAAATAAGAATAAAATCAACATTAATTGCAGATTGGGGAATAAGTTAGTATTAATTATGGGATTGTTAACTGAGAAATAAGTCACCATAATTAGGAAATTAATTGAGAATCAATTAAATTAATTACTGACTTGGAAGACAAGAAGGGTGGACATCATTTCCTAATTAGTAGCCACCCTAAACCACTATAAATAGGAGGTGCCTCCTTTAGTTACTCCTCACCCCTACTATTGAGTTTTCTAGCAATCTCTTCTCTCCTACAATCTTTCTTATTCTGGTGATCTGCTGTGTCAATACCAATTAGGCTCTAGTAGTCTAATAATTGTGTGGGCACTATTATGGAGCATTGAAGCTTTGTCCCGGATCCAAACATGGATTCGCCCCTATACGATAGTACTCTCTCTCTCTCTCTCTTTATTTATTTTTTCTTACACATGTTAGACTTTGGGTCCAAGTCCGCCCTTGATGGGCTGGACTATTTGATTAGGATAAAAGTAGCCTAATCAAATAAGAATCAAATTAGCATTAATTGTAGATTGGGGAACAAGTTAGTATTAATTGTGATATTGTAAATTGAGAAACAAGTTATCACAATTCAGGGAAACAATTGAGAATTAATTCTCCTGATTACTAACTTGGGGAAGGCAAGAAGGGTGGACATCATTTCCTAATTAGTGGCCACCCTAAACCACTATAAATAAGAGGTGTCTCCTTCAGTTATTCCTCACCCCTGTTATTGAGTTTTCTAGCAATCTCTTCTATCCTACTATCTTTCTTGTTCTGGTGATCTGCTGTGCCAATCCCAATTAGGCTCTAGTAGTCTAATAATTGTGTTGGCACTATTATGGAGTATTGGAGCTTTGACCCGAATCCAAACATGGATTCGCCCCGGTACGCTGGTCCATCTTCTCTCTTTATTTTTCCTACATTAAATTATGATGCATCCTGTTTTAAATAAAATATGCTTTGTGCGTGACTCTGCAATTAGATAGACTGAGCTCGGGTTTAGGGTGATCACTTAATCCGTTAAGCTATTAGTAGCCTTGATAAGATCTTATAAATAGCGGTAGTCTAATAGAGCAATATCTATGTAGAAAACCTAATTTGTTTCCTTGAGGGATTATGATGGGTGACGGCTTTTCTCATCCCATCACTGTGTTCACCTCCTATTAGAAGAATCCCTAACATCTTTTCCTACTAACAATGTTATGTTTTTGTTATATCTATTTGGATCGAGAGCTACATGAATTGCTACTTCAGATTCTTTTACATTGCGAGAGAGGTATTTATACATCTTAAGTCTTTCGCTGCTACTCTAATGTCATGGGATTTCATATGTATATTGGATAATCATTTCAAATAGACATGGTTTGTCTTCCATGTGGCATAAAGTCGGTTTACAATTCTACCTTTGCCTGCTATTTAGTATGTGATGCATTATTTATTTTTCTGTTTGAAAGAAAAAACAATATTTGAGAATTGTATATTTAAGTTATCTATACGGTGGTTTCGGATATTTTTGTTCAATCAATATTTTAATATCTGGAATACTTTCGAGCTCTTGCAACAGTAAGAGGGATGGAAGGAGATTGCATTTTAAATTCTTCCATGATGATACCATCTCCATCTTCATTAAAAAATGAAGGTCCCGAGATCACTTCTGCTTTGCTTTAAAAATCAAAATTAAACATTGATTTGATTTTGGCTTAATTCTGTGAGATAATCAGTTTGTAAGTTGTTTGCCTTTCCATTCACTGTGAAACACGCCATTGAACTCACTGCCACAGGAACCCATCATCAGTTTCATTTTTGGGTTCAAAACAAAAAACCATGGAGTTGTTAATTTCTATTCTTAAAAGCAATTTTTTTTGTTTTAAAAAACAAAAAAATAATAATAAAACTTGTTTAAAAAACTGTTATCAATAAGTTGTTTTAAAAAAAAACAGGAAGTTGTTTTAAAAAATTAAAAAATCAAAACAGTTTTGAAGTATTTTTTTATTTTTGAGATCACTAACTGTCGATTATCGACACTACACCACTAATGCCAACAGCCACCATGTCATTATCAGCAGTGGTCACTACTGCTACATCACTTCAAAAACATATTTTTAAAAACAATTATCCAAAACTTTTTTGTTTTCAAAACTTGTTTTTAAAAATAATTTTATAAAACTGTTTTGGAAAAAAAAAAGAAAGGAAACACAAAGGCCCCATATTTTTTCCCCACACCAATCTTTACAACATATATATATTCGTCATAATTAGCTTAAGGTTATCCTAAAAACTCCTTATTTAACAAAAATAACTTTTTTCCTTAATCTTAAACAAATTGGTACTTAGGAAAAATATGTAATTAATCCTCCTCTGAATTTTTTTGTCCTATTTATAAGTCACATCAAATTTTTTATATAAATGTATAAATTTATCTTTCATTCATTATTGTGTAGACTTTGTTCTCAAGAGGTATAATGTATATTAAATGGGGATAATGTTGGAAAATTATTGAATTTTAAAACAGAGTTAACAAAGTTTAACATTTTTCTTAGCCTATAATGTCACTTATTAAAATCCACCTCAAAGTAATAAGCACGCATACCTTATCATATGTGAACCATCTAAATCTGATCTGAACAGTCTAAATTTAATCTTTTTTATCTTTATTTTTTAAAAAGAATTATTTTAATGGGTATAAAATTTAAATAAAGATAATTTCTTAACTAATATTTTTTTAACAAAATGGCTTCTGATTTAAAAAAAAACATCTGTTTTTTTTTACCTGATTTTTTTTTTTTACCTGAAAAAAAACATCAGTTGAGAAAACCTAAATATGAACCATCTGTAATTCTGTATAATGAATTGTGGGTCCTCATCAGTCATCGCCCAAACTGGTTCCGTGCCAGTGTGAGCACCTTTCATAAACCCAAAAGCGATGGATAATGGGAGATGACTTGCATTTTCAGCTAACCAACTAACATTCTCTCGCTACAGAGACCTACAACTAACATTCTCTCGCTCGAGAAAAGCGCCTTGGAATTTTTTCCCTCAGCAGCAAAGTCTTTGGAAATGTTTTATGGAACTGGAAACTTTTTACCTTGCTTGTTATCTGATCCTACAAATTATTTTTGAAAAAATATATTTAAAAAATCTCAATCACCTGCATGAAATTTGAAAAAAAAAAAAATGAAGGAAAAAATATTGTGATGCAGTTGGGTTGTCTGAAGCTGTGTTCCATGATGCTATACTTCCCGAATAAGAAGGAAGTAAAGTTACATTACATAAATATATAAACACACATACACCTTACCAAATTAAAGTGGATGAGAGGCGATGTTGTGGTTGTCGTTCCTAGTTTGAGATTTGTGGAAGTTCTGTGATTTGAGAAGGAACAGGTTAATTAAGTATTTAATTCATATCATTAAATATTAATTATTTTATCCAAGACTAACTATCAAGAGGCAGAGTCTACCAGCAACACTATGGATCAGCACAACTTCTGGCTCTCTTGAACCATATAAATGAAGCAGCAGACTCTTTCAAATCTCCAAGGCAAAGCTTTTTTTTTTTTTTTTTTAAGATTTTTATTCAAGATTGATCACAATGAAACACAGGAGACTTCGTTCAAACATAGCAGAACTTTTTTTTTTCTTTTTTAAAATATTTTTATGGGCAGATGATTGACAAGAAAACAACAAAGCTAATGCAGGAAAATGACTTTTTTTTTTTTTTTTTGAAAGTAGCTTGTTTGTGGAAAACAGCCAAACAAGATTGATCGAAAAAAAAAAGGAGAGGATGAATGTTTGATTTGGAAAGATTTCTTCTGAAACTTGAAGGAAAAAGAGGAAGTTTGGAAAACAGAGAGTGCTAATAAAGAGATTGAGAAATAGGAAGCAATGAACACAAGATGATATCCAACAACAAGATGTAAACAATGCCCAATAATTAAGACGTAGAAATAGAAGAAAATGAAGAAGAAACGTTTTGGGATTTTTTTACAAGATCGACCACAATCAAAAGCAACACAATTGTTACAATATAATGCAGAATATGAACAGCAAGAAAAAATGTTCACACTATTTCTCTTTTTTTTTTTTTTAAAAGATTTTTATGGGTATATGATTGAAAAGAAAACAAATTTGATGCAGAGAACTGACAAATTGTTTTTGGGTTTTTCAAAAGTAGCTTATATGTGGAAAACAACAAAACAAGATTGACTTGAAAAAGGGGAACAAGGTCTTGGGGAAAAAAAAGAAACAAAGAAAGAAAATTTAGAACAATGAGTGAACAAGGACAAGGTCTTAGGAAATGAGTTGGTGTTTGATTTGGAATGATTTGCTTCTGAAACTTGCAAGAAGAAATTTGAAAACAGAGAGTGCTGAAAGCTTAGGGAAAGGGGGGGCAATGGATATCAGATCTGATTTTCATCATCTATAGCAATAGCAACGTAATGAAGTTTATCTATCAACTATAGTATTTATCTATCAACTTTTTTAGAGAGAATTTATAAACACATTTATTACTCTTGTGAAGAGAATCTCAAGATAATGCGACCTTGAGTGAAGGTATTTGCTTATAAAGTGTAGGGGTAGCAAGTGTCCTGTTGAGGAATTTGCTTATACTATAGTGCTAAGAACCCATTGAATCTTAAAACTTTAGTAGAAATCTCATAGACATTTTGAGGACTTGCTGTAGGTCAAATGGTTGAGACCGAACCAATATAAAATTCCTATGTACACCTCGGTGAAATTTCTCTAACTCTCATCTCTTAGTTAAGTTTGTTAATTGTAGTTTAAAATTTTTAATATCATTTAATTCACTCTCCCTCTTAGGTGAAACGTTAACACTAACAATTGGCATTAGAGCTTTGTCTTTTTGTTTCAGGCTTAACATCTTAAGAAGGATCTTATAGCGAGCATGGGTGAAGAAATACTACAAAATGGTGCCTCTATCACTAGACCACCTAGCTTTTATGGAAAACACTTCTCTTTCTGGAAGGCAAAATTCAAAGTGCTTGTGATGGCTATTGAATATAGCCTATGGCAAGCTATTCAAAATGGAGATTATGTGCCAATGAAAACTATGGAAGAACATTTGGTTCCAAAAACATCAGCAGAGTTTGATAACAATGATAAGAAACTTGCAACACTCAATAGCAAGGCAATCCTCATGATCCAAAGTGCCTTGAGTCAAAAAGAGTATTTCATAATTTGTACACTTCCTTCTGCCAAGGATATGTGGCAAGCTCCGGAAATAGCTAATGAAGGCACCTCCAGAATCAAGAAAAATACAGTCAACACTCTTGTCACAGAGTTTGACTTGCTTAGAATGAAATTAGGAGAAACAATTGTTGAGCTTGAACTTAGATACGCATTTGATTCATGTAGCTAACCCCACCTAATGAAATTAAGGCTATGTGGTTGTTGCCTCTTTTTTGGAGTGTTTGGGTGGCCCATTCTTGTATGAAATCAGTCTGATTTTGACTGGTTGACCAAGATTTTGATCGGTTTGGCCAATTCTGTGCGAGTCTGGTTTTCGGTGATACAACAAACTGAGGTTCACTTCTCAGTCCTATCAATTGAACCGGTCAGTTTGGTTTGATATTCTAAACCTGAGGTCTAAATGAGTATTTTCATTCCATTGACAAGCTAAAACAAGTTACTTTCCAGAAATTAGAAAATAAAATCCTTAAGCTGCTAGAGACTAGCTTTGGTCTAAATAAGTATTTTTATTCAGATGTTTTTTTTTTCCTGCTCTATAATCATATATCACGTAGGCACTAACATTAGGCCCTGAAATTGAATAATCAAGTTAGTTAGTGAAGCCGCCTATCCCTTTTTTCTCAAACTTGATCGTTGCCTCTCTTCTTTAATTACACACCATTTTGCTTTCTGGGAAAGGGAATCATTGATCAGCTAAAAGAGATTCATATGAATGCCTCTGCCATTCATACTTCCCAAAAAAAAAAAGATTCTAATTGAACTTCTAGAATTTTCAACATAGCTATTTCATAACTTCGAAAATAGTATCCAATAACGAAGTGTAATACGTCAAAGGGAAAAAAACAAAGAGAAAAGATGCCACTTCGTTATAAAACCAATACTGAGAGAAACAATAAGAAGGAAGTGAAATTTACGTTATATAAATACACACACACCTTACCAAATTAAAGTGGATGAGAGGCGATGTTGTGATTGTACTTCTCCTAGCGCTGTGAGTTGAAAATAAACAGATTAATTATTCAATTCATACCATTAATTATTAGTTATTTTATCTAAAATATAATATCTAGTTTTAAACTACAAACAAGATTTAATATTACGAATCAGATATTGCATTACGAACCCGGTGTACTAATAACTATCAAGAGGAAGACTCTACCTGCAACACGATTATTGATCAGCACAACTTGTCTCTCTTGAACTATATATGTAGATGAAGTAGCCTCTTTCTAAATCTCCAAGGCAACGATTTTCTCCTCTTCTTTTTTCAGATTTTTATACAAGACTGATCACAATGAAAAGCAACAGACTTTGTTCAAATCAGACGCCGACTTTAAAATAAAAAAAAACACACACACACACACAATGTTTTATATGTAAACTTAAGAAGAAGAAAGAAAACCCTGAAGGGAGATTTTTTATTTAAAGATTTTTATGGGCATATGATTGACGAGAAAACAACAGAGATAAAGCAGGAAAATGACAATATATTTTTTAAAAAATAAAACAGCTTGTTGGCGGAAAACAGCAAAACAAGTTTTTTCTGAAAACTGGGAAGAACAAGGAGTGAATAGATACATGGCAGACACAAGAACTAGAAGATCAGGGCTTGTTAGGAAACGAAAGTTTGAAAAACAGAGAGTGCTCATAAAAAGTTTGAGAAATAGGAAGCAGTGAATGAATATAAGATGACCTCCAACAAGAATATGTAAACAATGCCCAAGTATATTAAGATGCAGAAAAAGAAGACAACGAAGAAGAAAAGGACTTCGTTGATAGACCCAAAGACTCTTTGCACAGTTGTAGTGAACTTTACCATTCACAAAGATCAGTACTACTATTCCAGGCTCTGTCTGACGACAAGCTTTTAAATGGGTTGTCTACACTATATATATGTGCTTACATTAGAAAAAGAGTTCATGGCAAGAAATGAAGCAGAGGAAGAACGGCTCAATTGTAAGTCCCACATTAAATATGTCAAATAGAGAGCCAGTATGGCTGAAATAAGCCCAAAAATTTATAGAACCAAACATAGAATTGAAGCTTTTCAGGTTAGCCTGGATATGTCCAAAGAAATTTGGGCAAGGCTTATTCAGGTTAAAACTAAACCCGAACATCCGAATGCAATTTTTTTTGTGTATTAAAATTTAAATACTTAATGGGCATCCCTAAATGAAGGTTGTGGTGGTAGATTGAGGCATTGATGAGGATGTATGAGGAAGTAATTAGAGTTTTCTTTTCACAGTTTGCGTTTAGTATCCAATTTAAATTGAATCTCTCTCTCAGTAACTTAAATATGTTGGCTTTTCCTAATTTTATTGAGGGTTCTGTATTTTTAAGTGGGAGGTTGTTCCTGATATTCATCATCTATAGCAATAGCAACTTAATGAAGTTTAACACGTCAAGGAAAAAAAAAGATGCCACTACTGATAAGAAAAACAATAAGAAGGAAGTAAAGTTACATCCCACACACACAACCCTCTTACTCAAATTAATGGATGAGAGGCGCTGACGTGGTTGCCCTTCTCCAAGCTTGAGGTTTGAGAAAGTTCTGTGATTGGGAGCAAACAGATTTATAAAGTATTCAATTCATACATAGCATTAATTGTTAATTATTTTTTCTCTAAACACTTGTAAGTAACTATCAAGAAGCAGACTCTACCTGCAACAGTATTGATCAGCACAATTTCTGTCTCTCTTGAACTATTTAGATGACGCAGACTCTTTCAAAATCTCCAAGGCTAAGCCTTTTTTTTTTTATTGAGATTTTTATGCAAGTTTGATCACAATGAAAAACAAAAGACTTCGTTCATGCGAGATGACAATTTTCATTTTTTATAAACAAAATTTCATAGATGAACTTAAGAGGAAGATAAAAACCTTTGAAGGGTGATATTTGTTTTTGTTTTTTGTTTTTTTGAAGATTTTTATGGGTAGATGATGATTGACAAGAAAACAACAAAGCTAATGCAGAAAAATGACAATTTTTTTTCTTTTTTTGGTTTTTGAAAAGTAGCTTGTATGCTGAAAAACAGAAACACAATGCAAGGTTGATCTGAAAACTGGGAAGAACAAGAAGGATTGAATAGAGGTATGGAAGACACAAGAACTAGAAGATCAGGACATGTCAGTAAGTGAAACTTTGATTTGGAATGATTTGTTCTGAAACATGAAGGAAACAGAGAAACAAGTTTGAAAAACAGAGTGTGCTCACAAAGAGTTTGAGAAATAGGAAGCAATGAATATCAGATAATCTCCAACAGGAAGAAGAAAGACGAAGGATGAAAAAGACAGACGAAGGATGAAAAAGAAAGAGAGAGAAAAATTATTGTATGCTGTCCATTCCCAAAAACAATTATTGTAAGCTGTGCATTCCCAAAAACAATTATTGTAAGCTGTAACCAACCGATTGGCTTCTTTTTTATCTTGTTTGTGATATGTTTGGGTCTTTTTAGCATGTGTTTATGTTTAGTATGATTTAGTTTTGAATAGTAAGTTATTAGTATATAAGTTAAGATAAAATTTTTCTCATATATTTATCTTATATATCGTGAATCAAAATTTATAAATATTTACTACCTAAAAATAAATTATTTCAAACCAACACTTATAACTTTTGAAAACGCGTTATTTTGGACAGATGTGAAAGTTGTAGACATTTTTTATGTGTTTTTTTTTGTAAAAAGTTATTTTCTACTCTCATGATTTTATTATATCAATGAGCAGAAAGGTTAGCAGCTTATGGTTCTGATGATTCCATCAGTTGGGTCGGAGGTCAAACTAATGGAGTAATAATTAAATAAAATTTTAATAAAAAAATAGCTATATACACATATAATCAGATAAATGTAAGAAATAAATGCATAATAGATCTATTTATAATATATGAAACTTTCAATTACATAAAAACCATCTAACAACAAATAGTCTGAAAATATATTGAATTTTTTAGAGGTCAACTTTTTTTAAAAAAAACTTTTTCAGCATTTTTCCACTAGCTCAAAAAACAGCCCGGTTTTCTAAAACCTAATTCCGGCACAATAGCAACTTAACTCTAGTCCAACACAACTAAACCATAAAAAGGGTTTTTGGTCTAAATCAATTCGTTAGCAAGCAAGACCGGTTTCCAATTCTTTAAAGTTTAAATATTGTAAATAGGCTATTCTCACCGTACATCAATATATTTGAAATAGTAAATTTTTTTAATATTCTCATTTTATAATATTTATAAGGTAATGTTTGGTTTGAGGTGAGGTGAGGTTAGGTGAGAGAGGTGAGGTTAGGTGAGAGAGGGTGGGGAAATTACCTTTTTGGACAAAAGAAATCCAAAATTTACCGTCTCATTTTTTTAAATTTTAGGTTCCCGCCCAAAATTTACTTTCTTATTCTTTTCAAAATTTTGAATTCCTGCTCAAAATTTAAATTCCTTTAACCCAAAAAGGTAATTTCCCCACCTCCTCTCACCTAACCTCACCTCAAACCAAACACAGCCTAATCCTTAAGTTTTACATGATGTATACTTTTAATTCTTTAAATTCATAAATCATACTTTTGATCCAATATTTATAACACTGTTAATATTACTAATGAAAATATATTTATATTTTTAAACTAAAATAAACCGGTAAATTACTGTAAGTAAAATTAATGTTTTAATATTTAGATTATTAAATTAACTTTTTTTAATATAAAAAAGGTTTTGATATTGACTCCTTCATTAGGTTTTTAGATATTATATTTTTCAATTTATACATATTTTAAATTTAAGATTAATAATATTTAATTACACAGTCACCACTTAAATTTTCTGCGTTAACATTTTCTGTTAATAATATTACGGATATTAGAATTATTGAACTAAAAATATACTTTATAAAATTAAGAAAAAAAATATACCTTAAATTTTACTTTAGCCTTATTTATATTACCTATGCAATGATATAATCATGGTTTCAAAAAATATTTAAGTTTTTTTATTAGTGTGAACTAATTCAAGATGTCTGGCAAAAAAAAAACGAACTAATTTAAAATGTAATTTTGGAATAAAAAAGTGAAAACTTATCCAGAGAATTAAACAAAAAAAACAAAATAATAAAAAGTTACTACAGCGCTTTTCATGCCCCATCTTTATTAGTGGCCGACAACTCTTCTATCCACATCCTTTGAAGTTCGGATCAAAGATTAAAGACAGTACTAGTGCCTATTGATTGTAATAATGTCTTGCTCCCTTTGATTTGAATATAGGATAAAATTAATTTAAAATTTTTTTAAAAAAAATTAAAGAGTCTAAATAAATTATTTAATTATATCATTTATTATATATCTTTAGATTATATGTCAGTTTATTAGTTAAGTTAATTAGTTTTGAGAAAAAATATAAATATAAATGTTTTAAGCTAATTTAATTAATTTCTTTAATTCCTTTAAAAAAGTCAACTTTACCTTATAATTAAAACCGGAGGTAGTATTATTTAATTTAGAGAAAATTAATCTGGAGATCTTCATATTTTCCGTTGATTTTGAATCAGGCCCTTCGAGTTTTTTCTTTTTATTGGATCCTTTAATTTTTTTACTGTTCTGTTAGTCCTACCGTTAAATAATGAGTAACCACGTTAAAATTTGCTGTTAGAAAGTCTGAAACGTCCAACTCCTTTCACCATAGCTTACAAACCAAGTCTGGACAAAAAATTGGGACTTCCAAGCCCAGGTAAGTTACAAGTTTTAACACTTGTTACTTCCCTTTTCCATTGGTCGGTGATAAACACATTGGGAAATGTTGTAATGGATGGGCGTTAGTGTTTTTTTTTTTTTTAATTACAGTTTTAGATCCACTACTTGTATCATTGCCTCAATACGTAGATGCTCAGTAAGAAAGTCAGGAGGGGGTATACTAAACTGAATCACCCCTAAGCCTCTATTCATTGATTCCTTTGCAAGCAAGTTAGCTGCAGAATTTGCTTCACGACAGCCCCATTCCACAGCAACTTCCCACTCTCGGCTCAACAGGTGTTTAATCTCTGACAATAACCAGCATGTCTGTGTTCTTCATCCCATCCTTCCTCAATGAGTTGTATTGCCTCTTAACAATCTGACTCAATTATGACTCCACTAAGCTTCATTTCCCAAACCATCTTGAGGCCTATTAGAATTGCCTATAACTCTGCTAGAAGACGGCTCTCATGTCCGATACCAAACATAAAACCCCTTAACACATTACCCTCTTGGTCTCAAAAAAGACCTCCCCAACCTGCCGCAGCACTACCTGTGCCACTTGCTCCGTAGATGTTTAATTTAACCAATCCCTCTAGTTTTTAACTATGATTATTGAGAAGTTTCCATTTGTACTCAAATTAGCTTATCATTATTTGCATATTTAAAATTTGGGTTGTCTCTTCTAGAACTAGGAATTGTCCTGGTCCTTATTCCAAGTGATCTAATCTAATTTATTTGTAATTTTTTTATTCTGCCACAATATCCATGGCATACAATACTTTCCATCCATTCTGCCTTTTGATTATTGCTTGAGTAGAAGTATTTACTCGTTTATTCTAGTCTGTCACTTCATATACAGACGAGACGTTCATCTAGACAAGAATTTTGAGCATCCTTGTTGATCTCAGGTAATGGTTATGGGGTCTTATTTATTGCTTTCTGACAAAAGATCTCATCGCGTTGGCTTGCTCGTGGTTGTCCTTCTCCTAGCATGAGGTTTGAGAAAGTTCTGTGATTGGGAACGAACAGATTTACAAAGTATTCCATTCATCCATAGCATTAATTATTAATTATTTTTTCTCTAAACACTTGTAAGTAACTATCAAGAAGCAGACTCTCCCTGCAACAGTATTGATCAGCACAACTTCTGTCTCTCTTAAACTATTTAGATGAAGCAGACTCTTTCAAAATCTTCATGGCAAAGTGTTTTTTTTTTAGAGATTTTTGTGCAAGTTTGATCGCAATGAAAAACAACAGACTTTGTTTCTACGAGATGACAATTTTCTTTTTTTAAAAACAAAAGTTTATATATGAACTTAAAAGGAAATAAAAACCTTTGAAGGGGGATATTTGTTTTTGTTTTTTTAAGATTTTTATGGGTAGATGATGACTGACAAGAAAACAACAAAGCTAATGCAGAAAAATGACAATTTTTTTTTTTTTTGGTTTTTGAAAAGTAGCTTGTATGCCGAAAAACAGAAACATAATGCAAGTTTGATCTAAAAACTGGGAAGAACAAGAAGTGATCGAATAGATGTATGGAAGACACAAAAACAAGAAGATCAGGACTTGTCAGGAAATGAAAGTTTGATTTGGAATGATTTATTCTGAAACATGAAGGAAACAGAGGAACAAGTTTGAAAAACAGAATGTGCTCATAAAAAGTTTGAGAAATAGGAAGCAGTGAATGTCAGATAATGGCCAACAGGAAGAAGAAAGACCAAGGACGAAAAAGAAAGACGAAGAAATGGGGAAGAAAGGAAAAAATTATTGTAAGTTGTCCATCCCGAAAAAAATTATTGTCAGTTGTAACCACGTGATAGGCTTCTTTTTAGACCTTGTTTGTGATATGTTTTTGTCTTTTCTGAACTTTTTTTTTTGGACAAGTCTTTTCAGAACTTTTTGAAAACGCATTATTTTGGATAGATGTGAAAGTTGTGGGTATTTTTTGTGTGTTTTTTTAAAACTTATTTTCTACCCTCATGATTTTATTACATCAATGAGCGGAAAGGTTAGCTGTATATGGTTATGATGATTCCACCGGTTAGATCAGAGGTCAAACCAATGGTCTAATAATTAACTAGAATTCTAATTACTAGAATTCTAATTATTATATCCATATATAATAAAATAAATATAAGAAATTTTGAAAAAGAAAAGATAAATATAAGAAATAAATCCATAATGGATCTAATTATAATATAGGAAAAATTTTAAAAAAATACATTGGAAATTGAACAAGGACCATTCAGTACTCTGAAATTGGAAAAGGACGAATCAGTACTCTATTAAACGGGTGGAAGAATTTGAGATTTTGAAATTTTGATGAAAAGACGAAAATGCCCTTCAGCCCTCCCTCTCTCCACTTCCGAATAACAACATGGTCCTCTTAATTAACAATTCCGAATTCTCTATTAACAACTATATTTTCTTCTTTCACAATTAACAAGTTTCAGGACAATAACAATATATATCTCTTTAGTAACAACACTATATTTTACATTAACAACTCCACTTTTTTCTTTCACAGTTAACAAGTTTCAGAACAAATAACAATTCCTTTCTTTTTATTAACAACACCATATTCTACATTAACAATTCCACTTTCTTCTTTCACTTTAACAAGTTTCAGAGCAAATAACAACTTCTTTCTTTTTATTAACAACACTGTATTCTACATTAATAACTTCACTTTCTTCTTTCACAGTTAACAAGTACAGACTCTTTGTGGGATTTTGATATTGTTAATGTAGAATCCGGAGTTGTTAATTAAAAGGCCCATGCTGTTATTTTGAGGGAGCACTGAAGGGCATTTTCGTCTTTTCACCGAGATTTCAAAACCTCAGATTCCTCCTCCCATCTGACAATGTACTGATTTTTCCTTTCTCAATTTTAGAGTACTGAATGGTTCTTTCCCAATTTACAATATTTTTTTTTTTTGGAATTTTCCCTATAATATATGAACATTCAATTAAATAAATACCATCTGACAACAAATATTCTAAAAATATATTGAAACTTTGTATAGAGGTCAATGTTTTTTTCCTTAATTCTTTCAGCATTTTTCCATCAGCTGAAAAAATAGCCCGATTTTCTAAAACCCGGTTCTGACACAGTAGCGATTTAACTCTAGTCCAACACAGGTTTACCATGAAAAGGGTTCATGGTCTAAATCAATTTCTTAGCACCCAAGTCCGGTTTCCAATTTTTTAAAGTTTAAATATTGTAAATAGGCTATTCTCGAGTCCATCAATATATTTGAAATAGTAAAATTTTTTAATATTCTTATTTTTATATTACTTAGAGAGTAAAGTATACTTTTATTTCTTAAGTTTTGCATGAGATAGACTATTGATTTCTTAACTTTATAAAGTATACGTTTAGTCCAATATTTTTAACACTGTTAATATTACTAATAGAAAATATTGGTATAGCAAACTTGAGCTATCACTGTCCAGTTGATAAAGAATATTTAAGTTTTATTTTTTTAGTATAATATATTTATGTTTGTAAACTAAAATAAACAGATAAATTGCTGCAAATGAAATTGATAGTTTGATATTTAGATTATTAAACTAATATTTTTAAATGCAAACCTGGTTATGATATTAACTGTTTCATTATATTTAAAGATATTTTTTAATTTATATATATTTTAAATTTAAAATTAGTAGCATTTAATTATACAGTCACCACTTAAGTTTACACCATCATCGCTTGAATTTGCTGCTTTAGCGTTTTCTGTTATCAACATTAAGGGTGTTAGAAGTATAGGATTAAAATGATACTTTATAAAATTAAGGGATAAAAAATATACCTCATGTAAAGTTAAAAAACTAAATATATACTTTAACCTTACTTATATTACTTATGCAGTGATATAATCATAGTTTCAAAAAAAAAAATTAAGAACTAATTCAAAATGTCTGGCCAAAAAAAAGAACTAGTCCAAAATGTAACTTTGGCATAAAAAAGTGAAAAATTATCCGGAGAATTAAACGAAAACATTTACTAAAAGTTGGACTGGACACCGAATTAATTGGAATATTGAGTTAAGGGTCAATGAGTTAAATAAGAGTTAAATTGGGACTAGACCGATGAAAAATAAATATTTTAAATTTATTTATATGAAATTATGTGTAAAATTAATAAAAAACGATTTTTTAAAAAATAAAAAGATAAAAAGATGGATGAACCGATCCATATAATTCACCCACAAGACCGATCCGAATCGATTGGACCGTCAGTTCGCGGGCTAATAAAAAGTTACCGCTCCTTTTTCGTGCCCATCTTTATTAGTGGCCGACAACGCTTGTATCCACATCCTTTCAAGTTCAGCCTAAAGAGTAAAGGGAGTGGTACCTATTGATTGCAATAATGGCTTATTATTTAATTTAGGAAAAATTAATCTAAAATCTTTATATTTCCTCTCAATTTTGAATTGGGTCCTTCGAGTTTTTCCTTTTTTATTAGATCCTTTAACGTTTTAGTGTTGTGTTAATCCTACCATTAAATAATAAATAACAACGCTAAAATTTTCCTGATTGTCCTTTATGAGAAAAAGAATTCTTTTAAAATTTCTTGATTTAAGGTTGTGTCTCATTTATTTAATTGAGAAGGGGGTGAATTAGGTTTTTTTTACTGAGGCCAAATAGGCTGATAAGGTTGGGGTAGATAGGAGTAATCGGAGAGGTTTAATTATATAGCCATATGAGAGAATAGAGAAAGCAAAAAACGCATGTACACAAGGCAGTCTTGGTAAATTGATGTTGGTGCCCTCACTAACTATTGGATCAAGCTGGAATTTGGTCAACTAATTTATCGCATGTGTTTCATTATTTTCAATGGTGGGATTGTCGTTTGGAGGCCTGGTGTGAGAGAAATTGTCAGGGATGTTGTTCTAGATATTTTTAGTTTCTTTATTCTGTATTGTAAGCTTATAGTTTTAATTGTTTGGCTGAGTGGTTGCATGTGTCTTTGCATTTGTTTGAGACTCTCTTGTACCCGGTTTTGATCATAGTAGATCATATTTTCTTTGGTTTGGACGACCCGTGATTTTTACTCTTGAATTGAGGGATTTTCCACGTTAATAATTCTGGTGTCCTTTATACCATTTAATTTTTGTCATATATTTGTTTTCTTAAATACTCTTATAAATTATAGGAATGTTTAACATCCGTTGTGCTCACTACTACAGAATATACATTTTACGTCCCTAAAAAATGTTCCTTTTTAAAAAAGGGACGTAAAAAATAAAGACGGTAACATTTTTA
Source organism: Inga oerstediana (assembly GCA_963210345.1). Lineage (NCBI taxonomy): Eukaryota > Viridiplantae > Streptophyta > Magnoliopsida > Fabales > Fabaceae > Inga > Inga oerstediana. The sequence goes on along the minus strand of OY723404.1, from coordinate 9,287,807 downwards.
TAATTATGGGTGAGAACTGAATAGCTTTAGACGTCCCCAATTCAAATAGGCGTCTCTAAATTAAATTGGGAACGTAAAAAACAATTCAAATTTTTTCTGACAGTCTTTATTTGTCAGCTTTATACTATTTTTACATTCATCTTTCTCTTCCTATCGCCGTAAACATAAGAAGAGCCACTACCACTACGCATTTTAACTCTTGCTTCTTCTTCTTTATATGCCCTTTTTACTCTTACTTCTTCCTTTCTCTCTCTTTTTTTCACCATCAGATCTGCTATGCTTTCTTACCATCTTTTGTATTTTATCTTCTTTCTCTTTTTTCTTTGAGTTTCCCTTCTATTTTATCTTCTAACTTGTGTTGTTATGGCTTATAGATCAGAACTCTGAAACATGCTTCATGACTACGTTCCCACTGAGAAAACGAGGTTTATCTCTCCCTGTCGCTCTTCTCTATTCATTATTATGAGAAAATAAATTTCAATAATAGAAGGAGATAAGTTTTTTGTAACTAATTCCTCTTATTATTTTCATTTTCTGCCTATAAGATTTCAGCTTTGGAGTTATTATTGTGTAGATTTTGGAATTCAGATACTAGATCTGTAATTTTATTGACGATGATATATGATTTCTGGTTTTAAATACTGTTTAGTCCAGATTTGTAATATTATTGTGTAGATTTTGGATTTCAGATACTAGATCTGTAATTTTATTGACGATGATATATGATTTCTGGTTTTAAATACTGTTTAGTCCAGATTTGTAATATAAACGAATTTTTTTTTTTAAAAAAAGCACTTTAGACGTCCCCACTTTAAAAAAAGGACGTTAAAAATGTTCTCCTTTCTAACACTTGAAACAGTTGGAACAAACCTCTGGTGAAGGAGGGCTACGGCATGCCTGAGGCCTCTCCTGACAACCAAACCCTTGTGTCTCGGGAGCCAAAGAAAAATCTAGGGAAAATCACACTGAAGCCCGGTGAAGGAAAAATATAAAGAAATGGTCTCGAGAAATGTATAAATTACTCTCAAGTCCCATAGGACTATTTTATAATAAATTTCAGTTGGGAAAAATCAGAATATCCCTATCAATCTATTACAAAACAGGATCAACTGAAATTTATTTAATAGAGGTATTTCTAACTTTTCTCAATTATAATTTATTACAAAATAGTCTCATTGGACCTGAGAGTAATTTATACATTTTTCAGGACCATTTCTTCATAATTGTCCTCCTTGGGTGTTAGTGTAATTTTCCCAAAAATCTATAGGCTAATGGCAATGGGAAACATAAAGGAGAAGAATGCCAGAAACATTTCATAACAATCTTCGCACCGCGTAACAACACATCATGTCGAACAGGTATACCTTTTGTGGGCCTTTTGTTGTAAGCTTTGGGTCAAACCACATCTATGGCCTCATGCTCCGAGATCATACCATGAGGCCCATTCATTACATGCAATAACAAATTATGGCATCACCCACCTGCTATTGGGTTTGAAGAAAGGTCCAAAGAAGCTTCATGTTTTTACCAATTGTGCCGAAGCATCAACTTGGTTACAAGACAAGAAAGGAAAGGTCATCCTAAACCAGGATTAATTTGCTCAAGCTACCCACCAATGGATTAGTCTCTCACAATATGACGAATCAAGTATGAATCCCCATTGATAGAGGTGCACACATTTAGTATTTGATAATACCTCAAACATTATTACTTCTAATAAAAGAATATATACTTGTGTTTAGTAAAAGAAATTTGGTCAAGTTATGATGCTTTAGATTGGAGATGGTACTATTTTGATTAATTTCATGCATAGGAAAACTAACAAATATGCTTAATTTTTTCACCCACCCATTACACCATCATAGAGTTCGAACTCACAATTTTATGTCTAAAAAAATCATGTGCTTGATGTCATTTACGCTACAAGACCATGGATAGTGTGTGTGTGTGTATGCTTAATGTATTAGTTAGATTGACACATGGTACTCCCTCTTATAAGTTTTATAAGGGATGTTTAACTTCTCTTATATAAATTGAGAAAACTAATTAAAATTAGTTATTCTAATTAAATATGTCAATGTTTTCAATCATTTTTTAAACTTGCTCTTCCTCAAAGATTGACCAGCGTAGGAGTGAAACTCAGCTAGCTGCCAAGAAGACTTTGAATTTAGCTATAGAAGAGGACTGGGCTGCTTCGTTTTGTATTTTACAAATAAAGAAGCCTTGAATAATTTCTCTTTCAGTTCCCATAGAAGAATACAATAAAAAACCCCTATACACATGAATGGGCTTTAAATGGGAAAACACAACAAAAGCTTGCTCTCGCTTGCAAAGATGGAAGAATCTGCAAGAAAGCTGCTGAGTGAAGAAACTGATGAGCTCCCAAGGAGCTTGCTGCCTTGGCTCTCGTCTTCACTGTTCTTATCAGAATCCTTTAGGGACAATAGCGAGCGCACTCGTAAGGGAAGAAACTGGATGCGCTGCAACGTACAACGCAAAGAAGGAAGGTATGGAGAAGATAAGAACAGCTGCAAAAGGTGTTTATGCCAACTTGAGTGATGAGAGGAAAAACAAAAAAAGAAATGGAGGGTTTGTTCGGGTCATGAACTTATCTTGGGTTCAAGTCACAAAGTTTTCAAACTCTTTGTGCACAACCCAAAAGGCTGCAAATCTCATCTCTTTGGGCCGCACATGGCCGCACCACGAAATCCTCAGGTTAAATGCAGGCAAGCTCGCACTACTATGATTTTTTTTAACAAAAAAAGAAAAAAGAAAAAAAAAAGATAGAGAATTAGAGATATATACAGTAGATTCTAACTTACGCATATCACATCGACCAACTAACATTCTCGTTGTATTGCCTTGCCTTCTCGTTTCTAATTAATAGGCATTCTTCATGCTATATTCTTTCAACAAATTAGGAACAAAGCCCACAAAAACAGTCAAGAAAATTAAACAATACAATTTTCTCAGCAAGTTTTTCCTTTCTAGAAACCAAAAAAAAAAAAAAAAAAAACACAATACTGAGGGAAACAATAAGAAGGAACCAAAGTAAAGTTACATCATATAAATACACACACCTCTTACCCAAAGGCGATGAGAGACTATGTTGTAGTTGTCGTTCCGAGCTTGAGGTTTGAGGAAGTTCTGTGATTTGAAAATAAACAGATTAATTATTCAATTCAGAGCAAAACAAGTCTGATCTGAAATCTGGGAAGAACAAGGAGTGAACACAGATTGGTGGACACAAGAAGAAGTGAGGACTTTTTAGGAAATGAATGTTTGATTTGGAATGATTTGTTCTGAAACTTGAAGGAAACAGAGGAACAAGTTTGAAAAGCAGAGAGTTCTGATAAAAAGTAAAAAATAAAAAGTTTGGGAAATAGGAAGCAAAGAATGAATATCAGATGATCTCTAATAAATAAGAAGACAGTTACAAAATCTTCAAGGAATATAATTTTTTTCCCTTTAGATTTTTATGTGTTAGAAGTAGATTGTCAACGGAATCCCTTACCGACAGGAAGAATAGTCATACATGTAGGAAAAGTCATAGAAGTTAGGAGAAGTTAGGAACGACATGTCGGATTCCGATTTCGTTTTGTGAATGTAACTACGTGTATATATACCCATATGTAATATTACATGAATGAGAGAACTTGATTAATCACCTTACATGGCATCAGAGCTTGGTTCTTCATTTTGTATCTAAGTTTCAGTTTTTTCTTTTCCGGCAAGAACATCCACATTTTCCAGTCATAAAGCCCCCTTGTTCCTTCAGATCCACCATCGCCGGAGTTCCTTCAAGCAACACGCGCCGGCCACCTGTGTTCCCAGCCACCAGATCGGTCAGACCCAGAAATTTGGCCGCCGTCCGCCTGCGCGTGAGCCTCCACGCGCCGCCTGCATCACCGCCGTCCAGAGACACGCGCCGCGCGTGAGCACTGTTCCGGCCACCATTTGCGACGGCGCTTCCACCAGAGTGATCGACTGAGCCTCTCCTACCTTGTCCTGAAATTTCATGACCATCCAAGACTTTTGAATTTTCAAGCTTTCTTCTCCGCATCATCTCCGCATTCGTTTTCAACCTGGTGAATGGAATTTTGCTACTAACTTCAATATTTGACGTTAGTGTTTCTGTCTGCGGGTCCCACCTTGCTTTTGATTGAGGTACTCTATATCTCTTGCCTTCATATTTCTCTGCGGGACCATTGGGTTGAAGTTTGCGTAAGTTAATCTCGCTAGGATTATTGTGTATCGTACTAATCCTACTCACTTGGTGATATTGTGATTTTTTGTGCGAATTGTTCGTGTGCTACTGTTCATTATGGCTGATTCTAAAAATTCCGATATGTTGCCTATGTCTGCGAGGATTACTGTTTCACAGTTAAATTGGACAAATTACAGTGATTGGAACAAAACTGTTAACGTTTATATTTTGGGGATTGCAATGGAAACACATTTAACTGCGGATCCTCCTTCTGGTGATGAAACCAAACTTTTGACTTGGCAAAGAGCAGATGCTCAACTACTGTTTCAAATTCGCAATTCTATTGAACCACGGATCCTGTCTTCTGTTAGCCATTGTAACACTGTCAAAGAAATTATGAACTATCTCGAGTTTATGTTTTCTAACAAAGGAAATATTACTCGAATTCATGAAGTCTGTAAAGGTTTTTATCGTTCCCAACAGCAAGACCGATCATTGAAAGATTTCTTCTTGGATTTCAAGAGGATGTATGAAGAAATGAAAGTTGTTATGTCTCCACAGGCAGATCTCCCAACTCGTATCAAGAACTTGGAACTTCAGGCTATCATAAGTTTCCTTGAAGCTCTAAATCCATCTTATGAGACTATTCGTTCTCAGATTCTGTCTAGTCAAGAGCTTCCTTCTCTGGAAGATGTTTTCTCCCGAGTTCTTCGTGCTGATAGCCTGATTCAATCTACTGTTGATCCAACTGCAAGTGCTCTAGCTGGGCGTGGTTCCTTTGAGAACAGGACTTATGGGTACAGACAACACAACCATCCTCCGACAATACATTCTGGCAGTATTATCTGCAATTATTGCAAAGAACCTGGACATATTAAGAAAAATTGTCGAAAATTGCAAAATAAACAACAGCGTGATCAACAGCGTGGCCTTGCTCATATTGCCCAGAACCCTGGTACCTCCGACTCTGGATCTTCTTCTGCAGGGGCCTTAGCCACAGGTACTCTACCCTCTGGTCTTACTACTGTTTCAACTAAGTGGGTCATTGATTCCGGTGCCACCGATCACATGACAGGTAATCATAACTTATTCTCTTCATATGCACCCTATGCCAACCCGTCCACCATATTTGTCTCCAATGGTTCTCCCGTCCATGTTACTGGCTCCGGCACTGTTCAACCTACCGCATCCCTCTCATTATCTTCTGTTCTTAATGTTCCTGATCTCACCTTTAACCTTTTATCTCCAAGTAAACTCACTCGTCATTTAAACTGTTTTATCTCACTCTTCCCTGACTATTGTTTAATTCAGGATCTATCGACGAAGCAGATTATTGGTAGAGGCTATGAATCTGGTGGACATTACATCCTTGATGATTAGGTTCCACGTTCTGTTGCTTGTTCTAGTGGGTTGTCTCTCTTTGAAGTTCATTATCGTTTAGGTCATCTGTCGTTGTCCTCTCTCCGGAAATTGTACCCTCAGTTTTCTTCTGTGTCTACTTTAAATTGTGAGTCATGTCAGTTTGCCAAACACCATCGTGTTCATTTGGCACCAGGCGTCAATAAACGGGCTGCGTCCCCCTTTGATTTAGTACATTCTGATGTTTGGGGTCCTTGTTCAATTCTGTCTCAAACTGGTTATCGTTATTTTGTAACTTTCGTTGATGATTTTTCCCGAACCACCTGGCTTTACTTAATGAAACAGCGTTCTGAATTGTTTACTCATTTTTGTCATTTCTGTGCTGAAATTCAAACCCAGTTTAATCTTCTTGTGAAAATCTTACGAAGTGATAATGCAAAAGAATATTTTTCCTCACCATTCACCGATTACATGCAAAGTCATGGTATTCTTCACCAATCCTCTTGTGTTGATACCCCTGCTCAAAATGGTGTTGCTGAAAGAAAGAATCGACATCTCTTAGAAACTGCACGAGCTCTCATGTTTCATTCCTCTGCCCCTAAACGTTTTTGGGCTGATGCTGTTTCTACGGCCTATTTTCTCATCAATCGCATGCCTTCGGCTATTCTTGGTGGGGATATTCCTTATTCTGTTCTGTTTCCCAACTCTAAGCTATTTCCTGTTGATCCTAAAATCTTTGGCTGTGTTTGTTTTGTTCGAGATGTCCGTCCAAGTGTTAGCAAACTTGATCCCAAGTCCCTAAGATGTGTTTTTCTTGGCTATTCTCGAATTCAAAAAGGTTATCGGTGTTACTCTCCCGATCTCCGTCGTTACCTTGTGTCCACTGATATTATGTTTCATGAGTCCTCCTCTTTCTTCAAGAATACGTCAGTTTCTGAGTCTCTTTCTGCCATGGAGAATTCAGATGACATCCTGGTTTATCCTATCCTTCTCTCACCAGTACAGGTAGCTGTTCTGGAACCTGAAATCATCATTGATGCTGATGTTACCAATGATTCACGGTCGCTACCTCCTGCTTCGCCAATTGATTCTGTTGATGTCTCCCTCGTTCCTGCCTCTGTTTCTGCTGATCCTCCTCTTGCTGTTACTGAACCACGTGTTCCTGCTTCTACTGTTGATACTTCTGATGACCAACCCATTGCACTTCGTAAAGGTACACGTTCACATTGTCCTCCCAAACGATATGCTGACTGTATCTATCGTATCTCATCTTTTGTCTCTTACCATTCTTTATCAACTGTTTCATCTTCTCTTGTGGCCACCCTTGATTCCATTACCACACCTACTACCCTTCAATAAGCTCTAGCTCACCCTGGTTGGCGTGGCGCCATGGAAGAAGAACTTTTGGCATTGGAAACAGCTGGTACCTGGACTCTTGTTGATCTCCCTCCTGGCAAGAAAGCCATTGGATGTAAATGGGTATATGTTGTTAAAACTAAGGCTGATGGTTCCTTGGAACGACTAAAAGCTCGCCTAGTTGCCAAAGGATATGCCCAAACTTATGGTCTTGATTACTCCGAGACTTTCTCTCCTGTTGCCAAACTCACTTCAGTTCATCTGCTTGTCTCGTTGGCAGCAACATATCATTGGGATCTGCATCAATTAGATGTTAAAAATGCTTTTTTAAATGGCGATCTTCTGGAAGAAGTTTATATTGAGCAACCACCTGGGTTTGTTGCTCAGGGGGAGAATAAGAAAGTGTGCTACCTCCGAAAGTCATTGTATGGTCTAAAGCAAAGTCCTTGAGCCTGGTTTGATAAATTTTGTAATGTGGTCAAGAAGTTTGGGTTACGTCAAAGCAAGTGTGATCACTCTGTGTTCTACCAACAATCTGATACAGGCATGATTCTTCTCGTAGTATATGTTGATGATATTGTGATTACAGGAAGTAATTGTTCTGGAATCTCAGAACTCAAAATCTTTCTGAACTCTCACTTCCAGACAAAAGATTTGGGATCATTAAAGTACTTCTTTGGTATTGAGGTTTTGAGAAGTAAGAAAGGTATTCTTTTGACTCAAAGAAAGTATGTTCTTGATCTCTTAAAGGAGACTGGAAAACTTGGAGCTGCACCAAGCAACATTCCCATGATTCGAAATCCCTTTCTAGATCTTGATGCTAGTATGTTTGATGAGCTTCCTGATGATTTGAAGAAGAAGATTGATCCAGAGAAATTAAAGCCATTTCCATTTCCTGAGAGATATAGAAGACTTATTGGGAAACTGAATTATCTAACAGTAACTTATCCTGATATAACCTTCTCAGTCAGTAGGCTCAGCCAATTCATGGCATCACCAACAGTGGCACAATGGGAAGCTTTAGAACATATCTTGCATTATTTGAAAGGTTCTCCAGGTCTTGGTATTCTTTATACAGATTATGGGCACACTAAAGTCGAGTGTTTCTGTGATGCAGATCATGCAGGATCTAAAGCCACAAGACGATCCACTATTGGTTATTGTGTGTTTGTTGGTGGAAATTTGATATCTTGGAGAAGTAAGAAGCAATTAGTTGTGTCAAAATCAAGTGCAGAAGCAGAATACAGAGCCATGTCACAGTCAGTACAAGAAATTGTGTGGGTATTTCAACTCTTGAAGGAAATTGGCATTACCACGATATTGCCTGCAAAACTATGGTGTGACAATAAAGCAGCACTTCATATAGCTTCAAATTCTGTGTTCCATGAACGAACAAAATATATTGAGATTGATTGTCATTTTATTCGTGATAAGATCAAAGAAAATGTTGTATCTACAGGGCACGTACGATCCGATGACCAACTGGCAGATCTTCTGACAAAAGCCTTACATGGGACACGGGTTAAATATCTTTGTAACAAGCTGGGCATGATCAATATATATGCTCCAACTTGAGGGGGAGTGTTAGAAGTAGATTGTCAACGGAATCCCTTACCGACAGGAAGAATAGTCATACATGTAGGAAAAGTCATAGAAGTTAGGAGAAGTTAGGAACGGCATGTCGGATTCCGATTTCGTTTTGTGAATGTAACTACGTGTATATATACCCATATGTAATATTACATGAATGAGAGAACTTGATTAATCACCTTACATTATGCAAGATCAATCACAATGAAAAGCAACTGACTTGTTATAATATAATGCAGAAGGTGATAAGCAGCAAGAAACAAATGTTCAAACTATTTTTTTCTTTTTATGGATTTTTATGGGTATATGAATGACAAGGAAGCAAATTTAATGCAGGAAACTAACAATTTTTTGTGGTTTTTGTTTTTGAAAAGTGGTTTATATGTGGAAAACAACGAAACCATTTTCACTTGAAAAATGTGAGCAAGGTCAGGCCAATATGAAAACAAAGAAGGAAAGAAAATTGGGGGCAAGGAATAAACTGATATAACAGAGACAAGGTCTGAGGAAATGAATTATTGTTTGATTTGAAATGATGTGTTTCTGAAACTTGTAAGGAAACAGAGGAAGAGATTTGAAGAACAGATAGGGATGGAAGTTTAAGAAATAGGAGGCAATGAATATCTGAGCTCAATGTAAGCAATGGCTAGTAAGATGTGGAAGAAAAAGAAGATCTGTAAGAGAAACATATACAAGAAATACTAATGCTTTGTTTGGTATGGTGGAAATGAAGGCATGGAATTAGAATTGGAATTCAATTCCATGAGTAGTACATGTTTGGTACAAAGAAATGCTCATGAAATTTAATTCCACATGAAAGTCAACTGGGGCCAATTCCATCAAACTCAATTCCACCCAAATAGTTAATATTTGCAATTTCATGTTTTCAATTCCAACCTTGCCCTTTCTGTGATGAGACCCAGGTTCAGGAACCCGAACTAAATTGACCGGTCCAGGTTTCAATTTTTTTTAAAATTTTTCTTTTAGAATTTCATACTATAAGCCTAAAATTTTCAAAGGAGAGGGATTTTTTATTTTTCAATTATAAAGGCATTTTGGTCTTTTCACATATAAATTAGGACTCATTTCCATGACATACCAAACATTTAAAAAAAATAAAATGGTGCAAGTTTTCGGGAGGAGAAGGTTCTAGGCTTCTCTGAATGATGTTTTTTTGGAAAAAAAAAATTTGAAGGACATTTTGGTCTTTTCACCTAAAAATCATATCTCATTTCCATGACATACCAAATATACTTTTACACCTCATTTCTATTTCCATATCCATATCCATATCCATTTCTATTTCCATCAAGATTAATTCCATCATACCAAACGGGCCCTAAAGCTTTCGTACATACAAAGAAAAGCTTCTTGGAAATCACGTTGGGGACTCAAAACTTAATATTCTTTAATGTCCTAATTATAAGATAAAATTGATTTTTTTTTGAGAAATTAAGGAAGTTAATTAAGTGTTCGTTTGGGATAGCTTATTTTTTATTTATAAGTGCTTATAAATCATAATTTACGATATACGAGGTAAGAATATGATAGGAGTTTTATCTCAACATACGTAATAATCACTTATATCCCAAAAATAAGCTATTCCAAACATAGTTTAAATTACTTTAGAGTATTTATATTTATATTTTTTTCTTCAAACTAATTAGTTTAACTAATAAATTAATATATAATCTAATGATACATAACATATGATATGATTAAGTAACTTATTTAGCTTCCTTAATCTCTCCAAAAAACATCAACTTTATCTTATATTTAGGACTGGAGATAGTACATTGCTTGTTTTCTGGTCCTTCTAATTATTCTTGAAAAAAAAAATAGAAGATTCTTAATTACCTGCATGGAACTTGGGGGAAAAAATCATTTTTGAGCCTAAGGGCTTGTTTGGTTTGAGGGGAGGGGAGGGAAAGTGGGCGGAGGAAAAATTTTTTTGAGTTATATTTAAAAAAATTAGAGAAGTGGGGTTAAAAATTTTTAATTAATTTTTCTTACTCTTTTATCTTATATACTCTCTTTATTAAAATTTTATTACCCCACTTTTTAAATCTTTTAAAATTCAACTCATAAAAATTTTCCCTCCCCCTTCTTCCCCTCCAAATCCCTCACACCAAACAGGACCTAAGGGAAAAAAAATGAGAACAAGTAGTTGATTAAATTGGTAAGCGGCCTCATCTCTGTAAGGAGAAGAACATAAATTTGAATCCCGATAAGCGCACTTGTTAAGAGGGCAAAAACTTTTTATGTTCTAAGTCTCAAAAGGGGAAACTCTTAATCAAATAAAAAAAATAATTTGAATTTGGATATGAAAAAGGAAAAAAATAGAAAAAGAATTTTAAAATTGCAAAATTCCAAAGTAGGTAGTTCCTAAAAAATGAGTTAAGAATTACTTATCAAGTTTCGTCATTCCCTTATTAACTCTTGATAACAAACATAATTTGGGATTTTATAATTTCAATGTTTCTTTTCTATCTTTTTCCCTATGAAAAATAAATTAATTATTAAAAGGAAAAAATTAAGGGAGAATTATAACCAAGTTCCAAGTAAGAAGGGAAATAAAAAAAATGGTGCCTTGTAATGTCAAAATAAAAAAAATGATCCCATTAACAACTCTAGGTTCAGGTTGTTGTCAACTCCAAGTGTGCCCATTAACAACTTCTTGAGACCATTTTTTTATGTTGAGATTTCAAAGGACTATTTTTTTATTTCCCTTCTTGCTTGGGACCTAACTGTAATTCTCCCAAAAATTAATAGGTCAAGACAAAAGTGGTCATTTGTCTTCTAATAATATTATAATAGCGTTAGTTTCATTAACCAAACAAAAAAAAAAATTTAATTTACTAAGTGCAACCACATATCCTATTGTTAAAGCAACCATAGCATAAAAAGTCTGGTTTCTTTTTTGTCATTTTCCTTTTCTTATTCTATAAATTTGTTATTAGGCATGTAAGATTTTGGAGCTCCTAATTAATTCTCCAAAAAGAATTCAAACATATGCAGATTGTTTTTGGGTTATGATCCAGCACCCCCAAATTATTTTTCAAGGTGTAATTAGCACCTTAAGTTATTTTTAAGTGCAGTTTTGACATTAATGTATTTAAAATGAAGCAATTTCTACACCCAAGCTAACAGAGGCTAACTACCGTTTTCTTCCACGCAACATGAAAGTGAGAGTGTGATTACTTATTGGAGCCGTAGAAAATAACCGTTTGGCTTTGTTAAATTGGGGTGAAAATTGCTCCATTTTAAATATTTTAGGGTTAAAATTGTACCCCCTAAATACTTTAGAGTGCTAATTGCATATTACAAAATAGTTTAGTGTGTTGAGCACACATTTACCCCATTTTTTTTAAAAATTATTAATATAATGTATTATAGTTCTCAGATTTCAAAATGACCGCTGTTTTAAGATATCAAAATGTTAATAATTCCCTTACATTCTCCCTTGATCTCATTAACATTAATTCATCATCAATGTTTGTTTCCTTACAAAAGATGTGTCATTTTATGGTTGCCCTGTTTTGAATGTTATATATATATATATATATATGCGCATGTAATCTTTTATTGAAAATTACATCTCTTTTCCAAAAAGCAATTTAATCAAAAGAAAAAGATGATATATGTTTAATTTCTAAGATAGGAAAAATTAAAAATGTTAGTTAAAAGAACAGAAAGTGAACATATAAATGCAATGAGAGTATGAGACTCTCTAATCTCTTTCTGCTTCAGGCAAGGACAGCCTCTAGATGAATACATCGCCCAAACACCATTATTAATAAGTCAGAAAAATTAGATCAAAATTTCTTCCCAAGTGATTTTTTATTCCCTTATCCTTGCAAAGAAAAGCACTTTGCCGTGAAACTTGCCCTGTGGCCTCTTTGTTGCTACAAAAATGATCTATTTGGAATCACATGTTGGAATTTAATAACGACTATTTTTATGGTTGCATTCTACTATTTTGCTTTTACATGTTGATTTTAAAATTCTTTATGGAGAAGAGATATGATAAAAAATAATATAAAGAGCCAGATATAGAATCTTCTGCTTGGCAAAAAAAAAAAAAAAAAAAACGATATAGAATCTTTTGGCATTCCTTTCAAAGCTGGTGCAATTGCCTGGTCTGGATTACAGAATCATACAGTAAAACTGACAAGATATTCTGCACTGATTATTAACTTCATGGATTATGATTTTTTTTTTTTCACATTCCCTTTTGATATCGGGATGGTATGAAGGGCAATTATACTTGTTTTCAAACTTTTCAGAGAAAAATACTTCACTACTAAATTTTGGCTTGCTGCAATGAAATGATATCTTATGTTTCTTTCAATTTTGTTATGTGAAATAAATCCTATCTAGATTGTTGGTTCAGACTTGGCTGAGTGTGTTGGGCTTTCTGCTCTAACAACTTTGTAGTTTACTATAATTTTTTGGACGTCAATAGCCTTATAGCCTAGTGGTATGAAAGCTCTTTTGTAAATAAAAGGTCGTGGAATCAATACCACTTATAACCTCATGCCATTGTTGTCTACTCTCCTAATTCAAAAAGAAAAAAGAAAAATACTAGTTGCTTCAGTATTGTTGGAGACTCTCATCTTAATGCTTAACATGCTATTAATCTCTATCAAAGATAGTTATTGCATGATGGTAGTTTTCTCAGGTGGTTTAGGCTATATTTGGTTTCCTGTTTACAAGACCCAAACCCATCTTAGAACCAAAGCAACCATAACCTCTCATTTGATTTTCTTAAACTCATGTTTGAGGCAAAGCAAATCTACCCCTAAACCCATGTTTGAACCAAACCAGCCTTGATCTTGCTTTGTCTGTTTCGCATTTGAGTTAAACACATGTTTTGCAGACTCTAGTGCAATCATACCCTTAGGTGACCCCAGATAAGGTTTAGTTAGCAAACTGAGGACTGGAACAAGGCTTTGTTTTTGTTACCTACATTAAAAGTCCAAGTTCTATCTGCAAGATTTTCTTGGCAATTTTGATTTTTTTTCCATTCTTAATTATGTACTTACAGACCTCTTTTCTTTTGTTTTTTTTTTTGGTTTACTTTTAGTCGTATTTGCAAATTATTATTCTTTTCGCCATTTCTCCCTGGTACATCATAGAGGTGCAGGAACTACGGGTGCTGGACTAATGGCTGCAGTAAATGATTTTTTTTTTTTTTTTGAATTCCTTTATGTTTCCAATATTTAATTTCCATACCTTCAAAGTTCAACGCTATGTTTTCTATCCCATCATTATTGGTTTTATGAAAAGTTCTCAAGAAGGTGGACCTGGAAACCACGCTTGATTTTATCAGAGCCTTCCTGTTTGTGTTTCTGGATTTGAAAGAGCATATTTCAGTGCTGGTGCAGCAAGCTAGCTTAGAAATAAACTCAAAATCATTATACTTCATCCGAAAAGATAATCAAATTCTAAATCAAGGGTGCTCTGTAACAATATATATCTTTTCAGTACCAAATCCAAGTTCATTGAATGGGGCATATTCTACCTTGCTAAATTAGAATACAGCCCTAATTATTTTAAGCTAATGCGCAGTAAAAATAAGAAATACTGAACATGTTGTCTTATTTAAGATTTAAAACTAATCTCCAACACCACTATCTAAAACCAAATAATTAAAATTGTATCCAGACAAGGATATAGAAATGCCAACTCCTTCAATACCTAACATAATGAACAATTGCATCGGACACAAATGACCTATTACAATACACATACAAAAGTAAGTATATTAATAAGGGGGAAGCAGATACTCTTTGACGCCTTGTAGTGAACCAGTGAAGCAATAAGGTTTATGAGTGAACTTCATGACTCAATAAAATTATCAAGCCTACTCGCCTCGTCTTGCAATGAGACTAAGGATGCCTCTACAGAAGCTAACTCATTTCTAAGAGTGGAAGCTTTAGCTTTAGTCTCATCAAGCTTTCTCATGAGTTCATCTCCATCACCACAGCTCTCAATGCAGCCATACACATAACTGAGCCAAGAAGCATCAAAACCAACTGATTCTAGGGCAGTACAACACTCTCTGATGTAGTTTCGATCATTTTCTGTTAAGTCGCGTTTCCGAGTGGTCCTCAAAATGCTAGTGACTTCGGTGAATAAGGCAGTGAATGCTCTTCGTCGCTTTGTATTGAACCAATCAAGCACTTGAGGATGCCGCTTCAGCCCAGCCTCCAAATATGGCAAGTTTTGTTTGGAAATATCAATCATCCACTTGTCTTTACAAGCATTGGATTCCAATACTGATGAAGTCATAGTTTCTAGAGCTTTTGAAGGTGATGGATTTATTGCCGCTGGAAATCAGAAAATAGGATGGGTCAAATTTTGGAAAAATAAAATAAAACATTTTTTGGGCTGAAATAAATAAATCACTTGCTCTATTTATGTTAAATTAATTGGATCTTCTAAAATAAAGCCAATCATATGCCTGCATTAGCAATCATGGTAGAGTTTGGTGCATTTTCAGCAGTTGGACTTGAGGCTTCTTGATGGGATCACACATCTTTAGACTCTCCATATATGAATTATGTGATTCTTCTAGTAGATTTTTATTAAAACCATAATAAAATTATTATTTTATCCAAAGAACACTACAAACAAAAGAAACAAAACAGAATATGAACCTGTATTTTGTGTTGTGGCAAGTTTCTCTGCATTTTGGTCTGTTTGAATTGAGGGTTTGTCCATGGTCTCACGAACTTCTTGAGTTCCAACAGCTAAGAACAATGAAAAAAATTATGAGACCAGAGTCTTTTAAAAGTAAAAATAAATTGCTTAGAAGTGAAATACACCAGTTATATTCTTTCTTGTCACTAGTTACTAATAAGGTTTTGGGCTGGTTGAACAAATTCTTTTTAGGACAAGTTTTTGACTCATGGGATCATTCTAGCAAATTTCAGTTAAATGATAGAAAGTCAAAATTTTTAATTAATTAAACAAGAGTATTAGATCAAACATCCATCAAGTGTAGCAAATTCCTTCCCTCCAACATGTGAAAAACAATGTAACTTCCTCTGCTGCGAACAATAATAATGGCAGTGATAATCTGAATAAGCAAATTCTCACTAAATGGGAACTTTTAAGTCATTTGATTTTTCTTTAGTTGGTTTTATTTTCCATAATGGTGAGAATCATTTCTCCAAATAAATACAACAATTAAGCCAATGATCAGTGCAATAAAAATGTGTTGTTGAACTTTCTACAGAAGAAAAAAGGTCATGGAATTACCAAAACAGAGTGATGATATTTTGAATCCATGGCTTCCATGTATTTCTATTTTGCACAGTAATTTTCAATTTTTGAACAGTATTTTAATAAATTAAATAAAACAATACTTGCATTTGACATGTTCAAACAATATCAGTACCTGCACTATAAACTCTTCTGAGGCCAAGAGCAATTTCAGCAGCTTCAACCATTGGCCATTCAATGTTCCCACTCATCTCTTGAGTCCCTTTAGCTAAACCTATTAGTTTTAAAAAAGTGAGTGAAAAATACGATAAAATATTCTATTGTTGAAATAAAAGCATTACTTCTCTATCGATTTATGTTAAATAAATTAACAGGATCTTGCAAAACAAAGCCAATGTTGTACCTGAATCAGGAATCATGGTAGAATTTGATACATTTTGAACGGCTAGACTTGAAGGTTTCTTGATGGTGTGGTACATGTTTTGAGTCTCAATATATGAATCACGTGATTTTTCTGACAAATTTTTATTAACATCATGATAGAAGTGTTGTTTTATCCAAAGAATATTATTACCCCAAAAATAGTAACAAAAATATAAACAGGATTAGAACCTGCGCTTTGAGCTGTGGCAAGTTCTGGAGCTTGTGAAGATGATGGGGACATTGTTGCTAGAAATTAGAAAATAGGATGAGTCAAGTTTTGAAAAAATAAAATAAATAAAATGTTGTCTCGCTAAAAATGCATTAATTGCTCTATCAATTTATTTTAAATTAATGGGATATGGCAAAGCAAAACCAATACCAGCTTTAGGAATCATGGAAGAGCTAGAGCTTGGGAGATTTTGAGCAACTGAAATGGAAGCTTTCTTGATGGTGTCACACATCTCTTGAGTCCCAATAGATGGATCATGTGATTCTTCTAGTAGATTTTAATCATCACAATGATAGAATTGTTAATTAATCTAATTAATGCTTGTTTTTTAGATAAAAAAAGGATAAAGCACAAGATAAAACCTGTGTTTTGTGTTGTGGCAAGACTCTCTGTGCCTTTCTCAGTTTGAATGGGGCCATGTATTTCTTGAGTTCCTATAGCTAAAAAAATCATAAAAAAAAAAAAACTTTTAAAAAGGTTTTGGGATGGTTGGTCAAATTCTTGCTTGGACACTCTTTAGAGTCATCTGATTCTTCTGATAAATTTCAGTTAACATAATAAAAAGTTCTAATCCTTTATTAATTAAAACAACAATATTAAGTCAAAGATCCACCTATACAATATCATAGCTTATGTAATGAAAAATCATTTTCCCAAATAAAAAATAACTGTGCCAGTGATCAGTGAAATAAGACCGTATATTATTGAACAATCTGTAGAAGAACAGGGTCATGGAACATACCAAAGCAGAGTGATGATATTTTTAAACCACGTCTTCCATAAATCTCACTTTATATACAAAAATAAACTATCAAATATTGAACAATTTTATTTATGTCATTAATTACTTTATGTTCAATTACTTACAATCTAATAACCAATATAATTGTTAAAAGTCTTGCTATGATAGTTATGACTTGTCGTTGTACTAATTATACTAACAATTCTTAAAAAAATGTACCAAATGTTGTAGTTCATTTAGTATGGTATCATTCTGCAAAAGTTTGTGAAACAAGAGAGCATCAAAATGCACCTGCATCTTGAGGATCTATTGACGAGGCATTCTCCTTTTGTTGTCTATCATCAGATGAACTTGGAAGATTGGAAATGTAATTCAACCACTTGTCATCGCTGCAGGCATTAGATTCCAGTATTGCTGAAGTCATCATAGGTTGTGGAGATTTTGAAGGTGAAGGATCTATTGCTGCTGGAAATCAAAAAATAGGATGAGTCAAGTTTTGGAAAATAAAATAAAATAAAATACTTGCTTGCTAAATTAAATGCATTACTTGCTCTATCAATTTATATTATATTATTAATTGGATCTTGCAAAACAAAGTCAATGTTGTACCTATATCAAGAATCATGGTAGAGTTTGGTGCATTTTGTTCAGTTGGACTTGAAGGCTTCTTGATGGTGTCGCACATCTTTTGAGTCTTAATATACAAATCATGTGATTTTTCTAGTAGATTTTTAATAACACCGTGAAAGAATTGCTGGTTAATCCAAAGAATAATACCCCCCAAAAAAGTAACAAAGATATAATACAAGATAAAAACCTGTGTTCTCTATTGTGGCAAGCTTATGTGCATGTTGGTCAGTTTGACTTAAGGGTTTGTACATGGTCTCACAAATTTCTTGACTTCCAACAACTAAAAACAATAAAAAAAAAATTTGCTACTTGAGTTTTTTTTTTTAAAAATAAAAAATAAATTGCTTCCTTTTGAAGAGAAATACATGCATTACCTTCATTATTGTGCTGGTTGAACAAATTCTCTCTGGGACAAGTTTCTGATTCATGTGATCCTTCTAGCAAATTTCAATTAACATGATGGAAAGTCAAAATCATTAATTAATTAATTAATTAAACAAGATTATTAGATCAAACATCCATCAAGTGTCTTAAATTCCTTCCCTCTAACATGTGAAAAAATGTTACTTCCTCTGTTGTGAACAATAATAATGGCAATGATAATCTAATTAAGCAAATTCTTGCCAAATGGGATCTTTTAAGTTAGTGATTCTCCTGTAGGTGGTTTTATTTCTGATAATAGTGAGAATAATTTCTCCAAATAAACAAAACAATTAAGTCAATGATCATTGCAATAAAAATGTGTTGTTGAACTTTCTGCAGAATGTGCCAAAACAAAGTGATGATATTTTGAATCCATGGCTTCCATATCTCTCTAATTTATGCACAGTAATTATCGATTGTTGAACAGCTGTTTTAATAAATTAAATAAAACAGTACTTGCTTTGCTTTCTTCATGGTCATCAATTAATAAGCCAAGTATTATAATGGACATGCATTCCAATGAAAGAAAGCAATTTAAATAATTTGTCACATGTTAAAACAATATCAGTACCTGCATTATAAATTCCTGTGGGACTAGGAGCAATTTTAGCAGCTTCAAGCATTGGCCTTTCAATATTCTCACCCATCTCTTGAGTCCCCTTAACTAAACCTATTATTTTTTAAAATGCGATGGAAAAATAAAATAAAATATTCTATCACTAAAATAAAAGCATTACTTGCCCTGTCAATTTATGTTAAATCATTTGGATCTTGCAAAACAAGCCAATGTACCTGCATCTGGAATCATGGTATAGTTTGGTAAATTTTGAGCTGTTTGAGTCTCAATATATGAATCACATGATTTTCTTGATAGATTTTTTATTAACACGATGGCAGAATTGTTGGTTTAATTTATCCAAAGAGTATTACTGCCCAAAAAAAAAGTAACAAAGATATAAAAAGGGATCAGAACCTCTGCTTTGTGCTGTGGCAAGTTCCGGAGCTTGTGAAGGTGATGGATACATTGTTGCTGGAAATTAGAAAATAGGATGAGTTAAGTTTTGAAGAAATAAAATAAATAAAATTTTGTCTTGCTAAAAATGCATTAATTGCTCTATCAATTTACATTAAATTAATAGGGGCATAAACAAAACCAATACCTGCATCAGAAATCATGTTAGAGCTAGAGCTTGGAACAATTTGAGCAACTGAAATGGAAGGTTTCTTGATGGTGTCACACATCTCTTGAATCCCAATAGATGAACCATGTGATTCTTCTAGTAGATTTTAATCATCACCATGATAGAATTGTTAATTAATCCAATGAATACTTAAAAAATAAAGATAAAGCACAAGATAAAAACTTGCGTTTTGTGTTGTGGTAAGACTCTTCATGTATTGGTCAGCTTGAATGGTGCCATGTATTTCTTGAGTTCCAGTAGTTAAAAAAAAAAAAATCAATAAGTTTGTTTCTTGCCACCAATCATAAAGGTTTTGGGACGGTTGATCACATTCTCCCTAGGTCAGTCTATTGAGTCATGTAATTCTTCTGATAAATTTCAGTTAACTCAATCAAAAATTATAATCCTTTATCAATTAAACAAGATTATTAAGTCAAAGATCTATCAAAACAAGATTAGAACCTATGTCCTACATTGTAGCAAGGTTTGATGCTTCTTGAGTTGTTTGAATTAAGGGTTTCTCACAAGTCACTTTCGTCTATAGAGTCAAAATATGAAAAAAAAAAATTAAGTTTAGAATACTTAAAAAAATAAATTGACACAATACATTGGAAAGAAAACATATAAAAAGCACTTTAAACAAGTTAAAACACAAAAAAGTCTTATGAGTTGTTCTTTTTTGTACATTTGAGTTAGCTTAATAGAAAGATTTCACCCAAAAAAAAAAAAGTAATTTAAGGTCATTTATGAAAAAGGTTAAAGTAACAAAATAAAATCACTACATGCATGTATCTATCACAGATTGTGGGTGGACTCAACGTGTGTTTTTGATGAGTAGGGTGAATTAAGGACATTTGATTAGTGGTCTCATGCGAGTCCCTATTGCTGAATAAATTAGAAAACGAGGAAAATACAGTGACAATTTTTTAAGAAAATAAAAAAGTCCCTCCAGAAAAATGAAAACATAAAATTGAATTAAAATATTTGACATGAAACTTTAGCAAAATAAAAATAATTTAATTTCCTTTCCTCCAAATGTAGAAGGAGTGCATTACAACCTCTGTTGTGGGCATAACGGTGGAGAGGATCTTATTAAGCAAATTCTCACCAATGTAAATCTTTAAGTCAATAATTATTCAGCAATTGATTTCAGTTCCCGTAAGGAATAATTATTTTGCCAAATAAAAAAAAAAAAACTATGCCAGTGATCAGCGAAATAAGACAGCATGTTATTGGACAATCTGTAGAAGTAAAAGGCCATGAAACATGCCAAAGCAGAATGATAATATTTTGAAACCAAGTCTTCCCTAGTTCTCACTTTATACACAGTCACTATCTAATATTGAACAGTATTTTTTATTTATGTCATTAATTACTTACAATCTAATAAGGAATATAATTATGAAAAGTCTTGCAATGATTGTTATGACTTGTTGCTGTACTAACTACTTATACTAACAATTCTTTAAAAAAATGTACAAAATATATTAGATCATTTGGCAAAAGTTGGTGAAACAAGAGAACATTAAAATATACCTGCATCTTGAGGATATGTTGAGGAGGCATCCTCCTTTTGCTGTCTATCATCAGATGAACTTGGAAGGTTGGTAATTTCTTGCTTGGTTGTATCTACATCTTGATCAGCCTTTGATAGCCAAACAAAATTTACTATTACTGTAAAATTCCCAGTTTTCATGCTTACTGGCTGTATATATATTAAACCTCATGTGGAAGTATTGCTGGTTATATATATATATATATTTTTTCAAAAGAAATTAGTTGGTTTCTATGTTAACTCGGCACACTTTAACAATATAATTGAAAGTGAGTTTCTGTGATTTAAAATGTATATAAGATTATAAATAACAATTTAAAACATAACATTTGGCTGCTACTGTGTAAATTTAAAAGAAATCAGGGGTGCAAGTGAATATTTTTTTAAAAAAATAAATTTTGTCAGCTTCAAAACAACTGGCTAAATAAAAGCTTACCATATCTTGAAAGATCTTGTTCACTGTGGCATTAAGGTCACCTTGCCAGTGCTCCTTTTCATCTTCTTTCTGTGTCAGTACCTTCTCGAGAATTGGTGCCTCTGTTTTTCCCAAAGAGAAGATCTCCATTCTTGGGCAATTGCTGATAACAACTGCATATAGCCATGGAAGCTCCAACAAACAATAACTTGATGAGCAAAACATTTTGAGTCTTGGCAAACATTCAAGTTCTAAAACACATAAGTTGGGGAATGCAATAGCATCTTTGGACTCCTCTCTATCTTCTGCCACAACTTGCTCAAGTGAGTTGCAGTTTCTTATGATCATTGTTCCTAAATTGACCAGACTTTTTGCAGTTGATGAGGTGATTAGGTGAATCAGTCCATTACAATTTTGTACCTCCAAATATGCCAACTGACTACAAGTTACTGTGGAGGGCACTAAGTGCTTCAATTTGGAACAATGATGGACCGATAAGTATTCAAGATCTTCAAGAACTGGGTCTATTTGAGATCCTTCTTTACATATATGCTGGAGATCATGGAGTTGATTGAGTGTCAGTTTTTCAATTCGTGTTTCAATCTTAAATTTTTCTGTGTCATCTATAGGTATTTCTTCTTGGAATATCTCCTTGAAAGCACTACATTCAACATGAAGCTCATTGAGTGTGGTTATGTTTTGGAGAAACCAATAGGGAAAAGTAGTGTGGTCATCTTCAAAATATGCCAAACATAGAAATTGGAGCTTGCCAAACTGTTCCCCTGAAAATTGCCCTTGTAATATCATGCTTGCATCCTCACTATGTAAGGCTAACCTTTCCAAGTTGCAAATAACCTATATACAACATAGGTAAAAAAGTGTTGATTAAACATTTTGTACAAAGAAACATAAATGAAAGCAACAGTGAGGTAAGAAGCAAGAGGTGAATAGCACACATAATCAAACTTTATTAACTTCTTTAATATAAAAAACCACTATGAAACAGTGCATGCATAAAGAAAGATTCTTTTTATAGTCATCCCTTTACCTCTTCAAGTGTGAAAAGAGACTGTTGAGTTGAGATTTGGAGTTTACTATTAAAAAGTCTTTCTCGGCCACTTGTATTTTGAGTCTTGAAGAGCTTCAATCTGATGCATTGGCGGACATCTAATTCCCTTAATAATGGACATAGTACAGTATGATTTCCAGCAAAAAATCCCTCAAGTTCATATAATTTCCAAAGAACCAATGAAGCCAAGTGATTAAACTCAAATATGAATGGGCCATCCAAGATTCCTTCTTTGTCTGAAACAATGTGTTTCATGCTCCCAGCGTTCTTTATAGTAATATCTTCAAGTTGAGTAGCATGCATTGCAATGGAGAATGGAAAAAGGTATTCCAAGTTCTCACATCTTTCAACACACACAAGTTGCAAATTATGGAAATGAAGGTTTGCTTGAGCATCTCTAGTCCAGATTTGTTTCAGCTTTGGCAAGCCAAGTAGATGCAGTTTCTTCAATCGTGAGACTTGTGTCGTTGTTTCTTCTTCACTTTGGATTTCTTTGGTGGTACTTAATTCAAATATCTCTTCCACTAAACCACATTCGTTTACCTTCAACGTTTCTAGGCTTCCAAACGTTCCTTGCAATTCAAACGGGAAAATATTTGCAAGTTTCCCACAATTGCTCACTTCCAAAGTCTTTAAGCTTTCAAATTGAAAGTGCCATACATTCTTCAAGCTTTGCATCTCTTTAATTACCAGGGTCTCCAATTTTGAGAATCGGACCTGTGATACAATGCACAGTTAACAAATACAAAATTATCAACATTATATATGAATGCTAATGAACGAAACTATACAACAGCTAATGTTTGATATTTGAAGCCTCTAATGGCAATACCTCTTCAAATGCAATGTTGTTTTTCCCCTTTGGAGCAATTATCTCCTCCATCATCTCACATCTACTTATTTCAAGGTGGTTAAGTTTTGAAAGACTTCCAATTGCAGAATATGAGAATAAATGCTTGAGGCCTCTGCAATCCTCAACAGTCAAGTCAACCAAATTGTGCATACAATTGGCTGTAGAAAGGTGATCATAATCCCAAATTTTTTCCATATTGATTGAACGCAACTCAAGGGTCTTCAAACTAGAAAAACTATCCTGTGAAAAAAAAACAGAATTTGTTATTTTCAACTTATAAAAGAGAAGAAAAGGCATAGATGACAATTTGGTCCAAATTTTGATGAATTTGATAAATTGCACATAAGTTCTGAAAAACTTGGGCATTATTTTTATGACTCATACAACGTCTAACTTACTCATCTCTTAATCTTTGACCTTTGGGCATGAACTAGATGACCAGCAGGACCACCACCACCACCCAACCTATGTGTTTTTTTATATAGGCTCATCATATTCTATAAATCATTTAAACTTTTCCTCCCCTGCATATTCTACAAGTTACTTTAATTTATAAGAGAATCTGAACAAAAAAAGTTGCTAGATACACAAAAAAACTTAGTTCCAAAGCCTTCCGCCTCTTGGCAAAGAGGTGGGGGCAGATGAAGGATGCAAATATTGGTGTCAAGACTGTGTGAGAGGTTGGCCAAATAATCAGTTGTGTTACTTTCCCTATGAACGTGATGAATCAAAACATGCCAATTTCTATGGAAAATAAACCTAGAATCATCAATAATATCTCTGAAAGGATGCACACTATTATACAACCCCTAGTTAGCATATTAATAGCTTCTATGCAATCAGGAAAATGAGCTATACTTTCCTAAGACCTTTGTTCCAGCACAGGCTTAGGCCATGGATAAATTCAATCAATTTTGCAAAAGTCGTAGAGACAGTTAAAAGTTTGCAACTAAAACCACGGTGCCAGCAATTGCCTTAATCTCTATTGACTCCTTCCATTTTTCAGCACTAACTAAATCATCTACTTCAACATTGGCAAACCCTTCTCCTCTTAGTACTCACCAGGCCAGTCTTTTGCAAAGATTACAATGTAAAACATACAATTGTTTGGTAAATCCTTATCCAAGCATGCTCTAAAGAGAATATTATAAGCACGTATGTAATCTCCACTATTTTCAATTACAGAAAGTTTGCTGCATCTAGGAACCCAAATAAATTATTATGAAACCATGCATGCACTGAGATATTTATGGCGTCTAAATGAATTAAGATTTTTTTAATATATAATCATTCTTATACCTCTTCAAGTGTGAAAAGAGGATGCGGCATTGAGATTTGGAGTTTATTGCTGTCAAAGACTCTTTCTTGGCCACTTGTATTCTGTGTGTTGAACAGTTTCAATTTCCCACATTGGCGGATACTTAATTTCCATAATAATGGACATAGAACACTATGATTTCCGACATAAAATCCCTCCAATTCATATAAATCCCAAAGCACCCATGAGATTAATTCATTCAACTCAAATTTGACCGGGCTATCCATGGGGCCTTCTTTGTCTGAAACAATGTGTTTCATACTCCCTGCATACTTTATGGTAATATCGTGAAGTTGCATCACATGCATTGCAATGGAAAATGGAAAAAGATATTCCAAGTTCTCACAGTGTTCAATCCACACTCTTCGCAGATCATAGAAACAAAGGATTGCTTGAGGATCTCTACTCCAAATTTGTTTAAGCTTTAATAGCCGCAGTAGAGTTAATTGTTGTAGGTGAGTTGTCTTCTCTGGACTGTCTATTTCGGAGCTGAATTCAAATATGACTTGCACTGAGTTACAGTCACTAACCATCAATGTCTCCAGACTTGCAAATGCTCTTTGCATATATGATGGAAATATATTCTCAAGTTTCTCACAGTTTGAGACTTGCATCATCTTAAGGTTATCTAAGCAACTTGAAGTGAAGAAAGGGTGCCATATTGTCTTCAACTCTGGCATGCCTCCTATTATTATGGTTTCCAAATTGGGCAAATGTACCTGCCATGTATTTACAATACGTCACAAAACATAGACCAGTTATGATAAATCAATAATATTAATTTGACAGGCGAATGATTAATCACGAAATTATATATTTAAATATTAAAATTCTTACAACAAAGTACAGCAAGACTATTATGACTTAGGTAGAATGTAGAACTATTATAACATAAATACACACACACACACATGTATGCATATGTATGTATTTCATGGATAAATATATATATATATATATATATATCTCATTAAGCACTCAAAACCATTGTGGCTGACACTATATTATCCCATTTGTTTTGAGTGACTATGATAAAAATAAATATTATGCAAACCTGAAAAGGTTTGAAGGCAGAGAGAAAATAGTACCTCTGTTTTATTTCTAATCCTTAAATAAACCCATGTGCATAATGGGTATATAAAGGCAAGCCTAAACTAATCCTACTATCATAAATTTAAACTAATCCTAGATGCTATAACCCCAGCTTGGATGTGAGCTAAAAAACAGCAACAAATCTCAAGTTGCAGAGAATACAAAATCGCGAACTTGAGACAGAGATGTTAGAGGGGTAGGGATGATCACGTGAAAATTGGCGGCGTACATCGTACACTCTCGTACGAGTGTTGCGATCGAGGGAGACTGCCAAGTCATTATCAATGGCCAAGTCACAAGTCCGAATTAACTGAGAATTGTTTCAGCACTTCTCTACGTCTTAGGAGCAATCGTCTCGCTTGTCTGGTCTATTACCATGAACGAGTGATAGCAGGGGAAACGAGTCCCTCTGTTTTATTTTTAATTCTTGATATATATATATATATATATAACCAAACTTAAACATGATACGATATTAATATTGGATTCATATCTACTCCCACACTATATATAACTAAGAAAGATTAAAAACTTAACATAAAATTAGCCGATGATGCTTCTGGTGGTGGTGGTGATGGTGGTCTTAATGGCTCTCAACAAAACCTATGTTGTACATATTCAAAATATATACTCCCTCCCATTCTTATTGTAAAATCTAATTAGATCAAGGAAGTTAGTTAATACTCCTTCCGATCCTAATTATAAAATAAAGTTGACTTTTTTGGAGAAATTAAGGAAGCCGATTAAATTACTTTAGAGTATTTATATTTTTATTTTTTTCTTCAAACTAATTAATTTGACTAATAAACTAATACATAATCTAAGGATACTAAAAATATAAACACTCTAAAGTAATTTAATCGGCTTCATTAATTTCTCCAAAAAAGTAAACTTTGTCTTATAATTAGGACCGGAGGGAGTATAACATTTTTTTTTTCTAGAACACCCTTATCATCCTTCTTAATTCTCTATTTGCCTCTCTTACTCTATTATTGTCGAGGGAGTATCAATAGAAGTAAATTAGAAAAAAAATGATAAATATGAAAAATAGATCTTACATTTAAAATTTAAAACTAAGATCAACACTCCAGTTAGGTCCTAAATTAAGGACCGGATGAGTATATTGAAAACTAATTAAGAAGAAAGTCTCGTAATACCTGTTGAATGGAACATGCTGGATGGTGATGCTGGATATGACCTTCTGTTGTTTCTCTAAAATTGACAAGCTCTTGCAAGTTTTGTTTCCATATGTGTTTGAGCTTTGGTAGACCAGACAGATTTATTCCCTTCATTTGAATGGTCTCCTTAACAAACACTTCCTTTGAATCCATGTTGGTTAAATCAAACACAGCTTCCAATGAATCACATTCACTTACTTCAAGCTCTTCTAAGTGGGATAGCGCTTGCACCAAGTTTAAAGGCAGCAGCACATCTGATAAAAAATCACATTTATGTACCACTAGGCTTTTCAAGTTTCCATATGCTTCTGGATGAACATGGTTGTACCACAATTCTCTTAGCTCAGGATATTCAGATAGCTCTAAATAGTTAAAACTACGGAATGCCACCTGCAAAAATTGGTGCACAGGTCAGTAAAAGGAAATAAAGACCATAAATGAAGCAAACTAAACATAAGCATTTGGTTTTTTTAATGTATTATCCACGAAATTTTGCCATTGTGAGTCAGAAAAAGTTTGTAAATATGCAGAGAATGATCTTTTTCCTCTATGTTTATCAGAAATTTGAGTCAAATCAAAACATACCATATCCACGAACATCTTGTTAATTGTTCTGTTTAGGTCTCCTTCCCAATATATTTTTTCATCCTCTTCCTTTGATATTATCTCTTGAAGCCTTGGGGCGATTGTGTCCTTCACAGAGAAGATGCTCATTATTGGGCATTGCTCAACAACAACTTTCTCCAGCCATTGAAGGTTCAACATACAGTTACTAGAGCAAAACCTCTTGATCATTGGCAAACACTCAAGCACCAAAACTTGTAAGCTGTTGAATGCAATTTCATCTTCAGATTCCTCCTTCTCTTCAGCCACAACTTTCTCAAGTGAATTGTAGTTACTTATTTTCATTGTTGTTAATTTGACCAGACTTCTTGCAGTTGACGAGGTAATTAAGTGAATCAATCCGTTGCAATTTTCCACCCCCAAATATGTCAAGTGACTAAAAGTTATAGAGGAAGGCACTAAGTGTTTCAAATTGGAGCAATGGTAGACCCATAAGTATTCAAGATCCTCAAGAATTAGATCTATCTGAAATCCTTCTTTACTTATATGCTGGAGTTTGTGTAAATCGTTGAGGGTCAACTTTTTTATTCGTGTCCTGATCTCAAATCTTCTTCTATCATCTTTAGGTATTTCTTCTTGAAAGATCTCCTTGAAAGAGCACCATTCAACAACCAAGTGTTCAAGACTGGTTATATTTTGGAGAAACCAATATGGAAAGGTAGTTTGGTCATCTTCTAACTCCCTCAAACAAAGAACTTTGAGTTTGCTGAAGTTCTCCACAGAAAACTGCTCTTGTAATATCATGTTTAAGTTCTCACTGTTGAGGACCAAATACTCCAAATTGCAAATCACCTGTATCAAATAATTTGTGTGTGAAATGATGCTTCATTATTAGAAGAGAAAAACATCATGCGTAAAAAATGCTCATCAAATATTGTGTCTAGAGCAACATGAAACTTGAAAATTAAATGATCTGTAATCTGGTATACAGAAAGTTAATTGTGTGAGAAACAAGAGATGAATAGCATGCAAAATAAAATTTAACTAGAACATCTTTACAGTACTCTTGAAAATTATTATAAAACAAAGCATTACCATCTATCATATTCAAAATGAACCTCATTATAAGGATATTATTCAAAATCATGCATATATATACCTCTTCAATTGTGAAAAGAGGATGTTGAATTGAGACTTGGGATTTACTATCAAAAACTCCTCCTTGGCTACTCCAGTACCGTGTCTTGAAAAGTTTGAGTTTTGCACATCCACGGATGTTTAATTCCCTTAAGATCGGACATAGCAAACTATGATTCCCAGTAAAAAATCCCTCCAGTTCATATAGAAACCAAAGCACTAAGGAGATTAAGTGATTAAACTCAAAATTAACTGGGCTATCCAAGAGGCCTTCTTTGTCTGAAACAATTTGTTTCATACTCCTTGCATTCTTTATGGTAATATGTTCTAGTTGAATGGCATGCATTGCAATGTAGAAAGGAAAAAGGTATTCCATGTTCTCACAGTCTTCAACCCGCACAACTTGTAAATTGGGGCAAAGCACCTGCCATATATTGCCAAACTAAACAATAAGATGCTATATTTTCAAATAAACACACATACATATGTTCCACAGCAATGAACACTAATTGAATCAGGTTAGTCAAATATGGAGAGGATCCATCACAAACTATGGCTTCTTCAAAGCATAGCAAGCTTTTCCCACCCACAATGTGCTCCTGTACCTAATGCTCAATTTATATAAGTAATATAGAACAAAATTTTATGTCAAAATAAATAAGATGATTACAGCAAAATATAACAGTGCAAATGTTTTTCTGTTTTTCTCTCTGTTTGCAAGATCGAAATATTTAATTGCAAATAGTTCTGTTTCTTTTTCTGTAATATCAAATTAGAGTCATAAAACCCTTTCGTATATCAAATTGCGTGTTATTTTTGTGGGACTACGGTTATGTGCAATTGCTTACCACCAAAATCTTCAATTAAAACATGACCAATATATGGCCACATGATTACTCAAGAGATCATATAACTATTATTGAAAAATATCAATGTTCAGGTTGCTAAATAAGAATCCAATTTCTTTTCACAATAATTAAAATTCAATATTCAATGATCAAAAGAATATCACATGATCAATGAACTTACTGACTACGTATGTACGTAAACACATTTTAGTTAGCAGAGTAAAACTTCCAACAATTTGTAGTTGATGTATGTTTTCAATATTACTCATCTACACAAACATTCCTCACGACACCTTTTGATGAAATCGAAAACAAAATAGAAGTGGAAAAAATAACAATCTACCTTTCAATTTATAAATGAGGTACTGGTTTAATTCAACTGATACTAGTCCATACCTTTCTAACTGAAAACAGGGGTTGGTGACGTTCGATCTCAGCATGAAAACTTACTAAACCTCCAAAACATTACTGGTAGAATGTACAATTACTATATCACTCACGCACGCACGCACGCACGCACGCACGCGCGCGCGACTTGACATTCGAATGATTAATCGCGAAATTATATATTTGAATCTTAAAAGTCTTAAAACAATGGATTTAGATGGAACGCACGCGCGCACACACACACACACACACACACACGCGCGCGCGACTTGACATTCGAATGATTAATCGCGAAATTATATATTTGAATCTTAAAAGTCTTAAAACAATGGATTTAGATGGAACGCACGCGCACACACACGCGCGCGCGCGCGCGCGACTTGACATTCGAATGATTAATCGCGAAATTATATATTTGAATCTTAAAAGTCTTAAAACAATGGATTTAGATGGAACGTACAATTATTATTTCATAAATGTGTGTGTATTTCTTTAATGGCATGTTTATATATATTACCTCCGGTTCTAAATATAAGACCTAGTTAACTTTTTTTCAGAGATTAAAGAAGTTAATCAAATTACTTTAAAGTATTTATATTTATCATTTTTTCTCCAAACTAATTTATTTGACTTATAAACTGATATACGGAGTATAATTTAATCATACACAACATATGATATGATTAAGTAACTTATTTAATTTCTTTAACCTCTCTAATAAAAGAGTTAATTAGGCCTTATATTTAAGACACACACACACACACGACTTGACATTCGAATGATTAATCGCGAAATTATATATTTGAATCTTAAAAGTCTTAAAACAATGGATTTAGATGGAACGTACAATTATTATTTCATAAATGTGTGTGTATTTCTTTAATGGCATGTTTATATATATTACCTCCGGTTCTAAATATAAGACCTAGTTAACTTTTTTTCAGAGATTAAAGAAGTTAATCAAATTACTTTAAAGTATTTATATTTATCATTTTTTCTCCAAACTAATTTATTTGACTTATAAACTGATATACGGAGTATAATTTAATCATACACAACATATGATATGATTAAGTAACTTATTTAATTTCTTTAACCTCTCTAATAAAAGAGTTAATTAGGCCTTATATTTAAGACTGAAGGTAGTGTGTGTGTGTCTATATCATTAAAGACTACTCAAAACCCTTGTGGCTAACACCATCTTATCACATTTTTATAGATTGGATCTTTTTAATCCTCCTATTTTTTGAGTAAATATGATATAAATAAATATTATGCAAACCTGAAGGATTGAAGGCAGAGGGAAAATAGTACCTCTGTTCTATGTCTAACCCTTGAATAAACCCATGTACATAATGGGTATATAAAGGCAAACCTAAACTAATCTTAGTATCATAAAGTTAATTATCCTAATATCTCAAATTTATTCTTCTAAAATAAATAGAGTATGACAGGAATAGATGTTATAACCCCAGCCTGGATGTGAGCTAAAAAAACAGCAACAAAAAGTCGCAAACTTGAGACAGACGTTGGAGGGTGTTATGGGATTCACAAAAGCACTTATTTAATCCTAGGATATAAATAATTCAAGAAATATCAAAAACCTAACATTAAAAAAAATAAAAATCAATACGTGTTGCTGCACTCAACAAAACATAGCTATCGTTGTATATGCTTAAATTATATGTAGATATGTAGGTAGGTAGTCATTTGTAATGCAAACTAATAAAGACGCAAAGTCCGATATCATACCTGTTGAATGCAACATGGTGGAGGGTGGTGTTGGATATGGCCTTCTGCTGTTTCTGTAAAATTGACAAGTTCTTGGAAGTTTTGTTTCCATATGTGTTTGAGCTTAGGTAGGCGCGAGAGAGTTATTCTCTTCAGCTGAATAGTCTCCTCAACAAAGACTTCCTTCCCATCCATGTTTATTAAATCAAACACAGCTTCCAATGAATCACATTCTCTTACTTGAAGCTCTTCTAAGTTGCACAGCGCTTGCACCAAATGTAAAGGCAGAAGCACATCACATAAGAAATCACATTTATGTACCACTAAGCTATTCAAGTTGCCATACACTTCTGGCTGAACATGGTTGTACCACAATTCCCGTAGCTCAGGATATTCAGCTAGCTTTAAATGCTTAAAACTATGGAATGCCACCTGCAAAAATTGAGGTGCCTGCAGGGTCAGTAGAAAGAAATAATGGGCACAAATAAAGCCAATTAAACATAAACATTTGCGCATGAAATTTTGCCAATGTAAGTCATAAAAGTTTGTAATTATGTAGAGAACAATTTTCTTCCTCTAATTTCATCAGAAATGTTTGAGTCAAATCAAAACATACCATATCCACGAACATCTTGTTTATTGTTCTGTTTAGGTCCCCTTCCCAATATATTTTTTCATCCTCTTCCTTTGATAGTATCTCTTGAAGCCTTGGGGTGCTTGTGTCCTTCACGGAGAAGATGCTCATTCTTGGGCATTGCTGAACAACAATTTTCTCCAGACATTGAAGGTTCAACACACCGGTACTAGAGCAAAACCTCTTGATCATTGGCAAACACTCAAGCTCCAAAACTTCTAAGCTGTTGAATGCAATTTCATCTTCGTACCCCTCCCTTTCTTCTGCCACAACTTGTTCAAGTGAATTGCATTTCTTTATTTTCATTTTTGTTAACTTGACCAGACTTCTTGCAGTTGATGAGGTTACTAAGTAAATCAATCCATTGCAATTTTCCACCTCCAAAGATGTCAAGTGACTAAAAGTTACAGAGGAAGGCACTAAGTGTTTCAAATTAGAGCACTGGTTGACCGTTAAGTATTCAAGATCCTCAAGAATCGGATCTATCTGAAATCCTTCTTTACCTATATGCTGGAGTTCATGTAATTGAATGAGGGACAACTTTTTTATTCGTGTCCTGATCTCAAATATTCTTTTCTCATATGTAGGTATTTCTTCTTGGAAGATCTCCTTGAAAGAACTCCATTCGACAATTAACGCTTCAAGACTGGTTATATTTTGGAGAAACCAATATGGAAAAGTAGTTTGGTCATCTTCAAAATTCGTCAAACAAAGAAATTTGAGTTTGCTGAAGTTCTCCACAAAAAACTGCCCTTGTAATATCATGTTTAAGTTCTCAGTGTTGAGGGCCAAATCCTCCAAATTGCAAATCACCTGTATCAAATAATTTGTGTGTGAAATGGTGCTTCATTATTAAAAGCAAAAACCATCATATGTAAAAAGCACTCATCAAGTATTGTGTCCAGAGCAACATGAAAGTAGACAATTAAATGATCTGTAATCCATTATACACGAAGTTAATTGTGTGAGAAAGAAGAGATGAATAGCACGCAAAATGGAACTTAACTAGAATATCGTTTCCCACTAGAAAATAATTATAAAACAAAGCATTTCTACCTATGATATTCAAAATGAAACTCATTATAAGGCTATAATTTAAAATCATGCATATATACCTCTTCAATTGTGAAAAGAGGCTGCTGCATTGAGACTTGGGAATTACTATCAAAAACTCCTCCTT
Organism: Inga oerstediana; assembly: GCA_963210345.1. NCBI lineage: Eukaryota > Viridiplantae > Streptophyta > Magnoliopsida > Fabales > Fabaceae > Inga > Inga oerstediana. The sequence goes on along the minus strand of OY723404.1, from coordinate 9,254,476 downwards.
CACTACTCCATGACCGAGTCTTGAAGAGTTTCAGTTTTGCACAATTACGGATGTCTAATACCCTTAGTATCGGACATAGCAAACTATGATTTCCAGTACAAAATCCCTTTAGTTCATATAGATTCCAAAGCTTCAATGAGATTAAGTGTTTAAACTCAAATTTGACCTGGCTATCTATGAGGCCTTCTTTGTCTGAAACAATTTGTTTCATGCTCCTTGCATTGTTTATGTAAATATGTTCTAGTTGAATGGCATGCATTGCCATGTAGAACGGAAAAAGATATTCCAAGTTCTCACAGTGTTCAACCCACACAACTTGTAAATTGGGGCAAAGCACCTGCCATATATGCGCAAACTAAGAAATAAGATGCTATATTTTGAAATATACATGTTCCACAATAATGAACACTATTTGAATCAGGTTAGTCAAATATGGGGGGGAGCCATCACAAATTATGGCTTCTTTAAAGCATAGCAAACTTTTCGGACCCTCAATGTGCTCCTGGACCTAATGCTCAGTTAATATAAGTAATATAAAATAAAATTTTATGTTAGAATAAATAAGCTAATTACAGTAAAATATAACAGGGCAAATTTTTTTTTCTGTTTTTCTCTCTGCTTGCAAGATCGAAATATTTAATTGCAAATAGTTCTGTTTCTTTTTCTGTAATATCAAATTAGAGTCGTAAAACACCCCTTTCATATATCAAATTGCGTGTCATTTTTGTGGGACTACGGTTATATGCAATTACTTACCACCAAAATCTTCAATTAAAACATGACCAATATATGGGCACATGATTAGTCAAGAGATCATACAACTATTATTGACAAATATTAATGTTTAGGTGGTTAAATAAGAATCCAATTTCTTTTTACCATAATTAAAATTTAATATTCAATGATCAGAAGAATATCACATGATCAATGAACTTACTGACTACGTATGTACGTAAACACATTTTAGTTAGCAGAGCAAAACTTCCAACAATTTGTAGTTGATGTATGTTTTCAATATTACTCCTCTACACAAACATTCCTCACGACACCTTTTGATGAAATCGAAAACAAAATAGAAGTGAAAAAAATAACAATCGATCTTTCAATTTATACATGAGGTACACACTGGTTTAATTCAACTGATATTACTCCATGCCTTTCCAACCGAAAACAGAGGTGGTGACGTTGGATCTCAGCATGAAAACTTACTAAACCTCCAAAACATTACTGGTAGAATGTACAATTCCTATATAATATACTTCCTCCAGTCCTAATTACAAGATAAAATTGATTTTTTTGGAGAAATTAAGGAAGCTAATTAAATTACTTATAAGTATTTTTATTTTTATTTTTTTCTCCAAACTAATTAGTTTGACTAATAAACTAATATATAATCTAAGGATACATAACATATGATATAATTAAATAACTTATTTAACTTCCTTAATCTCTCCAAAAAAAATCAACTTTGTTTTATATTTAAGACTGATAGTATATATATACAGACACACGTGACTTGACATTCAAATGATTGATCACGAAATTATATATTTAAATCTTAAAAGTCTTAAAACAATGGATTTAGATAGAACGTACAATTATTATGTAATAACCCAAGAATTTAGGAATTATAAAAATAAATTTTAAAAAATTGAAAATAAGAAATTAATTAATTATGGTATAAAATTTTAGAATTAAACTAAGCTAAAGTTCTATTTTCTTTTAAATATGATAAACCTTTCCTGACTTTATTGTGATAGACTTTAGGAGAATCTAGCAAAGTGAAATAGTGGTGAGATGAAAGTAAGTTGCTGTCTATCTCTAGGTTCGAATTCCTATTGGGTAAAAGGGGTATTTTATGTTCTTTTAACACCCTAAATATTATTATAATTCCCATTTGTCTTTAAAAATAACAAACAAAAAAAATGTGTGTATATAACCATAAGATTTTTCTTTATCTTTCCCAAAACCCTTTATTCCTCTTCTCTATCGATGGGCATGGGGCTGAAGAGATGGAGTGAATTTGTAGAAGCTTCACCATTGTGCTCGATCCTTCTCCATTTATCGTCACTGTTCTTCTTTTTCCGAGGTGGGTGTGCCCCGGGGGGGGCATTATATTGTCTGTCTCCATCGTCCTTCTCCTCTGCTCAATATTTTTTTTCGCTCCTCTGTTTGCACCATCCCAGTCGACGCCGTTAGTGGGTGTGGTGAGCAGCTCGTCTTGTCTCCTCATATTTGCTCGGCGTTGTTGCTGGATCTCTTCTTCTGTCTTTGCGGTATGGTTGTGTTGAAGCTTCACCTCTTTCCTCCATCTTCCTCTGTTTCATTCTGTTGCTATATGGATGCTAGGGGAGCACTATCTTAACTTCTCTACTGCTCTTGTGCGTTAGTGGCGTGGGTATGTATGTTAGCTCCTTCTTCTTTCTCTGATTTCCATAAAGCTTCTCAATTCTGATTGTGTGTAAATTGTGGGGTTTTTTTTTTTTTTTTCCTGTGTTGTGCGTGGATTGAAAAGGGTGGCTATTTCTCCAATTTGTAATTCAGTTGTAATTCCCTTAATTAGGTAGGATTGAGTATCTAATTGTAGTATATGAAATCTGAAATTTTGATTTTAAGAAGAATGTTATTGGAGCTTGTACATTTGAATGCACATTGGGTGTTTGATAAAATGCTTGAGAGGGGACTTTAAAACTGTAAGGAATAGCTAGGTATGAATAAAGTATCATAGGCTAAAATTATGGAATTGAGGAAACTGTGAGAAGTCTTGTTATTGTTTGAAGATCTATGATTGGTAATGTATTAGTATGGTGCTGTTTATGACTCACTTTGATTAACCATAAGATACTTAAAGGAAGTAAGAACTAATTGCTCTTCTATTTTGAAATTTGGATGTTGCCGTGTTCATGATTTTATTGGGAAGGAAATTAATTTATAATTTAAACACTAAGTGTGCATGTTGTTGTGCTAACCTTTGGATATGTGAGATGTTTGGTTGTATTTGCTAAGTTGTTGGAATTTATTGATAGATGATTTAGAGAACCTAAGCTTAAGTTATAATATTAAGATATTGATTAACGAGGTAGTGGATATGAATTAGGTGGATGCACCTTTCTATAAAACTATTTGGTTTTGCTTTGAGGTAAACCGAAATGTAGATGGGCTAAGGATGAAAGTCTTAACATATGAGATGTTATGAATATTTTATATTAAGATATAATTAGAATATTTATGTTTTTGTTATAGGACATTAGGGAAGTAAGGAGTGAATAGGTCAGAAGCGGGTGGATAGAAGAAAGTGATATATCTTGGAACACAGCAGGGAAGTGAATAACATTCCATTATAATTTTTTTTTACATAAATGATGTTTTTACTACTTACCATACTTTCATGTTGATTACCATCTTTACAAGTATGATTTTTCCAATGAGAGTTTATCGGATTTGTTTCATGCTCTTATTGATATTGAAATGAGTATAGATTGATGATGATTTTATTCATTGTTATTTATTCTTTTCCTATTACTTCTTAAGATAATTCATGATTATGTACAAAAATGCTAAGGAAACTTTTGATTTTCTCACAGAAATTTTCATGTTAAGATAGTCTTGTTTTTGGAGTGTTTGTATGCAAATTTTATTATTTGGGAAGGGTTTTTGTTAACAGATTGAGTTTGAAGAAAAGTTTTCAAATATTGTTTGTGAACTTTCATGCTGGGGTATTTTATTATATTGTATTTCATATGAGCCATCACTGTCTTGAAAGAAGAATTTTTTATCGCTTCGATAAATTAGCCCCAAACATGCTTGGAAACATTTTGAAAGGACTGAATACAAAATGCTGGTTATTAATAGCAGTACTGTCAATCCTTGGCGCGCTATGGTTAACTCGAGCTCGCTTGACTTTCGTGAGCATAGTACTCACCCTTGATATTCATGGGATTCGTTCTCATGCTTGTTTTCATGGGTCTTGTACCTGCGCTTGTTTCATGGCCTTGGGTTGTGCTTGCTTGGTTACTTAACCTCATGGATTGTGTGTCCACGCTTGTGTTTATAGCCTTGAGCTGCACTTGGTTAATTGCCCTCATGGACTGTGTGTCCACGCTTGTTATCCGTTGTGTAGAAGTCCTACGAATAGATAAGATTTAAGATTTGATGTTTTAAAACTGATTTTGTTAAACAAAACGATTTATTACGCACTTGGATTTATTTGATTGACAATCTTATATAGAGTTTTATTTATATTTATGATCATGTGATGTAGAAATCGCAATTTATTGTCGTATCGTAATTATTCAAGGTTAAATCTGTTTCAATTATTTTCTCATGTATTTTATTAAATTATATAAATGGGACATTATTCACCGGAAAATATTTGTTGTCTCAGATAGTTTCGCTAAATTTGCACCTCCAGCTGAACAGTGAAGGCTTTCATTGCTGATCATAAGCTTGTAGATATTTTGGACGAGCTGCTTGATGATGTAGATAAGATATTATATATTTGTATTTACTTTTGTAGTTTAGATGTTCCACATTGTCTATAGGCAGGATCCCCACCTTTTTTGTTAGTCTAAGTTGTATGTATCTATATACTGAACTTTTATGCTATGGTAGAAATTCCGAAAGTCTGACTTGCAAAAGAGACTCTGCTGAAATCTCTACAAGTTATTTAATATTTTGAGTGTAAGAAATATGTTATATGTGTTTCAAGACTTTAGGAATGTGAGTCCTCTCACATTTCTTTTCGGTCACCCCTAAATTTTTGGGGCGTGACATATTATTTCATAAATATGTGTGTATTTCTTTAATGGCAAGTTCATATATACTACCTCTGGTTCTACAAATAAAACCGGGTTAATTTTTTTTGAGAGATTAAGGAAGCTAACCAAATTACTTTAAAGCATTTTTCTTTATCTTTTTTTCTCCAAACTAATTTGTTTGACTTATAAACTGATATATAATTTAATCATACACAATATATGATATGATTAAGTAACTTATTTAGTTTCTTTAGTCTCTAAAAAAAATCAACTAGGTCTTATATTTAGGAACGGAGGTAGTATATATATATCATTAAAGACAACTCAAAACCCTTGTGGCTAACATTATATTATCACATCTTTATATACTGGATCTTTTGAATCCTCCTATTTTCCGAGTAAATATGATACAAATAAATATTATGCAAACCTGAAGGATTGAAGGCAGAGCGAAATTAGTACCTCTGTTCTATTTCTAACCCTTGAATAAACCCCTGTACATAATGGGTATATAAAGGCAAACCTAAACTAATGTTAGTGTCATAAAGATAATTATCCTATTATCTCAAATTTATTCTTCTAAAATAAATAGAGTATGACAGGAATAGATGTTATAACCCCAACTTGGATGTGAGCTAAAAAAACAACAACAAATCTCAAGTCGCAAACTTGAGACAGACGTTGGCGGGTGTTATGGGATTCACATACAAAAGCACTTATTTAATCCTAGGGTATAAATAATTCAAAAAATATAAAAAACCTAACATTACAAAAATAAAAATTAATACGTGTTGCTGCACCCAACAAAACATAGCTATCGTTGTATATGTTTAAATTATATGTAGATATGTAGGTAGGTAGTCATTTGTAATGCAAACTAATAAAGACGCAAAGTCCGATATCATACCTGTTGAATGCAACATAGTGGACGGTGATGTTGGATATGACCTTCTGCTGTTTCTGTAAAATTGACAAGTTCTTGGAAGTTTTGTTTCCATATGTGTTTGAGCTTAGGTAGGCGAGAGAGAGCTATTCTCTTCAGCTGAATGGTCTGCTTAACAAAGACTTCCTTCCCATCCATATTCATTAAATCAAACACAGCTTCCAATGAATCACATTCTCTTACTTGAAGGTCTTCTAAGTTGGACAGCGCTTGCACCAAATGTAAAGGCAGAAGCACATCAGATAAGAAATCACATTTATGTACCACTAGGCTATTCAAGTTGCCATACACTTCTGGCTGAACATGGTTGTACCACAATTCCGTTAACTCAGGATATTCAGCTAGCTTTAAATGCTTAAAACTCTGGAATGCCACCTGCAAAAATTGAGGTGCGTGCAGAGTCAGTAGAAAGAAATAAAGGGCATAAATAAAGCCAATTAAACATAAACATTTGCCCTTTAAATTTTGCCATTGTAAGTCATAAAAAGTTTGTAATTATGTAGAGAATAATCTTCTTCCCCTAATTTTATCAGAAATGTTTGAGTCAAATCAAAACATACCATATCCACGAACATCTTGTTTATTGTTCTGTTTAGGTCTCCTTCCCAATATATTTTTTCATCCTCTTCCTTTGATAGTATCTCTTGAAGCATTGGGGTGCTTGTGTCCTTCACAGAGAAGATACTCATTCTTGGGCATTGCTCAACAACAACTTTCTCCAGCCATTGAAGGTTCAACACACAGTTACTAGAGCAAAACCTCTTGATCATTGGCAAACACTCAAGCTCCAAAACTTCTAAGCTGTTGAATGCAATTTCATCTTCAGACCCCTCCCTCTCTTCTGCCACAACTTGTTCAAGTGAATTGCAGCTCTTTATTTTCATTGTTGTTAATTTGACCAGACTTCTTGCAGTTGATGAGGTTATTAAGTGAATCAATCCATTGCAATTTTCCACCTCCAAATACGTCAAGTGACTAAAAGTTACAGAGGAAGGCACTAAGTGTTTCAAATTGGAACAATGCTGGACCAATAAGAATTCAAGAATCTCAAGAACTGGGTCTATAGGAAACCCTTCTTTACTTATATGTTGGAGTTTATGTAATTGACGGAGGGCCAACCCTTTTATTCTCGTCCTGATCTCAAGTCTTCTTTTCTCATTTGTGGGTATTTCTTCTTGGAAGATCTCCTTGAAAGAACTCCATTCAACAAATAAGTATTCAAGACTGGTTACATTTTGGAGAAACCAATATGGAAAAGTAGTTTGATCATCTTCAAATGTTGTCAAACAAAGAAATTTGAGTTTGCTGAAGTTCTCCACAGAAAATTGCTCTTGTATTATCATGTTTAGGTTCTCATTGTTGAGGACCAACTTCTCCAAATTGTAAATCACCTGTATCAAATAATTTGTGTGTGAAATGATGCTTCATTATTAGAAGTGAAAAACATCATTCATAAAAAGCGCTCATCAAATATTGTGTCCAGAGTAACATGAAACTAGAAAATTAAATGATCTATAATATGTTATACACAAAGTTAATTGTGTGAGAAACAAGGGATGAATAGCATGGAATATGAAACTTAACTAAAACATATTTTCTCTCTTGAAAATTATTATAAAACAAAGCATTACTATCTATCATATTCAAAATGAACTTCATTATAAGGATATTATTCAAAATCATGCATATATATATATACCTCTTCAATTGTGAAAAGAGGCTGTTGTATTGAGACTTGGGAAGTACTATCAAAAACTCCTCCTTGGCTACTCCTGTACCGTGTCTTGAAAAGTTTGAGTTTTGCACATCCATGGATGTCTAATTCCCTTAATATCGGACATAGCAAATTATGATTTCCAGTAAAAAATCCCTCCAGTTCATATAGAAACCAAAGCACTAATGAGATTAAGTGATTAAACTCAAAATTAACTGGGCTATCCATGAGGCCTTCTTTGTCTGAAACAATTTGTTTCATGCTCCTTGCATTCTTTATGGTAATATGTTCTAGTTGAATGGCATGCATTGCAATGTAGAATGGAAAAAGGTATTCCAAGTTCTCACAGTCTTCAACCCGCACAACTTCTAATTTGGGGCAAAGCACCTGCCATATATTGCCAAACTAAAAAATAAGATGCTATATTTTCAAATAAACACACATAGATATGTTCCACCGCAATGAACACTAATTGAATCAGGTTAGTCAAATATGGAGAGGATCCATCACAAACTATGGCTTCTTCAAAGCATAGCAAGCTTTTCCCACCCTCAATGTGTTCCTGTACCTAATGCTCAATTAATATAAGTAACATCAAACAAATTTTATGTCAAAATAAATAACATAATTACAGTAAAATATAACAGTGCAAACTTTTTTTCTGTTTTTCTGTGTGTTTTCGAGATCAAATGTATTTAATTGCAAATAGTTCTGTTTTCAAGATCAGAAGAATATCACATGATCAATGAACTTACCAATGACTACGTAAACACGATTTAATTAGCAGAGCAAAACTTCCACAATTTATGTTTTCAATATTACTTCCTGTACACAAACATTCCTCACATGACACCTTTTGATGAAACCAAAAACAAAATATAAGTGAAAAAAATAACATTCTATCTTTCAATTTATAAATGAGGTATACACTGGTTTAAATTCGACTGATACTAGTCCATACCTTTCCAACCGAAAACAGAATTTGACGATGTTGGATCTCAGCATGAAAACTTAATGAATCTCCAAAACTTGCAATTTCTTGGCAATCTTGTTTCCATATGTATTGGAGTTCAGGCAGATTTGAAAGAGATATTTTTCGGAGATGAATAGCTTCTTTCTCTAACATTCCCCCTTCTTTTGTACAATCAAATTCAAACACGACTTGTAGTGAATCACAGTTGCTTACATCAAGTTCTTCCAAGTTCCTCAATGTTCGTAGCAGATTTGATGAAATAAGAACATTTGATACAAAGTCACAATTTTTCACCACTAGGGATTTCAGATTACAGAACATTTTGTTCTCAACTGGACTATACCAAAAGTCTTTAAGCTCAGGATACATGGACAAATCCAAATGCTTCGAGTTGTGGAAAGCAGCCTGTGGAAAATAATTTCCATTGTTAGCAAAAATAAGAGGGCATGGAAAAGTAGTTTAACTATTTAAAAAAAATTCCTTTTACATGTTTTTTTTAAATGAGATAAATCATACCTTATCAAGGAAGATCTTATTTATGGTTCCATTCACGTTTCCCTCCCAGCACCATTCACCATCTTTTCCATCTTTGATTACCTTTTTTAGCATTGGTGTGCTTGTTTCTGTTTCACAGAAGATTTTCATCCTCGGACATTGCCTCACAACAACTTTCTCCAAGAATGGGAACGTGAACAAGCACTTGCTAGATGAAAAACAACTGAGCCTCGGCAAACTTTCCAACACTAAAGTTCTCAAACTTAAGAATAATACAATTTCATCTCTTCTCTCATTCATCTCCTCTGTCACTATTTCCTCAAGGGAATTACACTCTCTTAATATCATTTCCTTCAATTTCACCAAACTTGATGCAGTTGATGGGTAAATTAAGTTTATCAATCCATTACACTGTTCAATCTTCAAATATGTCAAGTGGCAAAAAGTGGCGGAGGAAGGAACCAAAATTTTCAAACTGCCACATTCTATCACAGATAAAGCTTCAAGAACCTCAAGAATTGGGTCAACTTGACATCCTTCTCTACATATGTGTAGCAATTGTACTCTATACAGTGATAGATTTTGTAGCTGGGCGTTGATTTCGTTCTTGCTTTCCTTAGATGCAACTCTTTTATTTCGAAATATCTCTTTCAAGGAACTGTCTTCAACAACTAGAACTTTCAAGTGTGGTGCCTTTTGCACAACTGAATCCAAAAAAGTCACTGCTACTTTGTACACAAATTTGGACAACCGAAGAAGGTTCAAGTTTCTTAAATAATGGTCCTTCCATTGTGGGTCTTGCAATATCATTATGGCCTCCTTGTTATTTAACGTCCACTCTTTCAACTCTGGAATCACCTGAAAGCGTAATAGTTTGATTAATTAGCTGTTTTCACCTAATGCCTCCACGCTTCGTCTTATTAATAAATGTTTTACCAATAATTAAAAAGCACTAAAATTCATGTAAAAGTCTCCATTTTCAAATTTTATCAACTTTATATATTATGATAAGCTAGAAATTTCTTAATTACATGAGATATGAACTATTTGAACAGAAAATAAACTGTATATATATGCGTTGATAAACTAGAAATTTTTTATTATCCATACCTCTTCAATTACAAAAAGAGGTCGTTGCATAGAGATCTGGTTTTGGCTATCAGATTTTTTCCTCTGGTTACTCGTACAGTGTCTCCCCAATAACTTCAATTTTTCACAGTTGTGAACCCATAGTTCGCTCAATGAGGGGCATGTTAAACTGTGATTTCCATTATAGAATCTATCAAGTTTAGACATGTTCCAAATCACCAATGAGTGTAATCGATCAAAGTGAAATATGAACTTTTCCTCCATGGCTCCCACTTTGTTTGCCACAAGTTCATTCATTCCACAGTTGTTCACCTTAATTTTTTCAAGTTGTGGAAGTTTAACTGCTATTGAAAATGGGAAGAGATATTCTATATTCTTACAGCATTCAACAAGCATATCTTGTAGACTATGAAAGTCAACAATTCCTTGGGGATCTTTACTCCAAATTTGTTTCAGCTTTGGCAAGTCAAATAGATGGAGTTTCTTCAATTGTGAGACTTGTGTCGTTGCTTCTTCTTCAATATGGATTTCATTGGAATTTAATTGGAATATCTCTTCTACTGAATCACAATTGCTGATCTTCAATGTCTCTAGGCTTCCAAATGTTCCTTGCATATCATATGGGAAAATATTTGTGAGTTTCTCACTGTTATTTACCTCCATAGTCTTCAACCCATCAAATTGAGAGTGCCATACTTTCTTTAACATTTTCATGTTGCTTATCACAAGAGTCTCCAATTTTGGCAGCCCTACCTGTGATGCAATGCACAATTTATGAGTCCATGTAATAAACGATGGCAACTACGTCTAGCAAAAAAATAGTTAATTAGTGAGGGAATTTAGCAACAGAATTTTGTCACTAAATTCAGTTGCTAATTAATTAGTAGTAGTCTATTTGACAACAGAATCGTACAATTTTGTTGCTAATTCACTGTTTTCTTAGTACACAATATCAAATATTTGATGTTTGATGACTACTCAACATTTATTTGGATATCATATAAGATGCTCAAATTTTAAAAGTTATAACCTCATCTGTTGCAGTGCCGTTTCTCCCCTCTATGCTAATTATCTCCTCCATCATCTCACATTCTCTTACTTCAAGCTGCTTAAGGTTTGGAAAACTTCCAACTATAGAGGATGAGAATAAATACTTCAAGCCGCTACAGCCCTCGACACTCAGGTTAGCTAACTTGTGAAAAGAATTTGCTATAGAAACATGATCATCTTGCCAAATATTTTCTAGATTGATTGAACTCAACTTTAGAGTCTCCAAATTAGAAAACTTCACCTGAAAAAAAAAAATCTTATTCTCATTATATGAATTGTGTAAAGTGAACAAATGAGTTGTATAAGAAGAATGAAAATATTAAGAATCAAATTAACAATAAATAATAATGATGTTATATGCTAGACTTTCATTAGTAATTTCTAACAGTATCTTATTATTTCAAAAATGTATGAATGAGCACTAGAAGAAAATGCAATATAAGAATAAAACAAATACCTTTGAATTAATAAAAGATGATGGAACATTGTTGTCCAACGACAAACTCTGCATGGTTGTTGTTGAAGACACCAACAAACCAGAGTAGAAATCATCAATGGCTGGCAAATATCCTAAATTCAAGGATTGCAACAAACCAAACTCAATATTCTCATCAACAGCCACGGAGTTTGGGAAAGAGTTTTCTACAAACACAATCTTCTTTATAGATCGGCATTCCAATACTTCAATCTCAACAAGTTGACAAAGAGCTTTGACCATCGGCACCGAGAAGAGATACTTCAACTGGTCACAACATTTGATTTTGATGGATCTAAGTCTTGCAAAAGAATTATTCAATAATGAGCCATCACATATCGTCTCCAATATATTGAGATTTTGAAGTATTAATGTCTCCAATTTTGGGAAGAAAACATGACCTTCTTTTCTCTTTATTGAGTTGATGATGTATTGAATTTTCGCATTATTTTGAATGTGAAGATGCTTCAACAAAGGAAATCCTTCACCATTCAAATCGTAAAGCACATTGGAGATTCCATGTACTTCATCCAAGTACAAATCCTCCACTCCTTTAATAAGTTCTTTAATCCCATGCTCCAAATGAATGACAGTACCAAGCTTGAGCTTCAACATTTTGGACACCCCATAATTATCAGACCATTCCCAGACATCTCCTATCACTATTTTGTATCTTTCCAGTTTGTCAAACATGATGTCCCTTGGTAGAACCCAAGCCCCTTTGATTTGAATTTCTAGAGCTCTCAAGTTTTTCAAGTGCCTAAGTTCGGTAAGGGAAGCATTTCTATTTTCCTCAATTGGATCTTCTTGGTCCCACTTGATAGAGGTATTGCCCAAATACAACTCCTCTAATTCAGTCAGGTTTGATATAATGTTGGAAGGGAATATTTCAATTCCAGAATCAGTCAAATCCAACATTTTAATATGTGTCAATTGCCCTAATTCACTAGGAAAAGCTATCATAGATGATCCTGTAATGATAAGAATTTGCAAATTCATTAGAGCCCCAATATTGGTCATGTCTCTCAAAGAACAAAAATACATACAAAGTGTTTGAAGGTCAATAAGGGAATGAAAAGATTGGGGCAATGAAGGTAAGTGCATGCGAGTCAGATCTAACACTTTGAGGTTTTTCATTCCCTCAAAGAAAGAATTTGGAACACTTAAAGATGCATTATCATTATCCAAACAGAAAAAGTTAATATTAGGACACTTTAACCTTTCAGGAAGCTTGGGAATATGACAACAGAGTAAGATGATTTGAGTGCATCTTTGAAGTAATACCTCTGATGGCCACTCTTTCAGCTCATCACCCCTTCCAATTTTGAAAACATGTTTATCTCTTGAAGCAATTGAGACTGCTACTTCACGTACAATGTCATGCATTTTAACTTCCATGTTTGATTTGCTTTGGAGCAATAGGCAAGATGCCTTTAAAGAACCAATCATCCTGTGAAGTCTAAGTCTTTCTTCTGCAGTATTAATATGCTTGAATATGCCTAAACCTATACCATATTTGAACAAGTCTTCAGTATAACTTGGTGGACCTATTAATCCACAAAGCAAGAAAAGTTCCTTCATATCTTTACCCTCAAGATGATTGTAACTAAACTCCAAAGCTGAATAAATTTTCTCACTCATTCCTTCTTCATCAATAGTCTTCAGCTGGTTTAAGGCATCTTTCCATGAATCAATATCATCTTTATTTCTCAATGCTCTTGCCACTGTCACTATAAGAACAATCAAGCCTGCACATTTTTGGGCCACTTGGATTGCCACGACACGCAAATTAACATCTTTAACAACATCACCCACCACATCTTCAAATAGTCTCCAAGCTTCTTCTTTATTTAAAACATCTATCAAGAAATCTTTTTGGGTCCCTATTTTTTGTAATATTTCTAGATTTCTAGAAGTCAATAATAGCTTGCAACCCTTATGATCATTCACAGGAAGTCCTAGCTTATCTAATTCAAGTCTTTCCCAAATATCATCCAATATGACTAGGATACTTCTCTCATTTTTAATCCTTTGTTGAAGGCGAGTTGCTCTTCCAATTATGGACATCTCTTCAAAGTGAAGACCCAAGAAATCTGCAATTTCACGTTGAATTCTTTCAAGATCTGCAGCCTGGGATATATTAACCATAACAACTTTATCAAACAGCTTGTCATCTTTAACTTGTTTAGCAACTTCTTTGACTAGAGTGCTTTTCCCCACCCCACCAAGACCATAAACCCCTACTTGGCTTATGTGGGGGTCTCTTAGAGCCAACACAATGTCCTCCTTCATTTTCTTTCTTGACTCAAGCTTTTCACTACTTGTAGCAGAAGTAGAGCCTACTCCCTCTAGATCAGGCAAGAATGCAAGCGGTCTAATGTTATCTTTTCGTCGCATTACTTCAGCAACGTTTCCAACTATTTTCTTTGCTTTTCTACTGAGTTGATGGCGTGACTTGAAATCAGGGAAAGGCCCCTTGCAACAAGCAACATTCCTATGTCGAGGATCATTACTAAGTTGCTCTTCTACTTCTACGATTTCATCCACTCTGTTCAGCCAGTTTTGTACAGCATCATAAATTTGGCGCCCATTTTTCCTTTCTACTTCCACTTCATCACTGATAGTAGCCTTAACTCTCTTCAGCTCAGCAACTTGATCCTTGAGATTCTTGAAATTGTCTTTGTAGAAAATTAGATAACCCACTTGCCTTGCAGTAGGTGCCACAGTGTAGTCTATTATCGGTTCTACAACTTTTTCAACAATGGTCTTGACAATCTCCATCTCCATTCTTGTTCCTTGATTTAGCTGTGCATCAACTCAAATGTAAGATTAAATGACAATATAAGGAACAACAGTTGGTAAGTGAAAAATTGGAAAGAAAAGGCACCAATACTATTGTCTGTTTATATTATAACGGGTAAGATATTATATCTTTTTTAAAATGGGTAAAAATGCAAAAATACTATAAGCTCTTCCCAAATTGTGCTCAACACCATATACTTTTTAAATATGCAAAAATACTCATGAGTGTTTAAAAGTGGAGCAAAAACAACCTTACCTTTAATCCTTATGAGTTTTAGTCTGAACGAAAATGCTAACGTGGATGCTGACACGAGGACAAAATTCCTAGCTGGCATACTTCATTCACTCTTCACTATCTTCCTCTTCTCTCTCCTCCCTCTCCATCTCCATCGGCTCGCCACATTCTCTCTGCCCGTCATTCATTCAGCATTAACTCTCTCCTCTGAGATTTTGACCCTCTTACACCTTTAGTTCTTAATATAAGACATATTTAGAGAACTGATTTTGGTTCTAAATATAAGGCATAGTTTTCATATTTATCAATCTCTTTCTAATTTATCCTTATTGATGCTCTCTCAACAATAATAAAAAAGGAAAGGAAATTAAGAAAGTTGACTAGAGTGTTTAAGAAAATATATGTCATGTTAATTCAACTAACTTCCTCAATCTAATCAAATTAGGAAGATTTATCCTATATCAAAGACCGGAGGGAGTATCAATTGAGCCTTTTAGAACATTTGAGATTCTCACCATTCCCAATAGCTTCGTCTCCCCCATTGCCACCAGCCACACCAACGTTGTCCAGTGGTTGTACCGTTAAGTCATCCCCTTCTACCCTCGCGTCAACATCACCACCGTCTCAGTTGGAACCCAAAGTTGAAATGAGGGTGAGAGCTGAAACGAGAAGAACCCAAAGATTCAAAATAGCACGTTCCAAACTTCCCCCCAATCTAGATGGTGTTGAGCTCAAAAGCCCCCTTTTATCCTGAAAATTTTGTCAACCTCCAATAGTAGAAGAAGAACCAACGACGATTCTTCCCATCTTGTTCAGCTACAGCTGGTGGTGTCCCCACCTCGTTCATAGCGTCAAGCTTTGTCTCCCTCGTTTAGCTTGATGAATATGACCCAAGTGTAGAACAAGATCCCTCTCCATCCTCGTGCTACATGTTCTCTAGTCCCATAGAAGACAACAATCTGGTGATGCCCAAAAAGCCGCCTGCTCCTCACTCCCAATAAAGAAGAGGGTGAACAGTCAAAAAGGGCATCCTACTCCCGATGAAAAGGGGTATTTTGGTACTTTTCTGTCTAGGCTAGCAATGTAGTATGCCTATTATGAATTTAGTCCCCACATCAGCATCCACATCATCATTTTCGTTCAAAGTAAGCCTATTATGAATTTAGTCCCCACATCAGCATCCACATCATGATTTTCGTTCAAAGTAAGTCTCATTAACAGTCAACATTTTAAGGATTAACGACAAGGTTATTTTCGCTTCACTTTTGAACACTCATGGGCATTTTTTATCCCTCTAAAAAGCATATGGTGTTTAGCTGAATAAAATTTTATAGGTATTTTTATACTTTTATTCTTTTAAAATTTAAGAAATAAAAATAACCCCCATACACACTCTCTCTCTCTCTATTTTGCCACTAAAAATGCATTCTAAATTATGTATTATTTCTAATACTACTAATTAAAGAAATTAGCTAAATATGTTATTTGTTAAAAATATATGTTGATTTCCCTAAAATACCTTCTTAAATCATTTGTATTAAAACTACCTCTTGATGTAAACCCCCTTAACATATTGTGCAATCAATGTGGAGACTAAGTGGATTGATGTATTATATTTATGACCAAATCTAACCTTTCAACTAGCTCTTATATTAGGGACTGGAGATAGTAATATATATTATATATAATTAAGATTATTATTTTTTGTCTGAATGAACTTTTAAATCTCTTTCAGTGTTGCAAAAAAATTCTAAACAGCAAAAGTGTAGAAGTAGAATAAGTTTATCCAAACAATCAACGTAAAAAACTTATTCCATGTAACCCATAACATTTATGAGATAACCCTAAAAAATTTTAGGTCAGTTAGTTCATTCATGAATTTCTAACAATTATCTCAAAAAAAAAAAAAAGCAACTATGTGTATACTTATTGTGAACAAATTGAAAATAATTAGTGAAAACACCCAAAATCGCTGGCCCAAAAGAAAAGACACCCTAGGAGAGAAACCCAAAACATAGATATGAAGACCCACCCATTAAGCATTATAAGTTCCAACATACTATGCATAGGATCACATGGTGTCAGGACTACCAAGGATGAACTAGCTAGTATCATGTTAGCTGGAAAGTGATGTCTAACATTTATTTGATCGACATTTGAGTAATTGTTGATTGATGTTAGTCTATTTCATTTTTTGAGTTTGGTATCTTACAACATGTATGCAAACTGTGACTGTGTTTTTTCAATTAAAAGTTAGTTCCTTTAAGATTTTAATAAATTGTGTTGTAGTGGTTGGCTTTTGTTTCAGGTTGGCTAGACTAGTAGTGATGTTGTGGCTTAATTTATCCGCCGGTCACGGCTCAAAACTCTTCCTAAGAAAACATCTATTCTCCCTTATGGGATGAACCATCATTCCATCAATTGCTGGAAAATAATAGTCTCTCAAAAAATGAACTGTTGCTTCCATCCATACCAAACAAACGTTTGTGAGGCTAAATAGGCTCCCTCCTTTTGAACTCTCATATCCCAATTCAAAAGGCCTTACTCTTGGCTAATTGCTTCAAACACAGCTGAACTTACATTAAAAATCACCAAAATCACAGTATTTATTTTTAACATGAATTCAAACGCACACATACATAGTCTACTTACAAGACCTAAATGTCGAACATTTATTTGATTGATCTAAACTATATTCAGCCCTTTGTCAAAAAAAATTTTGGATCCTATCACTCCCATTGTGCTACTCCTGGTAGGCAATCTATACAACCTACACTAAAAAAAAGACACATTTTAATAGCAGTTAAAAAACTGTTGTAAAGTTTGGTAAATTGTCACAGTTTTCAACAAAACCGCTACAAAGTTGTGTCAGTTTGACTGGGTCCAAAAGAAGCGTGTAGTTGTAGTGGTGATTTGTTATAGTTGGATGGAAACGACTACTACAAGCATCTTCACTTCAACTGCTATTATTGTCCCGCTGGGCAATTACAAACACCCCTCCTCCTCCTTCATTTCTGACTCCTTGTTTTTTGTCCCCTTTTTTCGTTCTTCACAATATTTGTTCTTTGCTCTTCTATATGGTGTCATATTGCTTATTTATGTCAAAAGTTAAGAAATTTCTTTATATTCTTTTCTTTCATAGTTTATGTACTTACTTATTTCATATTGTTTATTTTTTTTACTAATCTTGTTTCTTCTCTTCAATTGTAGGTGCTTTGACCACAGTGACATGTTAGAATCACTACAAATAATAACTTCATAACTTTCTTTCTAGCTACCTCTTCAATGATTAGGAATTACACATACTAATTTTTTAATACATTAATGTTATTTTACAATTTAACTAAATAAAATTTTTCTTTTGCATATATATCTAAAAGCCTCATATACCTCCTCTATAACTAGTTATTTACTCAATTTGGTAACAAAATTACATATATTTTTGACTTCACTATAAATAATTGCAAAAAAAGGCGTACATTTTTCTTTAAGAAAAAATTCCCAAAATATTAACCGCTACTATGTTTTGGCAGTAAATTCAATTTTCACAAAAAGAATTCAAATTTTCATTAAAAATACAAAACCGCTACTAATAAAAGGCACAAATTTCAAATTTTTTTGACATGCTTGTATTGGTTATACAACCGCTACTAATTTTGACTCAAATTTTAAAAAGTCACTTCCCGTGTTAACAAAAGTTTTTTCGCGCCTCAATTTAGTAGTGATTGACAACCGCTGTAGATGTTCGCTAAGGCAAAATAAAAAATGTTTTTGCACAAACATTTGTAGGAGTCACTCAACCATGACAAACAACACCTTGGTTTCTTCCCTCATTAGTAGCAGTTACTAACCATTCCAAATTCAAGCCGTGAACTGACACTTAATGCTAGAAATTGTAGTGGTTAGATTCGAACTGCTACAAATGTTGTAGCAGGTTGACCAAGTGCGTAGCAGTTTGGTTGAATTGCTTCAAAACCACTTGCATGCCAGTTTTTGTATTAGTTTTTTAAATCGCTACTACACGTTGTCACAGTCAAAACTGTTACAAACACAGTGTTTTGACCACTACAAAAACACGCCCTTTTAAAGTGTTAACCTACTCCCAGTGCACTATCATATCACATTTTGGTTAGAATTATGATCCATTCGTTCATTCCAAGTTTGAACCATTACCAAGTCTATTCCTCTGCTCTTCATCAATCGAAGAGTATTCCTATATTTTTTTTATTAAAGACAAAACATTAAAATTTAGTAAAATGATTACATAAGATTGGGCTGCTTCACATTATAAGACGTGACAAAGTAGGTAGCCCAAAGAGACCAAGCAAAGATCAATCTAACAAACTAAAGCACACAAGAGAAGGAAAAAAAACGACTAACAGACTCCAAAGCAAAGAAAAAACATGCATAACAAACAAACAGGACTGAAAGCAACACACAACCAACGAAACAAGCAACAAAAACAAGACTAAATAACATAAACAACAAAAGGCTTCGGCTGTGAGATAAGATTGTAGCAACAAAAGCAAGTCACCCATTGCCACCAACAGCATCAACAGAGCAGAGGTGAACCAAGTAAGATCGAAGAGGAGGGTGTTGAGCACTTCTCCCAAGGGACATGGGCCACCCAGGTGAACCAACGAGGTTTAAGGCTTCCCATACGAAGAGAGTGATGATGCTCGAACATGATCGAACACCAAAAACAAAGCATAAAAAGTCCTTGCCAACCCCAAATAACATAATTGAAAGCAATGCAAACCCATGCTAACAACCTGCATAAGAGCACACAAAAAAACCAAAACAAAGCCATATAGCACAAAGTAGGCAGCCAAACACACATCAAGATAATCATGACGCCACCCAAACCATGATTATCAGTAAACCACAGACTCATACAAGAGTGAGAAGAATCTTTTTGGCCAAAGATTCACAAGAACCCAGAAGAGGAGAAGCTTCATGAACATAGCGATAACCAGAAGCTGGAGGAAGAGGCAAACCACGTGTTATGAATGGGCCTAGAAATAATGAAGTATTAGAGGCCCAAGCTACTGCCAGTCCAAGTGAGGAAAGCAGGTCCAAGGAAGATATGCCCAAGATGCCACGTAGGAGTAACCGAATTGGCAGGTCCACATGGAAGGTTAGGGAAAATGCTGCATAAAAGGTAGGAAGGCAAGGGAAGGAAGGCAGGCATGATTTTGGAGAATCTCACTTTCTGATTATTCTTGTTTTCTGTTGTTCTTTCCCTCTGTCATTTCTGTTATTCGAAATCTTTATCCATTTGCTGTGATAGATTTAATCAATTCTGCATTTCTTTATTGTGCTTATGCAATTAAGGATTCTCTGTGTATGAAATTGAGAGGAGTTGAAATAAAATTTCAGAGATAGATTGCATATATTGATTCAGGTTCATCTCACCACGCTGGCAGTGACGTCCACTACGTCCATTATGAACTGGATAGTCAAATGAAGCATATAAAGGAGAAGTAGGGCTATTGCCACCCAAGACACAGAATTCATCCGCAAAATGAAGCTCCTCTTCTCTAGTATAAGCCTTGATGCGCATATAAGTAGAGTTGCCATGGTTGTGAATAAGGAGATATTGATCTAAGTCACTCGGATACGAGACACGAAGCTGAGGATAAAGAGCACGGAGTTGCTCTATGAAAGACACAATGGGTAACACCATCGAGAAACTAGCGCACATTAATAACTCCTACCGCATCTTCTGAAATCCTTGCACTTGCATAAGACTATAAATCCACCGGAACCACTCATAAAGGACATCAAACCAGGCAGCAGAACCAACCCGCACAACAGTGTGCTCTATCGCCACATGCAAGGCACTTTCACCGAATGTCGGATTGATGAAAAAGATGTCACCAACGAATATGTGGAGGATAATTCGTCCTGCGTGACGCTAGCAATAAAGGAAACCATGAAACATAGTCTCAGAGAAGTAAGAAAAATGACGATGCTCTATGAGATTGAGATGAAGAGTTTTAGTGTGAATGAGTAGCTCCAATCGTCGCCTATATATAGTATTGGCATAGCTTGAAGCAAACACAGGAGATGAAATAGAGCAACTGAGGAAGCTTTTGCAACATCCACTAGAGAGAGTAAAGTATCTGCCAACCAGGAAATTTGAGTTCGTGTTTTTGTGGCAATGCAGGGAAGCACAAGAAGACCAATCTGGATAGGTGAAATGAGGCAAGGGCGACACCAAAGCAAAGCAAGGAAAAATAAGTCATCAATAACTAAACCCACGCCCAATCCAATCCTCTGGCTCTCAATTAATACCTTAAAAACCGCACTAACCATTCTAGTTCGCTTAGCTAGAAGAGAAGCAAGAGGTGACCCGGCTCGTTTGCGAGAAATGAGAGCACTAGAAGAAGCAACAGTGCTGGCATCAGGAAAACTAGGAGCAGTTGGATCTGGATGGGAGCAAGAGGCCTCGTTCGCCAATTGGGCCTCATAAGGAGCCCAAAGTTTACAGCCCATATCCAGACGCGTGAAGAGAGCAAAGGAATGATGGTAAATGTGGGCAAAACGGGGACCTATGAAGCATTGGTGCAATTGAGGAACTGACTTAGCACAGTGATTAGGTGGCATAACAATCACCACACACAGATGACACGTGCTCCAGAAGAAATGAAAGCTTAACAGCCTTTCCTAAAGGCAGAATGAACGTAGGATTCAGATGAAGCCATTGATAACCAGAGCAAGCAACCTTAAGCCTAAAACCACAGAGCCGATATGGTGATGAATGATCAACACCAACAAGCAAACCAAACTATGATGCAAGCACCTAGGCCACTTCCTCAGTATAAAGTTTTAATGGAAGATTAAAAACTTGTATCCAAATAGAAAAGTGCTCAAACTTCAGAGATGAGATTGAAACATTCGGAAACCAGGGATAAACTACAAAAGAAAATCCTTGCAAGATCCAAATTCCATGGTCAAGAATATAGCGAGCATCTTCAATATGAGAGAAATGAAGCACGAAGTGATGCTCATGATGCTGGACGATGGATACTCGGCCATGAAATTCCCGATAAAGGGAGATGAGAGATTAAAGATCGCTCGAGGCAAAAAAATATAATGAGAATGACAAGATTTTAGATGAGCAAAGGCACAAGTAGGAAGGATCCAAGACTTGGAATAAGACATCCTGAAACGATATAGAACCAGGAAGAAAACCAAACTAACAAGGAAACCCACTAAAATCCAAAGAGAAAATTGATCAAACTTGAAAACCAAGAACATAGTAGTAGCAGAGACTACCGCCTAAAGAGAGAGAAATGCTCTCCTAGCTTTTTGCAGTTTAGAGTATTCCTATATATAGCTGCAGGTATCCTAAACCATTGTTAGATATTTTGTTATATTATATATTATATCTTATTATTTAATGTTGTGATTACAGCTATATATTATAAATATTACAATTCCTATTTTAAATAAAATATCTCTTGTGTGTGACTCTGCGGTTAGATAGACCGAGATCGAGTTTAGGGTTATCACTCAATCCATTAAGCTATTAGTAGCCTTGATAGGATGTTATAAATAGCGATAGACTGATGGAGCGGTATTTATGGAGAAAACCTAGTTTGCTTCAATTCCTTGAGGGATTTTGATGAGTGATGGCTTTTCTCATCCCATCACGGTGTTCACATCCTGTCAGAAGAATCCCTAACATCTTTTTCTACTAACAATATTATATTTTTGTTATATATCTATTTGGATCGAGAGCTATATGAATTGCCACTTCATATCTTTTAGCATTGCGAGAGATATTTATGCATTTTAAGTCTTTTTGTTGTTACTCTAATGTTATGGGATTTCATATGTACATTGGATAATCATTTCAAATGGACATGGTTTGTCTTATATGTGGCATCAAAGTCAGGTTACAATTCTATCTTTGCCTGCTATGTTGTATGTGATGCATTATTTATTGTTCTGTTTGAAAGAAAAAACTATATTTGAGAATTGTATATTTAATTTATCTATATGGTGGTTTCGGATATTTTTGTTCAATCCATAAGTTTAATATCTGGAATAATTTTGGGCTCTTGCAACAGTAAGAGGGATGGAAGGAGATTGCATTTTAAATTCTTCCATGATGGTACCATCTCCATCTTCATTGAAAAATGAAGGTCCCGAGATCGCTTATGCTTTGCTTTAAAAGTCAAAATTAAACATTGATTTGATTCTGGCTTAATTTTGTGAGGTGATCAATTTGTAAGTTGTTTGCCTTTCCATTCATTGTGAAACACGCCGTTGAACTCACTGCCACAGGAACATCAGTTTCATTATTGGGTTTCAAAATAAAAAACCATGGAGTTGTTAATTTCTGTTTTTAAAAACATTCTTTTGTTTTAAAAAACAAAAAAAATAATAAAACTTATTTGAAAAACTATTTTCAATAAGTTGTTTAAAATAAAAGAGGAAGTTGTTTTTAAAAATTAAAACAGTTTTTAAATGTTTTCTTTTTTCTTTTTTTTACTTCTTAATTTTAAGATCGTCACACTTCCACTATAGACACTAAACCATTGACGTTGACATCCGCGATGTCAACGTTGACCGCTGCCACTACTGCAGTGTCACTTTAAAAACATATTTTTTAAAACAGCTATCCAAATTTTTTTTTTCAGAAGTTGTTTTCAAAAATAATTTTATAAAACTGCTTTATAAAAAAAGAAAAAAGAAACACACCGGCCCCATATTTTTTCCCCATACCAATCTTTACAACATATATACATTCGTCATAATTAGATTAATGTTATTCTAATACATTTTTCCTTAATCTTAAACAAATTGGTACTTAGGAAAAATATGTAATTGATCCTCCTCTGAATTTTTTGCCCTATTTCTAAGTCACATCATTAGTTTTTTTATATAAATATATAACTTTACTTTTCATTCATTATTGTGCAGATTTTATTCTCAAGAGATATAATATATATTAAATAGGGATAATATTGAAAATTTATTGAATTTTAAGATAGAGTTAATAAAATTTAATATTTTTCTTAACCTATAACGTCTTTTATTAAAATTCACCTCAAAGTAATAAGCACACATACCTCAGTGGGCCAACTAAATGTGATCTAGACTATCCAGATTTAATCTTTTTTATCTTTATTTTTAAAAAAAAATGATTTTAATGGTTATATAATCTAAAATAAAAATAATCTTTTAACTAATATTTTTTTAAAAAAATGACTTCTGATTTAAAAAAACATCAGGTGAAAAAAATTAACTATGAACCGTCAGTATAATGAATTGTGGGTCACACAAACCGGTTCCGTACTAGTGTGAGCACCTTTCATAAACCCAAAAGCGATGGATAACCAACTAACATTCTCACTATAGAAACCTACAACTATTGCTAGCAGTTTGTAGTATAATGCCTGCCTTCTCATTTCCAATTATCAGGTATTGCTCATCCCACCCTCTTTTCACAAATTAAAAACAAAGCCCAAAAAGAAAGAACATAATTAAACAATACAGTTTTCTGCACAATTTTTTTTTTCTTTTTAATATAGACAATCCCTCAAAAAACAACAGAAATTAAGATAATAAGAAGCGGCATCTATAGCAATAGAAACGATAAAAACAATACTGAGAGAAACCGTAAGAAGGAAGTAAAGTTACATTACATAAATATATAAACACACATACACCTTACCAAATTAAAGTGGTCGAGAGGCGATGTTGTGGTTGTCGTTCCTAGCTTGAGATTTGTGGAAGTTCTGTGATTTGAGAAGGAACAGATTAATTAAGTATTTAATTCATAGCATTAAATATTAATTATTTTATCTAACAGTAACTATCAAGAGGCAGAGTCTACCAGCAACACTATGGATCAGCACAACCTGTGGCTCCCTTGAACTATATAAATGAAATAGTAGACTCTTTCAAAATCTCCAAGGCAAAGTTTTTAATTTTTTTTTTTTTTGAGATTTTTATTCAAGATTGACCACAACGAAACACAGCAGACTTCGTTCAAACATAGCAGAGTTTTTTTTTTTCCTTTTTAAAAGATTTTTATAGGCGGATGATTGACAAGAAAACAACAAAGCTAATGGAGGAAAATGACAGTTTTTTTTTTTGAAAGATTTTTATGGGCAGATGAATGACAAGAAAACAACAAAGCTAATGCAGGGAAATGACAGTTCTTTTTTTTTTTTTTTTTGAAAAGTAGCTTGTTTGTGGAAAACAGCAAAACAAGATTGATCTGAAAAAAAAAAGGGAGAGGATGAATGTCTGATTTGGAAAGATTTCTTCTGAAACTGGAAGGAAACAGAGGAAGTTTGGAAAACAGAGAGTGCTGATAAACAGATTGAGAAATAGGAAGCAATGAATATAAGATGATCTCCAACAACAAGATGTAAACAATGCCCAAGTAATTAAGACGTAGAAATAGAAGACAATGAAGAAGAAACTTTTTGGGATTTTTTTACAAGATCGACCACAATGAAAGGCAACGCAATTGTTACAATATAATGCAGAAGATGAACAGCAAGAACAAATGTTCACACTATTTTTTTTTCTTTTTCTTTTTTTTTTCTAAAGATTTTTATGGGTACATGATTGAAAAGAAAACAAATTTGATGCAGAGAACTGACAAATTTTTTTGGGTTTTGAAAAATATCTTATATGTGGAAAACAACAAAACAACATTGACTTGAAAAAGGGGAACAAGGTCTGGGAGGAAAAAAAAGAAACAAAGAAAGAAAATTTGGAACAGTGAGTGAACAAGCACAAGGTCTTAGGAAATGGGTTGGTGTTTGATTTGGAAAGATTTGCTTCTGAAACTTGCAAGAAGAAATTTGAAGAATAGAGAGTGCTGAAAGCTTAGGAAACAGGGGGCAATGGATAGCAGATCTGAATGTAAAGAATGGCAGGTAAGATGTGGAAGAAGAAGACTTGTAAGAGGGACATACAAAAGGAAGAATAAAGATTGCCGTCACACAAATGTGTAATTAATCTTCCTCTGAAATTTTTTGTCCTAAATCACCTCATTAAATTTTTTATATAAATGAATAGCTTGCCTTTCCTTAATTATTATATAGATTTTGTTTTTAAGAGGTATAATGTATATTAAATAGGGATAATGTTGAAAAGTCATTGAATTTTAAGGTAAAGTTAATAAAGTTTAATAAGACAAAGTTAATAAAGTTTAATATTTTTTTAGCTTATAATGTCTGTTATTAAAACCCACCTCAAAGTAATAAGCACACATACCTCATCATATGTGGACCGTCTAAATCTGATTTGGACAATTCAGATTTAATCTTTTTTATATTTATTTTTTTAAAAAAAATTGTTTTAATAGTATAGAATCTAAAATAAAAATAATTTCTTAATTAATATTTAAAAAAAATGACCACTGAATTAAAAAAAAATATCAGTTGAAAAAAAGTAAGTGTCAACTGTGTGTATAATCTACAATGAATTGCGAGTCCTCATCACCCAAACCTGTTCCGTACTAGTGTGAGATGGATAATGGGAGATGACTTGCATTTACAGCTAACCAACTAACATTTACAACTAACTTTCTCTCGCTACAGAGATCTAGAACTAACATTCTCTCGCTATAGAAAGGCGCCTTGGATTTTTTTTGCCTGAGCAGTAAAGTCTTTGGAAATGTTTTATGGATCCTACAAATTATTCATGAAAAAAAAATATTTAAAAAATCTCAATCGCCTGCATGAAATTTGAAAAAAAAACATAAAGAAAAAATTATTGCAAGGTTCTAAAACCCGGACCGATCATAGGATTGGTTGGGGTGCTAGGTCAAGGGTCAGTAAGTCAGACCGAAGTCAAACCGAAGTTAACCCAAGGCTAAACAGGTTCACGAACCAGACTGATTTAATAATATTTTAAAGAAACTGAATATTTTAGGATTATTAATATAAAATTTTTAAAAAAAATAAAAAATCAATTTTTTAAAATAAAATTGCTGAACCGGACCGGTTCATGAATGGGACTGACCGTTCCAAATTTCAAAACATTGAAATATTGTGATGCAGTTGGATTGTCTGAAGCCGTGCCCCATGATGG
Organism: Inga oerstediana; assembly: GCA_963210345.1. Classification (NCBI taxonomy): domain Eukaryota; kingdom Viridiplantae; phylum Streptophyta; class Magnoliopsida; order Fabales; family Fabaceae; genus Inga; species Inga oerstediana. The sequence continues at coordinate 9,227,877 of OY723404.1, read as the reverse complement.
AGAGCCGGGAATTCAGGCCGAGCCCGTCGGGCCGGCCCGTTTAGGCCCGAGCCCGTCAAGGGCCGGGCCTATAATTTAGAGGCTGAAAATAGAAGCGGACCTAAAAGGGCCGGCCCTGTAGGGCCGCAAGCCCTGTAGGGCCAGCCCTGAAGCCCTGCGGGCCGGCCCTTTTAGGCCCGTTTAATATTTTTTTAAAATAAATTAATAAATATAATATCATTATATCAAATTATCAATATAAGAGACACCTAAGTTCCTAATAGAGTATTAATAACAGGCAAATACTTATTAATTGGTTTGATTTATTTTATTTTCTACAATGTTTTATTCATTTAAACTTAAAAAAAAGGCTAATTTGGACATTAGATGATTATTTTAACTAAAAATTTATGAGTTTTAAAAATAATGTATACCAATTTAAAGCAAAATAATAAATAAATTGTAAAAATTTTATTAAAAAAATTTTGAATTAAAATAAGTTTAAGCCCGAGCCCGTGAAGGGCCAGCCCTGTAGGGCCGCGGGCTTCAAAAATATGGTACTTTTTAGGAAACGGGCCGGCCCGTTTAGGCCCGAGCCCGTGAAGGGCCGGCCCGTTTTCCCAGCTCTGAATTGATGCTGTACTTCCAGAATGAGGCTACTCAACTATTTGTGGATAACAGAGAGACGTCAGCACATAAAAAGGCCAAAAAAATTTCGTGTTTAGCTTTCTTTTTATTTTTTCATGTTTGCTGCTTTTCTTGGGTAGTTCGTTTCTGGGATGCTGACTCATTCAGCTTCATATAGTTAATGAATATGTGTATATATATATGCTACCTTGGCCACAAAGAAAGAAAGAAAGAAAATTCAAAAACAGAAATAAAATATCCAGTTTACTTAAGGGTAACTGGACATAAGCATACCCAAAAAGACCTTTGGGTTAATGGTATAAGATGCCTTTTTGTGGCACTAGGATTAGAATTCAATCCCCAACTAAGCCAATATGCCTGCTGTCCAGACTAAAAAAAACAGAGAGACATCAACACATAAAAAGGCAAAAACTTTTCCCAACCCCAACTATAGTGAATTTTGTTTCCAGTTGCCTCTATAAAAATCTGATTTATCACTACACCCTTTTAAGGGCAAAATGAAATTAATTTCTAGAAAAAAAGACTCAAGTAACCCAAATATTTCTTGTAATGCTTACTACACTTATCAATGTTTTACTTCAGTTGTAAACGACTTTATTTATTTATTTTTAGTTCCTTATTCTTATTGTGAATGCTCTTTGCTTACTTGTCAATGCCTATATTTAGTTGGGTAACTCTTATGTTTCTTGTAAATCACTTTATTTGCATTGTAAAAGCCCTTATATGTCTTGTAAATCGCCTTAGTTTTGTTGTAAACTCATTAATGTTCTTTGTAAAGTTCACTTATCAATATTATTCTTTAGTTATAAGCATCCTTATTTTTCTTGTAAATCAACATATTTGCTTTATAAACTCTCTTGTTTCTGTTGTGAACTCCTGTGTTCCAGTTGTAATCACCTTATTTGTATTGTACAAGCCATTATGTGTGAATTGTCTTAGTTTCATTGCAAACTCTCTAATGATTCTATTTCTCTTTGCAGAGTTGTTTAGGTCTTTTTCCTTCAGAAATTCTTTTAATTTTACCCTCAAAAGAGTACATAGAAATTTCAACTTTTTATAAGGGCTATTTCAAATTTTTATAGGACGCAATGAATATAAGATGATCTTCAACAACAAGATGTAAACAATGCCCAAGTAATTAAGACGTAGAAATAGAAGACAATGAAGAAGAAACTTTTTGGGATTTTTTTAAAAGATCGATCACAATGAAAAGCAACACAATTGTTACAATATAATGCAGACGATGAACAGAAACAAAAAATGTTCACACTATTTTTTTAAAAAGATTTTTAGGGTATATGATTGAAAAGAAAACAAATTTGATGCAGAGAACTGAAATTTTTTTTTGGGTTTTTGAAAAATAGCTAATATGTGGAAAACAACAAAACAAGATTGACTTGAAAAAGGGGAACAGTGTCTGGAAGGGAAAAAAAAAAAAGAAAGAAAGAAAATTTGGAACAATGAGTGAACAAGCACAAGGTCTTAGGAAATGAGTTGGCGTTTGATGTGGAATGATTTGCTTTTGAAACTTGCAAGAAGAAATTTGAAGAACAGAGAGTGCTGAAAGCTTAGGGAACAGGGGGCAATGGATATCAGATCTGATTTTCATCATCTATAGCAATAGCAACTTAGTGAAGTTTAACACGTCAAGAAAAAAACAGATGCCACTACTGAAAAGAAAAACAATAAGAAGGAAGTAAAGTTACATTATATAAAAATACACACACACAACCCTCTTACTCAAATTATTGGATGAGAGGCGATGACGTCGTTGTCCTTCTCCTAGCTTGAGGTTTGAGTGAGTTCTGTGTTTGGGAACAAACAGATTTACAAAGTATTCAATTCATACATAGCATTAATTATTAATTATTTTTTCTCTAAACACTTGTAAGTAACTATCAAGAAGCAGACTCTACCTGCAACAGTATTGATCAGCACAACTTCTGTCTCTCTTGAACTATTTAGATGAAGCAGACTCTTTCAAAATCTCCAAGGCAAAGCTTTTTTTTTTTTTTTTTGAGATTTTTATGCAAGTTTGAGATCACAATGAAAAACAACAAAGTTTGTTCATAAGAGATGACAATTTTCATTTTTTATAAACAAAATTTTATACATGAACTTAAGAGGAAGATAAAAACCTTTGAAGGGGGATATTTGTCTTTTTTAAAGATTTTTATGGGTAGATGATAGTTGATAAGAAAACAACAAAGCTAATGCAGAAAAATGACCTTTTTTTTTTTTGGTTTTGAAAAGTAGCTTGTATGCGGAAAAACAGAAACACAATGCAAGTTTGATCTAAAACCCAGGAAGAACAAGAAGGATTGAATAGATGTATGGAAGACACAAGAACTAGAAGATTAGGCCTTGTCAGGAAATGAAAGTTTGATTTGGAATGATTTGTTCTGAAACACGAAGGAAACAGAGGAAAAAGTTTGAAAAACAGAGTGTGCTCATAAACAGTTTGAGAAATAGGAAGCAGTGAGTATCAGATAATCGCCAACAGGAAGTAGAAAGACGAAGGTTGAAAAAGAAAGACGCAGAAATGGGGAAGAAAGAAGAAAATTATTGTAAGTTGTCCATTCCAAAAAAAAATTATTGGAAGTTGTGACCACGTGACGTGATAGGCGTCGTTTTTGACTTTGTTTGTGATGAGCTTTTGTCTTTTCTGAACTTTTGAAAACGCATTATTTTGGATAGATATAAAAGTTGTGGATATATATATTTTTTATACAAGTTGTGGATATTTTTTATTGAGGGAATTGTGTAAAGATAGTCATTATCAAATTAATTATTAAATGGGATATCATGTGCAAACATAGAAGATATTATGCATATAGAGAAGATTTATGCATATAGGTGGAGATATTTTATATAAGCATAGAAAAGAATATTATACATAGGGAAGATCGTTTATACACAAGAAGCTCGTGTGTGCATCTGAAAGATCGTCTGTACAGCAGGATCCCATTTGACAATTAATTTACCACTGAGGTATTTTTTTACAATTTTTTTTTTGTGTTTTTTTCAAGGTTATTAAATCGGGATAGGTCAGTGAACAGGTCGGGATATTAGGTCAAAGGTCAGTGGGTCAGATCGGAGTCGAATCGGAACTAACCCAGGATCAAACCGATGAGAGAGTGAAAATGTTAAGCTTATTAATATAAAATTATAAAGAAATTAAAAAAAATTAAAAAAATATATAAAAAAATATTGAACCGGGCTGGTTTTCTCACCAGGTCACCGGATCCTGAATCAGATAGGTCGATCCGATCCGGATTTAATAACACTGATTTTTTTAAAACTTATTTTCTACCCTCATGATTTTATTACATCCATGACCGACAAGGCTAGCGGTATACGGCTATGATGATTCCACCGGTTGGATTAGAGGTCAAACCAATGATCTAATAATTAAATAGAATTCTAATAAAAAATAGTTATATCCATATATAATAAGATAAATATAAAAAATAAATCCATAATAGATCTAATTATAATATATGAAACTTTCATTTAAATAAATACCATCTTGACAACAAATAGTCTAAAAATTTGTTGATGTTATGAATATTAATTACGTGGATATTCATTAATTCATATTCAGATCAATTTACCCCCAGTCAACATGATCCCTAAAATCAGAATTTACTGTTCATACGAAAATACTGTTTGCTTAGGGAACTGTAGCAAATTATGAACTTAATGTAGCATGTGATTTACTGTAGCATACGCGTTTTTCACTATTTATATGCGTTTTCTTTGCTTATAAATATAAGCTTTGAGTTGAGTATTTTATACAGATAAGTGAGTAAGAAATTCTCTTTAATTTTTCCCTTGAGTTTCTCTCTTCTTTATCCCTTACTCTCTATTATCATCCATATTTTCATAACAATTGAAACTTTTTAGAGGTCAATGATTTTTTTTTTTAAATCTTTCAGCATTTTTCCATCAGCTGAAAAAATGGTCCGGTTTTCTAAAACCGGATTCTGACACAATAGCGACTTAACTTGAGTCGAACACAGGTTTACCATGAAAATGGTTCATGGTCTAAATCAATTCTTTGGCAGGCAAGTCCGGTTTTCAATTCTTTAAAGTTTGTTGACAAAAAAAAAATCTGTAAAGTTTAAATATTGTAAATAGGCTATCCTCGAGTACATCAATATATTTAAAATAATAAAAATTTTTAATATTCTTATTTTTATGTTATTTATAGAATAAAGTATACTTTTGGTTGTTTAAATTTTACATAAGATTCAATCTCTTAACTTTATCAAGTATACTTTTGGTTTAATATTTCTAACATTATTAATATTGCTAACAGAAAATATTGGTGCAACCAATTCGAGTTATGATTGTCCAATTGATAAATCATACTTAAATTTTATTTTTTTAGTATAATATATTTATATTTGTAAACTAAAATAAACAGAAAAATTGCTGTAAATGAAATTGATAGTTTGATATTTAGATTATTAAACTAATTTTTTTAAATGTAAATCTGGTTATGATATTGACTGTTTCATAAGATTTATAGATATTTTTTAATTTACACACATTTTAAATTTAATATTAATAACATTTAATTACACAATCACCACTTAAGTTTACATCGTCATCGCTTGAGTTTGATGTTTTAGTGTTTTCTGTTAGCAACATTAAAGATGTTAGAATTATTGGATCAAAATGATACTTTATAAAGTTAAGGGGTTAAAAATATACCTTATATAAAATTAAACAACTAAATTTATACTTTAACCTTACTTATATTACTTATGCTATGATACAATGATAGTTTAAAAAAAAAATCTAAGTTTTTTATCAGTGTGAACTAATTCAAAATATCTGGCCAAAAAAATGAACTACTCCAAAATGTAATTTTGGCGTAAAAAAGTGAAAAATTATTCAGAGAATTAAATGAAAAACAAAATAATAAAAAGTTACTACAACGCTTTTCGTGCCACATCTTTATTAGTGGCCGACAGCTCTGTGTCCACATCCTTTCAGGTTCAGACTAAAGAGTAAAGCGAGTGGTGCCCATGGATTGCAATAATTGCTTATTATTTAATTTAGAAAAAATTAATCTGGAGACTTTCATATTTTCTCCTAATTTTTTATTAGGTCCTTCACATTTTTTTTATTGAATCCTTTAGTTTTTTTTTTTTGGACAAATGCGCATTTCTTATAGATAAATAACAATGTTAAAATTTACCGTTATGTTAATCCTACCATTAAACCTTTTTGGACAAATAAGCATTTCTCATTGAATCCTTTAGCTTTTCACTGTTATGTTAATCCTACCATTAAATAATAAGTAACAATGTTAAAATTTACCGTTAGAAAGTCTGAAACGTCCAACTCCTTCCACCATAGCCATCAAACCAAAGATTGGGCAAAAAACTGGGACTTCCAAGCCCAGGTAAGTTACAAGTCTTAACTCTTGTTACTTCCCCTTTCCATTGATCGGTGATAAACATGCCAAAAAATGTTGTAATGGGCGCACGTTAGTTGTTAACTATCATTATTGAGAAGTTTCCATTTATACTCAAATTAGCTTTTCATTATTTGCAGATTTTAATTTTGGGTTGCCTCTTTAGAGCTAGGGATTGTCCTAGTCCTTATTCCAAGTGATCTAATCTAATTTAGTTGCAATTTTTTTATTCTGCCACGATTATTTATGGCGTACAATACTTTCCATCCATTCTGCCCTTTGTTCATTGCTTGAGTGGAAGTATTTGCTCGTTTATTCTAGTCTGTCACTTCATGTACAGACGAGATGTTCATCTAGAGAAGGATTTTGAACATCCTTATCGATCTCAGGTAATGGGTATCAGGTCTTATTTCTTGTTTTCTGACAAAGATCTCATCGAATTGGCTTGCTCTTGTTGTGGCAGAGGGTTACTCATTGACGTTGAGAGGAGTAGGTTATGAACTTTCAAAATAACTCTATTTTTCTTTTCTTATAACTGGGGAGCTTGGTTTGAGAAGGCTATGTGGGAAGGAGAAAGGAGGAGAAGAATGTTTCAGACTATTTAACGGCAAAGTTTAACACTCTTATTCATTATTTAATGGTAGGGACTAAATAATATAATAGTAAAATGTTAAAAGACCTACAAAAAAGGGGGAAAAACTCTAAAGACCTAATTCAAAATCAAGAGAAGGTATAAGACCTTTAAATTAATTTTCCCTTTAATTTAATTAGTGGGGACCAATTGTCAACTTCCGTTTTCATTTCGATATTTGAAGATTAATAAAGACAGAATTCAATGGGCATACAGAAAAGTATAATTATACTGATAAAAATATTCGTTTACAATTTCGATATCGTTTGTTTACCGAAACAGAAAATACAGTGGAAGTTTTAATATTTACAAATTTCACCAAAAATCACAAAATAGACTAATTATAACCACGATCTTGTCCTCGCCTAGAGACATGTGCCGTTCACTTTCCGGCGTCTACGTCTTTTCCCTTTGCCCCACTGGTACTCGCTAAGGTATTTGTTTAAAAATAGGGTTAGATTCTAAAGAATCCCCGTAGAGACATAATATCGTTCATAGAAAATGCGAAAAGTAAATATGACATGCCCCAAGGTATGCACAAATTAATGAATAATATAAACACATCACGTCATATATACATGAGTAGGGCACAGCCCCACAATATACACCGATTGGATTGCTGCCAACTCCCAGTGTAAGTGCACCTCTGGCACTAACTGCCCCTTTCTAAGCAAATTATGTTGATTAATAAAGTGCATTTACAAAACAATGGCATCCACACAATCACATAACTTATGACCTAGTGTATGAAGGATAATGTCCCTACCTCAAAGCATTATAATCTCTTTTTTCGGTGTGTCTCATAACGCGTGTCGTTCCGGCTTTCGAATCAGTCCTAAAATATTCAATGTACCAGAAATAGGTTATAACTTATCTAAGTATCATTTTAGACTTTTCCATAGTGTTTCTTGTGGTTATATTAGTCTATGGTGAATATTTACCAAAATGCCCCCGAGACCCCGGCCCGGCCCCACCGTACCCGGCCCGATGGCACATTTTCCCAAAATTTTGACCAAAGCTATTCCGACTTATTTTTGCCCAAGGAATCTATTCTCGGGCGCGAAATCACCAAATTCAGCGTTAAATTACGAAAATACCCTTGACATCCCCAATTAAGGGATTTCAATGGCGTTTTCGTAATTATGCTTTTTCGGACTTTACCGTAAAAGTGCCCAACTGTAACCCCACCTACTTTTTCTCACTGAATCCAATGGAACCATTTATTTCATGAACATCTAACTCCTAGTACCAGTTCTGGTCCTGGCCGAAATATGACGAAAAATATAAAAAATGGAGCTTTGTGTTTTAGCTTCCAAAACTTATACTTTTCCACTTTTAATCCTTGGTTAACTCATTTAAACACTTCATAATCATGATTTAAAGGATTTTGGGCAACATAACCCCTTAGGGTTATGATTTTTCTAATTTTACAACCCATCGCAAAAATCACAAAAACAAACAACAATCACCAACAACAACTTTAATACACTAAGAAGTTGAGGTTTTGGAGATTACCTCTTGATCCTTGGTGTTTCTCTCTCTAGGATGTCCTCTATCTCTCCTCAACCTTGAAGATTAGCTTGCTAAACCATGATTTCCATGAAGAATAAGAGATTAGAGGATGAACTACACAAAATAGTGAGTTTAATCACTTTGAAACATAAGTTCTTACCTTAATCCTCTTCCTCCTTCTCTCTAACCTTCAAGAACTCTCAAGCTCACTCACTCTCTCTTTTCTCATGTTATGCGTGAAGTGTATGAAGGAAAGGGAAGAGAAATGTTTCATAAACTTCCTCCCTTAATTATGCACCATTGATCTCATCAAGGAGCCATAATGTGACACTTGTCACAACCTTACATCCACCTATGCCTACTTCCTATGTACTCATGATTACTCCTTTAGTTCCCTTTGACATTTGGACAACATTTTCCTCCCTTGATTAGGCAAGAAAACCGTCCCTCCTCTCCTCTTACGAGACAAGTAAGTTCTCTTCCTACTAAGTCTAAGTTTGCACTCCTCCAAACACTTAAGTTCTTTCATTCTTTCACTCAAGCTATTCTCATCATGCACTTCACCATACTTCCCTCCATAATTGCTCCCTTTGACTCTCCTTAGCATTGAACTAGCCTTCTCCCTTGGTTAGCTTTTAAAAAAAACGTGCTCCCCCTTCTCATGCTCCAACTAAACCATTACTCTTCCAACTAGACCAATTCTTGCATTCAAGGTAGCATACCATTTCATTATTATTTGTCCATGTAGCATTTTTTTAATGCAATTTGACATGTGCTCATACAAATCCATTATAATTTAATCCCCTCCTCATATGATCATGACACTTGGAATTTTAATTCCATTAATCAATTTCTAATACATTTTATTTTCAATTTTCGGAATAATGTCAATTATGGCAGATTTTCTGCCTTAGCTTTGAAAAATCATAATTAATTTTGTAGATATCGTTTCAAAGCGATTCCAAAGCCTATGGAACCCTTATTGAGTCTAGTTTCAAGGAAAAATATGGAATTTTACTTGCTGGGATCATATCATTCCCAGATTTTCAATCTTTGACCGCTGCTCCAGAAATTAGTCAATTTCGCTGGGCAAACTTCAAAAATTCATAACTCTCAATCCACAAGTCAAAAAGACTTATAATACCTATCAAATTAAAACTTATGATGCCTACTTTCACCTTGTAAAATTTCATAATTTTTGCTCATCATTTGTTCTTGTAAAACTATATGACAATCTTACTGTCTCGCAGGCGATTTCTTTGAAACCACTATTCTACTTTCAATTTTCAATATTTAATTCTTTTGGCCTTAAATATTCACCATTTCATTGAATATATAAAATAATTATAATATATTCTTAGTGAATAAAATTTGGGATGTTACACCAATGTACTGTAGGATATATCGAATATATAGTACAATATATAAATATACAGATTTAATAACCAATCGTAAATTAATGATCTTTCAAATGAGTAAAGAGGTGCTTCAAGCTTTAATTTCAACCATTAGAAGATTTCTGCATGACAAATAGCATAGCCAGAAATAATTTCGGTGTGCATCTTATTTAAATAGTATAGATCTCATTTAAATAGCTTAGGTATTATAATTTTTCAAATACATTGCAATATTTTATTTTTAAATATAAAATTGTATTATAACTTTGTAATTATAATTGTTTACTTAAAATGTAATTTAAATAACAAATATGTTCAAACCACGGTAGAGATGCTGATTTTATTCAATTTTTTTTTATTATCTACCTATTCTTTGAAAAAATATTAATAGTGTGTTTTATATTTGAGCTAAAAAAAATGAAGTTGGGTGAATTTATAAAAGTGATTTGTGAGATTGATTTTTGGGTATACTTGAAAAGCAAGTAATACTGTATGGTTTATATGATTTTCTTTGCAAGGGCTTGTTTAATAGAAGTTGCCTTTACTTCTCAAACTCTAACATAAAGAACAAGGATATTATATTGTATGCAAATGACAGATTACGTATAGTGCGCATTAGACAAATTTACAAACCAGAAGACAAAGTGAATGTATAGTGCAGAACATGAAAATGTCAAAGTAGTAAAGCTAAGAGAGTACACACATTTTAGGATTCAATGAAGTCTTTCAACCTACTAGCCTTGTACCTACTAGCCTTGTTAAGCAACAAGGCTAAGGATTCCTCCACAGAAGCCAACTCTTTCTTAATGGAATCAAGCTGATCTTTTGAGAGTGGAAGCTTGACCTTTATTCACCTCAACCTTCCTCTTGATGTCTTCTGAATCATCACCACATTCCTCGATGCAAGAAGATAGTGTGTCGGCTTATACCTTGTTAACTATTTCAAAAAATAATTAAGGATTGTAATATAGAGTTCAATCCTATATTATTTCTTGAGAAGCCTTTTATTAATTATCTAGTAACTAAATATGATGATTGACATTAAACAAGTTAAAAAGGATTTTGAGTTTTTTTATCTAACAACTAAATTGTAATTAAACTAAAATGTTTTAAAAAATAATATTTTTGGATGTTTTTTAAGAATAAAAGTGGAATAAAATAGAAATTGGTTTTGAAAAGAATAATAAAACCTCCTAAAATAATCAATTTTATACATCCTTGCTTCAAAAGATAATGAAATTATTGGCCAAAAAATAAAGATAATGAAATTATTTTAGCTTGACAAAGATGCCCGGAAGACCCTTTAACTTAGCTTGAATTAGATAATTAATTCCTCTATATGAAGTAAAAATTAATCTCTCTAACCAAACCCAATTCAAAACTCTTACAATTTGAATTAATGGAATGCAATGACATAGATAACCAAAAACCCTTACATTACAATCACAATTAAATTATTATAACAACTTTAATCTAAATTTATAACGTGAAATTACTATTAATGAAGCAAAAGTGTCAAATGCAGATAATTAAATCCAAATACACATAAAATCTCATAAATTGCATGGAATCCAATGTAAAATCTCAATCCAATAATTAATTAAATTCTAAACCTAAAATTCAACAAATTAAATGATAAAGCACTCATCGCGTATAAAGCTCCAAGCTCAAAAAAACAACTCATAGAGAAGAAGAGGGATCTAGCATTGCAATTTGTCATCACAACTTCACTACACACTTCAAAATTCCAGCCATGTAGAACATCGATTAAGGTAACCAATTAGCACTGAATCAAGCAATACTGGTGGCTGAATTTGAACACAAAATCAGAGGAAGCCACGGCCTGAAAGTTGAAATGAGAATCGCCTGTGAAAGGCGGGAAAAGAGGGTCCAACAGTGAAGAGAGGTGGTGATTATGAAGGGGGGAGAGAGAGAGACGACGGTGGCAGCACGATTTCCGTCGACGGCGAGCTAGACAGACTGACGGTAATGGTGAAGAACAGAGGAATGGCGACGGCGGTGGTGCACGGCGGTGCAATGACGGAGGAAGGACGGCGAAGAAGGAAGGTGAAGGACAAATGGTGATGGTGACGCGCTGCTCTGGAAGTTTGTCGGCCGTGGCTCTGTTTTCTTGACGGAGGACGATCGGCAGAGAAGGAGGAGGAGGTTTGTGTGGCCGAGAACACAGGCCGGCGGTGGTGGATGAAGGTTCCGAGCAAAGATCCTCCGGTTCCCAAGCTCCTGTGTTCTCCAAATCGAGCTCCAACTCTCTCACGAGGCGCCTTCGTTTGTTTTTTTCCTCCACGGCATTCAGAGCATCAAGAAGGTCAGAGAGAAGGTCGACGATCCCCGGCGACGGTGAAGGACGGTGATGGAAGGATGGTCGCCGGCGACCAAGAAGGAGCGGTTGTGATGGAAGGATGAAGATGAATTAAAGATGAAGGTCAAGCTTTGTTCTATGTCGCGGCGCCTCCTGAAACTCCAGGTCTCCCAAAACCGTCGAGCCTCCCTTTAGATCTGACAAGTCTCACGGCAAAATGCAAGTTATGTCAGGGACTTAAGTGTAAAGTATAAAAGCTTGTGGAGGGATTACCCTGTATATTTTAAAACATTTGCAGGGTTAAAATGTAATTTCCAATAATTCTAGGATGTTGTATGTAATTTGCTCTGATTCTTTTTTCATTGATTCACAATTTCCAAAACTTTTATTAATATAATGATAGACTTATTAGTCCATTTAAAAAATACTATCCAAAACAAACAATAATACAAAACAGGATAATGAGAACCTGTGTTATTGTATTGAGGCAAGTTTCTTTGCATCTTGGTCGACAACTTGGATTAAGGGTTTGTTCTTAGTGTCATGAATCTTTTAAGATTTACAAATAAGCTCCAACACCACTATCTAAAATCAAATAATTAAAATAGTATATTCAGACAAGGATATAGAAATGTCAACTCCTTCAATACCTAACATAATGAACAATTGCATCAGACACAAATGACATATTACAATACACATACAAAAGTAAGTATACCAAGAATGGGGAAGCAAATACTCTTTGACGCCTTGCAGTGAACCAGTGAGGCAATAAGGTTTATGAGTGAACTTCATGACTCAATAAAATTATCAAGCCTACTCGCCTCGTCTTGCAATGAGGCTAAGGATGCCTCAACAGAAGCTAATTCATTTCTAAGAGTGGAAGCTTTAGCTTTAGTCTCATCAAGCTTTCTCATGAGTTCATCTCCATCACCACAGCTCTCAATGCAGCCATACACATAACTGAGCCAAGAAGCATCAAAACCAACTGATTCTAGGGCAGTACAACACTCTTTGATATAATTTCGATCATCTTCTGTTAAGTCGTGTCTCCGAGTGGTCCTCAAAATTCTAGTGACTTCGGTGAATAAGGTAGCCAATGCTTTTCGTCGCTTTGTATTGAACCAATTTAGTACTTGGGGATGAAGCTTCAGCCCAGCCTCCAAATATGGCAGGTTTTGTTTGGAAATATCAATCGTCCACTTGTCGCTGCAAGCATTGGATTCCAGTGTTGATGAAGTCATAGGTTTTAGAGCTTTTGACGCTGATGAATTTATTGCCGCTGGAAATCAGAAAATAGGATGGTTTAAGTTTTGGAAAAATGAAATAAAACATTTTTTGGGCTGAAATAAATAAGTTACTTCTCTATTTAATTATGTTAAATTAATTGGATCTTCTAAAATAAAGCCAAGGATATATCTGGTTTAGGAATCATGGTAGAGTTTCATGCATTTTGAGCAGTTGGACTTGAAGACTTCTCAATGGGATCACACATCTTTAGACTCTCAATATATGAATCATGTGATTCTTCTAATAGATTTTTATTAAAACCGTAATAAAGTTATTAGTTTATCCGAAGAATACTACCAATAAAAGATACAAAATAGAATATGAACCTGTATTTTGTGTTGTGGCAAGTTTCTCTGCATTTTAGTCAGTTTGAATCAAGGGTTTATCCATGGTCTCACAAATTTCTTGAGTTCCAACAGCTAAAAACAATAAAAAAAAATTATAAGAACAGAGTTTTTTAAAAATAAAAATAAATTGCTCAGAAGAGAAATACACTCATTACGTTCTTTCTTGTCATTGGTTACTAAGGTTTTGGGCTGGTTGAACAAATTCTTTTTAGGACAAGTTTCTGACTCATGGGATCATTCTAGCAAATTTCAGTTAAAATGATAGAAAATAAAAAACATTAATTAATTAAACAAGAGTATTATATCAAACATCCATCAAGTGTAACAAATTCGTTTCCTCTAACATGTGAAAAACAATGTAACGTCCTCTGCTATGAACAATAATAGTGGCAGTGATAATCTGATTAAGTAAATTCTCACCAAATGGAAACTTTTAAGTCATTAGTTGGTTTTATTTCCCATAATAGTGAGAATCATTTCTCCAAATAAATAAAACAATTAAGCCGATTATCACTGCAATACAAATGTGTTGTTGAACTTTCTACAGAAGAAAAAAGGTCATGGAATGTACCAAAACAGAGTGATGATATTTTGAATCCATGCCTTCCATGTATTTCTATTTATGCACAGTAATTTTCAATTGTTGATCAGTATTTTTAATAAATTAAATAAAACTATACTTGCATTACTTTTTTCGTTGTCATCAATTAATATGCCAAATACTATAAAGGATGTGCATTACAGTGTAAGAAAGCAATTTAGATAATATGTGACATGTTCAGGCTATATCAGTACCTGCATTTTAAACTCTTATGGGGCAAAGAATAATTTTAGCAGCTTCAACCATTGGCCTTTCAATGTTCTCACCCATCTCTTGAGTCCCTAGTGCTAACCCTATTAGTTTTAAAAATGCGAGTGAAAAATACAATAAAATATTCTATTGCTGAAATAAAAACATTACTTCTCTATCAATTTATGTTAAATAAATTAACTGGATTTTGCAAAACAAAGCCAATGTTGTACCTGAATCAGGAATCATGGTAGAATTTGGTACATTTTGAGCAATTGGACTTGAAGGTTTCTTGATGGTGTTGTACATATTTTGAGTCTCAATATATGAATCACGTGATTTTTCTAATAAATTTTTATTAACACCATAATAGAATTATTGTTTTATCCAAAGAATATTATTACCACAAAAATAGTAACAAAGATATAAAACAGGATTAGAACCTGTGCTTTGCGCTGTGGCAAGTTCTAGAGCTTCTGAAGATGATGGATACATTGTTGCTGGAAATTAGAAAATAGGATGAGTCAATTTTTGAAGAAATAAAATAAATAAAATGTTGTCTTGCTAAAAATGCATTAATTGCCTATTAATTTATTTCAAATTAATGGGATATGGCAAAGCAAAACCAATACCAGATTTAGGAATCATGGTAGAGCTAGAGCTTGGGAGATTTTGAGTAACTGAAATGGAAGGTTTCTTGATGGTGTCACACATCTCTTGAGTCCCAATAGATGAATTATGTGATTCTTCTAGTAGATTTTAATTATCACCATGATAGAATTGTTAATTAATCCAATTAGTGCTTTAAAAAAAAAGATAAAGCACAAGATAAAACCTATGTTTCGTGTTGTGGCAAGACTCTCTGTGTCTTTCTCAGTTTGAATAGGGCCATGTATTTCTTGAGTTTTTGTAGCTAAATAAATAATTAAAAAAAAACTTTTAAAAAGGTTTGGGATGGTTGGTCACAGTCTGTTTGGACAATCTTTTGAGTCATGTGATTCTTTTGATAAATTTCAGTTAACATAATAAAAAGTTCTAATCCTTTATTAATTAAAACAAAAATATTAAGTCAAAGATCCACCTAAGCAATATTGGAACTTATCTCCCTATATTATAGCAGGGCTTTGTGCTTCTTGAGTTGTTTGGATCAAGTGTTTATCAATAGCCTCATTTGTCTTTTGATTCAAAATATACAAACAATTAAGTTTACAAAATACTTAGAAAACAAAATGGCACAATATGTTGGAAAGAAAATATATGAAAAATACTTTCAAAAAGCTAATACACAAAAGTCATATCAGTTGTTCCTCTTTAGTATATTTGAGTTAATATAATAGTTGTAGACTTGTAGGTTTTTTGAGTGGCTATATAAGCAGTGGTCTTAATTTGGTGACTTCACACGATCTGTTGAGTCTTAATACTGAGTGAATATAATGAAGACATAAAATTGAATTTAAAATATTTGGCATGAGACTTCAGCAAAATAAAAATAATTTCCTTCCCTCTAATATGTAAAAGGAATGTCTTGCAAAGGGAAAAAGGGCAGACTCCCATTGCATGTAACTGCAGGAATTGTTATAGAATTTTGGTGGCTATAAAGTTACATTGGCACTTGCAAGCATAATTAAATGTTTAGTGGAAATGAAGGAATTTTGCCAATGACTTTTTAATTGGATGGAACTCTACTCGTTCTCTACAGAGGTGGAAAAGGTGACAGTTTTGTCACTCACCATATGCTAGAAATGGCTTAAACTGTCTGGTAGACAGTTGCGTAGCCTTCATATCTAACACAAATCCTTCACTTAAAAAACTTTGGGCTTGAAATGTAGAAAAAATATAATTATGAGAACAGAGGCAGCAAATTTGATTTATGGGCTACTTTTTCTTTAAAAGTTTTATTCCATATCAAGGATCCGTGATGCATAAGTTTAAGCTGTTTGGTAAAGACCTAGGAATACCTTTAATCTCTAAATGGAAAAATGTATATGCTTTTTCTTTGTTCTTTCTTTTCAATGTTTTCTTTGATCTCTAGGATGCTTGTCTTCACACAAAGGTATTTGAAATGATCTCAATTATCAATCAGGAAAGAAAATATGGTGGAATAAGAAGTTTGGAATAAAAAGTTGCTAAAACAAGCTTGAATAATTTTGCATAGTTGTTACTCAGTTTTCATCATATCTCTTGCTTGTACTTTATGACTGTCAATTTTGGGGTACAAAGATGAATAATGTGATTGTATTCTTGTTAAATCAAGACTTTTGTTAAAGCACTCTGAAGCATTTGACCTGGCACTAGACTTAATTGACAATATAAAATATTCTATAAGCATAACATTCTTACAAAAAGCATGTAAAGTTGGCCATAATACTAAGTTATGAGTGTTTCTCAAGTTCTCTCTTCCTTATTTATTAGGAAAAGAGGAAAAAGGTGCAATGTGTAAAAGGTGGAGGCAATGCCAAATTGACATTAGCTCACCTAAATAGGATTTATTATCATGGTTTCTGTGTTTCATTCAATCATTTTCTATTATCTTCTTCTCCTAATTGTTCTTTTTTTCATTTACCTTCTGATCGTTATCATCTTTATTTTGTAAACCTATAAACCTGAAACCTCCATCACTGAACTTTACAACCGCGCAGCTCAAATTATTGAACAGAATAGCAACTGTAAAAGATGATGGAACTGTAGAATTTGAAGTTCCAGGAGATGCAGAGCCTGAAGCTCAGATCACTTGTACATGCTGTTGTTGATGATGATCAACTTGAAGAAGCAGACCCTCAACACATAGCCCCATTACAGATAGTAATACTTATTGTTGGGACACGTGGAGATGTGCAACCTTTTGTTGCAATAGGCAAGCAGTTGCAGGTATAGAGATACAACATATGTCCCGTTTTATGTTTTCCCTGTTTTGAATGTTATATATGCGCGCGCGCTTGCGCTCATAAGCATGTAACCTTTCATTGAGAATTAAATATCTTTTCCGAAAAGAAATTTAATCTAAAGAAAAAGATGATATGTTCAACTTCTAAGCTAAGCAAAATTAAAAATATTATTTAGAAAGAACACATAAATGCAATGAGATTCTCTGATCCTTTTCTGCTTCAGGCAAGGACAACCTCTGGATATATACATCGTCCAAACACCATTAATAAGTCAGAAAAGTGAATCAAACTTTCTTCCCAAGTGATTTTTTATTCCTTTATCCTTGCAAAGAAAGCACATTGCCATATGAACCTTGCCCTGTGATCTCTGCATTGCTACAAAAATTAGTAAAATGAACCAATGTTGCATCACATGCAAAAATGGTGGAGACCAGTACTTTTCAAATATTTTAAGCTTCCGCATAATTATCTTTTTGTTGTTATTCTCCCTGTCTTTTTTGTGGTGGTCGTTGGATTGGGGTGTTAGTTGACCTTGTGTACTGGATTGTACTGTGATTATTAAATTCCTTGATGCTTTTTGTGACCCTCAACTGGGTTTGGTGACAAGTGTTTGGTTTGGAGACACCTGGATTGTGAATTCACAAGGTTTGCAATACGTCCTTTATAAAAAAGATCAATTATGTGGTTATTTTGCCAAATATGCTTTGCTTAGGTGCATGCTGTCATTTTTATTTTTGATGCTTCATAATGGAGCTTGTTGCTATCTCTTGAAAACTCATTAATAGGTGGCTGCTTTCTTTCATAGTTTTCAGATATTCAGAATTTAAAGCTTGGGTCTTGTTTCTTCTCTGACAGATCTGGCACATTTTAACTGTTTACCTTATTATAATAGTAAGTCAAGACATATGTTTTTTACTCTATATGGAGGTTGATGGTTTAATGGCATTTATATTTTTCTATAATGAGAAGTCACTCTTCTTTGTCTGAGTAGTTTACTTTCTGTCGTTGCCATTTGGCTTGGGATTCCTGCTGTAAGTATTGCTATTTCCTCAATTTGAGCTGTTTACCTTACTATGGCCACCGTGTAAGATTAGCAACTCATTCGAATTTTAAGGAATTTGTCTTGACATCTGGATTGGAATTTTATCCTTTAGGCGGTGATCCAAAAATCCTTGCTGGCTGTATGTACACATACAACTCTTATACATCATATTATACAAATGGTTATGAACATGAGTGTCTTCCATTTCATAGGTTTTACACTCACAACACTGTTTGTTTTCTTGTATGTTTCTTTATGTGGTTGGATTGTGTAAAGTTGGTTTGAGTGTACCATGATATCAGTGCATGGTTACTAGTACTTTTTCCATTCAAGTGTTTGTGTCTGTGGGCCAGATAATACACCTGTGCCTCTCTGTATTTATTGTGTGTTACTGTAATTCCATAATTGTAAAATATCATTTCTCTTACCTGTCATGTATCCCCCTTTGATTCTGTAACACTGAGTTTTATTTTGCGAAGTTAAACCTCTTGAACCATATTTTTATATAATATTTTATGATTAATTTAAGATTTTTAATATATTTTATAGGACATTATTGTATTATTAAGCATTAATTTTGGTTAGGGACAATTATTCTGAATTAATGGAAATTAGGGGTAAAATGGTCAAAATTCATTAATTATCATTTTTTATTGTCTCTTGAACTTTTGATGCTACCTTATGCTTAATTTTGTATTGTAGGTGTTAAAGAAGCAAATGAGGATTTTGGAGGTTCAAATTAACTATTTTAAGGAATTTGGGCAATTAACCGAAACTAGCATCTGGTGACCCAATAGGAGTGAAGCCAGACCTAATTAAAGTGATTTGGGCCAAGTGGAAGGAGGGCTGAATTGAGAAACAGAAAAAAAAAAAAAGAGAACCCGGTGGACATGCTTCGGACATGAGAGGACCCGGTGGACATGGCAATTTGGATATGGACAGACCCGACTGATTGGAGAGCATATATCACAGAGGGAGGCGCCGCAATCACGGAGCATCATCTTCGACCATCTTCTTCACCTGGCATCACCATCATCGTCGCTGGCGACGTCTACCTCCACCACCAACGTCGCCAGCGACGTTACCAACGTGTACCGTGATCGGAGCTCAGAACAGGAAACACAGATCCAGAAACAGAGGACTGTGAGGTTGTGTCGCGGGGAGCTTGACAGGAGGAGCTGAGCGGCAACACATTGAACCAGAGAGCTTGAGAGAGTGGGCGATAACTTGAGAGGAGAGGGAAAGAGACGGACAATACTACCACCGTCGAAGACTTCCCACAGTCCACCGAATCACAGTTCACCACCGTCGCTCCTCCTACTTGCTTTACCGCCGTGTCTCTGTTCTTAGACTACAGCCTCCCACGTCGCTCACCACAGCCATCTTTCGTCCATCATTTCTTCCTCCACTTCCATAAACCACTCTCTCCACCAACCTTCACCATCATCTGAAAGCTCTACAGCCAGAAGCTACAGTCAGGAAATCACAGCCGTGGCTTCCTCTGTTTTGTGTTTTTTGGTTCAAATCCAGCCCTGTTTTTAATTGGTTTAATGCTAATTAATTTCTTTAATTAGTGTTTCATATGGCTGGATGTTTGAATCCTAGAATGATTATATTTCTTGAATCTATGGGTGTGAGTGGCTGATTCCTTTGCCTCTTGGGATGGAGATTTGTGCTTGAGCTCAATGAACTACATACATAGGGAGTTCTTTTCTATCAATCCATTAGCCTAGAATTATATATTTAATTGCCTAGTTTTAGGAATTATTGTGTATGATTCTGGAACTGAGATTGATGTTAATCGTTTCTGTTGGTTTGATATTTGTGATTGGATTGGATTTTTGTGGCTTGTTGAATTTATATATATATTTCCTTATTGATTCAATGAAATTATGCTTTCTACGTGTTATTGTTAGATTGTATAATTGAATTGGATCAATTGAGTGTCGTGTTATCGCATTTATATTAAGAGGAAACAAGTTATAATTATCCATTTTAATTGCATTCTAAGTGGTTCCTAATAGTACCTTAAGAGATAGTTACTAGCTGCATTCGCAAGAGTAATTATTAATTAAGAACACTAGACCCGAGCGATCGTTTGGGGTATTGCTTTCAAGACTTAGAGAAAATTAACTCCCATAATCTTTTGAGCAAGGATTGTCACTTCTTCATTACCAAGAGCATTCTTTATTGATATTTTCCACTCCATACCATTCCATTCACTTTTACTCATTTTCCATTTTCATAAGAAAAATACCAAAAATATTAGATTAACTTTTAATTAACAATTGCATTTTCTTTTAATTATTAATTTCAAAAATCCAAAAATCATTTTCCCCTTGTTTTAATTGCATTTGCATGATAATTAGTTTACTTAGGTAGTTCAATAAAAGCTCCTTAAGTGAGACGACCTGAGTGTTGCATTATATTGCAATTCCTGGATTAAAAATATTTTGCATTTGACCCCAAGACGTAAAGACACGGTTAAATCAATGGCGCCGTTGCCGGGGAGCCTAGCTCCTAGGTAATTGGGTGTCAATTGCAAAAATTTGACCGGGTGTAGTTTGTGTAGGTTAGGAGTTCTTGTTTTCAATTTATATACAAAAAAAAAGAAGAAAATTTTCTGGAAATACTATACAAAGAAATTTGTTTCCATTTGTTAGGAATTAGTTTTAGTTAGGTGTCACATTTTACTTGGCTTTTGTTTGGTTCACATTGGTCTCATTTTCTTTTTTTTTTCCCCTGCATGCTGCACGACATTATTGAAGGTATCAATCTGTGCTCATAATTGCTTGCTGAATTGTGACTTTGTAGAACTTGCTATGAAATTGCTGTCTAACATTGTGGTTGGTTGTTGCTGAAATTAAGAATTTGGTTGCTGCCACTGAATTCTTTCACTGAACCGTGAGAATGCTTCCTTGTGTGTCAATCAGATAAACCCTGCATGCATTATTCATTATTTGGATGTTGGTACAGTTGAATGGGTGATTGAATGTACTTAATGTTTCTCAGGTTAATTAAGTTGTGCTGCACATAATTCTGAGATTCTTGAAAATTATGCTGTCAAACTTGATCATTTGCTGACTTTCTAATGATCTTAGTCCCTTTGTTGTGTACTGGAAGTCTGTTGTAACCTGGAGCATTTGTTTAACTGAGTTCAAAACTGCACGCACTCATTACCATTAGTCACTGAATTGCACGCAAATTTTGGAAGTTGTTACTGTCAGCTTACCCACTGAAATTCTGGTTCTAGTTATTTGTGCCAAAAGCTTGTGAAAGCAATTGTTGTCAATTCATGTTATAAGGAAAGTTCTAATGTGAGCTCCTTTGTGAGTTGGTCATTGAGTACTCTCATATATTGGCTTGAATCTGGTCCAAAATTACTTTGAGGATTTGGATTAAATTTTGTGGTCTGTTTGGAATTTAAGTGATGTCCAATTGAGTTACTTTTGCTAAAATTGAGAACCAATTTTGTTCTGAATTTTTGCATTATACTTTGACACTTTTGCTGCTGCCTTGTGCATTTTGGTCTCAAATCATTTGCCCGAATTTAACTTTTGCAAGTTGAAAATTTACATTGCATTAAGGGCTTGATTTGTTGCATTTTGAGTTGCTGTCTCAATCGGTTTTCCAAAGTGAATCTCATTGCTTGTGCCCCAATCTGTCTGAGTGTGATTATTTTCTGAAGCTTCATTGAGCTTGACTTCATTAGTGAATTTGACTAATTGCTCTAGAAGGATTTTTTTATCACTTCACTCTTTTCTTGCTTGAAATGAATCATGATTCTCAATGCTCTCTTTTTTTTTTTTTGGCTGCATAATTGAACTTGCTAAGACATTAGAAACTGATTTGAACTCATAGCTGAAACGTGAACTATTTTGCTGAGATTTGTGTGCAAAAAGTCAAGGCTGCCATATGCTACATATATGTGTTATCAGCATTTAAATGTAAGTTTAATGCTCTCTAATTGCTGAATTAATCGGTGCATAGCTGCTGCATAAACTCAAATTGATTTTGACTGAAGAATTTTGGAATTACCCTGATGATATACTTTGAGGAAGCTGATGTATAATCTGTTATTGTGCCCATTTTAGCCACTGTGCATAACTCATTAATTTTGGACTTGTTCTCATCACTACCATACTTAAAATTTGAGTGCAATTCTTGTGCATTTGACATCTTTCTGCTGTGACTCATTGTTGTATTGCTTGCTGCAATTTAAACTATGGGCTAAACCTTGTTACATGACTGAACTTGTATCTCAATGTGGTGAAGCTGAATTTTGAGCAATCTTTCTAGTTTGTTTGCTGAAATTTCATTGCTAAGTTGCATTGCTACTATAGTGCATGGAATTGGTTGAATTTCATTGGTTATAGTCAATCTTGGAACTGATTTGGTTGTGATGTACTTAGATCAAACAAGTTCTTGAAGTGTGGATTTTTGGATTCATTGATGTTATTAATCTGAGTTCGTTACATTGGTGTAGTGTCATAGGCTCAAATTTATTGGCTTTACATTGAATTGTACATTTTTTGCTGGAAATTTCAGGTTGCTTGTGAAATTGCCATGTTGTTGTCATCTTGCTGAGTTTGCTGTCATAATTACTACTGTCTATGGAAGCCATTTTACTGATGTTACTGATACTTTTTGAGCCCAAATTTTGCTGATACAGTTGCTGATTTATGGTGTTAATTGCTGTAAAAAATAGTGCATTCAAGATTTTTGTGGCTCTGTGAAATTTCTGCCACTGAATTGTTGCACTAAACTTCATTGACAACCATAAGCATAGAATTTTGCCACATTCTTCCTCATTGAGTTCTAGACTGAGTAATTTCATTGAGCTGACTCCTCTAAAATTATTTTGAAACTTTGTGCTGCACTACTGCACCTTGGTTGCTGGTATGAATTTCATTTGTTGATAAAAGATATATATTGCTGAGTTGTTGCTTCATGATTTTAATTGCTTTCATCTGAGTTTTAAAGCTACTTTCATTTGTGTTTCCTGCTGAGTTTCAAACTGTTAAAGAAGTGAGAAATTAGAATTGTTTGAGAGGAAGTTGCTATCACAGGATATTCCTGTTAAGTGCTGTTATAACTAGAGCTTGCTGTCATGCTGCTAAACTAAATTCTTGGTGGAATTGGATCTTGATCACTCCTGTCACTCGACTGAGATTATTTTTGGTGTGATTAGTGCTTGTTTTTCATTGCTGTCATGATTTTTGAGCTCTCATAATGAATTTTCTGTGAAAAATCTGTGTGGAAAGTTGTGACTGTTTTAAGCTCTTGTGATTCTCATTTCGGTGATTCTGTTTGGAACTGAATTTCTGCTGCCATTGTGTTATTTTCCGTGTTGTCTGTGCCGCGGTGAACAGAAATTTTTCTGAAAAAAATTCAGCACCTCTTCTACTAATTCTAGCCACTCATTGCTGTTCTTTGCTGTTTCTTTGAGTGTGTAAGAATGCTAAATGTTAGAAATTCATTGAGTTGCTTGCTGTGATAGACCATTGCTTGTGGTTGCGTTAAGGTCAAACACCTTGCTGCATTTTTCTTGGTGTTATCTAAAAGGTCATTTGTGTGTGACATTGCTCTGTTTTTTTGTATCAGTTTTGCTGTCATTGTGCTGTGTGACAAGCTGGAAATTGTTACTGATAGTGGTGATTTGTTTGTTGATTTCACTGATTGCCCTCTCATTGATAATCATATTGTGCTAGATCAAAATATGGATGGACACATTGAACATCAAGATCATGAGGTTCCTAACAATGGCCATAATGAAGTACCTCACAATAATAATCATGTGCATGATGATGTAGGAAATAGGAGCATAAGAGATATAATTTCTTCCAATGTTGATTATAATCCTTATGGCTTCTATAATTTCAATGCTAATTTTGAATTGAAATGACATTTGATAAGTGCTTTACCTAAATTTCATGGTAATGAAGGTGAAGATCCACATAGGCATTTGGAGACTCTCCATGTGGTTTGCTCATCCATGAAGCCTCCGGGTGCTGACTTGGATGAAGTCATGAGCCGTGCTTTCTTCTTTTTTGTGGAGGGAAAAGCTAAAGAGTGGCTTTATATGCTTCCTCGCCACTTTGCAACCTTGACTTGGGAGCAAATGAAGAAAGTTTTCTTAGAGAAATTCTTTCCAGCTACAAGAACGGCTAAGATGAGGAAAGAAATTTATAACATTCAACAAGCAATGGGTGAGAACTTGTATGAATATTGGACTCGATTTTTGGCACTCTTTGCCAAATGTCCCCACCATCAAATTTCCCAACCACACTTGGTAGAGTACTTTTATGATGGGTTGCTTGATCACAACAAAGACACCATTGATGCTGCAGCCGGTGGTTCTTTGATTGATTTAACCTCTCAAGAAGCTTGGGGTCTCCTTGAAAAGATGGCTGCCAATAACCAACAATTTGGTACAAGAGAAAGAGCTCAAGCATGTGGAGTTAGAGCTTGATCCAACGATGAGATTTTGAACAAGTTGGCCATTTTAAGTGATCAAATGGGTTGTATGCAAAAGACTATTCAAGCTCAACAAGTCCACAATGTTGGTACTTCATATCCTCCTCCTATGTCTCAAGCCTTGGTGCCTACTTCTTGTAAAACTTGTGGTAGCCCTATACACACCACTTTGACTTGTCCTTCTCAAGCTAGAGAATGTGATGTGGCTGCTATGAATTATCAAAGGCCACCCTAATATAATCAAAACAATTTCAATGGA
Source organism: Inga oerstediana (assembly GCA_963210345.1). NCBI lineage: Eukaryota > Viridiplantae > Streptophyta > Magnoliopsida > Fabales > Fabaceae > Inga > Inga oerstediana. The sequence goes on along the minus strand of OY723404.1, from coordinate 9,202,872 downwards.
GGGTGGAAGGACAATTCCAATTCTAGATGGGGAGGCAATGATAATAGAGGCTATCAAGGGAATGAGAGCTTTTATAGAGGTGCTGAACATTCTCAAAGACAATTTGGGAATCCCTCTATGACTTCTTATAAAGGTCCGTCAACATCAAGAGAGGTACCTATTCAAGAACCTAACACTAATGAGGCCTTGATGAAGATGATGAGCAAGCTTTGTGACAAGATTGAACAAATGGAAGTGAAGCATGACAATCTCCAAACATTTGTTTCTCAATTGGCTAATGCAAAGAATGAGAATGATGCCAAGAAGGAAACCTTGCCTTCTAATGTTGTAGTGAATCCTAAGAGTTTAAATGCAATCCAACTAAGGAGTGGCAAGCAAGTTGGATTTGATGATCCAAAAGAGGATGAAGAAGAAGTTGTTTATGATGAAAGTATACAAGAGCAAGCTTCCACATTCCAAGTCATTCCTTCATTTGAGAGCCAAACGGAGAAAAGCATCTTGAAGAAAACTTCCTCCACCTCTTCTACAAGCCAAGAGAATGAGGGAGCTGCACAAGGAAGCCAACATGAGCATTATGGAACTATTGTCCACAAAGGTAAAGAGGTAAATTTGAAAGACCTTCCTTTCCCTCACGCTTATCTTCAAGGCATGAAAAAAGCTAGTGAAAAGCATGATAATGATTTGTATGATTTGTTTAGCAAGATTGAAGTCAATATACCTTTACTTGAACTTGTTAAACAACCTAAGTATGCTAAGATCTTAAGGGACCTATGCAAATACAAGAGAAGATTTAAGCCTAATGAGATGGTCCAACTTCCTTCTAATGTGAGTGCATTGTTCAAGCCCCAATTACCTGTTAACTGTCAAGATCCGGGGAGTTTCACTATACCTTGCACAATTGGGAATTTCACAATTCCTAAGGGATTGCTTGACCTAGGTGCTGCAATAAATATGATGCACAAATCTGTTTGAGTCTATAGGAGTCACTACACTCAAGCCCACTAGTGTTATTTTGCAATTAGCGGATCAAACAATTAGATATCCACTTGGGCTTCTTGAGGATGTGTTAGTTAAAGTTAGTGACTTGCTTATTCCCTCAGATTTCTATGTTTTAGACATGTCTAAGGAGAGTATGAGTGAAGGTGCATTGATTTTGGGTAGGCCTTTCATGAGAACTGCTAACACTGAGATTAAAATGAAGGAAGGCTATATAACTATGTCTGTTGGTGACCATTTTGTGCATTTTAATATGTATGAAACAATGAAACACCCACATGAAGACTATTCTTTGCTTGATGTGCATTTTATTGATGAATTGCATGATAATGATCATATTGAGCATGGGTTAGTTTCTCGTGGGCATATGAATCATGTTGATGCACATGTGATAAATTCTACCCCTTCTATCCCCTATTCTTCTATTTCCCCCTCCCATGGTAGTGATGTCAAGTGTTCCAGTGCTAGTTCACTGGACTACACTTGTTCCACACCATCTGCTATTTTACCAAATGGTGCTATGCTTGTTGAGTCTTCCACTAACCCAAATACTTTTGAGAAAGGTGTTGTTTGTGATGATAATACAGGGTATAGTGGAGCTGATAAGACTCATTCAAAGCAGCCGTTGAACATTTTTAAAGTCTTGAGGCAAGTTTCCAAACCGATCAAGGTGGTGTGCCAAATCCATACTAATCCACCACCTAGCAAAGAGAAGCCTTTGAGGCCTAAGGATGGATTTGGAAGCTCTTCACTACTTCCACTCCATGCCTTGTCCATTGATCCAAGTCAACTCACTCAGGCAGAGCTTCAAGCACAAAAGACCACTTTTGAAGTTGGTGACTATGTCATGGCTTATGTGCCTCATTATTCTGTGCCACATGAAGAATTCAAGGAGACATGGATTGGTCCTTTAGAAGTGGTTGCCAAGTGTGATAAGAGGACTTATAAAGTGAAGGATGGCTATGGCAGACACTTCCATACTCGAGCCAACCGTCTCCGTTTGTACCACACTAGATACAAGCCTCTATGATAAGGTTGCTTCCTTCCTTTACCTTGTTCTACTATTTTGGGCTGTTTATTGCATGATTTTATAATGTTGAACAAGTGTGGGGGAGGGATACTTTAGTAGGAAAAGGTAGCTTGTATCTTGTGTGTTGTTTTTGTTTTTTTCTGTGTGTGTTAATCTACTCTTTCTAACATTGATTCTTCGCTACATTATTGAGCACCATTGTCATATCATTACTCTTTATGTGCATTGAGGACAATGCAAGGATTAAGTGTGGGGGAGAGATGGATTGTGTGTGTTTTTGTTTTTGTTTTAGGGACTCTAATATGCCATCATGTTTTGTGCTAGCTGCTGCTTCATCCATTTTGAGCCTAATTCTTCAAAAATTTTGAGATGTTTAAGCATGATCAAGTATCTCAATTGCATGTGATTAGATATTGATGTTGAAACTTGTCTAAATGAAGTGAGTTTCCATGTTTTAAGTCTTAGAAATGATGCATTGTTTAATTTTGATGAGTTTGTTAAGAAACAAAAGCCTAGTTGGAAGGTATTTTGGGCCTATTCGTTTCATTTCATTGTACTATTTGTCCACTTAGGCTATTGCTCTCTAGAACTTGTCCTATTTCTTGCTTGAGGCTACATTTTGTAATGGTATAGATAGAGATGACATTGTCATTCATTTCTAAACCTTTTAACCCAAACACAAATCATTCATCATTCACCTTAGTTCCCCCCTTTGAGCCTTTCACTTTCGTTTATATTTCATTATACAAATGTTATGTTTGCATCTTTTATTAAGTTCTTCCTAGCACTATTGAAAAAAAAAATGCCATGTGAATAATCAAGAGAAAGAAAATAGAAGGAAAAAAAAAGAAAAAAAAAAGAAGAGAAAAAGTGTGAAAAAAAAAGAGAAAAAGTAAGAAAAAAAAAAATAGTCACGATGGTAAATATGTGAAATAAGTTAGTTCTATAGTGCTAAGTGATCTAGCAAATTATTTGGTGCAAACATAGTGTTTGTTATATTTTCCATCATTTGGCCTATTCAACATTACAACCCTACAAAGTCCTTTGGATTTATTTATGCCATTGTTACAAGTAGTGGAGAGCCTAGAAATATCACAAGCCTATGGTAGAGTGTGGTCAAAGTGGATACGAGTGAAAAATTACCTTACATAAGAGTAGAGTGCAAACACTTATCCTAGTAAGGGTTTCCAATTGAACTCATTTGGATTAAGTTTTGCATCTTTGCTAGTTCTTCTAACATGTGGCATGCTTGTGGAGTTTGGATAGATGGATACTTCATTGTTTATTAAATGTGATTCTTGAAGATTGATCATACTTGTTCATCTCTATTCTTGGTTCTTGGCTTGAAATGATTTTGCCCGGGAGTGCAAAAGCTAAGTGTGGGGGAATTTGATAGAGCTAAATATTTGTATATCTTTTGGTAATTAACCTTAGACTTTTGTGGGATTTGATTAACCATTTTTGGCATAATTAGGTATTAATGTGAGATTTGAGTGCAAAGGTAATTTGGGAATTAAATTGGTTAAATTAACATATTTTAAGTAATATTTGTTATTCCCATTATTCCTTAGTTGTGAACATATGATATTACCTTTTTATATCTCATTTTTGTAGGTGATGACATGGTACATTGGAGCTTAATGGAGGGCAAAGATGGAATTAGAGGAGAGCACATGTGCAGATTTTATTTCCTAATTTTCTAATTTTAATAGACATGATAAAAGAGTTAGGCATTGTTTGGTGGTTTGAGTTTCTTTGCCTCAACATCCCTTACATTTTTGCTTGCCTCCAAACACAGCCTTATGTCATATGCTCACCCAAATCAGATCGCGCAACAGAGAGGTGGGGGGGACGTTCAGCATTTGGAGATCACGTTTTTTGGCACTACGGGATTTCATCGCTGGTTGACTCTGATTTTTCTGGATTTTTCGTTTTCTCTCCACTTCCACAGACCACGTCCTCTGCTTCTCCTTCCACTTTTCATCGATTGATTCCCTGTTTCCTCTGTTTTCTCGCACCAGCAATGAAGATGACAGCCCAGAGGTCCAGAGGAGTTGATTTTCGAATCATGAGTGGCTAGACTCTTTCGTCCGATGGTGATGATGAAGCTAACCTGAGTCCTTGAGTAACTAGGGGAGTTCTTTATATCTTAATTTCATCTTCTACTCTCTAAATGTGCAGATTATAATTCTAGGTTGCTAGAGGTTATAATTTGTTCATATGTCTGAGGATTATGATCGGTTGATGTAATCTGGATGATGAAACTTGTGCTAGATTTGTACTCATGGATTGTAATTGGACTATAGCACTCTTTTGTTATTCAATTGCTTTCCTCTATTCTCTTGAATCAATTGTTTGCAAGGTTTCTAGGAATTAATTGGTGGAAGAGAGGATCTCTTATGAATTTAGCATGGGCTAAGTACTTAAGATACTCCTAATTGATAATTGAGTCTAAGTTTGGATATAATTGAGAAGTTAGGAGTATTGATTAGTAAGATTTCTTGCTAGTCCTTGTGCTTAGTTAAGAGAAGAACTTAGAAATAAAATTGGACAAGGATGGTTAGTGGATTCATTCACCTAGGACATTCATCTCTTGCATTTACACCCACACACTCATTTTATACATTAAGAAAAATTCGTAAACAAGTAGCTCTTTAGTTTAATTAGATAGATGAAACTCACATCCCGTACTCTTAGGTTAATTTGTTATTTACACTAGATTACTTAGGAACTAAATATAGGCTCCACGTAGAGATCGACCTAGGTTAGTTACCCTATATTGCATTTAGCTTAATTTTATTTGATAGTCCCATGATTTGGCTCTTCACCTCACATGAATAGAAATGCATGCCTTCATGTACGTTTCTAGTATACATTCATCCTCCCAAATATTTTCTATTTTGTTAGGGCTTCCCTTAAAAAATCCATTTTTTATTTGATTTTTCTATCAAATCTGTAACCTGAAAGAAGCATGTTCCAATGAAAAGGTCCTAAAATATATGTAGCATGCTGATTTTCAGATAAGATCTTGGAATTTAGCAACTGGTAGTACTATTTTTATGGTTTCACTTCTGCTATTTTAATTTTACATGTTAATTTTTAAAAAGTAATTAGTAAAATAGTCATACAACTAACCACGTACTTTTTTAAAAATAGATTGAAGGCATAGATAGATCGTAAATGGATGTCATCTAATCGGTATTCAAGGGAATATATAGATGGGGTGAAAGAGTTTATTACATTTGCAATCGATCACACAAGATTACTAGCAGTGTTGAAGTTATAAAACTTTAAAGCTCGCTACAGATTAAGTGTTCAGGTTTCACCGCACTACTTAAACTGTTGCAAGATATGCTTCCAGAAGAAAATGTACTTCCTACCAAGACATATGAGGTAAACCGAATTCTTTGCTCTACAACCGGTATGGGATATGAGAAGATACATGCATGTCCTAACGATTGCGTATTATTTTGAAATCAGTATGCAATGTTGGACAAGTGCCCTCAATGCAACGCATCTCGATATAGGAAGAAGAAAGGGAAAAGTTCTTTGAAGGTCCTATGGTATTTTCCCATTATTCCGAGATTCAAGCAGCTGCATAGTAATATAGAGATTGTTAAACAGTTGACATGTCATGCAGATGAAAGGATTAAAGACACGAAGCTTAGGCACCATGTAGATGCTCCTCAATGGAAAAAAATTGATCATGGGTACCCTGAGTTTGCGGATGAAGCAAGGAACCTTCACTTTGCACTGTCAACTGATGGAATTAATCCGCACGGTGTTCAGAGTAGTACACATAGCATGTGGCCGGTGATATTGATAATTTATAACCTTCCTCCACACTTGATCATGAAACGTAAGTTTATGATGTTATCCATGTTAATTTCTGGGCCAAGGAAACCTGGGAATGATATAGATGTATACTTGACTCCTTTAATTAATGACTTGAAGCTACTTTGAGAGGAAGGCGTCAGTGTGTATGACGGGTACATGGAAGAAAGTTTCACTTTGAAAGCCATGTTGTTTGGCACAATTAATGATTTCCCTGCTTATGGTAATTTGTCGGGATACAACGTCAAAGGATATGGTGCATGCCCTATATGTGAAGATGACATTCATTCAGTGCGACTTCGTCATTGTAAGAAAAATGTTTATATGGGGCATCGAAGATTCTTACTATCACAACATCGTTGGAGGAAGTGGAAAAAGCCTTTCAATGGTGATACAGAAGAAGGTAGCCCACCTAAGATGTTGACCGGTGCCCAGGTGTATTCCAAGGTAAAAGACTTGGATAACAATTTTGGCAAGCCTTTTGCAAAAACAAATCGAGACAAGTGGTTGGAAGAAAAAGTCTATTTTCTTTGAACTTCCATATTGGAAGTCTTTATATGTGAGACATTTTCTTGATATGATGCACATAAAAAAAAATATCTGTGATAGTCTGATTGGCACGTTGCTTAATATCCAAGGAAAAAGCAAGGATAGTGTCAATTCGAGGTTGGATTTGGTGAACTTGGGAATTAGAGAAGAGTTGGCACCGATTGAGCAAGGGCATCATATTTATCTACCGCCAACGGCATACATTTTGTCAAGGAAAGAGAAGAAATTGTTTTGTGAGTTTCTGCAAGGAATTAAAGTTCTCGAGGGCTACTCTTCAAATATAAAGAACCTTGTATCAGTGAAAGAGTTGAAGTTAAAGAACCTCAAGTCTCATGATTGTCATGTGCTCATGCAGAATTTCCTACCGGTTGGTATACGATCCATTTTACTCAAAAATTTAAGAAATACCATCACTAAACGTTGCGTGTTTTTTAAGTTGATCTGCAGTAAAGTGGTAGATTCAACTAAGTTACAAGATTTGCAAAGGCTAATTTGTGTACTATGTGTGAACTTGAAATATATTTTTCATCTTCTTTTTTTGACATTATGGTACATCTAATCGTACATTTAGTCAAAGAGATTCAATTGTGCGGTCCAATGTACTTTAGATGGATATACCCGAATGAGCGATTCATGAAAATATTAAAAGGGTATGTGAAAAATAGATATCATCCAGAGGGTTGAATCGTTGAAAGGTACATGGTTGAAGAAGCAAGTGACTTCTGTGCTGATTTTCTATCAAATGTTGACCCTGTAAGGATCCCCAAGTCCCGTCATGATGGGCAAAGATCAAGGAAAGGAACAACTGGGAGGGATATAATAACGATATCAACGACTGAACGGGAGCAAGCCCACTTGTATGTGCTACATAACACTGATGAGGTTGAACCATATGTAGAAGAACACAAGGATGCTCTTCGATTGGTACATGGTGATAGGAATGAAAATTTGTTAACAAAAGAACACAATAAACAATTTTCAGGCTGGTTGAAAAATTGCATTAATGATGAGATGGAGCGGAATCCTGATTCAGTTTCTGAAAAAGTGAAGTGGCTGTTGAAGGGACCGAGCTTAAATGTATTATCTTACAATGGTTATGCAATCAACGGTTACACATTCTATACACAAGACCATGATACACAGAGCACGATGTAGAATAGTGGGGTAACACTTGTTATTGATTCTTGGTGTAGATCCAGTGCTAAAGACATACACCCTATCTATGCATCAATGTCATACTTTAGTGTCATTGAACGCATATAGGAGTTAGATTACTCTATGTTCAGGGTCCCTGTTTTCAAATGTAAGTGGGTTAACAACAATAATGGATTGCGGATAGATGACTTATGCTTTGTTCAAGTGGACCTTTCTAAGGTTTGGTATGAAGATGATCCTTTTATTTTAGCAGCACAAGCAGAACAAACGTTTTTCATTCCGGATCCTAATAAAAAGAATTTGTTTATTGTACTCTCATCCAACTAGAATCGTTTAGAACAAGTTGATTTTGAAAGTAATGAAAATTTGAACATCAATGATGATGATCCTTCATTTGAGAATTTGTGGTCAGTAGAGATTGGTATAGATGGAGATGCAGATGAAGATGAAGATGAAGATGGAGATGGAGATGGAGATGGACCCGCATACGTGAGACATGATCATGAAGAGGGAACTTGGGTAATGAGAAACACAATTCTCAATCCAACACGAATTCTGAAGAATAAAATTTTAAATCAAACGAGGAAAAGGAAAAGATAATGAGTTCCTTGACTTGTTTTACTTATACGTACATTTTTATATATTTCAAAATAATTTGCTTTCATTGACATGGTTGACATTGTACATTGATGTTTTGTTTTGGTTTATTTCACTTCCAAGAGTATTGACTCACCACACGATGAAACTGATGATGTTCCCAACAACATTGGTAGACAAAAATTTGAGGAGAACGTAAGACGTGGCAGGATAGTTATGGCGAGGTTGATCAAATTGAGAAGTAAGGGAATCAAGTTACAACTGGAGTGGAATGAAAAGGGAAACCCATTTGGTGAGAACAGTACCTCATTAAATAACTTGATTGGGACTACAGTTCGAAACAGAGTTCTTATTAAGGTTCAAAACTGGAAAATGGCAAGAAAAAATTATGAGGATGATATCTGGGATGAAGTACAGGTAACACATTAATTATATTATTGTTCGGTTTACTTTGTTTCACTTAATTTCAATCTTACATATTATATATGTTTTTTTTATTGTTACAGAGCATTTTTATTATTGATGATGATCGGAAGACCTTCATGCTAAGAAAAACCAGAAAACTTATGAGAAAGTTTCGTTCTGTTCTTGTCAAATACTTCTTGAGGGATGATAATGAGATTATCATTATTACACCACCGATATTGTACGAAGGAATCATCACTTAAGAAATGTGGGATGAGTTTATCAGAACACATACAACTCAGGAATTCCTTATAATATAATATGTTTGATTTTCCCTATTACTTGTAATGTAGTATTTGTAATTAGCATTTATATATCAATATGAATCATTTTGATCTAAACAAGAGTTGAGCGAGAAAAATCGAGCTAATGCGACAAACATGGCATACTGGTACACACAAGGACCTGTTTGATACGTACAGTTAGAAAGAAAACTGATACGAACTAATGATTATTTTATTTATAGATAAATTGTATTAATATCATTTAACTTCAACTAAATTTATTGTGCAGATAGAAGAATCAAGTTCAGATATTACACAAGTTCCACGGCATGATCTGTGGGTAGCCGGTGTCACAAATAAGAAAGGTGAAATTCGTAGTGAGGAAGTAAGAAGAGTAGCTAAATATTGTGTAAGTATTGGATTATTTGTACAATAAATAATTGGCTTTATTTAAATGAACTTGATTTATAATAACTAATATTGTTGTAATTCTTTTTATGATAGCGACAAATGACACAGAAGGATCCTGCATTGGCGAGCTATATTGGTCAGGACAATTTGTTGAGCAGAGCTCTTGGAGGACCCGAGTATAATGGTCGTGTTCGGGGTACTGGTTTTGCTGTCACCCCATCAGCATACTTCAGACGTCAGAAGCGCCCAAATAGAAGTGACATTTCCCAGCTGCGTGACGAGATGACTAGTTTCAAGCATCAAATGTAAGAACTTCAAGAACAAATGCGCTACAAGGAACAATGAGAAGAACAATTCTTAGAACAAATGTGTTTGATGCAAGAACAGAATGCGCTATTAACAACGCAAATACAACAGTTGGTGCAGTGTAGGCCAACACAAAATGTCCCCTTCTGTGATACCCCAAGTGTCAGAGATAGTTGCACTTCCATGCCTAAAGTCCGGTTTCCTTTGGTAATTAATTTCTTCTCTACTTAACTTTATGTTACATTATAATTTAGCGAACTATAACATATTAACTCTATTTTCTATAGGGTGAATTTCAATGCAAGTTATATGCTGATCAAGCTTCCAAGCACGTGGTTGTAGTGGGTGCTGCCTACAACATTGATAAGGACACACTGCACAATTCACCGTTGCTCGACAACACACTCCGAGTGAGGGTTGACGTCTGTACGAATGAAGACGCCCTCTTACCGATCCCATCTCGGGATGAGCAAATAATAGTGAAAGATGTTGTAGGTGGTTATGTTACTTGACCAATAGATCTTATCGAGTCATATGAAAAGGTCGTTCATTTACAATTCCCTGCACTTTTCATTCATACTTCCATCTAAAACTGTGATTTAATTTTCTGATTTTCGTAGGTTGGACAGTCTAGAGAGAAACAAATCCAACTTTATGGTAAGATCTCAAAGTGTTCGACAACACAACCTGTAATATCCCAAATTTAATGAAGGTTAAAATTTTCTAAAAAGAAAATTTAAATAAGAATTTGATAATAAGTCAAATTATGGAACTTACGAAATTTAAGGAATCTTAAATTAGACAAAGGGAAAAATTATGGCCTAGTGTGTGTGAATAATAGGATAAAATTATACCTATATATATCAACACACACTCTTGCCGACATAGCTACCGCATGACATATTCACACACTAATATTAATCATTCATTCTTCTTTCCTTTTAGACATATGGACCCCACAATACCCTCCTACTCTCTCAAACACACGACAATACACACACACTTCGCATATTTCCAATTTCATATGGCCAACACACTTTTCTTTAGCTTCATATGTGCATAGTGCAAAGATAACACACACTTGCAATCAATTGTCCACACTCCTTTTGGTTTGAATCGGCCGGCATCTCAATTCACTCTCAATCACACACATATTAATCAAAGCATTCTCTTACTCCCTCATTTAATCAATTCAGCTAAAGCAAAAGAAAGAAATAGAAAGAGTTGAGTGAAGAGAGAAACGGAGGTAAGATACCAAGAGTGATTTTCAGAGAAAAGGAAGAAGTAAATCACCATAGGCAAGCTTGGAATATTGTTTAGGTGAGTTTCCTTTATCTCTTTCCATTGTTAATTTGTTGGTTTGGGCTGTTCATGAGGATTTATAGTTGCTAGAAGTTGTGTGATTCTGAAAATAAGTTGCTGTCATGGGTGAATGTAAAACAGAGCATGTATATTGATTTTGGGACGAATTTTTGGACTTCTTTGGTTTGGTTTTGCTGTTGTTAAACATGGCTTGATGTTAGAAGTTCTTAAGGTCAAATTTCTGGAGGATTAGAGCACATAAGCATGAGAATATGTAAGTTTTCTTTACCTCTATTTTGCTGTCCGAAAAACAAAGTACATACCTGAAACTTGTAAAATCTTAAACAGAGGCTATAGATGGATTTTTTGAATGGTTCTTTTTGTATAGATATTTTAGGATGTGTAGTTGATTATAGAATCAAGAAAAGTACAATTTGGAGTGAAAATGGATGAGTTCTTGATTCTTGAAGTCAGACTGTCAAAACTGACGTTTTTGGGAGTCAGTCAGCTTCATGTTGAGTTTTGACCATTCAAATATTAGCAAAAAATTATGAAATTTTATAGGAATGTAGTAAACATTCATAGCTTTCCAAGGTGTCCAAGAATGCATTATTTTGATATATGTGGAGAGAGTTATGATTTTTCAAACTTAAGTCAGAAACAGGGGTTTCTGGACATTCAAATCTGGCAGTTCTGATGTTCAAAAATTCTGGGACAAATTAGATAACATCTAGTAGTTTTGGGTATTTTTACATAAAACTACACTAAATAAATTTCCATAGAATTTTAGAACACTCCATTTCGATTTTTGTAGAATTAGTTATGATTTTCGGAAGTTGAGCTCTGTTTCTGAAATGCAATCTGGAACAGTAATAGTTGGCCAAATTTTTGGGTAATATATGTAATCAGTAATCATATTTGGATATTTTTCTGTGAAAGTACATTTAAAGAGCTTCATTTAGGCTTTGGAATCAGTCAATTTGGAATTTTCTAGAATTAGTTATAAATTTTCAAAGTGGATTGAAAATCTGTCAGTTTCTGGAAAATTGTGAAACTGTCGTTTGGTAGTGATTTTGTAAAAACTGAGGTTAAAAATGGATTCTTTGGGCAAAAATATGTCAGAATAGCCTGGGTCAAAATTTTTAAAAAGTATAGTTGGACCGGGTACAGTGGGGCCGGGACTGGGTCCCAGGGGCATTTTGGTAAATTTTCAGTGTAGACTAATATAACCACAAAAAATATTATGGGAGTCTCTGAAGAGGTACATGAATGGGTTTTAACTTAATTCTTGTACATTTAGAATTTTAGGACCGAATTAATCACCTGAGCCGTTGGCACATAGTTCGAGGAACTGTTTTTGTGTAGCAAAAAGGGGCATAAGGTAGTAACTCTATCTCTCCTACACTATGTTTAATGTTGATATGCTATATGTTGCTATATTCTGTGATATGAACACGTGCCTGGGGCACATTACTTAGCTGTGGTATGGGACTCAGCTGAGGTACACAGACATGTAAGAGATCCAAACAGTCATTTGGCCCTGAGTATTGTGTACACACATTCACAAGCCTCTGATAATGATGTGCCACATGCATATATATGGAGCCCTCACCTTGTTCCTAAACCAAAAGGTTTGTTTTAGATCTCAATCATAGCATTTTATATTTATATTCATATTTATATGCTGCACATCTAATAATGTTTCATATCATAGCAGTTCAGTGTCCCTGATTCTGTTTTTTTTTTAAATCTTTATTTTCTGCTGTTGTTTTTTGCTGCCAAATGAAAAGAATGTTTGATATAAATTATTTCTTTCAACTAAGGAAGATGTTTCGGTGAAGACGCTGGGTGCTTTGTTGTTGGGAAAAACCTCATTCAATCTTGGGCATTTTGCTTCCTAGATTCTGCTGTTTCCTTCTATCCCTTTTTGTTCTTTGAATAAATTCTTCACCTTGCGCTACCCAGAAAAAAACCACTTTTTTGTTTTGTTTTTATTTTTCTCTCTCAAAGAAAGTGATCTTCTTCCACTGGTTATATTGTTTATTTTTCTCATCCTATTTGAACTCTTAGCTCAATGTAAAAGGTACGTCAAGTGCTTGAAACAACCTGTATTATCTTCTACCGCCAGACCCATGTCAGGAGGATCTAATCTCTGTTATTTCTTGGTTTTGCAGATTGGGGTCCACAAATTGATGTTGTTGGCTTTTGTTTCCTTGATTTTGCATCAAACTATAAACCTCCAGAGTCACTCGTAAAGTGGTTTGAGGAGGGTGACAAGCCTGTCTACGTTGGATTTGGTAGCCTGGTAAGTCTTTTTATTTCCATTATATTATGCATTTTTTTCCATATGATTCCTGTGTGCTAAAGCGGATTGGAACTTTATGTTGTCTTCTTGGAATAAGATTCAAGAAATCCAATTTGGTTCTGATTTTACTGTCATGAGAGTCTGCAGCATCAGTTAGTTGTTGTATAACTTGCATCCATCATAATTTACAGAGGGTCTACTGATCTACTCTACTTTTTTTCTTTTTAAACTTGTTATAAACACCTAAACGACTGTAGAAAATACTCTTGATTGTTTTTACCTATTTTTATTATACAGCCACTAATAGTTAATTACCTTCTGGTTAATAAGTCTTTGTGCTCCTCAAGGATGATGTAATATGAAGGATAATATACATATTATGAGTATGTTAGTATTGTTGCATCGTTAGTGCAATTTAGTACTTCCCTATGTGAATTTTTGTCCTCGTTTGTCTGTTATGGTTTCAGGCTTCCTATCCTGATAAATAATAAAGAAGGGAATTAGGATTTCATGAATTGATTTTATCTTTACTCTGCTGATCTTATTTACTTAATGAGTTCTTTATATACTTATTACAGCCAGTTCAAGAACCAGAAAAAATGAATCAAATAATTGTAGAAGCACTAGAAAAAACTGGACAGAGGGGCATCATCAATAAAGGATGTGGAGGTCTCGGAAACTGTAAGGAAAAAAAAATCTTACTTTCTTTTTCTATAGTAATTGTATTTGGTTTTAAACTATTTATGCTTCTTCCCAGTGGCAGAACCAAAGGAATCTATATACTTATTGGATAATTGCCCTCACGACTGGCTATTCTTACGCTGCAAGGCTGTGGTGAGATCCTCCTTTCTGTCAATCTTGGGTTCAACACAAATTCAAAGATACTTTGACATCAAGAAATCTCTAACATAAATGTCATTCTCCAAAATTTGTGCTATGGTAGATGTTAGGAAGTTTTAATGTCAGCCAGCTAGATTGCTGGTTTAGATTTGGCTGAGTGTGTTGGGGTCTCTGCTCTAATAACCTTGCATTTTACTATTATATCCGGTTCTTAATATAAAAGCTAGTTGGAGATTGGATTTGATTTTAAATATTATTCTTTAATCCACTTTGTCACCCATATTTATCAATTTTTTCCTAAACTATTCCCATTGATTGCACATTTGTCAAAGGAGTTGACATCAAGGAATAGTTAGTGCAAATAATTTAAGAGGGTATTTTAGCAAAACCAATCCATATTTTTAACAAATATAACTAATTGAACTAATTTCCTCAATCTATACAAATTAGTTAAGTAGATAATCCAAATTAAGGGTCGGAGGTAGTATAATTTTTTGGTCTTGTCAAGGGCTTCAATATTGTTGGAAACCACCATCTTAATGCTTAACATGCTGTTACCCTATGTCATAGATAGTTATTGCATGATGGTAGTTATCTCATGTTGTTTCGGTTGTAATTGCGCCCTTTTTGCTAGACCAAAACCCACGTGTGAACCTAAGCAACCATAACCTTGTGAAGTATAACACTTTATTTTATTTTACAAATTATTATTCTTTAATTCCCCCATTTCTTCCAGGTACATCATGGAGGTGCAGGAACAACGGCTGCTGGGCTAAAGGCTGCAGTAAATAATTTATAGATTCTCTCCCCCTCTTTTTCTCTGTGTGCATAATAGATCAAAGGGTTAAGGTGCAAAAATACACATGAGCTTTTATCAAAAGTGCATCCAACACCAAATGCTTTTTTTTGGAGCAAAAGTGACTCTGAGCTTTCAAAATAGGTGCAAAAGTCACATAACTCGTTATCTCAAGGATGTTGACTGTGAGTTTTAACTTTGTTGACTAAAAATGCTGATTAGTCATGATGATGTGGACGAATAATAAACAACTTGAAATCCCCAACGTTCTTCTGCTTGCGGATCCTTCGTTCGTTTATCCATGGCGGACTACGAGGGCCACCACCATCAGAAGGAGACGGCATTGCAAGCCTTGAACACCATAATCCAGCTTCACTTCGAGAAGACTCTGGAGAAGAAGCGCGCCATTGACCTCCAGAAGAAGAAGCTTCACAAGCTCTTCCAGATTTTCTTCATCTTCCTCAGCCTCGTCTTCCTCACTCTCTCTAATTCCTCTCGCCTCCAGTGCCGCCATTGCTGGATCCCTATCTCCCTCCTCTCCCTCGCCCACCTCATCTTCTACGTCTCCGTCGCCCAGACCCTCCGCCGCATCAACGCCTTCAAGTACCAGCGCCGATGCCACAAGCTCACCCTCGGATTAGCCACCGAGAAGCTGATCCAGCTTCACTTCGAGAAGACTCTGGAGAAGAAGCGCGCCATTGACCTCCAGAAGAAGGAGCTTCACAAGCTCTTCCAGATTTTCTTCATCTTCCTCAGCCTCGTCTTCCTCACTCTCTCTAATTCCTCTCGCCTCCAGTGCCGCCATTGCTGGATCCCTATCTCCCTCCTCTCCCTCGCCCACCTCATCTTCTACGTCTCCGTCGCCCAGACCCTCCGCTGCATCAACGCCTTCAAGTACCAGCGCCAATGCCACAAGCTCACCCTCGGATTAGCCACCGAGAAGCTGAGGGAGATGAAGATGAAATTGCAGAGCGGGAATGAGTGTGACGGAGTCGGAGACGAGGAGTTCGAGATTCACTACCAGGAGTTCAAGTTGTTTATTATTCGTCCACATCATCATGACTAATCAGCATTTTTAGTCAACAAAGTTAAAACTCCCAGTCAACATCCTTGAGATAACGAGTTATGTGACTTTTGCACCTATTTTGAAAGCTCAGAGTTACTTTTGCTCCAAAAAAAAGCATTTGGTGTTGGATGCACTTTTGATAAAACCTCATGTGTATTTTTGCACCTTAACCCTAGATCAAATACAAATAATTGACGTATAATACTACTATGTATCTTTGTTTGTTACTGCTAACCTTTTAGAGATTTAAATGAAGTCTATTCCTAACTTAAATAATTGAAGCAACTTAATTAAAATGAAGTCTATTCCTAATAACTTAAAATAATTGAAGCAAAATCCCCCATCTATTGTTACTAAAAAGGCTCCCTTCATATGTATATCTTCTAGGAGCAACTTAAAATGAAGTCTATTCCTCACTTAAAATAATGGCCTAATAAAATTATCAGAATCCAACACAATACAAATAATATCTTCTATTCTACCAACAATTTAATGATTTTATATTTGCGATCCATTTCAACATAGACAAGTTTCACATATTCTGATTCTGTCCTTTTTTGTAAAAAAATAGACTATTATTATTATTTGATGGTTGCTATGTTTCTTGGTAGTGCCCAAAAACCATAGTTCCCGGCGATCAACCATTTTGGGGGGACCAAGTATATGCCAAAGGAGTTGGTCCAGAACCCATCCCAGTAGATGAGTTTTCTCTTCCTAGGCTGGTTGATGCGATAAATTTTATGCTAGATCCCAAGGTAATATAATCTTCTGTTACTTTTAAGTTAGATAATATGAGAGCCAGCAAAAAGAAGCATATATATGTCACAAGTAAAGCGGGGCCTTAACTTCTGTATGCATTGTCTGCTGATTATTGATGCATATTACTAAAGCATATGGATTGTGGTGCAAAAACACTGTTCACGAGAGATATATACTTGCCCGTATTTTATAGCATTAGATAGATATGGTAACTGACCTTCCTGGTAGAATTGATTGTGACCCTTGAACTAGTTACGCATAAGACTTTGCTGCATTTTATACAACACTCCCTCCGGTCTCTTTTCATAAGAAATTTTAAACTATTTTTCCCCTATTTTTATCCTCATTAAATATATGTCTCTTATTATCTCTCTGTAATAAGTTTTCACCCATTATCTTTCATGTACACTCTTTCTAAACAAAGGTATAATTGGAAAGGAAAGTACGTAAGTTGCACATTTATTGCTTTAAAGTAATATTTTGAGCCGTGTGATTTTGGTAGCTGTTCCTTATAAAAAGGATGGGAGGGAGTATTGTATAAAATGCAGCGAAGTCTTAGTCAAGCTTAACATAATCTATCCTAGTTTGGTGCATTGTGCTAAACTAGATTGTTGATGGCCGGAGAATGACTTATTATGAGCCCTTGCATGTGAGCTGTTTTATTAGTATCCATCGTGTAAACCTTTCTACAAGCGCAAGATTAGCATTTAATTTATGTGTGTTTATATATATAAAGATTTGGTTTTTGATCAAGTTTAATGGCGTCGTATGATCCATATAACCAATCTCATCTAATGAGATATTACTTTGTTGTTGGTGTAGTGTGTGTGTATATATATATATAGAAAGATAGCTCATTTATGAGAAGACAAAGTGATACATTAATGACGGATAGTTCTACTGGATCACCACCTATGTCTTCTCTCTGCTTTTGCTTGCCAGTTGAGAAGAACCAGTTTTGAGCTACGACGCTAGCAGTTATTTGAAACTTTTAAGGAAGTTATTGAAAAATTGATGACCAACATGTTTATATGTGTAATATGATATGATTGCAGGTAAAGGATTGTGCAATTGAACTAGCAAAGGCCATGGAAAATGAGGATGGTGTGGAAGGATCGGTGAAAGCGTTCTTTAAGCAACTTCGTCGGAGGAAACAAGATCCGTCTGTTGCAGAACCCACGCCATCATGTTTTGGTTGTTCCTTGTTTTGATTCAGCAAGTTTTGCAGCTCCCACGTCGTAATCTATAATTTGAATTACAGTACATTGTTTCTGATGTGCTTTGTGAGTGCTTCTTCTTTCAATTCATAGAATTCAATTTATAATTCAACTTATGTAATTATTCGATTCCATGCAATTTTTAATGTCTCTGCAGATCAGTGGAGTTAACAGTTAACAAAGGGGAAAATGAATGAATCATTAGAAAGGGGACCAGGAAAATGGTTTCTACCAGATTAAAACAAAAAAAAAGAAAAGAAACATTTTATAAATTATAGGCATACTATGTACTCTGGTCCATAATGTAAGATATATTTTGAGAGTTGATTGTAGTTTTAAATATAAGATATAATTTTTATATTAGTGAATCTTTTCTTAATTTACCCTTATTGATATTTTCTCAACACTAATCGAGGAGGAGAGGTAATGAAAGAATTAAATAAGATGATTTGGGTGTTTTAGAAAATATATATCATTTTATCTAACTAAACTAACTTCCTTAATCTAATCAAATTAGGTAAATATGTCTCATATTAAGGAACAGAGGGAGTATTATATATTCCATATTTTTTCAAAGTTGTTACTTATAATATGTTTTTGACCATTTAAAAGTTATTATCCTTTATAATTAATAATACATTTTAATTGTTTTTAGAGATTCCAATTTTATTCCTTCTTTTATTATCTACCTCATTTTTTAGGAAAATTAAGGTTGTGTTTGTATTTGAGTTGAAAAAGTTGAGTTTGGTTGTAATGGAATTATCAAATTGACTTGCAAGATTTATTCTGCGAGTATAATTGAAAACCTGAATTGAACAGCAAATAATAGTAGTAGTTTATGAGAGTACTATAATTTGGGTTGGTAATTGATTTTGACATGCAGAGTATTAAGATATTTTTCAAGAAAACTATGGTACGAATTCTTATAACTAATTCTAAGGTGAATTCAAATGGGCACTAAATCTAAACTTTACTATCTTCTTATGCAACTAAAAAAGCATAGGATTTTATCAACTGTGGACACAGGAGCCATTTAATATTTGAATTAGTAGCTTTTGCCTTTACTGCTCACGAGCTAACATAAAGAACAGGGGCATTGTATGCAAATGACAGATTACTTGTAAAGTGCATTTGACAAATTTACAAACCAACATACAAAAGTAAAATATATAATGCAGAACATGAAACGGTCAAAGTAGGTAGCTCTAAAGAGTGCTCACAAACTTTAGGACTCAATGAAATCATGCAGCTTGCTAGCCTTGTCACGCAACAACACTAAGGATTCCTCCACAGAAGCTAACTCCTTCTTCATGGACTCAATCTGATCTTTCAGATTTGAAGCCTGACCTTCGGCCTCCTCAACTTTCCTCTTGAGGTCTTCTCCATCTCCACATTCCTCAATGCAGCTATGCACATAATTGATCCAGGAATCATCAAAGCCAACCCCTTCTAACACTCTGCAACATTCTCTGATGTAGTTTCGATCATCTTCTGTCAAGTCAACTTTTCGAGTGGTCCTCAAAATAAGAGTCACGTCGGCAAATAAGGAAAAGAAGGAGGAGGTAAACACTCTTCGTTGCTTTGTGTTAAACCAATCAAGCACTTGAGGATGCCGGTTTACCCCAGCCTCCAAATATGGCATGTTCTGTTCTGGAATGTCAATCATTCCCTTGTAGTGTTTATAAATGTTCAATTTCTTCATTGACGAATCAGTAGGTTCTGGAGCTTGTAAAGGTGATGGATCGATAGCTGAATCAACAAACATAAAAAAAATTGCTTGAGTCAAGCATTGAAAAAATGGGAAAAAAGTCTTGCCAAAAATGTGTTTCTTGCCCTACAATTTATGTCAAATTGATTAGAGCTTGCGATGTGAAACCAATACCTTCTTCACGAATCATGTTTGAGTTTGGTACATATTGAGCTGTTGGAATTGGAGGCCTATTGATAGTGTTGGATATCTTATGAGTCTCAACATGCAGATCCCGTGATTCTTCTATAAGATTTTTATTAACATCATGATAAACTTATTAGTTTATATGAAGAATACTACCAAAAAAAAATAAGGATACAACAAGAAAAGAACCTGCGTTTTGTGTTGTGGCCAGTTTCTCTGCATCTTGGTCAGTTTGAATCAAGGACTTGTCTGTTGTGTCATGAATTTCTTGAGTTCCAATAGCTAAAAAACAATAAAAGAAATTATGAGACAAGAGTTTTTCAAAATCAAAATAAATTACTTCTTTCTAAAGAGAAACAAATCCATTACTTTCTATCTTGTCATTAGTTACATAGGTTTTAGGCTGGTTGAACAAATTCTCTCCGGGACAAGTTTTTGACTCATTGGATCCTTCTAGCAAATTTCAGTCAACATGATAGAAATTCAAAATCATTAATTAATTAAGCAAGAGCATTTAATCAAATATCCATAAAAGAGAAGAAGATCGATCAGAACCTATGTCCTGTATTGCAGCTGGTTTCTGTGCTTCTTGAGCAATTTGAATCAAGGGTTTCTCAATTGTCTCATTGGCCTCTGGAGTCAAGAAGCCAAACAAATATGTTTAGAAAAATACTTAGAAAACAAAATGACACAAGAATTTCAAAGAAAACGAAAAGATTGCTTCCAAATGTTAAAAAGTCAAGTCATATGAGGCATTCTTTCACTATTATATTTGAGTTGTCATAGTAGAAGGTTATCCTAGTTAAGTAAAAGAAGGCAGCAACAATGTCATTTAACACAAAAAAAAAAGGTCACTTAAAGTCATTTATGACAAAGTAAAGATAACAAAATAAGTTCAATTAATACCTTTCAAATTGTGGTAGGACTGAAAGTGTTTTTGAGGAGGCTGAACTAAGGACATCTGATCAATGGTCTCATGAGTCTTTTGAGTCCCTAATTCTTACCAAATGGGAACTTTTAAGTCAGTGATTCTTCTATTGGTGATTTTATTTCCCATAATAGCAAATAAGAATAATTTTTATAATAGTCATCCATAACTCTATAAAAAAGCAATTTAGAGAATCTGTGACATATTAAAACAATATCAGTACCTGCATCACAAACTCTGGTGACTTTAGCAGCTTCAACTGATGGCCTTTCAATGTTCTCACCCATTTCTTGAGTTCCCCTAGCTAAACCTATTAGTTCTAAAAATGTGAGAGTAAATACCATGATACAACGTTTCAACAAAATAAAAATATATTACTCCTGAAAACTGAAAAACAGAAAAGAAAGGAAGAAAGAGAGAAAAACGCCACTTTCTTTATTGTTGACAGTTGTGGCTTGCTTAAACAGATTCTTGCTGGATTGAGTCTTTGAGTATTGGGGTTCTTCTAGTAGTTTTCAATTCCCATAATAGCATATTAGAATTATTAATTAATAAAAAATGCAGAGCTTTGTTCCGTGCATTCCTTGAATCTAAACAATGCAACATGATTTTTGCAAGATATAATGACTTGCCTTCCTTTCAAATAAACAAAAGTAAGAGTACTATAACAAGATCAAAACCTACATCAGCTTCTATAAGACTTAGCATGATTTGAGTAGTTGTCTGGTCATGTCAATTATTTTTAGATGATTTTAGATTATAAAATCAGAATTCAAAGTATTTGACCGAAAAAAAGAAAAAAAAAACATTAATCAAGCTAGTGAATATGATAACAAAGTGTCATCACTAATCATTCTATTGAACAAAAGGAATCAGTCACTAAATATACAAAGGATAGTGATAGTGATAAATACTAAGATGCTCAAGCCTGTGAAAGAAATTAAGGTCGAAGTTAAAATAATATCTGATTATTTATGGAAAATTGAAGAAAGAAAGACAATCTCAATACCTGTATCTTGATTTGTAGAAGGGCTGTAGGCATTTTCAGTAACTTGAGCCAGAGGCCTCTCAGTACCTGATGAAGCTTCATTCTTCTGTGTATCTTGGTTCCCAATATCTACAATCTGATTAGGCTTGGATTCTCCTACTTGCTCCTTGGAGCTTGATGCTTCAGTAGTATCCATATTTAAGTTTTCATTTGTCTGTATTTAAGTTTTACATATTTTTTCAGTCAATCATATTTTCTTACCGAAAAATACTGTCTAAATTTTGTTCATTTGCTTTTACATATGGAGGTTTTGATAGAGGCATGAAAACCAAGAATACCAAAGGAGTGTAAATCATCATAGAATTTACTCCTACTTTTTAGCATACGTACCTTTTCTAGGAACAAATGATTGATAGTAGTGTTAAGGTCCCCTTTCCAGAGTTTTTTCCCATTTTCCACTTTAACCAATTTCAGAAATGGGGCCACAGTGATTCCAGATGAGAAAGTTTGCATTTTGTGGCATCCTGTCACTTTCAATGTCACCAAAGATGGGAATATGAAGTTGTGTTTTCCAAAGCAAAAGCTTTTGAAACGTGGTAGACAAGTTAGTTCCAAATACTTCAAGCTTTTAAATATGATTTCTTCTTCCGGTCCTCCTTCATTACTCATCACAACCTCCTCTAGCATCCTACAATTTCTAACTGTCATGTGTGTGAGGTGGACGAGACTTTTAGCAGTGAAAGTTGACATGAAGTCCATCATGCCATTGCAATCCACCACTTCCAAGGTAATTAAATTTGTGAAAGATGTCAAAGTTGGTGCCAATCTTATTAACCTACAACATTCATATACACTCAAATCTTCAAGGTTTGGAACAAGGGTATCTAATGCAGAGCTATCATTCCATATATGCTCAAGCTTCTCCAACAGAAATAGCCACAAGTTTTTAATTTGCAGGGAACTTTGAATACTACAATGACCAATTTCTTCCGAAGGAAAGAGTGTTTTAAAATAACTGCAACGCGCTTGAAGTGTGGTTGTGGCTGGGAATTTTTGGATCAAATCATTTAAAAACTTTATTGGAGTTTCCTGAAAATATTGCAAACGAAGTATTTCTGTCCTTTGAAAGAGTTTTTTCTCATAGTTTCCATTCAAAATCCTCATAGCATCCTTTTCAGCTAGCGATATCTCTTTCAAGTTTTCTGGTACCTAGAAAGACAAAATAATTTGTTTATTCCATCATATAATAAACTAACAAGTTAACAAAATTAATTTCTTTGCAAAACACATGTATAATTATAGTGAGTATATATTTATTAATCACATATATAATTATAATGTGTCTATTAGATTGTCTCAACCATCGTTTTGTTTAAATAGAATTAATTTACAAACTAATAAATAACTAGAAAAAGAGGGTGTATACCTTCTCAATATGGAATAAAGCTTGTTGGATTGGCAAGGCACCACAAACTCCTTTAAGCCGATAGGAATCCAAATGTTCAAATGCAAATATTTGGAATGATTCACATTGGAAAACATTTAATGTCTTCAGCGATGGACACTCCAGAGTATATCTTTTTGGATAGAAATCACTGAGTTGCCTCAAACGTATTAGCCTAAAGATTCTTAGCAGAGGAAGGTAACACTTAAGCTCCTCTAATCCTTCTTCATTTGCAACAATTTTCTCAACACCACAAGATTGAATGTTTAGCTCTTCAAGCTTCCTCAAATCTTGGCATAGTGATGATGAAAACACATATTTCAAGTTTGGGCATTCATCAACTTCCACAATTTGTAAATTTTCAAACCTGATTATTTCTCCTGCTTCTTTGTTCCATATGTGTTTCAAATTTGGGAGCCCTGAGAGTGTTAGTTTTTCCAACCCACTAACACCCTTTGATTCCATTGTTGTGTCATTCAATGCTTTTACATCAAATACTGCTTCTAATGAATCACACTCTGCTACTTCTAGTTCCTCCAATGTATATAATAATTGCAGTAAAATTGATGAAAAAAGAGTGTTTGATAAAAATGTACATTTACGCACCACTAGATGCTTTAAATTGCTGAATATTTTCTGCCCAACTTGACTGTACCATATTTCTCTCAGTTCTGGATATTTAGAAAATTCTAAATGATTGAAGCTACTAAACATCACCTGTACAAATGATTATCACAGTAAGTGAAAAGACAATAAGGGCATCGAAGCAAGTTAAACAATAGCATTTTGCTACTTTCAATTATTACACCAATTAATTCTATTCAAAGTATTAACTGACTCTTGCGTTAGATAAAAAATGTAACAAAATCATGACATGAAAAAGAAGATAAAAATCTCTAATGTAAACCTAAAAACAACTTGATCTTCATTTTGTTAATTCTTTCAGTTGTTAGATATATGATGATTGTGGGTCAATAAGATGCTTCCAAATATATACATCCGTAGAAAGAACACAAGTAAATAAAGGCTAATTAATGCTAATAAAAGTTGTACAATCAGAAAAAATATTTACAAAAAAGTGAAGATTTTCCGACAATCATTTTTCATTTCACACAAACAATTGGCTTTTCTGACAATTTGTCTATACTCATTTTCTCATCGTATGGCAAGCGAAAATGATTTCAATATATAAAGAATGATTTTTTTCCTCTTATGCACATAAGAAATATTTAGCCAAATCAAACGTACCTTATCCGCAAACAACTTCTTTATAGTCTTGTTTATATCACCTTCCCAATACTCGTTTCCATCTTCTTCTAATGATATCTTTTGAAGTTTTGGTGTGCTTGTGTCTTCCTCAGAGAAGGAGTCCATTCTTGGGCATTTGTTAACAACAACTTTCTTTAACAATGGAAGGTTTAAGAAGCAATTGCAGGAGCAAAACCTTTTTATCTTTGGCAAACACTCAAGCTCCAAAATTTCTAAGCTGTTGAATGCAATTTCATCTTCAGATCCCTCCTTCTCTTTTGCCACAACTTTCTCAAGTGAATTGCAATTACTTATTTTCATTGTTGTTAATTTGACCAGACTTCTTGCAGTTGATGAGGTTATTAAGTAAATCAATCCATTACAATTTTCCACCTCCAAATATGTCAAGTGACTAAAAGTTACAGAGGAAGGCACTAAGTGTTTCAAATTAGAACATTGATCCACATTTAAGTATTCAAGATTCTCAAGAATTGGATCTATATGAAATCCTTCTTTACTTATGTGCCGGAGTTTATGTAATTGATTGAGGGTCAACTTTTTTATTCGTGTCCTAATCTCAAATCTTCTTTTCTCATCTGCAGGTATTTCTTCTTGGAAGATCTCCTTGAAAGAACTCCATTCGACAACTAACTGTTCAAGACTGATTATATTTTGGAGAAACCAATATGGAAAAGTAGTTTGGTTATCTTCAAAATTCCTCAAACAAAGAAATTTGAGTTTGCTGAAGTTCTCTACAGAAAACTGCCCTTGTAACATGTTTAAGTTCTCACTATCGAGGACCAAATTCTCCAAATTGCAAATCACCTGTATCAAATAATTTGTGTGAAATGATGTTTCATTATTAGAAGTGGAAGACATCATTCGTAAAAAGTGTTCAACAAAAGCAACATGAAACTAGAAAATTAAATGATTTGTAACCTATAATACACAAAATTAATTGTGTGAGAAACAAGATATGAATATCATGTAAAATGAAACTTAACTAGAACATGAACCACATTATAAGGATATTATTCAAAATCATGCATATATATACCTCTTCAATTGTGAAAAGTGGCTGTTGTATTGAGACTTGGGATTTATTATCAAAAACTCCTCCTTGGCTACTCCAGTACTGTGTCTTAAAGAGTTTCAGTTTTGTACAATCACGGATGTCTAAGTCACTTAATAAAGGACATAGTAAACTATGATTTCCAGCAAAAAATCCCTCCAGTTCATATAGAGACCAAAGCTCCAATGAGATTAAGTGATTAAACTCAAAATTGACTGGGCTATCCGTGAGGCCTTCTTTGTCTGAAACAATTTGTTTCATGCTCCTTGCATTCTTTATGGTAATATGTTCTAGTCGAATTGCATGCATTGCAATGAAGAACGGAAAAAGGTATTCCAAGTTCTCACAGTCTTCAACCCACACAACTTGTAAATTGGGGCAAAGCACCTGCCATGTATGCGCAAACTAAGAATTAAAATGATATATTTTCAAATACACACGCATATATGTTCCACAGTAATGAACACTATTTGAATCAAGTTAGTCAAATAAGGAGAGGATCCATCACAAACTATGGCTTCTTCAAAGCATAGCAAGCTTTTCCTACCCTCAATCTGTTCCTGTACTAATGCTCAATTAATATAAGTAATATAAAACAAAATTTTATGTCAAAATAAATAAGATAATTACAGTAAAATATAACAGTGCAAATTTTTTTTTCTTTTCTCTCTCTGTTTTCAAGATCGAAATATTTAATTACAAATAGTTCTGTTTATTTTTCTCTAATATCAAATTAGAGTCATAAAACACCCCTTTCATATATCAAATTGCGTGTTATTTTTGTGGGAGTACGGTTATAAGCAATTACTTACCACCAAAATCTTCAATTAAAACATGACCAATACATGGGCACATGATTAGTCAAGAGATCATGTAACTATTATTGACAAATATTAATGTTCAGGTTGTTAAATAAGAATCCAATTTCTTTTTACAATAATTAAAATTTAATATTCAATGATTAGAAGAATATCACATGATCAATGAACTTACTGCTTACGTAAACACATTTTAGTTAGCAGAGCAAAACTTCCCAACAATTTGTAGTTGATGTATATTTTCAATATTACTCCTCTGCACAAACATTCCTCACAACACCTTTTGATGAAATCGAAAACAAATAGAAGTGAAAAAAATAACAATCTATCTTTCAATTTATAAATGAGGTACACATTGGTTTAATTTCGTGACGTTCGATCTCAGCATGAAAACTTACTAAACCTCCAAAACATTACTGGTAGAATGTACAATTACTATATCATATATATATAAAGGCAAACCTAAACTAATCTTAGTATCATAAAGTTAATTATCCTAATATCTCAAATTTATCCTAATAAATAGAGTATGACAGGAATAGATGTTATAACCCCAGCCTGGATGTGAGCTAAAAAAACAGCAACAAAACTCGAGTCTCAAACTTAAGACAGACGTTGGAGGTTGTTATGGGATTCACAAAAGCACTTATTTAATCCTAGGATATCAATAATTCAAGAAATATCAAATACCTAACATAAAAAAAATAAAAATCAATACGTGTTGCTGCACTCAACAAAACATAGCTATCGTTGTATATGATTAAATTATATGTAGATATGTAGGTAGGTAGTCATTTGTAATGCAAACTAATAAAGACGCAAAGTCCGATATCATACCTGTTGAATGCAAGATGGTGGACGGTGGTGTTGGATATGGCCTTCTGCTGTTTCTGTAAAATTGACAAGTTCTTGGGAGTTTTGTTTCCATATGTGTTTGAGCTTAGGTAGGCGAGAGAGATTTATTCTCTTCAGCTGAATAGTCTCCTCAACAAAGACTTCCTTCCCATCCATATTTATTAAATCAAACACAGCTTCCAATGAATCACATTCTCTTACTTGAAGCTCTTCTAAGTTGCACATCTCTTGCACCAAATGTAAAGGAAGAAGCACATCAGATAAGAAATCACATTTATGTACCACTAAGCTATTCAAGTTGCCATACACTTGTGGCTGAACATGGTTGTACCACAATTCCCTTAACTCAGGATATTCACCTAGCTTTAAATGCTTAAAACTATGGAATGCCACCTGCAAAAATTGATGTGCGTGCAGGGTCAGTAGAAAGAAATATTGGGCATAAATAAAGCCAATTAAACATAAACATTTGCCCATTAAATTTTGCCAATGTAAGTCATAAAAGTTTGTAATTATGTAGAGAACAATTTTCTTCCTCTAATTTTATCAGAAATGTTTGAGTCAAATCAAAACATACCATATCCACGAACATCTTGTTTATTGTTCTGTTTAGGTCTCCTTCCCAGTATATTTTTTCATCCTCTTCCTTTGATAGTATCTCTTGAAGCATTGGGGTGCTTGTGTCCTTCACAGAGAAGATGCTCATTCTCGGGCATTGCCGAACAACAACTTTCTCTAGCCATTGAAGGTTCAACACACAGTTACTAGAGCAAAACCTCTTGATCATTGGCAAACACTCAAGCTCCAAAACTTCTAAGCTGTTGAATGCAATTTCATCTTCGGACCCCTCCCTCTCTTCTGCCACAACTTGTTCAAGTGAATTGCAGTTCTTTATTTTCATTTTGGTTAATTTGACCATACTTCTTGCAATTGATGAGGTTATTAAGTAAATCAATCCATTGCAATTTTCCACCTCCAAATATGTCAAGTGACTAAAAGTTACAGAGGAAGGCACTAAGTGTTTCAAATTAGAACATTGATCCACATTTAAGTATTCAAGATTCTCAAGAATTGGATCTATATGAAATCCTTCTTTACTTATGTGCTCGAGTTTATGTAATTGATTGAGGGTCAACTTTTTTATTCGTGTCCTAATCTCAAATCTTCTTTTCTCATCTGCAGGTATTTCTTCTTGGAAGATCTCCTTGAAAGAACTCCATTCGACAACTAACTGTTCAAGACTGATTATATTTTGGAGAAACCAGTATGGAAAAGTAGTTTGGTCATCTCCAAAATTTGTCAAACAAAGAAATTTGAGTTTGCTGAAGTTCTCCACAGAAAACTGGCTTTGTAATATCATGTTTAAATTCTCACTTTCCAGGGCCAAATTCTCCAAATTACGAGTCACCTATACCAAATATTAGAAGGGAAAATGTCATAGGTAAAAAGCGCTCATCAAATATTGTGCCCAGAACAACATGAAACTAGCAAATTAAATTATTGTAATCCTGTGTACGCAAAGTTGTGTGAGAAACAAGATATGAATAGCACGCAAAATAAAACTTAACTGGAACATCTTTTCACTCTTGAAAATTATTATAAAACAAAGCATTACTATCTATCATATTCAAAATGAAACTCATTATAAGAATATAATTTAAAATCATGCATATATACCTCTTCAAGCGTGAAAAGAGGCTGCTGCATTGAGACTTGGTAATTATTATCAAAAACTTCTCCTTGGCTTCTCCAGTACCTTGTCTTGAAGAGTTTCAGTTTTGCACAACGACGGATGTCTAATTCCCTTAATACCGGACATAGCAAACTATGATTTCCAGTAGAAAATCCCTCCAGTTCATATAGATTCCAAAGAACCAATGAGATTAAGTGATTAAACTCAAAATTGACTGGGCTATCCGTGAGGCCTTCTTTGTTTGAAACAATATGTTTCATGCTCCTTGCATTCTTTATGTTAATATGTTCAAGTCGCATAGCATGCATTGCAATGGAGAATGGAAAAATGTATTCCAAGTTCTCACAACCTTTAACCCATACAAGTTGCAAATTATGGAAATGAAGCTTTGCTTGAGCATCTCTACCCCAAATTTGTTTCAGCCTTGGCAAGCCAAGTAAATGGAGATTCTTCAATTGTGAGACTTGTGTTGATATTTGGTCATCAATATGGATTTCTTTGGCAGTTAATTCGAATATCTCTTCTAATGAACCACAATCACTGACCTTCAATGTCTCTAGATTTCCAAATGTTCTCTGTATGTCAAATGGGAAAATATTCGCAATGTTCCCACAATTGCTCACCTCCAAAGTCTTTAACCCCTCAAATTGAAAGTGCCATACTTTCTTCAAGCTTTTCATGTCTTTAATTACCATTGTCTCCAATTTTGAGAATCGGACCTGTAATACAATGCACTGTTGGTTTACGAATCCAAAATAACCAACATTATATTTGAATTATAATGAGTAGAACTACAAAAGAATAGGTGTTTGATGTTATCAATATCTACTTAACATTTATTTCAAGTCTAATCGCAATACCTCTTCTAATGTAGTGCTGTTAATAACCTTTGGAGTAATGATCTCTTCCATCATCTCACATTTACTTAGTTCAAGGTGTTTAAGCTTTAAAAGACTTCCAATCACAGAAGATGAGAACAAATGCTTGAGGCCTCTACAATCATCAATAATCAAGTTAGCCAAATTGTGAATACAATTGGCTGCACAAAGTACATCATCATCCCAAATTTTCTCAAGATTGATTGAACTCAACTTGAGGGTCTCCAAACTAGAAAAACTCACCTGTAAAAAAATTTGTTATTTTTAAGTTGATACATAAAAAATGGAAAAATGACAATTTGATCCAAACTAACAAAGACAAACAAATCGGGACTTTACAGCTCAATTGACACCAAGCGCCTACCTTAAAGCTTTTTTTTTTTTTTTGGTAAGAACCTTAAAGCTTTTTTATTAAACGTAAGGTCGAGTTCAAAGCCTCTATAAAATATAGATAAGACAATGATAATTTGGTCTCATAAATTTTATAAAATATAGATAAGTGCTAAAGAACTGGACATCATTTTTATGACTTGTAAAGGTCTAACTTGCCCATATTGTGCATTGACCAGCCAGACTATAGTCACTAGCAAGGCATTACAAATTATTCATATTTCAATTACATTTTATTAAAGTACTAGTATTATTTAATAATATATTCGGGTAACAATTTACAAGTCATCATCCACTTTTTACAATAAACTTTGTAATTTACCAGCCAACCTATTTTTTTCTCCAAGCTTAGGTTCTTCAAATTTTACAAATCCATTTAAAATTTTCCTCCCCTGTTCTACAAGTTATTTCTTCAAATTTTACAACTCTTTACTATTTTTACCTCATAAATCACTAGCAAAGTTTTTAAATCTATAGTGATTTACAAGTTTTCTTTTAAAATTTCCGACCCATTCTGTGTATTTTTTTTTAATAGTTTGATCAAATTTATAAATTAAATCTTTGAACTTGAAAAATGTTTGCCTGTAAAAAAAATAAAGAAAATTGGGGAAAATTCCTGATAAAAAAATTAAAGGGAGAATGGTACCTGAAATCATGTTAAGGAATAGGGTTTATTGAAGAAATAGATATGCGTATGAAATGATGATACTACTCTTTATGTACAAATTTCCTTCCCTCATGTGCAATCCAACTTCCCTTATCAATAACCAAACTTCTCTTATGTGCAAATTAATGAATTATCTTCCCCTCATATGTAATTCACCTTCCTTATGCATGAGTTAACTTTCCTTAATTATGTGCAAATTTACTTCCCTGATGTGAAATGACATCAACGTTGTTGAAAAACAAGTGTAAGCATTGTGCATATTAACTTCCCATATGTGAAAAGACTTCAATCTGAGTGGTGTTTTAGTCAAATTACTATTTGTGCAAGCAATTTCATTGATATAGCAATTTGCACATGTTAAGTTGCTCATAAAGGACGTTAATTTGTACCCAAGGGAATATGGGCTGCACCCATTGAATAATGCTTGCATTTATTGTGTTTCATGACAATGTTGAAATCATTTGCACACGAGGGAAGGTAATTTGTATGAGATAAGTTGGATTAATTACCTGTAAAAAGGTTTAATTGTACATAAGTGAAGGTAATTTGCACAAGGAGTATCATCATTTCATATGGACATCTATTTCTCCTAGACCATAGTTCTTAACATGATTCTGAAGTACCATTCTCCAATTAATTTTTTTAATCAGGAACTTTTTCCCAATTTTCTCAAAAAGCCAACCTGAAACAGAATATTATCTCCCACTTGAAAAGGGAGGAAAAGGAATGATAACAATTTTGTCCAAAATAAATAAGACTTAGTCATCATTTCTCTGACTTGAAAAATACTAAAATGTCTAACGTCCCCATGTTGACCGCTGGAGACCGGATGGCCAGTCGGAGTGTCGGACCACCATCATCAGCAAGGCGTTACAAGCTATTAATACTATTTCAATTTCAACAATTTTTTATTTTAATAATATTTTCCTAAAGAACATAGGAATCCGACATGACTTCATCCGCTATTTACAAATTACACTTTGTAACTTACCACCCAACCTATTTTTTCTCATGGATTGAACTTCAAAATTTACAGCTCATTCTACATATTTTTGCAAATTAATTATTTGGAATTGAAAAATGTTCGCCCAAGAAATTAATTTTAACAAATGGTATTTTACAAAGGATTTGTAAAAATTTAATATACAAACAAGTTAAAAAAAGTAAATGCATTTGTACAGAAGTATCATTTAAACAAATAGGAAAATGCATTTGTTAAACAAGCCTGAAGATTCTGTTGGCCAAGACAACACTTGAATCTTAGTATATTTTTTTGAATAAGTAAAAATATTACTCCCTCCGGTCCTAATTATAAGACAAAGTTGACTTTTTTGGAGAAATTAAGGAAGGTAATTAAATCACTTTAGAATATTTATATTTATATTTTTTTTCTTCAAACTAAGTAACTTGATTAATAAACTAATATATAATCCAAAGATACTAAAAATATAAATACTTTAAAATGATTTAATTAACTTCCTTAATTTCTCTAAAAAAGTCAACTTTATCTTATAATTAGGACCGGAGGGAGTAGTATGTTAGAGTGACACTTGATTGAAATTATAAATACAAATTAATCATCCAAACACAGGTTTGGATGATCTCTGAGAAAAATTAGTTGTTAAGCCTGTAAATACAAAAATTTCAATAGCAGGTTTAAGAGAAGAACTTGTAAATATTAGAACATGAAAAATACTTTGCAAATATTTTATGATGAATTAAAAAATGGCCAACGAATAATTGTAAAATTTAAAGACATAACTTGCAGAAAAAGAACAGGACAGTTTTTAAATGGATTCATAAAATTTGAAGAACATGTGAGAAAAGAAATAAGTTAAGTTGTAAATAAAGTTTTCTTGTAAACTGTAACCGGAAAATATTATTAAAATAACCATTTTTAAATTATTATTATTATTATTAAAAAATAAATTTTAATGCTTTATCGTTCTAGTATTGGTCTGTGGGTCAAGGAGAGCATTTTAGACACTTCACATGAGTCAGAATTTTTTTTTTTTTTTTTTGGTTCGAAATATGTGTCAGAAATCAGAATTGACACCAAGGACTCTTGTCAAATTGTAGATAATTTATGAAATGTGTGGGACAAAATTATCATTTTTTTCAAATAAAAAGCACAAAATAAATGTGTATGAGCATGATAAATGTGTTGAGCCGTTGAGGGTTTCCATCAAATAATGAATAATGTATATGATTAAAAGTTTATACATTATACCTCATTTTTCAATTTATCAAAATTAAAATATAAAATAATTTATAAAAAATATCAATTATTTGACATTCTACTTCTAGATATACCCTCACCTTGGTTTAAAAATACCATACATGATCGATGGTGTGATAGTCACTCAAGATTCAGTCATTTGATTTAAACATCAAAGAAAAAATGTATTATAAAAAAACATACCTTAATGCTGTTAAATAACGACGTGGCTGTCATACAAGATGTGAATTCAGTTGAGCAGAAATCTTGGATGGCTGGCAAATGATAGAGACTCAAGGAGCGCAGTGAATGAAACTCAATCTTGTCATCAATAGTCATGCCACTATCATCATTTTCAATTAACACAATCCTCTTCATTGAACTGCATTTAGAAACTTCAAGCTCAACAAGTTGAGAAAGAGCTTTCAATATTAAAACATGGAAGAGATAAACCAATTGGTCACAACTTTTGACTTTGATGACTGTGAGTTTGCGAAAGGAGTTATCAGAAAGTGGGCCATGACATATCTTCACTAAGTTATTGAGATTGTGAAGTGACAGTGTCTCCAATTCTGGGAACAAAACACGAGTTTCATTATTCCTCTTCATTGTGTTGATAATATGTTGAAGTTGGCCATTATTTTGGATATGGAGATGCTTGAGTAGAGGAAATCCTTCGTCATTCAAATGGAAAAGCACATCTGAAATTCCATTGACTTCATCTAAGTACAAGTCTTCCACTCGTTTAAACAATGCTTTAATCCCATGTTCCAAACGAATGCTAGTGTGAAGCTTTAACTTTAGCAACCTTAAGTTCCTTTTGTTTCCTGACCATTCCCATTTATCTCCAATAAGAACCTTATATCTCTCTAACCTGTCAAACTTCAAGTCTCTCCACAACATCCCAACCTCACGAATTTGAATTTCTAATGTAGTCAGCCTTGTCCAACACCCAAGCTTAGCAAGACTAGCACTTTTGTTTTGCTTAATTGAACTTTCCTCCTCCCATTTAATTGAGGCATTGCCCATGTAAAGTTCCTCTATTTTAGTCAATTTGGACAAAATGTTGGGTGAGATGATTCCAATTTTAGAATTTCTCAAATCCAACATTCTCAGACAAGTCAGTTGTCCTATTTCACTCGGGAACTCCTTCATGGATGAATAGATGAAACTAAGAATTTCTAAATTTATCAAGGAGCCTATTCCAGCCATGTGTTTCAAAATGCATTGATCCAAACACAATGTTTTAAGTTTGGTCAAGCGAACAAGAGATTTAGGCAATGAAGATATTACCAACCTAGTCAAATCTAATGCTTCAAGGCTTCCCGTTACCTCAAAAAAAGAATCTGGAATTTCCAAAGTGCAATTATCAATCAAACTTAAGTGGAAAAATTTTAGATTGGGGCAATCTAACTTTTGAGGAAGTTTTTGAATAATACATTTTCCTATGATTATCTGAGTACACCTTTCAGGAAAACCATTGCTTGTCCAATCTTGCATCCTATCATTTCCTTTGAACACGAAAACATGTTCATTCTTTTGAGCAAGTGAAACAGCTACTTCACAGACAAGGTCATGCATGTTAATCATATCTGTCTGACTTATTTCATCCTCAAGCAATAAACAAGATGCCTTCAAGCCATCAATTATTCTATACAGTCGGTTCCTTGCATCTTCAACGGTATCTATGTTTTTGAAAACACCCAAACCAATTGCATATTTCAACAAGTCACTAACCGACATGGATGGTCCATGTACACCACAAAGTAAGAATACTTTCTTCATTTCATCATCTTCCAGTCGATTATAAGTAAATTCAAAAGTTACAAGAACATTCTCATTCATGTCTCCTCTATCAACACTCTTTAAGTTGTTCAAGGCATCTTTCCAATGATGAATATTCTTACTATATTTTAATGACTTTGCAATTGAGACTATCATAACAGGAAAACCTGCACATCTTTCAACCACTTGAGTTGCTATCTTTTGCAAATCAGCATCTTCAATAGCATCACCAACCATATCTTCAAACAAAGTCCATGATTCTGCATTATTTAATTCTTTAAGAGCAAAGCTCCTTTGAATCTCATTCTTCTGTAAAATATCCAAACGTCTAGAAGTCAGCAATAATCTGCAACCTTGATAACTCTCATTCTTTTGTGAAATTTCTAAACGTTTAGAAGTCAATGATAATTTGCCACCCTTGAGATCTTCCTCAGTGGGAATTCCTATCTTGTCCAAATCAATTTTCTCCCATAAGTCATCTAGTATGATAAGAATATTCTTCTCCATTTTTATCCTTCGACACAAGCGGTCAGCTCTTCCAATTGAGGTCTTCTCATCTAAGTGGAAGCCTAATTGATATGCAATCTCATCTTGAACTCTTTCAACATCCATTGTTTGGGATATGGTTGCCATAGCCACAAGATCAAACAGCTTGTCATTCTTCGCATGTTTGGCAACCTCTTTAGCTAGAGTAGTCTTCCCCACTCCACCCCACCCATAAATTCCAACTTTGCTTACTTTAGGGTCAGTCAGAGCCAACAGAACCTCCTCCTTCACTGAGTTTCTTGACTGAAGCTTTTTATTGCCTTTATTAGAAAATATTGAGTTTGATATGCCAGAAACAGGAACATGTCCAAGTCTACCATCAAACCTCCCCTCTTCCTTCAGTTCAGTAATGGCGAATGACATTTTCTTTGCTTTTCTACCAAGTTGATGTCGTGAAATCAAATTAGGAAAAGACCATTTCCAACACCATACACTAGCATGAGATTGAGCTCTACAAAGTTTCCTTGCTTCTTCCAAGGTCTCATCAACTCTTTTTTGCCAATTTAATACATCATCTTCAATATCTCTTCCATTCCCTTTTTCTGCTTCAACATCATGCTCGATGCGAACTTTTCTTGTCATCAACTCCTCACTTTTATCCTCTAGCTTCTTAAAATTTTCTTTGTAAAATAATAAATATCCCACTTGTCTTCCAATTGGCATCACAGTTAACTCTGCTATTTTTCCAGCAATAGCAATGAGGACTTCCATTCTTATTTCCTGAATAAAATGATAAGAAATCTAATGCTTAGACACCAGAAGTCATGGTCGCAATGATAATTTTGAAACACCCCCCCCCCCCCCAAAAAAAAAAAAAAAGAGGGCCGCATACACAAACCACTTACACAAATACAATTGTTGGGCTATAACTAGAAAAAGGAAGTACGCTCAGCGGTATATCCAAAATAGCTCTCAAATAGGATTTCAAGTCACCACTTCAGGTTTTAACGGGTTCAAAGAATCAATGTCTTATTCTTGTGAGTATTTGAGTCTGTGCTTCCATCTCTTCTTCCCCTGAAATATGGGGGTTGGGGTGGCTGTTGCCCTGCCCCCTCTTTAGCAGCTTAAATTTTCCCAAACTTCCCAAATGTTTTTCGTGTTTCTTTTGGCTTGCTCAAGTTCAAACTAAACCCAAATCCCAGGTTGCAGTTTCTTTTTGCATATTAAAATTTAGGGTTAATATAATTTTTAGTCTCTATAGTTTGTTCTCATTTTTTGTTTTGGTCCTTGTAGTTTTAAATTGTAGGCTTTGATCTCTCAAATTTCCTTTCATCTAAAACATTAGTCTCTTTAGTTTAATAAGGACATTAACGGTAGTAATTAAATATGACAACATGGCACTAACACCATCAATTATGGTGATGTGGTTTTATGATTGGGCAAATCAATTGTGATTTTATAGCTTACGTGACATTTTAGGATGTGGGCAAGTATATAGGGCTTCCTTTTTGTAATTTATGTTTGACAGTGTCCAATTTAAATTGAATGTCACTGTAGCTTTAATGTGTTGGCTTTTATCAGCTTTAGCGAGTGTTCTGAAGTTTCTCAACGGGAGGATGCTCTTAATTTTTATCACCTACTTGTTATATTATTTTCTTTGATATTGTTTTGCTAGCTACATATATCCTCCTATCTGGATAATCCTGTTTGAAGTATATCTTCTAACGTTGATTCGAACTTTGATTTGTCACGTTGTCAGAGACTAAATCCAACCCCTCTTAGTTTTTCTTTGATATTCTGTTTTTGTATAAGCGTAAGTATTCCCCTATTGGAAACAATCATATTTAAGACAGTGTTAGGTACTAAATGTGGACACATTTTCTTTTTCTTATTCTTCCTGTTAATAAGTTATAATTTGGGCTTTCAGCTTAATCTGAATAAGTTCTAAAACTCTAAGCACTATGCGCTGGCTAGGATATTTGGGCCTGCCTGAAAGTTTGCGACCCAAATAATCCCAAACGGCTTGAATTAGTTGATTTATTGTCAAAGAAGTAACTCACAGGATGGTTTAGTAAAAGAAACTAGTCCCTTACAATGTAACGAATTAAAGTTTGGATTTTAGCTGAGAGAGGTGCTTACATTTAATGCCCGAAAGTACCTCAAATAGGATTGCCTCTAATAGAAGGTGAGGGGTTTTTAATATAATGATCCATTGTCTGGTTAACGAGAGGAGCAGAACGGAGGAATTATAACAATTTATTATTCTATCCTAACATATTTGGTTATTTTTTTATTTATATATTATGTAAATTAATTTACATCTCATCAAATTAATATAATAATATATTTTAAACATGAAGTAATATTTTTTGTCTTTAATAACATATTTTTAAATTAAATTTATAATGATACTTTTTTGGAAAAAAGACACTTAAATACCACTTAAACTTTGAAATCTCAAATTGGTTTTGTTGATAATAAGAGTAATGAGATTGACAAAAAGAATATAGCAATTGACAACTCAAGTTTTTGGAAATCACTAATTGGGGATTTTAAAGTTTAAATGGTATTTAAGTGTCTTTTTCCCTACTTTTCTAACCATTATAGTGTTTTTTATTTATAAAAATATAATTTTATGTTAAATTAATAACCTAATAATATATTTTTATTAATATTTGAGAAAAAATAATATGTTTTATAATTAAAATAATATATTATAATAATATTTTAATTTATTATAAAATATTTTATTTAAAATTATATTAACATATTTCATAATTATTATAATTTTTATTTATGAAAACATACCTTTTATTTTAAATTAATTTTTTAATAATGTATTTTTTAATTATAATAATATTTTTAATAAAAAAAATATTTTTTTAAATTTTATTTGATAATAATATTTTTATTTATAAAAAATATTTTATTTAAATTAATTTAATCATAATATATTATTTATTTATAATAATATTTTTTATTAAAAATTATAATAGCATATGTTATGATTATAGTTAATCTTTATTCATAAAAATATATTTTTATATTAAATTAATTTTTCAATAATACATTTTAAATTATAATAATTTTGTATAATAATATATTCTTATCTTAAATTTATTTTATTATAAATATTTTAATAATAATATTTTTATTTTTCACAATATTTTTTATCATAGGCATTTCTGGAATTACACATAAATTATAAAGTAAAATGCTCTAACATCCCTTGTATTTTACTTTAATTACACGGACCTCTCTCTATTTTAAAAATATACACTTTAGTCCAAACCGTTAACTCCATTAAGGATTTTTTAATTAAAATTAATATTAAAATGAATTTTATTTACTAATTTACTCTTCATCATTACTAATCCCCTAGTTTTGGCTAAAATTGTTTAAGTATGAAGAGTTTTTTCTTTTTCTTAACTTATTTTTGAATTTTGAAATAATTATCTATTAGAATTTTTTCCAATATTGAGATAAATACTTAATTAATTTAATTAATGCAAAAATACAAAAATTAATTAAAAATATGATTAATTATTTTAATAGATGCATACTAAAATAAATGTGTTTATAAATGTTTGTGCAAAAAATGTATTTAAAAAAATTAAAATTTTAAATAAATATAAGTTATATAATGTCTCAAATTTACATTCTTAATAACATATGATGAATAAAAATATAAATTTTAAATATGTGTTCAATCATGGTGTCATGGAAAAAAAAAAGAAGAAATATGTTTTTAGTCATTTAAAAGAATACTAAATAAATAATTTTCAATAAATTAAACATGATAAAAATTTTAAAAATTTTAAATTTAATAATATAGAAAATCTAATAAATTTTATAATATGTTGGAAATTGTAAACATATATGTATTAGAATTTTTTTTGCATAAAAATTATTTTTAGGCAAATATATTTTAAAAGAAGTGTATTTTGGTCAAAGTAAATGTTTAATATTAAACTTAAGGGTCAACTAATGATTGGATGGATAGAAATGGAATCTCAAATATATAAGGGAGGTTTTTGTAGCATACATTTTAATTTTAATGGATGTCTATACACGTTTTCAAAATAGTTGAAAGGTTTGTATAATTTAGGTAAAATAGAGGAATCGTCAATATATTTTACTCAAATTTTTAACCAAATAAGGGGAGGGGAGCATATACCTTCCCCTTCCATCCCCTCTCCGCTAACAAAACATACGCTTAGGATGTGTTTGGTTTGAGGGGAAGAGAGGGGGTGGTAGAGATGGTAATGCGGGCTGGCCCGCGGGTTGCAGGCTGAGACAGGGTGGGCTGATGTCTGGGTTAACCTCGATCTAAACCATTGACCCTTAACCCAGTGCCTCAACCGGTTCAATGTCCGGTTCGGTTTTCAGTACCTTGGCTTTGACTGGTTTGAGTAGCTTCTTGATTATGTTAGTATATTTGGGCAAAAAAAAAACAACAATGTTAGTATGATTTTTGGCGATATACCAGACTGAGAACCATTTCTAGTGGCCAATTGGGTAAACCTTAGGTCTTGTCTCTCAACATAATGAAAGGTTAGTTTGCTTAAAATTAAGAAACAAAGTGATTTTATTTAAGTTAAATGAGGGAGTTGTTGGGAGATCCTTATGTTATACAAGAGGATTTCGTAGGGGGAAATTAATATATTTTCAGCTTATTTTGATAAGTTAATTCAAATAGCTTATCAAAAAGGCTAAAAACAATTTTTTCAACATATCCCTCCTATTTAGTGTTTTTTCCTTCCCATTTATTATATACAATTCCTCCAAAAGCAACAGACAGATTATAAGTAGCGCCATCTATAACAATAGCAACTACTCATTAATAAGATCTAACACATCAGGAGAAAAAGTTGCCACTACGTAAAGGGAAAATTGGCCAAAACTACTTGTTTGGAAGTTTTATTGATAAAAAGAATGTGATAAATTTATACATAGAAAATGTAGGTGCTCTGCAAATAGTGTACTCACAAAGTACTGTCATCAATAAAATTTTCAAACATAAACCGATTTTCCCTTGTATAAATACACACACCTACCTTACCAAAAGTGGGTGAGAGGTGATGCTGCAGCTGTACT
Organism: Inga oerstediana; assembly: GCA_963210345.1. NCBI lineage: Eukaryota > Viridiplantae > Streptophyta > Magnoliopsida > Fabales > Fabaceae > Inga > Inga oerstediana. Next base: position 9,162,559 of record OY723404.1, on the reverse strand, counting down.
TCCTAGCTTGAGATTTGAGGAAAGTCCTGTGATATTGAGAAGAAACAAATTAAGGATTCAATTCATAGGAATAATTATTAATTAATTTATTTATCTAAAAACTTGTAATTAACTAACAAGAAGCAGACTCTACCTGCACACTATAGATCGGCACAACTTCTGTCTCTCTTGGACTGTATAGATGAAGCAGACTCTTTCAAAATCTCCAAGGCAAAGCCTTTTTTTTTCCTCTGGATTGATCACAATGAAACACAGCAGACTTTGTTCAAACGAGACAGCAACTTTAGAGGAAGGAAAAAACAACCTTCGATGGGAGTTTTTTTTTTTTTTGCCTTTTTTTAGAAGATTTTTATGGGCAGGTTGATAGACAAGAAAACAAATAAGCTAATGCAGGAAAATGGCTTTTTTTTTTTTTTTTGGAAAAGTAGCTTGTATGTGGAAAACAGTAAAACAAATTTGATCTGAAAACTGTGAACAAGGAGTGAATGAATGCTTGATTTGGAAAGATTTCTTCTGAAACTTGAAGCAAACAGAAGAAGTTTGAAAAACAGAGAGTGCTGATAAACAGTTTGAGAAATAGGAAGGAATGAATATCAGATGATCTCCAACAAGAAGATGTAAGCACTGCCAAGTAATCAAGATGTAGAAATAGAAGACAGTGAAGAAGAAACTTTTGAGATTTTTATACAAGATCGGTCACAATGAAAAGCAAGAAACTATGTTCAAACGAATTTTTTTCTGTTTCTTTTTCTTTTTTTTGGTTTTTTAAAAGATTTTTATGGGTATATGATTGAAAAGAAAACAAACTTAATGCAGAGAACTGACAATTTTTTTTTTTTTGGGTTTATGTAAAATAGCTTATATGTGGAAAACAACGAAACAAGATTGAGTTGAAAAACGGGAACAAGGTCTGGGGAAAAAGAAAGAAACAAAGAAAGAAAATTTGGAACAATGAGTGAACAAGCACGAGGTCTTAAGAAATGAATGGAAGTTCGATTTGGAATGATTTCTTTCTGAAACTTGCGAGAAGAAATTTGAAAAACAGAGAGTGCTGAGAGTTTGGGGAATAGGAGGCAATGGATATCAGATCTCAGTGTAATAAGATGTGGAAGAAAAAGAAGAAGATCTGTAAGAGAAACATATAAAAGAAAGACTAAAGCTTGCCCACACCTAAAGAAAAGCGCCATGGAATTTCTTTTTCCTGAGGACGAAGTCTTTGGAAATGTTTTATGGAACTGGAAACTTTATACCTTGCTTGTTATCTGATCCTACAATTTATTCTTCAAACAATATTTAAAAAATCTCAATCATCACCTGCATGAAATTTGAAAAAAAAAAAATATTGTGATGCAGTTGGATTGTCTGAAGCTGTGTTCCATGATGCCATGCTTCCAGAATAAGGCTATTCAACTATTTGTGGATAACACTTTTAATCACAAAGCATGTTTACGTGGGATGAGTATCTTCATTTTTTTTTCTTTTGTTTAGGATTCTTTTTATTTTTTCATGTTTGCTACTTTTCTTGAGCGGGAAGTTTCTGCGATGCTGACTCGTTCAGTTTCTTATAGTTAATGAATACGTATATATGCTACTTTGGCTAAAAAGAAGAAAGAAAGAAATTAAAAAACAAAAACAAAATCCAATTTACTTGATGGCAAATAGACGTGAACACGTACACTGAAAGACTTTTGGGTTAGTGGTGTAAGATGCCTTTTGTGGCATTAGCTTTAGAATTCAATCCCCAACTTGGCCACTATACCTGCTGTCCAGACTAGAAAAAACAAAGAGATGTCAGCAATAAAAGGGGGAGTGTTTTTCACAACCCCAACTATAGTGAATTTATTTTCAATCGCCTCTATGAAAATCTGAATTATCACTGGACCCTTTTGAGGGTAAAATGAAATTAACTTCTGAAACAAAAAAGATTCAAATGACCCAAATATATCTTATAATGCTTAATACATTTATCCATGTTTTATTTCAGTTGTAAACACATTTATTTTTCTTGTGAGTGCCTTATTCCTATTGTGAATGCTCTTTGTTTACTTGTCAATGCCAATATTTAGTTTGTTAGCTCTTATGTTTTCATGGGCATCCGACACCCAAAAAAATATTTTTAGTTAAAAAATAATTTAAAATATTGAACGCACTTGAAAAAAATATTTCATGATATTGACTCAAAAAAATATTTTTAGATACGGGGTGCACCTTAGCCCTTATATATAAAAATAAATAAATTAAAATTGTTTATGATCTTCACAATTCATAATTGTAATATAAACGAAATAAAAAAAATTTAATTATAAAATATTATAAAAATAATAATTTTATAAAATTTTAAATATGAACCATTCTATTTTTTTTTTCATTTTTCATATCTAAAAGCGGAAATGAGATACTGAGAAGAGTAGTGCAAACAGAAAAATAAGAAGATATCCTTCCATCAAATAACATAGGAATGTTTAGATTGAGGAAAATAAAATTTGATGCCAAAGCAAGAAAATATTGATGAAAATAAAAGAATTGGGAAATTTGAAAAAAATCCCTATTGAAAATTTGATTGGTGAGAAAGACTCGAGTAGCTTTTATACAGAAAATAGTAGGACTTCATAGATTTTGTAACTTATATTCTTATTTAAGTCATTCCCCTGATAAAATTTTCAATGGGAACTTTCCTCCAATTTCCCCAAAAGAATTAGGGAAATAATTGACTGAGTTCAATGTTTAACAATCAGTCTTGTACACTCCATCTAGCTCCAAGGATGATAGAGAAAAAGTAAGTTCTATTTGGAAGCACCAACAAAACTAATCATATCAACTCTCAACATGATATTCATTCCATAACATAAACTAACTATCAGTGCTTGTAAACCATATCTCAGAGAAGTGAGTAAAAAACTTGTCTATGACAAATCCTTTTGACATCGTAATTTATAAATCAATCAACCAATTCCTAAGTGAAGCAGATATAAATATAAGCAACGTTCGCCCACTTCGCTAAAATTTGTATTTAGCCAATGATATCTCACATGCCCAATAGAGAGCCCCCAAACTGTAATATTCAAGTCAGCACCTTTCACGGCTTAATGCTACGAACGTCACCAATCTCACAAAATTGAAAAGCTTAGCGTTGGAATGAGATGAAATATGAACCAGTGTTCGGATCTTTAACAGCTTCGAAGTTGTCAACGCTCATCCCAAAGCGGCCCAACAAAGAATTGCCCATTTCTTTCTGTTTTTCTGCCACAAGTCAATATTGTGTTACCAAAGCTTACTGAAGCATACACACAGAAGTCAGAATCACATAGTTGAATCACATAATGTTGAAACAAATGCCGCTAACTTACATTAGTGTAGTTATATGCTTATCATTATATATAACAGATACAAGGCTTCTTATCTAGCCCTTTGACAATCAATGTATTGTCAGTTTATAAAAGGGAAAAATAGATAGGAGGCCATCATCATATTTATGTAAGGTTAACGAAGTTACACAGTTAATGTCTATCATTAGGCATCATATTACTTCTAATAATTACTAACTTACTCCCAGAGCTTGAAAATTATCTTGACAAGAGACAACTAGAGATCCCATTGTTAAAGCAACCATATCACAAAAAGTTTGATTTCTTTTTTCTTATTCTATTTTTTATAAGGTATATAAGATTTAATTTGGAACTCCTAATTATAAGTAGCAATATTTTCATCTATATGTTGTAACATTTTCCCAGTATACCTTGGGACCATAGATATCATGCCAGGTCAATTTTTAGGGAAGGTGAAAGAAAGCGAACATACTGGAGAAAGGCATATTGAATAATGGTTTAGATTTCACTCGGGTTGATCCCACAGATATCTCCCCTCATTTTCTGAATATTACTTAAATAGACCACTTGAAAAAATGGTTTAGATTTCACTCAGGCCGATCCCATTAAGTATTTCTTAACATTCTTGTCCCATTTGTTTTCTCAATTTTGGTTTTGAATTTTGTATTCTTTGGAGCATACCCAAGAATAGATGTGTTCTTTTACTATAGATGTCTCATTTTATGCTAGCCCTGTTTTGAATGTTATATATGTGTGTGCACGTATGCATGTAATCTTTTATTGAGAATTACATCTCTGTTTTAAAAAGAAATTTAATCATAAGAAAAAGATGATATGCATACCGAACACCAGTGGCTGCTGACTGATTTCTGGTTAAACTGGCCAGTTTGCATACGGGTTCTATGTGTCTCGATTACAGAACCATGGTGTAAATATCCTAACTAGTGGTTGACAGAAGAATGTAATTATGAACGTGCTTTGTCTCTCTCAGCTTTGAGTAAACAGATGTTTTGCAGACTGTAATCCGAACATACCGTTAGTTGACCCAAGATAAGTGGTTCAGAAATCATACACTCAAATTCTTTATCAAACTCTCAATTCTTACAAGAGAATAGCTAGCTCCTATTTATACAATTAGAAAGGAAAAACATAATTATGAAAACAAACATAATGATAGGAAATAAAAACAACATGATGAAAGCTAGAGGAATAAAGTCAAAAGAAAACAACCACCAAACACTCCACTACAATCACCGCCACCTCACTCTGTTTCTATCTGTTTCATCCTCCCGGGGTTGGACAGGACTCGTCCTCGAGTCAAAAAAAACATCATCATCAAGATACGGGGATAGATCAGGAGCCTTATGCTTAAGTAAAAACATCTTGGACTCATCTTTGACTTTGATGTTTTTATCGGGTGGCAACGGTTCGAGCTGAATCTTCACATTATCCTTCTTAAAGGAATATGTGTTTGTATGACCGTCGTACAAAACGTGTCGATCATATTGCCAAGGTCTTCCTAGAAGAAGATGACAAGCATCCATCGGAACAACATCACACCAAACTTTATCATGATACCTTTTACCGATAGAAAAAGTAATAAGGCATCGTTTTGACACTTTAACAGCGCTTCCTTTGTTAAACTATTGGAGCTTGTATGGGTACGGATGGTTGTGGGTTGGTATTTGCAACTTTTCTACCATATAGTTAGAGACTACATTTTCACAACTTCCGTTGTCAATAATGACGTCACAAACTTTACCTTGAGTAGTGCAGCGAGTATGAAAAATGTTGTGACATAGCCAAGGCTCTTCTTCCTCTATGGCTGTATGCAAGCTTCGTCTAATCACAAGTGTTTCACCGTGATCAGGATGAATGACTTCTTCATCAAAAATTGGCTCTTCATCAAAGACCGGCTCTTTATCAGGCATAGAATCCTTTTCTTCTTCAAATATTGCAAAAGTTTCCCCTTCAATAATAGTAACAACTCTGCGGGTAGGACATTCTGAAGCGATATGACCGAACCCTTGGCATTTGAAGCACTTAGGTGCTTTAGAGCTAAATTCTTTGGCAACCTTAGGTAGAGGCTTACTTGAAGAGCTAGGTTGATATACTTGTGTGGGCTTGCTTGAGGAGCTATGCTGATGCATTTGGGTAGGTTGATGCACCTGTGCTTCATGTCCCTCAGAAGGAATTTCAGTTGAGGAAGACGATTGGTAGGGAGGTCTTCTGATCAACTGTTTCTCGATACGGATCGCTAAACGAATGACGTCGTCCAGAGTCCAGTATTGCTGGAGTTGTACTAGATGGGCGATGTTTGTATTTAATCCTCCGAGATATCGAGCTATTGTTTGCTCCTCCCTCTCTTGTATATCACATTTCATCATAAGCTTCTCAAATTCCCTGGTATATTCCTTAACAGACATAACCTTTTGGCGGAGATTATGTAATTGAAGGAAATTATCTTGATAATAATTGTCGGGAAGAAACTTACGTGAGAGCTCGCGTCGCATCTTGTCCCACATTCTTATCTTGCTCTTTCCTTCTCTTTCACGCCTTCTTTTGAGATTCTCCCACCATATGGAGGCATGTTTCTTTAGTTTGATAGCGACAATTTTAACTTTCTGCTCGTCTGGAATCTCTTTATACTCAAAGACTCGTTCAACATTTTGTAGCCAGTCAATGAATTCGTCCGGTTGGAGTCTTCCCTCGAATTCAGGAATATCTACCTTAATGTCATTAAGGCGGAATGGTTGTTGTCGAGGACGCTGACGATAGTCAGGGGATGACGAACTGTGGCTATTCAAATCATCTTCTGAGTGGTCTCTACGAGTTTCGAGCAAGGCTTGCTGTTCTGTTATAGTGGTCTCTAGTTCTTGAATCCGGCGTCTCATTTCCTCCATCTCAATCTCCTGTCTATTCTGGCGTCTTGGAGGCATTTTGTAGTTTGTTGGACAGGTTATGACTTAAGTATGCAGTTATTAGGTACAAGGTAGAAAGCTAAGGGAAGTTCAGGGGGTCTGAAATGTAATTTTGGGCAGAATCTGGGGTCAAAATGTATTTTCAGAAGTTAGGGGTCTGAAATGTAATTTTGGCAAATTCTGGGGGTCAAAATGTAATTTCAGAAAGTTCAGGGGTCTGAAATGTAATTTTGGCAAATTCTGGGGGTCAAAATGTAATTTCAGAAAGTTCAGGGGTCTGAAATGCAATTTTGGCAGATTCTAGGGGTCAAAATGAAATTACAGAAAGTTATGGGGCCTAAAGTGCAATTTTGGCATATTATAGGGGTCAAAATGAAATTACAGAAAGTTCAGGGGTCCTAACTATAATTATCGCAGTATTTAGGGCACAAAACTGTAATTTTAACAAAATCTTGCTGACCGTTATGCTGACAAGGCAAGGATGACATGTGGCAGTCACTGATTCGTTTGACCTGGCGTTGACTGCTGACCTGGTCGCTGACTGGACTGGTGACGTGGCATACGCTGACGGGGTGGCTGACGTGGCGTTTTCGACACGTGGCAGTATGTGATTGGATGACGTGGCGTTGACTGGTCAGACTCTGCTGACGTGGGCGATGACGCGGCGCTGACGTGGAGTCGTCTTCAACCTCTGGAGCGCGTGGCCGGCGTGTGGAGCTCCGTTGACGGCGCGTAGGACACAGAGGTGGAGCGTGAGGGCGCGTGACGGTGGTTCACCGCGGTGGCCGAAGCTTGTCCTGGGTTTTGGGACGTTCTGAAGACGATGGCGGGGTCAGATTTCTGAAAATCCGTCGGTAGGATGGAATTTCGCACACCCTGTTTTTCCAACGGTGTTTCTCTCAATCCTATTCCTCACTCTCTCGTTTTCTCTCCCTCTGGAACAAAGCTCTGATGCCAAAATGGTTCAGAAACCATACACTCAAATTCTTTATCAAACTCTCAATTCTTACAAGAGAATAGCTAGCTCCTATTTATACAATTAGAAAGGAAAAACATAATTATGAAAACAAACATAATGATAGGGAATAAAAACAACATGATGAAAGCTAGAGGAATAAAGTCAAAAGAAAACAACCACCAAACACTCCACTACAACCACCGCCACCTCACTCTGTTTCTATCTGTTTCAATAAGATTTAGTTGGCAAACAGAGGAGTGTAATAAGGTTTTGTTTTTGTTAGCTACATTGTAAGTCTATGTCCTATCTGCAAAATTTTCTAGGCAATTTTGATTTTTTGCATTCTTAATGATGTACAAGCAGACCTCTCTCTGTTTTTTTTTTCTTTTTACTTTTGGTCATATATGTAGATTAGTATCCTCTTATTGTGTTTAAGTCACAAATTAATACAATGTGAGCTAAAGCATATAGTTAGGACAGTACCACAATATTCAATATGATGACACGAAAAATTGAACTCACCAGCAATGCCCTCTTCAACATGTTCAAGCTTTTATTGTGCCTTGCCTCTTCTTCAGACATGCATTTAGTTCCAACGCCTTGGTGCACTCTTTGATTGTGTTCTCATATTTCCCCTGAGGCAATTTCGTTAAATGAGAAATTTAAAGGAAAGTGATATGACACTTGATCAATTTCGTTTTGATTTTTGTATACTTTGGAGGATGCCAAAGGATAGATGTGTTCGTTTACAATAGATATATCATTTTATACTTGCCCTGTTTTGAGTGTTATATGTGTGTGTGCATATGCATGTAACCTTGTATTGAGAATTACATCTCTTTTCCAAAAAGAAATTTAATCATAAGAAAAAGATGATACGCTCAACTTCTAACCTAGATAAAATTAAGAACATTATTTAAAATAGCAGAAGGAGAAGACTTAAAAGCTATGAGACTCTATGGTCTCGTTCTGATTTGGCCAAAATCGTCCAAGCACCATTAATAAATAATAAGTTAGAAAAGTGAGATCAAAATTTCTTCCCAAGTGATTTTTCATTCCCCAAAACATTGCAAAGAAAACACATAGCCATGCAACTTGCTCTGTGACCCCTGTTTTGCTCACATGCAAAAATGGTGGAGCCCAGTACATTTCAAGTATTTCCATGATGGTGTTTGTGTGTGTGGGCCAGTAAGTACACTTGTGCCTATCTGTATTTATTTTGTATTATTGTAAATGCAGAATTGTAAAATATCATCCTCCCAAACATTTGCTATTTTATCGGGGCTTCCCTTAAAAATCTAATTTTTATCATCTTTTATTCCCCTTTCAAATTTGCTACCTAAAAGAAGCTTGTTCCAATGAAATGGTCCTGAAACATATGTTGCATGTTGATGATATTCAGATCAGATATTGGAATTTAATGACTACTATAATCACAAAAAAACACTTGTGTCACTTACTTTTTTCAAAGCTGCTTCTATGTGTCTGGATTATAGAGCCATGGTGTAAATATCCTGAATGGCTGACCAAAGAATGTAATTATGAACCGGAAAAAGATCTAATATTACTTTCTTCAAAGAATCAAAAGCCATCAAATACCAATCCTGGTTTTTCACGCACTGTTCCTTCTTTAAAGCATATGAATACAGAAATGCCAATTCTTTGAATACCTAACATACAGAATAAGTGCACTGCATACAAATGACAGATTACTATTTATGTGCATTAGACAAACCACAAATCAGCACACAAAAGTAAGTATACAGTGCTGAAAATGAAAGATTGAAAATGTCAAGAGACAACACTAAAAACGATGAAGCAAACACTCTTTGACTTCTTGTATCGCACCACCCAAGCAATGAGGTTTATGAGTGAACTTCATGACTCGATAAAATCATGGAGCCTACTCGCCTTGTCTCGCATTGAGGCTAACGATGCCTCAACAGAAGCCAACTCATTTCTGAGAGTGGAAGCTTTAGCTTCAGTCTCCTCAAGCTTTCGTATGAGTTCATCTCCATTACCACAGCTCTCAATGCAACCATACACGTAATTGAGCCAAGAAGCATCAAAACCAACTGCTTCTAAGGCAGCACAACACTCTCTGATGTAGTTTTGGTCATCTTCTGTCAAGTCGCATCTCCGAGTAGTCCTCAAAATGCGAGTGACTTCGGTGAATATGGCAGTGAATACTCCTCGTCGCTTTATATTGAACCAATTAAGCACTTGAGGATGACGCTTCACCCCAAACTCCAAATATGGCAAGTTTTGTTTGGAAATGTAATTCAACCACTTGCCATCACTGTAAGCATCAGACTCCAGTGTTGTTGAAGTGATAGGTTGTGGAGATTTTGAAGGTGAAGGATCTATTGCTGCTGGAAATCAAAAAATAGGATGAGTCAAGTTTTGGAAAATAAAATAAAATATTCTCTTGCTAAATTAAATGCATTACTTGCTCTATCAATTTATGTTAAATTATTAATTGGGTCTTGCAAAACAAAAACAATGTTGTACCTATATCAGGAATCATGGTAGAGTTTGGTACATTTTGTTCAGTTGGACTTGAAGGCTTCTCGATGGTGTCCCACATTTTTTGAGTCTCAATATATAAATCACGTGATTTTTCTGGTAGATTTTTTAATAATACCATGGAAGAATTGCTGGTCAATCCAAAGAATAATAACCCAAGAAAAGTAGCAAAGATATAAAACAAGATAAAAACCTGTGTTCTCTGTTGTGGCAAGCTTCTGTGCATGTTGGTCACTTTGAATCAAGGGTTTGTCCATGGTCTCACGAATTTCTTGACTTCCAACAGCTAAAAACAATAAAAAAAAAAATTAAGATTTGAGTTTTTTTTAAATAAAAAATTGCTTCCTTTTGAAGAGAAATACATGCGTTACCTTCTTTATTGTCACAAGTTACTAAGATTTTTGGCTGGTTGAACAAGTTCTCTCTGGGATAAGTTTCTGACTCATGTAATCCTTCTAACAAAATTTCAGTTAACATGATAGAAAGTCAAAATCATTAATTAATTAATCAAACAAGATTATTAGGTCAAACATCTATCAACTGTTGTAAATTCCTTCCCTCTAACATGTGGAAAAAATGTCACTTCCTCTATTGTGAACAATAATAATGGCAGTGATAATTTAATTAAGCAAATTCTCACCAAATGGAAACTTTTAAGTTAATGATTCTCCTGTAGTTGATTTTATTTCCCATAATAACGAGAATCAATTTTCCAAATAAACAAAACAATTAAGCCGATGATCATTACAATAAAAATGTGTTGTTGAACTTTCCGCAAAAGTGAAAAGGTCATGGAATGTGTCAAAACAGAGTGATGATATTTTGAATCCATGGCTTCCATATATCTCTAATTTATGCACAGTAATTATCAATTGTTGAACAGTGTTTTTAATAAATTAAATGAAACTGTACTTGCATTACTTTCTTCATTGTCATCAATTAACAAGCCAAGTACTATAATGGACATGCATTCCAATAAAAGAAAGCAATTTAAATAATCAGTCATATGTTAAAACAATATCAGTACCTGCATTATAAACTCTTGTGGGGCTAGGAGCAATTTTAGTAGCTTCAAGCATTGACCTTTCAATATTCTCACCCATCTCTTGAGTCCCCTTAATTAAACCTATTATTTTTTAAAATGCGATGGAAAAATAAAATAAAATATTATATCACTAAAATAAATGCATTACTTGCCCTATCAATTTATGTTAAATCATTTGGATCTTGCAAAACAAGCCAATGTACCTGCATCTGGAATCATGGTATAGTTTGGTAAATTTTGAGCTGTTTGAGTCTCAATATATGAATCACATGATTTTCCTGATAGATTTTTCATTAACACAATGGCAGAATTGTTGGTTTAATTTATCCAAAGAATATTACTGCCCAAAAAAAGTAACAAAGATATAAAAAGGGATTAGAACCTGTGCTTTGTGCTGTGGCAACTTCCGGAGCTTGTGAAGGTGATGGATACATTGTTGCTGGAAATTAGAAAATAGGATGAGTTAAGTTTTGAAGAAATAAAATAAATAAAATTTTGTCTTGCTAAAAATGCATTAATTACTCTATCAATTTACATTAAATTAATAGGAGCAAAAACAAAACCAATACTTGCATCAAAAATCATGTTAGAGCTAGAGCTTGGAACAATTTAAGCAACTGAAATGGAAGGTTTCTTGATGGTGTTACACATCTCTTGAATCCCAATAGATGAACCATGTGATTCTTCTAGTAGATTTTAATCATCACCGTGATAGAATTGTTAATTAATCCAATGAATACTTAAAAATAAAGATAAAGCACAAGATAAAAACTTGTGTTTTGTGTTGTGGTAAGACTCTCCATGTATTGGTCAGTTTGAATGGTGCCATGTATTTCTTGAGTTCTAGTAGTCAAAAAGAAAAAATCAATAAGTTTGTTTCTTGCCACCAATTATAAAGGTTTTGGGACGGTTGATCACATTCTCCCTAGGTCAGTCTATTGAGTCATGTAATTCTTCTGATAAATTTCAGTTAACACAATCAAAAATTATAATCCTTTATCAATTAAACAAGATTATTAAGTCAAAGATCTATCAAAACAAGATTAGAACCTATGTCCAACATTGTAGCAGGGTTTGATGCTTCTTGAGTTGTTTGAATTAAGGGTTTCTCACAAGTCACTTTCGTTTATAGAGTCAAAATATGAAAAAAAAAAAAATTAAGTTTAGAATACTTAAAAAAATAAATTGACACAATACATTGGAAAGAAAATATATAAAAAGCACTTTAAACAAGTTAAAACACAAAAAAGTCTTATGAGTTGTTCTTTTTTGTACATTTGAGTTAGCTTAATAGAAAGATTTCACCAAAAAAAAAAAAGTAATTTAAGGTCATTTATGAAAAAGGTTAAAGTAACAAAATAAAATCACTACATGCATGTATCTATCACAGATTGTGGGTGGACTCAACATGTGTTTTTAACGAGTAGGGTGAATTAAGGACATTTGATTAGTGGTCTCATGCGTCTCGAGTCCCTATTGCTGAATAAATTAGAAAACGAGGAAAATACAGTGACAATTTTTTAAGAAAATAAAAAAGTCCCTCCAGAAAAATGAAAACATAAAATTGAATTAAAATATTTGACATGAGACTTTAGCAAAATAAAAATAATTTAATTTCCTTTCCTCCAAATGTAGCAGGAGTGCATTACAACCTCTGTTGTGGGCATAACGGTGGAGAGGATCTTATTAAGCAAATTCTCACCGATGTAAATCTTTAAGTCAATAATTATTCAGCAATTGATTTCAGTTCCCGTAAGGAATAATTATTTTGCCAAATAAAAAAAAACTATGCCAGTGATCAGTGAAATAAAACATGTACAGTATGTTATTGGACAATCTGTAGAAGTAAAAGGTCATGGAACATGCCAAAGCAGAATGATGATATTTTGAAACCAAGTCTTCCCTAGTTCTCACTTTATACACAGTCACTATATAATATTGAACAGTATTTTTTATTTATGTCATTAATTACTTACAATCTAATAAGGAATATAATTATGAAAAGCCTTGCTATGATTGTTATGACTTGTTGCTGTACTAACTACTTATAGTAACAATTCTTTAAAAAAATGTACAAAATATATTAGATCATTTGGCAAAAGTTGGTGAAACAAGAGAACATTAAAATATACCTGCATCTTGAGGATATGTTGAGGAGGCATCCTCCTTTTGCTGTCTATCATCAGATGAACTTGGAAGGTTGGTAATTTCTTGCTTGGTTGTATCTACATCTTGATCAGCCTTTGATAGCCAAACAAAATTTACTATTACTGTAAAATTCCCAGTTTTCATGCTTACTGGCTGTATATATATTAAACCTCATGTGGAAGTATTGCTGGTTATATATATATATATATATATATATTTTTCAAAAGAAATTAGTTGGTTTCTATGTTAACTCGGCACACTTTAAGTATATAATTGAAAGTGAGTTTCTGTGACTTAAAATGTAGATAAGATTATAAATAACAATTTAAAACATAACATTTGGCTGCTACTGTGTAAATTTAAAAGAAATCAGGGGTGCAGGTGAATATTTTTTTTAAAAAAAATAAATTTTGTCAGCTTCAAAACAACTGGCTAAATAAAAGGTTACCATATCTTGAAAGATCTTGTTCACTGTGGCATTAAGGTCACCTTGCCAGTGCTCCTTTTCATCTCTTTTCTGTGTCAGTACCTTCTCGAGAATTGGTGCCTCTGTTTTTCCCAAGGAGAAGATCTCCATTCTGGGGCAATTGCTGATAACAACTGCATATAGCCATGGAAGCTCCAACAAACAATAACTTGATGAGCAAAACATTTTGAGTCTTGGCAAACATTCAAGTTCTAAAACACATAAGTTGGGGAATGCAATAGCATCTTTGGACTCCTCTCTATCTTCTGCCACAACTTGCTCAAGTGAATTGCAGTTTCTTATGATCATTGTTCCTAAATTGATCAGACTTTTTGCAGTTGATGAGGTGATTAGGTGAATCAATCCATTACAATTTTGTTCCTCCAAATATGCCAACTGACTACAAGTTACTGTGGAGGGCACTAAGTGCTTCAATTTGGAACAATGATGGACCGATAAGTATTCAAGATCTTCAAGAACTGGGTCTATTTAAGATCCTTCTTTACATATATGCTGGAGATCATAGAGTTGATTGAGTATCAGTTTTTCAATTCGTGTTTCAATCTTAAATTTTTCTGTGTCATCTATAGATATTTCTTCTTGGAATATTTCCTTGAAAAGCACTACATTCAACATGAAGCTCATTGAGTGTGGTTATGTTTTGGAGAAATCAATAGGGAAAAGTAGCGTGGTCATCTTCAAAATATGCCAAACAAAGAAATTGGAGCTTGCCAAACTGTTCCCCTGAAAATTGCCCTTGTAATATCATGCTTGCATCCTCACTATGGATCAGCACAACTTCTGGCTCTCTTGAACTATATAAATGAAGCAGTAGACTCTTTCAAAATCTCCAAGGCAAAGTCTTTTTTTTTTTTTTTTGAGATTTTTATTCAAGATTGATCACAACGAACCACAGCAGACTTCGTTCAAACATAGCAGAGTTTTTTATTTTTTTTCCTTTTTAAAAGATTTTTATAGGCACGTGATTGACAAGAAAACAACAAAGCTAATGCAGGAAAATGACAGTTATTTTTTTTTTTTGAAAGTAGCTTGTTTGTGGAAAACAACAAAACAAGATTGATCTAAAAACAAGAAAAAAAAGAGGGAGAGGATGAATGTCTGATTTGGAAAGATTTCTTCTGAAACTTGAAGGAAACAGAGGAAGTTTTGAAAACAGAGAGTGAGAAACAGGAAGCAATGAATATAAGATGATCTCCAACAACAAGATGTAAACAATGCCCAAGTAATTAAGGCGTCAAAATAGAAGACAATGAAGAAGAAACTTTTTGGGATTTTTTCACAAGATCGACCACAATGAAAAGCAACACAATTGTTACAATATAATGCAGAAGATGAACAGCAAGAAAAAATGTTCAAACTATTTTTTTATTTTTCATTTTTTTAATATTTTTATGGGTATATGATTGAAAAGGAAACAAGTTTGATGCAGAGAACTGACAAATTTTTTTTGGGTTTTTGAAAAATAGCTTATATGTGGAAAACAACAAAACAAGATTGACTTGAAAAAGGGGAACAAGTTCTGGGAAGGAAAAAAAAAGAAACAAAGAAAGAAAATTTGGAACAATGAGTGAACAAGCACAAGGTCTTGGGAAATGAGTTGTTGTTTGATTTGGAATGATTTGCTTCTGAAACTTGCAAGAAGAAATTTGAAGAACAGAGAGTGCTGAAAGCTGAGGAAACAGGGGGCAATGGATATCAGATCTGAATGTAAAGAATGGCAGGTAAGATGTGGAAGAAGAAGACTTGTAAGAGATACATATAAAAGAAAGAATGAAGATTGAATCCACCTCTGAAATATTTTGTCCTAAGTCATCTCATTAAATTTTTTATATAAATGTATAGCTTACCTTTCATTAATTATTATATAGATTTTATTCTCAAGAAGTATAATATATATTAAATAGGGATAATATTAGAAAATTATTGAATTTTAAGGTAAAATTAATAAAGTTTAATATTTTTCTTAACCTATAATCTCTCTTATTAAAATCTACCTCAAAGAATAAGCACACATACCTCATCATATGTGGACTATCTAAATTTAATCTGGATGGTTTAGATTTAATCTTTTTTTTTTTTAAATTATTTTAATAGGTATAAAATCTAAAATAATAATAATCTCTTGAATTGAAAAAAAAAAATCAGTTGAAAAAAAAGTAAATGTGAACTGTGTGCATAATGAATTGTCTCCTAAACTGCAACTGCCAACCAACCAATTCTCTCCATAGAGACCTACAGCTGACATTCTCTCGCTACAGAGACCTACAGCTAACATTCTCTCGCTACAGAGACCTACAGCTAGCATTCTCTCGCTATAGAAAAGCGCCTTGGGATTTTTTTTCCTGAGCAGCGAAGTCTTTGGAAATGTTTTATGGATCCTACACGTTATTCTTAAACAAAATATATTTAAAAAATCTCAATCATCAGCACGAAATTTGAAAAAAAATAAAGAAAAAAAAATATTGAGATGCAGTTGGATTGTCTGAAGCTGTGTTCCTTGATGCTGTACTTCCGGAATGAGGCTATTCAACTATTTGTGGCTAACAGAGAGACGTTAGCACATAAAAAGGCCAAAAAAAAAAAAAAAAACTTCGTGTTTAGCTTTCTTTTTATTTTTTCATGTTTGCTGCTTTTCTTGTGTAGTTCGTTTCTGGGATGCTGACTCATTCAGCTTCATATAGTTAATGAATATGTATATATATATATATATGGTACTTTGGCCAGAAAGAAAGAAAGAAAGAAAATTCAAAAACAGAAACAAAATATCCAGTTTACTTAGTGGTAACTGGACATAAGCATACCCAAAGACTTTTGGGTCAATGGTATAAGATGCCTTTTGTGGCACTAGGAATAGAATTCAATCGCCAACCAAGCCAATACGCATGCTGTCCAGACTTTAAAAAAAACAGAGAGACGTCAGCACATAAAAAGGCAAAAAGTTTTCACAACCCCAACTATAGTGAATCTTTTTCCAATTGTCTCTATAAAAATCCGATTTATCACTACACCCTTTTGAGGGTAAAATGAAATTAATTTCTAGAACAAAAAGACTCAATGACCCAAATATTTCCTGCAATGCTTAGTACATTTATCAATATTTTACTTCAGTTGTAAACAACATTATGTATTTATTTAGTTCCTTATTCCTATTGTGAATGTTCTTTGTTTATTTGTCAATGCTTATATTTAGTTGGGTAGCTTTTATGTTTCTTGTAAATCATCTTATTTAATTTGCATTGTAAAAGCTCTTATATGTCTTGTAAATCACCTTACTTTTGTTGTGAACTCCTTAATATTTTTGTTAAAGTCCACTAGTCAATATTATACTTCAGTTGTAAACACCCTTATTTTTCTTATGAATCACCATATTTGCATTATAAACTCCCTCGTTCCAGTTGTGAACTCCTTATTTATATTGTAAAAGCCATTATATATGAATTGTCTAAGTTTCGTTGTAAACTCCCTAATGTTTCTTTTTCTCTTTGCAGAGTTATTCAGGTCTTTTTAGTTCAGAAATTCTTTTCATTTTACCCTCAAAAGAGTGCATAGAAATTTCAAATTTTTATAAGGGCTATTTGAAGCTTTTCCCCATGAAAAAGAGTCACGGCCTCATCCCCTATGGGTGGGGTGTCAAATAATAGGTTTAGGTTGTCATTTTCTTCTTTCTCCCTGTAACTCTTATAAACTCATATCCACAATTAGATTAAAAAACAAATTATTTATATTTAAAATTTTACAAAATTATTATTATAAATAGGGATAAGATGTATTTATCACCCTAAAGTATTTTATAAGGTGCATCCAACACCCTAAAGTATTTTGTGATGCATCCAGCACTTTGAAGTATTTTTTCATGGGCGTTCGATAGCCTAAAAAGTAATTTTGGGGCCTTGGTGCTAGATGCACCAAAAACAATTTAAGGAGTTGAACGCATTTGGAAAAAAATATTTCAAAGTATTGGTTTAAAAAAATACTTTAGGATGCTGGTTGCATCTTAGCCTTTATATATATAAACAAATAAATTAAAATTGTAAAATTGTTTATTATATACACAATTCATAACTGCAATACAAACGAAATAAAAAATAATAATTATAAAATATAATAATAATTTTATAAAATATTAAATATGAACCATTCATTTTTTTTTTCATTTGTTATCTAAAGGCAAAAATGAGATTATGAGAAAGGTAGGAGAAAGAGGAAAATAAGAGAATATGCTTCCATCAAATAACAGAGGAATGTTTAGATTGAGGAAAATTAAATTTGATGCCAAAACAAGAAAATATTTATGAAAATAAAAGAATTGGGAAATTTGAAAAAAAAAAAAATCCTCATTGAAAATTTGATTGATAAGAAAGACTAGAGTAGGTTTTATATTTAGAAAGTAGCAGCACTTTGCAGATTTTGTATATTGTACTCCTATTTAAGTCATTCCACGAATAAAATTTTTAATGAGGATTTTCCTCTAATTTTTCCAAAAAAAAAAATTCCCTAAAGAATTAGGGAAATAATTGACCTTGTTCAATGTTTAACAATCAGTCTTGTACACTCCATCTCCAAGGATGATAAGGAAAAAATAAATTCCATTTGGAAGCATCAACAAAACTAATCATATGAACTCTCAACATGATATTCATTCCATAACATAAACTAATTATCAGTGCTTGTAAACCATATGTCGGAGAAGAGAGTAAAAGACTTATCTATGACAAACCCTTTTGACATCGTAATTTATAAATCAATCAACCAATTCCTAAGTGAAGCAGATATAAATAAAAGCAATGTTCACCACCCACTTCGCTAACATTTGTATTTAGCCAATGACATCTCACATACCTAATAGAGAGCCCCCAAACTGTAATATTCAAGTCAACACCTTTCACGGCTCAATGCTACTAACGTCACCAATATCCGAAAACTGAAAAGCTTAGCGTTGGAAGGAGATGGAATATGAACCATTGTTCGGATCTTTAACAGCTTTGAAATTGTCGACGCTCATCACAAGGCGGTCCAACAAAGAATTGCCCATTTCTTTCTGTCTTCCTGCCCCAAGTCAAAATTGTGTTACCAAAGCTTACTGAGGCATACACTCAAAAGTCAGAATCACATAATGTTCAAACAAATGCCACATAACTTACATTAGTGTAGTTATATACTGATCATTATATATAATAGATACAAGGCTTCTTATCTACCCTTTTGACAATCAATGTATTGTCAGTTTATAAAAGGGAAAAATGGATAAGAGGCCATCATCATATTTAAGTAAGGTTACCTAAGTTACGCAGCTAATGTTTATCATTAGGCATCATATTACTTCTAATAATTACTAACTTACTCCCAGAGCTTAAAAATTATCTTGACAAGGGGCAACTAGAGATCCCATTACTCAAGCAACCATATCACAAAAAGGTCTGGTTTCCTTTTTCTTATTCTACTTTTTTATGAGGCATATAAGATTTTGGAACTCCTAATTATAAGTAGCAATATTTTCATCTATATGTTGTAACATTTTCCCAGTATACCTTGGGACCATAGATATCATGCCAGGTCACTTTTTAGGGAAGGCGAACGAAGCGAACATACTGGAGAAAGTCATATTGGATAATGGTTTAGAAAGTCATACTCAGGCTGGCCAGTTTGCATATGCTTTGACCAGTTCTATGAGTCTGGATTACAGAACCGTGGTGTAAATATCCTAACTAATGGTTGATAGAAGAATATAATTATGAACGTGCTTTGTCCGTCTCACATTTGAGCAAACAGATGTTTTGCAGACTCTAATCCAAACATACCCTTAGTTGACCCAAGATAAGGTTTAGTTAGCAAACAGAGAAGTGGAATAAGGTTTTGCATTCTTAATGATGTACATGCAGACCTCTCTCTCTGTTTTTCTTAAACACTTTCGGTCGTATATGTAGATTAGTATCCTCTTAAAGTGTTTAAGTCACAAATGAATACAATGTGAGCTAAACCAAATACTTAGGACAGTACCACAATATGCCTCTTCAAAATGTTCAAGCTTTTCATGTGCCTCGCCTCTTCTCTCAAGAGGTTTCATATATGCAGGATTTAGTTCCAACGCCTTGGTGCACTCTTTGATTGTGTCATCATATTTCCCCTGAGCTAATTTTCTAGATGTTCAATTAAAATCTTTAAATGTGAAATTTAAAGGAAAGTGATATGACACTTGATTAATTTCGTTTTGAATTTTGTATACTTTAGAGGATACCAAAGAATGGATGTGTTCTCTTACAATAGATGTCTCATTTTATGCTTGCCCTGTTTTGAGTGTTATACATGTGTGTGCATATGCATGTAATCTTTTATTGAGAATTACATCTCTTTTTCAAAAAAAAATTTAATCATAAGAAAAAAGATGATATGTTCAACTTCTAAGCTAAACAAAATTAAAAACATTTTTTAGAAGAGCAAAAAGAGAACATTTAAAAGCAATGAGACTCTATGATCTCCTTCTGCTTCAGGCAAAATCGTCCAAGCACCATTAATAAGTTAGAAAAGTGAGATCAAAATTTCTTCCCAAGTGATGTTTCATTCCCTAAACATTGCAAAGAAAACACAGCCATAAAACTTGCCCTGTGACCTCTGTTTTGCTACAAAGATTAGTAAAATGAATCAATTTCGCATCACATGCAAAATGGTGGAAACTAGTACATTTCAAGTATTTATTTTGTATTATTGTAAATGCAAAATTGTAAAATATCATCTTCCCAAACATTTTCTATTTTATCAGGGCTTTCGTTAAAAATCTAATTTTTATCGTCTTTTTTCCCCTTTCAAATCTGCAACCCGAAAGAAGCTTGTTCCAATGAAATGGTCCTAAAACATATGTTGCATGTTGATGATATTCAGATCAGATATTGGACTTTAATAACTACTATAATCAAATAAAGACACTTATGCCACTTACTTTTTTCAAAGATGGTTCTTTGTGTCTGGATTATAGAACCATAGTGTAAATATCCTAAATGGCTGACCGAAGAATGTAATTATGAACTGGAAAAAGATCTAAAAATGCTTTCTTCAAAGAATCAAAAGCCATCAAATATCAATCCTAGTTTTTCACACGCGGTTCCTTCTTTAATTCATATGAATACTGACTATATATTCTACATTGACCGTTAACTCCATGGGTTTTGATTTTTATTCACATCCCCTTTTGATATTGGGATGGTATGAAGGGCGATTCTGCTTGTTTTTAAACTTTTCATAGAAAAGTACTTCACTTGTAAATTTTGGCTTGTTGTAATGCAGTATATGATATCTTATATTCCTTCCAATTTTGTTATGTGAAATAAATCCCATTTTTTTACTAGTCAGGAACGCATTGACACCTGTTTATCTTCAACGTCATAATCCAAAACCAAATAATTAAAATAATATCCAGACAAGGATACAGAAATGCCAATTCTTTGAATACCTAACATACAGAATAACTGCATTGGATACAAATGACAGATTACTATTAATATGCATTAGACAAACCACAAACCAGCACAGAAAAGGAAGTAGACAGTGCTGAAAATGAAAGATTGAAAATGTCAAGAGACAACGCTAAAAAAGAAGAAGCAAACGCTCTTTGACTTCTCGTATTGAACCAGCCAAGCAATGAGGTTTATGAGTGAACTTCATGACTCGATAAAATCATGAAGCCTATTCGCCTTGTCTCGCATTGAGGCTAATGATGCCTCAACAGAAGCTAACTCATTTCTGAGAGTGGAAGCTTTAGCTTCAGTCTCCTCAAGCTTTCCTATGAGTTCATCTCCATTACCACAGCTCTCAATGCAACCATACACGTAATTGAGCCAAGAAGCTTCAAAACCAACAGCTTCTAAGGCAGCACAACACTCTCTAATGTAGTTTTAGTCATCCTCTGTCAAGTCACATCTCCGAGTAGTCCTCAAAATGCGAGTGACTTCGGTGAATATGGCAGCGAATACTCCTCGTGGCTTTGCATTGAACCAATTAAGCACTTGAGGATGACTCTTTACCCCAAACTTCAAATATGGCAAGTTTTGTTTGGAAATGCAATTCAACCACTTGTCATCGCTGTAAGCATCAGATTCCAGTGTTGTTGAAGTGATAGGTTGTGGAGATTTTGAAGGTGAAGGATCTAT
Source organism: Inga oerstediana (assembly GCA_963210345.1). Lineage (NCBI taxonomy): Eukaryota > Viridiplantae > Streptophyta > Magnoliopsida > Fabales > Fabaceae > Inga > Inga oerstediana. The sequence goes on along the minus strand of OY723404.1, from coordinate 9,141,007 downwards.
TGCTGCTGGCAATCAAAAAAATGGGATGAGTCAAGTTTTGGAAATAAAATAAAGAGTAAAATACATTGATCACCCCTTTGCTTTACCTAAACTATACAAATCTCCCCTCTATTTTGAAAACGTATATAAGCCTCCCTTAAAATTAAAATACAAGTTATAGAAATCTCACTTATATATTTGATATTCTATTTCCATCCACCTAACCGTCAGTTGACTGTTAAGTTTAACTATTAAACATTTACTTTGACCAAAATATCACTTTTTGGACAAATGAATAAACATTCATATTTTCCTAAAAATAAATTTTTATATAAAAAAATAATTCTAATACATGTATGTTCAAAATTTCCAATATATTATAATTTTTTTTTAATTTTTATGATATTATAAAATTTTAAATTCTTATCATATTTATTGAAACTTATTTATTTAGTATTCTTTTAAATAACTAAAAAATATGCCTTTCAAATGAAAGGTAAAAAGAAAAAGAAAGAAATATGTTTTATTTACAATTTGTTATTAATAATGTAAATTTGATACAGTATATTATATGACTTACATTAATTTTAAATTTTAAATACATTTTGTGTACAAACATTTATAAACATGTTTATTTTAGTATGTATCTATTAATAGGATTAATCAAATTTTTAATTAAGTTTTCTATGTCTACATTAATTAAATTAATTAAGTATTTATCTTAATATGAAAAATTTAACATATAATTATTTACAAAAATAAATAATAAGTTAAGAAAAATAAAAAAGAACTCTTAAATTACTTAAACAATTTTAGTCAAAATTAGGACCTATGATATGTCCAAGGTCCAATATTGAAATAATTTCATAGGTTTTCCTTGACTTTGTCCGTGTCAACAAACAATTCGAAATGCCTCGACTTTTTTAGAACAAGTCCGAGTCAAATAGCAATGATTGGAAGCACTTCTTTTTATACTATTTCGGAAACCCAAGGACTCAATAGTATGGATATGTAAAATACAGGATTTCCAATCCAAGCAGGAAAGGGGGGGAAACGGAAAAATTAGGAGATTAGTAATAAAATATTCTCTTGCTAAATTATTAATTGGATCTTGCAAAACAAAAAACAATGTTGTACCTATATCGGAAATCATGGTAGAGTTTGATACATTTTGTTCAATTAGACTTGAAGGCTTCTTGATGGTGTTGCTCATCTTTTGATTCTCAATATACGAATTACGTGATTTTTCTAGTAGATTTTTAATAACACCATGGAAGAATTGCTGGTTAATCCAAGAAATAATACCCCAAAAAAGGTAACAAAGATATAAAACAAGATAAAAACCTGTGTTCTCTGTTGTGGCAAGCTTCTGTGCATGTTGGTCACTTTGAATCAAGGGTTTGTCCATGGTCTCACGAATTTCTTGACTTCCAACAGCTAAAAACAATAAAAAAAAAAATTGAGATTTTAGTTTTTTTTTAAATAAAAAATAAATTGCTTCCTTTTGAAGAGAAATACATGCATTACCTTCATTATTGTCACAAGTTAGTAAGATTTTGGGCTGGTTGAACAAATTCTCTCTGGGACAAGTGTCTGACTCATGTGATCCTTCTAGCAAATTTCAGTTAACATGATAGAAAGTCAAGATTATTAATTAGTTAATTAATTAAACAAGAATATTAGATCATACATCCATAAAGGCAAATTCCTTCCCTCTAACATGTGAAAAATGTACTTCCTTTGTTTGGAACAATAATAATGGCAGTGATAATCTAATTAAGCAAATTCTCGCCAAATGGGAACTTTTAAGTTTGTGATTCTTCCATAGTTGATTTTATTTCCCATGATAGCAAGAATCCAAATAAACAAAACAATTAAGCCGATGAGCATTGCAATAAATAAATTATCAAAAGGTCATGGAATGTGCCAAAACAGAATGATTTTATTTTGAATCCATGGCTTCCATATATCTCTACTCTATGCACAGTAATTATCAATTGTTGAACAGAATTTCTAATAAATTAAATAAAACAGTACTTGCTTTACTTTCTTCATTGTGATCAATTAATAAGCCAAGTACTAAAATGCACATGCATTCGAATAAAAGAAAGCAATTTAAGTAAGATGTCACATGTTAAAACAATATCAGTACCTGCATTATAAACTCCTGTGGGGTTAGGAACAACTTTAGGAGCTTCAACCATTGGCCTTTCAATATTCTCACCCATCTCTTGAGTACCCTTAGTTAAACCTATTATTTTTAAAATGCAAGGAAAAATAAAATAAAACATTCTATCACTAAAATAAAGGTGTTACTTGCCCTATCAATTTATGTTAAATTAATTGGATCTTGCAAAACAAGCCATTGTACCTGCATCAGGAATCATGGTATAGTTTGGAAAATTTTGAGCAGTTTGAGTCTCAATATATGAATCACATGATTTTCCTAATAGATTTTTTATTAACACGATGGTAGCATTCTTGGTTTAATTTATCCAAAGAATATTACCACCCAAAAAAAAGTAACAAAGATATAAAAAGGGATTAGAACCTGTGCTTTGCGCTGTGGCAAGATCTGGAGCTTTTGGAGGTGATGGATACATTGTTGCTGGAAATTAGAAAGTAGGATGAGTCAAGTTTTGAAGAAATAAAACAAATAAAATGTTGCCTTGCTAAAAATGCATTAATTGCTCTATCAATTTACATTAAATTAATAGGGGCAAAAACAAGACCAATACCTGCATCAGGAATCATGTTAGAGCTAGAGCTTGGAACATTTTGAACAACTGAAATGAAAGGTTTCATGATGGTGTCACACATCTCTTGAATCACAATAGATGAACCATGTGATTCTTCTAGTAGATTTTAATTATCACCACGATAGAATTGTTATTAAGCCAATGAATACTTCAAAAATAAAGATAAAGCACAAGATAAAAATCTCTGTTTTGTGTTGTGGCAAGATTCTCCATGTCTTGGTCAGTTTGAATGGTGCCATGTATTTCTTGAGTTCCAATAGTTAAAAAAAATCTATAAGTTTGTTTCTTGTCACCAATTATAAAGGTTTTGAGACGGTTGATCAAAATCTCCCTAGGTCAATCGTTTGAGTCATGTAATTCTTTTGATAAATTTCAGTTAATGTAATAAAAAGTTATAATCCTTTAACAATTAAACAAGATTATTAATTCAAAGATCTATCAAAACAAGATTAGAACCTAGGTCCTGTATTGTAGCAGGGTTTGATGCTTCTTGAGTTGTTTAAATTAAGGGTTTCTCACAAGTCACTCTTGTCTCTAGAGTCAAAATATGTAAACAAAAAAAAAAGTTTAGAAAATACTTAAAAAATGAATTAACACAATATATTGGAAATAGAATATATAGAAAGAGATTTAAACAAGTTAAAACACAAGTAAGTCTTTTGAGTTGTTCTTTTTGTATATTTGAGTAGCATAATAGAAAGAATTCACACCCAATAAAAAAAGTAATTTAAGGTCATTTATGAAAAGGGTTAAAGTAACAAAATAAAATCAATACATGCATATATCTATCACAGATTGTGGGTGGACTCAACGTGAATTTTTTATGAGTAGGGTGAATTAAGGACATTTCATTAGTGGTCTCATCTCATGCGTCTCGAGTCCCTATATCTAAATAAATTAGAAAAAGAGGAAAATACAGTGACATTTTTTTAAGAAAATAAAAAAGTCCCTCCAGAAAATGAAAACATAAAATTGAATTTAAAATATTTGACATGAAAATAAAAATAATTTAATTTCCTTTCCTCCAAGTGTAGCAGGAATGCATTACAATCTCTGTTGTGGGCAAAACGGTGGTGAGGATCTTATTAAGCAAATTCTCATCTATCAATGGAAATCTTTAAGTCAATAATTATTCAGCAATTGATTTCAGTTCCCGTAAGGAATAATTATTTTGCCAAATAAAAAAAATAACAATGCCAGTGATCAGTGAAATAAGACAGTATGTTATCGAACTGTAGAAGTAAAAGGTCACGGAATATACCAAAGCAGAATGATATTTTGAAACCACATCTTCCCTAATTCTCACTTTATACACAGTCACTATCTAATATGGAACATTATTTTTATTTATGTCATTAATTACTTTCAATCTAAATATAATTATGAAAAGTCTTGCTATGATTGTTACGACTTGTTGCTGTACTAACTACTTATACTAACAATTCTTTTAAAAAATGTACTAAATATAGTAGATCATTTGGAAAAAGTTGGTGAAACAAGAGAACATTAAAATATACCTGCATCTTGAGGATATGTTGAGGAGGCATCCTCCTTTTGCTGTCTATCATCAGATGAACTTGGAAGGTTGGTAATTTCTTGTTTGGTTGTATCTACAACTTGATCAGCCTTTGATAGCCAAACAAAATTTACTATTACTGTAAAATTTCCAGTTTTCATGCTTACTAGCTGTATATATATTAAACCTAATGTGGAAGTATTGCTGGTTATATATATATATATATATATATATTCAAAATAAAAATTAACTTGTTTCTATGTTAACTCGGCAAACTTTAACTATATAATTGAAAGTGAGTTTCCGTGATTTAAAATGTATATAAGATTATAAATAACAATTTAAAAAATAACATTTGGCTACTACTTTGTAAATTTAAAAGAAATCAGGGGTGTAGGTGAACATTTTTTTTAAAAAGAAAATATTTTTTGTCAGCTTCAAAACAACTGCCTAAATAAAAGCATACCATATCTTGAAAGATCTTGTTCACTGTGGCATTAAGGTCACCTTGCCAGTGCTCCTTTCCATCTTCTTTCTGTGTCAGTACCTTATCGAGCATTGGTGCCTCTGTTTTTCCCAAAGAGAAGATCTCCATTCTTGGGCAATTGCTGATAACAACTTCCTCTAACCATGGAAGCTCCAACAAACAATAACTTGCCGAGCAAAACATTTTGAGTGTTGGCAAACATTCAAATTCTAAAACTTCTAAGTTTTCGAATGCAATTACATCTTTGGACTCCTGGCCTGGTGGTCTTCTACCACAACTTGCACAAGTGAATTGCAGTTTCTTATGATCATTGTTTCTAAATTGACCAGACTTTTTGCAGTTGATGAGGTGATTAGGTGAATCAATCCATTACAATTTTGTGCCTCCAAATATATCAACTGGCTACAAGTTATTGAGGAAGGCACTAAGTGCTTCAATTTGGAACAATGCTGAACCGATAAATATTCAAGATCTTCAAGAACTGGGTCTATTTGAGATCCTTCTTTACATATATGCTGGAGATCATGGAGTTGATTGAGTGTCAGTTCTTCAACTCATGTTTCAATCTTAAATTTTTCTTTGTCATCTATAGTTATTTCTTCTTGGAATATCTCCTTGAAAGCACTACATTCAACATGAAGCTCATTGAGTGTGGTTATGTTTTGGAGAAACCAATAGGGAAAAGTAGTGTGGTCATCAAAATTTGCCAAACAAAGAAATTGGAGCTCGCCAAACTGTTCCCCTGAAAATTGCCCTTGTAATATCATGCTTGCATCCTCACTATTTAAGGCTAACCTTTCCAAGTTGCAAATAACCTATATACAACATAGGTAAAAAAGTGTTGATTAAACATTTTGTACAAAGAAACATAAATGAAAGCAACAGTGAGGTAAGAAGCAAGAGATGAATAGCACACATAATCAAACTTGATTAACTTCTTTAATATAAAAAACCACTATGAAACAGTGCATGCATAAAGAAAGATTCTTTTTATAATCATCCCTTTACCTCTTCAAGTATGAAAACAGACTGTTGAGTTGAGATTTGGAGTTTACTATCAAAAAGTCTTTCTTGGCCACTTGTATTTTGAGTCGTGAAGAGCTTCAATCTGACGCATTGGCGAACATCTAATTCCCTTAATAATGGACATAGTACAGTATGATTTCCAGCAAAAAATCCCTCAAGTTCATATAATTTCCAAAGAACCAATGAAGCCAAGTGATTAAACTCAAATATGAATGGGCCATCCAAGATTCCTTCTTTGTCTGAAACAATGTGTTTCATGCTCCCAGCGTTCCTTATGGTAATATCCTCAAGTTGAATAGCATGCATTGCAATGGACGATGGAAAAAGGTATTCCAAGTTCTCACAGTGTTCAACCCACACACTTTTCAGATCATGGAAACGAAGGATTGCTTGAGGATCTCTACTCCAAATTTGTTTAAGCTTTAATAGCCGCAGTAGAGTTAATCGTTGTAGGTGAGTTGTCTTCTCTACACTGTCTATTTCGAAGCTGCATTCAAATATGACTTGCACTGAGTTACAGTCACTAACCTTCAATGTCTCCAGACTTGCAAATGCTCTTTGTATATATGATGGAAATATATTCTCAAGTTTCTCACAGTTTGAGACTCACATTATCTTAAGGTTATCTATGTGAGATATTTTAATTATTAATATAACGTATTTATTAGTTATTAATTAGGTTAATTAAAATATCCTGAGTGTGGCCCGTTAGTCAGATCTAGTCCCAACTACAGGATTAGGGTAAACAGAATTGGCTATTTGATTTATTTCTGATGGTGAAATAAATAATTAAGGAATATAGCCGACTAAACTGAGCGTACGGTAGAAAAACCCTAGCAGTTCTTTGAGGTTCCCTGACTGGCGGCGGCTCTCACATCAGTTGCCATCACTGTGCCTTACGGTCAGTCAGAAGAGTACCTGTCAATTCTTTCTTCTGACTCCTTCTATTTTGCAGTCTCATTTTCCCAGTGTTCGTGATCTCGTTCCGCTCGAAGAAAAGCTATGGCGAGAGGTATTTATGAAGTCTTCCGCTGTAATCTTGTAGAATATGTTATGCTATGTTTATTGAGGTTTAATTGATGATTAGCATGATGTATTCCAACATGTGGTATCAGAGCCTGGTTCTCTGATTCTCTGCCTCTTTTCTTTGATCGGGGACGATTTATCTATGGAATTTAATAATTTTACCGTAATAGTTTTTATACGGGTTCCATATTTTAAATCAGAGATCACATTTTTGTTAATAAATTTGAGATTATGTTAATCCATATGGTTGCTGGATTATTATTGATTTCAAAGAATATGATTCTGGTTTTCTGTTTAATTTCGGTGTATAGAGAGTTATGGTCATCGACATATGCATGTTTCAATTGCGTTTCGCGATTCATTTTCTGTGAGCACCATCGGAATTTCTGTCTGTGGTTTGCGAATCTGAGCATGACTTTCTGTAAATCAGTGATTCTGTATGGTTGTTGGATTATCACTGTCATTATTCCGATGAGCATCACTTTTGAGTTTCTGTGTTTAATCCATAATTCTTGTTTGTGCTTCGATGATTATCGCCGTATGTCTCACCGTCGGACCGCGTTTTGATTTTGGGTTTTTCAAATCTGAGATTTTTGTTTCCAAATCATTGTTTAATCGCTGTTTTATGGTATAAATTGCGTTTAGAGATGCATTTCTGTGTAAAACCACCGTGAGGACGCCGTTCCTGAGCCTCCGATCGCCGGGAAAGAACCGCCTGAAATCGCGGGTCGCGGCGGCCCAACCGGGTCAAAATCGGGCGGCGGGTCGGGTAGGGTTGCAGAAAAACGGGTGGGAGAGAAGATCCAAAACGACGGCGTTTTTTACTTGCTGGAAACGGCGTCGTTTCAGATCATCCTGAAGTCTCCCTCCCAGCGTGCGAACGGCGTCGTTTTGGTCTAGTGAAACGCTGCGTTTCAATTGTCGTTTTGGTGGGCCGGACACGCATACTGGGCCGACGCGTTTTGGGCTTTCTGTAATTTTTTTTTTGCATGACAGAGCGTTCTGGGCCGAAACAAAAAAAAAATTTTTTTTTTTGAACAGTGACGTTTTTTTGGTTTTTTCTGGGCCTTACATTTTTTTTTCTGGACTATGCTATAATGTGAACCTTCCAGAAACAAACATTGGGCTTATTCGTTTTTGTTCTTCTGGGCTGTGATTTTTAAAATTCTAGAAAACACATTGGGCTTTTTCTTAAACCATTTCATCACTGTTTAATTCAATTGTTTTCTGTTTTATGTATTTTTTTTTAAATTAATGTTTTTAAATTGTTTAAATTAGTGACAGTAGTTAATTTTGGCATTTTCACATACTGAAATATTTGTAAAATTGTTTTCATAGTTAATTAATTGTCTAATATTATGAAAATAGCTTTAGACAATTATTTAACAATTCAAAAAATTTTGCAAAAATTGAGATTTGAGATGAATGATGTCAAAATTAATTATTTAAACAATTTTGAATACATAAAACAGTGGGAGGGATTTAATTAATTATTTACTGGATTTATTAAATTGATTAATCTCTCCATTATGATGTGCATATTTTGTTTTAAATGCGCTTATATGATATTTGTGACTAGCATGCTACTTTTCCAAGGAATAGCCACAGCATCCTTTAGTTTTGCGTGCAACTTGATCACATATGGAACTTATAAAATATCTAATTGTAATTAAATATAGAATTGTAATTGTTCTTTACCCACAGGTAGACGGTTATGATTATATATTTAATTAGGGTGGGATAGTTTGGTCTTATATTTTCTAAGTTGCCCACAGGTATTAGGAAATATAAATTATACACTCTAGGCCCACCAATTTGAGATAAATGCATGCAATGCTAGGTTCTTTGCCCACAGGTAGAATTTAGTGATACGCATTTATACATATAGCATGTTTACATTGGTGCATAACATGTATACAAAAGGCACAGAATTCGTGATTGTCTCAAATACTTGTCTTGTGAGCTAATTTAAGTTTTTAAATTGCAGTACCTACTACTTTCCCTAATCTTTTTGCTGACACTACTGGCAAAATTGTGCTGGATGGTACCAATTACCCTGAATGGAGAGAGGATATAACTTTGCAGATTGATATGCTGCACATGCATTTTGTTATGGAGAAACCTAGACCTCCCAAACCAACTGATAGGTCAACTAAGGATGAAATTGACTATCAGGAGCACTGGGAGCACTACAATCGCATGTGCATGTCATACATTAAGACCAGGATCCATAGAAGCATTAGGGGAGCAATTCCCAAATGTGAAACTGCTAAGGAGTTTTTGGAGGCTGTGGACAAACAGTTTAAGCCAACTGACAAACAAATGGGTGGTTCCATAATGTCAGAGCTGTGTGCCATGAAGCTGACAGGTACTAATGGAGTCAGACAACATATCATGAAGATGAGAGACTTGTCCTCTCAGCTGAGGGCCTTTGACATGGAACCAACAGAGCAGTTTCTGGTGCATCTGGTACTGAACTCCCTTCCCTCTCATTATGAGGCCTTTAAGGTCTCCTGCAACACACATAGGGAAAAATGGACAATTGATGAACTGCTGTCCATGTGTGTTCAGGAGGAAACTAGGCTTCAAATGAGTGGTAGGGAGGCACCTAGGGCAGCTCATTTAGCTGAAAGTTCCAGCAGGAATGGTGCCAGGGGCAACAAGGACAAGCAGAAAAAGAAGAAAAAGATTCCTGCTGTGCCATCCATTAAGAAAGCTGAAGCTATTTGCTTCTTCTGCAAGAAGAAAGGGCACATGAAGGATGAGTGCCTGAAGAGGAAGGCATGGTTGGAGCGTAAAGGTATGTATGTTTCAAGTTTAGCTTTAGAAGCTCATCATATTAGCACTAGTAATGATACTTGGTGGATCGATACGGGTTCAATGATCCATATTTCTACTACCATGCAGGGGTTTCTAACCACCAGGCCTCCACTTCCCAATAAAGCACGAGTCCTTTCTGGAAGTGGGAAAGGAGATCCGGTCGAAGCAATTGGAACTTTTAGAATTGTTTTCCCAAATAAAACTGTGCTGGATCTTTTGAATTGTTTTTACATTCCTAGTTATATGAGAAACTTGATTTCTATGTCAAAACTCATTCCTTTGAATTATGGTATTTATTTGCAAAAGGATTTGATGTATTTCAGTAAGGACTATTTTCCAATTGCAAGGGTTGTTATGATTGATGATTTATTTAAAATAATTCCTGAACCCCCTGAGGTTTTTTCTGTTATGCATGGTATTAGACAAAGTGTCATTGATGAGAATTCTATTAGCTTGTGGCATAGGAGATTAGGACATATCTCTGTTGACAGGATCAAAAGGTTAACTAAAGATGGAATCCTTCCATCTTTAGACCATACAGAATTTGATACTTGTGTGGACTGCATAAGGGGAAAGCAGACCAATAAGTCACAAAAGGGAGCTAAAAGAAGCTCTGATTTACTTGAAATTATACATACTGATATTTGTTGTCCTGACTTATCCGCAAACAGTCAAAAGTACTTTATCACTTTTATTGACGATTACTCGCGATATACTTATATCTACTTGCTTGATAATAAAAGCGAGGCACTAGATGCCTTTAAGGAATATAAAGCTGAAGTAGAAAAACAAGTTGGGAAACCAATAAAGATCGTGAGATCCGATAGAGGTAGTGAGTATTACGGTAGGTACACTAGTGAAGGACAAGCGCCAGGTCCCTTTGCTGATTTTCTTCGGGAGCATGGTATAGTTGCTCAATATACCATGCCTGGCTCACCAGACATGAATGGTGTAGCAGAAAGAAGAAATAGGACCTTGCTAAACATGGTTAGGAGCATGATGAATGGCTCCAAACTACCAACATCCTTGTGGAAGGAGGCACTTAAGACAGCTGTATACTTATTGAACAGGGTTCCAACAAAGGCAGTGCCAAAAACACCCTTTGAAATCTGGAAAGGATGGAAACCCAGCTTAAGACACCTTAGGGTATGGGGCTGTCCTGCGGAAGTAAGAGTGTACAATCCACAAGAGAAGAAACTAGATCCTAAAACCATTAGAGCTTACTTTGTAGGCTATCCATGTATGACTAAGGGTTATAGGTTCTATTGTCCTTCACCTTCTGCACGTTTTATAGAATCTAGGAATGCTGTTTTTCTCGAGAATGACGTGGTTAGTGGGAGTGATCAAACAAACAATGATCATATGGAATTGACCCCTGATTTACGTCGTGAAGGTTTTGTTCAGATTTATCCACCTCCCACACATAAAGAACCAAGACAAGTTGTGGTGGAGGATGTCCCGAATGAACAATCTGAACCAACCCAAGAGGTTGAATTAAGAAGATCAACTAGAGAAAGAAGGCCAGCATTGCCTAGTGACTACATGGTGTACTCTGTTCAGACTGATTGTGATATTAGCATTGAAGATGATCCATGAACATTTACTCAGGTTGTTAAGGGTGAGAACTCTAAGTTGTGGCATGATGCTATGACTGAAGAAATGAACTCCATGGCAAACAATAGTGTATGGGATCTTGTGGAGTTACCAAGTGGGTCTAAAGCCATTGGCTGTAAATGGGTTTATAAAACCAAAAGAGACTCACAAGGTAACATTGATCGATACAAGGCTAGGTTGGTTGCCAAGGGTTTCACACAAGTGGAAGGTGTCGACTACAGGGAAACCTTTTCTCTTGTATCAACGAAAGACTCCTTCCGCATAATCATGGCATTAGTTGCACATTTTGATCTGGAGTTGCACCAAATGGATGTTAAGACTGCATTTCTCAATGGGGTTCTTGAGGAAGAAGTCTACATGAAACAACCTGAGGGATTTATTGCAAAGGATAAAGAACATCTGGTATGCAAGTTGAAGAAATCGATCTATGGCTTGAAGCAAGCCTCACGACAGTGGTACTTGAAGTTCCATGAGGTAATCACATCATTTGGATTCGATGAGAACATCATGGATGAATGCATATACCACAAGGTTAGTGGGAGCAAGATCATTTTTCTGGTTTTATATGTCGATGACATACTACTTGCAACCAGCGACCTAGGACTATTACGTGAGGTGAAACAGTTTTTGTGCAAGAACTTTGATATGAAGGATATGGGTGAGGCATCTTATGTCATTGGCATCAAGATCCACAGGGATAGAGCTCAAGGCATTTTAGGCTTGTCTCAACAAACCTATATCAACAAAGTTCTTGAACGATTTAGGATGCAAAACTGTTCAGCTAACGTAACTCCTCTTGAGAAAGGGGATAAATTTAGTCTAGGTCAATGTCCTCAAAATGAGCTCCAAAGAAAGCAAATGGAAAGGGTCCCATATGCATCAGCAGTGGGAAGCTTGATGTATGCATAGGTTTGCACAAGACCTGATATAGCTTTCGCTGTTGGCATGTTGGGAAGGTACCAAAGCGATCCAGGGGAAGCACTTTGGACAGCTGCAAAGAAAGTGTTTAGATACCTACAAGGTACTAAGCACTATATGCTCACATACAGAAGAACAGATGACCTGGAAGTGGTTGGTTACTCAGACTCTGATTTAGGAGGATGTTTAGACACAAACAAGTCTACTACTGGTTACATCTTCCTACTAGCAGATGGAGCTATATCATGAAAAAGTACAAAACAAACACTTACAGCTCCCTCTACTTGTGATGCTGAGTACATAGCGTGTTTTGAGGCAAGTTCACAAGCGATCTGGATAAGGAATTTCATTGTTGGTCTTAAGATTGTGGACTCAATCTCTAGGCCAATCAGGATGTACTGTGATAACACAGCCGCAGTAGCCATTGCAAATAACAAAAGGAGTGGAAGTCGAAGCCGGTGGGTCGAACTGAAATTCCTAAGTTTAAAAGAGAGAATTGCAGATGGTGAAATTTCGGTTGATCATATCAATACAAAGGACATGCTAGCTGATCCTTTGACTAAGGGAATGAAACCGAATGCTTTTGTGTTACACGTCCCTCAAATGGGGGTTAAGCCTTCATTTATATAGAAGAGGTATGAAATGAAATTGACCTTATAGTTTATTATCTCTATCATTATCTGTATACATTCTGTTGATGAGACTAATAAACACTAAATTTTGGAACCGAATAAACATTGGCGTTTATTCATAAGGTTATACCCATCAAGTAAGGGTGTTGCATGTAATGCATGGAAGGTAATACTCAGCCTAGAGGACTTATCGCCATGATTCTTGCAGCATAGCCTTAGTTTAATCTGGAAAGGGCGACTGACATCAAGATACGGGCCAAGTGGGAGAATGTGAGATATTTTAATTATTAATATAACGTATTTATTAGTTATTAATTAGGTTAATTAAAATATCCTGAGTGTGGCCCGTTAGTCAGATCTAAGCCCAACTACAGGATTAAGGTAAACAGAATTGGCTATTTGATTTATTTCTGATGGTGAAATAAATAATTAAGGAATATAGCCGACTAAACTGAGCGTACGGTAGAAAAACCCTAGCAGCTCTTTGAGGTTCCCTGACTGGCGGCGGCTCTCACATCAGTTGCCATCACTGTGCCTTACGGTCAGTCAGAAGAGTACCTGTCAATTCTTTCTTCTGACTCCTTCTATTTTGCAGTCTCATTTTCCCAGTGTTCGTGATCTCGTTCCGCTCGAAGAAAAGCTATGGCGAGAGGTATTTATGAAGTCTTCCGCTGTAATCTTGTAGAATATGTTATGCTATGTTTATTGAGGTTTAATTGATGATTAGCATGATGTATTCCAACAATATAAGCAACTTGAAGTGAAGAAAGGGTGCCATATTGTCTTCAACTCTGGCATGCCTCCTATTATTATGGTTTCCAAATTGGGCAAATGTACCTGCCATGTATTTACAATACTTCGTCATCAAACATAGATCAGTTATGATAAATCAATAATATTAATTTGACAGGCGAATGATTAATCACGAAATTATATATTTAAATGTTAAAATTCTTACAACAAAGTACAGCAAGACTATTATGACTTAGGTAGAATGTAGAACTATTATAACATAAATATACACACACATGTATGCATATGTATGTATTTCATTGATATATATATATATATATATCTCATTAAGCACTCAAAACCCTTGTGGCTAACACTATATTATCCCATTTGTTTTGAGTGAGTATGATAAAAATAAATATTATGCAAACCTGAAGGTTTGAAGGCAGAGAGAAAATAGTACCTCTGTTTTATTTCTAATCCTTAAATAAACATATGTGCATAATGGGTATATAAAGGCAAGCCTAAACTAATCCTACTATCATAAATTTAAACTAAGCCTAGATGCTATAACCCCAGCTTGGATGTGAGCTAAAAAACAGCAACAAATATCAAGTTACAGAGAATACAAAATCGTGAACTTGAGACAGAGACGTTAGAGGGGTAGGGATGATCACGTGAAAATTGGCTGCGTACATCGTACACTCTCGTACGAGTGTTGCGATCGAGGGAGACTGCCAAGTCATTATCAATGGCCAAGTCACGAGTCCGAATAAACTGAGAATTGTTTCAGCACTTCTCTACGTCTTAGGAGCAATCGTCTCGCTTGTCTGGTCTATTACCATGAACGAGTGATAGCAGGGGAAACGAGTACCTCTGTTTTATTTTTAATTCTTGATATATATATATATAACCAAACTTAAACATGATACGATATTAATATTGGATTCATGTTTACTCCCACACTATATATAACTAAGAAAGATAAAAAACTTAACATAAAATTAGCTGATGATGCTTCAAGTGGTGATAGTGATGGTGGTCTTAATGGCTCTCAACAAAACCTATGTTGTACATATTCAAAATATATACTCCCTCCCATTCTTATTGTAAAATCTAATTAGATTAAGGAAGTTAGTTAATATGACATTTTTTTTCTAGAACACCCTTATCATCCTTCTTAATTCTCTATCTGCCTCTCTTACTTGATTGTTGTCGAGGGAGTATCAATAAAAGTAAATTAGAAAAAGAATGACAAATATGAGAAATAGATCTTACATTTAAAACCAAGATCAATACTCCAATTAGGTCCTAAATTAAGGACCGGATGAGTATATTGAAAACTAATTAAGAAGAAAGTCTCGTAATACCTGTTGAATGGAACATGCTGGATGGCGATGCTGGATATGACCTTCTGTTGTTTCTCTAAAATTGACAAGCTCTTGCAAGTTTTGTTTCCATGTGTGTTTGAGCTTTGGTAGACCAGATAGATTTATTCCCTTCAGTTGAATGGTCTCCTTAACAAACACTTCCTTTGAATCCATGTTGGTTAAATCAAACACAGCTTCCAATGAATCACATTCACTTACTTCAAGCTCTTCTAAGTGGGATAGCGCTTGCACCAAGTTTAAAGGCAGAAGCACATCTGATAAAAAATAACATTTATGTACCACTAGGCTTTTCAAGTTTCCATATGCTTCTGGATGTACATGGTTGTACCACAATTCTCTTAGCTCAGGATATTCAGATAGCTCTAAATAGTTAAAACTAAGGAATGCCACCTGCAAAAATTGGTGCACAGGTCAGTAAAAGGAAATAAAGACCATAAACGAAGCAAACTAAACATAAGCATTTGGTTTTTTTAATGTATTATCCACGAAATTTTGCCATTGTAAGTCAGAAAAAGTTTGTAAATATGCCGACAATGATCTTTTTCCTCAATGTTTATCAGAAATTTGAGTCAAAACAAAACATACCATATCCACGAACATCTTGTTTATTGTTCTGTTTAGGTCTCCTTCCCAATATATTTTTTCATCCTCTTCCTTTGATAGTATCTCTTGAAGCCTTGGGGTGCTTGTGTCCTTCATAGAGAAGATGCTCATTCTTGGGCATTGCTCAACAACAACTTTCTCCAGCCATTGAAGGTTCAACACACAGTTACTAGAGCAAAACCTCTTGATCATTGGCAAACACTCAAGCTCCAAAACTTGTAAGCTGTTGAATGCAATTTCATCTTCATATTCCTCCTTCTCTTCTCCCACAACTTTCTCAAGTGAATTGCAGTTACGTATTTTCATTGTTGTTAATTTGACCAGACTTCTTGCAGTTGATGAGGTAATTAAGTAAATCAATCCGTTGCAATTTTTCACCTCCAAATATGTCGAGTGACTAAAAGTTATAGAGGAAGGCACTAAGTGTTTCAAATTGGAACATTGACACACATGTAAGTATTCAAGATCCTCAAGAATTGGGTCTACTTGAAATCCTTCTTTACAAATATGTTGGAGTTTATGTAACTGATGGAGGGCCAACTTTTTTATTCACATCCTGATCTCAAATCTTCTTTTCTCATATGTAGGTATTTCTTCTTAGAAGATCTCCTTGAAAGAGCTCCATTCAACAACCAAGTGTTCAAAACTGGTCATATTTTGGAGAAACCAATATGGAAAGGTAGTTTGGTTATCTTCAAACTCCCTCAAACAAAGAAATTTGAGTTTGCTGAAGTTCTCCACAGAAAACGGCTCTTGTAATATTATGTTTAAGTTCTCACTGTTGAGGACCAAATTCTCCAAATTGCAAATCACCTGCATCAATAATTTGTGTGTGAAATGATGCTTCATTATTAGAAGAGAAAACCATCATTCATAAAAAATGCTCATCAAATATTGTGTCTAGAGCAACATGAAACTAGAAAATTAAATGATCTGTAATCTAGTATACAAAAAGTTAATTGTGTGAGAAACAAGAGATGAATAGCATGCAAAATGAAATTTAACTAGAACATCTTTTCACTCTTGAAAATTATTATAAAACAAAGCATTACTATCTATCATATTCAAAATGAACCTCATTATAAGGATATTATTCAAAATCATGCATATATATACCTCTTCAATTGTGAAAAGAGGATGTTGTATTGAGACTTGGGATTTACTATCAAAAACTCCTCCTTGGCTACTCCAGTACCGTGTCTTGAAAAGTTTGAGTTTTGCACATCCACAGATGTCTAATTCCCTTAATATCGGACATAGCAAATTATGATTTCCAGTAAAAAATCCCTCCAGGTCATATAGACACCAAAGCACTAATGAGATTAAGTGATTAAACTCAAAATTAACTGGGCTATCCATGAGGCCTTCTTTTTCTGAAACAATTTGTTTCATACTCCTTGCATTCTTTATGGTAATATGTTCTAGTTGAATGGCATGCATTGCAATGTAGAACGGAAAAAGGTATTCCAAGTTCTCACAATCTTCAACCCGCACAACTTGTAAATTGGGGCAAAGCACCTGCCATGTATTGCCAAACTAAAAAATAAGATGCTATATTTTCAAATAAACAACATATGTTCCACAGCAATGAACACTAATTGAATCAGGTTAGTCAAAAATAGAGAGGATCCATCACAAACTATGGCTTCTTTAAAGCATAGCAAGCTTTTCCCACCCTCAATGTGTTCCTATACGTAATGCTCAAATAATATAAGTAATATAAAATAAAATTTTATGTCAAAATAAATAAGATAATTACAGCAAAATATAACAGGGGTTGGTGACGTTCGACCTCAGCATGAAAACTTACTAAACCTCCAAAACATTACCGATAGAATGTACAATTACTGAATTTGGCCAACAGAGAGTTATTATAAAAGGGTTGGATTTTCTCTCTCTCGAATAGCGTGCATCCTTCTTTGCTTCTCTTATAGGTGATCAGAACCACCGGAAGCTCCCACCGGACCGGCCATCGGATATCCTAGCTACTGGTAGTAAAAAAACGAAGAATGAATCTTCTCCACAAGTATCTACGGACATTCTTATGGCAGAAGAAGCATCTCCCGAGAGTGATATTCCCATGGAACATGAGAAGTATGGTCAGGGGAGGAGTGATACAGTTCAGGGGATCAATGTATCTTACAAGGACTCATTGCTTGGATTCAATGGAGTTGCAAATGGTGGCGATTTCACAAGAGATGAGGACTTGTTGTCTGATATAATAAATATGGATTGGGATATGCCAGAACCTTCTGAGGAAGTTCTGGCTCTTATGAAGGTACATTCAGAAGAATATAATGCATGGTGCAGGCCATGGAATGCAGCGCTCATTCTCACTGTATTGGGGAAAAAGTATAATGTTTATACGCTGAAAGCTCATCTCAGTCGGATTTGGAACACCCCACATTTTGATATTGTGGACATGCCTAATAATTATTTCCTTGTGCGTTTCTTACAGAGAGAGGGATAGGGGATGCTATACCAAAAAGTGTTATACGAGGGTCCCTGGGTTGTGCAACAGCACACTATTCTGGTCCAAAAATGGTCTCCCTATTTTGACCCATTTAACAATCCTCTTGGAAAGATAGTGACTTGGGTAAGGATCCCGAATATACCAATGCAATATTACAACAGGGAATTCATTACCAGACTAGGCAATTACATAGGGAAAACAATAAGGGTAGATTTACTTACTCCGATGACCACGCCTGCTGAATCTGTGAGAATTGAAAGAGGGAAATATGCTCGGATCTGTGTAGAGCTTGACTTACAAAAAAAGCTTGTCTCCAGAGTGATTGCTGCTCATGCAGTGTATCAGGTGGAATACGAAGGGCTTGGGTTGATTTGTTTCTCTTGCGGTCGGTATAGGCATCAAAAGGATAGATGCCAATGGTCCTATAGTGAGGCACCTCAACCAGGTTTGGAGCAAGTGGCTTCCACGGTGCAGTTGGTGCCGACGATGTCTAAGCCAGGGCCAACAATGTCTAAGCCTAGTGCAAAGGAGAAATTTGGGGAGTGGATGATTGTGGGAAGTGCAAGGAAAAACTAAAACTCTCGAAAGCAACAGCACGACGGAAGGTCGTCAGAGTAGGGAAGTAGAGCTCAGGCACCGATCGGCCATGGCGGAGGTTGTTCTTCCTCAAGATTCACAGCTTTAGCGGAACTGGGAGATGCAAGCGGTATGGCGGAGGAGGAGCAGGGTCAAAGCATCATAGCGCATCGATCACAGCGCAAGGGCGAGCCGGAGCAGGTCGCGTGTTTAGAGGCAGAGGTGAGGGCTGGTTCAGTGAGTGGACGACACAGAGATTATTTTGGGAGTAGTAGAGACGGTCCAGCGCAGCAGAGGAAAGGAATGTCACGTAATAAAGGAAAAGGGAAGGAACACATTAAGGGCTATGGGCCAAAAGAAGGGAGCCAGGCCCAAGGTCCGAAAATGGGCTATAAAGGAAAGGGAGTGGATAGGAGATCGGTTGGGCCTTCTAGGAGCAGTTTGGGCCGTAGGGAACATTTAGTTGTAGGTAGGTCTATTAGCCAATTGGACTCTAATATGGTGATTGCAAAACAACATGTTGAGGGCCAAAACCATCAGACTAATTTAATGATAGAAAGACCCAAGGAAAATGCCAACAATTCCTATAATGCTTTTATAAGAGAAAATTGTGAGCATAGTATTGGTGATGGTCAAGGAGCATCTCTTATGTTACCCCCATTGTTGGAGGATGATATTGGAGATGAATTTATGGAGGCAAATATGAGTACAACGGATTTAATTAATTCGGTAGGGCATGGCACAAGAGGTCAAGCGGCTCTTGGTGATAGGTAATTTTATTGCCTTATTCACATATGTTTCTTTATGTTAATATGATAATTACTTCTTGGAACTGTAGGGGTGTTGGGAATAGAGCTTTTCCTAACACCGTGAGAACTTTAGTTAAGAGTCATAATATTGATATTATGTGTCATATTGAAACTCGTATAAGTGGAAATAGAGCTGAAGCTATTAGTAGGAAACTAGGGTTTACAAATTGGATTAGATTAGAGGCCACTGGTTTTACAGGGGGCATTTGGATTCTTTGGGATGATAATAATATTCAGGTGGATTACCTTTCCTCTTCCACTCAATTTGTTCACTGTAAATTGATTGATAAGTGAACAAAAGAATCATTTTTTGGGACTTTTGTTTATGGGGAGACAGGGAGTAATGGAAGAGAGAGGTTGTGGTGCTCTTTGCAGGACATTGCAAATGAGATGAAATATGCTTGGTTGGTTATTGGGGATTTTAATGCTTTCTTGGCTCCAGCAGATAAGGTAGGGGGTGCTGAACCTTCTATTAGAGCTATGAAACAATTTTCGGATTGTGTCAATAACTCAAATCTGTTGGAAATTCCCATTGTGGGCGAGCGATTCACCTTGGAAAAACAAGGAGTAAAGGAAAGACTAGACTGGGTGTTTGGTAATCTTATGTGGGAGTTAAAACATCCCCAAAGTAAGGTTTTCCATAAACTAAGATATAAGTCTGACCATCGGGTTGTGCTCGTCTCAGACGGAGCGTTCCCCGTGCCTCATTATGTCAAGCGTCGTTTCAGTTACCATCCTGCGTGGGCTTTAGAAGACAGTTTCTCTGAAGTCATTGCTAATTCCTGGGGAAATAGAACTTGGGAACAGGGAAGACTAACATTCGAAACTGAGGCTACTGATTGGAATTCGAATGTTTTGGGCAGTCTTCCTAAGAAAAAGTTAAATCTCCTCAAAAGACTGGAGGGTATTGATAGGGCTAGACAAGATAATCTTTCCACTGGCCTCTTTAAACTTGAGAAAAAACTTTGGCAGGAATATAGCAAGTTAGGTGAACAAGAGGAACTCATTTGGTACCAGAAGTCTACGTGCAAGTGGCTTGCTTGGGGTGATCGAAACACTAGTTTCTTCCATTCCTCGGCCCTGATCAAGAGAAAGAAACAGTGCATTGAGGCTATTCAAGATGATGAGGGGAACTGGGTCACTGAATAGGATAACTTGAGACAGATGGCGGTGGATTTTTTTAAAGATCTTTATACCAAAGATAACCGAGTTCCTGACTCCAGGGATTGGATTGCGCATTTTCCACCACTTCAAGACAGAGATGATGAGTTGATTCACAAAGAAGTGGATGACATTGAGATTAAAAATGTCGCTTATATGATGGGCGCTTTCAAGGCTCCTGGTCCGGATGGGATGCAAGCGCACTTTTTCCAAACTCAGTGGGAACATATTGGGGATAAGGTCTGTAATCTTATTCATGAAGTATGGCACAATCCTGGGAAAGTTAGAGATATCAACCAGTCTCACATTGTGCTCATTCCAAAAATTGATAACCCTATGACTCTTCGGGACTTTCGTCCTATCTCTCTTTGCAATGTTATTTTCAAAATTATCACGAAAATCATTGCAGAAAGAATGAAAAGGGCGATGCAATATCTGGTTCAACCTCAGCAGTGTGGGTTTATTGCTGGCCGTCAAAGTAGTGACAATGTTATTATTGCGCAAGAAGCTATTCACACGATGCGGAGCCGGCGAAGGAAAAAAGGAATGATGGCCATTAAAGTTGATATGCAAAAAGCCTATGATCGCTGGACTGGAAATTTATCTAGTCCACTCTCTTCAGTATTAGGTTAAAAGAGGAAATGGTGAATCTCATTATGGCTTGCACTTCTTTGGTTTCAATGAAAATTCTGTGGAATAGAGTTGAATCATCTGCGTTTCAACCGACACGAGGAGTTCGCCAAGGTGACCCTCTTAGTGCTTATTTATTTGTCCTATGCATGGAACGTTTAGGACATTTGATAAATAAGGAAGTGCAGGAGGGTAATTGGAAGGGCCTTCGTTTTAACAGGCATACCCCGACCATTTCTCATTTGTTCTTTGCAAATGACCTTCTCCTGTTTGGTGAAGCTACCATGGATTAGATTGATGTGATGAAAGACACAATGAAGGCTTTCTGTGAGGTTTCTGGTCATCAAATTAACTTGGTTAAGTCTAAAGTTTTCTTTTCCAGAAATGTGCACTTTAATCGAGCCGTTGAAATGAGTCAATATCTTAGGGTTGGGCTCACGAGTGATCTTGGGAAATACCTTGGGATCCCACTGCTTCATCGTCGTATTACTAAGGCCATGTTTTTCCCTATAATCTAGAGGGCAAAAAATAGGTTATCCAACTGGAAAGGAAGATTACTTACCATGGCAAAAAGGGTGGTTTTGATCAAATATGTCTTATCAGCTTTGCCCAGTTATCATATGCAAACCACGCTTTTGCCCAAAGGTATTTTGAAAGAATTGGAAAAAGCAAGCTATAATTTCCTTTGGAATCAAGGGCAGGGAGGTAGGAAAATGCACCTCATTTCTTGGGATCAGATCAAGCAGAATATAGAGGATGGGGGGCTCGGTATTAAAGATCTTCAATGTAAAAATATGACTTTTGTTATGAAGCTCTGCTGGGGTCTACTTACCAAGACTGATCACCTTTGGGTTCGATGTGTGCGAGGAAAATATAGATGTGGAGATGGTGACTATCCACTGGTCTGTAAGAAACAAAACTCTTCGAGTGTGTGGCGTAGTATTTCCACTGTTTGGGACATATTTTATCAAGGAATTGGTAGGATCTTGAGGAGTGGAGATACAACTAATGTTTAGTGGGATTTGTGGACTCCACTTCAGGAGCCATTAATCCATTTTGTTGAGAGTAATCTCAACATACTGAATCCAAGTGCCAAGATTAGGGACTTTATGTTGGAAAATGGTACGTGGAACAGATGCAAGTGGGAAG
Organism: Inga oerstediana; assembly: GCA_963210345.1. Taxonomy (NCBI): domain Eukaryota; kingdom Viridiplantae; phylum Streptophyta; class Magnoliopsida; order Fabales; family Fabaceae; genus Inga; species Inga oerstediana. The sequence goes on along the minus strand of OY723404.1, from coordinate 9,118,706 downwards.
AATTCCTCCCACAATGGGTGATTAATATCATCACTTGGATTGAACCTCCACGTGGAAATGGGGATTATCCTTTCTGTTGGAAAACTGCTTCAGATGGCAATTTTAGTGTCCGTGCTGCTTACACCTTTTTGTCCGGCCAAAGGGATCGTCCTCGGCCGAGCCTGTGGAAGAAAGTGTGGAAGTTATCCATACCGGAGAAAGTAAAGATGTTATTATAGCAGGTTATTCATAAGAGATTACCTACCAACTCACTCAGAGCTAGGAGAGTGTTATCAGCTAGTGAGGAGTGCCCATTTAAGTGCCACCAACCAGAGACTATTTTGCATATTCTCCGTGATTGTGAGATAGCGAGAGAAGTTTGGTCACATTTTCTTTCTCCTAACTCTCGGTTTAGATTTTTTCGCTCTGATTTGTAGGTATGGCTTAAGGAGAATATGTCAATCCCATTGGGAAAGACTTATTTTTAGCGATAGCCCTGAATTCGGAACTTCAGTACTATCTGTTGGCTACTATGGAAGAACAGATGTCAGGGTGTCATGGAAGGAGTTCGCCTTCAGGCAAACGAAATCATTCATGGCATCATGTATCAGCTTATGGAGGTGAAGCATGCGAGTTTCTCCCTTCAGGATGAAGATAATATCATATGGAAACTGCCACCGGAAGGATGTGTGCGGTTGGATACAGATGGTTCAGTCAACAGCCAGCAGGAGGCGGCGTGTGGAGGAGTGATTCGAGACATAGGGGTAATTGGGTCCTTGGATTCCAAAGGAAGTTGGGGTTTGTTCCGTCGACAACCGCGGAACTCCTTGCCTTACAAACGGGTCTGTAGTTGTGTAAGCAATATGGATTTCAGAAGATCATCGCTTACACGGATTCTCTTCAGGTGTATTAATTGATCATACGAGATAGTGGTCTTAGTCATCCGTACAGGTCTGTGATTAATGCAGTAAGAGATTTGATTTATTCAGATTGGGACACTGAATTGAGATATGCACAGAGGGAAGCAATTAGGTGTGCGGATTATTTGGCTCGAGACGCGCAGCATCTACTTCAGAGTATGGTAGTTTTACCGGTTCCCCATTCTGGTTGTATTCCCATTCTTAGGGAAGATATTAGTCCCACCTTTTGATGTTTATGTTGTCTTGTAATCTGTAATTTCCAAGCTAGCTTGGCCACTCTTCAATCCAAAAAAGAATGTACAATTACTATAAATCACACACACGCGCGCGCGTGTAACTTGACATTCGAATGATTAATCACGAAATCATATATTTGAATCTTAAAAGTCTTAAAACAATGAATTTAGATAGAACGTACAATTATTATTTCATAAATGTGTGTGTATTTCTTTAATGGCAAGTTTATATATACTACCTCCGGTTCTAAAAATAAAACCCAGTTAACTTTTGTTAGAAGATTAAGGAAGCTAATCAAATTACTTTATAGTATTTATATTTATGCTTTTTTCTCCAAACTAATTTATTTGACTTATAAATTGATATATAATTTAATCATATACATGATTAAACCACATTTTTATATGAATTTTTCATGATTAATTTGGGATTTTAATGTATTTTCTGGGACATTATTGCATTATTAAGTATTAATTTTTGTTAGGGACAATTATTTTGAATTAATGGGAATTAGGGGCAAAATGGTCAAAATTCATTAATTATAATATTTTTTTATATTGTCCCTTGAACTTTTGATATTACCTTGTGTTTAATTTTGCATTGTAGGTATTAAAGAAAGAAATTAAGGATTTTGGATGTTCAAATTATTGGGCCAATTGGAAAGAAAGACAATTAAAACAAATTAATAGAGGCAAGCTGAAATCTGGAGGCCCAAGAAAAAGAAAGGAAAGAGCCCAATATAAAAAAAAAAAGAAACAGAAGCAAGGTGCGCTGAGACAAAGACGCATCTGGGCTTCCTAAAAAAATACAACACCAGCCCAACTGAAAAAAAACAGACCCAACACTGTGTCAGCAGCAATGAGCCCAGACCTGATTATTACACAGATGTGGGCTTCATGGAGCAGAAATCCAAGACCCAACTGCAGTGAGATACTGGTGTGGGCCGCAGCTGGGACTGAAATAAGGATCCGAAACTTGGACCCGATTTGGTGAGGCTTTGGTGGACATGGGGAGTCGGACATGCAGGACCCGACAGGAAAAGAAAAAAAGGAGGAAGCTGAGTTCTGGACAGGGTGTGATACAGAACGAGAGAGCGCCGCTGGGAAAGTGAGAGACCCAAAAACCAGAAAGGAACAGGCCCCGAATGGAGAGAGAGTTTCAGTTCAGATCAGCGGCGAGTTTAAATTGAGAACCAGAGGGAGTTTCTTCGTCGGAGAAAGTCGAAGCTGAGGGTGGGGAGTGGAGTGCAGACTTGAGATTGAAACAGAGCGAAAGGCGCCGCTGGAAAAGCAGAAAAGAGGGAACACAGAGAGAGACCTGGGAGTGAGAGAGCTTGAGGAAGAGGAGAGAGACGAAACCTCCGTCTCTCATCTTCACCACCGCCGTCACCATTTCTGGCAGAGGAGAGCTTCGCCTACCACCACCGTCGTCCCTCTGTCTTCTTCCTCCACTAACCACCATCATTAAACACACAACCGACAGTTCTTCAAGTCCCGGATCTTTCATCTCTGTGTCTGAACCGATAGCATTGCCTTCACAATTCTCATTTTCTTCTTCACCTCTATCTTCACCATAGCCGAGACTCACTTCTGGGCCTCATCAGCTCATGCTGGAGATTTCAGTGCTGCAATTTATTCAAATGATTTTTGAAGCCATGAGAGGCTGATCTTTTTGCTTCTTGGTGTTGAGGAATTGTGGCTTGAGCAATTGTGCTTACATATAAGCATATAAGGGAGTTCTTTGATTCAATCTTATGCTTAGACTATATATTTGATTTCCTTGTTTAGATTAATCATTTTGTGGTTTTAAGACTTGGATTGCTGTTATGTATCCATGTGGATTGATCATTGTAGTTTTAATTGGATGATCTATCTTGATGTTCATTTTGATATATATCTTTTGATGTGCTTAATGAAATTATGCTTGCTATCATGTTATTGATTGATAATCATAGTTGATTTTAGTTCTTGAATGGTTCGTTAGAACATTTTTGCATCACTCCAATTTTAATTACACATTAAGTGGGTTTAAACAATATTTCAAGAGATAGTAGTTAGCTATGTTTGTATGGGCTACTATTAATTGGGAATATTAGACTCAAGTGTTATCTTGAGGTTGTTCTTGAGACTTAATGAAATTTGAACTCCTATGATTTGTTTAGCAAGGATTGCCACTTTCTTCATCACCAAGATTCATTTTATCATCTTATCCCTTTTTAATCTAAATCATTTCTTTATTATTTTCCAAAATACAAAAAAATTAGGGATAGTTTTAATTTCATAAATTTTAATTTCTAGAAAAACCAATTTCAGAAACCCTTTTCTAACCATGTTTATAACACTTAGATTTTCCTAGGGTAGTCAAAATAAATGGCTCCTTGATAAGAGAACGATCCTAAGTTGTTTGCACTATATTGCATTTAATTCGTGATAATTTGTGATTTGACCCTGAGGCGGCTAAGGTTGTGTCAAATCAATACAACATATGATATGATTAACTAACTTAATTAGTTTCTTTAGTCTCTCTAAAAAAAAGTCAACTATGTCTTATATTTAATATAGGAGGTAGTATATATATATATATCTATATATATCATTAAAGACTACTACTCAAAACCCTTGTGGCTAACACCATCTTATCACATCTTTATATATTGGATATTTTGAATCCTCCTATATTTTTGAGTAAATAAGGTACAAACAAATATTATGCAAACCTGAAGGATTGAAGGCAGAGAGAAAATAGTACCGCTGTTCAATTTCTAACCCTTGAGTAAACCCATGTACATAATGGGTATATAAAGGCAAACCTAAACTAATCTTAGTATCATAAAATTAATTATCCTAATATCTCAAATTTATTCTTCTAAAATAAATAGAGTATGACAGGAATAGATGTTAAAACTCCAGCATGGGTGTGAGCTAAGAAAACAGCAAAAAATCTCAAGTCGCAAACTTGAGACAGACGTTGGAGGGTGGTATGGGATTCACAAATTCACTTATTTAATCCTAGGATATAAATAATTCAAGAAATAGGATAATGACGATGGTAGTGGTGCACTATCGTCTTCATCGTCCTGTTCATACTCCTTATCCTTATCCTCATCCCCATCCCCATCCCCATCCCCATCCTCATCATCAGAGGAGGGAGAAAGAGTTCATGGTTATTAATTAAGAATCGTAAAGTATTTTTACCAGCATACTCAACGGTTTTAAGATAACATTGTGCTTGATTATGCAATCAATAGTACGCACCAATAAATTAAAAAAAATTGTCAAATACATAATAGTTATTAAGAATTAACCGTCGTCATTTATAAAATATCATATTTAATACTAAAAAATGCAACGGCTCGATAATCCATGAAACACTATCTATATAAATGTCCAAAAACGGAACTCTATTTCTCTACTTTCATTTCAACTTCTCTAAACCAACTTTTGATTCAACAAAACATCATGGATAGATGCAAGAGAACTTCTAATTCATCATCTGACAAAAAAAAATGACAAATGAACTCCCTTGGCAAATAAGCACTTAAGGTCTCGTCCATACAACCTATGGGCTCTATCATATCGTCCATGTTTACTTGCAAGAACAAGGATGTATGGACTAGTGCTTAAAGAAACTTATCTCTCTTGTTCACTCTGTGAATGAGAAGGTGGACAAGTTACTGGAGAATGAAGAATATGATGATGCATCATATTCTTAAAATATCTCCGTAACTTTTATTTTTAGTTTATTTATTTACTTTGTCTCTCTCTTTTGTTGTTGTTGTGAAATGGTGGTTGCATAATCAATCACCAAAATTTAAAAAAAAAAATAAAAAAGGTATATGCATTATGGTTATTAAGTAACAATCGTCACTTATTAGAATACTATGCAAATACATAATGGTTGTACTTTATAACCATTATAAATAGTCTTAAGATAATGATATTTCTTACAGTAACACCGCACAAACTTTAGTTGAACAAACAAACAATTTGTCTTACAACTTCATATCAGAAAAACAATATAACAGTTTCTCTTAAATAACCATCAACTAAATGGTCCAAATCTTTTCCCTTCCCCACACTCATGATGAGAATACTCTGTGCTTCTTTATTATTCGATGATTAGCATGAGAACCAAGTACCCTTTCATTACTTACTACTACGTGTGACTGCTCTTCTTCAACTTCCAACATGTGCAATAATGGTTCAAACCTTTACTTCAAAGTAATATAAACTCCTAATTTCCATATGTTTATCGTACTATTTCTTCTTCGTCCACCTAGGTTCTTTCAATCACCAAGATGAAACGTCATGCTGAAGATTTGCTAGAAAATTCATGGTGTCATCCTCCTCCTCCATCTCCTTCCCCTCTTCCACAACCTCCACTATCTCCTTCTCCTCCTTTTCCTCCCCCACAACCTCCGCCTCCACCTCAAGCGGAGGCAATGATGCAGCATGCAGAACGCATTGACCATGCAGTGAGAAGGCTGGCCAGATATTTGTTGAGTATGAATAGGAAGGTCAATCTCATTCTTGATGAGTATGGGATTGGCCACTATGATCCTGACATACTCCTAGATGATTCAGGCCACTCATCTATTGATGAATAGCTTGATGATGTGTGCTTTACTGTGAATTTATGGAAGTTTAGATTTATGCAAATTGAACGAAACAAAAGTTCTTAAATTCTCAGTAGACCTCATATCATCTATTAGGAAACGAGTCACCAGAGGGTGACATTTTTCTATTTCATGGTTATTAACTCATGGTTATTACATTTTTCTATGTAATAACATAACTCATGGTTATTAACAAAGACTTGTAATAAATATAAACAAATAAATAACATTTTTATTGATACAACCGTTATGTAAAGTCTTTAGCATGACAACTTAAAAAATTCTACCCTTCCTCTTTTATTTAAGTGTGTGAAACAGAACACACTTGACTCTTAGTACGTTCGAGTGAAACCCTCCAACATCGTAACCCTAGTACTCTTGTTGTCTTTTCCAACTGTTGACAGTCGTTTTCAGTCGAGTCCTACCATAAAAAGCCTTCATCTTAATTCTCAGCGATAGCCGTGCTAATCAATACCTTCACACTTGTCTTAATGATTGCCGAGTGAGTTGTTTTCACTTACCCTAACTCGCATTTTTGTCATTCATGAATAAAGCCGGTAATATGAGCTCAACCCGCGGGTCTATGGGTTGGATAGGGTTAGGGTTGGGAAAATCCCAGGCCCTCACCGCAAAGCCCACGGGTTACTGCAGGCCAGCCCGCGAGTTAGCAAGTTGGCTCACAATTTTTTTTATATTTAGCATGGGTCATGGGACATAGGACATGGGACATGGGTTGCCTTGCCAACAATTTGACATTTGGACTTGGGCTACTTGGTGTTGGGTTAGGATAGTTGGCAAGTTGGGCCTACCATTTTGGTTTTTGTTAACAATTTTTTTTGAACAAAAAAAATCACTCCTTCAATCCAAGTTGTTAGGCTTTTTTTTACTAAGTTGTTGGGGTTTTTTTCTTTGGTTTGGCTTTGGGAGGTTCTGTTTTTTTTTTCCATGACTTATACATGTTAAAAACTAAAAAAAAGTGTGAGCTGTGGGATGGCCCACGAACCCACACCTGCAGGTTAGGGTTGGGGATTTTCCAACCCGTGGAAGTGCAGGCCTCACTGACCCGCACAGCACAGCTCGCTGGCTAGTGCGGGCCAGCCCGCAACTCTTAGGTTGGCCCGTTTTACCGACTCTATTAGTGAGACCTAGCTAAGTTGTATTCCTTTGGTGTTCTATTCTCCTTATTCGATTGAGGTACCTTTAAAGCATTCAATGTGACATTAACTTACTTTTATGAAGTTATGTTTTTTTGGAAAACTTATTATTTGCTCTAATTGAAGGTTCTTATTCTATTATAGGAAGTTGTTAACCCATTGCTTTGACTAAATGTTCATACTTTATTTATCTTTTGTAAAGTAACTTCTGGACATATAATCCCTAAGGAAAAGACATCTCCTTTTTTTGGAAGTATTCATAGTTACTTTAAAAAGTTCATCAAGTGTGATGAATCAACTAGTTCATGTGTACCAAAGAGAGTCATACATGAAGAAGCTTTATGAATAAACTAGTTTAGATGTACCAAGAGTCATACACGAACAACCTCTGTGAATAAATTAGTTTAGGTGACATATTGAATTTATTGTTGTGAAGTTATGGTTTTTTTTTTTTGGAAAATCCCATATTGCTTTGATTAAAGGTTCCTCTCTTGTTTTTCTATTGGGCAAGTGCACCTAGTTAAAAGCTATGAAATTCAACATTGTAATCAGTTATAAGCTTTTCAATGTGAGAGTTTCAAAGCTGGTTGGTGTTGTCTCTATATATATAATAGAGTAGTTCTTCCCACATCGAATATCGATCCAATTTGGATGAATCAAAATTTTTTGGGCTTTGTGGCTAGAATGAATAGCACTCCTGATCTATATATATAATAATATAAGTGTTCACATATACCTTGTGTCGCCTGAGTAATTAAGCCTGGAAAACAAAGAAAAATGGGTAAGAAACAAATACCCCTATCAAAAAGGCCACATGGGTTATGCAAACCCTTGAAATCAAGTGTTTGCATATCTCTTCCACCCTTTTTGATAGGAGTATATGTTTTTTTCTAGAGTCCTTTACTTTCCAGGGTTAATTCCTATGAAGAAACACAATTATATATAGGTCAACAGTTACATTATCATTTATATACGTCAATAGTTTCCGTTGATTCTCCCCATAAAGCTTGGAATGTCTTGATCCAACCCAAATTGTATAGCAACTCAATGTGTAAGGTACTATTGTTCTATTATGTATATAGAGGGTGTCAACTAGCTTAGAAAATCTCACTTAAAAAGTCTTATATCCATACGTCACTGTTATTGTATAAAAACCGTCATGTATTATAAATGTTTATAGTTCTTTGTAATAAACTATTATTTATGTACTTATTTCATAATGGTTATTTATGTGAGACCATTGTTAAGTTTATTAAAAGTCACAGTTCTAATATACAAATCATTATTTATGTTACTGAATAAATTATAGTTGTAATATGAGATCGTTATGTATCATGCAAGCATTACCATATATTATAACAATTGTTTACGTGTGCCCGTTAATTATTATCAGAGCTATAGGAAGATCATACACTCACCAAACCTCAATATATAACGGGTGTTATATTATAACTGTTATAATAGGTCAGGAATATATAACGGTTTGGAACTATAATGAATCTTGGCTGAGCTTTTATAGCGCCCATATATATGTCGCCTCAAAACCATGATGTATGACTGTTAATAACCATCATATATCATGACTTTTGTAGTAGTGTCGTAGTAACACCTTTAATAAGAGTTCAGTGAGCAATTGCTTTTGGAGAAAATAGTTGAACCTATATTAACGATGTTAGTGTATTCTGTTTACTTTGACACCAATAAATATTAATATCCATATTTATTACTCTCTTTTGACTATCATAATTTTTTTATCATAATTATTTATCATTCTCTTTTATAATTTAATATCAATATTTTACATCTTATATCCATAAATTATTAGTTGACCTCATAATTCAAAGAGCTATCATAATCACAACTCAAACTAAATATGCAAGAAGCTTAATTTCCAAGAAATATCAATATTCATACTTATCTCTCTTTTTTACCTATAGTAATTATTTCATCATAATTTATTTATCGATCTCTTTTATAATTCAATATCGATATTTTATACTTTATATCCATAAATTATTAGTTGGCCCCCATGATTCAAGGATTTATCATAATAATAATTTAGTCTATAAATCAAGAAGTTATCATAATCATAATTCAAACTAAATATGCAAGAAGCTTACTTTCCAAGAAATATAGTTGGCTCCATGATTATAGTAATGCTTATATATATTAACGTTGTCAATGCATTCCATTTTATGTCCTCCGTTCTTCATTGTTAGTGATTTCAATATTTAATTCCTAATGTCATGGCATGTCGCCCTTATGAACTCATTAGGGATATTGATGATCGCAAGGATACCTGAGTTATCATTGCTCTAGTTATCATAAAGTAGATAATGACTAAAAAGATGTCAACTTTTGATGTATGAAAAGTCAGCATAATTTTGGCTGATGAGGAGGTTTGAAGTTTGTAACTCACACCTATTTGATTATTGAGTTTTGCTTTTTTTTGTGCTCTCTATGTTATGGCATGCGTATTCTTCATGCAGGGCAATAGGATTGAGGGTGCAGTTATGCAGAGAGGGCACCTTCAAAGATTCATTCAAGACATGGTAGAGGAGGAGGTCTACCGGTTAGAGAACTTTGAGGTTATGCCTAACTATGATGACTTTAAATTGTGTGACCACCCTTAGAAGCTTACTTTTTTATGGTATTACGTACTTCGTTGAGTTTGACATGTCGGTAGCTCTGAATTCATTAAGCATTGTGATGCTACTAAAGTTTAAATAAGCACTGCAAGTGTACGGGCCCATGGAAATAAAATAATAGCAAATCAAGGTCGCCCTACAGATATCCAATCGAATTAGTGATTAGGCATTAAAATTCCTATTTTCATTTAAGTTAAACAATCAAAGAAAGAAATTGAAAATCAATTTAAACAAGAGCAAAAGAAACAAATCTAATGTTTATAAAATTTCAAATTGATAAAAACAACCTAGAGTGGTTAATCCCCTTTTCAAGTATTAGCATGTATTTACCCAAATAAAAACACTTAATATTAATTTGTTAATCTAGAATTTAAATGAATATAAGTATTTTCCAATTATTCATACTCTTCTCTCAAGTTAAAATTGTTATTCCTAACTAATTTACTCAAGAGGCATTAAAAGTCAAAATTCACTCTAATGAGTTTATATGGGTCTAATAAGTATATTCCTACCCTATTGACAAATTAGAATAAATTTTAATCCCACATTATTTAATCATATAGTCCAATTAAGATCCCCTTCCATGGCTAATCTAAATTTCTTAATTCATACTAAGTGGTGATCAAGCACAAAATAGACAAACAATACAAGATTAAGTAAGCAAAATAAAATTAAGCACAAATAAATGATTCATGCATGTTTAAATTCCCAAATTAGTTTATAACAACTCTAGGTTCAAAGACAATTAGCACACATGTTTAAAATAAATCCCATTACAACTACAACAAGTTCAGAATCCAAAATCATACTAGGAATTAAATTGAAACAAGGAAAATGAAGAACACGATGAACAGTGCTATCCCTTTCCAGCTGCGCCTCCTCTGTTTTTCATCCCATCCTTTTTTCAATGAATATATTGCGGCTGCCTTCCCTTTTCAGTGGCTCCTTCGAGTCTTAGGTCCAAAACCTCCCTTTTAGTGTGTGTTTGGATTAACTTTTGGAGAATAACTTTTACGATTTATGAGGTAAGTATATGTGAAGAGATTTGTTTTAATTTGGGAAAAAAATGCTTCTGAAACCATGGTTTCATATCTTTACCGAACCAAATAAAATGCGACGTTGTGCTTATGGAGAAAGATAAATAAATAAATAAAAGGAAAAATATGAAAAGAAAATACTAATAATAAAATGATAAGATAAAACTTCCCATTATCATTTATTTTCCTAAACTTAAAAACCCCTTTTTTAATTTGAAATCCCCTAAATAATGTACCCAATTAACATCTGATCAAAATCTCATTAAATCTCCCAACATTTGCTTAGATAACTCTCTAAATATTTTCTAAATATATTTTAAATATACTAAAATTGGAGAGTTATCACTTTGTACCCATCAAAGACATTGCCGACTACACACCATCAAACAAGGGATTGATTAGTTTGTTCCGATTAGATGCGTTAATGCAGAAAAAAGATGATTTTGTTATATTCACATTGACTAACACTGGTTTTGTTTTAAATGTTTGCTTCTTTTTTTAAGCAATGACATTCCCCCCCCCCCCCCCCCCACTGTCGTGATAAGGGTATACAATATTGGTCTTGTAAATATTTAACGGCAAACATTACATTTGGGACTTTCGAGTTATTCAAAATAGATGATTATAAATTAATAACATGATTTATTATGATTAGAAAAAAATATTTCTTATAATGCATACCATAAAAAATTGCCGTCTCATGAAGACTAAATTATATAATAAACATTACATACCTCATAAAGCAATTCTTTAAAACCATATATTGCCCTTTTGTGCTTGCAGAAGCTTTGAAAGCTCAAAATGCTCACAGGTAGCAATACTTATTAATAATAATGTCATGAAGAAAATTATTTATATATAGTCTTATGAGTTCCACATTAGCTTGACAAAAAAGGTGGAGTTTATAAATATAAAGGACTTTTCACTCAATAAGATGTTTCTTTAAAATGAACTCTCTTTTTAAATTTGTATTTATAAATAAAATTAATATTAAACTTTACTAAAATAGTAATATGAGTAGATAAATATTTTTCTAAAAGAATATGCTTCTTTGGCTCTATTTATAAGGCAAAGAGAATAAATTTTTTGGTAGGCAGGGAAAGAAATTTGTAATATGAATATACAATTTTACCTTTAATTTATTATTGTATTGATTTTATTCTCGTAGGGTATAATATATATTAAATAAAGATAAAGTTAAAAAGTTGTTAAATTTTACAATAGGGTTGATGAAATTTAAGAATTTTTTGTTGGTGTAAAACATGTTAAAAATGTTTTATAAATAAGACCCGAGGAGTATGTAACAAAGATGTTTAGAAAACATGTTTGTTAGAAAAAGAATGATGAGCTAACCAACCGGATCAAATCTGGATAGTCTATATTTAAACTTTTCAAATTATAATTTTTAAATAAAAATTATTTAAAAAAAGGATAGTTAAAAGATTACGATGAGCTACACAGGTAAACAAGGAATCTCGTCCCTATAGCACCAATAAGCAACTATCCCATCATCGTCATTACTGCCAATCAACCAAATCACCGGCGTGGCATCCACGTTCAATGGTCAAGGGTAGAAAAGTCCTTAGATGAAAGTGCCATTGGCGGGCGACGGAATCCAACTTCCATAAAACTGAGAGTGAAAATAATGTCTTTTCATAAATTTTTCAAAGGCTCGTGGAGGAATAATTGCATAATCAATCTCCGGATTTTGTCGTATTTGTTTGGTGGAATGAATGGGATGGAGCTGAATTGTCAATTCTGGGTGGCACATGTTCACATACTTAGGAGCAGTTTGTTATGAGGATTTGGAGGGGGAGTTTTATGATTCTTTTTTTTTTTTTTTTGTCAAAGAAATTTTATGAATTGTATTTTAAAATATTAAAGAAGTGGGGTTGAAGATTTCTAAATAATTTTTTTATTTTATATCTTATCTCCATTAAAATTTTATAATCCCACTTTTTCAATTTTTTTAAATCCAACTCACAAAAATTTCTTTTCCCTTCTTGCCATAAGGGTCTGTTCGGTATGAGGGATTTGGAGGGGCAGGGAGGGGAGGAAAAATTTTTATGAGTTGAATTTTAAAAGATTGAAGAAGTAGGCTAATAAAATTTTAATAAAAAAAATATATAAGATAAAAGAATAAGACAAATTAATTAAAAATTTTTAACCCCACTTCTCTAATTTTTTTAAATTCAACTCAAAAAAATTTTTCCTCCGCCCACTTTCCCTCCCTTCCCCTCATACCAAACAAGCCCTTAAAGTTCTATCCAACACTGAATTATTTTTTAGGTTACACCTATCATTCGAAAGTAATTTTGGAAGTACACCCAGTATTTTAAAATATTTTGTGGTGTAATTTTACCCTTATTATATTAATACTGGATCAATCTATACCCCCAAATTAACCATACACAAACACCGGTCCATTCTTTTATTTATTGATATTTCTTGCTCTGTGTAGTGTTGACAATGATCAAATTAAGAAAGTTAGTTCATGTGACATATTTTTTTTAAAACACCCCAATTATCTTCATTAATTATCTCATCTTTCTCTTACTTGATTATTATTGAAGAGCATCAATATGAGTAATTTTAGAAAAAAATAATAAATATGAGAAATATTTATGATATTTATGACTAAAATCTACTCCTCAATTGAGTTCTATATTAAAAGGGGGAGGGAGTATTGTATAAAATGCAGCTCAAGTTTAACATAATCCATCCTAGTTTGGTGCATTGTGCGAAACTAGATTGTTGTCTGCCGGAGAATGACTTATTATGAACCCTTACATGTGACCTGCTTTATTAGCATCCATCATGTAAACCTTTCTATAAACCCAAGATTACATTTAATTTTTATATAGTGACGCTGCTTGTCACTCATTGTCTTGCAAATTGGTATCACATTGATATCGCTCACTCCTCTCACTTTTGGGATATCTCTGATGCATGTTGAAATTTGAATCTCTGAATTATTATTGATTAATCCTTAAATAAAAAAAAAAGTATAAATGAGCATTTATATTCGCAAACCTAAAACTAACCCTAAAATCTAATTTAACATAATCAAATCAAAATATTCAAGATATAATCCTAAGATATAATAAAATATCTAAGATATAATCTTAAGATATAATATCCATATCTAATCCTAAGGTATAATAAATATTAAATAATGAACATAAAACCTAATAATAAAATAATAATTAACTAAATAATCTAAAACAACTTGAAACAATTCTCAACGCATATGGGAAAAGACAAAGTGATACAATAATGAAGGATAGTTCTACTGGACCACCAACCATGTCTTCTCTCTGCTTTTGCTTGGCAGTTGAGAAGCACCAGTTTTAAGCTACAACAATAGCAGTTATTTGAAACTTTTAAGGAAGTTTATGATTAGCACTCTAGCAGAAAATCGATAATCAACATGTTTATATGATGTGAATGCAGGTAAAGGATCGTGCAGTTGAACTAGCAAAGGCCATGGAAAATGAGGATGGGTGGAAGGAGCAGTAAAAGCATTCTTTTAACATCTCCTTCGGAAGAATGCAGAGTAGTCTGATGCAGAACCCCGCCATCAAGTTTATTATTTTTGCTTTTGTTCTGTATTTTGATTCAGCAAGTTGTGCAGCTCCCACGTCGTAATCTATAATTTGAATTACAAGACAAAAAAATTGAAACCTTTTATGAATTATAGGCATAAAATGTACTCTGATCCTTAATGTAAGATAAATTTAGGAAGTTGATATTGATCCTAAATATAAGATACAATTTTTATATTTGTCAATTTTTTCCTCATTTACCCCTATTGATATTTTCTCAACACTAATCAAGGAGGGGAGGAAATAAGAGAGTTAAATAAGGTGATTAGGGTATTTTAAAAAATATATGTTATATTATCTAACTCAACTAACTTCTGTAATTTAATCAAATTAGGTAAATATGTCTTTTATTAAAAAACGGAGGGAGTAATACTCTGTATGTTTTCAAAGCTGTTACTTATAATCTTAGTCCTTCTTTTATTATCGACCTCATTTTTGAGAAAAATTAAGGTTGTGTTTGTATTTGAGTTGAAAAAATTGAGTTTGGTTGTAATGGACTTATGAAAATGATTTGTAAGATTTATTCTGTGAGTATATTGAAAACCAGAATTGAACACCAAATAATAGTAGTAGTTTATGAGAGTACTATAGTTTGGGTTGATAATTGATTTTGACATGCAGAATATTAAGATATTTTTCAAGAAAATTATGGTATGAATTCTTATAACTGATTCTAACGAAAATTCAAATAGGCACTAAATCTAAACTTTAATAGCTTCTTATGCAACTAAAAAAGCATAGGATTTTATCAATTATGGACAAAGGAGCCCTTTAATATTTGAATTAATAGCTTTTGCCTTTACTGCTCAAGAGCTAACATAAAGAACAGGGCATTGTATGCAAATGACAGATTACTTGTAAAGTGCATTTGACAAATTAACATACAAAAGTAAAATATATACTGCAGAACATGAAACTGTCAAAGCAGGTAACTCTAAGAGAGTGCTCACAAACTTTAGGACTCAATAAAATCATATAGCTTACTAGCCTTGTCATGCAACAACACTAAGGACTCCTCCACAGAAGCTAACTCCTTCTTCATGGACTCAATATGATCTTTCATATTTGAAGCTTGACCTTCTGCCTCCTCAACCTTCCTCTTGAGGTCTTCATCATCTCCAAATTCCTCAATGCAGCCATGCACGTAATTGATCCAGGAATCATCAAAGCCAACCCCTTCTAAAGCTGTGCAACATTCTCTGATGTAGTTTCGATCATCTTCTATCAAGTCGACTTTTCGAGTGGTCCTCAAAATACGAGTCACATCGGCATATAAGGAAACGAAGGAGGAAGCAAACACTCTTCGTCGCTTTGTGTTGAGCCAATCAAACACTTGAGGATGCCGATTCACTCCAGCCTCTAAATATGGCATGTTCTCTTTTGGAATGTCAATCATTTCCTTGTAGTGTTTATAAATGTTCAATTTTTGCATTGACGAATCAATAGGTTCTGAAGCTTGTGAAGGTGATGGATCGATAGTTGAATCGACAAACATAAAAAAGTTTCTTGAGTCAAGCATTGAAAAAATGGGATAAAAAGTCTTGCCAAAAATGCATTTTTTGCCCTACAATTCAAGACAAAATTGTGCGTGTTTGTTTAACGTGCGTGTTTGTTCTGCTCATATGTCACTAGCCACCATAAACAGAGCATTCCCTCTATTACATTGGCCAAAAACAGAGCATAGGTTCTGTATTAACAACTACAACTGCCATATTAATAACTACATATGCACAAATTTACAACACTTTTTTTTTGTTTCATTTCTGTATTTTCACAGCAAAGAACCACAATTATATTCACCATTCCCACTTAAAACACAACAGTTCCTCTATAACCTTGCCTAAAAAATAGAGCACTCTAACAAAAACACAACACACCTAAGGTGAAACCCCAACTTCAATGGTCAAGATCATATGTGTAGCAAATTCTTAGCATTTCTTATCTACCACCCATCACTTACTTCATTATTGAGCTCAAGCTTTAACCTTTGACCAACCCCTCAATCCCAATCCAACCAACTTTTGCATAGAAAAAAAAATTGCAATTCACTGTTGTACCTCACTACTGGCAGATGGAGATTGCAGATTCTATCCTTTCCCAATGACATTAAAACCACGCTTTTTCCCTTCAATGTTGCACCTTCAACGTGTATCGTCCATCCATTTTTCTCTTTCTCCTTAATCACAAAAACCGCGCCTTGCCTTCTCTCCTCTTGTGCCTTTTCTATAGTGCGTTTCAATGGGGGTAATTATGTGAATGGACATTTAAAAATAATCACAGAAAAATCCCTAAAGTCCTTAGGGACTTTTCTGATCATTGACTTTTCAAAAGGCCTTTTTGGGTGTATTCTTTAGTCCTTAGGACCTAGGTGTCATTTTCTCTAAAAAATCAGAAAGATGTCAACACATAAAAAGGGGAAATTATTTGACAACCCCAACTATAGTGAATTTATTTTCAATTGCCTCTATAAAAATATGAATTATCATTGCACCCTTTTGAGGGTAAAATGAAATTAATTTCTAGAATAAAAAGACTCTAATGACCCAAATATTTCTTGTAATGCTTAGTACACTTATCAATGTTTTACTTCAGTTGTAAACACCTTTATTTTTCTTGTGAGTCCCTTATTCCTATTGTAAATGCTCTTTGCTTACTTGTCAATGCCTATATTTAGTTGGGCAGCTCTTATGTTTCTTGTAAATCAACTTATTTGCATTATGAAAGCCCTTATATGTCTTGTAAAATTTTATTGTAAACTCTTTAATGTTCTTAATAAAGTCTACTTGTCAATGTTATATTTCAGTTGTAAACACCTTTATTTTTCTTATAAATCACCATATTTGCGTTATAAACTTTTTTGTTCCAGTTGTGAACTCCAGTGTTCTAGTTGAAATCACCTTATTTGTATTGTAAAAGCCATTATGTGTGAATCGTCTTAGTTTCGTTGCAAACTTCCTAATGTTTCTTTTTCTCTTTACAAAGTTATTTAGGTTTTTTTACTTCGAAAATTATTTTCATTTTACTATCAAAAGAGTACAAAGAAATTTCAAATTTTTATAAGCGCCATTTGAAGTTTTCCCTGTGAAAAACAGTCACGACCTCATCCCCTGTGGATGGCATGTCAAATAATAGGTTTAGGTGTTGTCATTTTCCTCTTTCTCCCCATTACGATCTCATAATCTCATATTCACATTTAGATTTTAAGAAAAATGGTTTAGATAAATTTTATAAAATTATTATTATAAACATGGTTAACATGCATCTATCACCCTAAAGTATTTTATAGTGCATTCAACACCTTAAAGTATTTTTTTTTATGAGCGTCCCACACCCTAAAAAGTATTTTTGATGCCTTGGTGCTAGATGCACCAAAAAATAATTTAAGGTGTTGAAAACATCTAAAAAAAATACTTTAAGGTATTAGCTTTAAAAATTACTGTAGGTCATTGGGTGCACTTTAGCCCTTATAAATATAAACAAATAAATTAAGATTGTTTATGATCTTCACAATTCATGATTGCAATATAAACAAAATAAAAAATTTTTAATTATAAAATATTATAATAATAATTTTATAAAATATTAAATATAAACCATTCATTTTTTATCTAAATGCGGAAATGAGATACTAAGAAGAGTAAGAGAAAGAGGAAAATATGGGGATATGCTTCCATCAAATAACACAAGAATGTTTAGATTGAGAAAGTTAAAATTTGATGCTAAAACAAGAAAACATTGATGAAAATAAAATAAATATAAAGGAATTGGGAAATTTGGAAAAAGCCCCATTGAAAATTTGATTGTTGAGAAAGACTCGAGAAGTATTTATACCAAGAAAGTACAGCACTTCACAAATTTTATAACTTGTACTTTTATTTAAGTCATTCCATCAATAAAATTTTTAATGGGGACTTTTCTCCAATTTCCCCAAAAGAATTCCCTAAAGAATTAAGGAAATAATTGACCTAGTTCAATATTTAACAATCAGTCTTGTACACTCCATCTCCAAGGATGATAGGGAAAAAGTAAGTTCCATTTGGAAGCACCAACAAAACTAATCCTATGAACTCTCAACATGATATTCACTCCATGACATAAACTAAATTATCTGGAGCTCGTAAACCATAGGTCGCAGAAGAGAGTAAAAGACTTATCACAAATCCTTTGACATGGTAATTTATAAATCAATCAACCAATTCCCAAATGAAGCAGATATAAATATAAGAGTTCACCCACTTTGCTAACATTTGTATTTAGGATATGACCTCTCACATGCCCAATAGAGAGCCCCCAAATTGTACTATTCAAGCCAGCACCTTTCATGGCTCAATGCTAGTAATAATTATGTCACCAATCTGATAAAACTGAAAAACTTAGGGCCTGTTTCGTTCGAGGAAAATGAGATAAGAGAAAGAGAAAATTGAATTTTCCTGTCGACTGTGGTTGTTTGATTCATCATTTCCTTCGGGAAATAATTTTTTGAGCCTACCAATTTTTAGTCATATTATTGAAAATGATTCCTACCAATTTTGGTGGGAACCAATTTTCAAATGGGGAGGTAAAATGCTTAAAGACACAAAAGCCTCTTAATGTGACCTTAGATGTGATATAAAAAGGTGGTGGAGCCTATGAACATTTAAATAATATTTTTACTCTAGGGTAAAATAGTCTTTTGACTCATTTTCTTACCTCATTTTCTTTAAATTAAACAAAAATTTTCCTATCAACCTTTTTTTTTTCCAATGCAAACCAAACACTTATGTGACAAAATATTTTCCTTTCCATTTCATTCTTTTCATTTCCATTCCATTCCTTTCCAACCTTTTCTTTAATCCAAACATGCCCTTAGGGTTGGAATGGAATAGGAACCAGTGTTTGGATCTTTAACAGCTTCGAAGTTGTCAATGCTCATCCCAAAGTGGCCCAACAAGGAATTGTCCATTTCTTTCAGTTTACATGGCCCCAGTCAAAATTGTGTTACCAAAGGTTACTAAAGCATATACTCACAAGTCCGAATCACATAATGTTGAAATAAATGCCACATTTGTCCCAAAAAAAAAAATAAATAAATGCCACGTGACTTACATCAGTGCAGTTATATCATTATACGTAACAGATACAAGGCTTGTTATCTACCTTTTTGACAATCAATGTATTGTCAGATTATAAAAGGGATAAAAAAAAGAAAGATAAGAGGTCATTATAAATCATAAAAATAATTGTCAAAAGCTAATCCAAACACATATTTAAACTGTTATTTTTCATTCAGTGGGTTGCACACATTATTTTTAAAAGATTATTTTAAACACTCCTCACACCCTCTCCCTCACTCCCGCACCCTTGCCCTCCTCTCTCTAACTCCATCTGGTTATACGAGGGCAGGAGGCCCAGCTCTCACAACCCACAGCACCAAGCCACCAAGCAGAGATATTTTTCCTGCCAAATTTGATATCTCATTCTTATCCCATTTCTGCATCTGCTCTCACACCATGACCGAACCCAAATATTACTTCCCGAATCTAAATCAAAAGTTGATTATTTGAAGTGGGAAGGTGTAAGTATGATATAAACATGAGAAATTTGACGGGTGGTTGCCCAGTAGAATAGTAGATGACATAAAAGGAACGATAAAGAGTGAAAAGGAGCATTATGGCTAATCCATATGTGATATTTGATGCAACTCTCAGACCAAGCAGTGGCAGCTACGGGCCACCGGTACAAAACAGGAACGCCAAGCATATTTCCCCGACCCTATCCTCAGTGCTGCAGTTCCTAACTTCTCTTGCCCCCTCAAAATTTTTAAAGGACTTGAATTGAAAGCAATTCACTGATATAATTTATTGTTTACTAATTAATCATTAGGACAAAACAAAACAAAATAAAATAAAACGGCCCTCCACTATGTGGCCAGATTTTGCTGCTGATGATTGGGGAGAAGCCATATTCCAAATAAGAAGAAAGACACCAGATGTGGGGAGGGAGAGAGTGTGGGGACTCTGGCGATGGAGCCAGGAAGAGAGAGAAGGAGGAGCAACGGGTGTTTGACCGAATAGTGAGGGAGTAAGAGAGAGGGTGGGAGGAGTTTTTAAAATAATAATTTAAAAATAATGGTGTGGGGCCCTTTAATTCAAAAAATAAAACTGTTTGCATCAGTTAACAGAATTGGTAACTATCCTATTTTTAAATTTTCAAGTGATAGACATCTTTGCACCTAAGTACTAAGTAATATGGTGCTAGGTGTATATATGAAAAAAATATATAGATATTTTTATTTCTTAATCTTTTTCTTAAAAAAAAGGATAAGATGTGATTTTCACAACAACATTTTATGTTAGGAATAACTTACACTATTAAATTCTTAAAGATGTTAAAATACACATAAATATTATAAAGAGTACAATTTACCAAAGATTTTAACGATGAGAAAAAGGACGTTATTTTAGTTTTAGAGGATCCCATATGATGGGATACTTGTCATTGGATGGACTAAAAGTCACACACTCACTCCTTAGCCACAGCCCATCTACGACCAGTTGACCACCAAGATATCTAGACGACGAAAAATTTGGAAGAACGACGCCAACATTGTCCACAAAAAGAGCCACTGGAATATTCCTATGGTTTGCCACATCGGCTGGCCATGCCAACTCAGCATCAGAGACGATAGTAGAGATCGATGACTGAAGCTGATCACAAGTTGTTGAAACGCAGGTCTCATCTTGGTGGCGAGGGCTTCAGTGAAAGAAGGAATATCATCGACCTGCTGAACGTCCAAGGGGATGATGTTGGGTGACAACGAAGGTGATGATAACCTCAATGGGTCGTCTTGATGTGAGAAGTTTGCATAAGTAAAGCCAGGTTCAAAGCTTCTTCTCACGTCTTTAATGGCTGTTGCAAGTCCGGATCTTCTCAGATTTAATCTGTGTTGATGCTTTTGTGCACATTGGTTAGATTTCAACGTAATTTGCATAACAGAATTTAAAATAGTTTTCCTGCTAAGATTTTAGTCCAGCACGAAGATCCTTTTTCTGAACTCCAAATCCTTTAAGCGTCATTGTTCCCGTTGCTGCATAGGTCTAAATTCATTTCTCGTTTTTGGTTCATGGTAATGAGAATGATCTTGAATCATGAGATATTTTACTTGTTAGAGTAAGTAAGGAAGTAATTGATGAATGAATATGCAATTTCATCTCTTAATCGACCTTTGAGTCTTTCCCTTATGTAGCTAATCGAAAGAAGAGAAGGGGTGATCTTTCATTGTGGCAATGCTCACCGGAGTGATCGATAGTGACCAGGATGAGAAGGCTCACACGATGGAGAGAAGAGGGAGGACTATGGCTGAGGTGTGACTTTCAGACGGTCAAAGGGAAAAGGGAAAAACAAATGACAGGTGTACATCACATGGGACCCACTAAAGGACTGTTTCCTTAAAGTTAACGCGTTTAGTAAAATTGCTAATATTTAAGTGTATTTTAACATCCTTGAGAATTTAATGGTGCCAGTCGTTTATGACATAAAATATTATTTTTAAAATTACACAGTTTCCCCCAAAAAAACTCAAATCCTCTTTTACAATGTCTCTCGTTCTTGATATAAAACTCAGTTAAGTTATCTGAGAAGATTAAAATAGTTAAATAAATTATTTAATTATATATTAATTTATAACTCATATAAATTAATTTGGAGAAAAATATTAATTTTGGATGTTGATTAATTTTGGAGACTAAGGAAAATAAATAAATTACTTTAATATATTAATATTTATCTTTTTTTTATAATTAATTTTTTTTGATTTACAAACTAATATACAATTAAGTAATTTATTTTAGCTCTTTGAATCTCCCCAAATAATTCAACTGAGTTTTATATTAAGGACTGGAGATGAACATTGCAGGAGGGGATTTGAATTTTTTAAGAAAAAATCCTCCTAAAAAAATCTGACGACTGACATGAATAAAAAAAAAGGTGGAGACAGATGTCATCTTTACATATTTGGTCAACAAACATTGATAGTTAGGGTTAGTTAATGAAGGGGCACAATTGTCCCATTTTTTAAACTTCTAAGGCACATTTACCCCTTCAAAAAGCTTTCGGGTGTTGAATGCCCATACACAAAAAATTCCGGGTATTTAAATCATTTAACCCTTATTTAAATGAGCAGAAAGCGAACACTTAAAAGCAATAAATCTCTCTAATCTCCTTCTACTTTAGGCAAGGACAGCCTCTACATTAGTACAAAATCGACCGAACACCATTAATTATTTAGAAAAGTGATATCAAAATTTCTTCCCAGATTATTTTCATTCCCTAAATATTTGAAAGAAAACACATAGCCATGCAACCTGCCCGGTGACCTCTGTTTTGCTACAGAAATTAGTAAAATGAACTAATTTAGCATCACATGCAAAAATGGTGGAGACGAGTGCATTTCAAATATTTCAATGGTGGTGTTTGTGTTGGTGGGCTAGTAAGTACACCTGTTCCTATCTGTATTTATTTTGTATTATTGTGAATTTAGAATTGTAAAATATCATCCTCCCAAACATTTTTTATTTTATTAGGGCTTCCCTTTAAATTTCTATTCTTTTTCTTCTTTTTTCCCCTTTCAAATCTGCAACCTGAAAGAAGCTTGTTCAAATGAAATGGTCCTAAGACATCTGTAGCATGCTGATAATATTCAGATCAGATATTGGAATTTAATAACTACAATAATCAAAGAAAGACACTTATGTCACTTACTTTTCTGATGAGTTATGTTAACTATTTTCTTAACCTGCAAGACTTTGCTAAGTTATTTAAATCTCTTAATTAATTAACTCTTTCATATCCTGTGTAACTTCTAAACTAGGTGGATCCATTACATACAAAGATTAAATTGTGCAAACCACAAACCAGTGGCTGCTGACTGATTTCTGGTTAAACTGCCAGTTTAACCACAATTAGCTTATTATCAAAGCTGGTAATATTAATAAAGTTACATGAGCTAACAGTATTAAATAAGTAAAACTAAAAAATTTTGATTAGGAAAAAAACACACATATACAGTTTGCATATGCTTTGACTGGTTCTGTGTCTGGATTACAGAATTGTGGTGTACATATCCTGAATAATGGTTGAGAGAAGAATTTAATTATGAACTTGCTTTGTCTGTCTCACATTTGAGTTAAACACATGTTTTGCAGACTCTAATCTAAACATACCCTAGATGACCCAAAATAATTGTATCCTTAGGGACCTCTCTTTTTTCTTTTTCTTTTTTTTAATGTTCGAGGTCGCTTTTGCAAATTATTATTCTTTTCCCCATTTCTTCCTGGTACATCATGGAGGTGCAGGACTTACGGGAGCTAGGCCAAAGGCTGCAGTAAATGATTTTTTAATACCTTTATGTTTCCAATATTTAATTTCCATACCTTCAAGTTGAATCCTATTTTTGCTATCCCATCACTATTGGTTTTATGAAAAGTTTCCTACAAGGTGGACCTGGAAACCATACTTTAGTTTATTAGAGCCTTCCTGTTTAAGTGTTTTTGTTGGATTCGAAAGAGCAGATGTCAGTGCTGGCGTTGCAAGCTTTGAAATAAACTCTCTATCATTATACTTCATCCGAAAACTTATAATCCAATTCAAAATCAACGGGTAATCCTTATGTCATGCCATTGCTCTGTAGCAATATACATCTATTCAGTACAAAATCCAAGTTCATTTAATGAGTCATATTCTGTCGTCCTAAATTGGAATAGAGAGCTAATTATTTTAAGCTAATGAACAGTGAAAATAAGGAAATACTAAACATGTTCTCTCATTCAAACTAATCTCCAACAACACAATCCAAAACCGAAAAAATTAAAATAGTTGCTTAGAGAAGGACACATCAATTCCAATTCCATCAATACCAAACATACAGAACAAATGCATTGTATGCAAATGACAGATTACTTATAATGTGCATTAGACAAATTTACAAACCAACATACAAAAGTAAATATACAGTGCAGAACATGAAAGTCAAACTAGGTAGCTCTAAGAGAGTGCACACAAACTTCAGGACTCAATGAAGTCGTCTAGATTACGAGCCTTGTCAAGCAACAACACTAAAGATTCCTTCACAGAAGCCAACTCCTTCTTCATGGACTCAATCTGAGATTCAAGACTGGAAGCTTGACCTTTAGTCTCCTCAACCTTTCTCTTGATGTCTTCTGCATCACCACATTCCTCAATGCATTTATGCACGTAACTCAGCCATGAAACATCAAAACCAGCCGCTTCTAAGACAGTGCAACACTCTCTAATGTAGCTTCGATCATCCTTTGTCAAGTGGCCTTTTTGAGTTGTCCTCAAAATGCAAGTTACCTCAGCAAATAAGGAAAAGGTGGAGGAAGCAAACACTCTCCGTCGCTTTGTGTTGAGCCAGTCAAGCACTTGAGGATGCCGATTCACCCCAGCATCCAAATATGGCATGTTCTGTTCTAGAATGTCAATCATTCCCTTGTAGCTTCTATAAATGTTCAATTTTTGTGTTGGTGAAATCACAGGTTCTGGAACTTGTGAAGGTGGTGAATCAATAGCTGAATCAACAAACAAAAATAAAAGAAATAAAGTGAGTCAAGTTTTGAGAAGTGAAACATAAAAAAGTCCTGCAAAATGCATTCCTTTCCCAATAAATTTATGTCAAATTGATTGGAGCTTGCAAAATGAAATCGGTACCTGCTTCAGGAATCATGGTTGAGTTTGATACATCTTGAGCAGCTGAAATTGAAGCCATTTTTATGGTATTGCATATCTCTTTAGTCCCCATATATGAATCAGGTGATTCTTCTGGCAGATTTTTGTTAACACCATGCTAGACTTGTTAGCTAATCCAAAGAATGCTACCCAAAACAAACAAAAATACAAAACAGGACAAGAACCTGTGTTTTGCATCATGGCAAGTTTCTCTGCATCTTGGTCAGTTTGAATCAAGGCTTTGTCCGTTGTGTCATGAATATCTTGAGTTCCAACAGTAAAAAACAATAAAAAATCACGAGACAAGATATTTTTTCGAAGAAAATAAATTACTCCCTTCTAAAGAAAAATAAATCCATTACTTTTTTTCTTGTCTCTGGTTACAAAAGTTTTAGGGTGATTGAATGAATCCTCGTTGGGATATGTTTTTGACTCATGTGATTCTTCTGCAAATTTCAGTAAACTTGATAGAAAGTCAAAATCATTAATTAATTAAAGAAGAGTATTAGATCAAGGATCAATCAAAACAATATTAGAACCTATGTCCTGTCCTGCAGTAGGTCTCTGAGCGTGTTGGGAAGTTTGAATTAAGGGCTTCTCCATAGTTTCATTCACCTCTGAAGTAAAAAAGCCGAACAAATAAGTTTATAAAATATACTAACAAAAAAGATTATGGCACAAGATATTGTAACGAAAACGACAAAAATGCTTCCATAAGTTTAAAGACAAGAAGTCAATTGAGGCCTTCTTCGCTAGTATATTTGAGTTGGCATAATAGGTTATGGTAGTTAATTAAGCAAAAGAATACTGCAACAAAGTCATTTAACACAAAAAAAAAAAAAGTCATTTAAGGTTATTTATAAAATAGTTAAGATAACAAAATAAGATCAATACATACTTTCCAAATTGTGGTAGGACTCAATATGTTTTTGAGGAGGCTGAACCAAGGACATCTGATCAATAGTCTCCTGTCTCTCTTGAGTCCCTATTGCTAAATTAGTAAAAGGAAATTAAAATCAGAAAATAGAATCACTCAGGTTTTACATAAAAATAAAGAAAATTTATTTCTTAGCTTCTAAAAAACTAAAATGCCTTACTTGCTCTGTTTCCAGCAATTACAGAGTTTGTAGCTTGAGAGGACAAGTTTTCAAGAATTATTTTTAGGTCATATGATTTTCCTAATATATTTCAATTGACACAACAAAGTGGTAGGATAATTAATTAAATAAATAAAAGGGAGATTCCCATACAAATTAACGAGTTATCAAAGTGAGATATAATAAAGTAGAATCTTTAAAACAATACTTGAAGTATAGAACTTGTAAACAAAAAAAAAAAAAATCAAAGGAAGAACTTGTACAAATATTTGATCCTTTATGGCAAGTTAGACTACAAATTAATATTATATCAATACCTGTATTGTAAACAATGGTAGGACTCAATACATTTTGAGCATCAGGAACTGAGAACCTTCTCTTAGATTCATACATCTCTTGAGTCCCAATAGCTGGAAAAATAATTTCTTAAAAAAATTAGAAAATAGAATGACCCTAAGATTTTGGCAAAATTGAAATAATTTCCCCCTTCAACAAAAAAAATGCATTACTTTCTTTGTTGTCTGTAGCCATAAAAGTTATGGTCTGGTTGAACAAATTTTTACTGAGGTGAATATCTGAGTCAAGTGATTCTTCTAGATGATTTCAATCAATAAAATAAAAAAGTAGAATCATTAATATAACAAATAAGTTGTAGAATAATTATGTCAAATTTGGAGACAACAGAACGTAATTCAAAAATACACATAATTTTTTTTTCCTTTCAAAATGTATATAAAATGCTCTAATCAATACCTATGTCCTGAACTGATGAGGTTGGAATTAACATGTCTTCAACATTTTGAACCAACAGTCTTTGAATGGTTTCATGCAACTCTTCATTCCCAGTATCTAAATAGCCATGTATATTTTTAAGAGGAAAAACAAAGAGAAAATAGAATGACACAGATTTTGCGTAATGATAAATAAAACTAATTCCTTCACAAAGTAATATTACTTTCTTCGTTATCACTCATAATAGATATGGTCTGGACCAGCAAATTTTCACTTGGATGAAGTTGTAAATCCTGTGATTTATCTAGTTCGTTGCAAAAAAAGAAATTAATAAATAGACCATAAAGTACTATGGTGGAGTCATTAAATATTACTATAGAACAATTTTAAATTTTATTTTGATGAAATATTATATAGTCAGCAAAACAATGCAAGTACCTGCATCATAAGCTGTGGCAGTGCTTAGAGCAAATTTAGCTGATTGAACAAATGGCCTTTCAAAGCTGTTCTCATACATCTCTTGATTTTGAAGAGCTAAACAATTAAAATTTTAAGAAAATAAAACTCAGTACACAAATGACACTAATTAGTAAAACTAAAAGTAAATTATTAGTTCTATCTAATAAAAAGGAAAATTTCATTACTTCTTCGTTGTCAATAATTTTAGAAGTTGTGGCTTGATAAAACATATTAACAAGGGTTAATATAACTTTTGGTCCCTGAAGTTTGATCCAATTTTGGTTTTAGTCCCTCAAGTTTAAAATCGATGGTTTTAATTCTTGAAGTTTGACCCTTGGTCCTTCAAGTTTGAAATTTTTGGTTTTGATCCTTGAAGTTTGACCCTTGGTCTTTCAAGTTTGAAATTTTTGGTTTTGATTCCTCAAGTTTACTCTATTTATAACTGTTGGTCCCTCAAGTTCGAGAAGGACTTGATGAAAAACCAAACCGAACCGGAAAAAACCAAGTCTTTTGCAAACTTGAGAGACCAAAACCAAAAATTTCAAATTTGAGGGACCAAAACCACCGATTTTAAACTTGAATGACCAAAACCAAAATTGGATCAAACTTCAGAAACCAAAAGTTATATTAACCCTATTAACAATTATATGTTTGTGTCTTCTTCTGTTTCTTTTAGCTAGATTTTAGCTCACCCATGATCAAAAAGCTTTTTGTCAGAAAGTATTGAACCAAATGTCATGAAATGCAGTAAAAAAATTTTGGATAATTTATAAAAACTAGAAACTGAAAAAAGATCAGTACCTCCTTCTTGGATTGATGAGGTCACAGCTTTCAGAGCTTGTGAAGGTGATGGATTAATAGCTACATAAACAAGTAAAATATAATTCAGGAAAAAGGACGATTTATATTTTGTGGGAAAATAATTTATTCTAAAATCTGTACCTATATTGTCAACCATTGAAGAGCTTAGTACATTTTGAGCAACTGGAACTAAGGCCTTCTCTGAGGTCTTGTATATTTCCTGATTCCTAATATCTGGATGTAGTTTTTCTAGTAGATTTTAGTTAATTTAAAATAAAAATAGATTATTAGTTAATCAAAAGAGTATAATAACAAAGACCAAATAAATTGAACAAAACTGTTTCAAACATAACAATAATATATAATGTGCTTCACAGAAAATTAAACGAGATTAGAACATGTATCCTGAACTATGCTAAGGCTTAAAGTGCCTTGATGAATAGTTTGAACCAAGGGCCTCTCAAAAGGTTTCATCTTGAGTTCCAAGAGCCACACCAGAAAGGTGAAAAAAGTAACAAAAATTCAATGCACACAACAGAAGTTTTACATCATAAATTAACTCAGAGTATGAGTCATGACACAAAATAAAGCAGTTTAATATCCTTTGCAGCAAATTGGAACCACATAATAAGATTAGAACCTGTTTCTTGAACTGAGGTATGAGTTAATGTAACAGCTTCAACGAATGATATTTGAATGGTCTCTTTCATCTCTTCAGTTTCAATGGCTGAACATACAAATTTCACCCAAAAAAAAGAAAAAATATATATTACAAGGTTTGGCAAATTAAAACTGCATATTCTTCTTCAAAAAATTAAAATGAAAAAATTGAATTGAGCATCTGAACGAAAGCCCATTAGTAGTTTCATGCATCTCTTCCATCTCTTCTCCTGTCCTGGCTTTTTTTGCTTTAATTTTATAAAAACATCCAGGTGGAGCTGAGTTGTAAGCCATTTTTGGCTCATGGATGACTCATAATTAATTGAAGGATAATGATATCAAAGTTTAAAAATTAAACATAAAGAAGTGAGTCATAAGCGAGTTTAAAGTTCAGAGACTGAGTTGTACAAAGTCATAGTTGAGGGATTGAGTTATAAATGAATTAATAGTTGGAGCACTAAAAGATTAATTTTCCCTTAAAAAATGAGAAAATATTTTTTGTTTGTTTGCAAAATAAGGATGAGTTACTTCCTCCCAAATAAATAAAAAAACTATTATTGCATAACAAGATCAATACCTGCAACAACTTTTGCATGACTTAATGTGGATTGACTAGCTTGGTCCAGGGGCATCTCAGCAATTTCACATATCTTTCGAGTGTAAGCACCTAATTAAATAAATATAGAAAATGACGAGGTTGTAGCAATAATAAAATAAGGTTAACTTGAGAGCTGTAATATTAAAAAAAAAAACCTACTAGAATCTAAATGGAGCGGTAAATAATTAGTTATGAATAAAAGAAGAATACACAACACAGTCTTAATTATTACCTGTATGTGGAATATTAAGAACTTTTTGTATTTCTTGCTTCCTTGGATCAACAATCTCATGAGCCTTTGATTCTGCTACATGCTTCTCAAAGATTAATGCTCTGCTAGTACCCACACTCTTTTGATGCGTTGGACTACTTTGTATAATACTTGAAGATTCTATGTAATCACCTTCAAATATCAAAAGATGCTTCCAAATGTCAAAAGACAAGAAGTCATATGAGGCCTTCTTTCACTGGTATATTTGAGTTGGCGTACTAGAAGGATATGGTAGTTAATTAAGCAAAAGAAGACAACAACAATGTCATTTAACACAAAAAGGGTCATTTAAAGTCATTTATGACAAAGTTAAGATAACAAAATAATATCAATACATACTTTTTAGATCAATAATCTCATGTGCTTCTTGAATCCCTATTACTGAATAAACGAGTAAAAAAGAAAAGTCCAAGTAGATACAGTGACACAATACAATTATTAAGTAAGACATAAAATTAAATTTAAAATATTTGACATGAGACTTTAACAAAATAAAAATAATTGATCTTCCCTCTAACATGTGAAAGAAATGTAGCTTCCTTTGTTGCGAGCAATAATAATGATGGTGAAGATCTGGTTAAGCAAATTCTCACTAAATGGGAACTTTTAAGTCAGTCATTCTTCAGTTGGTGATTTTATTTCCCATAATAGCAAATAATAATAATTTCTATAATAGTCATTCATAACCTTTAAGAAAGCAATTTAGATAATTTGTGACATGTTAAAACAATATCAGTACCTGCATCATAAACTCTTGTGACTTTAGTAGCTTCAACAGATGGCCTTTCAATGTTCTCACCCATTTCTTGAGTCCCCCTAGCTAAACCTATTGGTTCAAAAAAATGCAAGAGTAAAAACAATGATACAACATTGTAACAAAATAAAAATATATTACTCCTGAAAACTGCAAAAAATAAAAAAAAGAAAGGAAGAAGGAAAGAAAAACATGACTGTCTTTGTTGTTGACAGTTGTGGCTTGCTTAAACAGATTCTTGCTAGATTGAGTCTTTGAGTATTGGGATTCTTCTAGTAGTTTTCAATTCCCATAATAGCATATTAGAATCATTAATTAACAAAAAATGCAGAGCTTTGTTCCGCGCATTCCTTGACTCTAAACAATGAAACATGATTTTTGCAAGATATAATGACTTGCCTTCCTTTCAAATAAACAAAAATAAGAGTACTATAACAAGATCAAAATCTACTAGATGATTTCAGACTATAACATCAAAATTCAAAGTATTTGAACCCAAACAAAAACAAAAGAACATTGATCGAGCTAGTGAATATGATAACAAAGTGTCATCACTGATCATTCTATTGAATAAAAGGAATCAGCCACTAAATATGCAAAGGATAGTGATAGTGATGAATACTAAGATACTCAAACCTGTGAAAGAAATTAAGGTCGAAGTTAAAGAAATGTCTCATTATTTATGGAAAATTCAAGAAAGAAAGACAATCTCAATACCTGTATCTTGAATTGTAGAAGTGCTAGACGCATTTTGAGTAACTTGAGCCAGAGGCCTCTCAGTACCTGATGAAGCTTCATTCTTCTGTGCATCTTGCTTCCCAATATCTGCAATCTGATTGGGCTTGGATTCTCCTACTTGCTCCTTGGAGCTTGATGCTTCAGTGGTATCCATATTTAAGTTTTCATTTGTCTGTATTTTACACATTTTTTCAGTCAATCATATTTTGCTACCGAAAATTACTGTCTAAATTTTGTTCTTTTGCTTTTACATATGGAGGTTGAGACAGAGACATGAAAAACAAGAATACCAAAGGAGTGTCAATCATGAGAGAATTTACTCCTACTTTTTAGCATACGTACCTTTTCTAGGAACAAATGAATGATTGTGGTGTTAAGGTCCCCTTTCCAGCGTTTTTTCCCATTTTCCACTTCAACTAATTTCAGAAATGGGGCCACAGTGATTCCAGATGAGAAATTTTGCATTTTGTGGCATCCTCTCACTTTCAATGTCACCAAAGATGGGAATATGAAGGTGTGTTTCCCAAAACAAAAGCTTTTGAAACGTGGTAGACAAGTTAGTTCCAAACCCTTCAAGCTTTTAAATATGATTTCTTCTTCTGGTCCTCCTTCATTACTCATCACAACCTCCTCTAGCATCTTACAATTTCTAACTGTCATGTGTGTGAGGTGGACGAGACTTTTAGCAGTGAAAGGTGACATGAAGTCCATCATGCCATTGCAATCCACCACTTGCAAGGTAATTAAATTTGTGAAAGATGTCAAAGTTGGTGCCAATCTTATTAACCTACAACATTCATATACGCTCAAATCTTCAAGGTTTGGAACAAGGGTATCTAATGTAGAGCTATCATTCCATATATGCTCAAGCTTCTCCAATAGAAATAGCCACAAGTTTTTAATTTGCGGGGGACTTTGAATACCACAATGACCAATTTCTTCTGAAGGAAAGAGTGTTTTAAAATAACTGCAACGTGCTTGAAGTGTGGTTGTGGCTGGGAATTTTTGGATCAAATCATTTAAAAACTTTATTGGAGTTTCCTGAAAATATTGCAAACGAAGTATTTCTGTCCTTTGAAAGAGTTTTTTCTCATAGTATCCATTCAATATCCTTGTAGCATCCTCTTCAGTTAGCGATATCTCTTCCAAGTTTTCTGGTACCTAGAAAGACAAAATAATTTGTTTATTCCATCATATAATCAACTAACAAGTTAACAAAATGGATTTCTTTCTTTGCAAAACACATGTATAATTATAGTGAGTATATATTTATTAATCACATATATAATTATAATATGTGTCTATTAGATTGTCTCAACCATCGTTTTGTTTAAATAGAATTAATTTACAAACAAATAAATAACTAGAAAAAGAGGGTGTATACCTTTTCAATATGGAATAAAGCTTGTTGGATTGGCAAGTCACCACAAACTCCTTTAAGCTGATAGGAATCCAGATGTTCAAATGCAAATATTTGCAATGATTCACATCGGAAAACATTTAATGTCTTCAGCGATGGACACTCTAGAGTATATCTTTTTGGGTAGAAATCACTGAGCTGCCTCAAACGTATTAGCCTAAAGATTCTTAGCAGAGGAAGGTAAAACTTAAGCTCCTCAAATCCTTCTTCACTTGCAACAATTTTCTCAACACCACAAGATTGAATGTTTAGCTCTTCAAGCTGCCTCAAATCTTGGCATACTGATGATGAAAACACATATTTCAAGTTTGGGCATTCATCAACTTTCACAATTTGTAAATTCCCAAAGCTGATTATTTCTCCTGCTTCTTTGTTCCATATGTGTTTCAAATTTGGGAGCCCCGAGAGTGTTAGTTTTTTCAACCCACTAACTCCCTTTGATTCTATTGTTGTGTCATTCAATGCTTTTACATCAAATACTGCCTCTAATGAATCACACTCTGTTACTTCTAGTACCTCCAATGCATATAATAATTGCAGTAAAATTGATGAAAAAAGCGTGTTGGATAAGAATGTACATTTACACACCACCAGATGCTTTAAATTGCAAAATATTTTCTGTCCAACTTGGCTGTACCATATTTCTTTCAGTTCTGGATATTTAGAAAATTCCAAATGATTGAAGCTACTAAACATCACCTGTACAAATGATTATCAAAGTAAGTGAAAAGACAATAAGAGCATCGAGGCTAGTTAAACAATAGCATTTTGCTTCTTTTAGTTATTACACCAGTTAATTATATTCAATGTATTAACTGACTCTTGTGTTAGATATAAAAATGTAACAAAATCATGACAAAAAAAAAGATAAAAATATCTAATGTAAACCTAAAAACAACTGATCTTCATTTTGTTAATTCTTTCGGTTGTTAGATATGTGATGATTGTGTGTCAATAAGATGCTTCCAAATCTATACATCCGCAGGAAGAACTCAAGTAAATAAAGGCTAATAAATGCTAATAAAAGCTATACAATCAAAAAAAAATATTTACAAAAAGTAAAGATTTTCATAGAATAATTTTTCATGTCACATAAACAATTGGCTTTTCTGACAGTTTGTCTATACTCATTTTTTCATCGTGTGGCAAGGGAAAATAGTATCTGTATATAAAGAAAGATTTATTTTCCTCTTATGCACATAAGAAATTTTTAGTCAAATCAAACGTACCATATCCGCAAACAACTTCTTTATAGTTTTGTTTATATCACCTTCCCAATACACTTTTCCATCTTCTTTTGATGATATCTTTTGAAGCTTTGGTGTGCTTGTGTCTTCCCCAGAGAAGGAGTCCATTCTTGGGCATTTGTCAACAACAACTTCCTTTAACAATGGAAGGTTTAAGAAGCAGTCGCAGGAGCAAAACCTTTTTATCTTTGGCAAACACTCAAGCTCCAAACTTTCTAAGCTGCTGAATGCAATTTCTTCTTCAGATCCCTCCTTCTCTTTTGCCACAACTTTCTCAATTGAATTGCAGTTACATATTTTCATTTTTGTCAATTTGACCAGACTTCTTGCGGTTGATGAGGTAACTAAGTGAATCAATCCATTGCAATTTCCCACCTCTAAATATGTCAAGTGACTAAAAGTTACAGAGGAAGGCACTAAGTGTTTCAAATTAGAACATTGATCCACATATAAGTTTTCAAGATCCTCAAGAATTGAATCTATCTGAAATCCTTCTTTACATATATGCTGAAGATCTTGTAGTTCAGAGAGTGTCAATATTTTAATTCTTGTTCCTGTCTTAAATTTTCCTTTGGCATCTAGAGGTATTTCTTCTTGGAATATCTCCCTGAAAGAACTCCATTCAACAAGTAGATTAGTGAGAGTGGTTATGTTTTGGAGAAACCAATAGGGAAAAGTAGCATGGTCATCCTCAAAATTTGACAAAAAAAGACATTTGAGTTTGCTGAAGTGTTTCCCCAAAAATTGCCCTTGTAAAATCATGCTTGCATCCTCACTATTTAGGTCCAGCATCTCCAAGTTGTAAATCACCTATATACAACAAGAGTTGATCAAATATTTTATTCAGACCAACGCAAACAGATACAATATAGTGAGAAAAGAAGCAACTGACGCACAAATAGCATGCATAATCAAACCTGACCAATTTTGTAATACAGAAAATTATTATGAAACAACGAATGCATTGAGACACACACACACACACACACTTATGATGTCTAAATAAATTAAGATTTGTTTTCATAACCTTTCCTGTATATACCTCTTCAAGTGTGAAAAGAGGCTGCCCGATTGAGATTTGAAGTTTAGTGTCAAAAACACTTTCTCGACTACTTGAACTTTGTGGCTTGAAGAGCTTCAATTTCCAACAATTGCGTATATCTAATTTCCTTAATGATGGACATAGTACTCTATGATTTCTAGCAAACAATCCTTCCAGTTCATATAAATTCCAAAGCACCAATGATGTTAAGTGATTAAACTCAAATTTGACAGAACTATCCGTGGGGCCTTCCTTGTCTGAAACAATTCGTTTCATTCTCGGTGCATTTTCTATTGTAATATCTTCAAGTTCAATAGCTTGCATTGCAACAGAGAACGGTAAAAGGTATCCCAAGTTCTCACAGCGTTCAACACACACTAGTTGCAAATTGTGGAAACGAAGGTTTGCTTGGTCAGCATCCCTACTCCAAATTTGTTTCAGCTTTGGCAAGCCAAGTAGATAGAGTTTCTTCAATTGTGAGACTTGTGTCATTGTCTCGTCTTCACTATGGATTTCTTTGGCAGTTAACTGGAATATCTCTTCCACTGAATCACAATCGTTGACCTCTAATGTCTCTAGGCTTCCAAATGTTCCCTGCATATCAGATGGGAAAATATTCACAAGTTTCCCACAATTGCTCACCTCCAGACGCTTTAACCCCTCAAATTGAAAGTGCCATACTTTCTTCAAGCTTTTCATGTCTTTAATTACCATCGTCTCCAATTTTGAGGGTCGGACCTGTAATCCAATTCACTTTAATTTATGAATCCAAAATAACCAACATCATACAATAGTGATAATGAACTGAACTGCACAAGAACAACTGTTTGATGTTATCAATATCAACTTAACATTTATTTCAAGTCTAATCACAGTACCTCTTCTAATGTAGTGCTGTTAATCCCCTTTGGAGCAATTATCTCCTCCATCATCTCACACTTACTTATTTCAAGGTGCTTAAGCTTTAAAAGACTTCCAACCACAGAAGATGAGAATAAATGCTTGAGGCTTCTACAATCCTCAACAGTCAAGTTAGCCAAATTGTGAATACAATTGGCTGCACAAAGGTCATCATCATCCCAAATTTTTTCGAGGTTCAATGAACTCAACTTCAGGGTCTCCAAACTAGAAAAACTAACCTGTGAACGAAAATAAAAAAGGAAAGACGACAGTTTGGTCCATATTAAAAAAGAATTAGCAACTTGGTCTCATGAATTTCATGGATAAATTACATACAGGTCTCAAAGAACTTAGGAATCATTTCTATAAGCTTTAAAAACGGTAAAATGTCTAACATTTTGTTTTAACCAAAATGGCTAATTTTCCCATCTTCGCCTGTGATCTTTGAGCGTGGATGGATGACTAGCTAGCTAGATCACCGCCACCAGCAAGGCAATATTATTACTAGTATTAAGGCCAGGGGGTAGTAATATTTATAGGTTTTCCAAATTTTATAAATTGTTTCTTTGGAATTGAAAAATGTTTGCACTGAAAATTAATTTTAATAAGACTAAATTATATAAAATTTTCCTGAATTTTGGGTAAGTTGTATATAATTCATAACATTTTAAAATATAAACATAAAGCCTAGCCTTTTGTTTCTTTATCATGGACCCATGGCAATTAAGTTACCTCTTTGATGAAAATTGCCACATAAGATTAATTAATAGAAGACACTAGACATCCTATATAGCATCTTACGTTAGTTAATAATTTTATAAAACCCTTAGATTTTAGGCCAGTTGCAAAAAATTTCTCAAAACTATAGGAGGTTGAATTTAAATTTTGAAATGTTAGGATTTTAATTATATGTGACTGGAAAACTTTACTTCTATACATATGAAAAATTCTTAATAATGTTTTTGTTAATTCTTTTAATCATCCAAACACAGGTTTGGATGACGTATGAGAAAACTACATTTTTAAGCTGTAAATGCAAAAATTTTAATTGCTTGATTAAGAGAAGTAGAAATTGTAAATAGTATAACATTAAAAAAAATTTGCAAGTAATTTATGAGTTAAAAAATAGAAAACTAAGGTGACAAAAAAATAGCAAACTAAGAATTGTAAAATTTAAAGATAAGTAACTTGCCCAAAAAAAAAAATAAAAAAAGGGCAAAAGTCTTAAAATGGATTTATAAAGTTTGAAAAACATGTGAAAAAAGGCATAAGTTGAAAAACATGTGAAAAAAAAGGTCAAAGGTCTTGAAGAACGTTTTAGATATTTTAGTTGGGTTAAAATTGATACTAAAGAATCTTGGGGATTGTACGTAATTTATCAAATTTGTAGGACAAAATTACTATTTTTCCTAAATAAAAAACACAACAGAATTGTATTAGCATGATGAAAATTTTGAGAATTTCGATCAAACAATGAATAATGTGTATGATTAAAAATTTTTACACTGTACCTCATTAGTACTTTTATGGAAATTAAAATAAAAAGTTTATTAAAAAATTTCAATAGTTTAATATTTTACTTCTAGATATATAAATTGAGTTCAAAAATTACCGTACATCACCGATGGTCACATATGCAGTCATTTGATTTAAATAAACAAATGGAAAAAAGAAGAAGAAGAAGCATACCTTAATGTTATTAAATAACGATGTGGTTGTCATGCAAGATGTGAATTCATTTGAGCAGAAACCAAGGATAACTGGCAAATGACACAGACTCAAGGAACGCAGTGAATTAAACTCAATCTTTTCATCAGTAGTTATAATACTATCCGCATTTTCAATGTATAAAACCATCTGCATTGAATTGCATTTGGAAACTTGGATCTCAACAAGTTGAGAAAGAGCTTTCACCATTAGAACAGATAAGAGATATACCAATTTGTCACAATTTTTGACTTTGATGATAGTAAGCTTGCGAAAGCAATTAACAGGAAGTGGGCCATGACATATCTTCTCTAAGTTGTTGAGATTCTGAAGTACTAGTGTCTCCAATTCTGGGAACAAAACATGAGTTTCTTTCCTCTCTGTTGTGTTGATAATATGTTGAACTTGGCCATTATTTTGGATACGAAGATGCTTTAGTTGAGGAAATCCTTCGCCTTTCAAATCAAGAAGCACATCTGAAATTCCATCGACTTCATCTAAGTACAAGTCTTCCACTCGTTTAATCAACGCCTTAATCCCAGGTTCCAAATGTATGCTAGTGCCAAGCTTTAGCTTTAGCTTTAGCAACCTTGAGGTCCTTTCGTTGCTTGACCATTCCCATTTATCTCCAATGACAATCTTGTATCTCTCTAACTTGTCAAACATCATGTCCATGGACAAAATCCAAGCCTCACGAATATGAATTTCTAAAGTAGTCAAACTTGTCAAAGACCCAAGTTCAATGAGACTCTTACTTTTCATGTTTGGCATAGCTGAACTCTCCTCCTCCCACTTAATTGAGGTGTTGCCCATATAAAGTTCTTCTATTTTAGTCAACTTGGACAAAATGTTGGGTGGCATGTTCTCAATTCCAGAATTGCTCAAATCCAACATTCTTAGATGAGCCAGTTGTTCTATTTCACTTGGAAACTCTTCCATGGATGAATAAATGAAACTAAGAACTTCTAAATTTTTCAAGACACCTATTCCAGTCAAAAGTTTCAAAGTGCATTGATCCAAACACAATGTTTTAAGTTTGGATAAGGAAACAAGAGATCGAGGCAATGAAGATATTATCAAGCCTGTCAAATCTAATGCTTCAAGGCTTCCCATTCCCTCGAAAAAGGAGTCTGAAATTTTCAAAGTCCAATTCTCAGTGCATCGTAAATGAAAAAATTTCAAATTGGGGCAATCTAACTTTGAAGGAAGTTCTTGTAGAAAACATGGTGTTAAGATTATCTGGGTAAACCTTTCATGAAAACCCTTACTCAACCAATCTTGCATCTTCTCATTTCTTTTCAACACAAAAACATGTTCTTTCTTATAAGCAATGGAAACAGCCACCTCACGAACAAGATCATGCATTTCAATCACATCAGTCTCACTTGCATCATCCTCAAGTAACAAACAAGATGCCTTCAATTCATGAATTATCCTATATAGTCTATTTCTTGAATCTTCAAGAGTATCTTTATGTTTCAGAATACCCAAACCAATTACATATTTTAATAAGTCACTAACTGACATGGATGGTCCATACACAGCACAAAGCAAGAATACTTTCTTCATTTCATCATCTTTCAGTCGTTCGTAAGTAAATTCAAAAGACTTAAAAACAGTCCCATACACATCTCCATTGTCAAATCTCTTTAAGTTGTCCAAGACATCTTTCCAATAACGAATATTCTTATTATATTTCAACGACTTTGCAATTGAGACTATCATAACAGGCAAACCTGCACATTTTTGAACCACTTGGGTTGCTATCAGTTTCAAATCAGCATCCTTAATATCATCACCAATCATATCTTCAAACAAGCTCCATGATTCTGCATAATTTACTGCTTCAAGAGATTGTTTTTTTTGAGTCTCATTCATATCTAAAACATCTGAACGTCTAGAAGTCAACAATAATTTGCAACCCTGGTAAGTATCATTCTTTTGTGAAACATCTAAACGCTTAGAAGTCAATGATAATTTGCCTCCTTTAAGATCATCTTGCTCAGGAGGAATCCCCAACTTGTCCAAATCAATTTTCTCCCACAAGTCATCTAGTATGATAAGGATATTTTTCTCCATTTTTATTCTTGCACACAATTGGTCGGCTCTTCCAATTGAGGTTATCTCGTCCAAGTGCAAGCCCAATTGGTATGCAATGTCATCTTGAACTCTTTGAACATCAAATGTTTGGGATATAGTTGCCATAGCCACCACATCAAACAATTTCTCATCCTTAACATGCTTGGCAATCTCTTTAGCTAGAGTGGTCTTTCCCACCCCAGGCCACCCATAAATTCCAACTTTTTTTACTTTAGGGTCAGCCAGAGATAATATAACCTCCTTCTTCAATGAGTTTCTTGACTCAAGCTTTTCACTGCCTCGAGTAGCAAAAATTAAGTTGGCATTGCTAGAAGCAAGAAGATGCCCAACTGTACCATCAAACTTCCCCTTTTCCTTCAATTCAACAATGGTGAATGCCATTTTCTTTGCTTTTCTACCAAGTTGATGCCGTGATTTCAAATTAGGAAATGACCATTTCCAACACCGTACACTAGCATGAGGTTCATCTTTATAAAGTTTCTCTACTTCTTCCAAGATCTCTTCAACTCTTTTTTGCCATCTTACTACATCAGCTTCAGTCTCTCTTCCATTCCTTCTTTCTGCTTCAATGTCATGCTCGATGCGAACTTTTCTTGCCTTCAACTCCTCAAGATTTTCGTTTACCTCCTTCATATTTTTCTTGTAAAATATTACATATTCCACTTGCCTTCCAATGGGTATCACAGTTAACTCAGCTATTTTTCCAGCAATAGCACTGAAAACTTGCATTCTTGATACTTACTTCCTGAATAAAATGATAATAAATTTAATACTTGGATTGGATCAGTTCTAAAGATAATTTTGAACCCTCCCCCCCCCCCCCCAAAAAAAAAAAGGGACGCACACACAAATCCCACACACGTATACAATAGTTGCTTCGCTTCAACTAGTAAGAGGCAGGATGATCAATGGTAAATCTGAAATAGCTCTCAAATTGGAATTCAATTCGTCAATTTAGGTTTTAAAGGGTTCAATGAATATGTATATTATTCATGTGAATACTTGTATCTCTGCTTCCCTCTTTTCTTCCCCTGAAATATGTGGCTCTACTTGCTCAATTTAATAAATATTTCTTCTTTCTTGTTTTTCAACTTGCTTTGAATTCTATGACAAGAAGAAAAAATTGAAACATTAGTTCAAAGATTTGTTTTCAAATTGGTCATTAAATCGGTTGACACATTAGTTCAAGGATCAATGTCCATACCGTATATCGAACCATAGTTGAATTGGTTATGATTAATTTACTATAATCTTAATTTTATATCTTAAATATTACATTAGAAATGACATTTTATTAGATTTTATTTTACAGTATTAAATTTATAAGATGAGATTAATCATAGGTTTACAAAATTACCCTAAAATTTTTTAATATTCAAGAGCTCACATTCATTAGGAGAAAAAAATAATAACTCATTATGTACTTTTAACAGGCTTATTCAAACTAAATTAGAATGATACTTTTTTTTAAAAAAAAAAAGATAAATAATTAGAAATACAAAGGTTATATATACATGCATATTGAAAAAGAGTTTAAGATCTAAACAAAATAAATCACCAAAGGTTGAAGAAAATGGAAAGAAATGTAACAGAGGAAGAAGGGCTTAGCCATGAAAGTCCCACATTAAATATGTCAAATAGAGAAACCCAACAACCCAACCCAAATAAACCCAAAAAACTATAGGACCAAGCATAAAATTGAGCTTTTTCAGGCAAGCCTGAATAGGTCCACAGAAATCTGGGCCAAGCCTGTTTGGGTTCAGACTAAACCCGAACATCTGAACGCTTTTTTTTCGTGTGTTTTAAAAGTTCAATACTTTGCTTAATAAGCATCACAAATGAAGGTTGAGGTGGTAGATTGAGGCAGTGATGAGGATGTATGAGGAAGTAATTAAGAGTTTCCATTTCACGTTTTGTGTGTAATTATTGTCAAATTTAAATTGAATCTCTCTCTTAGTGACTTAAATGTATTGGCTTTTACTAAATTTAGTTAGTGTTCTGTATTTCTAAATGGAAGGTTGTTCTTAATTTTCATCACCTATACCTATAGCAACTTAATGAAGTTTAACACGTCAAAGAAAAAAAGATGCCACCACTGATGAGAAAAACAATTAGAAGGAAGTAAAATTACATTATGTATGATAGTGTAGTTAAGTAACTCAACTATAGAGCTTAGCTGTCAATCAGATTAGTTAGGCTAGTTGGTTAAAATATAACCACTTTAGTTGAGCTTAGGTAGAAGATCACACACGGATGTTTTCTATATCATGTATCTACTGTACAGAAGTGAAGCATCAATAATATACACAACTTTTCTCTCTCTCTCTCTCTCTCTTCCCCCCCCCCCTCTCTGTGTGAATACCTTTATCGTATCAAAGCCTTCAAATTTTGAGATCATGCCATCGTCTTCAACTAGCCACTCTTCCTCTCCTATTCAATCGACGAAGGACATGATGACCTTTTCACAAGTTGTGTCTGTGAAGTTAGATGAGAGTAATTTTTTGATTTGGAAACACCAAGTATTGTTGGTGATTCGCGGTTATGATCTTTGAAGCTGCATTGATAAATCCAACAAGGCTCAGCCGAAATACCTTACGAATGATTAAGATCCTGAGAGCTTTCATCTTAATCTGTCATATCGTGCCCGGGAGCGTCAAGATCAGCTTCTTGCCTCTTGGATTTCATGCTCAATGTCGGAAGCCATGCTGATAAGAGCTAAATATATGTATATCTTTTGGTGAGTAACCATAGACTTTTGTGGGATTTGATTAACTATTTTGGATATAATTAGGTAATAATGTGAGATTTGAGTACAAAGGTAATTTGGGAATTAAATTGGCTAAATTGATATATTTTAAGTAATATTTGTCATTCTCATTATTAATTAATTGTGAACATATGATATTACCTTTGTGCATATCATAAATGTAGGTGATTACATGGTACATTGAAGCTTAATGGAGGGCAAATATGGAATTATAAGTGCAGGTTTTATTCCTTATTTTCTGATATCAATGCATATGAGAAAGGGGTATAGGTAGTGTTTGGAAAAGGCTCATGTTTTAATCTTCACCTTTGGATTTGACTTATGTCTCTATAATCCAAACACAGCCTTGTACCTTATATTCACCCAAATCAGATCACGCAAGAGGTGTGGAGCGGACGTTCAGCATTTTGAGAATTCACGTTTTTCAGCATTTCTTCATCTCATGTGGACGGAGCTTTTGGGGGGGTCAACACTCGTTTTCTCCATTCCCATTTGATCTTTTTTCATTCCCACAGACCACCACTTCTCCTCCTCCTTCCACTTCCACCGATCAAATCCCTCCCTTCTCTGTTTTCTCATATCTGAACGCAACATGACAGTCGAGAGGTCCAGAGGAGCTGATTTTCGAATCATGAGCAGCTATACTCTTTCGTCCGATGGTGATGGTGAAGCTAACCTGAGTCATTGAGCAACTAAGGGAGTTCTTTGTACCTTAATTTCATCTTCCACTCTATATATATGCAGATTATGATTCTAGGTTGCTAGAGTTTATGATTTGTGTATATGGCTGAGGATTTAATCGGTTGATGTAATCTGGATGATGATACTTGTGCTAGATTTGTACTCGTGAATTGTAATTGGACTATAGCACTCTTTTGTTATTCAATTGCTTTCCTCTATTCTCTTGAAATCAATTGTTTGCTAGGTTTCTAGGAATTAATTAGTGGTAGAGAGGATCTCTTATGAATTTAGCATGAGCTAAGTACTTAAAATACTCCTAATTGATAATTGAGTCTAAGTTTAGATATAATTAAGAAGTTAGGAGTATTGATTAGTAAGGGTTCTTACTAGTCCTTGTGCTTAGTTAAGAGAAGAACTTAGAAATAAAATTGGACAAGGATGGTTAGTGGACTCATTCACTAGGACATTCATCTCTTGCATTTACACCCACTCACTCACTTTATACATAGAAAAATTCATGAACAAGTAGTTCTTTAGTTTAATTAGATAGATGAAACTCACATCCCATACTCATAGGTTAATTTGTCATTTACACTAGATTACTTAGGAACTAAATATAGGCTCCACGTAGAGATCGACTTAGGTTAATTGCCTTATAATGCATTTAGCTTAGTTTTATTTGATAGCCCCACGATATGGCTCTTCACATGCTTACTAGAGTCATCGGCTGTGAAATCGCCTTGCAGATCTAGGAGAAAATCCTTGCTCACTAAGCCTTTCAAACAAAGGCTAAGGTTCGTCAACTCAAATCTCAGCTAAAGAACACTAAAAAAGGCCATCTGTCGGTGAATGAGTTCTTGTTGAAAATAAAGAGCATTACCGATGCTCTCATAGGAATTGGACATCCGATTAGCGACTCTAACCATATTGAGGTTATCTTCAATGGTTTCTTTGAGGAGTATGATCCATGGATCATTGCCTTGGCAATAAGATTCAATCCTTATACCATTGATGAGATTGAATCTCTGCTCATTGCTTAAGAAGCTTGAATTAAAAAGAACCAAATGAGTTCCATTACTGTTGTTGCAAATCTAACACATACCAAACCTCTGACTAGAGGTGGTGGTCGATATAGTCACTATCGTGGACATTCCTACACTTATGGTACGTCTTCTTCTAAATCTTCCTTTTCTGGTGATCAATCAGTTGTGCAGTGCCAACTCTGTCATAAGAATGGGCACACAGCTTGTGATTGCTAGCATCACTTTGATGAATCCTTTGAAGGCTTATCTCTATCTGGTAAGCACTCCAAGAATGATATGAGTGCACTGATTGTGACGCCTGAATGTGTTGGTGATCCTAATTGGTACCTAGACTCTACAGCAACAACTCACGTTACTCGTGATGATACAAGCATCACTGATAAATCAGGTGATAAACTTGTTGATCGTATTTACATTGGTAATGGTAAAAGCTTGTTAGTTCATTGCACTGGCTCTTCTACCTCTGTTCTTCATAATTCTTAGTTTCATCTTACACTGAAAGATGTTCTTCATGCCCCTAACATATCCAAAAGCTTCTCAGTATTACTAAATTGTGTCTTGATAATGATATACTAATTGCCTTCTATTCAAATGTTTGTGTGATTAGGGATCTATAAACTAATCGGCTTCTCTACCAAGGAAGTTCAGAAACACCTTCTCCTGCACATTGTCAGGTGGCACCAACACTTGTTAACCGAATCGTGACAAGGTCTATGAATGGCATCTACAAGCCTCTTGTTGTTGAGACTAAGCCTAGTACTGTTATAGGAGCACTTGAATCTCTGACATTGAAGAGGGCTATGGATGAGGAGTATGATGCTTTTCTTAAGAATAAGACATGGCATTTGGTTCCTCTACCTCCTAATAGACAAGCTATTGGTTGTAAGTGGGTTTGGAAAAGGAAGACC
Source organism: Inga oerstediana (assembly GCA_963210345.1). Lineage (NCBI taxonomy): Eukaryota > Viridiplantae > Streptophyta > Magnoliopsida > Fabales > Fabaceae > Inga > Inga oerstediana. The sequence continues at coordinate 9,073,864 of OY723404.1, read as the reverse complement.
AATCTTGATGGGAGCACTACCAATTTTAAAGCCTGGTTGGTAACCAAGGGCTTTCATCAAAGGGAAGGTTTTGATTTCAATGAAACATTCCGTCCAGTTGTTAAACCTATTACCATTCATACTGTTCTCTCTATTGTAGTTAACCAAAAGTGGAGTTTCAAACAAATTGATGTTAACAATGCCTTTTTGAATGGCACACTTCATGAAGAGATTTACATGTAGCAACCTATAGGATATGAACATAGCAACAAGAGTCTAGTATACATACTTGATAAGGCATTTTATGGTTTTAAACAAGCTCCTAGAACTTGGTTTGAAAAATTGTCTTTGATACTGTTCACCTCATTACGAGGGTGAGGCCCTTTAACCAACAGCTTGTTGGTTGTTACAAGACTTTGATATTGTGTTTGTTTTTGAGTTTTTGTTGGTTTTCTTACCTTTTCTTTTCTTTTCCTAAGCATAGATATTATCCCATTGAAAGAAATCCTATTTGACTCACTATTGGGCACTAAATATAGGCACATCTTTTAGCGAGGATTCGAGCCTTAGTCCGCTATGTTATAAGGAACTAGCCCCCTCCGTTAGACTCCGACACATGTTGATTTCCTTTTCTTATTTTCCTTGTCCTCCTTGTTGGTCATTTATATTTGGGCTTTCAGGCTAGCCTGAATAAGCCCAAAAATCCAAAGTGTTGTAGCCTAACTTGACTTTTTTGGGCTTCTTTGTATGTTTATAACCCCGAATAAGCCTGAATTATATTGTCTCATGCCTGAGTGGTAAGGCTAAGTTGTAATATCATAAAAGTACATCTTATATATCCAAGGGATAAAGTTTGTAATTTTCTATTTTGCCTCGTTTTGGATTAACTCCACCTATGTTTTATAGCCAGTCCCAAGCCCGGATAAAGGAGCAGAGTTGTGTTAGGCCATCGACAACCAACGTAAAACTCTGTCAAATCTTTATGAACATGGATCAATGAAAATATTGTGCTAATACTTGATCGCTGCTCATAAGTGAAGCATTGTATAGCTCGAGTAAAGTGAGAAATGGGTGAGAGCCACTACACTGTCGCCTTGGTGTAGTGTTAAATGAGCAAGGGCTACCACACTCTTCTAAACAGAGGCGGCTAAAGAAGCTAGTTCATGCAAGCAACATCAGATTTGGCATTTGGAACATTGGAACCCTATATGGCAATCCCGAGAGGTTATTGGAATTATGGAAAAGAGAAATATTAACATCTTATGCCTTTAGGAAACTAAATAGGTTGGAGAACATTCTTGGGAACGTGATGATTTTAAGCTTTGGTATCCAAGTAAAGTGGGTATAAGGAATGATGTTGGTATCCTCATTGATAAAGAGTGGAGAAGTAATATGGTAGAAGTAAAAAAGATTAAAGACAGAATCATTTTTGTAAGAGTGATTGTTGGAAAGGAGACTATGAATTTTAGTAGTGCTTATGTACTACAAGTAAGGGCAGAAGCACACCTTAAGGAAAAATTCTGGAAAGATATGGAGGGTCTGGTTCAAAGCATACCTCTCATTAAAAATATTTTTATTGGTAGGTATCTTAATGGACATGTTGGTAAGGCGGCAAGACAGTATGTAGAAGCTCATGGTGGCTTTGGCTTTGGAGTGCTTAATAGTTAAAGACAATCTATAATTGATTTCTCTCTTGCATACAATTTTAAGATTGTCAACACTTGTTCAAAGCATACCTCTTGTTAAAAATATTTTTATTGGTAGATATCTTAATGGACATATTGGTAAGGCGGCAGGACAGTATGCAGAGGCTCATGGTGTAATATCCTAATTTTTGATTAAGGGCTAATCATGATTATTGTGGATAATTATGGATTTAATTGGCATTATTATGTGTTTTATGGCAATAAAAATTAATATGTCATAATTGATGGAAAAATTGAAATAATGGAATTTTTGGCCATGAGTTGGTAATTAAGGGAGAAATTAATTACTAGCTAAGAGAAAAAAAAGAGAGAGAAGTGTGATGAAATGGCTAATGGAGGAATTAAGCGACTAATTGAGTGTTTACCTTTATGAGAGTCAAAGATAGTGTGACATTTGGCAAGCTCACATGTGGAGAGAGTATGGGGAAAGTCAAATGGAGTTTTTAATTTTTTCTCTCTCCTCCCCTATCCTTGTTTTTGGCTGTGGCAACATGGGTGAGAGAGAATAATCATTTTCTCTTCCTCAAGCACTCATCCCTCTCTTCTCTCTCCAAAACCGTCAGTCATTGTTGGGCAAGAAAGAGCTTGAGAAAAAGGTAAGCAAATGGCCTTCATTGCTCAAGTTCTCTTCTTTAATGTTGTTCCTTAGAGTGAGAGCTTCATTTTGATGTTTATAGTGTGACTATTGGTGTTGATTTGTGCCCACACGAAATTTTGGAGATTGGTGAATCAAGACATCTCTTTGGCAAAGTGAAAGAGGTAAGTGAGACAAATCTATCTATCCAAGATTTATGCCAAATGGTTTAGTTTGAAATTTCTAGAAATTTTGGCCTTTAATCCGAAATGAGAGTCATTGGGCTTTTGGCATGTTTTTAGCATAGTAATGGTATCTTGTGGTGAGTTTTGGATAGATAGAAATAATATGGATTTAAAATGTTAAGTTTGGAGATGTAGAGATTTTGGTGTATTATGTTGCCCAAATCAAAAGCATGATAATGGAGTAGCAATTTGGTAATTCTGATGTTTCCATTGGATTCTTTAGGTGTTTTTGTGTGGGAGTAGCTTTAGTTGAGGTTTTAAGTTCATTGGAAATAGTTGGGCAATTGTTGGGAAGAGCCATTAGTTTTCCTGCGTTTTCTGGTTTGTGATAAAATCACTCGAGTGAGGGAAGAACATCACTCGAGTGAGGGTGGGATCACTTGAGTGCGTTAGTGTATTTTCCCCTCTGGCCTTCGGTTTTCATGTTGCACTTCCGGGTCGAGAGGCAAGAGTGTTGCCTCACTTACAAGTGTTGTGGATTCTCACTTGAGTGAGCCTCATCTCACTCGAGTGCGGGTGTATTTGACAGCATGATCTGGTTGCCACTCGCGTCCAAAATTCAAGAGTGTGCTTTAACACTTGCGAGTGTTAAGTTGTCACTCAAGTGAGGCCTTCTTCACTCGAGTGCTCCTCTTCTTTGAAAGTTCTTGTGCTCTCGGGCAAACACTTTCTGTCCTCACTTTCTAGCACTTGAAGTGTAAACCGTACCATCACTCGAGTGAGGCCTTCTTAACTCGAGTTTCCGTACTAACACTCGAGTGAGGCCATCTTCACTCGAGTGCAGCAGTGAAAAATCAATTTTTGTGCTTCTAGAAGGGGATCTTTGGGATAGTTCTTCTAACCCTTTAGGAGTTTTGTTAGGGGTATTTAATGACTCTAAACAAGCAATAATGATAACCAAACTAAGTGTTAAGAAGTCATTAAGAGTTGGAATAGACAATTGACACTTCGTCCCTAATTATGAATATAGGATTTGATATTTGCCCTACTCGGGAGAGACTGGCGCTAGGACATGCACAGAAGGAAGGTAGTGACTTTTCTCTCATGTGTGTATGATACTTGATATGCATGTTTATCATTGTGAATGTGTTATCAGTCATAGGGCATTACAGCGCGAACAGTTCAGCGTGAGCCGTCATAGGGGGCAATGCTCATGATACCTACCCCGGCCGTTGTATCTGTCATTGTAAGTGCCGAGGCTACATTATGGAATCGTGGATTCTTGTTTGAGTATCCAGCCCGTGGGGCTGCGCGTTGTGAAATGTTTTATATAGATCCCAGCTGTAGTGATATATGTGATATATTCATGTGGATGTGTAATACAACAAGCAGTTCAATGTGAGCCGTCGTAGGGGGCGATGCCCATGATATCTACCCCGGCCGTTGCAACTGTTGTTGTGATTGTTGTGTGTTGTAGATGATTTACTTTCATGCTTTGATGTTGTGCATATTATGAGTGATTTGTTATTACGGGGATTCTTTAGAATCTCACTCTCCTAAAAATACAAATTTTTAGACAGGGCTGAAGGATCTAAGGGAAAGCGAGCGACGAAAAGTAGTTAGAGCTCCAGACAAGGAGTTTTACTTTTGGAATATTTGGTTATCATTTAGTAATCATTTGGATACATTTTGTTGGGAATTACATGTACATAGTGGATAGTATTTGTGTAATTGCCTAATTATGGGAAACTCTATAGGCAATTGTGCCTTGTAGACCCTTATTTGATTAATGGAACCCGAGTGTATCAGGAAATTATGCTGTACTCTGATATGTATGAATGAAATCAACTTATACATGTCATTTGTGTATTGAAATGTGAATAGGAGACCACTGTGAACCGGTTTTGAAAAAGTTTTTCGAAAACCTTGATTTTGGGAAATTTACTTTCTTTAAGTCTCAAATCGTCTATGGTTTCAAATTCCACATTAACCATGTGTTTATAAACTTAAATCTCGGCCTTAATCGTGAAGGGGGTTACACATGGTGGCTTTGGCTTTGGAGTGCTTAATAGTGAAAGACAATCTATAATCGATTTCTCTCTTACATACAATTTTAAGATTGTCAACACTTGTTTTAAGAAGAAGGAGGAACATCTCATTACATACAAGAGTGGTGCCTCTAGGTCATAGATTGACTTCTTTTTTTGTAAGAAACCCAGACAAAAGACTTTGTAGTAATTGCAAAGTGGTTCCTAGGGATGGCATAACTACACAACATACGATCTAGGTCCTTGAAGTGCGAATGAAATATAGAAAACAAAAGCGCTGACAAGTTTTAAACCCAAGGATCAGGTGGTACCAGTTAAAGGGGGAGAGAAGAGAGATTTTCTAGACAACTCTTTGAGAGGAAGGAGTTTAGGAGTCATAATGAAATGCTAACACATGTGGAAGGAAATGGCTCAGATGGTTCAAAAGGATGCTAAAGATATCTTGGAAGAACCTAAAGGCTATGGCCTTCGAGAGAAGGAGAATTGGTGGTAGGATGAGAATGTGCAAGAGAAAGTAAAGAATAAGAGAGATTATTTTAAAGCCATACACTTGTGCAACAACGGTGAAAATTGGGAAAGGTACTGTGTGGCTAAAAAGGAGACTAAGAAAGCAATGAGTAAAGCTTGCTCAAAAGCTTTTGAGGAGTTTTATAAGGAGTTACAGACAAAGTCTAAGGAAAGAAAGATTTACAAGATTGCAAAGAATATGGAGAGAAAAAAGAGAGATTTAGATCAAGTAAGGTGTATAAAGGATGCAAAAGGCAAAATCTTGATTTCTAACGGAGATATTAGAGATAGATGGGAGGCCTACTTCTACAAGTTGTTCAATGATGGAGGTGGAGGTTCAACTTGTGAGTTTGAGGATTTGTCAATTAGAGAAGGTGAACAAATTTTGGTGTTCTACCGTAGGATCCGTGTTAGCGAGGTTAAGGAAGCTTTTAAGAAAATGGACTATATATGTAAATGAAGTAGCCTCTTTCTAAATCTCCAAGGCAACGATTTTCTCTTCCTTTTTTTTTTTTTTTTTTTGAGATTTTTATGCAAGACTGATCACAATGAAAAACACAAACTTTGTTCAAACCGGACGCCGACTTTAAAAAAAAACACAATGTTTTTTATGTAAACTTAAGAGCAAGAAAGAAAACCTTGAAGGGAGATTTTTTTATTTAAAGATTTTTACGGGCATATGATTGACGAGAAAACAACAAAGATAAAGCAGAAAAATGACAATTTTTTAATGGCGGAAAACAGCAAAACAAGTTTTATTTGAAAACTGGGAAGAACAAGGAGCGAATAGATATCTGGTAGACACAAGAACTAGAAGATCAGGGCTTGTTAGGAAATGAAAGTTTGAAAAACAGAGTGTGCTCATAAAAAGTTTGAGAAATAGGAAGCAGTGAATGAATATAAGATGTCCTCCAACAAGAATATGTAAACAATGCCCAAGTATACTAAGATGCAGAAAAAGAAGACAACGAAGAAGACAAGGACTTCGTTGATAGATCCAAACACTCTGCACAGTTGTAGTCAACTTTACCATTCACAAAGATCAGTACTACTATTTAGTATTTACTGAGTTCCAGGCTCTGTCTGCCGACAAGCTTATAAATGGGTTGTCTACACTATATGTATGTGCTTACATTAGAAAAAGAGTTCATGGCAAGAAATGAAGCAGAGGAAGAACGGCTTAATTGTAAGTCACAAATTAAATTAAGTGTTCGTTTAAAATAACTTATTTTTGTATAATAAATGCTTATAAATTGTGATTCATGGTATACGAGGTAAGTATATAAAAGGAGTTTTATCTCTGCTTAATAAGGACTTATTATCTAAAAATAAGTGATACCGAACACAATATGTCAAAAAGAGAGCCAGTAATTAGAGCGACACCCAACAAATAGTCTGAAATAAGCCCAAAAATTTATAGAAAATTGAGGCTTTTCAGGTTAGCCTGGATAGGTCCAAAGACATTTGGGCCAAACCTATTTAGGTTCAAACTAAACCCGAACATCTGAATGCAATTTTTTTTTTTTTTGCGTTTTAAAATTTAAATACTTTACCTAATGAGCATCCCTAATGAAGGTTGTGGTGGTAGATTGTAGCATTGATGATGATAGGAAGTAATTAGAGTTTTCTTTTCGTAGTTTGTGTTTAGTGTCCAATTTAAATTGAATCTGTCTCTCAATAACTTAAATATGTTGTCTTTTCCTAATTTTATTAAGGATTCCGTATTTTTAAACGGGAGGTTGTCCTTGATTTTCATCACCTATAGCAATAGCAACTTAATGAAGTTTAACACGTCAAAAAAAAAAAAAAAAGATGCCATCCCACTACTGATAAGAAAAACAATAACAAGGAAGTAAAGTTACATCATATAAAAACAAACACACACACACAACCCTCTTACTCAAATTAATGGATGAGAGGCGATGTCGTGGTAGTCCTTCTCCTAGCTTGAGGTTTGAGAAAATTCTGTGATTGGGAACAAACAGATTTACAAAGTATTAAATTCATATATAGCATTGATTATTGATTATTTTTTTTCTCTAAACACTTGTAAGTAACTATCAAGAAGCAGACTCTACCTGCAACAGTATTGATCAGCACAACTTCTGTCTCTCTTGAACTATTTAGATGAAGCAGACTCTTTCAAAATCTCCAAGGCAAAGCTTCTTCTTCTTTTTTTTTTTCTTTTTTTTGAATTTTTATGCAAGTTTGATCACAATGAAAAACAAAAGACTTCGTTCATGCGAGACGACAATTTTTTTTTTTATAGACAAAATTTTATATATGAACTTAAGAGGAAGATAAAAACCTTTGAAGGGGATATTTGTTTATGTTTTTTTTTTTTTAAGATTTTTATGGGTAGATGACGGTTGATAAGAAAATAACAAAGCTAATGCAGAAAAATGACAATTTTTTTTTTGGTTTTTGAAAAGTAGCTTGTATGCGGAAAAACAGAAACACAATGCAAGTTTGATCTAAAAACAGGGAAGAACAAGAAGGATAGAATAGATGTATGGAAGACACGAACTAGAAGATCAGGACTTGTCAGGAAATGAAAGTTTGATTTGGAATGATTATTTGTTCTGAAACATGAAGGAAACAGAGGAACAGGTTTGAAAAACAGAGCTTGCCCATAAAAAGTTTGAAAAATAGGAAGCGGTGAATATCAGATAATCACCAACAGGAGAAAGACGAAGAAACGGGCAAGAAAGAGAGAAAGAAATTATTGTGAGTTGTCCATTCCAAAAAAAATTATTGTGAGTTGTACCCACGTGGTAGGCTTCTTTTCTGACCATGTTTGTGATATGTTTTTGTCTTTTCTGAACTTTTGAAAACGCGTTATATTGGATAGATGTGAAAGTTGTGGATATTTTTTTTTTGTGAAAATTCTAAAACAAAACTATATTGGAAATATCAAAAGCATAAATCAGAACATTGAAAATAGGAAAAGATGGATCATGTGGGTGTCAGAGATGTGAAGAATCTATTCTTTTGAAATTTCGACTAAATGACAAAAATGTCCCTCAATACTTCATGCCCACTTCAAAATAACAACATGATCCTCGTAATTAACAACTCCGAATTCGATATTAACAACTTCAATTCTTCTTTTACAATTAATAAATTTTAGGGTCAATAACAACACATATATCTTAATTAACAACTTTGGATTCAATATTAACAATTCCAATATATTCTTTCACACTTCATCCCCCACTTCAGAATAACAACATGATCCTTGTAATTAACAACTCCGGATTCGACATTAGCAACTTCAATTATTCTTTGACAATTAACAAGTTTCAGGGCCAATAACAACACCTATATTTTAATTAACAACTCCTGATTCGACATTAACAACTCCAATTTCTTCTTTCACAATTAACGAATTTCATGGCCAATAACAACACCTATCTCTTAATTAACAACTCTAGATTCGACATTAACAACTTCGGATTCGATATTAACAATTTCGGATTCGATATTAACAACTCCAATTTCTTCTTTCACACTTAACAAGTTTCAGGGCCAATAATAACACTTATCTCTTAATTAACAACTCTGGATTAGAAATTAACAACTCCAATTTTTTTTTTCACAATTAACAAGTTTCAGGGCCAATAACAACACCTATCTCGTCATTAACAACTCCGGATTTGCCATTAACAACTCCTATGTTGTTATTGCGACTGAGGGCTGAAGGGCATTTTTGTCATTTGGCCGAGATTTCAAAATGACAGATTCCTCACATCTCTGACACTCGCCTGATCCGTCTTTTCCCATTTTCAATGTATTGATTTGTCCTTTTTATATTTCCAATATAGTTTTTTGGAATTTTTCCTATTTTTTATGGGGTGAAGGATCAAATTTATTAATGAAGTTTTGTCTTAGGAGCGTCTGATATAAATATATTTTCAAAAAGATAAAAATATCAATAAATAATTAAAAAGGAGTATTCAACACAATAACTGTTATATCACTACTAACGATGTTAAATTATAAGAGAAGTCCCTTTTTAATTATTCATTAATATTTTTATCATTTCTAAAATATATTTATGTCAAATACTCCTTGAACAAAATTTCATTAATAAATTTACTCTTTAATCTTTTTTTATATGTTTTTTTAGAACTTATTTTCTACCCTCATGATTTTATTATATCAATGAGCGGAAAGGTTGGCGGTATATGGTTATGATGATTCCACCGGTTGCATCAGAGGTCACACCAATGGTCTCATAATTAAATAGAATTCTAATAAAAAATAGTTATATCCATATAAATCCATAATAGATCTAATTATAATTATAATATATGAAACTTTCAATTTTTTTTTATCAAAATATGAAACTTTCAATTAAATAAATACCATCTGACAACAAATAATCTAAAAATATAGTGAAACTTTTTAGAGGCCAATGTTTTTTTTTTTAATCAATCAACATTTTTAATAGCCCGGTCTTCTAAAACCCGGTTCTGACACAACAGCAGGTTAACTCTAGTCCAACACAGGTTTACCATGCAAAGGGTTCATGGTCTAAGGCTTTGTTTGGTTGGAGGTTAGGTTAGGTTGGAGTAGGTTGGGGGTAAAAAAGTGGTGTTTGGTTGGAAGGAGGTTAGGTTAGGTGTTGGATGTTTTTTTGTCTTCTAGTGGTAACCTAACCTAAGTTGTGAACCCTCCAAAATTGAGGTTTTTCCTAGACAAGAGAATATTTGTTTTCAATTGTGACTAAATTGCCCATGACAATTTTTTAAAATTCCAACACTGCCTTCCCTTTTAAAACTTAACCTCCTGATTCAACGAACTTTCTAAATAATAATAATTTTATAAATAATTATTTATATGCTTACACGAATAATTATTTTATAAATAATAATTTTATATAAATAATTATTATTAATAAATACATTATAAAAGAAGAAGGAAAATATGTAGAAGGGCATTTTAACCTCCTCTAACCTAATTTAACTTAAATAAACCTCACTTAACCTAACCTTCGTTGAACCAAACAACATTATAACCTCTTCTAACCTAACTTAAGTAAACTTCACTTAACCTAACATTTATTGAACCAAATCAATTCTTTAGCAAGCGAGTCCGGTTTCCAATTCTTTAAGGTTTAAATATTGTGAATAGGTTATTGGCAAAAAAAAAAAATTGTAAATAGGCTATTCTCGAGCATATCAGTATATTTGAAATAGTAAAATTTTTTAATATTCTTATTTTTATATTACTTATAGGGTAAAGCATATTTTTAATTCTTAAGTAAAGTATATTTTTAGGGGAAAATGACCCAAAAAGAACTTTAAATATATTAAAAGACAAAAAGGTATTAGAAGATTTAGAAATACCACAGAGGTGATAACACTTATAAGGGATTTACAATTTCAATTCCTTCTGTCCAAAAAGTTAATTTATCCACCCTCCCCTCCCACCCCTTCCCTCCCCTCAAACCAAATACATTCTTAGGGACTTGGTTATATATGGTAGTTAAGAACGGGAGGGGGGAGGGAAGGAGAGAGAGGATGGAAGCTTTCTTCTGACAAAATATTAAGAAAAAGAAAACGGACTGGAGGGTTGAAATTTAATACATTGGGAACAAAATTACAACACATTTTATGTAACTTTGACCGAAATCGCCTATGTGTCAACCACATACATTGTCTCTTTCCACTTCATTATCACACCTCATCATCTCCCCTTTTCTCTTTCATTCAATGCAAGGAAGGACACCCTTGCAACACTAAACAAGCTAAGTCAAACTAGGAAACAATAGCGAGCGCACTCGTAAGGGAAGAAACAGGATGCGCAGCAACGTACAACGCAAAGAAGGAAGGTATGGAGAAGATAAGAAAAGCTGCAAAAGGTGTTTATGCCAACTTGAGTGATGAGAGGAAAAACAAAAAAAGAAATGGAGGGTTTGTTCGGGTCATGAACTTATCTTGGGTTCAAGTCACAAAGTTTTCAAACTCTTTGTACCACGAAATCCGCGGGTTAATGCAGGCAAGGTCGCACTACTATGATTTTTTTTAACCAAAAAAAAAAAAAGATAGAGAATTAGAGATATATACAGTAGATTCTAACTTACGCATATCACATCGACCAACTAACATTCTCGTTGTATTGCCTTGCCTTCTCGTTTCTAATTAATAGGCATTCTTCATGCTATATTCTTTCAACAAATTAGGAACAAAGCCCACAAAAACAGTTAAGAAAGTTAAACAATACAATTTTCTCAGCAAGTTTTTCCTTTCTAGAACAAAAAAAAAAAAAAGAAAAAACACAATACTGAGGGAAACAATAAGAAGGAACCAAAGTAAAGTTACATCATATAAATACACACACCTCTTACCCAAAGGCGATGAGAGACTATGTTGTAGTTGTCGTTCCGAGCTTGAGGTTTGAGGAAGTTCTGTGATTTGAAAATAAACAGATTAATTATTCAATTCAGAGCAAAACAAGTCTGATCTGAAATCTGGGAAGAACAAGGAGTGAATACAGATTGGTGGACACAAGAAGAAGTGAGGACTTTTTAGGAAATGAATTTGGAATGATTTGTTCTGAAGCTTGAAGGAAACAGAGGAACAAGTTTGAAAAACAGAGAGTTCTGATAAAAAAATAAAAAATAAAAAGTTTGGGAAATAGGAAGCAAAGAATTAATATCAGATGATCTCCAATAAACAAGAAGACAGTTACAAAATCTTCAAGGAATATAATTTTTTTCCCTTTAGATTTTTATGCAAGATCAATCACAATGAAAAGCAACTGACTTGTTATAATATAATGCAGAAGGTGATAAGCAGGAAGAAACAAATGTTCAAACTATTTTTTCCTTTTTTCTTTTTTTGGATTTTTATGGGTATATGAATGACAAGGAAGCAAATTTAATGCAGGAAACTAACAATTTTTTGTGGTTTTTGTTTTTGAAAAGTGGTTTATATGTGGAAAACAACGAAACAATTTTCACTTGAAAAATGTGAGCAAGGTCAGGCCAATATAAAAACAAAGAAGGAAAGAAAATTGGGAGCAAGGAGTAAACTGATATAACAGAGACAAGGTCTGAGGAAATGAATTATTGTTTGATTTGAAATGATGTGTTTCTGAAACTTGTAAGGAAACAGAGGAAGAGATTTGAAGAACAGATAGGGATGGAAGTTTAAGAAATAGGAGGCAATGAATATCTGAGCTCAATGTAAGCAATGGCAAGTAAGATGTGGAAGAGAAAGAAGATCTGTAAGAGAAACATATACAAGAAATACTAAAGCTTTCGCACACACAAAGAAAAGCTTCTTGAAAATCACGTTGGGACTCAAAACTTAATATTCTTTATTGTCTTAATTATAAGATAAAATTGATTTTTTTGAGAAATTTATGAAATTAATTAAGTGTTTGTTTATGATAGCTTATTTTTTTATTTATAAGTGCTTATAAATCATAATTTACGGTATGCGAGGTAAGAATGTGAGAGGAGTTTTATCTCGACATACGTAATAATCACTTATATCCCAAAAATAAGTTATTCCAAACATAGTTTAAATTACTTTAGAGTATTTATATTTATATTTTTTTCTTCAAACAAATTAGTTTAACTAATAAATTAATATATAATCTAATGATACATAACATATGATATGATTAAGTAACTTATTTAGCTTCCTTAATCTCTCCAAAAAACGTCAACTTTGTCTTATATTTAGAACCGGAGGTATTACCTTGCTTGTTGTCTGGTCCTACTAATTATTCTTGAAAAAAAATTAGAAGGTTCTTAATTACCTGCATGGAATTTGGGGAAAAAAAATCATTTTTGAGCCTAAGGGCTTGTTTGGTCTGAGGGGAGGTGAGGGAAAATTTTTTTGAGTTATATTTAAAAAAATTAGAGAAGTGGGGTTAAAAATTTTTAATTAATTTTTTTTGCTCTTTTATCTTATATATTCTCTTTATTAAAATTTTATTACCCCACTTCTTAAATCTTTAAAATTCAACTCATAAAAATTTTCCCTCCCCCTTCTTTCCCTCCAAATCCCTCACACCAAACAGGCCCTAAGGGAAAAAAATGAGAACAAGTAGTTGATTAAATTGGTAAGCGGCCTTATCTCTGTAAGGAGGAGAACATAAATTCGAATCCCGATAAGCGCACTTGTTAAGAGGGCAAAAACTTTTTATGCTCTAAGTCTCAAAAGGGGAAACTCTTAATCAAATAAAAAAAATAATTTGAATTTGGATATGAAAAAGGGAAAAAATAAAAAAAGAATTTTAAAATTGCAAAATTCCAAAGTAGGTAGTTCCCAAAAAATGAGTTATGAATTACTTATCAAGTTTCGTCATTCCCTTATTAACTCTTGATAACAAACATAAGTTGGGATTTTATAATTTCAATGTTTCTTTTCTATCTTTTTCCCTATGAAAAATAAATTAATTATTAAAAGGAAAAAATTAAGGGAGAATTATAACCAAGTTCCAAGTAAGAAGGGAAATAAAAAAATGGTCACTTGTAATGTCAAAATAAAAAAAATGATTCCATTAACAACTCCAGGTGCAGGTTGTTATCAACTCCAAGCGTGCCTATTAACAACTTCTTGAGACCATTTTTTTATGTTGAGATTTAAAGGGACCATTTTTTCATTTCTCTTCTTACTTAGGACCTAACTGTAATTCTCCCAAAAATTAATAGGTCAAGGCAAAAGTGGTCATTTGTCTTCTAATAATATTATAATAGGGTTAGTTTCATTAACCAAACAAAAAAAAAAAAAATTTACTAAGTGTGTGTTTGGTTGGGCTTATTTTTAGACAATAAGTCCTTATTACGCAAGCCGAGATAAAACGCCTCTCACATACTTACCTTGTATACCGTGAATCACGATTTATAAGCATTTATTACCCAAAAATAAGCTATTCCAAATGAGCACTAAGTGCAACCACATATCCTATTGTTAAAGCAACCATAGCATAAAAAGTCTGATTTCTTTTTTGTTATTTTCCTTTTCTTATTCTATAAATTTGTTATTAGGTATGTAAGATTTTGGAGCTCCTAATTAATGCTCCAAAAAGAATTCAAACATATGCAGATTGTTTTTGGGTTATGATCCAGCACCCCCAAATTATTTTTCAAGGTGTAATATAATTAGCACCTTAAGTTATTTTTAAGTGCAGTTTTGACCTTAATGTATTTAAAATGAAGCAATTTCTACACCCAAGTTAATAGAGGCTAACTACCGTTTTCTTCCACGCAAAATGAAAGTGAGAGTGTGATTACAGGCTTGTTTGTTTAAGCGTTTTGTACAGGAAAAACGCACTTATTACGCAAGCCGAGAAAAAACTCCTCTCACATACTTACCTCGTATACCGTGAATCACGAATTATAAGCACGTTTTGGACAAAAATAAGTCATTCCAAACGCACACTACTTATTGGAGCTCAAGAAAATAGCCATTTGGCTTTGTTAAATTGGGGTGAAAATTGTTCCATTTTAAATATTTTAGGGTTAAAATTATACCCCCTAAATACTTTAGAGTGCTAATTATACATTAAAAAATAGTTCGGTGTGTTGAGCACACCTTTACCCCATTTTTTTAAAAAATTATTAATATAATGTATTATAGTTCTCAGATTTCAAAATGACCGCTGTTTTAAGATATCAAAATGTTAATAATTCCCTTACATTCTCCCTTGATCTCATTAACATTAATTCATCATCAATGTTTGTTTCCTTACAAAAGATGTGTCATTTTATGGTTGCCCTGTTTTGAATGTTATATATATATATATATATATGCATGTAATTTTTTATTGAAAATTACATCTCTTTTCCAAAAAGCAATTTAATCAAAAGAAAAAGATGATATATGTTTAATTTCTAAGATAGGAAAAATTAAAAATGTTATTTAAAAGAACAGAAAGTGAACATATAAATGCAATGATAGTATGAGACTCTCTAATCTCTTTCTGCTTCAGGCAAGGACAGCCTCTAGATGAATACATCGCCCAAACACCATTATTAATAAGTCAGAAAAATTAGATCAAAATTTCTTCCCAAGTGATTTTTTATTCCCTTATCCTTGCAAAGAAAAGCACTTTGCCGTGAAACTTGCCCTGTGGCCTCTTTGTTGCTACAAAAATGATCTATTTGGAATCACATGTTGGAATTTAATAACGACTATTTTTATGGTTGCATTCTACTATTTTGCTTTTACATGTTGATTTTAAAATTCTTTATGGAGAAGAGATATGATAAAAAATAATATAAAGAGCCTGATATAGAATCTTCTGGCATTCCTTTCAAAGCTGGTGCAATTGCCTGGTCTGGATTACAGAATCATGCAATAAAACTGACAAGATATTCTGCACTGACTATTAGCTCCATGGATTATGATTTTTTTTTCCACATTCCCTTTTGATATTGGGATGGTATGAAGGGCAATTATACTTGTTTTCAAACTTTTCAGAGAAAAGTACTTCACTATTAAATTTTGGCCTGCTGCAATGAAATGATATCTTATGTTTTTTCCAATTTTGTTATGTGAAATAAATCCCATCTAGATTGTTGGTTTAGACTTGGCTGAGTGTGTTGGGCTTTCTGCTCTAACAACTTTGCAGTTTACTATAATTTTTTAGGCGTCAATAGTCTTGTAGCCTAGTGGTATGAAAGCTCTTTTGTAAATAAAAGGTCGTGAAACTAATACCACTTATAACCTCAGGCCATTGTTGTCTACTCTCCTAATTCAAAAAAAAGAAAAAAAAAAAAAGACTAGTTGCTTCAGTATTGTTGGAGACTCTCATCTTAATGCTTAGCATGCTATTAATCTCTATCAAAGATAGTTATTGCATGATGATAGTTTTCTCAGGTGGTTTAGGCTATATTTGGTTTCCTGTTTACAAGACCCAAACCCATCTTAGAACCAAAGCAACCATAACCTCTCATTTGATGATAGACCCATTTTATTACTCCCTCCGGTCCTAATTATAAAACAAAGTTAACTTTTTTGGAGAAATTAAGGAAGCCAATTAAATTACTTTAGGGTATTTATATTTCTATTTTTTTCTCCGAACTTATTAATTTGACTAATAAACTAATATATAATCTAATGATACTAAAAATATAAACACTATAAAGTAATTTAATTGGTTTCCTTAATTTCTCCAAAAAAATCAACTTTATCTTATAATTAGGACCGGAGGGAGTACTACATTTTCTATGGGATCCTATTGTTTTTAGGATATATTGGGAGGCTAAAATATACAATCTGTGATAATTTGGAAATATACGATGCTGCTGAAATTTCTAATATATGCAGGGACAAAGTGATGAAATAAGCAATTTCAAGTCATGAGAAAAAGGTTCAGATGCGAATGGTAGAAGAGAGTCAAATGGAATGCATGTGATCACGTGGGGACCACAAGAAAAAGGCTGAACAGATTAGTTAAAGAGAAGAATTGGACCCAACTATCATGCACTTTATTTCTTAATGCCTTTGATGTGGACACGTAGGCGATGATCTACATGTGGATTTCACTTTGGATTCCCAAGCCCAAATAATGCTTGCACGCACACAGGGAGAGCTGAAAAACGGGGAGAGGATTTTATTTTCGAGAGGAGTAAAAAAGGCTGGGCAGACTCTATCACTTTCGCATCTCGTCACAGCTCACACGCTCCACTTCTATCACTTTCGCTTCATTTTTCTGAGAAAATTTCTTGAAGATCCAGCCATGGCCGAAGAACATTTTCAGTCCACTGAAGCTTCCTACAACACCATGATTTGCTAAGCTTCTCCACTTCCCTAAGAGATGAGCCAGAGCCTGAGTCATCGATCTACAAGGGAGTCGATTTAATCATTTTATCTAGATTAGGATTCTTCTTGTCTCTGTTCAGAACTTGCGATCTTGATCTACGATTCTTCTGATTTTGTATTTCTTCATGGCTAATAAGTCAGGATTATGGATTGTAATGTGTTTAGGTGTTTAATGCTCTCTGATTGATTCAGTTTTGATATTTGATTTGTTTAAATCAGATTTTGTGACTGAATTGATTAATTTGCAATGAGTATTGTTCAATATTCATCTAGGAGCTCTAAATGCATTTCGTTACTCTAATTCCTGAAAGTAAAATCAGATTCTTCTCTTTAGATTAACTCAATTAAATAGAAAGACAATGAAGGCTATGTGAGACTCTTAGGGAAGACCATTTGAAACTTGATTTCTTTATAATCATACCGCTCTGTTTGCTGTCATTTTCGTTTCTTAACTCTGAAAAATCAATAAATAGTAGGAAATAGGTTATATGTCCACCAATAATTCAGCAATATGAACTCATTCTCTTAATTTATTTTAGTGCTTTTACAATTGAGACTTAAGGATTTTAGCTCCTCAAGAGAATCGACCTAGGTTGCACTACTATATTGCATATTTAGTGTCCTAATATTTTGATAAACTCGCACGACAAGTTTGCCGGGGATGCTAATTTCCTTGAATTTCAGTTGTTTGGGTGCTGATTGTTCTTGAATCAGTTGTGTTTTCAGTGGTTTTGCTTCATTAGGATTTCATTATTCTGTCTAAAATCACTAAAACCAGTCTTGTTTTGCTGCTGTGAGCATCTGAATTGGGACTTTGTTGAGTTTTATGACCAGAAAAGGGGATAATTTACTGTATGATCCAGATTTAAATAAGACCATAAGAGAACTAAAGAAATCTAAGAAGGCTGAGAAAAATATTGCTGCACACTTGGAACATTTGATTTTCTTAAACTCATGTTTGAGGCAAAGCAAATCTACCCCTAAACCCATGTTTGAACCAAAGCAGCCTTGATCTTGCTTTGTCTGTTTCGCATTTGAGTTAAACACATGTTTTGCAGACTCTAGTGCAATCATACCCTTAGTTGACCCCAGATAAGGTTTAGTTAGCAAACTGAGGACTGGAACAAGGCTTTGTTTTTGTTACCTACATTAAAAGTCCAAGTTCTATCTGCAAGATTTTCTTGGCAATTTTGATTTTTTTTCCATTCTTAATTATGTACTTACAGACCTCTGTTTTTTTTTTTTTTTCTTTTGGTTTACTTTTGGTCGTATTTGTAAATTATTATTCTTTTCGCCGTTTCTTCCAGGAACATCATAGAGGTGCAGGAACTACGGGTGCTGGACTAATGGCTGCAGTAAATGATTTTTTTGTTTTTTTGAATTCCTTTATGTTTCCAATATTTAATTTCCATACCTTCAAAGTTGAACGCTATTTTTACTATCCCATCATTATTGGTTTTATGAAAAGTTCTCAAGAAGGTGGACCTGGAAACCACGCTTGATTTTATCAGAGCCTTCCTGTTTGTGTTTCTGGATTTGAAAGAGCATATTTCAGTGCTGGTGCAGCAAGCTAGCTTAGAAATAAACTCAAAATCATTATACTTCATCCGAAAAGATAATCAAATTCTAAATCAAGGGTTGATCTTTATTTCATGCTGTTGCTCTGTAACAATATATATCTATTCAGTACCAAATCCAAGTTCATTGAATGGGGCATATTCTACCTTGCTAAATTAGAATACAGCCCTAATTATTTTAAGCTAATGCGCAGTAAAAATAAGAAATACTGAACATGTTGTCTTATTTAAGATTTAAAACTAATCTCCAACACCACTATCTAAGACCAAATAATTAAAATCGTATCCAGACAAGGATATAGAAATGCCAACTCCTTCAATACCTAACATAATGAACAATTGCATCGGACACAAATGACCTATTACAATACACATACAAAAGTAAGTATATTAATAAGGGGGAAGCAGATACTCTTTGACGCCTTGTAGTGAACCAGTGAAGCAATAAGGTTTATGAGTGAACTTCATGACTCAATAAAATTGTCAAGCCTACTCGCCTCGTCTTGCAATGAGACTAAGGATGCCTCTACAGAAGCTAACTCATTTCTAAGAGTGGAAGCTTTAGCTTTAGTCTCATCAAGCTTTCTCATGAGTTCATCTCCATCACCACAGCTCTCAATGCAGCCATACACATAACTGAGCCAAGAAGCATCAAAACCAACTGATTCTAGGGCAGTACAACACTCTCTGATGTAGTTTCGATCATCTTCTGTTAAGTCGCGTTTCCGAGTGGTCCTCAAAATGCTAGTGACTTCGGTGAATAAGGCAGCGAATGCTCTTCGTCGCTTTGTATTGAACCAATCAAGCACTTGAGGATGCCGCTTCAGCCCAACCTCCAAATATGGCAAGTTTTGTTTGGAAATATCAATCATCCACTTGTCTTTACAAGCATTGGATTCCAATACTGATGAAGTCATAGTTTCTAGAGCTTTTGAAGGTGATGGATTTATTGCCGCTGGAAATCAGAAAATAGGATGGGTCAAATTTTGGAAAAATAAAATAAAACATTTTTTGGGCTGAAATAAATAAATCACTTGCTCTATTTATGTTAAATTAATTGGATCTTCTAAAATAAAGCCAATCATATGCCTGCATTAGCAATCGTGGTAGAGTTTGGTGCATTTTCAGCAGTTGGACTTGAAGGCTTCTTGATGGGATCACACATCTTTAGACTCTCCATATATGAATTATGTGATTCTTCTAGTAGATTTTTATTAAAACCATAATAAAATTATTATTTTATCCAAAGAACACTACAAACAAAAGAAACAAAACAGAACATGAACCTATATTTTGTGTTGTGGCAAGTTTCTCTGCATTTTGGTCTGTTTGAATTGAGGGTTTGTCCATGGTCTCATGAACTTCTTGAGTTCCAACAGCTAAGAACAATAAAAAAAATTATGAGACCAGAGTCTTTTAAAAGTAAAAATAAATTGCTTAGAAGTGAAATACACCCGTTACATTCTTTCTTGTCACTAGTTACTAATAAGGTTTTGGGCTGGTTGAACAAATTCTTTTTAGGACAAGTTTCTGACTCATGGGATCATTCTAGCAAATTTCAGTTAAATGATAGAAAGTCAAAATTTTTAATTAATTAAACAAGAGTATTAGATCAAACATCCATCAAGTGTAGCAAATTCCTTCCCTCCAACAAGTGAAAAACAATGTAACTTCCTCTGCTGCGAACAATAATAATGGCAGTGATAATCTGAATAAGCAAATTCTCACTAAATGGGAACTTTTAAGTCATTTGATTTTTCTTTAGTTGGTTTTATTTTCCATAATGGTGAGAATCATTTCTCCAAATAAATACAACAATTAAGCCAATGATCAGTGCAATAAAAATGTGTTGTTGAACTTTCTACAGAGGACAAAAGGTCATGGAATTGCCAAAACAGAGTGATGATATTTTGAATCCATGGCTTCCATGTATTTCTATTTATGCACAGTAATTTTCAATTCTTGAACAGTATTTTAATAAATTAAATAAAACAATGCTTGCATTTGACATGTTCAAACAATATCAGTACCTGCACTATAAACTCTTCTGAGGCCAAGAGCAATTTCAGCAGCTTCAACCATTGGCCATTCAATGTTCCCACTCATCTCTTGAGTCCCTTTAGCTAAACCTATTAGTTTTAAAAAAGTGAGTGAAAAATACGATAAAATATTCTATTGCTGAAATAAAAGCATTACTTCTCTATCGATTTATGTTAAATAAATTAACAGGATCTTGCAAAACAAAGCCAATGTTGTACCTGAATCAGGAATCATGGTAGAATTTGATACATTTTGAACGGTTAGACTTGAAGGTTTCTTGATGGTGTGGTACATGTTTTGAGTCTCAATATATGAATCACGTGATTTTTCTAACAAATTTTTATTAACATCATGATAGAAGTGTTGTTTTATCCAAAGAATATTATTACCCCAAAAATAGTAACAAAAATATAAACAGGATTACAACCTGCGCTTTGAGCTGTGGCAAGTTCTGGAGCTTGTGAAGATGATGGGGACATTGTTGCTGGAAATTAGAAAATAGGATGAGTCAAGTTTTGAAAAAATAAAATAAATAAAATGTTGTCTCGCTAAAAATGCATTAATTGCTCTATCAATTTATTTTAAATTAATGGGATATGGCAAAGCAAAACCAATACCAGCTTTAGGAATCATGGAAGAGCTAGAGCTTGGGAGATTTTGAGCAACTGAAATGGAAGCTTTCTTGATGGTGTCACACATCTCTTGAGTCCCAATAGATGGATCATGTGATTCTTCTAGTAGATTTTAATCATCACAATGATAGAATTGTTAATTAATCTAATTAATGCTTGTTTTTTAGGGAAAAAAAAAGATAAAGCACAAGATAAAACCTGTGTTTTGTGTTGTGGCAAGACTCTCTGTGCCTTTCTCAGTTTGAATGGGGCCATGTATTTCTTGAGTTCCTATAGCTAAACAAATAAAAAAAAAAAAACTTTTAAAAAGGTTTTGGGATGGTTGGTCAAATTCTTGCTTGGACACTCTTTAGAGTCATCTGATTCTTCTGATAAATTTCAGTTAACATAATAAAAAGTTCTAATCCTTTATTAATTAAAACAACAATATTAAGTCAAAGAT
The DNA here is from genome assembly GCA_963210345.1 of Inga oerstediana. Taxonomy (NCBI): domain Eukaryota; kingdom Viridiplantae; phylum Streptophyta; class Magnoliopsida; order Fabales; family Fabaceae; genus Inga; species Inga oerstediana. The sequence continues at coordinate 9,052,388 of OY723404.1, read as the reverse complement.
CCACCTATACAATATCATAGCTTATGTAATGAAAAATCATTTTCCCAAATAAAAAATAACTGTGCCAGTGATCAGTGAAATAAGACCGTATATTATTGAACAATCTGTAGAAGAACAGGGTCATGGAACATACCAAAGCAGAGTGATGATATTTTTAAACCACGTCTTCCATAAATCTCACTTTATATACAAAAATAAACTATCAAATATTGAACAATTTTATTTATGTCTTTAATTACTTTATGTTCAATTACTTACAATCTAATAACCAATATAATCGTTAAAAGTCTTGCTATGATAGTTATGACTTGTCGTTGTACTAATTATACTAACAATTCTTAAAAAAATGCACCAAATGTTGTAGTTCATTTAGCATGGTATCATTCTGCAAAAGTTTGTGAAACAAGAGAGCATCAAAATGCACCTGCATCTTGAGGATCTATTGACGAGGCATTCTCCTTTTGTTGTCTATCATCAGATGAACTTGGAAGATTGGAAATGTAATTCAACCACTTGTCATCGCTGCAGGCATTAGATTCCAGTATTGCTGAAGTCATCATAGGTTGTGGAGATTTTGAAGGTGAAGGATCTATTGCTGCTGGAAATCAAAAAATAGGATGAGTCAAGTTTTGGAAAATAAAATATTCGCTTGCTAAATTAAATGCATTACTTGCTCTATCAATTTATGTTATATTATTAATTAGATCTTGCAAAACAAAGCCAATGTTGTACCTATATCAGGAATCATGGTAGAGTTTGGTGCATTTTGTTCAGTTGGACTTGAAGGCTTCTTGATGGTGTCACACATCTTTTGAGTCTCAATATACGAATCATGTGATTTTTCTAGTAGATTTTTAATAACACCTTGAAAGAATTTCTGGTTAATCCAAAGAATAATACCCCCCAAAAAAGTAACAAAGATATAATACAAGATAAAAACCTGTGTTATCTATTGTGGCAAGCTTATGTGCATGTTGGTCAGTTTGACTCAAGGGTTTGTCCAAGGTCTCACAAATTTCTTGACTTCCAACAACTAAAAACAATAATAAAAAAATTTGCTACTTGAGTTTTTTTTTTAAAAATAAAAAATAAATTGCTTCCTTTTGAAGAGAAATACATGCATTACCTTCAGTATTGTGCTGGTTGAACAAATTCTCTCTGGGACAAGTTTCTGATTCATGTGATCCTTCTAGCAAATTTCAATTAATATGATAGAAAGTCAAAATCATTAATTAATTAATTAATTAAACAAGATTATTAGATCAAACATCCATAAGTGTCTTAAATTCCTTCCCTCTAACATGTGAAAAAATGTTACTTCCTCTGTTGTGAACAATAATAATGGCAGTGATAATCTAATTAAGCAAATTCTCGCCAAATGGGAACTTTTAAGTTAGTGATTCTCCTGTAGGTGGTTTTATTTCTGATAATAGTGAGAATAATTTCTCCAAATAAACAAAACAATTAAGCCAATGATCATTGCAATAAAAATGTGTTGTTGTACTTTCCGCAGAATGTGCCAAAACAGAGTGATGATATTTTGAATCCATGGCTTCCATATATCTCTAATTTATGCACAGTAATTATCAATTGTTGAACAGCTGTTTTAATAAATTAAATATAACAGCACTTGCTTTGCTTTCTTCATGGTCATCAATTAATAAGGCAAGTATTATAATGGACATGCATTCCAATGAAAGAAAGCAATTTAAATAATCTGTCACATGTTAAAACAATATCAGTACCTGCATTATAAACTTCTGTAGGGCTAGGAGCAATTTTAGCTGCTTCAAGCATTTGCCTTTCAATATTCTCACCCATATCTTGAGTCCCCTTAACTAAACCTATTATTTTTTAAAATGCGATGGAAAAATAACAAAATATATTCTATCACTAAAATAAATGCATTACTTGCCCTATCAATTTATGTTAAATCATTTGGATCTTGCAAAACAAGCCAATGTACCTGCGTCTGGAATCATGGTATAGTTTGGTAAATTTTGAGCTGTTTGAGTCTCAATATATGAATCAGATGATTTTCCTGATAGAATTTTTATTAACACGATGGCAGAATTGTTGGTTTAATTTATCCAAAGAATATTACTGCCCAAAAAAAGTAACAAAGATATAAAAAGAGATCAGAACCTGTGCTTTGTACTGTGGCAACTTCCGGAGCTTGTGAAGGTGATGGATACATTGTTGCTGGAAATTAGAAAATAGGATGAGTTAAGTTTTGAAGAAATAAAATAAATAAAATTTTGTCTTGCTAAAAATGCATTAATTGCTCTATCAATTTACATTAAATTAATAGGGGCATAAACAAAACCAATACCTGCATCAGAAATCATGTTAGAGCTAGAGCTTGGAACAATTTGAGCAACTGAAATGGAAGGTTTTTTGATGGTGTCACACATCTCTTGAATCCCAATAGATGAACTATGTGATTCTTCTAGTAGATTTTAATCACCACCATGATAGAATTGTTAATTAATCCAATGAATACTTAAAAATAAAGATAAAGCACAAGATAAAAACTTGTGTTTTGTGTTGTGGTAAGACTCTCCAAGTATTGGTCAGTTTGAATGGTGCCATGTATTTCTTGAGTTCCAGTAGTTAAAAAAAAAAATCAATAAGTTTGTTTCTTACCACCAATTATAAAGGTTTTGGGACGGTTGATCACATTCTCCCTAGGTCAGTTTATTGAGTCATGTAATTCTTCTCATAAATTTCAGTTAACACAATCAAAAATTATAATCCTTTATCAATTAAACAAGATTATTAAGTCAAAGATCTATCAAAACAAGATTAGAACTTATGTCCTACATTGTAGCAAGGTTTGATGCTTGAGTTGTTTGAATTAAGGGTTTCTCACAAGTCACTTTCGTCTATAGAGTCAAAATATGAAAAAAAAAAAAAAGTTTAGAATACTTAAAAAAATAAATTGACACAATACATTGGAAAGAAAATATATAAAAAGCACTTTAAACAAGTTAAAACACAAAAAAGTCTTATGAGTTGTTCTTTTTTGTACATTTGAGTTAGCTTAATAGAAAGATTTCACCCAAAAAAAAGTAATTTAAGGTAATTTATGAAAAAGGTTAAAGTAACAAAATAAAATCACTACATGCATGTATATATCACAGATTGTGGGTGGACTCAACGTGTGTTTTTGACGAGTAGGGTGAATTAAGGACATTTGATTAGTGATCTCATGCGTCTCGAGTCCCTATTGCTGAATAAATTAGAAAACGAGGAAAATACAGTGACAATTTTTTAAGAAAATAAAAAAGTCCCTCCAGAAAAATGAAAACATAAAATTGAATTAAAATATTTGACATGAAACTTTAGCAAAATAAAAATAATTTAATTTCCTTTCCGCCAAATGTAGAAGGAGTGCATTACAACCTCTGTTGTGGGCATAACGGTGGAGAGGATCTTATTAAGCAAATTCTCACCAATGTAAATCTTCAAGTCAATAATTATTCAGCAATTGATTTCAGTTCCCGTAAGGAATAATTATTTTGCCAAAAAAAAAAAAACTATGCCAGTGATCAGCGAAATAAGACAGTATGTTATTGGACAATCTGTAGAAGTTAAAGGTCATGGAACATGCCAAAGCAGAATGATGATATTTTGAAACCAAGTCTTCCCTAGTTCTCACTTTATACACAGTCACTATCTAATATTGAACAGTATTTTTTATTTATGTCATTAATTACTTACAATCTAATAAGGAATATAATTTTGAAAAGGCTTGCTTTGATTGTTATGACTTGTTGCTGTACTAACTACTTATACTAACAATTCTTTAAAAAAAATGTACAAAATATATTAGATCATTTGGTAAAAGTTGGTGAAACAAGAGAACATTAAAATATACCTGCATCTTGAGGATATGTTGAGGAGGCATCCTCCTTTTGCTGTCTATCATCAGATGAACTTGGAAGGTTGGTAATTTCTTGCTTGGTTGTATCTACATCTTGATCAGCCTTTGATAGCCAAACAAAATTTACTATTACTGTAAAATTCCCAGTTTTCATGCTTACTGGCTGTATATATATTAAACCTCATGTGGAAGTATTGCTGGTTATATATATATATATATATATATTCAAAAGAAATTAGTTGGTTTCTATGTTAACTCGGCACACTTTAACTATATAATTGAAAGTGAGTTTCTGTGATTTAAAATGTATATAAGATTATAAATAACAATTTAAAACTATAAATAACAATTTAAAACATAACATTTGGCTGCTACTGTGTAAATTTAAAAGAAATCAGGGGTGCAGGTGAATATTTTTTAAAAAAAAATAAATTTTGTCAGCTTCAAAACAACTGGCTAAATAAAAGCTTACCATATCTTGAAAGATCTTGTTCACTGTGGCATTAAGGTCACCTTGCCAGTGCTCCTTTTCATCTTCTTTCTGTGTCAGTACCTTCTCGAGAATTGGTGCCTCTGTTTTTCCCAAAGAGAAGATCTCCATTCTTGGGCAATTGCTGATAACAACTTCATATAGCCATGGAAGCTCCAACAAACAATAACTTGATGAGCAAAACATTTTGAGTTTTGGCAAACATTCGAGTTCTAAAACACATAAGTTGGGGAATGCACTAGCATCTTTGGACTCCTCTCTATCTTCTACCACAACTTGCTCAAGTGAATTGCAGTTTCTTATGATCATTGTTTCTAAATTGACCAGACTTTTTGCAGTTGATGAGGTGATTAGGTGAATCAGTCCATTACAATTTTGTACCTCCAAATATGCCAACTGACTACAAGTTACTGTGGAGGGCACTAAGTGCTTCAATTTGGAACAATGATGGACTGATAAGTATTCAAGATCTTCAAGAACTGGGTCTATTTGAGATCCTTCTTTATATATATGCTGGAGATCATGGAGTTGATTGAGTGTCAGTTTTTCAATTCGTGTTTCAATCTTAAATTTTTCTGTGTCATCTATAGGTATTTCTTCTTGGAATATCTCCTTGAAAGCACTACATTCAACATGAAGCTCATTGAGTGTGGTTATGTTTTGGAGAAACCAATAGGGAAAAGTAGTGTGGTCATCAAAATTTGCCAAACAAAGAAATTGGAGCTCGCCAAACTGTTCCCCTGAAAATTGCCCTTGTAATATCATGCTTGCATCCTCACTATTTAAGGCTAACCTTTCCAAGTTGCAAATAACCTATATACAACATAGGTAAAAAAGTGTTGATTAAACATTTTGTACAAAGAAACATAAATGAAAGCAACAGTGAGGTAAGAAGCAAGAGATGAATAGCACACATAATCAAACTTGATTAACTTCTTTAATATAAAAAACCACGATGAAACAGTGCATGCATAAAGAAAGATTCTTTTTATAATCATCCCTTTACCTCTTCAAGTGTGAAAAGAGACTGTTGAGTTGAGATTTGGAGTTTACTATCAAAAAGTCTTTCTCGGCCACTTGTATTTTGAGTCTTGAAGAGCTTCAATCTGACGCATTGGCGGACATCTAATTCCCTTAATAATGGACATAGTACACTATGATTTCCAGCAAAAAATCCCTCAATTTCATATAATTTCCAAAGAACCAATGAAGCCAAGTGATTAAACTCAAATATGAATGGGCCATCCAAGATTCCTTCTTTGTCTGAAACAATGTGTTTCATGCTCCCAGCGTTCTTTATAGTAATATCTTCAAGTTGAGTAGCATGCATTGCAATGGAGAATGGAAAAAGGTATTCCAAGTTCTCACATCTTTCAACACACACAAGTTGCAAATTATGGAAATGAAGGTTTGCTTGAGCATCTCTAGTCCAGATTTGTTTCAGCTTTGGCAAGCCAAGTAGATGCAGTTTCTTCAATCGTGAGACTTGTGTCGTTGTTTCTTCTTCACTTTGGATTTCTTTGGTGGTACTTAATTCAAATATCTCTTCCACTAAACCACATTCGTTTACCTTCAACGTTTCTAGGCTTCCAAACGTTCCTTGCAATTCAAACGGGAAAATATTTGCAAGTTTCCCACAATTGCTCACTTCCAAAGTCTTTAAGCTTTCAAATTGAAAGTGCCATACATTCTTCAAGCTTTGCATCTCTTTAATTACCAGGGTCTCCAATTTTGAGAATCGGACCTGTGATACAATGCACAGTTAACAAATACAAAATTATCAACATTATATATGAATGCTAATGAACGAAACTATACAACAGCTAATGTTTGATATTTGAAGCCTCTAATGGCAATACCTCTTCAAATGCAATGTTGTTTTTCCCCTTTGGAGCAATTATCTCCTCCATCATCTCACATCTACTTATTTCAAGGTGGTTAAGTTTTGAAAGACTTCCAATTGCAGAATATGAGAATAAATGCTTGAGGCCTCTGCAATCCTCAACAGTCAAGTCAACCAAATTGTGCATACAATTGGCTGTAGAAAGGTGATCATAATCCCAAATTTTTTCCATATTGATTGAACGCAACTCAAGGGTCTTCAAACTAGAAAAACTATCCTGTGAAAAAAAAACAGAATTTGTTATTTTCAACTTATAAAAGAGAAGAAAAGGCATAGATGACAATTTGGTCCAAATTTTGATGAATTTGATAAATTGCACATAAGTTCTGAAAAACTTGGGCATTATTTTTATGACTCATACAACGTCTAACTTACTCATCTCTTAATCTTTGACCTTTGGGCATGAACTAGATGACCAGCAGGACCACCACCACCACCCAACCTATGTGTTTTTTTATATAGGCTCATCATATTCTATAAATCATTTAAACTTTTCCTCCCCTGCATATTCTACAAGTTACTTTAATTTATAAGAGAATCTGAACAAAAAAAGTTGCTAGATACACAAAAAAACTTAGTTCCAAAGCCTTCCGCCTCTTGGCAAAGAGGTGGGGGCAGATGAAGGATGCAAATATTGGTGTCAAGACTGTGTGAGAGGTTGGCCAAATAATCAGTTGTGTTACTTTCCCTATGAACGTGATGAATCAAAACATGCCAATTTCTATGGAAAATAAACCTAGAATCATCAATAATATCTCTGAAAGGATGCACACTATTATACAACCCCTAGTTAGCATATTAATAGCTTCTATGCAATCAGGAAAATGAGCGATACTTTCCTAAGACCTTTGTTCCAGCACAGGCTTAGGCCATGGATAAATTCAATCAATTTTGCAAAAGTCGTAGAGACAGTTAAAAGTTTGCAACTAAAACCACGATGCCAGCAATTGCCTTAATCTCTATTGACTCCTTCCATTTTTCAGCACTAACTAAATCATCTACTTCAACGTTGGCAAACCCTTCTCCTCTTAGTACTCACCAGGCCAGTCTTTTGCAAAGATTACAATGTAAAACATACAATTGTTTGGTAAATCCTTATCCAAGCATGCTCTAAAGAGAATATTATAAGCACGTATGTAATCTCCACTATTTTCAATTACAAAAAGTTTGTTGCATCTAGGAACCCAAATAAATTATTATGAAACCATGCATGCACTGAGATATTTATGGCGTCTAAATGAATTAAGATTTTTTTAATATATAATCATTCTTATACCTCTTCAAGTGTGAAAAGAGGATGCGGCATTGAGATTTGGAGTTTATTGCTGTCAAAGACTCTTTCTTGGCCACTTGTATTCTGTGTGTTGAACAGTTTCAATTTCCCACATTGGCGGATACTTAATTTCCTTAATAATGGACATAGAACACTATGATTTCCGACATAAAATCCCTCCAATTCATATAAATCCCAAAGCACCCATGAGATTAATTCATTAAACTCAAATTTGACCGGGCTATCCATGGGGCCTTCTTTGTCTGAAACAATGTGTTTCATACTCCCTGCATACTTTATGGTAATATCGTGAAGTTGCATCACTTGCATTGCAATGGAAAATGGAAAAAGATATTCCAAGTTCTCACAGTGTTCAACCCACACATTTTGCAGATCATAGAAACAAAGGATTGCTTGAGGATCTCTACTCCAAATTTGTTTAAGCTTTAATAGCCGCAGTAGAGTTAATCGTTGTAGGCGAGTTGTCTTCTCTGCACTGTCTATTTCGGAGCTGAATTCAAATATGACTTGCACTGAGTTACAGTCACTAACCATCAATGTCTCCAGACTTGCAAATGCTCTTTGCATATATGATGGAAATATATTCTCAAGTTTCTCACAGTTTGAGACTCGCATCATCTTAAGGTTATCTAAGCAACTTGAAGTGAAGAAAGGGTGCCATATTGTCTTCAACTCTGGCATGCCTCCTATTATTATGGTTTCCAAATTGGGCAAATGTACCTGCCATGTATTTACAATACGTCATAAAACATAGACCAGTTATGATAAATCAATAATATTAATTTGACAGGCGAATGATTAATCACGAAATTATATATTTAAATATTAAAATTCTTACAACAAAGTACAGCAAGACTATTATAACTTAGGTAGAATGTAGAACTATTATAACATAAATATACACACACACATGTATGCATATGTATGTATTTCATTGATAAATATATATATATATATCTCATTAAGCACTCAAAACCCTTGTGGCTGACACTATATTATCCCATTTGTTTTGAGTGAGTATGATAAAAGTAAATATTATGCAAACCTGAAGGTTTGAAGGCAGAGAGAAAGTAGTACCTCTGTTTTATTTCTAATCCTTAAATAAACATATGTGCATAGGGGGTATATAAAGGCAAGCCTAATCTAATCCTACTATCATAAATTTAAACTAAGCCTAGATGCTATAACCCCAGCTTGGATGTGAGCTAAAAAACAGCAACAAATTACAGAGAATACAAAATCGCGAACTTGAGACAGAGATGTTAGAGGGGTAGGGATGATCACGTGAAAATTGGCGGCGTACATCGTACACTCTCGTACGAGTGTTGCGATCGAGGGAGACTGCCAAGTCATTATCAATGGCCAAGTCACGAGTCCGAATAAACTGAGAATTGTTTCAGCACTTCTCTACGTCTTAGGAGCAATCGTCTCGCTTGTCTGGTCTATTACCATGAACGAGTGATGGCTGGGGAAACGAGTACCTCTGTTTTATTTTTAATTCTTGATATATATATATAACCAAACTTAAACATGATACGATATTAATATTGGATTCATATCTACTCCCACACTATATATAACTAAGAAAGATCAAAAACTTAACATAAAATTAGCTGATGATGCTTCTGGTGGTGGTGGTGATGGTGATGGTGGTCTTAATGGCTCTCAACAAAACTTATGTTGTACATATTCAAAATATATACTCCCTCCCATTCTTATTGTAAAATCTAATTGGATCAAGGAAGTTAGTTAATATTCTCTCCGATCCTAATTATAAGATAAAGTTGACTTCTTTGGAGAAATTAAGAAAGCCGATTAAATTACTTTAGAGTATTTATATTTATATTTTTTTTCTTCAAACTAATTAATTTGACTAATAAACTAATACATAATCTAATGATACTAAAAATATAAACACTCTAAAGTAATTTAATCGGCTTCCTTAATTTCTCTAAAAAAGTCAACTTTGTCTTATAATTAGGACCGGAGGGAGTATAACATTTTTTTTCTCTAGAACACCCTTATCATCCTTCTTAATTCTCTATTTGCCTCTTTTACTCGATTATTGTCGAGGGAGTATCAATAGAAGTAAATTAGAAAAAGAATGATAAATATGAGAAATAGATCTTACATTTAAAATTTAAAACCAAGATCAACACTCCAGTTAGGTCCTAAATTAAGGACCGGATGAGTATATTGAAAACTAATTAAGAAGAAAGTGTCGTAATACCTGTTGAATGGAACATGCTGGATGGTGATGCTGGATATGACCTTCTGTTGTTTCTTCTTCACTATGGATTTCTTTGGTGGTACTTAATTCAAATATCTCTTCCACTAAACCACAATCGTTCACCTTCAACGTTTCTAGGCTTCCAAACGTTCCTTGCAATTCAAACGGGAAAATATTTGCAAGTTTCCCACAATTGCTCACTTCCAAAGTCTTTAAGCTTTCAAATTGAAAGTGCCATACATTCTTCAAGCTTTGCATCTCTTTAATTACCAGGGTCTCCAATTTTGAGAATCGGACCTGTGATACAATGCACAGTTAACAAATACAAAATTATCAACATTATATATGAATGCTAATGAACGAAACTATACAACAGCTAATGTTTGATATTTGAAGCCTCTAATGGCAATACCTCTTCAAATGCAATGTTGTTTTTCCCCTTTGGAGCAATTATCTCCTCCATCATCTCACATCTACTTATTTCAAGGTGGTTAAGTTTTGAAAGACTTCCAATTGCAGAATATGAGAATAAATGCTTGAGGCCTCTGCAATCCTCAACAGTCAAGTCAACCAAATTGTGCATACAATTGGCTGTAGAAAGGTGATCATAATCCCAATTTTTTTCCATATTGATTGAATGCAACTCGAGGGTCTTCAAACTAGAAAAACTAACCTGTGAAAAAAAAATAATTTGTTATTTTCAACTTGGTAAAAGAGAAGAAAAGGCATAGATGACAATTTGGTCCAAATTTTTATGAATTTGATAAATTACACATAATTTTTGAAAAACTTGGGCATCATTTTATGACTTATACGATGTCTAACTTGCTCATCTCTTAATCTTTGACCTTCGGGCATGAACTAGATGACTAGCAGGACCCCATCACCACCCAACCTATGTTTTTTTTATATAGGCTCTTCAAACTCTATAAATCATTTAAACTTTTCCTTCCCTGCATGCATATTCTACAAGTTACTTTAATTTATAAGAGAATTTCAACAAAAAAAGATGCTAGATACACAAAAAAAAACCAGGTTCCAAAGCCTTCCGCCTCTTGGCAAAGAGGTGGGGGCAGATGAAGGATGCAAATATTGTTGTCAAGACTATGAGAGCTTGCCTAAATAATCAGTTGTGTTACTTTCCCTATGCACGTGATGAATCGAAACATGCCAATTTCTATGGAAAATACACCTAGAATCATCAATAATATCTCTAAAAGGATGCAAACTATTATACAACCCCTAGTTAGCATATTAATAGCTTCTATGCAATCAGGAAAATTAAATGAGCTATACTTTCCTAAGACCTTTGTTCCAGCACAGGCTTAGGCCATGGATAAATTCAATCAATTTTGCCATAGTCGGAGAGACAGTTATAAGTTTGCAACTAAAACCACCAAGCCATCAATTGCATTAATCTCTAATGACTCCTTCCATTTTTCAGCACTAACTAAATCATCTACTTCGATGTTCACAAACCCTTCTCCTCTTGGTACTCACTAGCCAGTCTTTCTCAAAGATTACAATTTAAAACATACAATTATTTGGTAAATCCTTATCCAAGCATGCTCTAGAGAGAATATTAGAAGCACTATGTATCTACACTATTTTCAATTACAAAAAGTTTGTTGCATCTAGAAACCCAAATAAATTATTATGAAACCATGCATGCACTGAGATATTTATGGTGTCTAAATGAATTAAATTTTTTTTAATATATAATCATTCTCATACCTCTTCAAGTAAGAAAAGAGGATGCCGCATCGAGATTTGGAATTTTTTGCTATCAAAGACTCTTTCTTGGCCACTTGTATTCTGTGTGTTGAAGAGTTTCAATTTCCCACATTGGCGGATACTTAATGTCCACAATAATGGACATAGAACACTATGATTTTCAACATAAAATCCCTCCAATTCATATAAATCCCAAAGCACCCATGAGATTAAGTGATTAAATTCAAATTTGACTGGGCTATCCATGGGGCCTTCTTTGTTTGAAACAATGCGTTTCATACTCCCTGCATACTTTATGGTAATACGTTCAAGTTGAATCAAATGCATTGCAATGGAAAATGGAAAGAGGTATTCCAAGTTCTCACAGTGTTCAACACACACACTTTGCAGATCATAGAAACAAAGGATTGCTTGAGGATCTCTACTCCAAATTTGTTTAAGCTTTAATAACCGCAGTAGAGTTAATCGTTGTAGGCGAGTTGTCTTCTCTGCACTGTCTATTTCGGAGCTGAATTCAAATATGACTTGCACTGAGTTACAGTCACTAACCATCAATGTCTCCAGACTTGCAAATGCTCTTTGCATATATGATGGAAATATATTCTCAAGTTTCTCACAGTTTGAGACTCGCATCATCTTAAGGTTATCTAAGCAACTTGAAGTGAAGAAAGGGTGCCATATTGTCTTCAACTCTGGCATGCCTCCTATTATTATGGTTTCCAAATTGGGCAAATGTACCTGCCATGTATTTACAATACGTCATAAAACATAGACCAGTTATGATAAATCAATAATATTAATTTGACAGGCGAATGATTAATCACGAAATTATATATTTAAATATTAAAATTCTTACAACAAAGTACAGCAAGACTATTATAACTTAGGTAGAATGTAGAACTATTATAACATAAATATACACACACACATGTATGCATATGTATGTATTTCATTGATAAATATATATATATATATCTCATTAAGCACTCAAAACCCTTGTGGCTGACACTATATTATCCCATTTGTTTTGAGTGAGTATGATAAAAATAAATATTACGCAAACCTGAAGGTTTGAAGGCAGAGAGAAAATAGTACCTCTGTTTTATTTCTAATCCTTAAATAAACCCATGTGCATAATGGGTATATAAAGGCAAGCCTAAACTAATCCTACTATCATAAATTTAAACTAATCCTAGATGCTATAACCCCAGCTTGGATGTGATGTAAAAAACAGCAACAAATATCAAGTTGCAGAGAATACAAAATCGCGAACTTGAGACAGAGACGTTAGAGGGGTAGGGATGATCACGTGAAAATTGGCGGCGTACATCGTTCACTCTCGTACGAGTGTTGCGATCGAGGGAGACTGCCAAGTCATTATCAATGGCCAAGTCACGAGTCCGAATAAACTGAGAACTGTTTCAGCACTTCTCTACGTCTTAGGAGCAATCGTCTCGCTTGTCTGGTCTATTACCATGAACGAGTGATGGCAGGGGAAACGAGTACCTCTGTTTTATTTTTAATTCTTGATATATATATATATATATAACCAAACTTAAACATGATACGATATTAATATTGGATTCATATCTACTCTCACACTATATATAACTAAGAAAGATAAAAAACTTAACATAAAATTAGCTGATGATGCTTCTGGTGGTGATGGTGATGGTGGTCTTAACGGCTCTCAACAAAACCTATGTTGTACATATTCAAAATATATACTCCCTCCCATTCTTATTGTAAAATCTAATTAGATTGAGGAAGTTAGTTAATATGATTTTTTTTTTCTAGAACACCCTTATCATCCTTCTTAATTCTCTATTTGCCTCTCTTACCTCTTACTTGATTATTATTGAGAGAGTATCAATAGAAGTAAATTAGAAAAAGAATGACAAATATAAGAAATAGATCTTATATTTAAAACCAAGATCAACACTCCAGTTAGGTCCTAAATTAAGGACCGGATGAGTATATTGAAAACTAATTAAGAAGAAAGTCTCGTAATACCTGTTGAATGGAACATGCTGGATGGTGATGCTGGATATGACCTTCTGTTGTTTCTCTAAAATTGACAAGCTCTTGCAAGTTTTGTTTCCATATGTGTTTGAGCTTTGGTAGACCAGACAGATTTATTCCCTTCAGTTGAATGGTCTCCTTAACAAACACTTCCTTTGAATCCATGTTGGTTAAATCAAACACAGCTTCCAATGAATCACATTCACTTACTTCAAGCTTTTCTAAGTGGGATAGCGCTTGCGCCAAGTTTAAAGGCAGAAGCACATCTGATAAAAAATCACATTTATGTACCACTAGGCTTTTCAAGTTTCCATATGCTTCTGGATGAACATGGTTGTACCACAATTCTCTTAGCTCAGGATATTCAGATAGCTCTAAATAGTTAAAACTACGGAATGCCACCTGCAAAAATTGGTGCACAGGTCAGTAAAAGGAAATAAAGACCATAAACGAAGCAAACTAAACATAAGCATTTGGTTTTTTTTAATGTATTGTCCACGAAATTTTGCCATTGTGAGTCAGAAAAAGTTTGTAAATATGCAGAGAATGATCTTTTTCCTCTATGTTTATCAGAAATTTGAGTCAAATCAAAACATACCATATCCACGAACATCTTGTTTATTGTTCTGTTTAGGTCTCCTTCCCAATATATTTTTTCATCCTCTTCCTTTGATAGTATCTCTTGAAGCCTTGGGGTGCTTGTGTGCTTCACAGAGAAGATGCTCATTCTTGGGCATTGCTGAACAACAACTTTCTCCAGCCATTGAAGGTTCAACACACAGTTACTGGAGCAAAAACTCTTGATCATTGGCAAACACTCAAGCTCCAAAACTTCTAAGCTGTTGAATGCAATTTCATCTTCAGATTCCTCCTTCTCTTCTGCCACAACTTTCTCAAGTGAATTGCAGTTACTTATTTTCATTGTTGTTAATTTGACCAGACTTCTTGCAATTGATGAGGTAATCAAGTAAATCAATCTGTTGCAATTTTCCACCTCCAAATATGTCAAGTGACTAAAAGTTATAGAGGAAGGCACTAAGTGTTTCAAATTGGAGCAATGGGAGACCCATAAGTATTCAAGATCCTCAAGAATTAGATCTATCTGAAATCCTTCTTTACTTATATGCTGGAGTTTGTGTAATTGGTTGAGGGTCAACTTTTTTATTCGTGTCCTGATCTCAAGTCTTCTTTTCTCATATGTGGGTATTTCTTCTTGAAAGATCTCCTTAAAAGAGCTCCATTCAACAACCAAGTGTTCAAGACTGGTTATATTTTGGAGAAACCAATATGGAAAGGTAGTTTGGTCATCTTCAAACTCCCTCAAACAAAGAAATTTGAGTTTGCTGAAGTTCTCCACAGAAAACTGTTCTTGTAATATCATGTTTAAGTTCTCACTGTTGAGGACCAAACTCTCCAAACTGCAAATCACCTGTATCAAATAATTTGTGTGTGAAATGATGCTTCATTATTAGAAGAGAAAAACATCATTCGTAAAAAATGCTCATCAAATATTGTGTCTAGAGCAACATGGAACTAGAAAATTAAATGATCTGTAATCTGGTATACAGAAAGTTAATTGTGTGAGAAACAAGACATGAATAGCATGCAAAATGAAATTTAACTAGAACATCTTTTCACTCTTGAAAATTATTATAAAACAAAGCATTACTATCTATCATATTCAAAATGAACCTCATTATAAGGATATTATTCAAAATCATGCATATATATACCTCTTCATTTGTGAAAAGAGATTGTTGTATTGAGACTTGGGATTTACTATAAAAAACTCCTCCTTGGCTACTCCAGTACCGTGTCTTGAAAAGTTTGAGTTTTGCACATCCACAGATGTCTAATTTCCTTAATATCGGACATAGCAAACTATGATTTCCAGTAAAAAATCCCTCCAGGTCATATAGAAACCAAAGCACTAATGAGATTAAGTGATTAAACTCAAAATTAACTGGGCTATCCATGAGGCCTTCTTTGTCTGAAACAATTTGTTTCATTCTCCTTGCATTCTTTATGGAAATATGTTCTAGTTGAATGGCATGTATTGCAATGTAGAACGGAAAAAGGTATTCCAAGTTCTCACAGTCTTCAACCCGCACAACTTGTAAATTGGGGCAAAGCACCTGCCATATATGGCCAAACTAAAAAATAAGATGCTATATTTTCAAATAAACACACATACATATGTTCCACAGCAATGAACACTAATTGAATCAGGTTAGTCAAATATGGAGAGGATCCATCACAAACTATGACTTCTTCAAAGCATAGCAAGCTTTTCCCACCCACAATGTATTCCTGTACCTAATGCTCAATTAATATAAGTTATATAGAACAAAATTTTATGTCAAAATAAATAAGATAATTACAGTAAAATATAACAGTGCAAATGTTTTTCTGTTTTTCTCTCTGTTTGCAAGATCAAAATATTTAATTGCAAATAGTTCTGTTTCTTTTTCTGTAATATCAAATTAGAGTCATAAAAACCCCTTTCATATATCAAATTGCTTGTTATTTTTGTGGGACTACGGTTATATGCAATTACTTACCACCAAAATCTTCAATTAAAATATGACCAATACATGGGCACATGATTAGTTAAGAGATCATATAATTATTATTGACAAATATTAATGTTCAGGTAGTCAAATAAGAATCCAATTTATTTTTACAATAATTAAAATTTAATATTCAAATATCAGAAGAATATCACCTGGTCAATGAACTTACCAATGACTACATAAACACGTTTTAATTAGCAGAGCAAAACTTCCAACAAGTTATGTTTTCAATATTACTTCCTCTACACAAACATTCCTCACACCTTTTGATGAAACCAAAAATAAAATAGAAGTAAAAAAGATAACAATCTGTCTTTCAATTTATAAATGAGGTACACACTGGTTTAATTTGAATGATACTAGTCCATACCTTTCCAACCGAAAACAGAGGTTGACGACGTTGGATCTCAGCATGAAAACTTAATGAATCACCAAAACTTGCAATTTCTTGGCAATCTTGTTTCCATATGTGTTTGAGTTCAGGCAGATTTGAAAGAGAGATTTTTTGCAGATGAATAGCTTCTTTCTCTGACA
The DNA here is from genome assembly GCA_963210345.1 of Inga oerstediana. Taxonomy (NCBI): domain Eukaryota; kingdom Viridiplantae; phylum Streptophyta; class Magnoliopsida; order Fabales; family Fabaceae; genus Inga; species Inga oerstediana. The sequence goes on along the minus strand of OY723404.1, from coordinate 9,035,722 downwards.
TTCCCCCTTCTTTTGTACAATCAAATTCAAACACGACTTGTAGTGAATCACAGTGGCTTACATAAACTTCTTCCAAGTTCCTCAAGGTTCGTAGCAGATTTGATGAAATAAGAACATTTGACACAAAGTCACAATTTTTCACCACTAGGGATTTCAGATTACAGAACATTTTGTTCTCAACTGGACTATACCAAGAGTCTTTAAGCTCAGGATACATGGACAAATCCAAATGCTTCGAGTTGTGGAACGCAGCCTGTGCAAAGTAATTTCCATTGTTAGTAAAAATAAGAGGGCATGGAAAAGTTGTTTCACTATTTAAAAAGCATACTTTTGCATGTTTTTTAAATGAGATAATCATACCTTATCAAGGAAAATCTTATTTATAGTTCCATTCAAGTTTCCCTCCCAGCACCATTCTTTATCTTTTCCATCTTTGATTACCTTTTTGAGCATTGGTACGCTTGTTTTTGTTTCACAGAAGATTTTCATCCTCGGACATTGCCTCACAACAACTTTCTCCAAGAATGGGAACTTGAACAAGCACTTGCTAGATGAAAAACAATTGAGCCTCGGCAAACTTTCCAACACTAAAGTTCTCAAACTTAAGAATAATACAATTTCATCTCTTGTCTCATTCATCTCCTCTGTCACTATTGCCTCAAGGGAATTACACCCTCTTAATATCATTTCCTTCAATTTCACCAAACTTGATGCAGTTGATGGGTAAATTAAGTTTATCAATCCATTACACTTTTCTATCTCCAAATATGTCAAGTGGGAAAAAGTGACGGAGGAAGGAACCAAAATTTTCAAACTGTCACATTTTGTCACATATAAAACTTCAAGAACCTCAAGAATTGGGTCAACTTGACATCCTTCTCTACATATGTGTAGCAATTGTACATTAGACAGTGATAACTGTTGAAGATGGGTCTTGATTTCGTTCTTGCCTTCCTTAGATGCACCTCTTTTATCTCGGAATATCTCTTTCAAGGAACTATTCTGAACAACTAGAGCTTTCAAGTTTGGTGCCTTTTGCACAACTGAATCTAGAAAAGTCGCTGCTGTTTTGTACTCAAAATTGGACAACCGAAGAAAGTTCAATTTTCCCAAATACTGGTCCTTCCATTGTGGGTCTTGCAATATCATTATGGCCTCCTTATTATTTAATGTCCACTCTTTCAACTTTGGAGTTACCTGAAAGTGTAATAGTTTGCTTAATTAGCTTTTTTCACCTAAAGCCTCCATGCTTCGTCCTATTAATAGATGTTTACCAATAATAAAATAGCATTAAACTTAAGGTAAAAGTTTTCTTTTTTCAAATTTTATCAGCTATGTGTTATGGTGAGCTAGAAATTTCTTAATTACATGATAGATACGAACAATTTGAAAAGAAAATCAACTATATATGCGTTGATATTTGATAAAACTAGAAATTTCTATTATCCATACCTCTTCAATCACGAAAAGAGGTTGTTGCACGGAGATCTGGTTTTGACCATCAGAATTTTTCCTTTGTTTACTTGTACAGAGTCTCCCCAATAACTTCAATTTTTCACTGTTGAAGACCCATAATTCGCTCAATGAGGGGCATGTTAAACTGTGATTTCCATTATAGAATCTATTAAGTTTAGACATGTTCCAAATCACCAATGAGTGTAATCGATCAAAATGAAATGCGACTTTTTCCTCCATGGCTCCCACTTTGTTTGCCACAATTTCACTCATTCCACTGTAGTTCACCATAATTTTTTCAAGTTGTGGAAGTTTAACTGCTATTGAAAATGGGAAGAGATATTCTATATTCTTACAGCGTTCAACAAGCATATCTTGTAGACTATGAAAGTCAACAATTCGTTGGGGATCTTTACTCCAAATTTGTTTCAGCTTTGGCAAGTCAAGTAGATGGAGTTTCTTCAATTGTGAGACTTGTGTCATTGCTTCTTCTTCAATATGGATTTCATTGGAAGTTAATTGGAATATCTCTTCTACTGAACCACAATTGCTGACCTTCAATGTCTCTAGGCTTACAAACATTCCTTGCATATGATATGGGAAAATATTTGTGAGTTTCTCACAGTTATTTACCTCCATAGTCTTCAACCCATCAAATTGAGAGTGCCATACTTTATTTAAAATTTTCATGTTGCTTATCACAAGAGTCTCCAATTTTGGCAGCCTTACCTGTGATGCAATGCACAATTTATGAGCCCATGTAATAAGTGATGGAAACTACATCTACCAAAAAATAGTTTATTAGTGAGGGAATTAGTGACAGAATTCTGTCACTAAATTCAGTTGCTAATTAATTAGTGATAGTCCATTCGACTACAGAATCATACAACTTTGTTGCTACATTTTGTTGCTAATTCACTTTTTTCTTAGTACACAATAGCAAATATTTGATGTTTGATGACTACTCAACATTTATTTGGATATGATATAAGATGCTCAATTTTTAAAAGTTATAACCTCATCTGTTGCAGTGCCGTTTCTCCCCTCTATGCTAATTATCTCCTCCATCATCTCACATTCTCTTACTTCAAGCTGCTTAAGGTTTGGAAAACTTCCAACTATAGAGGATGAGAATAAATACTTCAAGCCGCTACAGCCCTCGACACTCAGGTTAGCTAACTTGTGAAAAGAATTTGTTATAGAAACGTGATCATCTTGCCAAATATTTTCTAGATTGATTGAACTCAACTTTAGAGTTTCCAAATTAGAAAACTTCACCTGAAAAAAAAATCTTATTCTCATTATATGAATTGAGTAAAGTGAACAAATGAGTTGTATAAGAAGGATGAAAATATTAAGAATCAAATTAACTATAAATAATAATGATGTTATACGCTACACTTTCATTAGTAATTTCTAACAGTATCTTATTATTTCAAAAATGTATGAATGAGCATTTGAAGAAAATGCAACAAAAGAATAAAACAAATACCTTTGAATTAATAAAAGATGATGGAACATTGTTGTCCAACGACAAACTCTGCATGGTTATTGTTGAAGACGCCAACAAACCAGAGTAGAAATCATCAATGGCTGGCAAATATCCTAGAGTCAAGGATTGCAACGAACCAAACTCAATATTCTCATCAACAGCCATGGAATTTGGGAAAGAGTTTTCTGCAAACACAATCTTCTTTATAGAACGACATTCCGATACTTCAATCTCAACAAGATTGCAAAGAGCTTTGACCATCGGCACCGAGAAGAGATACTTCAACTGGTCACAACATTTGACATTGACGGATCTAAGTTTTGCAAATGAATTATTCATAAATGAGCCGTCACATATCGTCTCCAATATATTGAGATTTTGAAGTATTAATGTCTCCAATTTTGGGAAAAAAACATAACTTAGTCTTCTCTTCATTGAGTTGATGATGTGTTGAATTTTCCCATTATTTTGGATGTGAAGATGCTTTAACGAAGGAAATCCTTCTCCATTCAAATCGTAAAGCACATTGGAGATTCCATGTACTTCATCCAAGTACAAATCTTCCACTCCTTTAATAAGTTCTTTAATCGCATGCTCCAAATGAATGACAATACTAAGCTTGAGCTTCAACATTTTGGAGACCCCATAATTATCAGACCATTCCCAGATATCTCCTATCACTATTTTGTATCTTTCCAGTTTCTCAAACATTATGTCCCTTGGTAGAACCCAAGCCCCTTTGATTTGAATTTCTAGAGCTGTCAAGTTTGTCAAATGCCTAAGCTCACTAAGGGAAGCATTTTTATTTTCCTCATTTGAATCTTCTTGTTCCCACTTGATGGAGGTATTGCCCAAATACAACTCCTCCAATTTGGTCAATTTTGATATAATGTTGGAAGGGAAGATTTCAATTCCAGAATTAGTTAAATCCAACATTCTAAGATGGGTCAATTGTCCTATTTCACTAGGCAACTTTATCATAGAGGATGAATGAAGGCTGAGAATTTGCAAATTCATTAAAGGTCCAATATTGGTCATGTCTCCCAAAGCACAATGATGCAAACAAAGCGTTTGAAGGTCAATAAGGGAATGAAAAGATTGGGGAAAAGAAGGTAAGTGGATGCAATTCAGATCTAACATTTTGAGGTTTTTCATTCCCACAAAGAAAGAATCAGGGACACTTAAAGATTCATTCTTATTAGCCAAGATGAAAAGTTTAATATTAGGACACTCTAACCTTTCAGGAAGCTGAGGAATATGACACCAGTCTAAGATGATTTGAGTGCATCTTTGAAGGAATTCCTCTGATGGCCAATTTTTCAGCTCACCATGCATTCTAGTTCTGAAAACATGTTGATCTCTTGAAGCAATTGAGATTGCTACTTCATATACAATGTCATGCATTTCAATCGTCATGTTTGAGTTGCCTTCGAGCAATAGACAAGACGCCTTTAAGGAACCAACCAACCTATGAAGTTTAAATCTTGCATCTTTTGGAGTATTAATGTGCTTGAATATCCCTAAACCCATAACACATTTCAACAAGTATTCAACTTGAATTGGTCGACCTATTGATCCACAAAGCAAGAAAAATGCCTTCACATCATCACCATCAAGCTGATTGTAACTAAACTCTAAAGCTGAATAAATTTTCTCACTCATTCCTTCCCCATCAACAGTCTTCAGCTGGTTTAAGGCATCTTTCCAAGAATCAATATCATCTTTATTTTTTAAAGCTCTTGCAACTGTCACTATAAGAACAATCAAGCCTGCACATTTTTGGGCCACTTTGATTGCCACGTCACGCAAATTAACATCTTTAACAACATCACCCACCATATCTTTAAACAAGCTCCAAGCTTCTTCGTCATTTAAAACACCTATCAAGAAATCTTTTTGAGTCTCCATATTTTGTAATATATCTAGTTTTCTAGAAATCAATAACAGCTTGCACCCCTTATGATCATTCAGAGGAAGTCCCAACTTATCTAATTCAAGTATTTCCCAAATATCATCCAATATGACTAGGATACTTCTCTCATTTTTAATCCTCTGTTGGAGGCGAGATGCTTTTCCAATTATGCTTGTCTCTTCAAAGTGAAGACCCAAAAAATCTGCAATTTCAAGTTGAATTCTTTCAAGATCTACAACCTGGGATATATTAGCCATAACAACTTTATCAAACAAATTGTCATCTTTAACTTGTTTAGCAACTTCTTTGACTAGAGTGCTTTTCCCCACTCCACCAAGCCCATAAACCCCTACTCGGCTTATGTGGGGGTCTCTTAGAGCCAATACAATATCCTCCTTGATTTTCTTTCTTGACTCAAGCTTGTCACTACTTGTAGTAGAAGTAAAGCCTACTCCTTCTAGATCAGGCAAGAATGTAAGCGGTCCAATGTTATCTTTTTGTTGCATTACTTCAGCAACATTTCCTGCCATTTTCTTTGCTTTTCTGCTGAGTTGATGGCGTGACTTGAAATTAGGAAAAGGCCCCTTGCAACAAGCAACATTCCTATGTCGAGGATCATTACTAAGTTGCTCTGCTTCTGTTACGATGTCATCCACTTTGTTCAGCCAGTTATGTACAGCATCATAAATTTGCCGTCCATTTTTTCTTTCTACTTCCACTTCATGACTAATAGTACCCTTAACTCTCTTCAGCTCTGAATACTGATCCTTGAGATTCTTGAAATTGTCTTTGTAGAAAATTAGATAACTCACTTGCCTTGCAATGGGTGCCACAATGTAATTTATTATCGGTTCTACAACTTTTCCAGCAATGGTTGTGACAATCTCCATTCTTGTTTCCTGATTTAGCTGTGCATCAATTCAAATGTAAGATCAAATGACAATATCAGGAACAGCAGTTGGTAAGTGAAAAATTGGAAAGAAAAAGGAACCAATACTATTGTTTGTTTACATTACAATGGGTAAGATATTATATCTTTTTAAAATGGGAAAGTTGCAAAAATACCATAAGCTTTTGCCCAACGTTCTCCCAATACCATAAGCTTTTTAAAATGGGAAAGGTGCAAACCTCTCATAAATTTTCATGTTGAGATAGTCTTGCATTTTGAAACATTTGTACGCGAGTTTTATTGCTTGGGAAGGGTTTTGTCGAAAGCTTGAATTTAAAGAAAAATTTTGAAATATTGTTTGTGAACTTTCATGCTAGGGTATACTATTATATTGTATTTGATATGAGCTATCATCGTATTGAAAAAAGAACATTTCGTTGCTTTGATAAATTGGCCCCAAGCATGCTTGAAAATGTTATGAGATGACTGAATACAGAACGTCGGTTACTAACAGCAGTATTGTTAGTTCTTGGTGCACCATGGTTAATCTCGAGCTCGCTTGACATTCGTGAGCATAATACCCACGCTTGATATTCTGGGATTCATTCTCACACTAGTTATTTGTGGGTTTTCTACCTGCGCTTGTTTCGTGGCATTGAGTCTCGCTTGGTTACTTTCCCTCGTAGACTGTGTGTCCACATTTGCTATCCATTTTGTTGAGGTCCTATAAAAAGATGGAATTTGAGATTTTTTTTTTGAAACTGATTTTGCTAAACAACAGTCTAATTAGGTATCTAGTTTTATTCATTTGATTACCTTTTATATGTTTTCAATTTATGTCTCTGATTTTATACTTCAGAAGTTGAAATTTATTGTGATGTTTTACTATTCAAGGTTGAGTTTGTTTAGATTATTTGTTCTAGCATTGTGTTTATTTCATTAATGGGACGTTATTCACTGAAAAAATATTTTGGTCTCATATACTGTAGCTGAACATGTACTCTTGCTCATCATTAAGGTGCCTTAATGCTGAATTGGAGTTGCAGCATGATCTTGATCAATCCTTGTCTCAAATGAAAAAATTTAATCATATGTATTACATTTTGTAAATTGTGTTTCAAGCGCTCCATGTAAACTATAGTTAGGGTCCTCACCTCATCTAGGAATTGTGTATCTGTTATTATGGAGTGAAGCTCCTCTTGACTATACCAGGTTATTGAAGAAATTTCTTAAGGTCTTACTCTTAAGGGAGATTCTATTGAAAGTCTATCATTTTTGTAGTATGAAACATATTCATGGTCTTTATATTATGTGTCGCAATATGTGTATATACATAAGCATGGAATAATTTATATATTTAAGGCTTAAGAGATGTGGGTACTCTCATATTCTGGGTCGGTCACATCTTGAGTTTCGAGGTGTGACAATATATATATATATATATATAGTCTTCCCACTGAAAATGCATTCTAAATTATTTATTATTTCTATTACTACTAATTAAAGAAATTGGTTAAATATGTTATGTATTAAAAATATGTGTTGATTTTCCTAAAATACCCTCTTAAATTGTTTGCAATGAAACTACCTCTTGATATAAACTTCCTTAATATATTGTGCAATCAATATGGGACTAAGTGGATTGAGACCTTATATTTAGAATCAAATATAATCCCTCAACTAACTCTTTTAAGGACTGGAGGTAGTAATGTATATTATATATAATTAAGATTATTGTTTTTTGTTTGAATGACATTTTAAATCTCTTCCAGTGTTGCAAAAAATTTCTAAACAGCAAAAGTGAAGAAGCAGAATATGTTAATCCAAACTATCACCGTAAAAAACTTCATTGTAACAGATAAAATTTATGAGATAATCCTAAAAATATTTCAGGTCAGTTAGTTCACTAATGAATTTCTAACAATTATCTCAAAAAAGAAAAAAGCGTCAATGTGTCTACTTATTGTGAATAAATTGAAAAAAATTAGTAAAACACCTAAAATCGCTGGCCCAAAAGAAAAGATACCCTAGGGCAGAAACCCAAAACATAGATATGAAGACCCACCCAGTAAGCATTATAAGTTACTCCTTCCGATATTTAATATAAGACATATTTACCTAATTTGATTAAATTAAAGAAGTTATTTAATATGACATATATTTTTTAAAACACCTCAGTAATTTTCCTTAATTCCATCATTCCCTCTCCTCCTTGCTTATTGTAGATGGAGCATAACATAACAAAATTTCATGAACATTGAAATAAAATTACCTTAATTTCTAATTTAGATCATCATCCCTGAGTAAACAAGGTATTTTACTCTAGTTTGATCACATTACTATGATGTTCCTATCATATAAACATTTTCAACTTTTTTAACACACAAGTTCTGAAGTTTTATTTTTAAAAAATGTGTGTATGAATTATTTGGAAAAAGCATTTCACAACACAAAAAAGAAAAGAAAAATGAACACAAGGTTCATTACAATTTATAAAAGTTTGAATGTTTGATCATGATTATATTTAATCTTCTCCTTGAAAATCTTTTTCTGAAAACTCTTGCTTGTCCTTGCTTTTCTTCTATGCACCTTGTTATTTGTGCCTCCTTGATCCAATGGTAGACTCGTGGGCAAAAAAAATGGTAGACTTGCCCCTTTTGTCTACATGATTTTACACATGGGTTAAAGATTATTTTTACCCTGAAAGTATTTATTTGGGGCCAATTTTGTCTCGGAAGTTTTTTGAGGCGTAATTTTGCCCCAAAAGTGTCAAATTTGGAACAATTTTGCCTTTACCGTTAGTTGACCAATTTTTGGGCAAATTTGCCCGAAAATTGGTCAACTAACGATAAGGGTAAAATTGTTCTAAATTTGACACTTCCGAGACAAAATTGGGTCTCGAAAAACTTTCGGGGCAAAATTAGCCCCAAGTGAATACTTCTGGAACAAAACTATCCTTTAACCCTTTTACACATCATGGTGTAGCTGAATAAAGGGTTGTGGTGTTGAAGTTGGTAGACACATTAAATAGGACTGGCTAGTTTAGAGATGACATAAGATCTCATGGTGTCCCGACTACTATGGATGAACTAGCTAGTATCATATCAGCTGGAAAGTGATGTCTAACATATATTTTATTGAAGTTTAAGCAATTGTTGATTGATGTTAGACTATTTCATTTTATGAGTTTGGTATCTTACAACATGTATGCAAACTGTGATTATGTTTTTTTAATTAAAAACTAATTCCTTTAAGATTTTTATAAATTTTGTAGTAGTAGTTGGCCTTTGTTTCAGGTTGGCTTGGTTTATCCGCCAGTCATCACTCAAAACGCTTCTTAAGAAAACATCTATTCTCTCAATTATGGGATGAACCATCTTTCCGTCAGTTGCTAGAAAAAAATAGCCTCTCAAAAAATTTAACTGTTGCCTTCATCCCTACCAACCAAACAGGCGAGAGACTAAATAGGTCTCCCTCCTTTTGAACTCTCAGCCCAATTCAAAAGGGGGTCAATTGCTTTAAACATAGCTGAATTTACATTAAATATCACCAAAATCAGAGTATTTATTTTTTAACGTGAATTCAAACGCACAAATACACAGTCAACTTACAAGACCTAAATGTCGAACATTTATTTGATTGATCTAAACTATATTCAGCCCTTTGTTAAAAACATTTTCGGCTCCCATCACTCTCATTGTGCTACTCCTAGTAGGCAATCTCTATAACCTACACTACAAAAAATGTGTGTTTTAGTAGCGGTTACAAAAAACTACTGCAAAGTTGGAAAATTGTCATAGTTTTCAACAAAACCGCTATAAAGTTGCGTCGGTTTGACTAGGCCCAAAATAAGCATGTAGTTGTAGTGATGATTTGTAGCGGTTGGATGTAAACGACCGCTACAAGCATCGTCACTTCAACCGCTATTTTTGTCACACTGGACAATTATAACACCCCTCCTCCCCATTCATTTCTGACTCTTTGTTTTTTGTCCCCTTTTTTTCTTCTTCATAGTATTTGTTCTTGGCTCTCCTGCAAGGTGTCATAGTGCTTATTTATGTCAAAAGTTGGAAATTTCTCTATTTTCTTTTCTTTACTCTTTTCTGTACTTATTTATTTCATATGGTTTATTTCTTTACTAATCTTGTTTCTTCTCTTCAATTGCAGGTGCTTTGACCATAGTGACATGTTAGAATCACTACAAATAATAATTTCATAACTTTCTTTCTACCTCTTCAATGATTATGCATTACACATACTAATTTTTTAATACATTAATATCATTTTACAATTTAACCAAATAAAATTCTTTTTGTGCATATGCGTCTAAAAGCCTCATTTACCTCCTCTAAACTAGTTATTTACTCAATTTGGTAACAAAGTTACATATATTTTCGACTTCACTACAAGTAATTGCAAAAAAGGGCAGTACCTTTTTTTTAAAAAAAAATCCCAAAATATTAGTAGCGGTACTATGTTTTGGTAGTAAATTCAATTTTCACAAAAAAATGAAAATTTGTAGCGGTCATGTAACCGCTACTAAATAAAAGGAACAAATTTCAAATTTTTTTGACAACATGTTTGCATCGGTTATACAACTGCTACTAATTTCGACTCAAATTTCAAAAAGTCACTTCCTACATTAACAAAAGTTTTTTTGCGCCCCAATTTATTAGAAATTGACAATGCTGCAAACGTTTCACTAGGACAAAATAAAAAAGGTTTCTGCACAAACATTTGTAGGAGTCACTCAACCATGACAAACGACATCTTAGTTTCTTCCCTCCTTAGTAGCAGTTACTAATGATTACAAATTTAAGCCGTGAACCGAAACTTAGTGCTAGAAATTGTAGCGGTTAGATTCGGAGCACTACAAATGTTGTAGCGGGTTTGACCAAGTGTGTATCAGTTTGTTTGAATTGCTTCAAAACCACTTGCCATGCTAGTTTGTGTAGTCATTTTTTCAACCGCTACTACACGTTGTCACAGTCGAAATCGCTACAAACACAATGCTTTGACCACTGCAAAAACACGTCTTTTTAAAAGTGCTATCCTACTCCCAGTGCCCTATCATATCACATTTTGGTTAGACTTATCATCTATTTGTTCTTTCCAAGTTTGAACCATTACCAAGTCTATTCCTGTGTTCTTCATCGATACAAGAGTATTCCTATATATATCTGCAGTTATCCTAAACTTGCACTGTTACATATTTTATTATATAATATATTATATCTTATTATCTAATGTTGGGATTATATCTATACATTCTTGTTAGACTTTGGGTCCAAGTCCGTCCTTGATAGGCCGGACTATTTAACTAGGATACAAGTAGCCTAATCAAATAAGAATAAAATCAGCATTAATTGCAGATTGGGGAATAAGTCAGTATTAATTATGGGATTGTTAACTGAGGAACAAGTCACCATAATTAGGAAATTAATTGAGAATCAATTAAATTAATTACTGACTTGGAAGGCAAGAAGGGTGAACATCATTTCCTAATTAGTGGCCACCCTAAACCACTATAAATAGGAGGTGCCTCCTTCATTTATTCCTCACCTCTGCTATTGAGTTTTCTAGCAATCTCTTCTCTCCTACCATCTTTCTTGTTCTAGTGATCTGCTGTGTCAATCCCAATTAGGCTCTAGTAGTCTAATAATTGTGTGGGCACTATTATGGAGCATTAGAGCTTTGACCCGAATCCAAACATGGATTCGTCCCGGTACACTAGTCCATCTTCTCTCTTTATTTTTCCTACATTAAAATATGATACTTCCTGTTTTAAATAAAATATCTCTTGTGTGTGACTCTGCGGTTAGATAGACTGAGCTCGGGTTTAGGGTGATCATTTAATCCGTTAAGCTATTAGTAGCCTTAATAAGATCTTATAAATAGTGATAGTCTAATAGAGCAATATCTATGTAGAAAACCTAATTTGTTTCCTTTAGGGATTCTGATGGGTGACGGCTTTTCTCATCCTATCACTGTGTTCACCTCCTGTTAGAAGAATCCCTAACATCTTTTCCTACTAACAATGTTATGTTTTTGTTATATCTATTTGGATCGAGAGCTACATGAATTGCTACTTCAGATTCTTTTACATTGCGAGAGGTATTTATACATCTTAAGTCTTTTGCTGCTACTCTAATGTCGTGGGATTTCATATGTATATTGGATAATCATTTCAAACATACATGATTTGTCTTACATGTGGCATAAAGTCAGGTTACAATTCTACCTTTGCCTGCTATTTTGTATGTGATGCATTATTTATTTTTCTGTTTGAAAGAAAAAACAATATTTGAGAATTGTATATTTAAGTTATCTATATGGTGGTTTCGGATATTTTTGTTCAATCAGTATTTTAATATCTGGAATACTTTTGGGCTCTTGCAACAGTAAGAGGGATGGAAGGAGATTGCATTTTAAATTCTTCCATGATGATACCATCGCCATCTTCATTCAAAAATGAAGGTCCCGAGATCACTTCTGCTTTGCTTTAAAAATCAAAATTAAACATTGATTTGATTTTGGCTTAATTTTGTGAGATAATCAGTTTGTAAGTTGTTTGCCTTTCCATTCACTGTGAAACACGCCATTGAACTCACTGCCACAGGAACCCATCATCAGTGTCATTTTCGGGTTCCAAACAAAAAACCATGGAGTTGTTAATTTCTATTTTAAAAAACAGTTTTTTTTTTGTTTTAAAAAAATAATAATAATAATAAAACTTGTTTAAAAAACTGTTCTCAATAAGTTGTTTTAAAAAAAACAGGAAGTTGTTTTAAAAAATTAAAAAATCAAAACAGTTCTGAAGTATTTTTTTTATTTCTTATTTTTGAGATCATTAACTGTCTATTATCGACATTAAACCACTAACGCCGACAGCCACAATGTCATCATCAGCAGTGGCCACCACTGCTACGTCACTTCAAAAACATATTTTTAAAAACAATTATCCAAAACTTTTTTGTTTTCAAAACTTGTTTTTAAAAATAATTTTATAAAACTGTTTTAGAAAAAATTTAAAAAAAAAAAAAAAGAAACAAACAGGCCCCATATTTTTTCCCCACACCAATCTTTACAACATATATATATTCGTCATAATTAGCTTAAGGTTATCCTAAAAACTCCTTATTTAACAAAAATAACTTTTTTCCTTAATCTTAAACAAATTGGTACTTAGGAAAAATATGTAATTAATCCTCCTCTGAATTTTTTTGTCCTATTTATAACCCACACTCACCAGATTTTAGAGTTCTCACAATCGGCCCTCTTGATCATGCAAAAAGGTTTACAGCATACAATATCAATAGTTTCAAGTTTTGCACGGTTTCACAGGATCAGGAATTGCAAAGTCAAAATTCGGGTGTTTATGGCACATTTGGGACAAGGAGTTATGCGAGCAACAGTGACGCCAACATGCAGTTCGGAGGCATTCCTTACTATGGAAAACTTCTTGATGTCTTCGAACTTAATTATCAAGGTCGTTTCACTGTGACGCTGTTCAAGTATTTGTGGGTAAATACCACTACTTCCCGGGAACTGACAATTGACGACTTAGGGATCACATCAGTCAATTTCTCACGGCCAATTCATACTGGTAATTCTCAAGATGATGAGCCGTATATTCTTGTCTCAGAGGCACACCAGGTTTATTATGTCGAGGACGAGAGGCACAGGGATTGGCACATAGTCGTTCATTTAAAGCCACGAAACCTTTACGACATGGGTGAAGGCAATAACATCGCTTATGAGTGTGAGCCATTTCAGCCCGCCAATTTTGAAAACTTCTTCCTTAAAGGCGATGACAATTTACCTCTACTTCGGTGTGTTTTTTTAAGTTCACATCATTTAAATTAAATTTTTTAACAAAATAATATATCACTAACAATTTTTCTACACAATTTCTGTAGGGATGGTGAGGATGAATGATTAAACAAATTATGTTTTTATCTTAAAAAAAATATTAAAAAATATTTTTTTAAAAAAAATTAATAACATAGTTGTAGCGGTTAACCTAAAATAACCGCTACTAATAAAAACCGCTACAAAACTCGATACACTAACCACTACAAGTATAACGCAAATCCCTATAAATACCCCCACCTTATTTCATTTCAAACACTCCCCCATTTCTTTCCACCTAACCCCTCTTTCATTTTCTCTCATTCACAAATTTTTTTCTGAGTTGAGGAGTTGAACAAGGTGATCAAATATGGTAACAAGTTTTTAAATTTTTTATTTCAATACTTTTTTCCTTCGCATAAAATTTATTCTCACTTTTTTTTTTTTTTTTGCAGATATTTAAGAGCTTTTTCTCATTTTCACCTATTTTTCTTACACAATCATAATCACATTGTAGTAGACAACATAATAGTGCTTTGTTACCTAGGTAACCTCAATAATATTATCAATACAATCTTCATTCTTTTCCAACTAAATTAAATCATTCATTTTAATTATAAATGACCTAAACTATTGAATAATAAGCTAATTAAATTAGCTAAACTACTAAAATAATAAACTATTTAATTTAATATCAAAAAAAGGGCAACAAATGATTGTATTTTTTTTTTTAAATTTTGCTTACTTTTGTAGTGGTTATTTAACCGCTACTAATTAACGGCGCCATTTTCAAACGGAAATTAATTTTTTGCTCAAAATTTGAATGTCCATGAAATTAGTAGCGGTTCAATAACCACTACTAGTTGGCACCATTTTTAAAATCTAGATTAGTAGCTGTTAGTGAACTGCTACAAAACGGAGCCAAGTTTTTACTTTTCATTTCCCGCCTTTTAAATTTTAGGGTTTGATTTTTGTAGCGGTTATATAACGGCTACAAAGTTCAAAGAAAATAAATATTTCTCTTGGCGGTGTTGTGGCGGTGGTTTTGAACCGCTACAAATATAGTAGCGGTTGAGTAGCGGTTTAAAATAATCGCTACAAATCCGCTTGCAATAGTGGATTTAGTAGCGGTTTCATGAACCGCTACTAATGATGTTGGTAACGGTTAAAATCACTATGAATACACCTTTTTAACCGCTACTAAATCATAATTTTTTTTGTAGTGTAACATTCTCTCGCTCGAGAAAAGCGCCTTGGAATTTTTTTCCTCAGCAGCAAAGTCTTTGGATATGTTTTATGGACGTAGAAACTTTTTACCTTGCTTGTTATCTGATCCTACAAATTATTCTTGAAAAAAATATTTAAAAAATCTCAATCACCTGAATGAAATTTGAAAAAAAAAATGAAGAAAAAAATATTGTGATGCAGTTGGGTTGTCTGAAGCTGTGTTCCATGATGCTATACTTCCAGAAAAAGAAGGAAGTAAAGTTACATTACATAAATATATAAACACACATACACCTTACCAAATTAAAGTGGATGAGAGGCAATGTTGAGGTTGTCGTTTCTAGCTTGAGATTTGTGGAAGTTCTGTGATTTGAGAAGGAACAGATTAATTAAGTATTTAATTCATAGCATTAAATATTAATTATTTTATCTATGACTAACTATCAAGAGGCAAAGTCTACCAGCAACACTATGGATCAGCACAACTTCTGGCTCTCTTGAACCATACAAATGAAGCAGCACACTCTTTCAAAATCTCCAAGGCAAAGCCTTTTTTTTTTTTTAAGATTTTTATTCAAGATTGATCACAATGAAACACAGCAGACTTCGTTCAAACATAGCAGAGTTTTTTTTTCTTTTTTAAAAGATTTTTATAGGCAGATGATTGACAAGAAAACAACAAAGCTAATGCAGGAAAATGACGGTTATTTTTTTAAAAAAAAAAAAGATTTTTATGGGCAGATGATTGACAAGAAAACAACAAAGCTAATGCAGGAAAATGACAGTTTTTTTTTTTTTTTGAAAGTAGCTTGTTTGTGGAAAACAGCAAAACAAGATTGATCGAAAAAAAACGGAGAGGATGAATGTTTGATTTGGAAAGATTTCTTCTGAAACTTGAAGGAAACAGAGGAAGTTTGGAAAACAGAGAGTGCTAATAAACAGATTGAGAAATAGGAAGCAATGAACACAAGATGATATCCAACAACAAGATGTAAACAAAGCCCAAGTAATTAAGACGTACAAATAGAAGACAATGAAGAAGAAACGTTTTGGGATTTTTTTACAAGATCGACCACAATGAAAAGCAACACAATTGTTACAATATAATGCAGAAGATGAACAGCAAGAAAAAATGTTCACACTATTTTTCTTTTTCTTTTTTTTTTTAAAGATTTTTATGGGTATATGATTGAAAAGAAAACAAATTTGATGCAGAGAACTGACAAATTGTTTTTGGGTTTTTCAAAAGTAGCTTATATGTGGAAAACAACAAAACAAGATTGACTTGAAAAAGGGGAACAAGGTCTTGGGGGGAAAAAAAGAAACAAAGAAAGAAAATTTAGAACAATGAGTGAACAAGGACAAGGTCTTAGGAAATGAGTTGATGTTTGATTTGGAATCATTTGCTTCTGAAACTTGCAAGAAGAAATTTGAAAACAGATAGTGCTGAAAGCTTAGGGAACGGGAGGGGGGGACAATGGATATCAGGTCTGATTTTCTTCATCTATAGCAATAGCAACTTAATGAAGTTTAACACGTCAAGAAAAAAAAAGATGCAACAAGTGTGCTCTGTTTTCTTGATATTTTCTAATAACTCTGATATTCCTTTGTTCTTCAGGATTTATCTATCAACTATTTGAGAGAGAATTTGTAAACACATTTATTACTCTTATGAAGAGAATCTCAAGGTAATGGGACCTTGAGTGAGAGTATTTGCTTACAAAGTGTAGGGGTAGTAAGTGTCCTGTTGAGGAACTTGCTTGTACTATGGTGCTAAGAACCCATTGAATCTTGGAACTTTAGTAGAAATCTCAGAGAGACATTTTAAGGACTTGACATAGGTCAAATGGTTGAGACCGAACTAGTATAAAACTCCTATGTACACTTCGGTGAAATTTCTCCAACTCTCATCTCTTAGTTAGGTTTGTTAATTATAGTTTTAAATTTTTAATATCATCGAATTCACCTCCCTCTTGGGTGAAACGTTGACACTAACAATTGGCATTAAAGCTTTGTCTTCTTGTTTAAGGCTTAACATCTTAAGAAGGATCTTATAGCGAGCATGGGTGAAGAAATACTACCAGATAGTGCCTCTATCACTAGACCAGCTGGCTTTTGTGGAGAACACTTCTCTTTCTAGAAGGCAAAATTCAAAGTGTTTGTGATGGCTATTGAATATAGCCTATGGCAAGCTATTCAAAATGGAGATTATGTGCCAATGAAGATTGTGGAAGAACATTTGGTTCCAAAAACATCAGCAGAGCTTGATAACAATGATAAGAAACTTGCAACACTCAATAGCAAGGCAATCCTCATGATCCAAAGTGCCTTGAGTCAAAAAGAGTATTTTAGAATCTGTACACTTCCTTCTGCCAAGGATATGTGGCAAGCTCAGGAAATAGCTAATGAAGGCACCTCCGGAATCAAGAAAAATACAGTCAACACTCTTGTAACGGAGTTTGACTTGCTCAGAATGAAATTAGGAGAAACAACTGCTGAGCTTGAACTTAGATACACATTTGATTCATGTAGCTAACCCTACCTAATGAAATTAAGGCTCTCCGGTTGTTGCCTCTTTTTGGAGTGTTTGGGTGGCCCATTCTTGTATGAATCAGTCTGATTTTGACTGGATGACCAAGATTTTGATCGGTTTGGCCAATTCTGTGCTAGTCTGGTTTTCGGTGATACACCAAACTGAGGTTCACTTCTCAGTCCAATCAATTGAACCGGTCAGTTTGGTTTGATATTCTAAACCTGAGGTCTAAATGAGTATTTTCATTCAATTGACAAGCTAAAACAAGTTACTTTCCAGAAATTAGAAAATAAAATCCTTAAGCTGCAAGAGACTAGCTTTGGTCTAAATAAGTATTTTTATTCAGATGTTTTTTTTTTTCTGCTCTATAATCATATATCATGTAGGCACTAACATTAGGCCCTGAAATTGAATAATCAAGTTAGTTAGTGAAGCCGCCTATCCCTTTTTTCTCAAACTTGATCGTTGCCTCTCTTCTTTAATTACACACCATTTTGCTTTCTGGGAAAGGGAATCATTGATCAGCTAAAAGAGATTCATATGAATGCCTCTGCCATTCATACTTCCCAAAAAAAATGATTCTAATTGAACTTCTAGGATTTTCAACATAGCTATTTAATAACTTCGAAAGTAGTATCCAATAACGAAGTGTAACACGTCAAAGGAAAAAAAACAAAGAGAAAAGATGCCACTTCGTTATAAAACCAATACTGAGAGAAACAATAAGAAGGAAGTGAAATTTACATTATATAAACACCCCCCTTACCAAATTAAAGTGAATGAGAGGCGATGTTGTGATTGTCCTTCTCCTAGCTCTGCGAGTTGAAAACAAACAGATTAATTATTCAATTCATACCATTAATTATTAGTTATTTTATCTAAAATATAATATCTAGTTTTAAACTACAAACAAGATTTAATATTACGAATCAGACATTGTATTACGAACCCGGTGTACTAATAACTATCAAGAGGATGACTCTACCTACAACACGATTATTGATCAGCACAACTTGACTCTCTTGAACTATATATGTAGATGAAGTAGCCTCTTTCTAAATCTCCAAGGCAACGATTTTCTCTTCTTTTTTTTTTTTAGATTTTTATTCAAGACTTATCACAATGAAAAACAACAGACTTTGTTCAAACCGGACGCCGACTTGGAAAAAAAAAAAACACAATGTTTTATATGTAAACTTAAGAGGAAGAAAGAAAATCTTGAAGGGAGATTTTTTTATTTAAAGATTTTTACGGGCATATGATTGACGAGAAAACAACAGAGATAAAGCAGAAAAATGAAAAAAAAAAAAAATTAAAGAAAAATAGCTTGTTAGCCGAAAACAGCAAAACAAGTTTTATCTGAAAAGTGGGAAGAACAAGGAGTGAATAGATATATGGTAGACACAAGAACTAGAAGATCAGGTCTTGTTAGAAAATGAAAGTTTGATTTGGAATGATTTCTTCAGAAGCTTGAGAAGGAAACAGAAGAACAAGTTTGGAAAACACAGAGTACTAACAAAAAGTTTGAGAAATATGAAAACAATTTGTTTTTTCTTTTGAAAAGTAGCTTGTATGCGGAAAAGAGCAAAACAAGTTTGATCTAAAAACTGGAAGAACAAGGAGTGCATAAATTATATCTGGAAGACACAAGAAGTAGAAGTGAGGACTTGTTGGGAGATAAAAGATTGAAAAACAGAGAGTGCTCATAAAAAGTTTGAGAAATAGGAAGCAGTGAATGAATATAAGATGACCTCCAACAAGAATATGTAAACAATGCCCAAGTATATTAAGATGCAGAAAAAGAAGGCAACGAAGAAGACAAGGACTTCATTGATAGACCCAAAGACTCTTTGCACAGTTGTAGTCAACTGTACCATTCACAAAGATCAGTACTACTATTTATAGCCTGTTTGGTACGCGGGAAATTTTAGGAGGGAAAGGGAATTAGAGAAGGGAAAGGAAGATTGTAAAAGATGATAAAAGATGGGTCGAGGAAAAATGAGTTATTTGGTAGGAAGAAAATTGAGGGTGGAACTTAGGGAGAAAAAAGAGAAATGCCCGTTTTACTCTCAACATAAATTAATAATTATATATTAATTAAATTATATTTCAATTAATAAATTAAATAATTAGTAGTACAATAATTTAAAAATTAAATAAAATAAATAAAATATAAATTATGATTTAAATAAATAAATAAATAAATTATTTATTTATTAATGAAATTAAAATTATTTTTTTATATGATGAGCAAATTTTGTAGAAATTCGAATTTGTAAGGTGGGAAACTTGAAAAGTTCGAATTTTTAATGCGGAAATTTTAAAAAGTTCAAATTTATTGATAAAGTTTGAACATGCAAGGTGGGAATCCTTAAAAATTTGAATTTGATCAGCAAATTTTTTAGTAAATTTGAATTTTCCGCCTTTTAATTTAAATATTTCAGGAGTATATTTGTCTTTCGGATCTTTCTCCACTAAAGGAAATTAGGATCCCACCATTTTTTGTGGGATCTCATCTTCCCATGAATAAGGGAACATCGGTGGGCCCGGGAATTTGAATTTCCGGGAAGATTGAGCCAAAATTGCGTACCAAACGAAGGAACTTGTGCATGTTCGCTTCCCTTCCTACATCTTTCACGTACCAAACAGGCTCTTAGTATTTACAGGGTTCCAGTCTCCGTCTACCAGCACGCTTAAGGCTTGTTTGGCACGAGAGATTTAAAAGGGAGGAGAACTAGAGAAGGGAAGGATGGGAAAATTTTTATATGTTCAATTTGAAAATATAAAAAATGGTGTCAAAAAATGTTAATTAATTTTTTATATTATATTTCTTTTTTTAAAATTTTATAACCCTACTCCCTCAAATTTTTTAAATACAATTCATAAAATTTTTATTTTCCATTCCTTCCCCTCATACCAAACAGCCGCTTATAATAAATAGGTTGTCTCCACGGTTCAAACGCGGAGGTTGGAAAACAAATTGGGCTGCCCTTGACAGGCTCAGCTTTAAAATGCCTGCTTCCTCAAAATACTCTTGAAGCTAAGGCCTGACTTTAAAAATTTTCAATATGTTTTTACTTATTTTCAAATGGATAAAATAAAACAAAAGATTTCATAAAATTTTAAAGGGAGAATTTTGAAAAAATACCTCATTAACAACTTAATTGCTAGATGGGATATGGAAAGATCATGTGCACACGGGAAAGATATTGTGCACATGGGGGAAGATTTGTACACACAAGCCGAGATATTTTGCACACTTATAGGGAAGAATATTGCACATAGGGAATATCGTCTGCACACAAGGGATGATCTTGTGCATATCCGGAATATCGTCTGCACACCGGGGTCCCATTTAGCAATTAACTTACCAATGAAGTATTTTTTCACAATTTTCCCAATTTTAAATTCAAATCATAATTATTAGTAAACTAAAATACTAAACTAAGTTTAAAGGACTAAAACTAAATCAAATCACATTGTTATGTTTAAGGTTCTGAAACTTAAACCAGTCATTGAACCAGTCGGAGTACTATATCAAGGGTCAATGAGTCAGATCGGAGTTAAACCGGGGCTAATCCGGGACTAGATCAGTGAGAAAGTGAATATTTCATAATTATTTATATGAAATTATAAATAAAATATTTAAAAAATAAGAAAAACTGGTGGAACAGTTCAAAAACCAGGCAAACCACACAAAACCCAATTAAACTGGGGATAACACCGAAACAGTTAAACCACCAATTAACCAGTTTCCAATTTAAACCGGTCGATCCAATCCAATTTTCAAAATATCAGGGTATGTTAAAGCAAGTGAAAATTCCAAAAAACTACATTGGAAATAGCAAAAGGACAATTCAGTACATTGAAATTGCAAAAGTACAGATCAGGCTGTGTCAGACGGGCAGAGGAATCTGGAATTTTGAAATTTCGGCCAAATGACGAAAATGCCCTTCAGCCCTCAGTCAGAATAACAACATAGGAGTTGTTAATGGCGAATCCGGAGTTGTTAATGGCGAGATCGATGGTGTTATTGGCCCTGAAATTTGTTAAGTGCAAAAGAAGAAAATGGAGTTGTTAATATCGAATCCGGAGTTGTTAATGGCGAGATCGGTGGTGTTATTAGCCCTGAAACTTGTGAATTGTAAAAGAAGAATTGAAGTTGTTAATAACGAATCCGGAGGTGTTAATTCCGAGGATCATGTTGTTATTCTGAAGTGGGCCTGAAGTGTTGAAGGGCATTTTCGTAATTTGACCGAAATTTCAAAATGCCAGATTCCTCCTTTTTCTGACACCCGCCTGATTCGTCTTTTCTGAATTTCGATGTACTGATTTGTCCTTTTTATATTTTGAGTGTAGTTTTTTGGAATTTTCCCTTAAAGCAATGAACCCTACTAAATATTAATCTATAATCATAAAAATATCTTGATATTTTTGCATCCTATGACAATCACGGAGTCAACGGCAGACTGTGATATGACATCGTATTAAAATTAGAACACGTGGTAGCTGAAGATGTGGTCAGTTATATGCAGAAATAATTACGACCCAATGTCCAAGAGGTACGGAATGCAGGACCACAGTGAAGGGAGAAAAGGAAATTTAAACATCTCATCGAATCCTCTTTGTGCTTTATTTATAATATATCATTGTTTCAATTTCATGTATCAAAATTACATATAATCATAATATATTATACTGATTTAAGAATGTGATTGACACTCATCTAATCATATACGTAATATATGGGATGAATGTTCATTTTAGTTCTAAATAAAAAACTTTTAGTTCTAACATATCAACACTTATTTAATTTTATAAGAAAGGGGCTAAAGTAGAATCTCAACCTACAACTCTTTGACACATTAAAAGATAATTTGCTGCTTGAATGAAGGCAAAATAATTTTTACAAGGGCTTAAGTTCAAAGTCGTCATTAAATCGGTTGCGACATTAGTTTAAGGATCAATGTCTGAGCCATAATTGAACCGCTTATGATTAATTTACTATAATCTTAATTTTATATTTAAATGTTAAATTAGAAATGATATTTTATAAGATTTTATTTTACAGGGTTAAATTAATAAGATGAGATTAATCATAGGTTTACAAAAGTACTCTAAACTTGTTTAATATTCAAGAGCACACATTCATAATGTAAAGAAAATGACAACTCATTAGGTAGGTAATTTTAAGAGGCTCATTAAAACTAAATTAGAAATATAAAATTTTTTAAAAATTATGGATAAGTAATTATAATTACAGAGATTATATATATGTGCTTACATTAGAAAAAGAGGTTAAGATTTAAACAAAAAAACATCAAAGATCATGGCAAGACATGAAGTAGAGGAAGAAGGGCTTAATTGTAAGTCCCACATTAAATATGTTAAATATAGAGCCAGTAATTGGAGCGACCCCCAACAAGCAGGCTGAAAAAAACCCAAAAATGTATAGAACCAAGCATAGAATTGAGGTTTTTCAGGTTAGCCTGAATAGGTCCAAAGAAATTTGGGTCAAGCCTATTCATGCAATTTTTTTTGCGTATTAAAATTTAAATACCTCACTTGACGAGCATCCCTAAATGAAGGTTGTGGTGGTAGATTGAGGCACTGATAATAATGTATGAGGAAGTAATTAGAGTTTTCTTTTCGCAGTTTGTGTTTAGTGTTCAATTTAAATTGAATCTCTCTCTCAATAACTTAAATAGGTTGGCTTTTCCTAATTTTATTAGGGGTTCTGTATTTTTAAATGGGAGGTTGTTCTTGATTTTCATCACCTATAGCAATAGCAACTTAATGAAGTTTAACACGTCAACAATAAAAAGAAAAAAAGATGCCACTACTGATGAGAAAGATAATAAGAAGGAAGTAAAGTTACATTATATAAAAATACACACACACAACCCTCTTACTCAAATTAATGGATGAGAGGCGATGTCGTGGTTGTCCTTCTCCAAGCTCGAGATTTGAGAAAGTTCTGTGATTGGAAACAAACAGATTTACAAAGTATTCAATTCATACATAGCATTAATTATTAATTATTTTTTGTCTAAACACTTGTAAGTAACTATCAAGAAGCAGACTCTACCTGCAACAGTATTGATAAGCACAACTTCTGTCTCTCTTGAACTATTTAGATGAAGCATACTCTTTCAAAATCTCCAAGGCAAAGCTTTTTTTTTTTTTTTTTGAGATTTTTATGCAAGTTTGATCACAATGAAAAACAAAAGACTTCGTTCATGCGAGATGACAATTTTCTTTTTTCATAAACAAAATTTTATATGTGAACTTAAAAGGAAGATAAAAACCTTTGAAGGGGGATGTTTGTTTTTTTAAGACTTTTTATGGGTAGATGATGATTGACAAGAAAACAACAAAGCTAATGCAGAAAAATGACAATTTTTTTTTTTTGGTTTTTGAAAAGTAGCTTGTATGAGGAAAAACAGAAACACAATGCAAGTTTGATATAAAAACTGGGAAGAACAAGAAGGATTTTTTTTTTCTTTTTTAAAAGATTTTTATGGGCAGATGATTGACAAGGAAACAACAAGGCTGATGCAAGAAAATGACTTTTTTTTTTTTGAAAAGTAGCTTGTTTGTGGAAAGCAGCAAAACAAGATTGATCTGGGAAAAACAGAAAGAGAGAGAGGATGAATGTTTGATTTGGAAAGATTTCTTCTGAAACTTGAAGGAAACAGAGGAAGTTTGGAAAACAGAGAGTGCTGATAGACAGATTGAGAAATAGGAAGCAATGAATATAAGATGATCTTCAACAACAAGATGTAAACAATGCCCAAGTAATTAAGACGTAGAAATGGAAGACAATGAAGAAGAAACTTTTTGGGATTTTTTTACAAGATCGATCACAATGAAAAGCAACACAATTGTTACAATATAATGCAGACGATGAACAGCAACAAAAGAAGTTCACACTATTTTTTTTCCTTTTTTTTTTTTTAAAGATTTTTATGGGTATATGATTGAAAAGAAAACAAATTTGATGCAGAGAACTGACAAATTTTTTTGGGTTTTGAAAAATAGCTTATATGCTGAAAACAACAAAACAAGATTCACTTGAAAAAGGGGAACAAGGTCTGGAAGGAAAAAAAAAAGAAACAAAGAAAGAAAATTTGGAACAACGAGTGAACAAGCACAAGGTCTTAGGAAATGAGTTGGTGTTTGATTTGGAATGATTTGCTTCTGAAACTTGCAAGAAGAAATTTGAAGAACAGAGAGTGCTGAAAGCTTAGGAAACAGGGGGCAATGGATATCAGATCTGAATGTAAAGAAGGCAAGATGTGGAAGAAGACGACTTGTAAGAGGGACATACAAAAGAAAGAATAAAGATTGCCGACACACAAATATGTAATTAATCCTCCTCTAAAATATTTTGTCCTTAAGTCACCTCATTTAAATTTTTTATATAAATGTATAACTTACCTCTCCTTAATTATTATATAGATTTTGTTCTCGATAATTATAATATATATTAAATGGAGAGAATATTAAAAAGTTATTAAATTTTAAAGTTAAATTAATAAAATTTAATATTTTTCTTAACTTATAATGTCTCTTATGAAAATCTACCTCAAAGTAATAAACACACATATTTTATTATATGTGAATCGTTTAAATCTGATTTAGATGGTCTAAATTTAATCCTTTTTATCTTTATTTATTTTAAAAAAATATTTTAATAAGTATAGAATTTAAAATAATAATAATCTCTTAATTAATAATTTTTTAAAAAACCTGACCTCTGAATTAAAAAAAACAGGGAAAAAAAAAAAGTAAATGTGAACAGTGTGTATAATGAATTGTGGGTCCTCATCACCCAAACCTGTTCCGTACTAATGTGAGATGGGCAATTTCAGCTAACTAACGAAGTGCGTGTTTGGAATGGCTTATTTTTGTCTAAAACGTGCTTATAATTCGTGATTTACGTTATACGAGGTAAGTATATGAGAGGAGTTTTTTCTTGACTTGTGTAATAAATACGTTTTTCCTATACAAAACGCTGAAACAAACACCCCCGAATTCTCTCTATAGAGAGTAGAGACCCACAACTAACATTCTTTTTCTTTTTTTGCCAACGACCTACAACTAACATTCTCACTATAGAGACCTACAACTGCATTCTCTCGCTACAGAGACCTACAACTAACAACATTAGCCTTTACATATATAAACAAATAAATTAAAATTATTTATAATATACACAATTCATAACTATAATATAAACAAAATAAAAAAATTAATTATAAAATATTAAATATGAATCATTTATTTTTATTTGTATTTGTTATCTAAAGACGAAAATGAGATAGAAGGATGGGAGAAAGAGGAAAATAAGAGAATGTGCTTCCATCAAATAACATAGGAATGTTTAGATTGAGGAAAATTAAATTTGATGCCAAAACAAGAAAATATTGATGAAAATAAAATAAAAATAAAAGAATTGGGAAATTTGAAAAAAATCCTCATTAAAAATGTGATTGATAAGAAAGACTAGAGTAGTTTTTATACTTAGAAAGTAGCAGCACTTTGCAGATTTTGTAAGTTGTACTCCTATTTAAGTCATTCCATGAATAAAATAAAATTTTTAATGGGGACTTTCCCCCAATTTTTTCAAAAAAATTCCCTAAAGAATTAGGGAAATAATTGACCTAGTTCAATGTGTTTAACAATCAGTCTTGTACACTCCATCTCCATGGATGATAGGGAAAACAAAAGTTCCATTTGGAAGCATCAACAAAACTAATCCTATGAACTCTCAACATGATATTCATTCCATAACATAAACTAATTATCAGTGCTTGTAAACCATATGTCAGAGAAGAGAGTAAAAGACTTATCTATGACAAACCCTTTTACATCTAATTTATAAATCAATCAACCAATTCCTAAGTGAAGCAGATATAAATAAAAGCAATGTTCACCACCCACTTCGCTAACATTTGTATTTAGCCAATGACATCTCACATGCCTAATAGAGAGCCCCCAAACTGTAATATTCAAGTCAACACCTTTCACGGCTCAATGCTACTAACGTCACCAATATCCGAAAACTGAAAAGCTTAGCGTTGGAAGGAGATGGAATATGAACCATTGTTCGGATCTTTAACAGCTTTGAAATTGTCGACGCTCATCACAAGGCGGTCCAACAAAGAATTGCCCATTTCTTTCTGTCTTCCTGCCCCAAGTCAAAATTGTGTTACCAAAGCTTACTGAGGCATACGCTCAAAAGTCAGAATCACATAATGTTCAAACAAATACCACATAACTTACATTAGTGTAGTTATATACTGATCATTATATATAATAGATACAAGGGTTCTTATCTACCCTTTTGACAATCAATGTATTGTCAGTTTATAAAAGGGAAAAATGGATAAAAGGCCATCATCATATTTATGTAAGGTTACCTGAGTTACGCAGCTAATGTTTATCATTAGGCATCATATTACTTCTAATAATTACTAACTTACTCCCAGAGCTTAAAAATTATCTCGACAAGGGGCAACTAGAGATCCCATTACTTAAGCAACCATATCACAAAAAGGTCTGGTTTCCTTTTTCTTATTCTACTTTTTTATGAGGCATATAAGATTTTGGAACTCCTAATTATAAGTAGCAATATTTTCATCTATATGTTGTAACATTTTCCCAGCCATAGATATCATGCCAGGTCACTTTTTAGGGAAGGCGAACGAAGCGAACAAACTGGAGAAAGTCATATTGGATAATGGTTTAGAAAGTCATACTCAGGCTGGCCAGTTTGCATATGCTTTGACCAGTTCTATGAGTCTGGATTACAGAACTGTGGTGTAAATATCCTAACTAATGGTTGACAGAAGAATATAATTATGAACGTGCTTTGTCCGTCTCACATTTGAGCAAACAGATGTTTTGCAAACTCTAATCCAACCATACCCTTAGTTGACCCAAGATAAGGTTTAGTTAGCAAACAGAGAAGTGGAATAAGGTTTTCCATTCTTAATGATGTACATGCAGACCTCTCTCTCTCTCTCTCTCTTTGTTTTTTTAAACACTTTCGATCATATATGTAGATTAGTACCCTCTTAAAGTGTTTAAGTCACAAATGAATACAATGTGAGCTAAACCATATACATAGGACAGTACCACAATATGCCTCTTCAAAATGTTCAAGCTTTTCATGTGCCTCGCCTCTTCTCTCAAGAGGTTTCATATATGCAGGATTTAGTTCCAACGCCTTGGTGCACTATTTGATTGTGTCATCATATTTCCCCTGAGGCAATTTCCTAGATGTTCAATTAAAATCCTTAAATGTGAAATTTAAAGCAAAGTGATATGACACTTGATTAATTTCGTTTTGAATTTTGTATACTTTAGAGGATACCAAAGAATGGATGTGTTCTTTTACAATAGATATGTCTCATTTTATACTTGAGTGTTATACATGTGTGTGCATATGCATGTAATCTTTTATTGAGAATTACATCTCTTTTTCAAAAAGAAATTTAATCATAAGAAAAAAGATTATATGTTCAACTTCTAAGCTAAGCAAAGTTAAAAACATTTTTTAGAAGAGCAGAAAGAGAACATTTAAAAGCAAAGAGACTCTATGATCTCCTTCTGCTTCAGGCAAAATCGTCCAAGCACCATTAATAAGTTAGAAAAGTGAGATCAAAATTTCTTCCCAAGTGATGTTTCATTCCCTAAACATTGCAAAGAAAACACATAGCCATAAAACTGGCCCTGTGACCTCTGTTTTGCTACAAAGATTAGTAAAATGAATCAATTCCGCATCACATGCAAAATGGTGGAAACTAGTACATTTCAAGTATTTTAATAGTGGTGTTTGTGTGTGTGGGCCAGTAAGTACACCTGTGCCAATATGTATTTATTTTGTATTATTGTAAATGCAAAATTGTAAAATATCATCCTCCCAAACATTTTCTATTTTATCAGGGCTTTCCTTAGAAATCTAATTTTTATCGTCTTTTTTACCCTTTCAAATCTGCAACCCGAAAGAAGCTTGTTCCAATGAAATGGTCCTAAAACATATGTTGCATGTTGATGATATTCAGATCAGATATTGGAATTTAATAACTACTATAATCAAATAAAGACACTTATGCCACTTACTTTTTTCAAATATGGTTCTTTGTGTCTGGATTATAGAACCATAGTGTAAATATCCTGAATGGCTGACCAAAGAATGTAATTATGAACTGGAAAAAGATCTAAAAATTCTTTCTTCAAAGAATCAAAAGCCATCAAATACCAATCCTGGTTTTTCACACACGGTTCCTTCTTTAATTCATATGAATACTGACTATATATTCTACATTGACTGTTAACTCCATGGGTTTTGATTTTTATTCACATCCCCTTTTGATATTGGGATGGTATGAAGGGCGATTCTGCTTGTTTTTAAACTTTTCATAGAAAAGTACTTCACTTGTAAATTTTGGCTTGTTGTAATGTAGTGTATGATATCTTATATTCCTTCCAATTTTGTTATGTGAAATAAATCCCATTTTTTTACTGGTCACCCACGCACTGACACCTGTTTATCTCCAACGCCACAATCCAAAACCAAATAATTAAAATAGTATCCAGACAAGGATACAGAAATGCCAATTCTTTGAATACCTAACATACAGAATAACCGCATTGGATACAAATGACAGATTACTATTAATGTGCATCAGACAAACCACAAACCAGCACACAAAAGTAAGTATACAGTGCTGAAAATGTCAAGAGACAACGCTAAAAAAGAAGAAGCAAACACTCTTTGACTTCTCGTATTGAACCAGCCAAGCAACGAGGTTTATGAGTGAACTTCATGACTCGATAAAATCATGAAGCCTACTCGCCTTGTCTCGCATTGAGGCTAATGATGCCTCAACAGAAGCTAACTCATTTCTGAGAGTGGAAGCTTTAGCTTCAGTCTCCTCAAGCTTTCTTATGAGTTCATCTCCATTACCACAGCTCTCAATGCAACCATACACGTAATTGAGCCAAGAAGCTTCAAAACCAACAGCTTCTAAGGCAGAACAACACTCTCTGATGTAGTTTTGGTCATCCTCTGTCAAGTCACATCTCCGAGTAGTCCTCAAAATGCGAGTGACTTCGGTGAATATGGCAGCGAATACTCCTGGTCGCTTTGTATTGAACCAATTAAGCACTTGAGGATGACTCTTCACCCCAAACTTCAAATATGGCAAGTTTTGTTTGGAAATGCAATTCAACCACTTGTCATCGCTGTAAGCATCAGATTCCAGTGTTGTTGAAGTGATAGGTTGTGGAGATTTTGAAGGTGAAGGATCTATTGCTGCTGGGAATCAAAAAATGGGATGAGTCAAGTTTTGGAAATAAAATAAAGAGTAAAATACATTGATCACCCATTTGCTTTACCTCAACTACACAAATCTCTCCTCTATTTTGAAGACGTATATAAGCCTCCCTTGAAATTAAAATACAAGTTACAGAAACCTCACTTATATATTTGATATTCTATTTCCATCCACCTAACCATTAGTTGACCATTAAGTTTGACTATTAAACATTTACTTTGACCAAAATATCGTTTTTTGGACAAATGAATAAACATTCATATTTTCCTAAAAATAAATTTTTATATAAAAAAATAATTCTAATACATGTATGTTCAAATTTTCCAATATATTATAAAATTTTTTAATTTTTATGATATTATAAAATTTTAAATTATTATCATATTTATTTAAACTTATTTATTTAGTATTCTTTTAAATAACTAAAAAATATGCCTTTCAAATGAAAGGTAAAAAGAAACAGAAAGAAATATGTTTTATTTACAATATGTTGTTAATAATGTAAATTTGATACAGTATATTATATGACTTACATTAATTTTAAATTTTAAATACATTTTGTGCACAAACATTTATAAACATGTTTATTTTAGTATGTATCTATTAATAGGATTAATCAAATTTTTAATTAAGTTTTCTATGTCTACATTAATTCAATTAATTAAGTATTTATCTTAATATGAAAAAATTTAACATATAACTATTTACAAAAATAAATAATAAGTTAAGAAAAATAAAAAAGAACTCTTAAATTACTTAAACAATTTTAGTCAAAATTAGGAGATTAGTAATGATGAAAGATAAATTAGTAAATAAAATTTATTTTAATATAAAATTTAATTATAAATAAAAATCCTTAACGGAGTTAACAGTTTGGACTTAAGTGTATGTTTTCCAGTGTTTTGGAACCCGGGCCAAATCAAGAACCGTCGAACCGGACTAGGAACCAGTCCGGTCCAATTCACCAATTTTTTTAAAAAAAATCAATTTTTTAATATTTTTCTATAAAATTTCATATTAATAAGCCTAAAATATTCAATTTCTCACTAGTTTAGCCCCAGTTTAATTCCAGTTTGACTCCGATCTAACCCACTGACCCTTGACCTAGTACCCTAACCGGTCCAAGTTTTAGAATCTTGATGTTTTCAAAATAGAAGGGAGGTCTGTATAATTAAGGCAAAACGCAAGGGAGGTTAAAGTATTTTACTTTAAAATAAAATATTCTCTTACTAAATTAAATGCATTACTTTCTCTATCTATTTATGTTAAATTATTAATTGGATCTTGCAAAACAAAAACAATGTTGTACCTATATCGGAAATCATGGTAGAGTTTGGTACATTTTGTTCAATTGGACTTGAAGGCTTCTTGATGGTGTTGCTCATCTTTTGATTCTCAATATACGAATTACGTGATTTTTCTAGTAGATTTTTAATAACACCATGGAAGAATTGCTGGTTAATCCAAGGAATAATACCCCAAAAAAGGTAACAAAGATATAAAACAAGATAAAAACCTGTGTTCTCTGTTGTGGCAAGCTTCTGTGCATGTTGGTCAGTTTGAATCAAGGATTTGTCCATGGTCTCACGAATTTCTTGACTTCCAACAGCTAAAAACAATAAAAAAAATTTGAGATTTTAGTTTTTTTAAATAAAAAATAAATTGCTTCCTTTTGAAGAGAAATACATGCATTACCTTCATTATTGTCACAAGTTAGTAAGATTTTGGGTTGGTTGAACAAATTCTCTCTGGGACAAGTGTCTGACTCATGTGATCCTTCTAGCAAATTTCAGTTAACATGATAGAAAGTCAAAATTATTAATTAGTTAATTAATTAAACAAGAGTATTAGATCAAACATCCATAAAGTGTGGCAAATTCCTTCCCTCTAACATGTGAAAAATGTACTTCCTCTGTTGGGAACAATAATAATGGCAGTGATAATCTAATTAAGCAAATTCTTGCCAAATAGGAACTTTTAAGTTTGTGATTCTTCCATAGTTGATTTTATTTCCCATGATAGCAAGAATCATTTCTCCAAATAAACAAAACAATTAAGCCGATGAGCATTGCAATAAAAATGTGTTGTTGAATTTTCCGCAAAAGAGAAAAGGTCATGGAATGTGCCAAAACAGAATGATTTTATTTTGAATCCATGGCTTCCATATATCTCTACTCTATGCACAGTAATTATCAATTGTTGAACAGAATTTCTAATAAATTAAATAAAACAGTACTTGCTTTACTTTCTTCATTGTGATCAATTAATAAGGCAAGTACTAAAATGCACATGCATTCGAATAAAAGAAAGCAATTTAAGTAAGATGTCACATGTTAAAACAATATCAGTACCTGCATTATAAACTCCTGTGGGGCTAGGAACAACTTTAGGAGCTTCAACCATTGGCCTTTCAATATTCTCACCCATCTCTTGAGTACCCTTAGTTAAACCTATTATTTTTAAAATGCAAGGAAAAATAAAATAAAACATTCTATCACTAAAATAAAGGTGTTACTTGCCCTATCAATTTATGTTAAATTAATTGGATCTTGCAAAACAAGCCATTGTACCTGCATCAGGAATCATGGTATAGTTTGGAAAATTTTGAGCAGTTTGAGTCTCAATATATGAATCACATGATTTTCCTAATAGATTTTTTATTAACACGATGGTAGCATTCTTGGTTTAACTTATCCAAAGAAAATTACCACCCAAAAAAAAGTAACAAAGATATAAAAAGGGATTAGAACCTGTGCTTTGCGCTATGGCAAGATCTGGAGCTTTTGAAGGTGATGGATACATTGTTGCTGGAAATTAGAAAGTAGGATGAGTCAAGTTTTGATGAAATAAAACAAATAAAATGTTGCCTTGCTAAAAATGCATTAATTGCTCTATCAATTTACATTAAATTAATAGGGGCAAAAACAAGACCAATACCTGCATCAGGAATCATGTTAGAGCTAGAGCTTGGAACATTTTGAACAACTGAAATGAAAGGTTTCTTGATGGTGTCACACATCTCTTGAATCACAATAGATGAACCATGTGATTCTTCTAGTATATTTTAATCATGACCATGATAGAATTGTTAATTAAGCCAATGAATACTTCAAAAATAAAGATAAAGCACAAGATAAAAACCTTTGTTTTGTGTTGTGGCAAGATTCTCCATGTCTTGGTCAGTTTGAATGGTGCCATGTATTTCTTGAGTTCCAATAGTTAAAAAAAAAATCAATAAGTTTGTTTCTTGTCACCAATTATAAAGGTTTTGAGACGGTTGATCAAAATCTCCCTAGGTCAGTCATTTGAGTCATGTAATTCTTTTGATAATTTCAGTTAATGTAATAAAAAGTTATAATCCTTTAACAATTAAACAAGATTATTAATTCAAAGATCTATCAAAACAAGATTAGAGCCTAGGTCCTGTATTGTAGCAGGGTTTGATGCTTCTTGAGTTGTTTAAATTAAGGGTTTCTCACAAGTCATTCTTGTCTCTAGAGTCAAAATATGTAAAAAAAAAAAAAAAAAGTTTAGAAAATACTTAAAAAATGAATTAACACAATATATTGGAAATAGAATATATAGAAAGAGATTTAAACAAGTTAAAACACAAGTAAGTCTTATGAGTTGTTCTTTTTGTATATTTGAGTAGCATAATAGAAAGAATTCACACCCAAAAAAAAAGTAATTTAAGGTCATTTATGAAAAGGGTTAAAGTAACAAAGTAAAATCAATACATGCATATATCTATCACAGATTGTGTGTGGACTCAACGTGAGTTTTTTATGAGTAGGGTGAATTAAGGACATTTAATTAGTGGTCTCATCTCATGCGTCTCGAGTCCCTATATCTGAATAAATTAGAAAAAGAGGAAAATACAGTGACATTTTTTTAAGAAAATAAAAAAAGTCCCTCCAGAAAATGAAAACATAAAATTGAATTTAAAATATTTGACATGAAAATAAAAATAATTTAATTTCCTTTCCTCCAAGTGTAGAAGGAATGCATTACAATCTCTGTTGTGGGCAAAACGGTGGTGAGGATCTTATTAAGCAAATTCTCATCTATCAATGGAAATCTTTAAGTCAATAATTATTCAGCAATTGATTTCAGTTCCCGTAAGGAATAATTATTTTGCCAAATAAAAAAAATAACAATGCCAGTGATCAGTGAAATAAGACCGTATGTTATCGAACTGTAGAAGTAAAAGGTCACGGAATATACCAAAGCAGAATGATATTTTGAAACCATATCTTCCCTAATTCTCACTTTATACACAGTCACTATCTAATATGGAACAGTATTTTTATTTATGTCATTAATTACTTTCAATCTAAATATAATTATGAAAAGTCTTGCCATGATTGTTATGACTTGCTGCTGTACTAACTACTTATACTAACAATTCTTTAAAAAAATGTACAAAATATAGTAGATCATTTGGCAAAAGTTGGTGAAACAAGAGAACATTAAAATATACCTGCATCTTCAGGATATGTTGAGGAGGCATCCTCCTTTTGCTGTCTATCATCAGATGAACTTGGAAGGTTGGTAATTTCTTGCTTGGTTGTATCTACATCTTGATCAGCCTTTGATAGCTAAACAAAATTTACTATTACTGTAAAATTTCCAGTTTTCATGCTTACTAGCTGTATATATATTAAACCTAATGTGGAAGTATTGCTGGTTATATATATATATATATATTTTTTTTCAAAATAAAAATTAACTTGTTTCTATGTTAACTCGGCAAACTTTAACTATATAATTGAAAGTGAGTTTCCGTGATTTAAAATGTATATAAGATTATAAATAACAATTTAAAAAATAACATTTGGCTACTACTTTGTAAATTTAAAAGAAATCAGGGGTGTAGGTGAACATTTTTAAAAAAAAAAAAATTTTTTGTCAGCTTCAAAACAACTGCCTAAATAAAAGTATACCATATCTTGAAAGATCTTGTTCACTGTGGCATTAAGGTCACCTTGCCAGTGCTCCTTTCCATCTTCTTTCTGTGTCAGTACCTTATCGAGCATTGGTGCCTCTGTTTTTCCCAAAGAGAAGATCTCCATTCTTGGGCAATTGCTGATAACAACTTCCTCTAACCATGGAAGCTCCAACCAACAATAACTTGCCAAGCAGAACATTTTGAGCGTTGGCAAACATTCAAATTCTAAAACTTCTAAGTTTTTGAATGCAATTACATCTTTAGACTCCTGGTCTTCTACCACAACTTGCTCAAGCGAATTGCAATTTCTTATGATCATTGTTTCTAAATTGACCAGACTTTTTGCAGTTGATGAGGTGATTAGGTGAATCAATCCATTACAATTTTGTACCTCCAAATATGTCAACTGGCTGCAAGTTACTGAGGAAGGCACTAAGTGCTTCAGTTTGGAACAATGCCGGACTGATAAGTATTCAAGATCTTCAAGAATTGGGTCTATTTGAGATCCTTCTTTACATATATGTTGGAAATCATGCAGTTGGTTGAGGGTCAATTTTTGAATTCGTGTTTCGATCTTAAATTTTTCTTTGTCATCTATAGGTATTCCTTCTTGGAATATCTCCTTGAAAGAACTACATTCAACATGAAGCTCATCGAGTGTAGTTATGTTTTGGAGAAACCAATAGGGAAAAGTAGCGTGGTCATCTTCAAAATTTGCCAAACAAAGAAATTTGAGTTTGCTAAACTGTTCCCCTGAAAATTGCCCTTGTGATATCATGCTTGCATTCTCACTATTGAAGGCTAACCTCTCCAAGTTGCAAATAACCTATATTCAATATAGGTAAAAAAGTGTTGATTAAACATTTTGAACAAAGCAACAGTGAGGCAAGAAGCAAGAGATGAATAGCACGCATAATCAAACTTGATAATTTTTTTAAAACAAAAAAACTACTATGAAACATGAATGCATAAAAAAAGATTCTTTTTATAATCATCCTTGTACCTCTTCAAGTGTGAACAGAGACTGTTGAGTTGAGATTTGGAGTTTACTATCAAAAAGTCTTTCTCGGCCACTTGTATTTTGAGTCTTGAAGAGCTTCAATTTGAGGCATTGTCGGACATCTAATTCCCTTAATAATGGACATAGTACACTATGATTTCCAGCAAAAAATCCCTCCAGTTCATATAATTTCCAAAGAACCAATGAAGCCAAGTGATTAAACTCAAATATGAATGGGCCATCCAAGATTCCTTCTTTGTCTGAAACAAGGTGTTTCATGCTCCTTGCATTCCTTATGGTAATATCCTCAAGTTGAAAAGCATGCATTGCAATGGAGAATGGAAAAAGGTATTCCAAGTTCTCACATCGTTCAACACACACAAGTTGCAAATTATAGAAATGAAGGTTTGCTTGAGCATCTCTACTCCAAATTTGTTTCAGCTTTGACAAGCCAAGTAGAAGGAGTTTCTTCAATTGTGAGACTTGTGTTGTTGTTTCTTGTAACACCCCAAATTTTATATTCACCAAATATATTGTAATTATTTGGGAAATTCAATAAAATGGTGAATATTCATGAATTTGGAATTTATGAATTTATAAATGTTCAATTTCATGGGAAATTGGGCAAAAAATAATTATGGAATTAATTTGGGTAATTTAAAAAGCCCAATATTAAGGTCCAAAAGTGAAGGAATATTAGAGAAAATATTTGGTCCAAAAATAGATGAAAATTGGTGAAAGAAAAATAAGAAAAGAAATTGGATTAGAAAGGTAATGGCAAAATCGTAATTTTGCCAAAATATCACAAAATTAATTATTTTTCAATTAATTGAAGTTAATTTCAATTAATTAAGGAAAATAAAGGTTAAAAATATATTTAGAATATTTTGGTCAATTTAATATGAATTTATAGAAAATTTGAGCAAAAAGTGCAATTTTGACCAAAATTGAGACTTTACGTGTATACGTAACCGAAACAAGTTGTGAAGCCAATTGAGACCATAGGGAGGGACCCCTAGGTGTCTCCTACAAGTGGCATAAAGAAGAAAATATTGTTTGGACATGATGGCATGGTTACGTGAATGTAGGAAGTTATATACATAAAAATTGGATTTTAGCAATTTTGGAAAATTAATCAAATTATTATAATATTATGTAATATTAGAATATAAGTCATCTTCCTCATTCAGCTGATCATTCACGCACAGCAACATGAAATAGAGAGAGAGAAGGTTGAGAGAGTTTAGAGAGAGAAATAGAAGAAAAATCACAAGGTAAGCCGATTTCTCCGGCGATTTCGCTCCTAACGCGTATAACTCCGATTCTAAACTACTCCTCTTTGTTCTTTAAGGTTTGGAAAGCTCAAATTGGGTGTTTTAAAAGTTAGGGTTTGCTGCCATTTTTGGGAAAAGCTTGTTGGAGCTTGAGGTAACTTCCAAACCTTCGTATATTAACTATTCTGGCTGCTGTGGGCAATTTAATCGGTGAAATTTCGCCGGATTGCCATTGGTTTTAAATTTTGGAAAGTTGTATATCTAAGGGTTATGCTGCCCAATTTTAGTTCAAATGGTTGTTATAACTCAATTAGATTGTTAATAAAGTGGTTAGGAGTAGAAAGGAACGTGTTTACGGAGCCGAAATCGTAAAACCCCGATTTTTCCCCGAGAACACAATTATTTCGGCCAGGGATGTTTGAGGGCCTTAGAGTTGGATTTTCAATGATTTTATGGTTCCATTGGATTCAGTGGGCGAAAATAGGTGGGGTTACAGTTGGGCACTTTTTCAGAAAAGGCTGAGAAAGCATAATTACGGGAACGCCCCTAAAACCCTAAAAGTAGGGCTGCCAAGGGCAATTTCGTAATTTGACATTGAATTTGGTATTTTTGAGTCCGGAAATGGATTCCTTGGACGAAAATACGTCAGGATAGCCCTAGTCAAAAATTTGGAAAAACGTGCCATCGGGCCGGGTACGGCGGGGCCGGGGTCCCGGGGGCATTTTGGTAAATTTTCACCATAGGCTAATATAACCACAAGAAATACTATGGAAGTGTCTAAAATGATACTTGGATAGGTTATGACCTATTTCTTGTATGTTTGACGTTTTAGGACCGAGTTGGACGCCTATAGTCGACACGTTTTACGAGGAAAACCCTTTGAGACAGGAAAGAGGTTAAGGTAGGGACTACTATCTCTCATATACTATGTGACTATTTGTATGATGCATGTTACTGTATTTTGTGATCTGAACACGTGCTGGAGGCACATTACCTAGCTGTGGTCTAGGACCTAGCTGAGGTACACTGGTCTTACCTAGCTGTAGTCAAGGACTCGGCTGAGGTACATGCAGGGGTTTCAACGGGTTAGTTGGCCCTGAATTTTGTGTACACACACGGATGATATGAATTTTCATTTTACTTGATACGGTGCATTGCATATTTAATTTTCGCATTTTACATGTTGATCGTATGTTTCTACTGAGATTCCTTGGAATCTCACCCCTTTTTCTAATCCAAATGTCTCAGCGGGTGCCAGCGGTTCAAAAGGCAAGGACATAGTTCCGGGAAACTGACGGGCTTGTTTCTCGAGACACAGTTGGTGGTTATATTTAGCCTGTACTTGGAATATTTTGGGATATTCTGTATATATTTGTAATTATTAGTGAATTTTGCTCTGTTAATGTCTGTCTGTAAACAAATACTTATTATCAGTATAACTGTACTTTTCTGTTTGCCTATGGAACTTGTTCATTATTGCCCTGCGCATATCAAAATGGAAACGGGTGTTGACATTTTTGGTATCAGAGCTAATAAGCGGTTCTGGCATTATCAGAATGGTATACTGATATAGTTTTGTTTGCATGGCGACAGGACATCATGAGCAGTTCGAGTGTACCATTTGAGGGGTCAGAGGTGTCCGTCAACCAAAGCCCTCCCGAGCAGCGAATACCAGACGGGCGGCTTTTCATCGAGTACTTTGGACCTGGAGGCGTTCGTATGAGGCGGACGGCACGAAAGAGTGTGCCACAGCTACCTGTATTTGGACCAGAACCCAGGCCAGCTTCTCCAGGGCAGTCTCGGGTAGGAGAGACCGACGAGTATCCTGATGAGGACTCTGAGGAGGATCCAGAGGAGGATCCAGAGTGGGATCCTGATGATGATCCAGAGGAGATCCTCAAGGACGAGTCGAGCGACTGTGAGTCTCGGGCAGAGCCGGTGCAGGTGCTGTATAACCTACAGCCGAACCTCGAGTTGTGGCACTATCTGCAGGGCCGATATATCCGAGCGGTACGGGACTATGACACTCCCCGCGATCAGTATCTTATGTTCTTGGTAGGTGTGGTAATGATGTATAGGCTTCAGGAGGATATGGGAGTCAGGTTCACGAATGAGGTCTGGGCATATACTACTATGGGCTTCTTTCCAGATACAGCGTACTGGAACAGACAGAAGAATGACATTGTAGAGAGAGGTCCGAGTAGGAACTTTTGGGAGTTCCTGAATCACGTGAACACCCTCGTATCGAAATATATGTATCTAGGTTGATGTGGGACCCACGTGGTATATTTTAGGTGACCGGAGCTGACCGGCACATATTATGAGACAAGGGCAGACAGGCGGAACCGACAGACAGAAATGATTTAGCTAGAGTCGGTATTTTGAGGAGGGTACAGATAGGAAAATGTAATGTAATAAGGAACAATATGTCATATACAGTAGTTTATAGGTTATCTGATGTTTTGTTTCTATGTAACTACTGTAAATAGTTGTGTATGCTATGTATGACATATATGTGTACCCTGACCGTTTATGAAATGATAAAGATGCCCTTGCTTTTGTATCAAAATTTACTCTTCTCTAATTTCATGTAGAGAGAATTATGGAGATGGTACAACCAGGAGAAGGCTGTAGAGGCCGAGGTAGAGGTCGAGGCCGAGGTCGTGGTAGACATGGTACCAATGAGGGAGAACCAAGGCCTGACCCTATCCAACAGCGAATCCTAGATGTATTGGAACAACAACAACAAACCATGAATGAGATAAGAGTTGACCTACAGGGAGTACAGCAGAGACAGGACCACCTAGAGAACCGCATGGATGAATTTATGTGGGGAAATTATGAAGAAATACCGGAGGAACCCCAACCAGAGGATTTACCACCAGAGCCTGAGGTGGATATCCAAGCTTGGCTGAGTAGATTCAGTAAGCAACAACCACCTATGTTCAAGGGGAAGTTTGATCCTCAACAAGCAGAAACCTGGTTAGCTCGTTTGGAAAAGATTTTTGATATGCTGCAATGTCCAGATGAGATGAAAGCCCGGTTAGCCATATACAAGCTGGAAGGTGATGCCGATAGCTGGTGGAAAGGCATGGACCTCATCCTGAAGGGGAAGAATGCTCCTATCACATGGGAACTATTTCAAGAGGAATTTAACAAGAAGTATTTTCCTCCGACTGTCAAGAGAGAGAAAGAGAAAGAGTTCCTCAGCATCAAGCAGTACGACCGGGAGAGTTTTGATGACTATCTGGCCCGGTATATCCGACTGTCACGCTACTCGTCATATGCCAAGCTGAATGACAATGATGAGTGGAATTCAGATATGATGATAGAGGGGCTGAGACCTGAGTTCAAGGACAGACTGATCTCCCAACACTTTACTGATTTCAGTAAAGCAGCAGAAGAGTGCCGATACATTGAGAAGCGTATGTCGAGCCTGGCAACTCAGACTGGTAATAAAGGTGCTTCTGGGAGTATAAGTTCCTCACAGAAAAGAAAAGAACAGGGTGGACCTTCTAGGGGTGATAATAAGAGGCCAAATCAAGCCTAAGGCCGTGGGGGCCAGGGTTTCCCAAGAGGCGGAACATGTTGGTATTGCCGCAAGCCATTTCATCCTGGCAAGACGTGTAGTGGAGCCCCGTTTAGAACGGATCCTAACAAACCACTCACTTGCTATAACTGCGGTAAGCCAGGGCACTTTTCGAAAGATTGTCCACAGAAGCAGCAACCGGAGGGGACTAGACCCAGGGTTCCAGGAAGGGTCT
Organism: Inga oerstediana; assembly: GCA_963210345.1. Lineage (NCBI taxonomy): Eukaryota > Viridiplantae > Streptophyta > Magnoliopsida > Fabales > Fabaceae > Inga > Inga oerstediana. The sequence continues at coordinate 8,995,030 of OY723404.1, read as the reverse complement.
ATACACTGACACAGGAAGAAGCTCGAAAATCTCCGGAGCTGATTCAAGGTATGATTTCTCTCAATGGCAGTCTAGTGCATGTTATGTATGATTCTGGTGCTAGCCATTCATTTATTGCATATGACTGCGTGAGACAATTGAATTTACATATGCATAAATCCCCATATGATTTGGTTGTATCTACACCTATGGGCACACGAATTGTGACGACTGATGTTTGTTTGAATTACGGGATAAACGCTGAGGGGCATGAGTCAACTGTAAATCTGATTTGTTTGCCACTGCAAGGGTTGGAAGTAATTTTGGGGATTGACTGGCTAACAGCAAATGGTGTGTTGTTGGATTGTAAACAAAAGAGAGTCTTATATCTGAATCCACAGCCACAAGCTGACACTAAAATTACTCTTAACCTTTTATCTGCGGCTAAGGTTGAGAGGTATTTGCAGAAGGGATGTCAGGGGTACATGGTATTTTGCTCTATGCAATCAGAGGCTGGTGTAGCCTTGGAAAGTATCCCTGTGGCAAACGAATTCCCTGATGTTTTTCCGGAGGATGTTGGTGGACTACCTCCAGATAGGGAAGTGGAGTTCTCGATTGATTTGAAGCCTGGAGCGGGTCCAATTTCTAAAACCCCATACCGTATGGCTCCAAGTGAAATGGCAGAGCTGAAGAAGCAGATCGAGGAACTACTTGAGAAAGGGTTCATACGACCTAGTGTATCGCCTTGGGGTGCTCCAGTACTCTTCGTCAAGAAGAAAGACGGAAGCCTGCGTCTCTGTATCGATTATCGAGAGCTGAACAAGGTGACCGTCAAGAACAAGTATCCACTTCCTAGAATTGATGATTTGCTCGATCAATTGTCTGGTTCCTGTGTATTTTCGAAAATCGATTTGTGATCGGGATACCATCAGTTGAGAGTCAAACCAGAAGATGTATCGAAGACTGCTTTCAGGACCAGATATGGGCATTACGAGTTTCTTGTGATGCCATTTGGGCTGACCAATGCACCTGCCGTGTTCATGGACTACATGAATCGAATCTTCCGTCCGTATCTGGACCAGTTCGTTGTAGTCTTTATTGATGATATACTAGTGTATTCACGGAGTCAAGCTGAACACGAGCATCATCTGAAAATGGTGTTGAACATATTGCGAGATAGGCAACTCTATGCCAAGCTGAGCAAGTGTGAATTCTGGCTTTCAGAGGTAAAGTTTCTGGGCCACGTTGTTTCACAGCAAGGGGTCTCTGTTGATCCTAGCAAAGTGGAAGCAGTACTGAGCTGGAAGAGGCCAGAGACTGTATTTGAAGTGCGCAGTTTTCTGGGTTTAGCTGGCTACTATCGAAGATTTATTCCAAATTTCTCCAGAATTGCTTTACCATTGACAAAATTGACGCGGAAAGCTCAACATTTTGTGTGGGATGAGAATTGTGAGAAGAGCTTCCTAGAGTTGAAGCAGAGGTTAACTACAGCACCAGTGCTGACGATCCCAGATCCACAATTTACATATGTTGTGTATACAGACGCCAGTGGGCAGGGATTGGGATGCGTGTTGATGCAGCATGGCCGAGTGGTGGCATATGCATCCAGACAGCTGAAACCTCATGAATTGAACTATCCCACTCATGATCTTGAGTTAGCGGCAATTGTGTTTGCTTTGAAGATCTGGAGACACTATCTCTATGGTGAGACTGTAGAGTTGTTCTGCGACCACAAGAGCTTGAAGTATTTGTATGATCAGAAAGAACTCAACATGAGACAGCGCAGATGGATGGAGTTGCTGAAGGACTACAATTTAGAAATCAAATATCATCCCGGTAAGGCTAATGTTGTCGCTGACGCATTAAGCCGGAAATTAGTGCAGGTGGCAGCCATAATGATTTATGAGCAGAAACTGATCGAGGATTTCAGAGACCTAAATCTGTCTAGTCAAATTTTGTTAGGCAGTGGGGTCAGTCAGATATACAATGATCTGAGGGCGGCAATTGAAGAAGCCCAACAACATGATGATGAAGCGATGTATATCAGAGGTATGATTGATAGGGGCGAGACTCAGGATTACGACTTGTCTCCCAGCGGGCTAGTCAGGTACAAGAAGCGGATTTATATTCCACCGCAACAAGAACTGAAACGACAAATCCTAGAGGAGGCACATAAGAGTAAGTATACTCTGCATCCAGGAGCTACAAAGATGTACCATGACATGAAGGCTCAATACTATTGGCCGGGAATGAAAAGAGAGGTGACTGAGTTCGTTGCTCGTTGCTTGACATGTCAGAAAGTGAAAGTTGAACATCAGCGACCCTCGGGGCTTTTGACGAATCCTGCGATACCTGAGTGGAAGTGGGAAAGCGTTACCATGGATTTCGTGACAGGATTGCCAAAAGTTAGAAACCATGACGCTATATGGGTGATAGTTGATAGATTCACGAAGACAGCTCACTTCCTACCGATTAGCATTCACTATTCTCCTGATAGACTAGCAGAAATTTACATTCAAGAGATTGTGAGATTGCATGGTATTCCGAAGAACATCATCTCTGATCGAGATCCACGATTCACTTCCAAATTTTGGAAGGCGGTTCATGAAGCTTTGGGTACCAAGCTCCGATTCAGTACGGCATATCATCCTCAAACAGATGGGCAGACAGAGCGAACGATTCAAACCCTTGAGGATATGCTAAGGGCGTGTGTGCTTGATTATAAAGGTAGCTGGGACAAATTCCTTCCATTAGCAGAGTTCGCCTATAACAATAGTTATCATTCGAGTATTCAAATGGCTCCATACGAGGCACTCTATGGGAGGAAGTGTCAATCGCCAATATGCTGGACTGAGTTGTCTGAGAGGGAATTGCTAGGGCCAGATCTTGTTGATCAGACAACAGAGCAGATAAAATTGATCAAGCAGAGATTACTAGCTGCTCAGAGCCGACAGAAAAGTTATGCAGATAAGAGGCGAAAACCTCTAGAATTTGAAGTCGGTGACCACGTATTCATGAAAGTATCACCTGTTACGGGTATTGGCAGGGCATTGAAAGCAAAGAAGCTACAATCAAGATACATTGGTCTGTTTGAGATCTTAGAGAAGATTGGGCCTGTAGCATATCGTATCGCTTTGCCACCGAATCTAAGCAGGCTACATGATGTTTTTCATGTTTCCCAAATGAAAAAGTATCAACCTGATCCAGAACACGTAATAGAGTATGAAGATGTGGAAATGCGCGACGATTTGACTTACGAAGTCACACCTGACCGAATCATCGATCGGCAAGAAAAGCATCTCAGAAACAAGAGCATTCCATTCGTCAAGATTGTCTGGAAAGGGTTATCGCCCAGAGAGGCTACATGGGAAACAGAAGAAAGTGTAAAGAAACGTTACCCGGAATTTATGGCTGATCAGGTGTAGCAAATTTCGGGGACGAAATTTATTTAAGTGGGGGAGAACTGTAACACCCCAAATTTTATATTCACCAAATATATTGTAATTATTTGGGAAATTCAATAAAATGGTGAATATTCATGAATTTGGAATTTATGAATTTATAAATGTTCAATTTCATGGGAAATTGGGCAAAAAATAATTATGGAATTAATTTGGGTAATTTAAAAAGCCCAATATTAAGGTCCAAAAGTGAAGGAATATTAGAGAAAATATTTGGTCCAAAAATAGATGAAAATTGGTGAAAGAAAAATAAGAAAAGAAATTGGATTAGAAAGGTAATGGCAAAATCGTAATTTTGCCAAAATATCACAAAATTAATTATTTTTCAATTAATTGAAGTTAATTTCAATTAATTAAGGAAAATAAAGGTTAAAAATATATTTAGAATATTTTGGTCAATTTAATATGAATTTATGGAAAATTTGAGCAAAAAGTGCAATTTTGACCAAAATTGAGACTTTACGTGTATACGTAACCGAAACAAGTTGTGAAGCCAATTGAGACCATAGGGAGGGACCCCTAGGTGTCTCCTACAAGTGGCATAAAGAAGAAAATATTGTTTGGACATGATGGCATGGTTACGTGAATGTAGGAAGTTATATACATAAAAATTGGATTTTAGCAATTTTGGAAAATTAATCAAATTATTATAATATTATGTAATATTAGAATATAAGTCATCTTCCTCATTCAGCTGATCATTCACGCACAGCAACATGAAATAGAGAGAGAGAAGGTTGAGAGAGTTTAGAGAGAGAAATAGAAGAAAAATCACAAGGTAAGCCGATTTCTCCGGCGATTTCGCTCCTAACGCGTATAACTCCGATTCTAAACTACTCCTCTTTGTTCTTTAAGGTTTGGAAAGCTCAAATTGGGTGTTTTAAAAGTTAGGGTTTGCTGCCATTTTTGGGAAAAGCTTGTTGGAGCTTGAGGTAACTTCCAAACCTTCGTATATTAACTATTCTGGCTGCTGTGGGCAATTTAATCGGTGAAATTTCGCCGGATTGCCATTGGTTTTAAATTTTGGAAAGTTGTATATCTAAGGGTTATGCTGCCCAATTTTAGTTCAAATGGTTGTTATAACTCAATTAGATTGTTAATAAAGTGGTTAGGAGTAGAAAGGAACGTGTTTACGGAGCCGAAATCGTAAAACCCCGATTTTTCCCCGAGAACACAATTATTTCGGCCAGGGATGTTTGAGGGCCTTAGAGTTGGATTTTCAATGATTTTATGGTTCCATTGGATTCAGTGGGCGAAAATAGGTGGGGTTACAGTTGGGCACTTTTTCAGAAAAGGCTGAGAAAGCATAATTACGGGAACGCCCCTAAAACCCTAAAAGTAGGGCTGCCAAGGGCAATTTCGTAATTTGACATTGAATTTGGTATTTTTGAGTCCGGAAATGGATTCCTTGGACGAAAATACGTCAGGATAGCCCTAGTCAAAAATTTGGAAAAACGTGCCATCGGGCCGGGTACGGCGGGGCCGGGGTCCCGGGGGCATTTTGGTAAATTTTCACCATAGGCTAATATAACCACAAGAAACACTATGGAAGTGTCTAAAATGATACTTGGATAGGTTATGACCTATTTCTTGTATGTTTGACGTTTTAGGACCGAGTTGGACGCCTATAGTCGACACGTTTTACGAGGAAAACCCTTTGAGACAGGAAAGAGGTTAAGGTAGGGACTACTATCTCTCATATACTATGTGACTATTTGTATGATGCATGTTACTGTATTTTGTGATCTGAACACGTGCTGGAGGCACATTACCTAGCTGTGGTCTAGGACCTAGCTGAGGTACACTGGTCTTACCTAGCTGTAGTCAAGGACTCGGCTGAGGTACATGCAGGGGTTTCAACGGGTTAGTTGGCCCTGAATTTTGTGTACACACACGGATGATATGAATTTTCATTTTACTTGATACGGTGCATTGCATATTTAATTTTCGCATTTTATATGTTGATCGTATGTTTCTACTGAGATTCCTTGGAATCTCACCCCTTTTTCTAATCCAAATGTCTCAGCGGGTGCCAGCGGTTCAAAAGGCAAGGACATAGTTCCGGGAAACTGACGGGCTTGTTTCTCGAGACACAGTTGGTGGTTATATTTAGCCTGTACTTGGAATATTTTGGGATATTCTGTATATATTTGTAATTATTAGTGAATTTTGCTCTGTTAATGTCTGTCTGTAAACAAATACTTATTATCAGTATAACTGTACTTTTCTGTTTGCCTATGGAACTTGTTCATTATTGCCCTGCGCATATCAAAATGGAAACGAGTGTTGACATTTCTTCTTCACTATGGATTTCTTTGGTGGTACTTAATTCAAATATCGCTTCCACTAAACCACAATCGTTCACCTTCAACGTTTCTAGGCTTCCAAACGTTCCCTGCAATTCAAATGGGAAAATATTTGCAAGTTTCCCACAATTGCTCACCTCCAAAGTCTTTAAGCTTTCAAATTGAAAGTGCCATACATTCTTCAAGCTTTTCATGTCTTTAATTACCAGGGTTTCGAATTTTGAGAATCGGACCTGTGATACAATGCAGAGTTAACAAATCCAAAATTATCAACATTATATATGAATGCTAATGAACAAAACTATACAAGAGCTAATGTTTGATATTTGAAGTATCGAATGGCAATACCTCTTCAAATGCAATGTTGTTTTTCCCCTTTGGACCAATTATCTCCTCCATTATCTCACATCTACTTATTTCAAGGTGGTTAAGTTTTGAAAGACTTCCAATTGCAGAATATGAGAATAAATGCTTGAGGCCTCTGCAATCCTCAACAGTTAAGTTAACCAAATTGTGCATACAATTGACTGTAGAAAGGTGATCATAATCCCAAATTTTTTCCATATTGATTGAACGCAACTCAAGGGTCTTCAAACTAGAAAAACTAACCTGTGAAAAAAAAAAAGAATTTGTTATTTTCAACTTGGTAAAAGAGAAGAAAAGGCATAGATGACAATTTGGACCAAATTTTTATGAATTTGATAAATTACACATAATTTTTGAAAAACTTGGGCATCATTTTTATGACTTATACGATGTCTAACTTGCTCATCTCTTAATCTTTGACCTTCGGGCATGAACTAGATGACTAGCAGGACCCCACCACCACCCAACCTATGTGTTTTTTATATAGGCTCTTCAAACTCTATAAATCATTTAAACTTTTCCTTCCCTGCATGCATATTCTACAAGTTACTTTAATTTATAAAAGAATTTCAACAAAAAAAGATGCTAGATACACAAAAAAAAAAACCAGGTTCCAAAGCCTTCCGCCTCTTGGCAAAGAGGTGGGGGCAGATGAGGGATGCAAATATTGTTGTCAAGACTATGAGAGCTTGCCTAAATAATCAGTTGTGTTACTTTCCCTATGCACGTGATGAATCGAAACATGCCAATTTCTATGGAAAATACACCTAGAATCATCAATAATATCTCTAAAAGGATGCACACTATTATACAACCCCTAGTTAGCATATTAATAGCTTCTATGCAATCAGGAAAATTAAATGAGCTATACTTTCCTAAGACCTTTGTTCCAGCACAGGCTTAGGCCATGGATAAATTCAATCAATTTTGCCATAGTCGGAGAGACAGTTATAAGTTTGCAACTAAAACCACCAAGCCATCAATTGCATTAATCTCTAATGACTCCTTCCATTTTTCAGCACTAACTAAATCATCTACTTCTATGTTCACAAACCCTTCTCCTCTTGGTACTCACTAGCCAGTCTTTCGCAAAGATTACAATTTAAAACATACAATTATTTGGTAAATCCTTATCCAAGCATGCTCTAGAGAGAATATTAGAAGCACTATGTATCTACACTATTTTCAATTACAAAAAGTTTGTTGCATCTAGAAACCCAAATAAATTATTATGAAACCATGCATGCACTGAGATATTTATGGTGTCTAAATGAATTAAAATTTTTTTAATATATAATCATTCTCATACCTCTTCAAGTAAGAAAAGAGGATGCCGCATCGAGATTTGGAATTTATTGCTATCAAAGACTCTTTCTTGGCCACTTGTATTCTGTGTGTTGAAGAGTTTCAATTTCCCACATTGGCGGATACTTAATGTCCACAATAATGGACATAGAACACTATGATTTTCAACATAAAATCCCTCCAATTCATATAAATCCCAAAGCACCCATGAGATTAAGTGATTAAATTCAAATTTGACTGGGCTATCCATGGGGCCTTCTTTGTTTGAAACAATGTGTTTCATACTCCCTGCATACTTTATGGTAATACGTTCAAGTTGAATCAAATGCATTGCAATGGAAAATGGAAAGAGGTATTCCAAGTTCTCACAGTGTTCAACCCACACACTTTGCAGATCATAGAAACAAAGGATTGCTTGAGGATCTCTACTCCAAATTTGTTTAAGCTTTAATAGCCGCAGTAGAGTTAATCGTTGTAGGCGAGTTGTCTTCTCTGCACTGTCTATTTCGGAGCTGAATTCAAATATGACTTGCACTGAGTTACAGTCACTAACCATCAATCTCTCCAGACTTGCAAATGCTCTTTGCATATATGATGGAAATATATTCTCAAGTTTCTCACAGTTTGAGACTCGCATCATCTTAAGGTTATCTAAGCAACTTGAAGTGAAGAAAGGGTGCCATATTGTCTTCAACTCTGGCATGCCTCCTATTATTATGGTTTCCAAATTGGGCAAATGTACCTACCATGTATTTACAATACGTCATAAAACATAGACCAGTTATGATAAATCAATAATATTAATTTGACAGGCGAATGATTAATCACGAAATTATATATTTAAATATTAAAATTCTTACAACAAAGTACAGCAAGACTATTATGACTTAGGTAGAATGTAGAACTATTATAACATAAATATACACACACACATGTATGCATATGTATGTATTTCATTGATAAATTTTTATATATATATATATATATATATCTCATTAAGCACTCAAAACCCTTGTGGCTAACACTATATTATCCCATTTGTTTTTAGTGAGCATGATAAAAATAAATATTATGCAAACCTGAAGGTTTGAAGGCAGAGACAAAATAGTACCTCTGTTTTATTTCTAATCCTTAAATAAACCCATGCACATAGTGGGTATATAAAGGCAAGCCTAAACTAATCCTAGTATCATAAATTTAAACTAATCCTAGATGCCATAACCCCAGCCTGGATGTGACCTAAAAAACAGCAACAAATCTCAAGTTGCAGAGAATACAAAATTACGAACTTGAGACAGAGACGTTAGAGGGGTAGGGATGATCACGTGAAAATTGGCGGCGTACATCGTTCACTCTCGTACGCGTGTTGTGATCGAGGGAGACTGCCAAGTCATTATCAATGGCCAAGTCACGAGTCCGAACAAACTGAGAATTGTTTCAGCACTTCTCTACGTCTCAGGAGCAATCGTCTCGCTTGTCTGGTCTATTACCATGAACGAGTGATGGCAGGGAAAACGAGTACCTCTGTTTTATTTTTAATTATTGATATATATATATATATATAACCAAACTTAAACATGATACGATATTAATATTGGATTCATATCTACTCCCACACTATATATAACTAAGAAAGATAAAAAACTTAACATAAAATTAGCTGATGCGAGTGATGGCAGGGAAAACGAGTACCTCTGTTTTATTTTTAATTCTTGATATATATATATATATATATATAACCAAACTTAAACATGATACGATGTTAATATTGGATTCATATCTACTCCCACACTATATATAACTAAGAAAGATAAAAAACTTAACATAAAATTAGCTGATGATGCTTCTGGTGGTGGTGGTGGGCTCTCAACAAAACCTATGTTGTACATATTCAAAATATATACTCCCTCCCATTCTTATTGTAAAATCTAATTAGATTAAGGAAATCAGTTAATACGACTTTTTTTTTTCTTAGAACACCCTTATCATCCTTCTTAATTCTCTATCTGCCTCTTTTACTCGATTATTTTTGAGGGAGTATCAATAGAAGTAAATTAGAAAAAAAATGATAAATATGAAAAATAGATCTTACATTTAAAGCTAAGATCAACACTCCAGTTAGGTCTAAATTAAGGACCGGATGAGTATATTGAAAACTAATTAAGAAGAAAGTCTCGTAATACCTGTTGAATGGAACATGCTGGATGGTGATGCTGGATATGACCTTCTGTTGTTTCTCTAAAATTGACAAGCTCTTGCAAGTTTTGTTTCCATATGTGTTTGAGCTTTGGTAGACCAGACAGATTTATTCCCTTCAGTTGAATGGTCTCCTTAACAAACACTTCCTTTGAATCCATGTTGGTTAAATCAAACACAGCTTCCAATGAATCACATTCACTTACTTCAAGCTCTTCTAAGTGGGATAGCGCTTGCACCAAGTTTAAAGGCAGAAGCACATCTGATAAAAAATCACATTTATGTACCACCAGGCTTTTCAAGTTTCCATATGCTTCTGGATGAACATGGTTGCACCACAATTCTCTTAGCTCAGGATATTCAGATAGCTCTAAATAGTTAAACTTACGGAATGCCACCTGCAAAAATTGGTGCACAGGTCAGTAAAAGGAAATAAACACCATAAACGAAGCAAACTAAACATAAGCATTTGGTTTTTTTAATGTATTGTCCACAAAATTTTGCCATTATGAGTCAGAAAAAGCTTGTAAATATGCAGAGAATGATCTTTTTCCTCTATGTTTATCAGAAATTTGAGTCAAATCAAAACATACCATATCCACGAACATCTTGTTTATTGTTCTGTTTAGGTCTCCTTCCCAATATATTTTTTCATCCTCTTCCTTTGATAGTATCTTTTGAAGCCTTGGGGTGCTTGTGTGCTTCACAGAGAAGATGCTCATTCTTGGGCATTGCTGAACAACAACTTTCTCCAGCCATTGAAGGTTCAACACACAGTTACTGGAGCAAAACCTCTTCATCATTGGCAAACACTCAAGCTCCAAACCTTCTAAGCTGCTGAATGCAATTTCATCTTCAGACTCCTCCTTCTCTTCTGCCACAACTTTCTCAAGTGAATTGCAGTTATGTATTTTCATTGTTGTTAATTTGACCAGACTTCTTGCAGTTGATGAAGTAATTAAGTAAATCAATCCGTTGCAATTTTTCACCTCCAAATATGTCAAGTGACTAAAAGTTATAGAGGAAGGCACTAAGTGTTTCAAATTGGAGCAATGGTAGACCCATAAGAATTCAAGGATGTCAAGAACTGGGTCTACTTGAAATCCTTCTTTACTTATATGCTGGAGTTTATGTAATTGATTGAGACTCAGCTTTTTTATTCGTGTTCTGATCTCAAATCTTCTTTTCTCATCTGTTGGTATATCTTCTTGGAAGATCTCCTTGAAAGAACTCCATTCAACAACTAAGTGTTCAAGATTGGTTATATTTTGGAGAAACCAATATGGAAAAGTAGTTTGGTCATCTTCAAAATTCCTCAAACAAAGAAATTTGAGTTTGTTGAAGTTCTCCACAGAAAATTGCCCTTGTACTATCATGTTTAAGTTCTCACTGTTGAGGACCAAATGCTCCAAATTGCAAATCATCTGTATCAAATAATTTGTGTGTGAAATGATGCTTCATTATTAGAAGCAACAAACATCATTCGTAAAAAGCGCTCATCAAATATTGTGTCCAGAGCAACATGAAACTAGAAAATTAAATTATCTATAATTTGTTATACACAAAGTTAATTGTGTGAGAAACTAGAGAAGAATAGCACACAAAATGAAACTTAACCAGAACATCTTTTCACTCTTGAAAATTATTATAAAACAAAGCATTACTATATATCTATCATATTCAAAATGAACCTCATTATAAGGGTATTATTCAAAATCATGCATATATATATAATATATATGTATACCTCTTCAATTGTGAAAAGAGGCTGTTGTATTGAGACTTGGGATTTACTATCAAAAACTCCTCCTTGGCTACGCCAGTTCCATGTCTTGAAGAGTTTCAGTTTTGCACATTCACGGATGTCTAATTTCCTTAATATCGGACATAGCAAACTATGATTTCCAGTAGAAAATCCCTCCAGTTCATACAGACGCCAAAGCTCCAATGAGATTAAGTGATTAAACTCAAATTTGACTGGGCTATCCATGAGGCCTTCTTTGTTAGAAACAATTTGTTTTATGCTCCTTGCATTCTTAATGCTAATCTGTTCAAGTTGAATAGCATGCATTGCAATGTAGAACGGAAAAAGGTATTCCAAGTTCTCACAGTTTTCAACCCACACAACTTGTAAACTGGGGTAGAGCACCTTCCAGATATGCGCAAACTAAGAAATAAGATGCTATATTTTCACACACATATATGTTCCACAGTAAGGAACACTATTTGAATCAGGTTTGTCAAATATGGAGAGGATCCATCACAAACTATAGCTTCTTCAAAGCATAGCAAGCATTTCCCACCCTCAATGTGTTCCTGTACTAATGCTCAATTAATATAAGTAATATAAAAAAAAAATTTATGTCAAAATAAAGAAGATAATTACAGTAAAATATAGCAGTGCAAATTTTTTTTCTTTTTTCTCTCTGTTTTCAAGATCGAAATATTTAATTACAAATAGTTCTGTATCTTTTTGTCTAAAATCAAATTAGAGTCATAAAACACCCCTTTCATATATCAAATTGCGTGTTATGTTTGTGGGACTACGGTTATATGCAATTACTTACCACCAAAATCTTCAATTAAGACATGACCAATATATGGCCACATGATTAGTCAGGAAATCATACAATTATTATTGACAAATATTAATGTTCAGGTGGTCAAAATAAGAATTCAATTTATTTTTACAATAATCAAAATTTAATATTCAAGTATCAGAAGAATATCACATGATCAATGAACTTACCAATTACTACGAAAACATATTTTAATGAGCAGAGCAAAACTCCCAACAATTTATGTTATCAATATTGCTTCCTCTACACAAACATTCCTCACACCTTTTGATGAAACCAAAAATAATAAAGAAGTAAAAAAATAACAATCTATCTTTCAATTTATAAATGAGGTACATAGTGGTTTAATTCAACTGATACTAGTCCATACCTTTCCAACTGAAAACAAAGGTTGATGACGTTCAACAAACATATTTTGTAGACTATGAAAGTGAACAATTCCTTGGAGATCTTTACTCCAAATTTGTTTCAGCTTTGGCAAGTCAAGTAGATGGAGTTTCTTCAATTGTGAGACTTTTGTCGTTGCTTCTTCTTCAATATGGATTTCATTGGAATTTAATTGGAATATCTCTTCTACTAAATCACAATTGCTGATCTTCAATGCCTCTAGGCTTCCAAACGTTCCTTGCATATCATATGGGAAAATATTTGTGAGTTTCTCACAGTTCTTTACCTCCATAGTCTTCAACCCATCAAATTGAGAGTGCCATACTTTCTTTAACATTTTCATGTTGCTTATCACAAGAGTCTCCAATTTTGGCAACCCTACCTGTGATGCAATGCACAATTTATGAGTCCATGTGATAAACGATGGCAACTACATCTACCAAAAAAATAGTCAATTAGTGAGGGAATTTAGCAACAGAATTCTGACAGTAAATTCAGTTGCTAATTAATTAGTGATAGTGTATTTGACGACATAATTATACAAATTTGTTGCTACATTTGATTGCTAATTCACTGTTTTCTTAGTACACAATAGCAAATATTACATGTTTGATGACTACTCAACATTTATTTGGATATGATATAAGACGCTCAATTTTTAAAAGTCATAACCTCATATGTTGCAGCACGATTTCTCCCCCCTATGCTAAGTATCTCCTCCATCATCTCGCACTCTCTTATTTCAAGCTGCTTAAGGTTTGGAAAACTTCCAACTATAGAGGATGAGAATAAATACTTCAAGCCGCTACATCCCTCAACACTTAAGTTAGCCAACTTGTGAAAAGAATTTGCTACAGAAACATGATCATCCTGCCAAATATTTTCCAGATTGATTGAACTCAACTTTAGAGTCTCCAAATTGGAAAACTTCACCTGAAAAAAAAATTCTTATTCTCAGTATATGAATTGAGTAGAGTAAACAAATGAATTGTATAAGAAGGGTGAAAATATTAAGAATCAAATTAACTATAAATAATAATGATGTTATATGCTACGCTTCATTAGTAATTTCTAGCAGTATCTTATTATTTAAAAAACGTATGAATGCACTTGAAGAAAATGCAATATAAGAATTAAAAAAATACCTTTGAATTAATAAAAGATGATGGAACATTGTTGTCCAATGACAAACTCTGCATGGTTGTTGTTGAAGACGCCAACAAACCAGAGTAGAAATCATCAATGGTTGGCAAATACCCTAAAGTCAAGGATTGCAATGAACCAAACTCAATATTCTCATCAACAGCCACAGAGTTTGGGAAAGAGTTTTCTACAAACACAATCTTCTTTATGGAATGGCATTCCAATACTTCAATCTCAACAAGTTGACAAAAAGCTTTGACCATCGGCGCCGAGAAGAGATACTTCAACTGGTCACAACATTTGATTTTAACGGATCTAAGTCTTGCAAATGAATTATTCATAAATGAGCCATCACATATCGTCTCCAATATATTGAGATTTTGAAGTATTAATGTCTCCAATTTTGGGAAAAAAACATAACTTAGTCTTCTCTTCATTGAGTTGATGATGTGTTGAATTTTCCCATTATTTTGAATATGAAGATGCTTTAATAAAGGAAATCCTTCACCATTCAAATCTTCAAGCACATTGGAGATTCCATGTACTTCATCCAAGTACAAATCCTCCACTCCTTCAATAAGTTCTTTAATCCCATGCTCCAAATGAATGACAGTACCAAGCTTGAGCTTCAACATTTTGGAGACCCCATAATTATCAGACCATTCCCAGACATCTCCTATCACTATTTTGTATCTTTCCAGTTTGTCAAACATTATGCCCCTTGGTAGAACCCAAGCCCCTTTGATTTGAATTTCTAGAGCTCTCAAGTTTTTCAAGTGCCTAATTTCGGTAAGGGAAGAATTTTTATTTTCCTCAATTGGATCTCCTTGGTCCCACTTGATGGAGGTATTGCCCAAATTCAACTCCTCCAATTCGGTCAGTTTTGATATAATGTTGGGCGGGAATATTTCAATTCCTGACTTTGTCAAATCCAACATTCTAAGATGTGTCAATTGCCCTAATTCACTAGGCAACATTATCATAGATGATCCATTAAGGCTGAGAATTTGCAAACTCATTAGAGCCCCAATATTGGTCATATCTCCCAAAGTACAATGATCCATACAAAGTGTTTCAAGGTCGATAAGGGAATGAAAAGATTGGGGCAATGATGGTAAGTGCATGCCAGTCAAATCTAACACTTTGAGGTTTTTCATTCCCTCAAAGAAAGAATTTGGAACACTTAAAGATTTATTATTACTAGACAATTAGAAAAGTTTAAGATTAGGACACTCCAACCTTTCAGGAAGCTTAGGAATATGACACCAGAGTAAGATGATTTGAGTGCATCTTTGAAGGAATCCCTCTGATGGCCACTTTTTCAGCTTATCACCTCTTCCAATTTTGAAAACATGTTGATCTCTTGAAGCAATTGAGACTGCTACTTCACGTACAATGTCATGCATTTTAACTTCTATGTTTGAGTTGCTTTCGAGCAATAAACAAGATGCCTTTAAAGAACCAATCAACCAGTGAAGTTTAAGTCTTGCATCTTTTGGAGTATTAATATGCTTGAATATGCCTAAACCCATACCATATTTCAACAAGTATTCAATATGAATTGGTGGACCTACTAATCCACAAAGCAAGAAAAGTGCCTTCACATCTTCACCCTCAAGATGACTGTAACTAAACTCCAAAGCCGAATAAATTTTCCCACTCATTCCTTCTTCATCAACAGTCTTCAGCTGGTTTAAGGCATCTTTCCATGAATTAATATCATCTTTATTTCTCAATGCTCTTGCCACTGTCACTATAAGAACAATCAAGCCTGCACATTTTTGGGCCACTTGGATTGCCACGTCACGCAAATTAACATCTTTAACGACATCACCCACCATATCTTCAAATAGTTTCCAAGCTTCTTCTTCATTTAAAACATCGATCAGGAAATCTTTTTGGGTCTCCATTTTTTGTAATATGTCTAGATTTCTAGAAGTCAACAATAACTTGCAACCCCTATGATCATTCATAGGAATTCCTAGCTTATCTAATTCAAGTATTTCCCAAATATCATCCAATATGACTAGGATACTTTTCTCATTTTTAATCCTCTTCAGGAGGCGAGCTGCTCTTCCAATTATGGTTGTCTCTTCAAAGTGAAGACCCAAAAAATCTGCAATTTCACATTGAATTCTTTCAAGATCTGCAGCCTGGGATATATTAGCTATAACAACTTTATCAAATAGCTTGTCATCTTTAACTTGTTTAGCAACTTCTTTGACTAGAGTGCTTTTCCCCACTCTACCCAGCCCATAGACCCCTACTCGGCTTATGTGGGGGTCTCTTAGAGCCAACACAATGTCCTCCTTCATTTTCTTTCTTGACTCAAGCTTTTCACTACTTGTAGCAGAAGTAGAGCCTACTTCTTCTAGATCAGGCAAGAATCCAAGCGGTCTAATGTTATCTTTCTGTTGCATTACTTCAGCAACATTTCTAGCCATTTTCTTTGCTTTTCTACTGAGTTGATGGCGTGACTTGAAATTAGGAAAAGGCCCCTTGCAACAAGCAACATTCTTATGTCGAGGATCATTACTAAGTTGCTCTGCTTCTTTTACGATGTCATCCACTTTGTTCAGCCAGTTACGTACAACATCATAAATCTGCCGTCCATTTTTTCTTTCTACTTCCGCTTCATTACTAATAACACCCTTTACTCTCTTCAGCTCTATATACTGATCCTTGAGATTCTTGAAATTGTCTTTGTAGAAAATTAGATAACTCACTTGCCTTGCAATGGGTGCCACAATGTAGTCTATTATCGGTTCTACAACTTTTCCAGCAATGGTCGTGACAATCTCCATTCTTGTTTCCTAATTTAGCTGTGCATCAATTCAAATTTAAGATCAAATGACAATATAAGGAACAGCAGTTGGTAAGTGAAAAATTGGAAAGAAAAAGGCACCAATAATATTGTTTATTTACACTACAATGGGTAAGATATTATATCTTTTTAAAATGGGAAATGTGCAAAAATATCATAAACTTTTGGTCAAAGTTCTCCCAATACCATATACTTTTCAGAGATGCAAAAATGTCCATGAAGTGTTCAAAAGTAGAGCAAAAAGAACCTAGCTATTAATCCTTATGAGTTTTAGTTTGAACGAAAATGTTGAGGTGGATGCTGACATGTGGACAAAATTCCTAGCTGGCATTCTTTATTTACTCTTTCACTATCTTCCTATTCTCTCTCCTCCCACTCTTTCTCCATTAGCCCACGGCATTCCCTTTGCCTATCATTCCTTTAGCATCAGCTCTCTCATTCTCTGAGATTTTGGCCTTCTTAATCTTCCAATCCTTAATATAAGATATATTAGGGAGCTGATTTTGGTCATAAATATAAGATATAACTTTTATATTTGTCAATCTTTTCCTAATTGACCCATGCTCCCTCAATAATAATTAAAGAGAAAAGGGAATTAAGAAAGATGACTAGAGTGTTTTAGAAAATACACGTTATATTAACTAACTCAACTAACTTCTTTAATCTAATCAAATTAAGTAAATTTGTGTTATATCAATTACTGGAGGGAATATCATTTTCGTTTTCTAGAACATTTGAGATTATCATCATTCCCAACAACTTTGTCTCCCCCATTGCCACTAGCCGCTCCAACGTTGTCCAACGGTTGTACTAGCAAGTTGTCCCCTTCTACCCTTGCGCCGACATCATCAATGGTGTTCCCATCTTGCTTAGCTACCGCCAACGGTGTTCCACCTTGTTGACAGTTTCGAGCTCTGTCTCCCTCGTTCAGCTTGATGAAGGCGACCCAATTGTAGAACAATATCCCCCTCCCTTTTCATGCTACTCATTCTCTCATTCCATAAAAGACAATAATCCAGGGATGCCCAAAACACGACCTACTTCTCACTCCTGAAAAAGAATATGGTGAACAGTAAAAGAGGGAGTATGAGAGGGGTATTTTGGCACTTTTCCTTTTTAGGTCTGCAATTAAGTATTCCAACTATGACTTTAGTCGTCCCCTTCTACTCGTGCGTCAATATCACCGGTGATGTTCCCATCTTGTCGATGGTGTTCCCACCTCGTTGATAGTGTTGAGCTCCGTCTCCCTTGTTCAACTTGATGAAGATGACCCAAGTGTAGAACAATATCCCCCTCCCTTCTCGTGCTACTCGTTCTCTAGTTCCATAAAAGACAATAATGTGGTGATGCCCAAAATGTCACCTGCTTCTCACTCCCGATAAAGAAGATGGCAAACAGTAAAACAAGGAGTCATACTCCCGATGAAGAGGGGTATTTTTGTACTTTTTCTTTTTGGGCTAGCAATGAAGTATTCCAACTGAGACCCCCCCAAACCAGCATTTTCATTCAAGGTTGTATTGTAGCTTTTGGAAGGTGTCAAGGTTGGGGATTCGAATTCCGATTCCCTTAGGGTCTGTTTGGTTTGAAGGGAGGATAGGAGAGGGAGGGGAGGAGAGAGGGGTTAAATTACTTTTTTGGGTTTAAGGTATTTAAATTTTGGGTAGGAACCTAAAATTTAAAACGAATGTAAGGATAAATTTTGAACAGAAACCCAAAATTTAAAAATATGAGGGGGTAAATTTTGAATTTCTTTTATCTAAAATTGTAATTTACTAACCTTCTCCTCCCCTCCCTCCCCTCAAACCAAACACACCGTAAGCATATTTTTATTTTCCTTAGCATAGTGGAATTATTTAGATGCCGTTGTTGTTTTTTTTTAAAAAAAAAAAGGAATTAGATTTTTCCCTTCCTCTCTCCCTTCATTCGACTTCTATAGGACTGGAGGAAGAGTCTCGAACGAACCCAAACCCCAGCCTTGCTCGTCGATCTTCGCCCCTCCGTCGCTCATGCTGCCGTCGCTGGTGGCTGCTCCGTCACTCGTCTGATCATTGCCAGCATCTTTTCCCTCTGTGCATGAACTGTTGCTGCTGTCTTTTTTCTTTTGTTCGTTGTTTGGTCGTCTTTCCTCCTTAATTGATGCTGCCTGTGGGTGCTTTGCTGGAGGATTGAAGGAATCTTCATCTTCTTATGCGTTTTTGGTTCGATTGTGTGGGTAAACTTAATCTATGGTATTTATGAAGACTGAGATGTGCTGCATTTTTCTTTCTTTCTTCCTATTCGTTGCTGTGACTTGGGGAATTGAGGATTGAAGTAAACGTTTTGTTTTGCTGCTAGTTGGTTAAAGAAAGTAGGTAGATTGGAGGTTATTCTAGGTGGAAGGAGTATTGAAAAGGAAGGAAAACATTAATAGGTATTTTATTCATATAATGTTTGTTTGGAAGTTTTGTTGGGATTGGATGCTTGAAAGTTATGGTTATTAATGTGATTTTAAAATGTTTTCCTTATGAACTAATCTTGAGTGCTCTTAAGGTGTTCGATGAAATGCTCTAAAGAAATTTATTTAACCATGTGTTTTTATAATATTTTGATGGTGATGAGTACTTTGGATACTATTTTGAATTGATTGTGATTTATGCTTAGGTTCCATGAGATGCTCGAAGGAAATAAGAATTATTTGCTCTTCTATATAGAAAGTTGGATGTTATGGGGTTTCATGATTTAGTTGAGAAGGAAACTTTATGAAGATTATAATTAATACAAGGATTTCTAACTTCTTATATGTTGGAATTTGGTGAATGAAGTGAATTGGGGAGGGAAGCTTATTCAAGCTTGTATTTTTATGTAACTTGAAGGCTACAAGAGGATAGGTTCATTTTATTTGCATGTTAAATGTGAGAAGAAGAAGAAGAAGAAGAAGAAGAATATGGGGTTTCATGATTTAGTTGAGAAGGAAACTTTATGAAGATTATAATTAATACAAGGATTTCTAACTTCTTATATGTTGGAATTTGGTGAATGAAGTGAATTTGGGAGGGAAGCTTATTCAAGCTTGTATTTTTATGTAACTTGAAGGCTACAAGAGGATAGGTTCATTTTATTTGCATGTTAAATGTGAGAAGATAACTTGAAGGCTACAAGAGGATAGGTTCATTTTATTTGCATGTTAAATGTGAGAAGATAACTTGAAGGCTACAAGAGGATAGGTTCATTTTATTTGCATGTTAAATGTGAGAAGAAGAACAAGAGGATAGGTTCATTTTATTTGCATGTTAAATGTGAGAGAAGAGTTTAATTTTAATTTTTGGAGATTTTGTGATATAGTAAAAACATTTAAAGTTGTTTGGGTAACTATATGAAGATGTGGTGTTGCTTTATGAGATTATGTGAAAAAATGCTGATAACAAGTTTGATAAAATGTTAGAAAGAAGGGAGGGTATTTCATTGTGCTTTTATAGAATGATTAAGCTAAAAACCAAGAAAGGTCATTATGAAGAAAAACCAAGGATTTTGCTGAATGTGATAATATAAATATTTTATGTAAAGTTATAATTGAAGTATTAATTGATTTGTTTGGATATTGGGAAGAAGAAGAAGAAGAAGAAGAACCAAGGATTTTGCTGAATGTGATAATATAAATATTTTATGTAAAGTTATAATTGAAGTATTAATTGATTTGTTTGGATATTGGGAGGAGGAGGAGGAGGAGAGTTTAATTTTAATTTTTGGAGATTTTGTAATATAGTAAAAACATTTAAAGTTGTTTGGGTAACTATATGAAGATGTGGTGTTGCTTTATGAGATTATGTGAAAAAATGCTGATAACAAGTTTGATAAAATGTTAGAAAGAAGGGAGGGTATTTCATTGTGCTTTTATAGAATGATTAAGCTAAAAACCAAGAAAGGTCATTATGAAGAAAAACCAAGGATTTTGCTGAATGTGATAATATAAATATTTTATGTAAAGTTATAATTGAAGTATTAATTGATTTGTTTGGATATTGGGAGAGGAAGAAATAAATCGTTTGGAAGTTGATAAGTGGAGAAGAAGATATAAGTATAAGCATTACAGATGAGTGAATAGCATCCCATTATAATCTTTATAAATGATATTTTACTACTTGTTATATTTTTATATCAACTCCCTTATTCTAAGCATGCATGGTATTATCAAGAATATAGTTTATTATAATTATTTAGTTTCTTATTTATATTGAAATGAGTAAGGATTGATAATTGTATCTATTGTTATTATTATTCCTTCTATTGGTTCATAGTATAATTCATGAATATGTATGGAAAAGATAAGAGACGTTTTGAGATACCTCTCATAAATTTTCATGTTGAGACAGTCTTGCATTTTGAAATGTTCTTATGCGAGTTTTATTACTAGGGAAGGGTGTTGACAACAACTTGAATTTAAAGGAAATTTTTGAAATATTGTTTGTGAACTTTCATGCTGGGGTATACTAATATATCGTATTTGCTACGAGCTATCATGGTATTGAAAAAAGAACTTTTCGTTGCTTTGATAAATTGGCCCCAAGCATGCTTGAAAATGTTTTTGAGATGACTGAATACAGAATGCTGGTTACTAACAGCAGTATTGTTAGTCCTTAGTGCGCTATGGTTAATCTTGAGTTCGCTTGACAATCGTGAGCATAATACCCACGCTTGATATTCCTGGGATTCATTCTCATACTTGTTATTTGTGGGTTTTCTACCTGCGCTTGTTTCGTGGCATTGAGCCATACTTGGTTACTTACCTTTGTGGACTGCGTGTCCATGCTTGTTTTTGTGGCTTCCAGCCGCGCTTGATTACTTTTCCTCATGGATTTTGTGTCCACACTTGCTATCCATTTTGTTGAGGTCCTATAGAAAGATGGAATTTGAGATTTATTTCTTTGAAGCTGATTTTGTTAAACAACGGTCTAATTAGGTATCTGGTTTTATTCATTTGATCACCTTTTATATGTTTTCAATTTATTTCTACGATTTTATACTTCAGAAGTTGAAATTTATCGTGCTGTTTTACTATTCAAGGTTGAGTTTGTTTAGATTATTTCTTCTAGCATTTTATTTATTTCATTAATGGGACGTTATTCACCGAAAAATATTTTGGTCTTAGATATTGTAGCTGAACATGTACTTTTCCTCATCATTAAGGTGCCTTAATGCTGAATTGGAGTTGAAGCATGATCTTGATCAATCCCTGTCTCAATGTAAGAATTTAATTATATGTATTACATTTTGTAAATTTTGTTCCACGTAAACTATAGTTAGGGTCCTCGCCTTATCTAGGAATTGTGTATATGTTATTATGGAGTGAAGCTCCTCTTGACTATATCTAGTTATTGTAGAAATTTCTTAAGGTCTTACTCTCATGGGAGAGTCTATAGTAAGTCTATTATTTTTGTAATATGAAACATATTCATGGTCTTTATATTATTGTTGCAATATGTGTGTACATATAAGCATGGAAATATTTATATATTTAAAGCTTAAGGGATGTGGGTACTCTCATATTCCGGGTCGGTCACATCTTGATTTTTGAGGCGTGACAATATATATATATTGTCTTACCATGGAAAATGCATTCTAAATTATTTATTATTTCTAATACTACTAATTAAAGAAATTTGTTAAATATGTTATTTATTAAAAATATGTGTTGATTTTCCTAAAATACCTTCTTAAATTATTTGCATTGACACTACCTCTTGATATAAACTCCCTTAATATATTGTGCAATTAATATGGGACTAAGTGGATTAAGACCTTATATTTAGGATCAAATTTAACCTTTCAACCAACTCTTTTAAGGATTGGAGGTAGTAATATATATTATATATAATTAAGATTATTATTTTTTGTTTGAATGACATTTTAAATCTCTTCCAGTGTTGCAAGAAAATTCTAAACAGCAAAAGTGAAGAAGCAGAATATGTTAATCCAAATTATCAATGTAAAAAACTTTATTGTAACAGATAAAATTTATGAGATAATCCTATAAAAATTCAGGTCAGTTAGTTCACTAATTAATTTCTAACAATTATCTCAAAAAAAAAAACATCTATGTGTCTACTTATTGTGAACAAATTGAAAATAATTAGTAAAAACACACAAAATCGATGGCCTAAAAGAAAAGACAGCCTAGGGCAGAAATCCAAAACATAGATATGAAGACCCACCCATTAAGCAGTATAAGTTACTTTGATCCTTAATATAAAATATATTTACCTAATTTAATTATATTGAAGAAGTTAATTAAGTTAGTTAATATAATATGTATTTTTTAAAACACCCTAATAATTTTCCTTAATTCCATCATCCCCTCTCCTCCTTGCTTATTGTTGAGAGAGCATAACATACCAAAATTTCATGAACACTGAAATAAAATTACTTTAATTTCTAATTTTGATCATCATGCCTGAGGGAACAAGGTATTTTACTCTGTGGTTTGATCACATTACTATGATGTTCCTATCATATAAACATTTGCAACTTTATTTAACACAAAAGTTCTGAAGTTTTATTTTTAAAAAATGTGTGTATGAATTATTTGGAAAAAGCATTTCACAACACAAAAAAGAAAAGAAAAAAGAACACAAGGTTCACTACAATTTATGAAAGTTTGAATGTCTGATCATGATTGTAATCTTCTCCTTGAAAATCTTTTTCTGAAATACTCTTACGTGTCTTTGCTTTTCTTCTATGCACCTTGTTATTCGTGCCTCCTTGATCCAATGGTAGACTCATTGGCAGCAAAACATGTTAGACTCACCCCTTTTGTCAACATGATTTTACATATCATGGTGTAGCTGAATAAAGGGTTGTGGTGTTGAAGTTGGTAGACACATTAAATAGGACTAGCTAGTTTAGAGATGACATAGGATCTCATGGTGTCCCGACTACTATGGATGAACTAGCTAGTATCATATCAGCTGGAAAGTGATGTCTAACGTTTATTTTATTGACGTTTGGGTAAATGTTGATTGAAGTTAGACTATTTCATTTTATGAGTTTGGTATCTTACAACATGTATGCAAACTGTGATTATGTTTTTTCAATTTAAAGTTAGTTCCTATAAGATTTTTATAAATTTTATTGTAGTGGTTGGCCTTTGTTTCAGGTTGGTTTGGTTTATCTGTCGGTCACCACTCAAAACGCTTCTTAAGATAACATCTATTCTCCCAATTATGGAATGAACCATCTTTCCGTCAATTGCTAGAAAATAATACTCTCTCAAAAAATTTGTAGCTGTAGGATGGAAATGACCGCTACTATTATATTGTCACACTGGACAATTATAAACACCCCCCCCCTCATTTCTGGCTCCTTGTTTTTTGTTCCATTTTTTTCTTCTTCATAGTATTTGTTCTTTGCTCTCCTGCACGGTGTCATATTGCTTTTCTATGTCAAAAGTTAGAAAGTTCTCTACATTCTTTTCTTTTCTCGTTTCTGTATTTATTTATTTCATATTGTTTTTTTGTTTTTTTACTAACTTTGTTTCTTCTCTTCAATTGTAGGTGCTTTGACCATGGTGACATGTTAGAAGTACTGCAAATAATAATTTCATAACTTTCTTTCTGCCTCTTTAATGATTATGAATTACACATAGTAATTTTTTAATACATTAATATCATTTTACAATTTAACCAAATACAATTCTTCTTTTGTATATGTATCTAAAAGCCTAATACACCTCCTCCATAAGACCATAACTAGTTATTTCCTCAATTTGGTGGCAAAATTACATATATTTTTGACTTCACTACAAGTAATTGCAAAAAAGCAGTACCTTTTTTTAAAGTAACTTTTTTTTAAAAAAAAATCCCAAAATATTACTAGTGGTTTTCCAACCGTCACTATGTTTTGGCAGTAAATTCAATTTTCACAAAATAAATTCAATTTTTTCATTAAAAATTTGTAGCGGTTATGTGACTGCTACTAAATAAAAGGCGCAAATTTCAAATTTTTTGACAATATGTTTGCATTAGTTATACAATTGCTACTAATTTAGACTCAAATTTCAAAAGTCACTCCCCGCATTAACAAAATTTTTTTCACAGCTCAATTTAGTAGTGATTGACAACCACTGCAAATGTTTCACTAAGGCAAAATAAAAAATGTTTCTGCACAAACATTTATAGGAGTCACTCAACAATGACAAACACCTTTGTTTCTTCCCTCTTTAGGAGCAGTTACTAACCATTACAAATTCAAGCCATGAACTGACACTTAATGCTGGAAATTGTAGCAGTTAGATTCGGACCGCTACAAATGCTGTAGCAGGTTTGACCAAGTGCATAGCAGGTTGAATTGCTTCAAAACCACTTGTTTTTGTAGTGGTTTTTTAAACCGCTACTACACGTTGTTGTCGAAGTGTAAACCACTACAAAAACACAATTTTTTAAAGTGTCATCCTACTCCCAGTGCACTATCATATCACATTTTGGTTAGACTTATCATCCATTTGTTCATTCCAAGTTTGAACCATTACCAAGTCTATTCATTTGCTCTTCATTAATCCAAGAGTATTCCTATATATAGTTGCAGTTATCCTAAACCACTGTTAGATATTTTATTATATTATATGTTATATCTTATTATTTAACTTTGGGACTATATCTATATATTCTAGATATTACACTTCTTGTTTTAAATAAAATATCTTTTGTGTGTGACTCTGCGGTTAGAGAGACTGAGCTCGGGTTTAGGGTGATCACTCAATCTGTTAAGCTATTAATAACCTTCATAGGATGTTATAAATGACGGTATGTTGATAGAGCGATATCCATGCATAAAACCTAATTTACTTCCTTGAGGGATTCTAATGGGTGATGGCTTTTCTCATCCCATCATTATATTCACCTCCTGAAGAATCCCTAACATCTTTTCCTACTAACAATGTTATGTTTTTGTTATATCTATTTGGATTGAAAGCTATATGAATTGCTACTTTAGATCTTTTAGCATTGAGAGAGGATGTTATAAATGATGGTATGTTGATAGAGCAATATCTATACAGAAAACCTAATTTACTTCCTTGAGGGATTCTAATGTGGCAACGGGAGCCGGTGGATCCAAAGGAAAAGCGGTAGACACGCCAAAGTTACGGTGTGGATCCCGATAATAGAGCCAGTGGTTCTATGTGGTCTTATTTTGGATATTTTGGGATATTTTTGTACAAACTGTAAATATTATCAAATTATGGTCTGTTGTTTCCTGTACGTAAACAAATGTTTTTATCAGTATATTTGTACTTTTCTGTTTGCTTGTGAAACTTGGTCTTTATTACCCTACGTATGTCAAAATGGAAACGGGTGTTGACACCATACAACATATATATTCATCATAATTAGATTAAGGTTATCCTAAAAACTCCTTGTTTAACTAAAATAACTTTTTCTCCTTAATCTTAAACAAACTAGTACTTAAGAAAAATATGTAATTAATATTCCTCTTGTACTAATTTATATGGCATAGAGAGAATGAATCTTTTGTCCTATTTATAAGTCATATTATTAAATTTTTTATAAAATGTATAATTTTACCTTTCATTTATTATTGTGATGACTTTATTCTTAAGATGTATAATGTACATTACATAGGGATAAAATTGAAAATTTGTTGAATTTTAAAGTAAAGTTGATAAAGTTTAAAATTGTTCATATGTGATAAATGTTGTTGTGACTTGTAAACAAGAAAAAAATAGTAGTTCTAAGAATATATAATGTCTCTTATTAAGATCCACCTCAAAGTAAAAAGCACCCATGACTCATCATATTTGAACCATCTAAATCTGATTTAAACTATCTAGATTTAATCTTTTTTATCTTTAATTTTTAAAAAAATTATTGAGAAAATTAATTAGTTAATCCTTATAATTTCATCGAGTTTGCAACTCAGTCCTTATAGTTTAACTCATAGTGTCCAAGTCCTTAAAGTTTCCTAGTGCCTATTTGGGTTAGTGGTAGAAACGGCTTTTCCAATATGATTTACTGTGTATGAGGTAAGTATATCAAAAGAGTTTTATCTCAACTTACATGAATATACTTCTTAAATGCTAACTCATACATACACCTAGCTAGTTTTTATAAAACATCTAAGTCCCCATGAACCCATCCTTTGAGGTGTTGACAGGGTCAAGATATGCTTATTTGGCAATGCCACATCAGCAAAATGGTGGCTTTTCGCTTACCCCTTCTACCTCCCTCTTCTTTTACAGTACTGTTTGCTTTCTTCTTCCTCTTTTTCTTCTTCTCAGCGAACTCTTCTTGGGGCAGCACGAATCCTATCTCCATGCATTCCTCCCAGAACCCACAACACTTAAAAAATTCCTTCATGACTTATAAGTTGTTTTCAGCTAACCAACTAACATTCTCACTATAGAAACCCACAACTTTTGCTAGCAGTTCGTAATATAATGCCTGCCTTCTCATTTCCAATTATCAGGCATTGCTCATCCCACCCTCTTTTCACAAATTAGAAACAAAGCCCAAAAGAAAAAAGAAAATAATTAAACAATACAGTTTTCTACGCAAGTATTTTTTTTTTCTCCTTTTAATATAAACAATCCCTCCAAAAACAACAGAAATTAAGATAATAAGAAGCAAACCTTACTCAAAGTTATGGATGAGAGGCGATGTTGTTATGTCCTTCTCCTTAGCTTGAGGTTTGAGGAAGTTCTGTGATTGACATGAAACAGATTAAGTATTCAGCTCATACCATTAATTATTAATTATTTTATCTATAAACTTGTAACTATCAAGAGGAAGACTCTTGGTAAATATGCCACTAGGTAAAGGGAAAATTGCTTAAAATTTATTGTTTGAAAGTTTTATTGGTCAAAAGAATATGATAAATTTAGACATAGAAAACGTAGGTGTTATGCAAATAGTGTACCTACAAAGTACTGTCATCAATAAAATTTTTAAACACGAACCAATTTTCCCTTACATAAACACACACACACGCACACCTACCTTACCAAAATCGGAAGAGAGGTGATGCTGTGGCTGTCCTTCCTAACTTTGAGGTTTGAGGGAAGTCCTCTGATATTGAGAAGAAACAAATTAAGTATTCAATTCATAGCAATAATTATTAATTATTTTTTATCTAAAAAGTTGTAATTAACTATCAAGAAGCAGACTCTACCTGCACACTAGAGATCGGCACAACTTCTGTCTCTATTGGACTATATAGATGAAGCAGACTCTTTCAAAATTCCAAGGCAATGCTTTTTTTTTTTTCCCTTTGAGATTTTTTTTTTCCCAGGATTTATCACAATGAAACACAGCAGACTTTGTTCAAACGAGACAGCAACTTTAGAGGAAGGAAAAAACAACCTTCGATGGGAGTTTTTTTTTTTTTTTTTTTTTTTGCCCTTTTTTAGAAGATTTTTATGGGCAGGTTGATAGACAAGAAAGCAATAAAGCTAATGCAGGAAAATGACTTTTTTTTTTTTTTCTTTTTGAAAAGTAGCTTGTATGTGGAAAACAGTAAAACAAATTTGATCTGAAAACTGTGAACAAGGAGTGAATGAATGTTTGATTTCGAAAGATTTCTTCTGGAACTTGAAGCAAACAGAAGAAGAAGCTTGAAAAACAGAGTGCTGATAAACAGTTTGAGAAATAGGAAGCAATGAATATCAGATGATCTTCAACAAGAAGATGTAAGCAGTGCCAAGTAATCAAGATGTAGAAATAGAAGACAGTGAATAAGAAACTTTTGAGACTTTTATACAAGATCGATCACAAAGAAAAGCAAGAAAATATGTTCAAACGATTTTTTTTTCTTTTTCTTTTTTTTTTTTTTGGGGTTTTTTAAAAGATTTTTATGGGTATATGATTGACAAGAAAACAAATTTAAAGCAGAAAACTGACATTTTTTTTTTTGGGTTTTTGTAAAATAGCTTATATGTGGAAAACAACGAAACAAGATTGAGCTGAAAAACGGGAACAAGGTCTGAGGAAAAAGAAAGAAACAAAGAAAGAAAAATTTGGAACAATGAGTGAACAAGCACGAGGTCTTAAGAAAGGAATTGAAGTTCGATTTGGAATGATTTCTTTCTGAAACTTGCAAGAAGAAATTTGAAGAACAGAGAGTGCTGAGAGTTTAGGGAATAGGAGGCAATGGATATCAGATCTCAATGTAATAAGCTGTGGAAGAAGAAGAAGATATGTAAGAGAAACATACAAGAGAAAGACTAAAGCTTGCCTTGAGGGCGAGGTCTTTGGAAATGTTTTATGGAATTGGATACTTTATACCTTGCTTGTTATCTGATTTATGGAACTGGATACTTTATACCTTGCTTGTTATCTGATCCTAAAAATTATTCTTGCAAAGAATATTTAAAAAATCTCAATCACCTGGATGAAATTGGGAAAAAATAATATATATATTGTGATGCAGTTGGATTGGCTGAAGCTATGTTCCATGATGCTATTCTTCCAAAATGAGGCTCCTCAACTATTTATGGATAACATTTTTAATCACAAAGCATGTTTATGAGTGGGATGTAGCATCTTTTTTTTTTTTTTCCTTTTGTTTAGCTTTCTTTTTATTTTTTTCAAGTTTGCTACTTTTCTTGGGCGATTAGTTTAACTCTGGGATGTGAACTTATTCAGATTCTCATAATTAATGAATATGTATATATGCTACTTTGGCAAAAAAGAAAGAAAGAAAATTCAGAAACAAAAAACAAAATATCCAGTTTACTTGATGGCAAAGAGACATGAACAGACCGAAAGACCTTTGGATTTGTGGTATGAGATGTCTTTAATGGCACTAGGTGTAGGATTCAATCTCCAACTCAGCCAATATACCTGCCTTGTAGACTAAAAAAAACCAGAGAGATGCCAACACATAAAAAGGGGGAAAATATTTTACAACCCCAACTATAGTGAATTTAGTTTCAATTGCCCCTATTAAAATCTGAATTATAACTGCACCCCTTTGAGGAGGAAGCACCAACAAAACTAATCATTAGAACCCTCAACATGATATTCATTCCATAACATAAACTAATTATTAGTGCTTGTATACCATATGTCAGAGGAGTAAGTATGTGAGAGTAATTATGTGTGTTCTGATTAGCTTTTGGAGAATATCTTTTACAGTTTACAAGGTAAGTATGTGAGAGGAGTTTTATCTCGATTTACGGAAAAGTGCTTCTGAAACCATTGTTTTGACATCGTATAATTTAGTGTGTGTTCGGATAACAATGGAAAAGTGCTTTTTTTTTACAAAACCTTGGTTTTGTCAAAAAGTCATCTGAACACCCCCATCAAATGCCATAATCCCTTTTTCATTCAAAACCTTGGTTTTGGATCTTTTTTTTTTTTTCTCTTTTTCCTTGCGTGGGCCCCACACCACTATCTCTCCCATCCTTTTTTTTTTTTTAATTTCGATCCGTTCTGTCTCATCAGTTTTTTTTTTTAATTTTAAAATTTTAATACTCCCTCTTATCAATATAAGATATATTTATCTAATTTGATTATATTAAAAAAATTATTTAAGTTAATTAACATTATATATAGACAAATTTATTTCATTTTTAGTATTAATTATGAAATTTAATGTTAAATAATGGGTTAAGATGCATCCTTTTTAATGCCGTCAGGGTTTTCTTCTCTTATAATTTAACTTTGTTAGGTGAAATTTAACTGTTTTGTTATCTGGACCTTAACCCTTAAATAATATGTAAAATATAATCTTATCTTTATATGTAATTATCACAAAAATTAATGTCCCTTTTAGTAATTTGATCATGAAAAAAGCTATTCTGATTACAACATCCAAACACTATCATTACCTCAAAATCACTTTTTTCCCATAATCTATTCTCTCCATAATCTATTCTCTAAAAGCTATTCTCTATTTTTCCTCCAAAAGCTATTCTCCAACACCTAATAAGAACACACCCTTATAAATCAATCAACCAATTCCTAAGGGAAGCAGATATAAATACAAGCAACGTTCACCCACTTCGCTAACATATGTATTTAGCCAATTATATCTCACATGCCCAAGAGAGCCCCCCAACTGTAATATTCAAGCCATCACCTTTCACGGCTCAATGCAACTAACGTCACCAATCTCAGAAAACTGAAAAGCTTAGCGTTGGAATGAGATGGAATATGAACCAGTGTTCGGATCTTTAACAGCTTTAAAGTTGTCACCGCTCATCCCAAAGCGGCCCAACAAAGAATCGCCCATTTCTTTCAGTTTTCCTGCCCCAAGTCAAAATTGTGTTAGCAAAGGCTAATCATACACCCAGAAGTCAGAATCACATCATGTGGAAACAAATGCCACGTAACTTATACTAGTGTAATTATGTACCGATCCTTATAAGTAACAGATAAAAGGCTCGTTATCTACTTTTTGACAATCAATATATTGTCAGTTTATAAAAGGGAAAAATGGACATGAGGCCATCCTATTTATCGAAGGTTAATCCCACACAGCCAACTTAACTAATTAGTTCATTGTTTTTAGGTGTCCAAAAGGTTTATGTCAACATCTATAAAACAAGACCTGCCTAAAGTTGCACTCCCAATATTTCAAATAAACAAAATCTAGCCCAGAGTCCAAAGCAAAGAACACAAAACATAACACATCCTGAGCATTCGTTGAAAATCATGACTCCAAGATGACATTCAGGCGTTGAATTAACTGAGTTACGCAGTAGATCCATAAATTGCACAATGTTTAAGATTAGTCATTAGATTACTTCCGATAATTACCAACTTAATCCCAGAGCTTGAAAATTATCTTAACAAGGGACAACCACAGATCCCATTGTTAAAGCAACCACATCACAAAAGGTCTGGTTTCTTTTTTCTTATTCTATTTTTTGATAAGGCACACAAGATTTTGGAACTCCTGACTATAAGTAGCAATATTTTCATCTATATGGTGTAACATTTTCCCAATATACCTTGGGACCATTGATATGATGCTAGGTCAAGTTTTAGGGAAGTAAAAAGAAAGAGAACGTACAGGAGAAATTCATATTGGATAAGAAATTACAAGGTTTGATCATACAATAAGAACAGATATAATAAAATCAAAGGCTTCCCATCCCCACAGATCAAAAAACAAGAAAGGAAAAAAAAAAGGAAAGAAAGAACTACCAATCATTTCTTCCTTCATCTTCTCCCGTTTTTCTGCTGCCAGGGGCTCCAATCTCCGAATGGTTCTCATAGCTTGATCATTTGAGGGATCAATTTCTAAGATCTTTTTCATAACTGCCAATTTGAAAATAAATTGAGTTAGATCAAGTCCAACAAGCAATAAGAACTGCAGATTAGTATCCTATTAGTGTTTAACTCACATACCAATACAATGTGAGCTAAAAAGCATATACTTAGGACAGTACCACAATATTCAATATGACCACACAAAAGATTGAACTCAACAGCAATGCCCTCTTCAAAATACCCAAGCTCTTCACGTGCCTCGCCTCTTCTCACCAGAGCTTTCAGATATGCAGGATTGAGTTCCAATGCCTTGGTGCACTCTTTGATTGTGTCCTCATTTTTCCCCTGAGGCAATTTTCTAGATGTTAAACTAAAGGAAAGTGATATGACACTTGATTAATTACAAGAATAGATGTCTCATTTTATGCTTGCCCTGTTTTGAATGTTATATGTGTGTGTGGTATGCATGTAATCTTTTATTGACAATTACATCTCTGTTTTTAAAAGAAATTCAATCTAAAGAAAAAGATGATATGTTCAACTTCTAAACTAGCCAAAATTAAAGACATTATTTAAAAGAGTAGAAAGAGAACACTTAAAAGCAATGAGACTCTATGATCTCCTTCTGCTTCAGGCAAAATCGGCCGAGCACCATTAATAAGTTAGAAAAGTGATATCAAAATTTCTTCCCAGGTGATCTTTCATTCCCTAAACATTGCAAAGAAAACACATAGCCATGAAACTTGCTCTATGTCCTCTGTTTTGCTGCAGAAATTAGTAAAATGAATCAATTTCGCATCACATGCAAAAATGGTGGAGACCAGCACATTTCAAGTATTTCGATGGTGGTGTTTGTGTGTGGGCCAGTAAGTGCACCTATTTATTTTGTATTATTGTAAATGCAAAATTGTAAACTATCATTCTCTCAAACATTTTCTATTTTATCTGGGCTTCCCTTTAAAAATTCTAATTTTTATCATCTTTTTTTCCCCTTTCACATCTGCAACCTAAAAGAAGCTTGTTCCGATGAAATGGTCCTAAAATATATGTAGCATGTTGCTGATATTCAGATTAGATATTGGAATGTAATAACTACTTTAATCACTGAAAGAAACTTATGTCACTTACTTTTTGGGTGTGCTATGTTAACTATTTTCTTAACCTGCAAGACTTTACTAAGTTATTTAAATCTCTTAATTAAGTAACTTTCATATCCTGTGTAACTTCTAAACTAGGTGGATCCATTTCATACAAAGATTAAGTTGTGCAAACCACAAACCAGTGGCTGCAGACTAATTTCTAGTTAAACTAACCAGTTTTCTTCTGCTTTGATTGATTTCTTATTATAGAACCGTGGTGTAAATACCCCGAACGGCTGATAGAAGAATGTAATTATGAACTAAAAAAATATCTAAAAATGCTTTCTTCAAAGAATTATTGGTGTTTTTCACACGCTGTTCCTTCTTTAAAGCACATGAAAATTGACTTAGATATTCTACGTTGACTGTTAACTCCTTGGATTTTGATTTTTATTCACATCCTTTTTCAATATTGGGATGGTATGAAGAGCGATTCTGCTTGCTTTTAAACTTTTCATAGAAAAGTACTTCACTGATAAATTTTGGCTTGCTGTAATGTAAATATATGATCTCTTACATTTCTTCCAATTTTATTATTTGAAATAAATCCTATCTAGATTGCTAGTTCAAACTTGTCTGAGTGTGTTGGGCTTTCTGCTCTAACAACTTTGCTCTTTACTACAATATTTTGGGGTAGTTAGGGGTTCAGTATTGTTGGAAATTCCCATCTCAATGCTTAACATGCTATTAATCTCTATGATAGATAGTTTTATTGCATGATGGTAGTTATCTCAGGTGGTTTAGGCTATATCTGGTTTCTTGTTTGCAAGACCCGAACCCATCTTAGAACTAAAGCAACCGTAACCTCTCATTTGATTTTCTTAAACTCGTGCAAATCTACCCCAGAACCCATGTTTGAACCAAAGCAGCCATGATCTTGCAAATTCTAATCCAAACATACCCTTAGTTGCCCCAAGATATGGTCTAGTTAGCAAACTGAGGAGTGGAATAAGGTTTTGTTTTTGTTAGCTACATTATATTACAAGTCTATGTCCTATCTGCAAAATTTTCTAGGCAATTTTGGTTTTTTTTTTTTTATTTGGTCAATATTATTCATTTCCCCATTTCTTCCAGGCACATCATGGAGGTTTAGGAAATACGGGTGCTGGGCTAAAGGCTGCACGCAGTAAATGACTTTTTTTTTTTTAATTCCCTTATGTTTCCATTATTATATTTAATTTCCATACCTTCAAGTTGAAAACTATTTATACTTTGACATCATTATTGGTTTTATGAAAAGTTTCCAAGAAGGTGGACCTGGAAGCCAAACTTGATTTTATCAGAGCCTTACTGTTTAATTGTTTTTATTGGATTCGAAAGAGCAGATTTCAGTGCTGGCGTTGCAAGCTTAAAAGTAAGAAATACTAAACATGTTTTCTCATTAAAACTAATGTCCAACACCACAATCCAAAACCAAAAAGATTAATATATATAGTTTCCCAGAGAAGGACATAGCATTTCCAATTACTTCAATACCAAACATACAGAACAAGCGCATTGCATGCAAGTGACAGATTACTTATAATGTGCATCAGACAAATTTACAAACCAACATACAAAAGTAAATATATAGTGCAGAACATGAAACTGCCAAACTAGGTAGCTCTAAGAGAGTGCACACAAACTTCAGGACTCAATGAAGTCGTCAAGATTACGAGCCTTGTCAAGCAACAACACTAAGGATTCCTTCACAGAAGCTAACTCCTTCTTCATGGACTCAATCTGAGCTTCTAGACTGGAAGCTTGACCTTTAGTCTCCTCAACCTTCCTCTCGATGTCTTCTGCATCACCACATTCCTCAATGCATTTATGCACATAACTCAGCCACAAAACATCAAAACCAGCCACTTCTAAGACAGTGCAACACTCTCTGATGTAGCTTCGATCATCCTCTGTCAAGTGGCCTTTTCGAGTGGTCCTCAAAATGCAAGTTACCTCAGCAAATAAGGAAAAGGTGGAGGAAGCAAACACTCTTCGTCGTTTTGTGTTAAGCCACTCAAGCACTTGAGGATGCTGATTCACCCCAGCCTCCAAATATGGCATGTTCTGTTCTGGAATGTCAATCATTCCCTTGTAGCTTCTATAAATGATCAATTTTTGTGTTGGTGAAATCATAGGTTCTAGAGCTTGTGATGGTGATGAATCAATGGCTGAATCAACAAACAAAAATAAAAGAAATAAAGTGAGTCAAGTTTTGAAAAGTGAAAAATAAAAAAGTCTTCCCAAATGCATTCCTTTCCCAATAAATTTATGTTAAATTGATTGGAGCTTGCAAAATGAAATCAGAACCTGCTTCAGGAATCATGGCTGAGTTTGATACATCTTGAGCAGTTGAAATTGAAGCCTTTTTTATGGCATTGCATATCTTTTGAGTCCCAGTATATGAATCACGTGATTCTTCTGGAAGATTTTTGTTAACACCATGCTAGACTTATTAGCTATTCCAAAGAATGCTAACCAAAACAAACAAAAATACAAAACAGGACAAGAACCTGTGTTTTGCATCGTGGCAAGTTTCTCTACATCTTGGTCAGTTTGAATCAAGGGTTTGTCCGTTGTGTCATGAATATCTTGAGTTCCAACAGTAAAAAACAATAAAAAATCACGAGACAAGATATTTTTTTGAAGAAAATAAATTACTCCCTTCTAAAGAAAAATAAATCCATTACTTTTTTTCTTGTCTCTGGTTACAAAAGTTTTAGGGTGATTGAACGAATCCTCGTTGGGACATGTTTTGGACTCATGTGATTCTTCTGCAAATTTCAGTGAACATGATAGAAAGTCAAAATCATTAATTAATTAAAGAAGAGTATTATTTCAAAGATCAATCAAAACAATATTAGAACCTATGTCCTGTCCTGCAGTAGGTCTCTGTGCGTGTTGGGAAGTTTGAATTAAGGGCTTCTCCATAGTTTCATTCACCTCTGAAGTAAAAAAGCCGAACAAATAAGTTTATAAAATATACTAACAAAAAAGATTATGGCACAAGATATTGTAACGAAAACGACAAAAATGCTTCCGTAAGTTTAAAGACAAGAAGTCAATTGAGGCCTTCTTCGCTATATTTGAGTTGGCATAATAGGTTATGGTAGTTAATTAAGCAAAAGAATACTGCAACAATGTCATTTAACACCAAAAAAAAAAAAGTCATTTAAGGATATTTATAAAATAGTTAAGATAACAAAATAAGATCAATACATACTTTCCAGATTGTGGTAGGACTCAATATATTTTTGAGGAGGTTGAACCAAGGACATCTGATCAATAATCTCCTGTCTCTCTTGAGTCCCTATTGCTAAATTAGTAAAAGGAAATTAAAATCAGAAAATAGAATCACTCAGGTTTTACATAAAAATAAAGAAAATTTATTTTCTTAGCTTCTAAAAAACTAAAATGCCTTACTTGCTCTGTTTCCAGCAATTACAGAGTTTGTAGCTTGAGAGGACAAGTTTTTAAGAATTATTTCTGGGTCATATGATTTTCCTAATATATTTCAATTCACACAACAAAGGGTTAGGATAATTAATTAAATAAATAAAAGGGAGATTCCCATACAAATTAACGAGTTATCAAAGTGAGATATAATAAAGTAGAATCTTTAAAACAATACTTGAAGTATAGAACCTGTAAACAAAAAAAATCAAAGGAAGAACTTGTACAAATATTTGATCCTTTATGGCAACTTAGACTACAAATTAATATTATATCAATACCTGTATTGTAAACAATGGTAGGACTCAATACATTTTGAGCATCAGGAATTGAGAACCTTCTCTTAGATTCATACATCTCTTGAGTCCCAACAGCTGGAAAAATAATTTCTTAAAAAAATTAGAAAATAGAATGACCCTAAGATTTTGGCAAAATTGAAATAATTTCCCCCTTCAACGAAAAATATGCATTACTTTCTTTGTTGTCTGTAGCCATAAAAGTTATGGTCTGGTTGAACAAATTCTTACTGAGGTGAATATCTGAGTCAAGTGATTCTTCTAGATGATTTCAATCAATAAAATAAAAAAGTAGAATCATTAATATAACAAATAAGTTGTAGAATAATTATGTCAAATTTGGAGACAACAGAACGTAATTCATATTAAATTAAACCTTTCTTCTGTACTATGGTAATGTCCCATGTGTTTTGTGTTGTTTGAAAGAAAGGTTTATCAATGCTCACATGGGTCTCAGTAGCTACACAAATAAGTCAAACAAACCAAAATTAAAAGGGGGGAAAATAGAATGAGAAGATTTGGAAAAATACACATGATTTTTTTTCCTTTCAAAATGTATATAAAATGCTCTAATCAATACCTATGTCCTGAACTGATGAGGCAGGAATTAACATGTCTTCAACATTTTGAACCAACAGTCTTTGAATGGTTTCATGCAACTCTTCATTCCCAGTATCTAAATAGCCATGTATATTTTTAAGAGGAAAAACAAAGAGAAAATAGAATGACACAGATTTTGCGAAATGATAAATAAAACTAATTCCTTCGCAAAGTAATATTACTTTCTTCGTTATCACTCATAATAGATGTCGTCTGGACCAGCAAATTTTCACTTGGATGAAGTTGTAAATCCTGTGATTTATCTAGTTCGTTCCAAAAAAAGAAATTAATAAATAGACCATAAAGTACAATGGTGGAGTCATTAAATTTTATTTTGATGAAATATTACATAGTCAGCAAAACAATGCAAGTACCTGCATCATAAGCTGTGGTAGTGCTTAGAGCAAATTTAGCTGATTGAACAAATGGCCTTTCAACGCTGTTCTCATACATCTCTTGATTTTGAAGAGCTAAACAATTAAAATTTTAAGAAAATAAAACTCAGTACACAAATGACACTAATTAGTAAAACTAAAAGTAAATTATTAGTTCTATCTAATAAAAAGGAAAATTTCATTACTTCTTCGTTGTCAATAATTTTAGAAGTTGTGGCTTGATAAAACATATTAACAAGGGTTAATATAACTTTTGGTCCTTGAAGTTTGATCCAATTTTGGTTTTAGTCCCTCAAATTTAAAATCGATGGTTTTAATTCTTGAAATTTGACCCTTAGTCCTTCAAGTTTGAAATTTTTGGTTTTGATCATTGAAGTTTGACCCTTGGTCTTTCAAGTTTGAAATTTTTGGTTTTGATCCCTCAAGTTTACTCTATTTATAACTGTTGGTCCCTCAAGTTCGAGAAGGACTTGATGGAAAACCAAACCGAACCGGAAAAAATTAAGTCTTTTGCAAATTTGAGGAACCAAAACCACCGATTTTAAACTTGAAAGACCAAAACCAAAATTGGATCAAACTTCAGAAACCAAAAGTTATATTAACCCTATTAACAATTATATGTTTGTGTCTTCTTCTGTTTCTTTTAGCTAGATTTTAGCTCACCCATGATCAAAAAGCTTTTTGTCAGAAAGTATTGAACCAAATGTCATGAAATGCAGTAAAAAAATTTTGGATCATTTATAAAAACTAGAAACTGAAAAAAAGATCAGTACCTCCTTCTTGGATTGATGCGGTCACAGCTTTCAGAGCTTGTGAAGGTGATGGATTAATAGCTACATCAACAAGTAAAATATAATTCAGGAAAAAGGACGATTTATATTTTGTGGGAAAATAATTTATTCTAAAATCAGTACCTATATTGTCAACCATTGAAGAGCTTAGTACATTTTGAGCAACTGGAACTAAGGCCTTCTCTGAGGTCTTGTACATTTCCTGATTCCTAATATCTGGATGTAGTTTTTCTAGTAGATTTTAGTTAATTTAAAATAAAAATAGATTATTAGTTAATCAAAAGAGTATAATAACAAAGACCAATTAAATTGAACAAAACTGTTTCAAACATAACAATAATATATAATGTGCTTCACAGAAAATTAAACGAGATTAGAACATGTATCCTGAACTATGCCAAGGCTTAAAGTGCCTTGATGAATAGTTTGAACCAAGGGCCTCTCAAAAGGTTTCATCTTGAGTTCCAAGAGCCACACCAGAAAGGTGAAAAAAGTAACAAAAATTCAATGCACACAACAGAAGTTTTACATCATAAATTAACTCAGAGTACGAGTCATGACACAAAATAAAGCAGTTTAATATCATTTGCAGCAAATTGGAACCACATAATAAGATTAGAACCTGTTTCTTGAACTGAGGTATGAGTTAATGTAACAGCTTCAACGAATGGTATTTGAATGGTCTCTTTCATCTCTTCAGTTTCAATGGCTGAACATACAAATTTCACCCAAAAAAAAGAAAAAATATATATTACAAGGTTTGGCAAATTAAAACTGCATATTCTTCTTCAAAAAATTAAAATGAAAAAATTGAATTGAGCATCTGAACGAAAGCCCATTAGTAGTTTCATGCATCTCTTCCATCTCTTCTCTTGTCCTGGCTTTTTTTGCTTTAATTTTATAAAAACATCCAGGTGGAGCTGAGTTGTAAGCCATTTTTGCCACATGGATGACTCATAATTAATTGAAGGATAATGATATCAAAGTTTAAAAATTAAACATAAAGAAGTGAGTCATAAGCGAGTTTAAAGTTCAAAGACTGAGTTGTACAAAGTCATAGTTGAGGGATTGAGTTATAAATGAATTAATAGTTGGAGCACTAAAAGATTAATTTTCCCTTAAAAAATGAGAAAATATTTTTTGTTTGTTTGCAAAATAAGGATGAGTTACTTCCTCCCAAATAAATAAAAAAAATATTATTGCATAACAAGATCAATACCTGCAACAACTTTTGCATGACTTAATGTGGATTGACTAGCTTGGTCCAGGGGCATCTCAACAATTTCACATATCTTTCGAGTGTCAGCACCTAATTAAATAAATATAGAAAATGACGAGGTTGTAGCAATAATAAAATAAGGTTAACTTGAGAGCTGTAATATTAAAAAAAAAACCCACTAGAATCTAAATGGAGCGGTAAATAATTAGTTATGAATAAAAGAAGAATACACAACACAGTCTTAATTATTACCTGTATGTGGAATATTAAGAACTTTTTGTATTTCTTGCTTCCTTGGATCAACAATCTCATGAGCCTTTGATTCTGCTACGTGCTTCTCAAAGATTAATGCTCTGCTAGTACCCACACTCTTTTGATGCGTTGGACTACTTTGTATAATACTTGAAGATTCTATGTAATCACCTTCAAATATCAAAAGATGCTTCCAAATGTCAAAAGACAAGAAGTCATATGAGGCCTTCTTTCACTGGTATATTTGAGTTGGCGTACTAGAAGGATATGGTAGTTAATTAAGCAAAAGAAGACAACAACAATGTCGTTTAACACAAAAAGGGTCATTTAAAGTCATTTATGACAAAGTTAAGATAACAAAATAATATCAATACATACTTTTTAGATCAATAATCTCGTGTGCTTCTTGAATCCCTATTACTGAATAAACGAGTAAAAAAGAAAAGTCCAAGTAGATACAGTGACACAATACAATTATTAAGTAAGACATAA
Organism: Inga oerstediana; assembly: GCA_963210345.1. NCBI lineage: Eukaryota > Viridiplantae > Streptophyta > Magnoliopsida > Fabales > Fabaceae > Inga > Inga oerstediana. The sequence continues at coordinate 8,954,665 of OY723404.1, read as the reverse complement.
AATTAAATTTAAAATATTTGACATGAGACTTTAACAAAATAAAAATAATTGATCTTCCCTCTAACATGTGAAAGAAATGTAGCTTCCTTTGTTGCGAGCAATAATAATGATGGTGAAGATCTGGTTAAGCAAATTCTCACTAAATGGGAACTTTTAAGTCAGTCATTCTTCTGTTGGTGATTTTATTTCCCATAATAGCAAATAATAATAATTTCTATAATAGTCATTCATAACCTTTAAGAAAGCAATTTAGATAATTTGTGACATGTTAAAACAATATCAGTACCTGCATCATAAACTCTTGTGACTTTAGTAGCTTCAACAGATGGCCTTTCAATGTTCTCACCCATTTCTTGAGTCCCCCTAGCTAAACCTATTGGTTCAAAAAAATGCAAGAGTAAAAACAATGATACAACATTGTAACAAAATAAAAATATATTACTCCTGAAAACTGCAAAAAATAAAAAAAAAAAAGAAAGGAAGAAGGAAAGAAAAACATGACTGTCTTTGTTGTTGACAGTTGTGGCTTGCTTAAACAGATTCTTGCTAAATTGAGTCTTTGAGTATTGGGATTCTTCTAGTAGTTTTCAATTCCCATAATAGCATATTAGAATCATTAATTAACAAAAAATGCAGAGCTTTGTTCCGCGCATTCCTTGACTCTAAACAATGCAACATGATTTTTGCAAGATATAATGACTTGCCTTCCTTTCAAATAAACAAAAATAAGAGTACTATAACAAGATCAAAATCTACTAGATGATTTCAGACTATAAAATCAAAATTCAAAGTATTTGAACCCAAACAAAAACAAAAGAACATTGATCGAGCTAGTGAATATGATAACAAAGTGTCATCACTGATCATTCTATTGAATAAAAGGAATCAGCCACTAAATATGCAAAGGATAGTGATAGTGATGAATACTAAGATACTCAAACCTGTGAAAGAAATTAAGGTCGAAGTTAAAGAAATGTCTCATTATTTATGGAAAATTCAAGAAAGAAAGACAATCTCAATACCTGTATCTTGAATTGTAGAAGTGCTGGAGGCATTTTGAGTAACTTGAGCCAGAGGCCTCTCAGTACCTGATGAAGCTTCATTCTTCTGTGCATCTTGCTTCCCAATATCTGCAATCTGATTAGGCTTGGATTCTCCTACTTGCTCCTTGGAGCTTGATGCTTCAGTAGTATCCATATTTAAGTTTTCATTTGTCTGTATTTTACACATTTTTTCAGTCAATCATATTTTGCTACCGAAAAATACTGTCTAAATTTTGTTCTTTTGCTTTTACATATGGAGGTTGAGACAGAGACATGAAAAACAAGAATACCAAAGGAGTGTCAATCATGAGAGAATTTACTCCTACTTTTTAGCATACGTACCTTTTCTAGGAACAAATGAATGATTGTGGTGTTAAGGTCCCCTTTCCAGCGTTTTTTCCCATTTTCCACTTCAACTAATTTCAGAAATGGGGCCACAGTGATTCCAGATGAGAAATTTTGCATTTTGTGGCATCCTCTCACTTTCAATGTCACCAAAGATGGGAATATGAAGGTGTGTTTCCCAAAACAAAAGCTTTTGAAATGTGGTAGACAAGTTAGTTCCAAACCCTTCAAGCTTTTAAATATGATTTCTTCTTCTGGTCCTCCTTCATTACTCATCACAACCTCCTCTAGCATCTTACAATTTCTAACTGTCACGTGTGTGAGGTGGACGAGACTTTTAGCAGTGAAAGGTGACATGAAGTCCATCATGCCATTGCAATCCTCCACTTGCAAGGTAATTAAATTTGTGAAAGATGTCAAAGTTGGTGCCAATCTTATTAACCTACAACATTCATATACACTCAAATCTTCAAGGTTTGGAACAAGGGTATCTAATGCAGAGCTATCATTCCATATATGTTCAAGCTTCTCCAATAGATATAGCCACAATTTTTTAATTTTGGGGGGACTTTGAATACTACAATGACCAACTTCTTCCGAAGGAAAGAGTGTTTTAAAATAACTGCAACGTGCTTGAAGTGTGGTTGTAGTTGGGAATTTTTGGATCAAATCATTTATAAACTTTATTGGAGTTTCCTGAAAATACTGCAAACGAAGTATTTCTGTCATTTGAAAGGGTTTTTTCTCATAGTTTCCATTCAATATCCTCATAGCATCCTTTTCAGTTAGCGATATCTCTTCCAAGTTTTCTGGTACCTGGAAAGACAAAATAATTTGTTTATTCCATCATATAATCAACTAACAAGTTAACAAAATTGATTTCTTTCTTTGCAAAACACATGTATAATTATAGTGAGTATATATTTATTAATCACATATATAATTATAATATGTGTCTATTAGATTGTCTCAACCATCGTTTTGTTTAAATAGAATTAATTTACAAACAAATAAATAACTAGAAAAAGAGGGTGTATACCTTTTCAATATGGAATAAAGCTTGTTGGATTGGCAAGTCACCACAAACTCCTTTAAGCTGATAGGAATCCAGATGTTCAAATGCAAATATTTGCAATGATTCACATCGGAAAACATTTAATGTCTTCAGCAATGGACACTCTAGAGTATATCTTTTTGGGTAGAAATCACTGAGCTGCCTCAAACGTATTAGCCTAAAGATTCTTAGCAGAGGAAGGTAAAACTTAAGCTCCTCAAATCCTTCTTCACTTGCAACAATTTTCTCAACACCACAAGATTGAATGTTTAGCTCTTCAAGCTGCCTCAAATCTTGGCATACTGATGATGAAAACACATATTTCAAGTTTGGGCATTCATCAACTTTCACAATTTGTAAATTCCCAAAGCTGATTATTTCTTCTGCTTCTTTGTTCCATATGTGTTTCAAATTTGGGAGCCCCGAGAGTGTTAGTTTTTTCAACCCACTAACTCCCTTTGATTCTATTGTTGTGTCATTCAATGCTTTTACATCAAATACTGCCTCTAATGAATCACACTCTGTTACTTCTAGTTCCTCCAATGCATATAATAATTGCAGTAAAATTGATGAAAAAAGCGTGTTGGATAAGAATGTACATTTACACACCACCAGATGCTTTAAATTGCAAAATATTTTCTGCCCAACTTGGTTGTACCATATTTCTTTTAGTTCTGGATATTCAGAAAATTCCAAATGATTGAAGCTACTAAACATCACCTGTACAAATGATTATCTACAGTAAGTGAAAAGACAATAAGGGCATCGAGGCAAGTTAAACAATAACATTTTGCTACTTTCAATTATTACACCAATTAATTCTATTCAAAGTATTAACTGACTCTTGCGTTAGATAAAAAATGTAACAAAATCATGACATGGAAAAGAAGATAAAAATCTCTAATGTAAACCTAAAAACAACCTGATCTTCATTTTGTTAATTCTTTCAGTTGTTAGATATATGATGACTGTGGGTCAATAAGATGCTTCCAAATATAGACATCCGCGGGAAGAACACAAGTAAATAAAGGCTAATAAAAGCTGAACAATCAGTAAAAATATTTACAAAAAAGTAAAGATTTTACGACAATCATTTTTCATTTCACATAAACAATTGGCTTTTCTGACAATTTGTCTATACTCATTTTCTCATCATGTGGCAAGGGAAAATGATTTCTGTATATAAAGAATGAATTTTTTCCCCTCTTATGCACATAAGAAATTTTTAGCCAAATCAAACGTACCATATCCGCAAACAACTTCTTTATAGTCTTGTTTATATCACCTTCCCAATACTCGTCTCCATCTTCTTTTGATGATATCTTTTGAAGCTTTGGTGTGCTTGTGTCTTCCGCAGAGAAGGAGTCCATTCTTGGGCATTTGTTAACAACAACTTCCTTTAACAATGGAAGGTTTAAGAAGCAATTGCAGGAGCAAAACCTTTTTATCTTTGGCAAACACTCAAGCTCCAAAACTTCTAAGCTGTTGAATGCAATTTCATCTTCGGACCCCTCCCTCTCTTCTGCCACAACTTGTTCAAGTGAATTGCAGTTACTTATTTTCATTTTTGTTAACTTGATCAGACTTCTTGCAGTTGATGAGGTAATTAAGTAAATCAATCCGTTGCAATTTTCCACCTCCAAATATGTCAAGTGACTAAAAGTTACAGAGGAAGGCACTAAGTGTTTCAAATTAGAACATTGATCCACATTTAAGTATTCAACATTCTCAAGAATTGGATCTATCTGAAATCCTTCTTTACATATATGTTGGAGTTTATGTAATTGATTGAGGATCAACTTTTTTATCTGTGTCCTGATCTCAAATCTTCTTTTATCATCTGTAGGTATTTCTTCTTGGAATATCTCCTTGAAAGAACTCCATTCAACAACCAATTGTTCAAGACTGGTTATATTTTGGAGAAACCAATATGGAAAAGTAGTTTGGTCATCTTCAAACTCCCTCAAACAAAGAAATTTGAGTTTGCTGAAGTTCTCCACAGAACTCTGCTCTTGTAATATCATGTTTAAGTTCTCACTGTCGAGGACCAAATTCTCCAAATTGCAAATCACCTGTATCAAATAATTTGTGTGTGAAATGATGCTTCATTATTAGAAGAGAAAAACATCATTCGTAAAAAATGCTCATAAAAAATATTGTGTCTAGAGCAACATGGAACTAGAAAATTAAATGATCTGTAATCTGGTATACAGAAAGTTAATTGTATGAGAAACAAGAGATGAATAGCATGCAAAATGAAATTTAACTAGAACATCTTTTCACTTTTGAAAATAATTATAAAACAAAGCATTTCTACCTATGATATTCAAAATGAACCTCATTATAAGGATATTATTCAAAATCATGCATATATATACCTCTTCAATTGTGAAAAGAGGATGTTGTATTGAGACTTGGGATTTACTATCAAAAACTCCTCCTTGGCTACTCCAGTACCGTGTCTTGAAAAGTTTGAGTTTTGCACATCCACGGATGTCTAATTCCCTTAATATCGGACACAGCAAACTATGATTCCCAGTAAAAAATCCCTCCAAGTCATATAGATGCCAAAGCACTAATGAGATTAAGTGATTAAACTCAAAATTAACTGGGCTATCCATGAGGCCTTCTTTGTCTGAAACAATTTGTTTCATGCTCCTTGCATTCTTTATGGTAATATGTTCTAGTTGAATGGCATGCATTGCAATGTAGAACGGAAAAAGGTATTCCAAGTTCTCACAGTCTTCAACCCGCACAACTTGTAAATTGGGGCAAAGCACCTGCCATATATTGCCAAACTAAAAAATAAGATGCTATATTTTCAAATAAACACACATACATATGTTCCACAGCAATGAACACTAATTGAATCAGGTTAGTCAAATATGGAGAGGATCCATCACAAACTATGGCTTCTTCAAAGCATAGCAAGCTTTTCCCACCTAATGCTCAATTAATATAAATAATATAAAACAAAATTTTATGTCAAAATAAATAAGATAATTACAGTAAAATATAACAGTGCAAATGCTTTTCTGTTTTTCTCTCTGTTTGCAAGATCGAAATATTTAATTGCAAATAGTTCTGTTTCTTTTTCTGTAATATCAAATTAGAGTCATAAAAACCCCTTTCATATATCAAATTGCGTGTTATTTTTGTGGGACTACGGTTATATGCAATTACTTACCACCAAAATTTTCAATTAAAATATGACCAATACATGGGCACATGATTAGTTAAGAGATCATATAATTATTATTCACAAATATTAATGTTCAGGTAGTCAAATAAGAATCCAATTTATTTTTACAATAATTAAAATTTAATATTCAAATATCAGAAGAATATCACCTGGTCAATGAACTTACCAACGACTACATAAACACGTTTTAATTAGCAGAGCAAAACTTCCAACAAGTTATGTTTTCAATATTACTTCCTCTACACAAACATTCCTCACACCTTTTGATGAAACCAGAAATAAAATAGAAGTAAAAAAGATAACAATCTGTCTTTCAATTTTAAATGAGGTACACACTGGTTTAATTCGAATGATACTAGTCCATACCTTTCCAACCGAAAACAGAGGTTGACGACGTTGGATCTCAGCATGAAAACTTAATGAATCACCAAAACTTGCAATTTCTTGGCAATCTTGTTTCCATATGTATTTGAGTTCAGGCAGATTTGAAAGAGAGATTTTTTGCAGATGAATAGCTTCTTTCTCTGACATTCCCCCTTCTTTTGTACAGTCAAATTCAAACACGACTTGTAGTGAATCACAGTGGCTTACATCAACTTCTTCCAAGTTCCTCAAGGTTCGTAGCAGATTTGATGAAATAAGAACATTTGACACAAAGTCACAATTTTTCACCACTAGGGATTTCAAATTACAGAACAATTTGTTCTCAACTGGACTATACCAAGAGTCTTTAAGCTCAGGATACATGGACAAATCCAAATGCTTCGAGTTGTGGAACGCAGCCTGTGCAAAGTAATTTCCATTGTTAGTAAAAATAAGAGGGCATGGAAAAGTAGTTTCACTGTTTAAAAAGCATACTTTTACATGTTTTTTAAATGAGATAATCATACCTTATCAAGGAAGATCTTATTTATAGTTCCATTCAAGTTTCCCTCCCAGCACCATTCACCATCTTTTCCATCTTTGATTACCTTTTTGAGCATTGGTACGCTTGTTTCTGTTTCACAGAAGATTTTCATCCTCGGACATTGCCTCACAACAACTTTCTTCAAGAATGGGAACTTGAACAAGCACTTGCTAGATGAAAAACAATTGAGCCTTGGCAAACTTTCCAACACTAAAGTTCTCAAACTTAAGAATAATACAATTTCATCTCTTGTCTCATTCATCTCCTCTGTCACTATTTCCTCAAGGGAATTACACCCTATTAATTTCATTTCCTTCAATTTCACCAAACTTGATGCAGTTGATGGGTAAATTAAGTTTATCAATCCATTACAATTTTCGATCTCCAAATATGTCAAGTGGGAAAAAGTGACGGAGGAAGGAACCAAAATTTTCAAACTGTCACATTTTGCCACATATAAAACTTCAAGAACCTCAAGAATTGGGTCAACTTGACATCCTTCTCTACATATGTGTGGCAATTGCACATCATACAGTGATAATTTTTCAAGCTTGGTCTTGATTTCGTTCTTGCCTTCCTTGGATGCAACTCTATTATCTCGGAATATCTCTTTCAAGGAACTATTTTCAACAACTAGATCTTTCAAGTTCGGTGCCTTTTGCACAACTGAATCCAAAAAAGTGGCTGCTGCTTTGTACTCAAATTCGAGCAACCGAAGAAGGTTCAGTTTTCCCAAATAATGGTCCTTCCATTGTGGGTCTTGCAATATCATTATGGCCTCCTTATTATTTAACGTCCACTCTTTCAACTTTGGAATCACCTGAAAGTGTAACAGTTTGATTAATTAGCTTTTTTCGCCTAAAGCCTCTATGCTCCGTCCTATTAATAAATGTTTTACCAATAATTAAAAAGCATTAAACTTCATGTATAAGTCTCCATTTTAAAAATTTTATCAACTTCATATGTTATAATAAGCTAGAAATTTCTTAATTACAAGAGAGATATGAACTATCTGAAAAGAAAATAAACTGTATATATATATATATATGCGTTGATAACTAGAAATTTTTATTATACATACCTCTTCAATTACAAAAAGAGGTCGTTGAAGAGAGATCTGGATTTGGCTATCAGAATTTTTCCTCTGGTTACTTGTACATTGTCTCCCCAATAACTTTAGTTTTTCACAGTTGGCAACGCATAGTTCGCTCAGTGAGGGGCATGTAAAACTGTGATTTCCATTATAGAATCTATCAAGTTTAAACATGTTCAAAATCACCAATGAGTGTAATCGATCAAAGTGAAATATGACTTTTTCCTCCATGGCTCCCACTTTGTTTGCCACAATTTCATTCATTCCACAGTTGTTCACCTTAATTTTTTCAAGTTGTGGAAGTTTCACTGCTATTGAAAATGGGAAGAGATATTCTATATTCTGACACTGTTCAACAAGCATATCTTGTAGACTATGAAAGTGAACAATTCCTTGGGGATCTTTACTCCAAATTTGTTTCAGCTTTGGCAAGTCAAGTAGATGGAGTTTCTTCAATTGTGAGACTTGTGTCGTTGCTTCTTCTTCAATATGGATTTCATTGGAATTTAATTGGAATATCTCTTCTACTGAATCACAACTGCTGATCTTCAATGTCTCTAGGCTTCCAAACGTTCCTTGCATATCATATGGGAAAATATCTGAGAGTTTCTCACAGTTATTTACCTCCATAGTCTTCAACCCATCAAATTGAGAGTGCCATACTTTCTTTAAAATTTTCATGTTGCTTATCACAAGAGTCTCCAATTTTGGCAGCCCTACCTGTGATGCAATGCACAATTTATGAGTCCATGTAACAAACGATGGCAACTACATCTACCAAAAAAATAGTTAATTAGTGAGGGAATTTAGCAACAGAACTCTATCACTGAATTTAGTTGCTAATTAATTAGTGATAGTCTATTTGATGACAGAATCATACACTTTTATTGCTACATTTCATTGGTAATTCACTATTTTCTTAGCACACAATAGCAAATAGCAAATATTTGATGTTTGATGACTCCTCAACATTTATATGGATATGATATAAGATGCTCAAATTTTAAAACCTATAACCTCATCTGTTGCAGTGCTGTTTCTCCCCTCTGTGCTAATTATCTCCTCCATCATCTCACACTCCCTTACTTCAAGCTGCTTAAGGTTTGGAAAACATCCAACTATAGTGGATGAGAATAAATACTTCAAGCTACTACAGCCCTCAACACTCAGGTTAACTAACTTGTGAAAAGAATTTGCTATAGAAACGTGATCATCTTGCCAAATATTTTTTAGATTGATTGAACTCAACTTTAGAGTCTCCAAATTAGAAAACTTCACCTGAAAAAAAAAACTTTTTCTCATTATATGAATTGAGTAAAGTAAACAAATGAGTTGTATAAGAAGGATGAAAACATTAAGAATCAAATTAACTATAAATAATAACTAGAAATCTCTCCCGGGCTTGCACGGGGTGCTAAATATGTTCCGATCAACTTTTATTAGTAGATCAGTCAAATTGCCCGTATTAATCTAGTGTGTTTAAAATCCTTCATAACATTAATAAAATGATTTATTTCTTACAGGTAGATGATATCTATCTATTAACATTTTGGTTGTTTAATTTTAATTTTGACCAGCACAATGTAGAAATAGACGTAATATCTTGCATTAAGATATTTGGTTCTTCATTTTTCTTAATATACATCAGAGCTGTACTGAAAATTTAATGAAAAACGCTATAATGTGATAATTAGGAATACTACGTAATTTAAAGGAAACTTAATACGTGAGATGGATGAAATATATAATGACAAAAGAAAGTTACGAATACTGATATTAAAGCAATAATATCAACATTCTAGTTACGATACTTTGTACAAAATTGTAGCTTTTGATAAGACGATCTAATGTCAAATATGTATATATTGAACATCAGAAACAGAATTGGATTGAAAAAAAACAATTACTCTTCATATATGATTGACAGTGGACGATGTCGTTGACAAACATATGCATATTTGAAATGGAGAAGAATAGCACCATAAATATCAACACATAGGAACATGGTACAATGTGTATTTACATGACAAATTAACCTACATCCATATGAAATGAGATTTACAAACAACAAAAATACTAGCGACATAAGACACAATACGTTCTAATATAACAATAGGTTTTTTTTACATGGGCAAGAAACGATCCTTCAATGAACGCACAAAAGGGATGTCAGGATCTATTAGTATTTTAGTGGCATCTCGAAATGACCAAACAGTATCTTATTATTTCAAAAATGTATGAATGAGCACTTGAAGAAAATGCAATATAAGAATAAAACAAATACCTTTGAATTAAAAAAAGATGATTGAACATTGTTGTCCAACGACGAACTCTGCATGGTTGTTGTTGAACACAGCAACCAACCAGAGTAGAAATCATCAATGGCTGGCAAATATCCTAAAGTCAAGGATTGCAATGAACCAAACTCAATATTCTCATCAACAGCCATAGAGTTTGGGAAAGAGTTTCCTACGAACACAATCTTCTTTATAGAACGGCATTCCAATACTTCAATCTCAACAAGTTGATGAAGAGCTTTGACCATCGGCACCGAGAAGAGATACTTCAACTGTTCACAACATTTGATTTTGACGGATCTAAGTCTTGCAAATGAATTATTCATAAATGAGCCATCACATATCGTCTCCAATATATTGAGATTTTGAAGTATTAATGTCTCCAATTTTGGGAAAAAAACATAACTTACTCTTCTCTTAATTGAGTTGATGATGTGTTGAATTTCCCCATTATTTTGAATATGAAGATGCTTTAATAAAGGAAATCCTTCACCATTCAAATCGTAAAGCACATTAGAGATTCCATGTACTTCATCCAAGTACAAATCCTCCACTCCTTCAATAAGTTCTTTAATCCCATGCTCCAAATGAATGACAGTACCAAGCTTAAGCTTCAACATTTTGGAGACCCCATAATTATCAGACCATTCCCAGACATCTCCTATCACTATTTTGTATCTTTCCAGTTTGTCAAACATTATGCCCCTTGGTAGAACCCAAGCCCCTTTGATTTGAATTTCTAGAGCTCTCAAGTTTTTCAAGTGCCTAAGTTCGGTAAGGGAAGCATATTTATTTTCCTCAATTGGATCTCCTTGGTCCCACTTGATGGAGGTATTGCCCAAATTCAACTCCTCCAATTCGGTCAGTTTTGATATAATGTTGGGCGGGAATATTTCAATTCCTGACTTTGTCAAATCCAACATTCTAAGATGTGTCAATTGCCCTAATTCACTAGGCAACATTATCATAGATGATCTATTAAGGCTGAGAATTTGCAAACTCATTAGAGCCCCAATATTGGTCATATCTCCCAAAGTACAATAATCCATACAAAGTGTTTCAAGGTCGATAAGGGAATGAAAAGATTGGGGCAATGATGGTAAGTGCATGCAAGTCAAATCTAACACTTTGAGGTTTTTCATTCCCTCAAAGAAAGAATTTGGAACACTTAAAGATTTATTATTACTAGACAAGTAGAAAAGTTTAAGATTAGGACACTCTAACCTTTCAGGAAGCTTAGGAATATGACACCAGAGTAAGATGATTTGAGTGCATCTTTGAAGGAATCCTTCTGATGGCCACTTTTTCAGCTTATCACCCCTTCCAATTTTGAAAACATGTTGATCTCTTGAAGCAATTGAGACTGCTACTTCACGTACAATGTCATGCATTTTAGCTTCCATGTTTGAGTTGCTTTCGAGCAATAGACAAGATGCCTTTAAAGAACCAATCAACCAGTGAAGTTTAAGTCTTGCATCTTTTGGAGTATTAATATGCTTGAATATGCCTAAACCCATACCATATTTCAACAAGTATTCAATATGAATTGGTGGACCTACTAATCCACAAAGCAAGAAAAGCGCCTTCACATCTTCACCCTCAAGATGACTGTAACTAAACTCCAAAGCCGAATAAATTTTCCCACTCATTCCTTCTTCATCAACAGTCTTCAGCTGGTTTAAGGCATCTTTCCATGAATTAATATCATCTTTTTTTCTCAATGCTCTTGCCACTGTCACTATAAGAACAATCAAGCCTGCACATTTTTGGGCCACTTGGATTGCCACGTCATGCAAATTAACATCTTTAACGACATCACCCACCATATCTTCAAATAGTGTCCAAGCTTCTTCTTCATTTAAAACATCAATCAGGAAATCTTTTTGGGTCTCCATTTTTTGTAATATGTCTAGATTTCTAGAAGTCAACAATAACTTGCAACCCTTATGATTATTCATAGGAATTCCTAGCTTATCTAATTCAAGTATTTCCCAAATATCATCCAATATGACTAGGATACTTTTCTCATTTTTAATCCTCTGCCGGAGGCGAGCTGCTCTTCCAATTATGGTCGTCTCTTCAAAGTGAAGACCCAAAAAATCTGCAATTTCACGTTGAATTCTTTCAAGATCTGCAGCCTGGGATATATTAGCTATAACAACTTTATCAAACAGCTTGTCATCTCTAACTTGTTTAGCAACTTCTTTGACTAGAGTGCTTTTCCCCACTCCACCAAGCCCATAGACCCCTACTCGGCTTATGTGGGGGTCTCTTAGAGCCAACACAATGTCCTCCTTCATTTTCTTTCTTGACTCAAGCTTTTCACTACTTGTAGCAGAAGTAGAGCCTACTTCTTCTAGATCAGGCAAGAATCCAAGCGGTCTAATGTTATCTTTCTGTTGTATTACTTCAGCAACATTTCCAGCCATTTTCTTTGCTTTTCTACTGAGTTGATGGCGTGACTTGAAATTAGGAAAAGGGCCCTTGCAACAAGCAACATTCCTATGTCGAGGATCATTACTAAGTTGCTCTGCTTCTTCTACGATGTCATCCACTTTGTTCAGCCAGTTATGTACAGCATCACAAATTTGCCGTCCATTTTTTCTTTCTCCTTCCACTTCATGACTAATAGTACCCTTTACTCTCTTCAGCTCAGCAACTTGATCCTTGAGATTCTTGAAATTGCCTTTGTAGAAAATTAGATAACCCACTTGCCTTGCAATGGGTGCCACAGTGTAGTCTATTATCGGTTCTACAACTTTTTCAACAATGGCCTTGACAATCTCCATCTCCATTCTTGTTTCTTGATTTAGCTGTGCATCAACTCAAATGTAAGATCAAATGACAATATAAGGAACAACAATTGGTAAGTGAAAAATTGGAGAGAGAGAAAAAGGCACCAATACTATTGTCTGTTTATATTACAATGAGTAAGATATTATATCTTTTTTTAAAATGGGTAAAGGTGCAAAAATACTATAAACTTTTCCCAAGGTGCGCCAAACACCATATACTTCTCGAATGAGCAAAAATGCTTATAAGTGTTTAAAAGTGGAGCAAAAATATCCTTACCTTTACTTTACATGCGTTTTAATCTGAACAAAAATGCTGACGTGGATGCTGAAACGTGGACAAAATTCCTAGCTAGCATACTTCATTCACTCTTTCACTATCTTCCTCTTCTCTCTCCTCCCTCTCCATCTCCATCGGCTCGCGGCATTCCCTCTGCCTATCATTCATTCAGCATCAACTCTCTCCTTCTCTGAGATTCTAACCCTCTTAATCCTTTGGTCCTTAATATAAAATATATTTAGAGAGTTCATTTTGGTCCTAAATGTAAGGCATAATTTTCGTATTTATTAATATTTTTCTAATTTACCATTATCAATGCTCCCTCAACAATAATTAAAAAGGAAAAGAAATTAAGAAAGATGACTAGAGTATTTTAGAAAATACATATCATGTTAATTAACTCAACTAACTTCCTTAATCTAATTTGATTAGGTTAAAATAGCACATTCCAAACGTCCCCCCAATCTAGACGGCGTCGAGCTCAAACGCCTCTTATAGTAGAAGAAGAACCAACGATGATTCTTCCCATCTTGTTTAGCTACCGTCGGTGGTGTTCCTACCTCGTTGACAGCATCAAGCTTCGTCTCACTTGTTTAGCTTGATGAAGATGACCCAAGTGTAGAACAAGATCCCTCTCCATCCTCGTGCTACATGTTCTCTAGTCACCTATAAGACAATAATCTGGTGATGCCCAAAACACTGCCTGCTCCACACTACCGATAAAAAAGATGGTGAACAGTCAAAAAGGGCGTCCTACTCCCAATGAAAAAGGGTATTTTGGTACTTTTCTTTCTAGGCCAGCAATGAAGTATGCTTACTATGAATTTATTCCCCACATCAGCATCCCTGTCAGCATTTTCGTTCAAACTAAGTCTCATTAACAGTCAACGTTTTAAGGATTAACGACAAGGTTATTTTCTCTCCACCTTTGAACACCTGTTACCCTTTTAAAATCTAAAAAATATAAATACCCCACACAGACACACTCTCTATCTTCCCACTGAAAATGTGTAACAGATGAATCAGAGGCAGGCCCAAGTACAAGTAAAGAAAAAAGCCCAGTGAAGATTATAGAGCCCAAATTTACAAGGAAAAGCTCAAGGATCAGGAAAAGGCCCTGGAAGCTTCGAGATTTAGAAGAGAGTGACAATATATGAAGGAAGAGTGGAATGAAAAGGGTGTGAATGATTTGGAGATCTTCTTCTGGACGGAATCTTCCGTATTTCTCTCCATGTGCTTTTCTTCCTTTTCTGTTAACGTCTTCATTACTTTCTTGTACTGCTTTTTATTTTAATGCCGATTGTATGGCTCAGCTCTGTGATTCTTGAATTTTTATCAAATCAATATTATATCAGTTGGCTGAACTTATTCTTGGCTATATAATCTGTGGAATCATTTTGTCCATTACATTTTGGTGCTTTCATTCAGTTGCTGGTTCTCATGGCGGATAACACAAGGATGAAAGACATACAGGCCGAATTAAAAAAAACCCAGGAGTTCATGACAGACGCAGCTGGACGCTTCACTACTATCGATCAGCGTTTTACCAATATAGAGGACTTGCTCAAACGTTTAATTCTCTCGGTGGATACTTTGACGCAAAAACCGAGTTCGTCCGATTCACCTAGGGCGGATATTCCAGTTTCGACCACACCTTTGGTGGCAACGCCAATGCACTTCTTTCCGCAGAATCAGAAGCCCATCAAGCTTGATTTTCCTTGTTTTGATGGCAAAGATGCTCTCAACTGGATCTTTAAAGCAGAGCAATATTTTGCTTACTATGATATCGCTGATGCACAACGCCTGGTAATTGCCTCTGTTCATCTCGATGGCGACATTTTACCTTAGTTTCAAATGATGCAGAAAGCCAATCGCATTCCTACATGGACCACTTTCGCCCAGGCCATCGAAGCTCAATATGGTCCTTCTCCTTTCGATTGTGCTCGTTCGCAGCTCTTTAAGCTTACTCAACAGAGTGTTGGGGGTGTCTTAGAGGATTATAATGCTCGTTTCTTGGCACTAGCTAATCGCACAGAGGATATTCCTGAGACAGCACTTCTGGATTGTTATGTGGGTGGTTTGAAATCCGATTTGAAGCGAGACCTCTTACTACAACGTCCTACGACTGTGTTAAGCGCAATGTCGCTTGCTCGTCTATTTAACGATACGTCGGTGTCCGTCCCATCTTTTTCTAAACCAAAGCCTGGGTTCATCTCTTATGGTAAGGCTAGTTTTCCGAGCACACCAGTGGTTCAATCTTCGTCCTCAACGGATACGTCAGGTGGAAAGGCTAATCTACCTCCCCTGTTACCAACTCCAAAACTGCCATCCATTAAACGAATAACTCTGGCCGAAATGCAGATCCGACGGGAGAAGGGACTCTGTTATACTTGTGATTCTAAATTCTCGCCTACTCACCGATGTCCTAACAAACAATTAATGATGTTGATTACTGAAGAGGATTCGGCTGAAGTTACTGATCCGAGTATTCCTGATCAGGAGTTCGACAGCACTTTACACCACTTATCTCTCCATGCAATGCGGGGCACTAATGGTCCAGCAACCATTTGGTTCAATGGCAGTATTCTCGGTACCAACGTACAAATTTTACTGGATGGGGGCAGTTCCGATAACTTTATTCACCCCCGCATAGTCCATCATTTACAACTTAAGATTGAACCAACTTCAACCTTGCGCGTTTTGGGAGGCACGAGTCGCATTCTTAGTAGTACTGAAGCTGTGCAGAACGTTCCAATTCTGATAAACGGTCATACTCTATTTTTGGGCTTATATGTTTTGCCGATTGTCGGTGCCGATGTGGTCATCGGAGCGGATTGGTTACAGACGTTGGGGCCTCATGTTGCGGATTATAGTGCTTCGATGATCCAATTTATGGCAGACAATCAATTTATTACATTACAAGGATATCGTGGTCCTTCAATTACTCCTGCCACTTTTCATCATTTAGTTCGGCTTCAACAAACAGACGCTGTTGCAGAATGTTTTCTGGTGGAACGTTATGTGGACGAGACTGTGACAAATCCCAATGAGGATTCTCTTCCAGAAGATTTGTTAGACGTATTACAGCAATATGAGCGCGTGTTTGATCTTCCTCACGGATTACCACCACCACGTAGACATGAGCATCACATTTTCTTGGTGCATGGATCAGGCCCAGTCAAGGTTCGGCCTTATAGATATCCTGTTAGTCAAAAGGCTGAAATTGAGAAATTGGTCCAGGCTTTGTTGCAAGATGGGTTGATTCAACCTAGTACAAGCCCTTTTTCTGCTCCAGTTATTTTAGTGAGAAAGAAGGATGGTTCTTGGAGGTTTTGTGTCGATTTTCGAGCTTTGAATGCTGTAACAATTAAAGATGCCTTTCGAATGCCCACAGTGGACGAACTTCTTGATGAATTACATGGTTCTGTATTTTATTCTAAATTAAACCTTCGCTCAGGTTATCATCAAATTTTAATGCATAAGGGGGATCGGGAAAAGACGGCATTTCGTACTCATTTGGGCTTATACGAGTGGCTTGTGATGCCTTTTGGGCTTTCTAATGCTCTAGCCACCTTCTAGTCTTTAATGAATTCTATTTTTCGTCCTTTCCTCAAACAATTTGTCTTAATTTTTTTTGATGATATATTAATTTATAGTGCTTCCTGGGATTCTCATTTGCGTCATCTTGCTTTAGTTTTGGATTTACTACAGCAACATAAGCTCTTTGCAAAAAAATCCAAGTGTTCTTTCGGCCAAAAACGTATTGAATATCTGGGCCATATTGTGTCAGCCAGGGGTGTGGAGGTTGATCCAGCTAAGATCCAAGCTATTCAAAATTGGCCCAAACCCACGACAGTTACCCAACTGAAGGGATTTTTGGGGCTCAGTGGATATTATCGGAAGTTTATTCACAATTACTCCTACAAGGCCGGCCCACTTACACAACTCCTTTGCAAAGATGGATTTCACTGGTCTCAGGATGCCCAGCTCGCTTTTGAGAACCTCAAACTCGCCCTCACTCAGGCACCCGTTCTTGGGTTACCGGATTTCACCAAACCGTTTATTCTAGAAACGGATGCTTCTGGGATCGGAATCGGAGCAGTTTTAAGCCAAGACAATCACCCTATCGCCTATTTTTCTAAGAAATTATCTCCTAGGATGCAAGCCAAATCCACCTATGTTAGAGAACTACATGCGACAACTGAAGCGGTGGCCAAATTTCGCCATTATCTGTTCGGTCACCCTTTCATTATCAAGACCGATCATGCGAGCCTTCGTCATTTCTTGGATCAGACCATTCAGACGCCGGAACAGGAGGCTTGTTTGCCGAAACTGCTGGGTTATCAGTTTTCTATAGAGTATAAAGCCGGTAAGCACAATCAGGCTGCTGATGCTCTTTCCCGAATTTCTTGTATGGCTTTAACTTCGATGAATAATACTTTCATGGATTGGGTCTATCAACAACTTGCTTCTTCCTCTTTTGTGGTCGATTTGAGAACCAAAATCGAGCAGGATCCTGCATCTTTTCCAAATTATAATATTAAACAGGGGTTGCTTTACTGGCGAAATCGTTTACTGATTCCACCGGATCATTCCGAATTGATTAAGCGAATTTTGGATGAGTTTCATTCTTCTGTTATTGGAGGACACTCGGGATTCCATCACACTTTTTTCCGTCTTGCTCCTCTGTTTTATTGGCCTAAAATGCGTCAGGATGTTCGTTCCTATATTCGTTGTTGCTTGGTTTGTTAACAGGCAAAATTGTCTCATCTACATCCCGCTGGCTTGCTTAATCCATTACTAATTCCTAATAGAATATAGGAAGATATATCTATGGATTTTATTCTTGGCTTACCGATAGTTAAGGGCTTGGGGGTTATTATGGTTGTTGTTGACCGTCTCTCTAAATATGGTCATTTTATAGCTCTACCGGCTCATTTTTCTAGCCTTCATGTTGCCGAAGCTTTTGTTCAGCATATTGTTAAACTACATGGTGTTCCGACTTCAATTGTGTCTGATCGTGATCGGGTTTTCACCAACGCCTTTTGGAGGCATCTTATGAAGTTGCAAGGTTCTCAGTTGCAGTTTAGCTCTGCCTATCACCCACAAACAGATGGGCAATCCGAAGCTTTGAATAAGTGTGTTGAAATGTACCTTCGTTGCTTTGTCCATGAGTTTCCGCAGAAATGGTTGACTTTTCTTCCTTGGGCGGAGTATTGGTATAATACCTCTTACCATCATTCCACCGGCATGACTCCTTTTAAAATTGTGTATGGAAGAGATCCTCCTCCTCTCTTACGACACTCCTCAGTGGATGATACTCCTTTGGATGTTCACAAGCAGCTTGAAGAATGGGATGCTTTGCTACAAGTTCTCAAGGTTAATATTCAGAGGGCCCAACTTCGTATGAAAAAGTATGCTGATGCTAAGCGAACTGAATTAGAATTTCAGATTGGTGATTTGGTATTAGTGAAGCTGCAACCTTACAGGCAACACTCAGTGGCCCTCCGTCGTTATCACAAATTAGCTTTGGCTTACTTTG
This sequence comes from Inga oerstediana, assembly GCA_963210345.1. Taxonomy (NCBI): domain Eukaryota; kingdom Viridiplantae; phylum Streptophyta; class Magnoliopsida; order Fabales; family Fabaceae; genus Inga; species Inga oerstediana. Next base: position 8,936,110 of record OY723404.1, on the reverse strand, counting down.
GTCCATTTAAGATCCTTGCAAGACTGGGTACCGTGGCATATCGATTAGAGCTTCCTTCATATGCCAAAATTCATCCAATGTTCCACATATCAGTTCTGAAGAAATTCATTGGGGATGAACCTGCTGCTTCTTATTTTCCTTTACCTCTCAGTACAGTTCCAGAAGGACCAGTTTCTCAGCCAACTGCTATTTTGGATTCTAGAATGGTCCAACGTGACTCTATAAAGGTACAGCAATTTTTAGTCCAATGGGATAGTTCACCTCATCCTTCATGGGAAGATCAAGAATTCCTGGTTTCCACATATCCATTATTTGACCTTGCGAACAAGGTCTCTTTCCAAGGGGGGAGGTATTGTAACAGATGAATCAGAGGCAGGCCCAAGTACAAGTAAAGAAAAAAGCCCAGTGAAGATTATAGAGCCCAAATTTACAAGGAAAAGCTCAAGGATCAGGAAAAGGCCCTGGAAGCTTCGAGATTTAGAAGAGAGTGACAATATATGAAGGAAGAGTGGAATGAAAAGGGTGTGAATGATTTGGAGATCTTCTTCTGGACGGAATCTTCCGTATTTCTCTCCATGTGCTTTTCTTCCTTTTCTGTTAACGTCTTCATTACTTTCTTGTACTTCTTTTTATTTTAATGCCGATTGTATGGCTCAGCTCTGTGATTCTTGAATTTTTATCAGATCAATATTATATCAGTTGGCTGAACTTATTCTTGGCTATATAATCTGTGGAATCATTTTGTCCATTACAAAATGCATTCTAAATTATTTATTATTTCTGATACTACTAATTAAAGAAATTAGTTAAATATATTATTTGTTAAAAATGTGTTGATTTTCCTAAAATACCTTCTTAAATCATTTGCATTGAAATTACCTCTTGATGTAAACTCCCTTAACATATTGTGCAATCAATACGGAAATCAAGTGGATTGAGGTATTATATTTAGGACCAAATCCAACCCTTCAACTAGTTCTTATATTAGGGACTGAAGGCAGTAATATATATTATATATAATTAAGATTATTATTTTTTGTTTGAATGAACTTTTAAATCTCTTTCAGTGTTGCAAAAAATTTCTAAACAGCAAAAGTGTAGAAGTAGAATAAGTTAATCCAAACTACCAACTTAAAAAACTCATTCAATGTAACAGATAAAATTTATGAGATAATCCTAAAAAAATTTCAGGTCAGTTAGTTCACCAATGAGTTTCTAACAATTATCTCAAAAAAAAAAAAAAGCAACTATGTGTCTACTTATTGTGAACAAATTGAAAACAATTAGTGAAAACACGCAAAATTGCAGGCCCAAAAGAGAAGACACCCTAGGAGAGAAACCCAAAACATAGATATGAAGACCCACCCATTCGGCGTTATAAGTTACAACATACTAAAATTTCATGAACATTGAAATAAAATTACTTTAATTTCTAATTTAGATCATCATCCCTGAGTGAACAAGGTATTTTACTGTATGGTTTGACCACATTACTATGATGTTCCTATCATATAAACATTTTCAACTTTTTTAACACAAGTTCTGAAGTTTTATTTTTAAAAACCTGTGTAAGAATTATTTGGAAAAATATTTTCACAAAACAAAAAATAAAAGAAAAATGAACACAAGGTTCATCACAAGTTATAAAAGTTTGAATGTTTGATCATGATTAATATTGTATTTAATCTTCTCCTTGAAAATCTTTTTGTGAAAAACTCTTGATTGTCTTTGCTTTTCTTCTACGCACCTTGTTGTTTGTGCCTCCTTGAGTCAATGGTAGACTCGTTGGCGAAAAAAAAAATGGTAGACTCGCCACTTTTGTCTACATGGTTTTACATATCAGGGTGTAGCTGAATAAAGGGTTGTGATGTTGAAGTTGGTGGACACAATAAATAGGACTGGCTATCAAGGTTAATAAACCTGGACCAGTCACAGAATTGGTTAAGGTAGTGGGGTAAGAGTTAGTGGATTAGATCAAAGTCAAACTAAAGTTAACTCAGGGCTAAACCAGTGAAAAAATGAAGATTTCAGTGTTATTAATACGAAATTCTAAATAAAATAAAAAAGACGAATTAAGTCATTTTTAAAAAATAAAAATTATTGAACAACGGGTCAAACCTTCCGGACCAGACCCGTTAGGTGACTGGTTTACCGGTTTTGATAACTATGCATAGGTTCACATGGTGTCCAGACTACTAAGGATGAACTACATAGTATCATGTTAGCTGGAAAGTGATGCCTTAACATTTATTTGATTGACGTTTGAGTAATTGTTGATTGATTTTAGTCTATTTCATTTTTTGAGTTTGGTATCTTACAACATGTATGCAAACTGTGATTGTATTTTTTCAATTAAAAGTTAGTTCCTTTAAGATTTTTATAAATTGTGTTGTAGTTGTTGGCCTTCGTTTCAGGTTGGCTAGAAGTAGTGATGTTGTGGCTTAATTTATCCACTGGTCACGGCTCAAAACGCTTCATAAGAAAACATCTATTCTCCTAATTATGGGATGAACCATCTTTCCGTCAATTGCTGGAAAATAATATTCCCTCCGGTCCTAAATATAAGACATATTTGTAGTGCAATTTACACTACAAACTATGTCCTATATTTAGGACCGGAGATAATAGTCTCTTGAAAAATTGAACTGTTGCTTCCATCCATACCAAACAAACGTTCGAGAGACTAGATAGGCTCCCTCCTTTTGAACTCTCATAGCTCAATTCAAAAGGCCTTACTCTTGGCCAATTGCTTTAAACACAGCTGAATTTACATTAAAAATCACTAAAATCATAGTATTTAACATGAATTCAAACGCACACATACACAGCCTACTTACAAGACCTAAATGTTGAACATTTATTTGATTGATCTAAACTATATTCAACCCTTTGTCAAAAAAGTTTTTGGCTCCTATCACTCCCACTATGCTACTCCTAGTAGGCAATCTTTACAACCTACACTACAAAGAAGGCGCGTTTTTGTAGCGGTTACAAAAAACCACTAGAAAGTTGGTAAATTATCACAGTTTTCAACAAAATCGCTATAAATTTGTGTCAATTTGACTGGGCCCAAAAGAAGCGTGTAGTTGTAATGGTGATTTGTAGCGGTTGGATGGAAATGACTACTACAAGCATCATCACTTCAACCGCTATTATTGTCACGTTGGACAATTATAAACACCCCTCCTCCCCCTTCATTTCTGACTCCTTGTTTTTTGTCCCCTTTTTTTCTTCTTCACAATATTTGTTCTTTGATCTTCTACATGGTGTCATATTGCTTATTTATGTCAAAAGTTAGAAATTTCTTTATATTCTTTTCTTTCCTCGTTTATGTACTTACTTATTTCATATTGTTTATGTTTTTACTAATCTTGTTTCTTCTCTTCAATTGTAGGTGCTTTGACCACAGTGACATTTTAGAATCACTAGAAATAATAACTTCATAACTTTCTTTCTACATCTTCAATGATTATGAATCACACATACTAATTTTTTCATACATTAATATCATTTTACCATTTAACCAAATAAAATTCTTCTTTTCCATATGCATCTAAAAGCCTCATATACCTCCTCTATAACTAGTTATTTAGTCAATTTGGTAACAAAATTACATATATTTTCGACTTCACTATAAATAATTGCAAAAAAAGCAATACATTTTTTTTATAAAAAAAATTCCCAAAATATTAAGCGCTACTACATTTTGGCGGTAAATTCAATTTTCACAAAAAAGAATTCAAATTTTCATTAAAAATTTGCAGCGGTTATGTAACCGCTACTAAATAGTGATTGAATTGATTCAAAACCACTTGCCATACCAGTTTTTGTAGTTGTTTTTTAAACTACTGCTACACATTGTCGTAGTCCAAACTACTACAAACAATGTTTTGACAGCTACAAAACACGCCTTTTAAAGTGTTATCCTACTCCCAGTGCACTATCATATCACATTTTGGTTAGAGTTATGATCCATTTGTTCATTCCAAGTTTGAACCATTACCAAGTCTATTACTATGCTCTTCATCAATCCAAGAGTATTCCTATATTTTATTTTATTTTTAATAAAAGCCAAAACATATTAAAATTTAGTAAAATGATTACATAAGATTAGTCTGCTTCACATTATAAGATGTGACAAAGTAGGTAGCCCAAAGAGACTAAGCAAAGATCAACCTAACAAACTAAAGAGCACAAGAGAAGGAAAAAAAAATGACTAACAGACTTCAAAGCAAAGAAAATACATGCATAACAAACAAACAAGACCGAAAGCAACACACAACCAACGAAACAAGCAACAAAAAGATGACTAAATAACAGAAACAACAAAAGGCTTCTGCTGTGAGAGAATATTGCAGCAACAAAAGCAAGTCACCCATTGCCACCAACAGCATCAACAGAGCAGAGGAGAACCAAGCAAGATCAAAGAGGCGGGTCTTGCAGCACGTCTCCCAAGGAACATGGGCCACCCAGGTGAACCAACGAGGTTCACGGCTTCCCTTACGAAGAGAGTGATGATGCTCGAACATGATCGAACACCAAAAACGAAGCATAAAAAGTCCTCGCCAACCCTCAATAACGCAATTAAAAGCAATGCAAACCCATGCTAACAACTTGCATAAGAGCACACAAAAAAACCAAACCAAAGCCATATAGCACGAAGCTGACAGCCAAACACACATCAAGATAATCATGACTCCACCCAAACCATGATTATCAGTAAACCACAGACTCATACAGGGGCTAGACGAATCTTTTTGGTCAAATATTCACAAGAACCGAGAAGAGAAGCTTCATGAACACAGCGATAACCAGAAGTGGAGGAAGAGGCGAACCATGCCGGCGGTGATGTCCACCACGTCCATTATAAACTGGATAGTCAAAAAGCATGCAAAGGAGAAGTAGGGCTATTGCCACCTAAGAGAGAGAATTCATGCCAAAATGAAGCTCCTCTTCTCCAGTATAAGCCTTGATGCGCATATAAGTAGAGTTGCCATGGTTGTGAATAAGTAGAGATTGATCCAAGTCACTTGGATACGAGACACGAGGCTGAGGATAAAGAGCATGGAGTGGCTTTATGAAAGACACAGTGGGTAGCACCACTGAGAAACCAGCGCGCATTAATAACTCCTATCGCGGCTTCTGAAATCCTTACACTCGCATAAGACTATAAATCCACCAGAACCATTCATAAAGGACATCAAACCAGGCAGCAGAATCAGCCCGAACAACAGTGTGCTTTATCGCCACATGCAAGGCATACTTTCACCTAACGCCGGATCGATGAAAAAGATGTCTCACCAACGAATATGCGGAGGATCATTTATCCCGCATGACTCCAGCGATGAAGGAAACCATGAAACATAGTCTCAGAGAAGTAACAAAAATGACGGTGCTCTATGAGATTGAGATGAAGAGTTTTAGTGTGATGAGTAGCTCCAATCGTCACCTATATATAGCACTGTCATAGCTTGAAGCAAACACAGAAGATGAAATAGAGCAATTGAGGATGCTTTTGCAACGTCCACTAGAGAGAGTAAAGTATTTGCCAACCAAGAAATTTGAGTTCGTGTTTTTGTGGCAATGCAGGGAAGCACAAGAAGACCAATCTGGATAGGTGGAATGAAGTGGGCGCAACGGATCAGGGGTGCCTGATGCGCGAACCCCTGATGCGTGCCTGCTGCGGGGGCCGTTTGGGCCCTTCTTGAATATATTTTTCGTGGATATTTGGATCATTAGATTTTATATGAAATGAGTGGCATTTTGATTTTTTATGAACAAAAAATGGAACTATTTTCAATTTTTTATGATTTTTTAAAGATTCAGTGTATTTTTTTTTAAATGGTACAGTTTTTTTTTCCACTTTAAGCACTGAATTTTTGAAAAATCATAAAAAATTGAAAACAGTTCTATTTTTTTCCCATAAAAAATTAAAATGTCACATATTTCATGTAGAATCTAATAATATAAAGAATCATAAAAAATACATTCGGGAAGGGCTTCAAACAGCCCGCGCAGCAGACGCGCATCAGGAGACCACACACATCAGACACCCCTGACATCGGGGGAACACCAAAGCAAAGTAGGGAAAAATAAGTCATCATTAACCAAACCCACATCCAATCCAATCCAATCCTCTGGCTCTCAATTAATACCTTAAAAACCGCACTAACCATTCTAGTTCGCTTAACTAGAAGAGAAGCAAGATGTGACCCTGCTCGTTTGCGAGAAATGAGAGCACTAGAAGAAGCAAGTGTACTGGCATTAGGGAAACTAGGAGCAGTTGGAGATGGGAGTAAAAGGTCTTATCCGCCAATTGGGCCTCATAAGGAGCCCAAATTTTACAGCCCATATCCAGACGAGTGAAGAGAGCAAAGGGATGATGGTAAATGCGGGCAGAACGGGAACCTATGAAGCATTGGTGCAATTGAGGAACTGACTTAGCACAGTGATTAGGTGGCATAACAATCACCACACACAGATGACACATGCTCCAGAAGAAATGAAAGCTTAACCGCCTTTCCTAAAGGAAGCATGAACGTAGGATCCAGAAAAAGCCATTGATAACCAGAGCAAGCAACCTTGAGCCTAAAACCACACAGCCGATATGGCGATGAATGATCAACACCGACAAGCTAACCAAACTGTAATGCAAACACCTGGGCCACTTCCTCAGTATAAAGTTCTAATATTAAAAACTTGTATCCAAATAGAAAAGTGCTCAAACTTCAGAGATGAGATTGAAACATTTGGAAACCAGGGATAAACTGCTAAAGATAATCCTAGCAAGATCCAAATTCCATGGTCAAGAATTTATCGAGCATCTTCAATATGAGAGAAATGAAGCACGAAGTGATGCTCATGATGCTGGACGATGGATACTCAGCCATGAAGTTCCTAATGAAGGGAGATGAGAGATTGAAACTTACTAACATGCACCGCTCGAGGAGAAAATACCTTGGCAAGAACCTGAGAATGACAAGATTTTAGATGGGCAGAGGCACAATCAGGAAGGATCCAAGACTTGGAATAAGACATCCTGAAACGATATAGAACCAGGGGAGAACCAAACTAACAAGGAAACTCACTGAAATCCAAAGAGAATATGACTAAAGTTGATCGAAATTGAAAACTGAGAACATAGCAGGAGCAGAGAGCCAGAGACTACCGCCTAAAGAGAGAGAAATGCTCTCCTAGCTTTTTGCAGTTTAGAGTATTCCTATATATAGCTGCAGTTATCCTAAACCACTATTACATATTTTATTATATTATATATTATATCTTATTATTTAATGTTGGCATTATATCAATATATTCTAGATATTACAATTCCTAATTTAAATAAAATATCTTTTGTGTGTGACTCTGCAGTTTGATAGACTAAGCTCGGGTTTAAGGTGATCACTCAATCTATTAAGCTATTAATAACCTTGATAGGATGTTATAAGCAATAGACTAATAAAGCGGCTTCTATGTAGAAAACCTAATTTGCTTCCTTGAGGGATTCTGATGGGTGATAGCCTTTTCTCATCCCATCACTATGTCCACCTCCTATTAGAAGAATCCCTAACATCTTTTCCCAGTAACAATGTTATGTTTTTGTTATATCTATTTGGATCGATGGCTATGTGAATTGTTACTTAAGATCTTTTAGCATTAAGTCTTTTGCTGCCACTCTAACATAATGGGATTTCATATGGACATTGGATAATCATTTCAACTAGACATGGTTTGTCTTATATGTGGCATTAAAGTCAGGTTACAATTCTATCTTTGCCTGCTATCTTGTATGTGATGCATTATTTATTTTTCTGTTTGAAAGAAAAAACTATATTTGAGAATTGTATATTTAAGTTATCTATATATGGTGGTTTCGGATATTTTTGTTCAATCCATAATTTTAATATCTGGAATAGTTTCGGGCTCTTGCAACAGTAAGAGGGATGGAAGGAGATTGCATTTTAAATTCTTCCATGATGGTACCATCTCCATCTTCATTGAAAAATGAAGGTCCTGAGATCACTTCTGCTTTGCTTTAAAAATCAAAATTAAACATTGATTTGATTCTGGCTTAATTTTGTAAGATAATAGATTTGTAAGTTGTTTGCCTTTCCATTCACTATGAAACACACCGTTGAACTCACTGCCACAGGAACCATCATCGGTTTCATTTTTGGGTTTCAAAACCAAAAACCATGGAGTTGTTAATAAAATTATTTAAAAAACTGTTTTCAATGAGTTGTTTAAAAAAAACAAGTTGTTTTTAAAAATTAAAAAATTAAAACAGTTTTTAAGTGTTTTTTTTTTTTTTGAGGTCATCACATGTCCACTATTGACACTACACTACCGACACTGATATCGTAGCGGCCACTACTGCTATATCACTTCATAAGCAAATTTTTTAAAACTATTATCCAAAACTTTTTTGTTTTCAAAACTTGTTTTTAAAAATAATTTTATAAAATTGCTTTGAAAAAATTATATTAAAAAACACACAGGCCCCATATTTTTTCCCCATACCAATCTTTACAACATATATATATACACACATACATAAGTCAAAATCAGCTTAAGGTTATCCTAAAAACTCCTTATTTAACAAAAATAAGTTTTTTCCTTAATCTTAAACAAATTGGTACTTAGAAAAAATATGTAATTAATCCTCCTCTGAATTTTTTTGTCCTATTTATAAGTTATATCATTAAATTTTTTATATAAATATATAAATTTACCTTTCATTCATTATTATGTAGACTTTATTCTCAAGAGGTAAAATGTATATTAAATGGGGATAATATTGAAAAATTATTGAATTTTAAGGCAGAGTTAATAAAATTTAATATTTTTCTTAGCTTATAATGTCACTTATTAAAATCCACCTCAAAGTAATAAGCACACATGCCTCATCATATGTGGACTATCTAAATCTGATTTGAACGGTCCAGATTTAGTCTTTTTTATCTTTATTTTTTAAAAATAATTATTTTAATGGGTATAGAATTTAAAATAAAGATAATCTCTTAATAAATATTTTTTTAACAAAAATGACTTTTGATTTAAAAAAAAACTAAATATGAACCATCTGTGTAATGAATTGTGGGTCCTCATCGCCCAAACGGGTTCCGTACTAGTGTGAGCACCTTTCATAGGGATTCGGCTGCGGTCCGCTGCCTAGCGGTCCGCTGCCCATCCTTTTCTTCCAAACTACACCGTTTTGGTGTAGTTTGGGGTAAAGGGGTGGGTTTTTTTTTTTTTTTAAAAAATAGAATATAGTATTTTAAAATAATTTTTTGGAAGTATCTGGTATTTTAAAATATTTTTTAAGTAACATGTAGTATTTTAAAATAATTTTTAGTACTTTAACCCCTTAAAATATGTTTTCAGTTGTATCCAGTGTGTTAGCAGACTGATTGCAATTTAATCCTTAATATATTTTAAAGAGTTAAAAGCACCAAAAAATATTTTAAAGGGTTAAAAACACCAAAAAATTATTTTAAAGTGATTTTTGGTGCTTTTAACTCTTTAAAATATATTAAGAGTTAAATTGCAATCAGTCTGCTAACACACTGGATACAACTGAAAACATATTTTAAGGGGTTAAAGTACTAAAAATTATTTTAAAATACTACATGTTACTTAAAAAATATTTTAAGATACCAGATACTTCCAAAAAATTATTTTAAAATACTATATTCTATTTTTTTTTTAAAAAAAAAACCACCCCTTTACCCCAAACTACACCAAAACGGTGTAGTTTGGAAGAAAAGGATGGGCAGCGGACCGCTAGGCAGCGGACCGCAGCCGAATCCCTTTCATAGACCCAAAAGCGATGGATAAAGGGTGATGCTTGCATTTTCAGCCGACCAACTAATTCTCTCTGCAACTAACATTCTCTCGCTATAGAAAAGCGCCTTGGAAATGTTTCATGGAATTGGAAACTTTTTACCTTGCTTGTTATCTGATCCTAAAAATTATTCTTGAAAAACATATTTAACAAATCTCAATCACCTGTATGAAATTTGGAAAAAAAAAATAAAGAAAAAAAATATTGTGATGCAGTTGGATTGTCTGAAGCTGTGTTCCATGATGCAATACTTCCAGAATGAGGCTACTCAACTATTTGTGGATAACATTTTTAATCACAAAGGCATGTTTATGTGGGATGTAGCATCTTCATTTTTTTTTCCCTTTTGTTCAGCTTTCTTTTTATTTTTTCATGTTTGCTACTTTCTCGGGTAGTTCGTTTCTGGGATGCTAACAATGTAGTTAATGAATATGTATATATTTGCTAATTCGGCCAAATAGAAAGAAAATTCAAAAAAAAAAATAAATAAAAACAAAATATCCAGTTTACTTAATGACAAATAGATGTAAGCACATCCAAAAACCTTTGGGTTAATGGTATAAGATGTCTTTTGTGGCACTAGCTTTAGGATTCAATCCCCAACTACTAAGTCAATATGCATGCTGTCCAAACTTTAAAAAAAAAAAAACAGAGAGACGCCAGCACATAAAAAGGCAAAAAATTTTTACAACACCAACCATAGTGAATTTATTTTCAATTGTCTCTTTAAAAATCTGAATTATCGCTGCACCCTTTTGCCAGCAGAAACCTACAATTTTTGGTAGCAGTTTGTAATGCCTGCCTTCTCATTTCCAATTATCAGTCACTGCTCATCCCACCCTCTTTTCACAAATTAGAAACAAAGCCCAAAAAGAAAGAACATAATTAAACAATACATTTTTCTACGTTAAGTTTTTTTTTCCTTTTAATATAAACAATCCCTCCAAAAACAATAGAAATTAAGATAATAAGGAGCGGCATCTATAGCAATAGCAACAATAAAAACAATACTGAGAGAAACAATAAGAAGAAAGTAAAGTTACATTACATAAATATATAAACACACATACACCTTACCAAATTAAAGTGGATGAGAGGCGATGTTGTGGTTGTCGTTCCTAGCTTGAGATTTATGGAAGTTCTGTGATTTGAGAAGGAACAGATTAATTAAGTATTTAATTCATAGCATTAAATATTACTAATTTATTTAAGAGTAACTATCAAGAGGCAGAGTCTACCAGCAACACTATGGATCAGCACAATTTCTGGCTTTCTTGAACTATATAAATGAAGCATTTAGACTCTTTCAAAATCTCCAAGGGAATTTTTTTTTGATTTTTTTTGAGATTTTTATTCAAGATTGATCACAACGAAACACAGCAGACTTCGTTCAAACATAGCAGAGTTTTTTTTTTTTTTTTTCCTTCTCTTTTTAAAAGATTTTTATAGGCAGGTGATTGACAAGAGAACAACAAAGCTACTGCAGGAAAATGACAGTTTCTTTTTTTTTTTTTTTTTCTTTTTGAAAAGTAGCTTGTTTGTGGAAAACAGCAAAACAAGATTCATTGAAAAAAAAGAGAGGATGAATGTTTGATTTGGAAATATTTCGTCTGAAACTTGAAGGAAACAGAGGAAGCTTGGAAAACAGAGTGCTAAAAAACAAATTGAGAAATAGGAAGCAATGAACACAAGATGATATCCAACCGAAAACGATGCCCAAGTAATTAAGATGTAGAAATAGAAGACAATGAAGAAGAAACTTTTTGGGATTTTTTTACAAGATCGAACACAATGAAAAGCAACACAATTGTTACAATATAATGCAGAAGATGAACAGCACGAAAAAATGTTCACACTATTTTTCTCTCTCTTTTTTTTAAAAAAAATATTTTTATGGGCATATGATTGAAAAGAAACAATTTGATGCAGAGAACTGACAAATTTTTTTAGGTTTTTGAACAGTAACTTATATGTGGAAAACAACAAAACAAGATTGACTTGAAAAAGGGGAACAAGGTCTTGGGGGAAAAACAAGAAACAAAGAAAGAAAATTTGGAACAATGAGTGACCAAGCACAAGGTCTGAGTAAATGAGTTGGTGTTTTATTTGGAATGATTTGCTTCTGAAACTTGCAAGAAGAAATTTGAAGAACAGATAGTGCTGAAAGCTTAGGAAACAGGGGGGCAATGGATATCAGATCTGATTGTAAACAATGACAGGTAAGATGTGGAAGAAGAAGACCTGTAAGAGAGACATACAAAAGAAGGAATGAAGATTACCAACACACAAATATGTATTAATCCTCCTGTGAATTCTTTTGTCTTATTTATAAGTGACATCAAATATGTAATGAATCCTCCTCTGAATAAAGATTGCCGACACCCAACAAGCCGGACGAAATAAACCCAAAAACTTATAGAACCAAGCATAGAATTAAGGTTCTTCAGGTTAGCCTGAATAGGTCCAAAGAAATTTGGGCCAAGCCTATTCGGATTCAAACTAAACCAGAACATCCGAATTCAATTTTTTTGCCTATTAAAATTTAAATACTTTACTAAATGAGCATCCCTAAATGAAGGTTGTGGTGGTAGATTGAGGCATTGATGAGGATGTATAAGGAAGTAATTAGGGTTTTCTTTTCACAGTTTGTGTTTAGTATCCAATTTAAATTGAATCTCTCTCTCAGTAACTTAAATATGTTCCTGATATTCATCATCTATTGCAATAGCAACTTAATGAAGTTTAACACGTCAAGAAAAACAAAGATGCCACTACTGATAAGAAAAACAATAAGAAGGAAGTAAATTTACATTATATAAACACACACACACACACAACCCTCTTACTCAAATTCATGGATGAGAGGCGATGACGTCGTTGTCCTTCTCCAAGCTTGAGGTTTGAGAAAGTTCTGTGATTGGGAGCAAACAGATTTACAAAGTATTCAATTCATACATAGCATTAATTATTAATTATTTTTTCTCTAAACACTTGTAAGTAACTATCAAGAAGCATACTCTACCTGCAACAGTATTGATCAGCACAATTTCTGTCTCTCTTGAACTATTTAGATGAAGCAGACACTTTCAAAATCTCCAAGGCAAAGCCTTTTTTTTTTCTTTTGAGATTTTTATGTAAGTTTGATCACAATGAAAAACAAAAGACTTCGTTCATGCGAGATGACAATTTTCTTTTTTCATAAACAAAATTTTATATGTGAACTTAAGAGGAAGATAAAAACCTTTGAAGGGGGATGTTTGTTTTTTTAAGATTTTTTATGGGTAGATGATGATTGACAAGAAAACAACAAAGCTAATGCAGAAAAATGACAATTTTTTTTTTTTTTTTGGTTTTTGAAAAGTAGCTTGTATGAGGAAAAACAGAAACACAATGCAAGTTTGATATAAAAACTGGGAAGAACAAGAAGGATTTTTTTTTTAAGGGATTTTTTTTTCTTTTTTAAAAGATTTTTATGGGCAGATGATTGACAAGGAAACAACAAGGCTGATGCAAGAAAATGACTCTTTTTTTTTTTTTGAAAAGTAGCTTGTTTGTGGAAAGCAGCAAAACAAGATTGATCTGGGAAAAACAGAAAGAGAGAGAGGATGAATGTTTGATTTGGAAAGATTTCTTCTGAAACTTGAACGAAACAGAGGAAGTTTGGAAAACAGAGAGTGCTGATAGACAGATTGAGAAACAGGAAGCAATGAATATAAGATGATCTTCAACAACAAGATGTAAACAATGCCCAAGTAATTAAGACGTAGAAATGGAAGACAATGAAGAAGAAACTTTTTGGGATTTTTTTACAAGATCGATCACAATGAAAAGCAACACAATTGTTACAATATAATGCAGACGATGAACAGCAACAAAAAAAGTTCACACTATTTTTTTTCCTTTTTTTTTTTTAAAGATTTTTATGGGTATATGATTGAAAAGAAAACAAATTTGATGCAGAGAACTGACAATTTTTTTTGGGTTTTTGAAAAATAGCTTATATGCTGAAAACAACAAAACAAGATTGACTTGAAAAAGGGGAACAAGGTCTGGAAGGAAAAAAAAAAAGAAACAAAGAAAGAAAATTTGGAACAACGAGTGAACAAGCACAAGGTCTTAGGAAATGAGTTGGTGTTTGATTTGGAATGATTTGCTTCTGAAACTTGCAAGAAGAAATTTGAAGTTGAAGAACAGAGAGTGCTGAAAGCTTAGGAAACAGGGGGCAATGGATATCAGATCTGAATGTAAAGAATGGCAGGTAAGATGTGGAAGAAGACGACTTGTAAGAGAGACATACAAAAGAAAGAATAAAGATTGCCGACACACAAATATGTAATTAATCTTCCTCTGAAATTTTTTGTCCTAAATCACCTCATTAAATTTTTTATATAATAAATGAATAGAAAGCCTTTCCTTAAGTTTTATATTGATTTTGTTTTTTAAGAGGTATAATATATATTAAATAAGGATAATATTGAAAAGTCATTGAATTTTAAAATAAAGTTAATAAAGTTTAATAAGACAAAGTTAATAAAGTTTAATATTTTTTTAGCTTATAATGTCTCTTATTAAAACCCACCTCAAAGTAATAAGCACAGATACCTCATCATATGTGTGGACTGTTTAAATCTGATTTGTACAATTCAGATTTAATCCTTTTTATATTTATTTTTTGAAAAAAAAAATTATTTTAATAGTATAGAATCTAAAATAAAAATAATTTTTTAATTAATATTTAAAAAAAATGACCACTGCATTAAAAAAAATGGGTATGTTTGGTTCAGCGATTCGATTGCTTATAAGTTGCTTTTTAATAGTGATTTACGGTATACGAAGTAAGTATGTGAGAGGAGTTGTGTTTCGATTTACGTAAAAAGCAACTTATAAGTTTTTATAAGCTCAAACAAACATGCTTATAATATCAGTTGAAAAAAAGTAAGTGTCAACTGTGTGTATAATCTATAATGAATTGCGAGTCCTCATCACCCAAACATGTTCCGTGCTAGTGTGAGATGGATAATGGGAGATGACTTGCATTTACAGCTAACCAACTAACATTTACAGCTAACTTTCTCTCGCTACAGAGATCTACAACTAACATTCTCTCGCTATAGAAAGGCGCCTTGGATTTTTTTTTGCCCAAGCAGTAAAGTCTTTGGAAATGTTTTATGGATCCTACAAATTATTCATGAAAAAAAAAAAATATTTAAAAATCTCAATCGCCTGCATGAAATTTGAAAAAAAAAAAACATAAAGAAAAAATTATTACAAGGTTCTAAAACCCAGACCGACTACAGGACCAGTTGGGGTGCTGGGTTAAGGGTCAGTAAGTCAGACCGAAGTCAAACCGAAGTTAACCCAAGGCTAAACAGGTTCACGAATCGGACTGGTTTAATAATATTTTAAAGAAATTAAATATTTTAGGATTATTAATATAAAATTTTAAAAAAATTAAAAAAATCGATTTTTTAAAATAAAATTACTGAACCGACCCATTCATGAATGGAACTCACCGTTCCAAGTTTCAAAACATTGAAATATTGTGATGCAGTTGGATTGTCTGAAGCTGTGCCCCATGATGCTGTACTTCCAGAATGAGGCTACTCAACTATTTGTGGATAAGAGAGAAACGTCAGCACATAAAAAGGCAAAAAAAAAATTCGTGTTTAGCTTTCTTTTTATTTTTTCACGTTTGCTGCTTTTCTTGGGCAGTTCGTTTCTGGGATGATGACTCATTCAGCTTCATATAGTTAATGAATATGTATACATATATGGTACTTTGGCCAGAAAGAAAGAAAGAAAGAAAATTCAAAAACAGAAACAAAATATCCAGTTTAGTTAATGGTAACTGGACATAAGCATACCCAAAAAGACCTTTGGGTTAATGGTATAAGATGCCTTTTTGTGGCACTAGGATTAGAATTCAATTCCCAACTAAGCCAATATGCCTGTTGTCCAAACTAAAAAAAACAGAGAGACGTCAACATATAAAAAGGCAAAAAATTTTCACAACCCCAACTATAGTGAATTTTGTTTCCAGTTGCCTCTATAAAAATCTGATTTATCACTACACCCTTTTGAGGGCAAAATGAAATTAATTTCTAGAACAAAAAGACTCAAGTAACCCAAATATTTCTTGTAATGCTTACTACACTTGTCAATGTTTTACTTCAGTTTGTAAACGACTTTATTTATTTATTTTAGTTCCTTATTCCTATTGTGAATGCTCTTTGCTTACTTGTTAATGCCTATATTTAGTTGGGCAACTCCTACGTTTCTTGTAAATCACCTTATTTGCATTGTAAAAGCCCTTATATGTCTTGTAAATCGCCTTAGTTATGTTGTAAACTCATTAATATTCTTGATAAAGTCCACTTATCAATATTATACTTTAATTGTAAGCATCCTTATTTTTCTTGTAAATCACCATAGTTACCTTATAAACTCTCTTGTTTCTGTTGTGAACTCCCGTGTTCCAGTTGTAATCACTTTATTTATATTGTACAAGCCATTATGTGTGAATTGTCTTAGTTTCATTGCAAACTCTCTAATGATTCTATTTGTCTTTGCAGAGTTATTTAGGTCTTTTTCCTTCATAAATTCTTTTCATTTTACCTCAAAAGAGTACATAGAAATTTCAAATTTTTATAAGGGCTATTTGAAGTTTCCCCATGAAAAAGAGTCACGGCCTCATTACCCATGGGTGGGGTGTCAAATAATAGGTTTAGGTCATCATTTTCTTCTTTCTCCCTGTCGCTCTTATAAACTCATATCCATATTTAGATTAAAAAAAAAGGTTTACATTTAAAATTTTATAAAATTATTATTATAAATAAGGATAAGGTGCATTTATCACCCTAAAATATTTTATAAGGTGCATCCAACACTCTAAATATTTTGTGATGCATCCAGCACCTTGAAGGATTTTTTTATTGACGTCCAATAGCCTAAAAAGTAATTTTGGTGCCTTGGTGCTAGATGCACCAAGAAATAATTTAAAGAGTTGAACGCACCTAAAAAAATTATTTCAAAGTATTGATTCAAAAAAATACTTTAGGGTGTTGGTTGCACCTTATCCCTTATATATATAAACAAATAAATTAAAATTGTTTATGATCTACACAATCATAATTGCAATATAAACGAAATAAAAAATTTAATTATAAAATATTGTAATAATAATTTTATAAAATATTAAATATGAACCATTCATTTTTTTTTCATTTATTATCTAAAGGCGAAAATGAGATACTGAGAAATATGCTTCCATCAAATAACAGAAGAATGTTTAGATTGAGGAAAATAAAATTTGATGTCAAAACAAGAAAATATTGATGAAACTAAAATAAAAAAAATAAAAGAATTGGGGAATTTGAAAAAAATCCTCATTGAAAATTTGATTGATAAGAAAGATTAGAGTAGTTTTTATACTTAGAAAGTTAACAGCTCTTTGCAGATTTTGTAACTTGTACTCCTATTTAAGTCACTCCACCAATAAAATTTTTAATGGGGACTTTCCTCCAATTTTTTCAAAAGAATTCCCTAAAACATTAGGGAAATAATTGACCTACTTCTATGTTTAACAATCAGTCTTGTACACTCCATCTCCAAGGATGATAGGCAAAAAATAAGTTCCATGTGGAAGCACCAACAAAACTAATCATATGAACTCTCAACATGATGTTCATTCCATAACATAAATGAACTCTCAACATGATGTTCATTCCATAACATAAACTAATTATCAGTGCTTGGAAACCATATGTCAGAGATGAGAGTAAAAGGCTTATCTATCACAAATGCTTTTGACATCGTAATTTATAAATCAATCAACCAATTCCTAAGTGAAGCAGATATAAATATAAGCAACGTTCACCCACTTCGCTAACATTTGTATTTAGCCAATGATATCTCACATGCCCAATAGAGAGCCCCCCAACTGTAATATTCAAGCTAGCACCTTTCACGGTTCAATGCCACTAACTTCACCAATCTCAGAAAACTGAAAATATTAGCGTTGGAATGGGATGGAATATGAACCAGTGTTTGGATCTTTAACAGCTTCGAAGTTGTCAACGCTCATCCCAAAGCGTTCCAACAAAGAATTTGTTAAAAGTCAGAAGCTCTTTCCCGTAATTATAGGGCCATAATTATAGGAATGATAGTCAGAGATGGTAGGTATTTTAGTCAGAGATTGTAGGCAGTGTTTTTTGTGTTCAGATCTGATTTTCTCCTATAAATGTAATCGTTTGTTCTCTGAATAAGATCATACAATCAATTCTAATCTTCAATTCTCTTCATGGTATCAGAGCATTGGAGAAGAGAATAATCAAGATTGAATCAAACACACTCACCATTGTGTTCTGAGTCGTCGACGCTTGTCTCAGCGTCCCAGTCCGTCAGAACCAGAATCGGTGTGTTAGTCTCCGGCCCATAAGAAGAACCCTTGTCCACGGTGGTTTCACCAGCGAGACTCTGTGACGTGAGAAGCACCACCAAACAGGACTCCGATCGTCGCATCCTCAGCTTTCTTTCCCAAGCTTGCGGCATCGTCATCGGAATTGTAATCTAGAATCTGCAAGCCTACGCCGATCAGATCAGATCTCTCCTCACGCCTCTCGTCTCTGAGCTCGTTCTCTCCTCTCAAGTCTCGGCATCCACTCACTCGCCGACGCTCTCGGACTCCAGCACTCCGATCTTAGCGCACAAGGTCTCCGTTGAAGGCATCTTCGGCCTCTTCCTCTAGCAAAGCTCAGAACTCAGGCTTCACATCCTTCGCCACCACCACGCTGAACGGTGACCTGAACGGGAGAAGAAGCTCGATCTGCAGCAACCTTCATTTTTTCCGGCGCGCCACCACCACGCTGCCACCTTCATTCTCCATTCCCGGAGAACTTCATTGGCCGCTGGATCGTCACTGTCCGTCGCTCACTCGCTCTCTCTCGACAATCTCAGTAGCTTGCTCGCTCTCTCTCTCTGCGCGAGTCTTCCTCTTTCGTCCAGAATCAGACTAAGCAGACGTATTAATTGATCTGATATAAATCTGTCATTCTCCAAATTCGAAGGACTAATCTGGTATTTCTGAAATTCGAAGTATCAAATTGACATTTTGGAAATTCGAAAGACCAAACTGGTATTTCTGAAATTTGAAAAATCCCTCTGTCAATTTTTTTTTCCCGTCATTATGTCTACAGTTTCAGATGCCTCTTCCTCTGTGCCTCGATCTGGCTCAAATGACATCTCCACTGTCCTTCTTGTTTCTGAGAAACTTACTAGCGATAACTATCGGGAATGGTCTCAATCCATGATTCTTGCTCTCGATGGACGAGATAAACTCGAGTATATAACTGGTGAAGCAAAAAGGCCACCAACATCAGAAATTAAGGAGTTTCGCAAATGGAAGTCCGAAAATGCATTGGTATCCTCTTGGTTAATCAATGCGATGTCATCCTCAATTAAGAAGAGTTTTATGTACCTTCCTTCAGCCAGAGAAATTTGGGAAGCTCTGCGTGAGACATACAGTCCTGTGGGAAATAGATCCCACATATTTGATGTCAAGAAAAAATTGTGGCAGCTAAAACAGAATCACATACCTCTTGATGATTATTATCTTGAAAAATCAGCACTCTGGCAAGAGTTTGATGCTCTACAAAATAAAACTCATCATTGTGGGGCTGATGCAAAAGAAGATAGCAAAGCAAAAGAAGAAGAGAGGGTATATGAGTTGTTAGCTGGTCTTGATGTAATTTATGATGATGTTCGAGCTCGAATTCTTAGTCAAGAACCCTTGCCATCTGTACGTGAAGTTTACACTTTGTTGCGTAGTGAAGAGGATAGGCGCAAAACAATGCTTCAGAATCCGACTAATTCCGCTGCTACTCCTGAAGCCTCAGCACTTGCTGTTCGATCCACGGAACAAAAAGGTTCTAAAGGTCGTCCATTCTGTGATCATTGTAAGAAACAGGGGCACACTAAGGACACTTGCTGGAACCTCCATGGTAAACCTGCTGACTGGAAGCCGAAAAAAGGGAAAGGACGAGGCTACGTGGCTGAAACTTCTAAGGACCTGTCTCAAAATGACCAGCTGCATAAAATCATGGAAATGCTAGCCACAATGCAGACTGCAACAATGCCTACTGCCACAGTGGTCAAGAGAGGTAATTTCTTTCAAGCCTTGGCTGTGATAAAAGAACTATGTACAGGACATTGTTGGATTGTTGACTCAGGTGCCTCGGATCATATGACTGACAATAAGGCTCTCTTCTCATCATATACTCCTGTCACCAAGGGAGTAACAGTACGAATTGCTGATGACTCTGAATCTGTTGTCCTTGGAATTGGTTCCATCAAAATATCAGCTGCACTCACTCTTCACTCCGTATTACATGTTCCAAAGTTGAAGTGTAATTTACTATCCGTGAGCAAATTAGCTAATGATGAACGTTGTCAAGCTAACTTCTTTGCTACCTACTGTATTTTTCAGGATCTGCTGACGGGAACGACGATTGGGAGTGCGAAAGAGCTTGATGGTCTCTATTACCTTGATGAAAGTAATAATCCTCAGATTAAATCGTGTAATAAAGTGTCTCTCCATAGCACTAGTGATTTGGAATTATGGCACAAACGTTTAGGTCATCCAAATTTAAATTACATGTCTCAAATGTTTCCATCCCTTATTTCTAATAAAATTCCATCTGATTTTCATTGTGATTCATGTGAAAAGGCTAAGCATCATCGTACTTCATTTCCAAAAATCCCATACCAAGCCTCAAAACCTTTTTCCACAATTCACAGTGACTTATGGGGACCATCCCGAACACCAAACCGATCAAAAACAAAATGGTTCATCACATTCATCGATGACCATACACGTGTCAGTTGGGTCTACTTGTTGAAGGATAAAACAGAGGTGTATCAAACATTCCTTAACTTCCATTCTATGATCCAAACCCAATTCCAAACCCCAATCTAGATTCTGCACACAGATAATGGGACTGAATACTTCAATCAGGTCCTATCTACCTTCTTAACCAAAAATGGCATTGTCCACAAAAGTACTTGTCCCAATACACCTCAGCAAAATGGTATTGCAGAACGAAAGAATCGCCATATTCTTGAGACTGCAAGAGCCCTTATGTTTAGTGGTAATGTTCCTAAATATCATTGGGATGATGCTGTCCTTACCGCCACCTTCCTCATTAACAGAATGCCAAGCCGACCACTGTCTTACAAAACACCCCTTCAACTTCTCCACCAATACTATAACCTTCCATACCTTGTAAACACTCTGCCTCTACGGGTGTTTGGCTGCACATCATACGTTCATCTCCATCACACCAACAAACTTGACCCTAAAGCCCTTCGGTGTATCTTCCTTGGCTATTCACATTCTCAAAAAGGATACAAGTGTTATGATCCACTCTCTAAACGTTTATTTGTCACATGTGATGTCACTTTCCTTGAACATACACCTTTTTATGCCTTGTCTGCAATTCAGGGGGAGAGAACTGGTGAATTTCAGACAAATGAAACACCAAAAGATGACCAGACATTCACAATTTATGTACCTACCCACACAGATCCTACTCCTGATACCTCTGATACTCCTGATAACAACCCTGAGATTCCTGATCATCCTGATAACCTTGATACCTCTGATAATGTGCCAATTACAGGGGGAGACACAAATATGTGGGGTAATACCTACATGCGACGACACAAAAGAGGTAATGAACCACAGGCTATTAGCACTCACTAGGAGTCAGTACCAGAGGCAGGTCCAAGAGAAACAGAAGGTTCTGATCTTAATCTTCCCATTGCGGTGCGAAAACAACCTAGACAACCCAGATCAAATACTAGATATCCTATGGAAAAATTTGTCTCTTATAAGGCTCTTTCATCTAAATACAATGCATTTGTCTCTCATCTTGATAAAATCAGGATACCAGACACGATTGATGAGGCTATGGCTATACCTGAGTGGAGACAAGCTGTCTTAGAGGAGATGGAAGCTCTCAAGCGAAATAAGACATGGGATGTAGTAAATCTACCTGAAAGGAAAAAGGCTGTTGGATGCAAATGGGTATTCACTCCTAAATATAGAGCAGATGGAACACTCGAGAAATACAAAGCTAGATTGGTTGCACAAGGTTTCACACAAAAATATGGGGAAGATTACACAGAAACATTTGCTCCGGTAGCCAAGTTGAATACCATCAGAATACTATTATCTATTGCAGTGAATTTAGATTGGAATCTGCACCAACTCGATGTAAAAAATGCCTTCCTCAACGGAGAACTCAAGGAAGAGGTGTATATGAAGTTACCTCCAGGGTTCCCAGGAAAAAAGGATGACCAAGTCTGCAAGTTAAAGAGGTCATTATATGGGTTAAAGCAATCTCCACGTGCTTGGTTTGACAGATTCACCAGGGTTCTGAAGAGACATGGATATACTCAAGGGCAGAGTGACCATACTTTGTTTGTCAAACATCATAAGGGTAAGATGGCTGTTCTGGCTGTATATGTTGATGATATAATCCTTACAGGAGATGACAGTGTGGAAATCAATCAAATTAAGAAAGCCCTAGCACGAGAATTTCAGATCAAAGATCTTGGAGAAATGAAGTATTTTCTTGGAATGGAAGTTGCCCGATCCAAGAAAGGAATTTATATTTCCCAAAGGAAGTATATTCTTGATCTTCTAAAAGAAACAGGGATGACAGGATGCAGACCCAGTGACACACCTATACGAGTAGATAAAATAGATGAAGATGCAGATCTTGGTAAGGCAGTAGACTTAGGGAACTATCAACGGATGGTAGGAAAACTAATATACCTGTCTCATACTAGACCAGACATTGCATTTGCAGTAAATGTGGTCAGCCAGCATTCTCATGATCCTAAACAGAAACATTTGAATGAAGTTTACAGGATCCTTCGTTACTTGAAGGGATCTCCAGGACGTGGCTTGCTGTTTAAGAAAACTGACAAACGAATTGTAGAGTTATTTACAGATGCTGATTGGGCAGGTGACCGAGAAGACAGGAAATCCACATCTGGATATTGTACATATGTGTGGGGTAACCTAGTCACATGGAGAAGCAAAAAGCAAAGTGTAGTTGCGAGAAGCAGTGCTGAAGCTGAGTACAGGGCTGTAGCACTGGGAATCTGTGAGGGAATATGGATAAAACGTGTTCTTGAAGACTTGAGGAAGTCCATAAATCTACCAATTAAGGTCTATTGCGACAACATGGCTGCTATCAACATTGCTCATAATCCAGTTCAACATGATAGAACTAAACATGTCGAGATAGACAGACATTTTATAAGGGAAAAAGTTGATGAAGGTATTGTTGATCTAAGATATATTCCTTCTAAAGAACAGACCGCAGACATCCTCACCAAAGGGCTGCCCAAGGACAGATTGGAGTATCTGATTGGCAAGTTGAACTTGATTGATATCTATAGCTCAACTTGAGGGGGAGTGTTAAAAGTCAGAAGCTCTTTCCCGTAATTATAGGGCCATAATTATAGGAATGATAGTCAGAGATGGTAGGTATTTTAGTCAGAGATTGTAGGCAGTGTTTTTTGTGTTCAGATCTGATTTTCTCCTATAAATGTAATCGTTTGTTCTCTGAATAAGATCATACAATCAATTCTAATCTTCAATTCTCTTCAGAATTGCCCATTTCTTTCTGTTTTTCTGCCCCAAGTCAAAATTGTGTTACCAAAGCTTACTGAAAGCATACACTCAGAAGTCAGAATCACATAATGTTGAAACAAATGCCACGTAACTTACATTAGTGTAGTTATATACTGATCATTCTATATAATAGATACAAGGCTTCTTATCTACCCTTTTGACAACCAATATATTGTCAGTTTATAAAAGGGAAAAATGGATAAGAGGCCATCATCATATTTATGTAAGGTTAACTGAGCTGCGCAGTTAATGTTTATCATTAGGCTTCATATTACTTCTAATAATTAATAACTTACTCCCAGAGCTTGAAAATTATCTTGATGAGGGGCAACTAGAGATCTTATTGTTGAAGCAACCATATCACAAAAAGTCTGATTTCTTTTTTCTTATTCTATTTTTTATAAGGTATATAAGATTTTGGAACTCCTAATTATAAGTAGCAATATTTTCATCTATATGTTGTAACATTTTCCCAGTATACCTTGGGACCATAGATATCATGCCAGGTCAATTTTTAGGGAAGGCGAAAGAAAGCGAACATACAGGAGAAAGTCATATTGGATAACGGTTTAGATTTCACTCAGGATGATCCCACAGATATCTCCCCTCATTTTCTGAATATTACTTAAATAGACCACTTGGAAAAACGGTTTAGATTTCACTCATGCCGATCCCATTAAGTATTTCTTAACATTCTTGTTCCATTTGTTTTCTCAATTTTCGTTTTGAATTTTGTATTCTTTGGAGCATACCCAAGAACAGATGTGTTCTTTTACTATAGATGTCTCATTTTATGCTAGCCCTATTTTGAATGTTATATATGTGTGTGCGCGTATGCATGTCTTTTATTGAGAATTACATCTCTGTTTTAAAAAGAAATTTAATCATACGAAAAAGATTATATGCATACCACAAACCAATGGCTGCTGACTGATTTCTGGTTAAACTGGCCAGTTTGCATATGCTTTGACCGGTTCTATGTGTCTCAATTACAGAACCGTTGTGTAAATATTCTGACTAGTGGTTGACAAAAGAATGTAATTATGAACATGCTTTGTCTCTCTCAGCTTTGAGTAAACAGATGTTTTGCAGACTATAATCCAAACATACCCTTAGTTGACTCAAGATAAGATTTTGTTAGCAAACAGAGGAGTGGAATAAGGTTATGTTTTTGTTAGCTACATTGTAAGTCTATGTCGTGGAATAAGGTTTTGTTTTTGTTAGCTACATTGTAAGTCTATGTCCTATCTGCAAAATTTGCTAGGCAATTTTGATTTTTTGCATTCTTAATGATGTACACGCAGACCTCTCTTTGGTTTCTTTTTACCTTTTTACTTTTGATCGTATATGTAGATTAGTATCCTCTTATTGTGTTTAAGTCACAAATTAATACAATGTGAGCTAAAGCATATACTTAGGACAGTACCACAATATTCAATATGATCACATGAAAAATTGAACTCACCAGCAATGGCCTCTTCAACATGCTCAAGCTTTTCTTGTGCCTCGCCTCTTCTCTCCAGAGCTTTCAGATATGCAGGATTTAGTTCCAACGCCTTGGTGTACTCTTTGATTGTGTTCTCATATTTCCCCTGAGGCAATTTCCTTAAATGAGAAATTTAAAGGAAAGTGATATGACATTTGATTAATTTCGTTTTGATTTTTTGTATACTTTAGAGGATACCAAAGGATAGATGTGTTCGTTTACAATAGATGTCTCATTTTATGCTTGCCCTGTTTTGAGTGTTATATGTGTGTGTGCATATGCATGTAAGTTTGTATTGAGAATTACATCTCTTTTCCAAAAAAAAAATTAATCATAAGAAAAAGATGATATGCTCAACTTCTAAGCTAGGTAAAATTAAAAACATTATTTAAAATAGCAGAAGGAGAACACTTAAAAGCAATGAGACTCTATGATCTCCTTCTGCTTTGGGCAAAATCGTCCAAGCACCATTATAAGTTAGAAAAGTGAGATCAAAATTTCTTCCCAAGTGATTTTTCATTCCCCAAAACATTGCAAAGAAAACACATTGCCATGCAACTTGCTCTGTGACCTCTGTTTTGCTCACATGCAAAAATGGTGGAGCCCAGTGCATTTCAAGTATTTCCATGGTGGTGCTTGTGTGTGTGGGCCAGTAAGTACACTTGTGCCTATCTGTATTTATTTTGTATTATTGTAAATGCAGAATTGTAAAATATCATCCTCCCAAACATTTGCTATTTTATCGGGGCTTCCCTTAAAAATCTAATTTTTATCATCTTTTATTCCCCTTTCAAATTTGCTACCTGAAAGAAGCTTGTTCCAATGAAATGGTCTTGAAATATCTGTTGCATGTTGATGATATTCAGATCAGATATTGGAATTTAATGACTACTATAATCACAAAAAGACACTTATGTCACTTACTTTTTTCAAAGCTGCTTCTATGTGTCTGGATTATAGAGCCATGGTGTAAATATCCTGAATGGCTGACCGAAGAATGAAATTATGAACCGGAAAAAGATCTAATAATGCTTTGTTCAAAGAATCAAAAGCCATCAAATACCAATCCTAGTTTTTCGCGCACTGTTCCTTCTTTAAAGCATATGAATACAGAAATGTCAATTCTTTGAATACCTAACATACAGAATAAGTGCATTGCATACAAATGACAGATTACTATTAATGTGCATTAGACAAACCACAAACCAGCACACAAAAGTAAGTATACAGTGCTGAAAATGAAAGATTGAAAATGCCAAGAGACAACACTAAAAACGATGAAGCAAACACTCTTTGACTTCTTGTATTGAACCAGCCAAGCAATGAGGTTCATGAGTGAACTTCATGACTCGATAAAATCATGGAGCCTACTCGCCTTGTCTCGCATTGAGGCTAACGATGCCTCAACAGAAGCTAACTCATTTCTGAGAGTGGAAGCTTTAGCTTCAGTCTCCTCAAGCTTTCTTATGAGTTCATCTCCATTACCACAGCTCTCAATGCAACCATACACGTAATTGAGCCAAGAAGCATCAAAACCAACTGCTTCTAAGGCAGCACAACACTCTCTGATGTAGTTTTGGTCATCTTCTGTCAAGTCGCATCTCCGAGTAGTCCTCAAAATGCGAGTGACTTCAGTGAATATGGCAGTGAATACTCCTCGTCGCTTTGTATTGAACCAATTAAGCACTTGAGGATGACACTTCACCCCAAACTCCAAATATGGCAAGTTTTGTTTGGAAATGTAATTCAACAACTTGTCATCGCTGTAAGCATTAGATTCCAGTATTGCTGAACTCATCATAGGTTGTGGAGATTTTGAAGGTGAAGGATCTATTGCTGCTGGAAATCAAAAAAATAGGATGAGTCAAGTTTTGGAAATAAAATAAAATAAAATATTCTCTTGCTAAATTAAATGCATTACTTGCATTATCAATTTAGGTTAAATATATTAATTGGATCTTGCAAAACAAAGCCAATGTTGTACCTATATCAGGAATCATGGTAGAGTTTGATACATTTTGTTTAGTTGGACTTGAAGGCTTCTTGATGGTGCCGCATATCTCTTGAGATTCAATATATGAATCACGTGATTTTTCTAGTAGATTTTTAATAATACCATGAAAGAATTGCTGGTTAATCTAAAGAATAATACCCCAAAAAAAAAGTAACAAAGATATAAAATAAGATAAAAGCCTATGTTCTTTGTTGTGGCAAGTTTCTGTGCATGTTGGTCAGTTTGAATCAAGGATCTGTCCATGCTCTCACAAAATTCTGGACTTCCAACAACTAAAAACAATAAAAAAAAATTTTTTTGAGACTTGAGTTTTTTTAAAAATAAAAAATAAATTGCTTCCTTTTGAAGAGAAATACATGCATTACCTTCTTTATTGTCACAAGTTACTAAGATTTTGAGTTGGTGGAACAAATTCTCTCTGGGAAAAGTTTCTGACTCATGTGATCCTTCTAGCGAATTTCAGTTAACATGATAGAAAGTCAAAATCATTGATTAATTAATTAAACAAGAGTATTAGATCAAACATCCATCAAGTGTAGCAAATTCCTTCCCTCTAACACGTGAAAAAAATGTTACTTCCTCTGTTGTGAACAATAATCATGTCAGTGATAATCTAATTAAGCAAATTCTCACCAAATGAGATCTTTTAAGTCAGTGATTCTTCTATGGGTGATTTTATTTCCTATAATAGCAAATACTAATAATTTCTATAATAGTCATCCACAACCTTTAACAAAGCAATTTAGAGAATCTGTGACATGTTAAAACAATATCAGTACCTGCATCATAAACTCCTGTGACTTTAACAGCTTCAACCAATGGCCTTTCAATGTTCTCACCCATTTCTTGAGTCCGCCTAGCTAAACCCATTAGTTCTAAAAATGCAAGAGTAAATACAATGATACGACATTTTAACAAAATAAAAATATATTACTCCTGAAAACTGCAAAAAATAAAAAAAAGAAAAAGAAAAGAAGAAGGAAAGAAAAACATGACTCTTTTTATTGTTGGACAGTTGTGGCTTGCTTACACAGATTCTTGCTAGATTAAGTCTTTGAGTATTGGGATTCTTCTAGTAGTTTTCAATTCCCATAATAGCATATTAGAATCATTAATTAATAAAAAATGCAGAGCTTTGCTCCGTGCATTCTTTGAATCTAAACAATGCAACATGATTTTTGCAAGATATAATGGCCTGCCTTCCTTTCAAATAAAGAAAAATAGGAGTACTATAACAAGATCAAAATCTACTAGATGATTTCAGATTATAAAATCAGAATTCAAAGTATTTGAACCTAAAAAAAAAAAGAAGGAAAGAACATTAATCGAGCTAGTGAATATGATAACAAAGTGTCATCACTAATCATTCTATGGAATAAAAGGAATCAGTCACTAAATATACAAAGGATAGTGATAGTGATAAATACTAAAATACTCAAACCTGTGAAAGAAATTAAGTCGAAGTTAAAGAAATATCTAATTATTTATGGAAGATTGAAAAAAGAAAGCAATCTCAATACCTGTATCTTGATTTGTACAAGGGCTGGAGGCATTTTGAGTAACTTGAGCCAGAGGCTTCTCAGTACCTGATGAAGCTTCATTCTTCTGTGTACCTTGCTTTCCAATATCTGCAATCTGATTAGGCTTGGATTCTCCTACTTGCTCCTTGGAGGTTGATGCTTCAGTGGTATCCATATCTAAGTTTTCATTTGGCTGTATTTAAGTTTTACATATTTTTTCAGTCAATCAATTTTGTTACCGAAAAATACTGTCTAAATTTTTTTCTTTTGCTTTTACATATGGAGGTTGAGACTGAGACATGAAAAACAAGAATACCAAAGGAGTGTCAATCATCATAGAATTTGCTCCTACTTTTTAGCATACGTACCTTTTCTAGGAACAAATGATTGATAGTGGTGTTAAGGTCCCCTTTCCAGCGTTTTTTCCCATTTTCCACTTCAATTAATTTCAGAAATGGGGCCACCGTGATTCCAGATGAGAAATTTTGCATTTTGTGGCATCCTGCCACTTTCAATGTCACCAAAGATGGGAATATGAAGGTGTGTTTCCCAAAGGAAAAGCTTTTGAAACGTGGCAGACAAGTTAGTTCCAAAAACTTCAAGGCTTTAAATATGATTTCTTCTTTTGGTCCTCCCTCATTAGTCATCACAACCTCCTCTAGCATCTTACAATTTATAATTGCCAAGCTTGTGAGGTGGACGACACTTTTAGCAGTGAAAGGTGACATGAAGTCCATCAAGCCATTGCAATCCCCCACAACCAAGGTAATTAAATTTGTGAAAGTTGTCAAAGTTGGTGCCAATCTTATTAACCTACAACATTCCCGTATAAACAGATCTTCAAGATTTGGAGCGTGGGCATCTGATGCAGAGTTATCATTACATATATGCTCAAGCTTCTCCAATAGGAATAGCCACAATTTTTTAATTTGCGGGGGACTTTGAATACTACAGTGACCAATTTCTTCCGAAGGAAAGAGTGTTTTAAAATAACTGCAGCGTGGATGAAGTGTGGTTGTAGCTGGGAATCTTTGGATCAAATCATTTAAAAACTTTATTGAAGTTTCCTGAAAATATTGCAAACGAAGTATTTTTGTCCTTTGAAAGAGCTTTTTCTCAAAGTTTCCATTCAATATCCTCATAGCATCCTTTTCATCTAGCGATGTCTCCTCCAAGTTTTCTGGTACCTAGAAAAACAATAATGTGTTTCTTTCATCATATAATCAACTAACAAGTTAACAAAATTGATTTCTTTGCAAAACACATGTATAATTATAGTGTGTGTATATTTATTAATCACATATATAATTATAATGTATGTGTTTATTAGATTGTCTCAACCATCCTTTTGTTTAAATAGAATTAATTTAAAAACAGATAAATAACTAGAAAAAAGATCGAGGGTGTGTACCTTTTCAATATGAAATAAAGCTTGTTGGATTGGCAAGTCACCACAACCCCTTTTAAGATGATAGAAATCCAAATGTTCAAATGCAAATATTTGCAATGCTCCACATCGGCTAACGTTTAATTCCTTCAATGATGGACAGTCTAGAATATATCTTTTTGGATAGAAATCATTGAGCTGCCTCAAATTTATTAGCCACAAGATTCTTAGCAGAGGAAGGTAAAACTTAAGCTCCTCAAATCCTTCTTCATTTGCAACAATATTCTCAACACCACAAGATTCAATGTTTAGCTCTTCAAGCTTCCTCAAATCTAGGCATAGTGATGATGAAAACACATATTTCAAGTTTGGGCATTCATCAACTTTGACAATTTGTAAATTTCCAAAGCTGATTATTTCTTCTGCTTCTTTGTTCCATATGTGTTTCAAATTTGGGAGCCCCGAGAGTGTTAGTTTTTTCAACCCACTAACTCCCTTTGATTCCATTGTTGTGTCATTCAATGCTTTTACATCAAATACTGCTTCTAATGAATCACACTCTGCTACTTCTAGTTCCTCCAATGTATATAATAATTGCAGTAAAATTGATGAAAAAAGCGTGTTGGATAATAATGTACATTTATGCACCACCAGATGCTTTAAATTGCAGAATATTTTCTGTCCAACTTGGTTGTACCATATTTCTTTTAGTTCTGGATATTTAGAAAATTCCAAATGATTGAAGCTACTAAACATCACCTGTACAAATGATTATCAAAATAAGTGAAAAGACAATAAGAGCATCGAGGCTGGTTAAACAATAGCATTTTGCTACTTTTAGTTATTACACCAGTTAATTCTATTCAATGTATTAACTGACTCTTGTGTTAGATATAAAAATGTAACAAAATCATGACAAAAAAAAAAGATAAAAATATCTAATGTAAACCTAAAAACAACTTATCTTCATTTTGTTAATTCTTTCAGTTGTTAGATATGTGATGATTGTGTGTCAATAAGATGCTTCCAAATCTATACATCCGCAGGAAGAACTCAAGTAAATAAAGGCTAATAAATGCTAATAAAAGCTATACAATAAAAAAAATATTTACAAAAAGTAAAGATTTTCAGAGAATCATTTTTCATATCACATAAACAATTGGCTTTTCTGACAGTTTGTCTATACTCATTTTTTCATCGTGTGGCAAGGGAAAATAATATCTATATATAAAGAAAGATTTATTTTCCTCTCATGCACATAAGAAATTTTTAGTCAAATCAAACGTACCATATCCGCAAACAACTTCTTTATAGTTTTGTTTATATCACCTTCCCAATACACTTTTCCATCTTCTTTTGATGATATCTTTTGAAGCTTTGGTGTGCTTGTGTCTTCCCCAGAGAAGGAGTCCATTCTTGGGCATTTGTCAACAACAACTTCCTTTAACAATGGAAGGTTTAAGAAGCAGTCGCAGGAGCAAAACCTTTTTATCTTTGGCAAACACTCAAGCTCCAAACTTTCTAAGCTGCTGAATGCAATTTCTTCTTCAGATCCCTCCTTCTCTTTTGCCACAACTTTCTCAATTGAATTGCAGTTACTTATTTTCATTTTTGTCAATTTGACTAGACTTCTTGCAGTTGATGAGGTAACTAAGTGAATAAATCCATTGCAATTTCCCACCTCTAAATATGTCAAGTGACTAAAAGTTACAAAGGAAGGCCCTACGTGTTTCAAATTAGAACATTGATATACAAATAAGTATTCAAGATCCTCAAGAATTGAATCTATCTGAAATCCTTCTTTACATATGTGTTGGAGATCTTGCAGTTGAGAGAGTGTCAAACTTTTAATTCTTGTTCCTGTCTTAAATTTTCCTTTGGCATCTATAGGTATTTCTTCTTGGAATATCTCCCCAAAAGAACTCCATTCAACAAGTAGATTAGTGAGAGTGGCTATGTTTTGGAGAAACCAATAGGGAAAAGTAGCATGGTCATCCTCAAAATTTGACAAAAAAAGACATTTGAGTTTGCTGAAGTGTTTCCCCAAAAATTGCCCTTGTAAAATCATGCTTGCATCCTCACTATTTAGGGCCAGCATCTCCAAATTGCAAATCACCTATATACAACAAGAGTTGATCAAATACTTTATTCAGAACAACATAAACAGATGCAATATAGTGAGAAAAGAAGCAACTGACGAATAAATAGCATGCATAATCAAACCTGACCAATTTTGTAATACAGAAAATTATTATGAAACAATGAATGCATTGATATATATACTTTTGCCCACACATTGATACACACACACTTCTGG
The DNA here is from genome assembly GCA_963210345.1 of Inga oerstediana. NCBI lineage: Eukaryota > Viridiplantae > Streptophyta > Magnoliopsida > Fabales > Fabaceae > Inga > Inga oerstediana. The sequence continues at coordinate 8,903,840 of OY723404.1, read as the reverse complement.
TCTCTAAATAGATTAAGATTTGTTTTCATAACCTTTCCTGTATATACCTCTTCAAGTGTGAAAGGAGGCTGCTCAATTGAGATTTGGAGTTTACTATCAAAAACTCTTTCTCGACTACTTGAACTTTGTACCTTGAAGAGCTTCAATTTCAAACATCCACGGATATCTAATTTCCTTAATATTGGACATAGTACTATATGATTTCTAGCAAACAATCCCTCCAGTTCATATAAATTCCAAAGCACCAATGATGTTAAGTGATTAAACTCAAATTTGACAGAACTATCCGTGGGGCCTTCCTTGTCTGAAACAACTCGTTTCATACTCCATGCATCCTTTATGGTAATATCTTCAAGTTCAATAGCTTGCATTGCAACAGAGAACGGTAAAAGGTATCCCAAATTCTTACAGCGTTCAACACACACAAGTTGCAACTTGTGAAAACGAATGTTTGCTTGATTAGTATCTCTACTCCAAATTTTTTTCAACTCTGGCAAGCCAAGTAGATGGAGTTTCTTCAATTGTGAGACTTGTGTCATTGTCTCGTCTTCACTACGGATTTCTTTGGCAGTTAATTGGAATATCTCTTCCACTGAATCGCAATCGTTGACCTTTAATGTCTCTAGGTTTCCAAACGCTCCCTGCATATCATATGGGAAAATATTCACAAGTTTCCCACAATTGCTCACCTCCAGACTCTTTAACCCCTCAAATTGAAAGTGCCATACTTTCTTCAAGCTTTTCATGTCTTTAATTACCATCGTCTCCAATTTTGAGAGTCGGACCTGTAATCCAATTCACTTTTAATTCATGAATCCAAAATAACCGACATTATACAAGAGTAATAATGAACTGAATTACACAAGAACAAATGTCTCTTCTGATGTAGTGCTGTTAATCCCCTTTGGAGCAATTATCTCCTCCATCATCTCACATTTACTTATTTCAAGGTGCTTAAGCTTTAAAAAACTTCCAACCACAGAAGATGAGAATAAATGCTTGAGGCTTCTACAATCCTCAACAGTCAAGTTAGCCAAATTGTGAATACAATTGGCTGCACAAAGGTCATCATCATCCCAAATTTTTTCGAGGTTCACTGAACTCAACTTCAGGGTCTCCAAACTAGAAAAACTAACCTGTAAACAAAAATAAAAGAGGAAAGACGACAATTTGGTCCATATTAAAAAAGAACCAGCAACTTGGTCGCATGAGTTTCATGGATAAATTACATACAAGTCTCAAAGAACTTGGGAATCAATTCACTGAGCTGTAAAAATGGTTAGATGTCTAACTTTTTTTTTTAAACAAAAATGGCTAATTTTCCCATCTTCACCTTTGATCTTTGAGCACGGATGGATGACTAGCTATCTAAACCACCGCGACCAGCCAGGCATTATTATTACCAGTATTAAGGCCAGGAGGTAGTAATATTTATAGGTTTTCCAAATTTTATAAATTGATTATTGGGAATTGAAAAATGTTTGCTCTGAAAATTAATTTTAACAAGACTAAATTATATAAAATTTTCCTAAATTTTGGGTAAGTTGCATGTAATTCATAACATTTTAAAATATAAACATAACCCTTAACCTTTTGTTTCTTTATCATGGACCATTGCTATTAGGTTATCTCTTTGTTGAAAATTGCCCCATAAGATTAATTAATAGAAGGCACTTGACATCCTATATACTTACCTAAGTTAATAATTTCATAAAACCCTCGATTTTAGGCCAGTTACAAAAAATTTCTCAAAACTTTAGGAGGTTCAATTTAAATTTTGAAATGTTAGGATATTAGTTATATGTGACTGGCAAACTTTATTTCTAATATTCTATACATATGAAAAAATTTTAATAATGATTTTGTTAATTTTCTTAATCATCTAAACACAGGTTTGGATAACCTATGAGAAAAACCACATTTTTGCAAGTAATTGTAAATAGTATAACATTGAAAAAAATTGCAAGTAATTTATGAGTTAAAAAATAGCAAACTAAGGTGACAAAAAATAGCAAACTAAGAATTGTAAAATTTAAAGATAAATAACTCGCAAAAAAATTAAAAAAAGAGCAAAAATTTTAAAATGGATTTATAAAGTCTGAAAAACATGTGAAAAAAGGCATAAGTTGAAAAACATGTGAGAAAAGGTCAAAGGTCAAAGGTGTAGAAGAACCTTTTGGATATATTTTACTTGTGTTAAAATTGATGCAATAGAATCTTGGGAATTGTACGTAATTTATCAAATTTGTGGGACAAAGTTACTATTTTTCCTAAATAAGATACACAACAAAATTGTATTAGCATGATAAAAATTTTGAGAATTTCGATCAAACAATGAATAATGTGTATGATTAAAATTTTTTACAGTGTACCTCATTAGTAATTTTATGGAAATTAAAATAAAAAGTTTATAAAAAATTTCAATAGCTTAATATTTTACTTCTAGATATATAAATTTCGTTTAAAAATTACCATACATCATCAGCGTGATGGTCACATATGACGCAGTAATTTGATTTAAATTGCAAATAAACAAATGGAAAGAATAAGAAGAAGAAGAAGCATACCTTAATGTCATTAAATAACGATGTGGTTGTCATGCAAGATGTGAATTCATTTGAGCAGAAATCATGAATAACTGGCAAATGACATAGACTCAAGGAACGCAGTGAATTAAACTCAATCTTTTCATCATTAGTTATACCACCATCCGCATTTTCAATGTACAAAATCATCTCCATTGAATTGCATTTGGAAACTTGGATCTCAATAAGTTGAGAAAGAGCTTTCACCATTAGAACAGATAAGAGATATACCAATTTGTCACAGTTTTGTACTTTGATGCTAGTAAGCTTGCGAAAGCAATTAACAGGATGTGGGCCATGACATATCTTCTCTAAGTTGTTGAGATTGTGAAGTACTAGTGTTTCCAATTCTGAGAACAAAACATGAGTTTCATTCCTCTCTGTTGTGTTGATAATATGTTGAACTTGGCCATTATTTTGGATATGAAGATGCTTCAGTCGACGAAATCCTTCGCCTTTCAAATCAAGAAGCACATTCTAAATTCCATCGACTTCATCTAGGTACAGGTCTTCTGCTCGTTCAATCAACGCCTTAATCCCAGGTTCCGAATGTATGCTAGCGCCAAGCTTTAGCTTTAGCAACCTTGAGGTCCTTTTGTTGCTTGACCATTCCCATTTATCTCCGATGACATTCTTGTATCTCTCTAACATGTCAAACATCATGTCCATCGACAAAACCCAAGCCTCACGAATATGAATTTCTAAGGTAGTCAAACTTGTCAAACACCCAAGTTCAATGAGACTCTTACTTCTCATGTTTTGCATAGCTGAACTTTCCTCCTCCCACTTAATTGAGGTGTTGCCCATATAAAGTTCTTCTGTTTTAGTCAACTTGGACAAAATGTTGGGTGGCATGGTCTCAATTCCAGAATTGCTCAAATCCAACATTCTTAGATGAACCAGTTGTTCTATTTCACTCGGAAACTCCTCCATGGATGAATCTAAGAAACTAAGAATTTCTAAATTTTTTAAGGCACCTATTCTAGTCAAATGTTTCAAAGTGCATTGATCCAAACACAATGTTTTAAGTTTGGATAAGGAAATAAGAGATCGAGGCAATGAACATATTATCAAGCCTACCAAATCTAATGCTTCAAAGCTTCCCATTCCCTCAAAAAAGGAGTCTGGAATTTTCAAAGTGCAATTATCAGTGCAATGTAAAAGGAAAAATTTCAATTGTGGCAGTCTAACTTTGAAGGAAGTTCTTGTAGAAAACATGGTTTTAAGATTATCTGGGTAACCCTTTCAAGAAAAGCCTTGCTCAACAAATCTTGCATCTTATCATTTATTTTCAACACAAAAACATGTTCTTTCTTATAGGCAATGGAAACAGCCACTTCACGAACAAGATCATGCATTTTAATCACATCAGTCTCACTTGTGTCATCCTCAAGTAACAAACAAGATGCCTTCAATTCATGAATTATACTATATAGTATATTTCTTGCATCTTCAACAGTATCTTTATGTTTCAGAATACCCAAACCAATTATATATTTCAATAAGTCACTGACCAACATGGGTGGTCCATACACACCACAAAGCAAGAATACTTTCTTCATTTCATCATCTTTCAGTCGTTCGTAAGTAAATTCAAAAGACTTAAAAATAGTCCCATACACGTCTCCATTATCATATCTCTTTAAGTTGTCCAAGACATCTTTCCAATAACGAATATTCTTATTATATTTCAATGACTTTGCGATTGAGAATATCATAACAGGCATGCCTGCACATCTTTCAACCACTTGGATTGCTATCTGTTTCAAATCAGCATCTTTAATAGCATCACCAATCATATTTTCAAACAAACTCCATGATTCTGCATCATTTACTACTTTAAGAGAATTTTTTTTTTTTTGAGTCTCGTTCATATCTAAAACATCTGAATGTCTAGAAGTCAACAATAATTTGCAACCTTGGTAAGTCTCATTCTTCTGTGAAACATCTAAACGCTTAGAAGTTAATAATAATTTGCCTCCTTTAAGATCATCTTGCTCAGGAGGAATTCCCAATTTGTCCAAATCAATTTTCTCCCACAAGTCATCCAGTATGATAAGGATATTTTTCTTCATTTTTATTCTGGCACACAATTGATCGGCTCTGCCAATTGAGGTTATCTCATCCAAGTGAGAGCCCAATTGGTATGCAATCTCATCTTGAACTCTTTCAACATCAAATGTTTGGGAAATAGTTGCCATAGCCACCGCATCAAACAATTTGTCATCCTTAACATGTTTGGCAACCTCTTTAGCTAGAGTGGTCTTTCCCACCCCTGGCCACCCATAAATTCCAACTTTTCTTACTTTAGGGTCAGTCAGAGACAATATAACCTCCTTCTTCAATGAGTTTCTTGACTCAAGCTTTTCACTGCCTGGGGTAGCAAAAATTAAGTTGGCACTGCTAGAAGCAAGAACATGCCCAACTCTACCATCAAACTTCCCCTCTTCCTTCAATTCAGCAATGGTGAATGACATTTTCTTTGCTTTTCTACCAAGTTGATGTCGTGATTTCAAATTAGGAAATGACCATTTCCAACACCGTACACTAGCATGAGGTTCATCTTTGTAAAGTTTCTCCACTTCTTCCAAGGTCTCTTCAACCCTTTTTTGCCATCTTACTACATCAGCTTCAGTCTCTCTTCCATTCCTTCTCTCTGCTTCAATGTCATGCTCGATGCGAACTTTTCTTGCCTTCAACACCTCAAGATTTTCGTTTAGCTCCTTCATATTTTCCTTGTAAAATATTACATATTCCACTTGCCTTCCCATGGGTATCATAGTTAACTCTGCTATTTTCCCAGCAATAGTAGTGAGAACTTCCATACTTGATACTGCCTGAATAAAATGATGATAAATTTAATACATGGATTGGATCGGTTCTAAAGCTTGCTCAGTTTAATAAAATATTTTCTTCTTTCTTTTTTTCATCTGGCTTTGAATTTTATATATGACAATAGAAAAATCTACAAATTAAAGAAAGGCTCCAAGGGATTTTCTTTTTCCTTTTCTGGTCTTTTATGAACGGAATGCCAGAAAACACAGACATACAATAAAGGCATGAAACCTTACAAATCCCAATTTTATTATATATTTTCATAATTAATTGGAAAATTTTGTCATAATTATTGAGCTTGAATTGTCTTTATCATGATTAATTTAGATTAAGAGTAAATACATTGAATTAGAACTAAAAGGGAAAAATTGTCATTACTCTTAATTAGTGATTCTTGAGAGGATTTGATGTTGGTTTAATTGTTTTAAATTGTAGGTGCAAGAAAAATTGGATTAAATATGGAAATAGTAGTTTGGGAATAATGTTAGAAATGATAGTTTGATATCACAAAATTCAAAAATGTCAGATTAGTCCACCTGTAAACTACAACGTTTTGATTAGAAATTAAGTCTGATTCCTAAGGGGTTTTTAGCATAGTTATTAAACCCGAACCAGATCGGCCGGTCCGATCCGGGAACTGGTGACCCAGTCTGAGAACCGGTCCGGTTCATGAACCGCACCGGTTCAGTAATTTTTTTTTAAATTTTTTTATAATTTCATATTAATAAGCCTAAAATCTTCACTCTCTCACCAGTTTGGTCTCGGTTAACTCCGGTTTGACTCTGATCTGACCCACTGACCCTTGATCCAGTATTCTAACCGGTTCACTAACCGGTCCCGATTTAATAACCTTGGTTTTTAGCAAGAAACAGAGACAGAAGCTCCAGGACAGAAACCATCATCTAGCCTCATGAAGACCTCCATCTCCATCGCTCCCTCTGCCAGACCACTCCCACACACCACTGTTGGCTACTTCATCTGCCTCACGAAGACTACGGTTAGTTAGACTGAGCTAGAGTTTAGGGTGATTAATCAAACTGTTAAGCTATTAGTAGCCTTGATAAGATGTTATAAATAGCGGTAGGTTGATAAAGCGGTAGTTATACAAAAAACCTAATTTGCTTCCTTGAGGGTTTTTGATGGGTCATGGCTTTTCTTGTTCCATCACTGTGTTCACCTCTTGTCAAAAGAATCCCTAACATCTTTTCCTACTAACAATGTTATGTTTCTATTATATCTATTTGGATCGTGATTGATAAATTCATTTAGTGACTCTATTTTTCTATGGGATTTCATTGGAGTTTTTAGTATTTATGGCTGCAAAGTATATGGTTATGGATTTATTTGTGTAACTATGGTATTGTTGAGTTTTTTGTGATTCATGTAGGGTAAAATGGACAATTTAATCACATGAAGGTTTTATGCCCATGTGGGGAACCAAGAAGCTGAGGGAAAATAGGTTCCAGAGCTCACTAATCTCTTTAATTTCCCCCATCAATTGGCACATGTACGGGAGGATGAAAAGAGGGAAGCAATTGGAAATATTGACTAAAGCTTGGATCTGGATAGCAACTTCATAAGTGGACACGTGTAAGGAGATCACTTGATTCACACACACTTCCAAACTTAAGCGACCTTGTGGGCTCTTTCGAAGGAGAGCTGAGAGCGTGGATTAGACTTTGGGGGCAATTACACGATTTCAAGAGAACTAACTTCGAGTAGCTTGGTTATCTCCATCATTCAGATTCCCTTTTGGAACTCTCAGGAAATTTCTTTTAAAAGCGAGCTTCGACGACTTCACGGGATCGGTCGGCCATTCACCCTCTACTTCTCCATCTCTGATTCTTCTAGTGTGTTCTATCAAGATTCGACCGTGGCAGAGTTGAAGATTCAGTTCGTTGAAGCTTATTCCAAACCTATAAGCAGCTAGATTTTCATGAGTAAATCCGATTAATGTCTTAGATTAGGATCAAACTCATCTCTGTTTAGAACTTGTGGATCTTGATATAAGATTCTTTTGATTTTGTATTTCTTCATGGCCGATAAGTCAAGATTGTAGATTGTAATGTATTTAGGTGTTTAATGCTCTCTGATTAAGAATAGATTCAGTTTTGATGTTTGCTTTGTTTAAATCAGATTTTGTGACTGAATTGATTGATTTGTAATATTGTTCAATATTCATCTAGGAGTTCTAAATGCATTTCGTTCCTTTAATCTCTGGAAGTAGAATCAGATTTTTCTCTCTGGATTAACTCAATTAAATAGGAAGACAATGAAGACTAGGCGAGATTCTTAGGAAAGTCAATCTCATCTCTGAATTTTTCTTCTTAAAAATATTTTATTCTCTACTTTAATCTGAAAAGAAATTACAAAAAGATTAGCTAATAGGATAAATAAATGATTGTCAATGAATTCGATTTCAGTAATGCTTGTTATAGATTATTAACTTGTTAAAGCACTCAGTTGATTGTAGTTCAAGGATTTCTAGGTCCTCAAGTGAATTGACCTAGGTTACACTACTATATTACATATTTAGCGTCCTAGTATTTTGATAACTCATATGATAGAGTTAATCCGAGAGCTATATGAATTGCTACTTCATATCTTTTTGCATTGCAAGAGGTATTTATACATTTTAAGCAGAGTTTTGAAAACCAAACTGAACCGGCCTAGCCGATTCAGGCCGGCCAACCGATGGTCTAACCTATTCAATCCGGTAGTTAACCCCGGTTCAACCAGTTTTTTCATGGTTTGACTATTTTTTTTTATTTTTTAATATTTTATTCAAAATTTCATATAAATAACCCTAAAACAATTTTTTTGTTTTTTCCCTCAAAAATTGTTTTTGAAAACAATTTTATAAAACAATTTTTTTTAAAAAAAGAAGGAATACACCGGCCCCATATATATATATATATATTTCCATAGCAATCCTTATGTAATGCTCCAAATTTAATTCACCAAGATATATTGTAATTATTTGAAAATATTCAATAAAATGGTGAATATTCATAGTCATAGGAATTAAATATTGGAAATTGAAAAGTGAACAATACTTCCAGTGAAATTGCTTGCGAGGCAGTGAGTTTGTCATGTGGTTTTGAATGACCAAATGATGAAAAACATTTATAAAATTTTTCAGAATGAAAGTAGACATTCTAAACTTTAATTGATAGGTCATATGAATTAATTAGAGCTATATACAAAGAGTTATAAATTTTTAAAATTAGCCCAGAAAAACTATTGATGTTCTGGAACAGCATTCAAAGAAATTAATTCTGGAAATTTTGTGCTTCTAATTGGCAAAAGTCTATATTTTTTCTTGAAACTAGACTCAATAAGGGTTTTATAACCTTTGGAATCACTCTAATACAATATCTACAAATTTAATTATGATTTTTTAAAGTATGGGCAGAAAATCTGCCTAAAATCTGAAAATGAAGAAAAAATGTAATGGTAAAATTGTAATTTTGCCAAACAAGTATCAAATTAATTATTTTTCAAATAACTAAAGTTAATTTTAATTAATTAAGGGAAATAAAGGAAAAATATATATTTAAAGTATTTTGGTCAAATAAATATAAATTTATGGAAAATTTGAGCAAAAGTGTAAATTTGACCAAAATTGTGACTTAAAGTGTACATGTAACTTGGACAAGTTTTGAAGCCAATTTAGACGTAAAGGAGGGACCCTTGGGATTCTATTACATGTAACAAAGGAGGAAAATATTAGTTGCATGATAATTGGGTTCAAGATATTAAGTTACATAAAGTTAGAAATTTAGGTACATAAAGTCATTTTTTTGTGAATTAAAAATATGATCATACTTACATCAAGTTCTTTATATCCATTTTGTCAAATTTTTAAATCAGACTTGACCATATGTCCTATTTTTTAATATATGTTTATAGTTAAATGATAATAATTAAAAAACAGGACACATGGTCATATGTGATTGGAAAACTTGACAATATGGATATAAAGAACTTGACATAAGTAATTTCCTTAAAAATACATCATCATCATCCTCTTCCCTCCTCATAAACTGATGTCTTCACAGCCCTAAAGAGAGAGAGAGAGAGAGAGTTGCAGATTTTAGAGAGAGAAGGAGAGGAAAATCTCACAAGGTAGAGCGATTTCTTCGGCGAATTCATACCTAACATGTATAATCCTTCTCCTAAGCTTCTCTTTCATGTGGTTTAAGGTGTTTGGAGCAAAAATCTTTGTGATTTGAAGGCTAGGGTTTTGGTCATCAAAGGGAAAAGCTAAATGGAAGCTAAGGTGACTTCCTAAACTACAATCTTTGGCTACTATGGCTATTGTGGATAGTTTAATCAGAGGATTTCTGTTGGTTTGACTCTATTTGTAAATTTGGAAAATGTGGTGTCCTAAGTGTTATGCTGTGAAAATTGAACCTAAATGGTAGTTATAATGTAATTAAATAGTTAATAAAGTGGTTAGAAGTAGAAAGGAGTAATTCTGCGGAGTCAGAATCGAAAAACCCTAATTTTTCCCGGGGAACCCTTAATTTCGGCAAGGGCTAGAAAATGGGCCAAGAGTTGGATTTTTTATGCTTTGATGATTCCACTGTGTTCAAGAGAAAAAATTAGATGTGGTTACAGTTAAACACTTTTTTAGAAATGCCCTAGAAAGTATAATTACCAAAACGCCTCTAAAACCCTAAAATATGGGCTGTCATTGGCATTTTCATTATTTAGCAGTGAATTTGGTAATTTTAAGTCCGGAAATGAATTTTTTTGGCGAAAATATATTAGAATATTTAGGTCAAAATTTCAGGAAAAGTACGGTCGGATCGGGTACGAAGGGCTGGGCTGGCTGGGGCATTTTGGTAAATTTTCGCAATAGGCTTATATAACCACTATAAACACCATGGAAGTTCCTAAAATGGTACATGAATGAGTTTTAACCTAATTCTTGTACATTTGATATTTTAGGACCGAGTTGGGAGCATGAGTTTCGCACGCTTTACGAGGCACACAAATCGAGAAGGAAAAGGGTTAAGGTAGTAACTATAATATCTCATATACTATGTGACTATTGATATGTTGGTGTTACTGTATTATGTGATATAAACATGGTGCTTGAGGTATGTTACCCTAGTTGTGATTAGGTACCCAGCTGAGGTACTCCTGGGGTACTTTACCTAGCTGTGGTTAGATGCCCAGTTGAGGTACACATAGGGGTTCTAAACAATGAGTTGGCCCTGAGCTTAGCGTACACATATATATTGTTATGAATTTTCATTTTACATTATATGATGCATTACATATTTAATTCTCTTATTTTATATGTTTTGTTATATGTTACTATTGGGATTTCTTAGATTCTCATTTTTTTCAAAAATGACAAAGTGGCAACGGGAGCCAGTGGATCCAAAGGAAAAGTGGTAGACGTGGCAGAATGACGGTGTGGATCCTGATACTAGAGCCAGTGGTTATATGTGATCTTACTTTGGATATTTTGGGATATTTTTGTACAAATTGTAAATATTGTCAAATTATGCTCTACTATTTCCTATATGCAAACAAATGTTTTTATCAGTATATTTGTACTTTTTTATTTGCCTGTGGAACTTTATCTTTATTACCCTGCTTATATCAAAATAGAAACGGGTGTTGACACCTTACAACATATATATTCGTCATAATTAGATTAAGGTTATCCTAAAAACTCCTTGTTTAACTAAAATAACTTTTTCTCCTTAATCTTAAACAAATTGGTACTTAAGAAAAATATGTAATTAATACTCCTCTTGTACTAATTTATACAGCATAGAGAGAATGAATCTTTTGTCCTATTTATAAGTCACATTATTAAATTTTTCATAAAATGTATAATTTTACCTTTTATTTATTATTATGTTGACTTTATTCACAAGATGTATAATATACATTACATAGGGATAAAATTGAAAAGTTGTTGAATTTTAAAGTAAAGTTGATAAAGTTTAAAATTTTTCATATGAGATATATGTTGTTGTGACTTGTAAATAAGAAAAAAAAAAAGTAGTTCTAAAAATATGTAATGCCACTTATTAAGATCCACCTCAAAGTGAAAAGCACCCATGCCTCATCATATTTGGACCATCTAAATCTGATTTAAACTATCCAGATTTAATCTTTTTTATCTTTAGTTTTTAAAAAATTATTGAGAAAATTAATTAGTTAATCCTTATAATTTCATCGAGTTTGCAACTCAGTCCGTATAATTTAACTCATGGTGTCTAAGTCCTTAAAGTTTCTTAGTGCCTATTTGGGTTAGCGATATAAACAGCTTTTCCAATGTGATTTACAATGTACGAGGTAAGTACGTAATAGGAGTTTTGTCTCGATTTCCATGAATGTGCTTCTTGAATGCTAACTCAAACATACACTTGGTTTTTATAAAACATCCAAGTCCCCATGAACCCATCCTATGAGGTGTTGCAGGGTCAAGATATGCTTATTTGGCAACGCCACATCAGCAAAATGGTGGCTTTTCACTTACCCCTTCTACCTCCCTCTTCTTCTTCGGTACTGTTTGCTTTCTTCTTCCTCTACCACCTCTGCGGCTCTACCTCCTCTTTTTCTGCTTCTCAGCGAACTCTTCTTGGGGCAGCACGAATCCTATCTCCATGCATTCCCTCCCAGAACCCACAACACTTAAAAAATTCCTTCATGATTTATAAGTTGTTCTCAGCTAACCAACTAACATTCTCACTATAGAAACCCACAACTTTTGCTAGCAGTTCGTAATATAATGCCTGCCTTCTCATTTCCAATTATCAGGCATTCCTCATCCCACCCTCTTTTCACAAATTAGAAACAAAGCCAAAAAAAAATAATAATTAAACAATACAGCTTTCTACGCAAGTATTTTTTTTTTTCTCCTTTTAATATAAACAATCCCTCCAAAAACAACAGAAATTAAGATAATAAGAAGCACACCTTACTCAAAGTTATGGATGAGAGGCGATGCTGTGATTGTCCTTCTCCTTAGCTTGAGGTTTGAGGAAGTTCTGTGATTGACATGAAACAGATTAAGTATTCAGCTCATACCCTTAATTATTAATTATTTTATCTATAAACTTGTAACTATCAAGAGGAAGACTCTTGGTAAATATGCCACTAGGTAAAGGGAAAATTGTTTAAAATTTCTTGTTTGAAAGTTTTATTGGTCAAAAGAATATTATAAATTTAGACATAGAAAACGTAGGTGTTATGCAAATAGTGTACCCACAAAGTACTGTCATCAATAAAATTTTTAAACACGAACCAATTTTCCCTTTTATAAACACACACACCTACCTTTCCAAAAGTGGAAGAGAGGTGATGCTGTGGCTGTCCTTCCTAACTTTGAGGTTTGAGGGAAGTCCTCTGATATTGAGAAGAAACAAATTAAGTATTCAATTCACAGCAATAATTATTAATTATTTTTTATCTAAAAAGTTGTAATTAACTATCAAGAAGCATTGTATTAAAAAAAAACTATCAAGAAGCAGACTTTACCTGCACACTAGAGATCAGCACAACTTCTGTCTCTATTGGACTATATAGATGAAGCAGACTCTTTCAAAATTCCAAGGCAAAGCTTTTTTTTTTTTTTTTTTCAGGATTGATCACAATGAAACACAGCAGACTTTGTTCAAACGAGACAGCAACTTTAGAGGAAGGAAAAAACAACCTTCGATGGGAAATTTTCTTTTTTTTTTTTTTTGTTACCCTTTTTAGAAGATTCTTATGGGCAGGTTGATAGACAAGAAAGCAATAAAGCTAATGCAGGAAAATCACTTTTTTTTTAAAAAAAAAAGTAGCTTGTATGTGGAAAACAGTAAAACAAATTTGATCTGAAAACTGTGAACAAGGAGTGACTGAATGTTTGATTTCGAAAGATTTCTTCTGGAAATTGAAGCAAACAGAAGAAGAAGCTTGAAAAACAGAGTGCTGATAAACAATTTGAGAAATAGGAAGCAATGAATATCAGATGATCTTCAACAAGAAGATGTAAGCATTGCCAAGTAATCAAGATGTAGAAATAGAAGACAGTGAAGTAGAAACTTTTGAGATTTTTATACAAGATCGATCACAATGAAAAGCAAGAAAATATGTTCAAACGATTTTTTTCTTTTTCTTTTTTTTCTTTTGGGCTTTTTAAAAGATTTTTATGGGTATATTGACAAGAAAACAAATTTAATGCAGAGAACTGACAATTTTTTTTTGGGTTTTTGTAAAATAGCTTATATGTGGAAAACAACGAAACAAGATTGAGTTGAAAAACAGGAACAGGGTCTGAGGAAAAAGAAAGAAACAAAGAAAGAAAAATTTGGAACAATGAAGTGAACAAGCACGAGGTCTTAAGAAATGAATTGAAGTTCGATTTGGAATGATTTCTTTCTGAAACTTGCAAGAAGAAATTTGAAGAACAGAGAGTGCTGACAGTTTAGGGAATAAGAGGCAATGGATATCAGATCTCAATGTAATAAGCTGTGGAAGAAGAAGAAGATATGTAAGAGAAACATACAAGAGAAAGACTAAAGCTTGCCTAAACATAAAGAAAAGCGCCTTGGAATTTTTATTTCCCTTGAGGGCGAGGTCTTTGGAAATGTTTTATGGAATTGGATACTTTATACCTTGCTTGTTATCTGATTTATGGAACTGGATACTTTATACCTTGCTTGTTATCTGATCCTACAAATTATTCTTGCAAAGAATATTTAAAAAATCTCAATCACCTGCATGAAATTGGGGGGGGGGGGGGGGGGAAATATATATTGTGATGCAGTTGGATTGGCTGAAGCTATGTTCCATGATGCTATTCTTCCAAAATGAGGCTCCTCAACTATTTATGGATAACATTTTTAATCACAAAGCATGTTTATGAATGGGATGTAGCATCTTTTTTTTTCTTCTTTTGTTTAGCTTTCTTTTTATTTTTTCAAGTTTGCTACTTTTCTTGGGCGATTAGTTTAATTCTGGGATGTGGACTTATTCAGCTTCTCATAATTAATGAATATGTATATATGCTACTTGGGCAAAAAAGAAAGAAAGAAAATTCAGAAACAAAAAACAAAATATCCAGTTTACTTGATGGCAAAGAGACGTGAACACACCGAAAGACCTTTGGATTTGTGGTATGAGATGCCTTTGGGTTTGTGGTATGAGATGCCTTTTATGGCACTAGGTTTTGGATTCAATCCCCAGCTCAACCAATACACCTGCCTTGTAGACTAAAAAAAAAATAGAGAGATGCCAACACATAAAAAGGGGGAAAATTTTTTACAGCCCCAACTATAGTGAATTTAGTTTCAATTGCCCCTATAAAAATCTGAATTATAATTGCACCCCTTTGAGGGTAAAAATTAATTTCTGGAACAAAAAGACTCAAATAACCCAAATATTTCTTGTAATGTCTATTACACTTATTAATGTTTTACGTCCGTTGTAAACACCTTTATTTTTCTTTTGAGTCCCTTATTCCTATTGTAAATGCTCTTTGTTTACTTGTCAATGCCTATATTTAGTTGGGTAGCTCTTATGTTTCTTGTAAATCACCTATTTTACATTATAAAAGCCCTTATATGTCTTGTAAAGTTTTGTTGTAAACTCTTTAATGTTCTTGATAAAGTCCACTTGTCTATACTTCAATTGTAAACACCCTTATTTTTCTTATGAATCACCATATTTGCGTTATAAACTCCCTTGTTCTAGTTGTGAAGTCTAGTGAAATCACTTTATTTGTATTGTAAAAGCCATTATGTGTGAATCATCTTAGTTTCGTTGCAAACTTCCTAATGTTTCTTTTTCTCTTTACAAAGTTATTTAGGTCTTTTTACTTCAAAAATTATTTTCATTTTACCTTCAAAAGAGTACAGAGAAATTACAAATTTTTGTAAGCGCTATTTGAAGTTTCCCCCATGAAAAACAGTCACGGCCTCATCCCCTGTGGATGGTGTCAAATAATAGGTTTAGGTGTTGTAATTTTCCTCTTTCTCCCTATTACTTTTATAATCTCATATTCACATTTAGATTTTAAAAAAAATGGTTTAGACTTAACATTTTATAAAAATATTATTATAAATAGGGTTAAGGTGCATCTATAACCTTAAAGTATTTTGTGGTACATCCAATACCTTGAAGTATTTTTTATGTCCCACACCCTAAAAGCTATTTTTGGCACCTTGGTGCTAGATGCACCAAAAAATAATTTAAGGTGTTGAGCATATCTGAAAAAAAATACTTTAAAGTATTGGCTTCAAGAAATACTTTAAAGTACTGAGTGCACCTTAACTCTTATATATATAAACAAATAAATTAAAATTATTTATGATTTTCACAATTCATAACTGTAATATAAACGAAATAAAAGAATTTTAATTATAAAATATTATAATAATTTTAAAAAATATTAACTATGGATCATTCATTTTTTTTCATTTTTTATCTAAACGTGGATATGAGAAACTGAGAAGAGTAGGAGAAAGAGGAAAATAAGAGGATATGCTCCCATGAAATAACACAGGAATGTTTAGACTGAGGAAGATAAAATTTGATGCTAAAACAAGAAAATATTGATGAAAATAAAATAAAAATAAAGGAAATGGGAAATTTGGAACAAACCCTATTTAAAATTTGATTGTTGAGAAAGACTCGAGTAGTATTTATACCTAGAAAGTAGCAGCACCTGCAGAGTTTGTAACTTGAACTTTTTTTTAAGTCATTCCCCCAAAAAAAAAATTCAATGGGAACTTTTCTTCAATTTCCCCGAGAGAATTACCTAAAAATTTAGGGAAATAATTGACATAGTTCAATGTTTAATAATCAGTCTTGTGCACTCTCCAAGGATGATAGGGAAAAAGCAAGTTCCATTTGGAAGTACCAACAAAACAAATCATATGAACCCTCAACATGATATTCATTCCATAACATAAACTAATTATCAGTGCTTGTAAACCATATGTCAGAGAAGAGAGTAAAAGACTTATCTATCACAAATCCTTTTGACATCGTAATTTATAAATCAATCAACCAATTCCTAAGGGAAGCAGATATAAATACAAGCAATGTTCACCCACTTCGCTAACATTTGTATTTAGCCAATTATATCTCACATGCCCAATAGAGAGCCCCCCAACTGTAATATTCAAGCCATCACCTTTCACGGCTCAATGCTACTAACGTCACCAATCTCAGAAAACTGAAAAGCTTAGCGTTGGAATGAGATGGAATATGAACCAGTGTTTGGATCTTTAACAGCTTTGAAGTTGTCAACGCTCATCCCAAAGCGGCCCAACAAAGAATCGCCCATTTCTTTCAGTTTTCCTGCCCCAAGTCAAAATTGTGTTAGCAAAGGTTGATCATGCACTCAGAAGTCAGAATCACATCATGTTGAAACAAATGCCACGTAACTTAGTGAGTTAGTGAGTGTTTGGTTTCACTTTTCTAGCCCAATAAACCCGTTTTTTGGGCAAAAGTCCCAAATAAAAACGCCACCCGTTTTGATAGTGTTTGGCATAGCGTTTTCCCAAAAATGATAAGCCCGAATTACACACTTATTGAATAAGCCCCAACTTGGAGCTTATTTTTGAAAAAAAGCTCCAGCTTATTTTCTTTTTTGGTCTAAAAGCTGCCATCCCATTTATTACTGTTATTATGGGCATTGCAAGAGGCGATGTTTCTCCCTTTCACTTTGTTTGGGCTTTTTTTTTGTTTTCTTTATTTCCGACGCAAAATATTTATGACAGTAATTTGTCAAAATCTCAATATATAAATATATATATATATATAAAAAGTGGTCGACTTGTGACATGATTAGATATCGATTTGTACGGGTCATATGATCCAATTAGTTATGTAACATTGTTATGTTAAATTATGTACTTTGGCATCACATTTTTCCACTAAGTTTTAATTTTAAATATCTTGTTTTGTTATAATTAACATAAAAACACTAATGCAATCGCCAATTCAAACAAATTTTTACTTTTAAAAAAACACTTATACAATCGTCAATCCAAACAAGTTTTAACTTATGAAAAATCACTTATTCAATTCTTCATCCAAACATAAATCACATTACAAAAACTGACTTTTCTATTAAGTCATTTTTAATAAGTCAGAATCATAATAAGTGATTTTTCCTATCGCTATCCCAAATACACACTTATACTAGTGTAATTATGTCCCGATCGTTATAAGTAACAGATAAAAGGTTCGTTATCTACTTTTTGACAATCAATATACTGTCAGTTTATAAAAACGAAAAATGGACATGAGGCCATCCTATTTATCTAAGGTTAATCCCACACAGCCAACTAAACTAATTAGTTATTTGTTTGTTTGGTGTCCAAAGGTGTATGCCAACATCTATAAAACAAGACCTGCATAAAGTTGCACTCCCAAGATTTCAAATAAACAAAATCTAGCCCAGAGTCCATTGCAAAGAACACGAACATAACAAATCCTGAGCATTCGTTGAAAATCACGACTCCAAGATGACATTCAGGCGTGAATTAACTGAGTTACGCAGTAGATCCATAAATTGCACAATGTTTAAGATTAGTCATCAGATTACTTCCGATAATTACCAACTTAATCCCAGAGCTTGAAAATTATCTTAACAAGGGACAACTAGAGATCCCATTGTTAAAGCAACCATATCACAAAAGGTCTGGTTTCTTTTTTCTTATTCTATTTTTTTATAAGGCATATAAGATTTTGGAACTCCTAACTATAAGGAGCAATATTTTCATCTATATGTTGCAACATTTTCCCAATATACCTTGGGACCATAGATATCATGTCAGGTCAATTTTCAGGGAAGGAAAAAGAAAGAGAACATACTGGCGAAAGTCGTATTGGATAAGAAATTACAAGGTTCGATTATATGATAAGAACAAAAATAATAAAATAAAAAGCTTCCCGTCCCCACAGATCAAAAACAAGAAAGGAAAAAGAAAAGAAAAGAAAGAACTACCAATCATTTCTTCCTTCATCTTCTCCCATTTTTCCGCTGCCAGGGGCTCCAATCTCCGGATGGTTCTCCTAGCATGATAATCTGAGGGATCAATCTCTAAGATCTTTTTCATATCTGCCAATTTGAAGATAAATTGTGAGTTAGATCAAGTCCAACAAGCAATAAGAACTGCTGATTAGTATCCCATTAGTGTTTAACTCACATACTAATACAATGTGAGTTAAAGTATTGTACTTAGGACAGTACCACAATATTCAATATGATCACGCAAAAAATTGAACTCAACAGCAATGCCCTCTTCAAAATACCCAAGCTCTTCATGTGCCTCGCTTCTCCTCACCAAAGCTTTCAGATATGCAGGATTGAGTTCCTATGCCTTGGTGCACTCTTTGATTGTGTCCTCATATTTCCCCTGAGGCAATTTTCTAGATGTTAAACTAAAGGAAAGTGATATGACGCTTGATTAATTACAAGAATAGATGTCTCATTTTATGCTTGCCCTGTTTTGAATGTTATATGTGTGTGTGGTATGCATGCAATCTTTTATTGACAACTACATCTCTGTTTTCAAAAGAAATTCAGTCTAAAGAAAAAGATGATATGTTCAACTTTTAAGCTAGCCAAAATTAAAAACATTATTTAAAAGAGGAGAAAAAGAACACTTAAAAGCAATGAGACTGTGATCTCCTTCTGCTTCAGGAAAAATCGGCCGAGCACCATTAATAAGTTAGAAAAGTGATATCAAAATTTCTTCCCAAGTGATCTTTCATTCCCTAAACTTTGCAAAGAAAACACAGCCATGAAACTTGCTCTATGTCCTCTGTTTTGCCACAAAAATTAGTAAAATGAACCAATTTCGCATCACATGCAAAAATGGTGGAGACCAGTACATTTCAAGTATTTCAATGGTGGTGTTTGTGTGTCTGGGCCAGTAAGTACACCTATGCCTATCTGTATTTATTTTGTATTATTGTAAATGCAAAATTCTAAAGTATCATCCTCCCAAACATTTTCTATTTTATTAGGGCTTCCCTTTAAAATTCTAATTTTTATCATCTTTTTTCCCCTTTCATATCTACAACCTGAAAGAAGCTTTTTCCAATGAAATGGTCCTAAAATATATGTAGCATGTTGATGATATTCAGATCAGATATTGGAATGTAATAACTACTATAATCACAGAAAGACACTTATGCCACTTACTTTTTGGGTGTGTTATGTGAACTATTTTCTTAACCTGCAAGACTTTACTAAGTTATTTAAATCTCTAAATTAAGTAATTCTTTCATATCCTATTTAACTTCTAAACTAGGTGGATTCATTTCATACAAAGATTAAGTTGTGCAAACCACAAACCAGTGGCTGACTGATTTCTGGTTAAACTAACCAGTTTTGTCACGCCCTGAAAATTTTGGGGTGACCAACATGGAATATAGGTGAACTCACATTCTTTAAGCCTTAAACTTCTAGACAAA
Source organism: Inga oerstediana (assembly GCA_963210345.1). NCBI lineage: Eukaryota > Viridiplantae > Streptophyta > Magnoliopsida > Fabales > Fabaceae > Inga > Inga oerstediana. The sequence goes on along the minus strand of OY723404.1, from coordinate 8,883,972 downwards.
TATTAAATAATACTCATAATACCATTAACAAAATCATAACTAGTACAATAATCCTAAGCGTACTTAAACCATCTTAAATTCATATCAATAACTGATAGTCTAGAGTAATTTGAATCTTTAAAATTGAGGATCAGGGTAGAATAGAGAGAAATCAGAAGAAAATTAGAGGGTTTAGAGAGAAGAGATAGATTGAGAAGTATGCTGAATAATACTCTGGTTTCATTAACTTGCAAAAACTGATCACAGTGAGTACAATCTGCCATATATATAGGCACTAGAACAGAACTGGTAAACAGAAACAGCAGGGATTAGGGGTTCATTAATCAAGGACCTATTAGTAATTAGACATGGGTAAGGCCATGTTTGGCTAGTGTTGCTCTTAAACAACTAATGCCACTAATGCTTAATCTCACTCTTCTAATTAACTAACTAATCTAACTAACTTTTCAAATCATTATTACAACATCATATCAATACCCCCCCCTTTTTAAACATCCTTGACCTCAAGGATTAGGAACTACAAATGTAGGATATTGTTGTTGAAAAGAGTGAAGGGCCATCCAAGAGGCTTCTTCATCAGGCAAGCCCTTCCATTGAACCAACACTTCCGTAATCATCCTCTTACGACGCTTTTTGATCCTTTGGTTCAAAATGCTTTCTGGTTCCATGGCTGGTGGCAACTCCGGAAATTCAATAGGAGGGTACCTAGATCTCACAGTAGGATCCGGACATAGCCTTAATAGGGAAACATGAAAGTGAGAATGAATTCTAGATTCTAGTGGTAAGGCTAGCTTATATGCAACAGCTCCAACCTTCTCTACCACCTGATAAGGACCATAGAACTTAGGAGCCAACTTTTGAGAAACCCTTGTTGCTGTGGAGATTTGCCTATAGGGCTTAAGCTTCAAGAACACCCATTGCCCAACCTGAAACTCACGATCTGACCTATGCAAATCAGCCCTCTGCTTCATCAAGTTTGCTGCAAGGTGCAAATGATGCTTCAAAAGTGCTAGAACTTCTTCTCTAGCCGTGAAGCTACGATCCACCAACTCCAATACTGAATTGTGGGGTAAATAAGGGGTGTGTGGCGGAGGTTGTTGCCCATAAAGCAACTCATACGGTGTAGCTTTAGTGGCTGTGTGATATGTTGTATTATACCACCATTCTGCATGTGAAATCCACTTAGCCCAATCCTTAGGCTTCTCCCAACACATACACCGCAAATACGTCTCCAAACACCTATTAAGCACTTCCGATTGCCCATCCGTTTGAGGATGATAGGCTGTAGAGAGCTTTTGATCCACACCCAACACACAAAGAAATTCCTTCCAGAAGCTACTAACAAAGAGTGAATCACGATCACTCACAATTTCAGCCGGTGACCCATGAAGTTTGTAAACCTGATCCATAGTGTTGTGCCAAGGTAGATGCTGAAAAGGGATGAGCAAGGGCTATAAAGTGGGCATATTTACTCTTTCAATCTATGACTACCCATATAGAATCCTTCCCTTGTGATTTTGGGAGACCCTCAATAAAATTCATAGTAATCGACTCCTACACCCTACTAGGTATAGGCAAAGGTTGCAACAATCCGGGAGAAGCTATAGTCTCATACTTGCACCTAGAGCATGTGTCACACCTTTTGACATATTCCACAACATCATTTATTAACTTTTTCCACCAAAAAAGACCTTTAATCCGATGGTAAGTAGCTTGTATACCCGAATGACCTCCTTGAGGGCTTGAATGCAACCACTCAAGAATATGCAACCGAAGAGCTTTGATTTGACACAACCTTAGCCGCCGCGAGGTCAAATCACAAATTACCATGAATTAAATGCAATATAGTGCAAACAACTCGGGATCGTTCTCTTATCAAGGATCCGATTATGAAACTAATTCCTAGTAAACTAAATAATTACAATGCAAAATTGATAGGGGTAAAACTTAATTAATTGATTTTCAAAACTATGAATTGAATGCAATTTAAAATATATATTTTTGGGATTTTCAAATAAGGAGGAATGAAAGTGGGTAAGAAATGCAAATGAAGAATATGTTCTTGGAAATGATTTTCAATGGCTATCCTTGCTCAATTAAAATATTTGGGGAGTTAATGCACTAAGCTTCTAATATACCAAACCTCATTAACCAATGAGTCTAGCATCACAAGAGAAAAACCCCTACTCTTGAAATGCTATTAAGCCCTCTTAGTGTAATGAGTTTCTCTAAATTTTCTAAAATACCAAACATCAATTACCATTGAGTCTAATGCTCAAACTCATGAATCCATTTATTTAAGCATTATTAAAATCCCTTAGAGAGTGACTATGGAATAAGTAATGCATTTAGATTCAACTACAATTCCAATTCAATCAAATTATCTAACAATCCCATGTTAAATAGAGAGAAACAATAGAATCATAGATAAACATATATATAACCATATATATTAATGAGCATATATCCTCATTACAAATTCCAAATCACAACAACTCAATCCATAGAAATCATAACTAAAATTATAGACTCATTACATAAATGAATTCTTAAACCTAAGAAATCACAAATATAATAAGCTATAGATAAAATAAACTCCCCTTCAAAACACATGTGACGCCCTCAAGCCATCTCCAATTCATCTCCAAGAGCATAAAATTGCCTAGCCACTCATAAGAATAACTTCAACAAACATAATCACATTTTGATTCAAACACCCAGCCATATAAATTCACAGATTAAAATGACAAATCCACATTGAATCAAGGAAGAAGTGCGGCTGGTGAGTATGAAATCAATTTGACTTGATGCTGAAATTAATCACAAAAGCAGAATATAGTAGCTACGGCTATAATGAATTCAAAAGCAAAAGTTACAGCCTGAAACGATGGAGAAACAGAGGAGACTGTCAGCGGTAGAGAACAATGCTGGTGGTTGTGAGCTGGATGGTGACGGAAATGGAAGGACGGTGGTAAAGGAATGAGCGTTTTCAGTCGCAGCCCTCTGTCTCTCCTTTTCAACTTCAGTTCTGTCTCCAGCTGCAGTGTCTCTGGTTCACTCTCAGCTCTCGTCTCACTACTCCCTCCACTAAGCTCTGTTCTGACCTTACTCTGAAGCTCGCCGGCAACAGAATGTATGGTGACGGTGATGCAAGGGCCGCCGGCGAGGAGAGGAGAAGGAGAAGGTGAAGTGATGAATGAAGAAGCTCTCCACCCTCGTGGCGCTGTCTCAACTTCTTCTGCCCGTGTCCCTTTTTTCTTTCGACAGCTCAACAAAAACCAGAGAAAAGAAAGCAGTCGGGTCTGTCAGGTAGTGAAATCTGATCCCTTGGTCAAGACTTGCGTTTTGACTGAGGGACTAAAGTGAAAAGTCTGAAAGCTTTTGTGGAGGGACTAAGCAGTGAATCATGGAAACTTTTGTGGACCAACTATAATTCTCAACACATTTGGGCCCTTTATTGTAATTGTCTCAGAGTCTTTTCTACAGCAATTTGTATTTTCTAGAAATCTTGGGTTCTTTTATGCAATTCTTTCCAAACTGATCTACAATTAAAATGAACCCAAAATGTAATACCTTATATTCCAAAAATTAATCAATTAAGGTAAATCATAAAATATATGACCTTTTTGCCCTTTTTCAACCTTACTTTCATTTAAACACATTTAATCACAATTAATTACAAGAGACATTTTAAGCTCAATTATTATAACAAAACCCCAAAAAAAAATATGAAAATATATAATAAAATAGGGATTTGTCAAGCTTCTACCTTGCCTACAACCAATTTACCCTTTCTTCACAAAAGAGTACCATCCCAAGTAAAGTGACTCCACACCCCCTCATTTTGTTGCATCTTTTCAAGTAGAGAACGAGTGAAGTCGTCTACATACCAACTATCCTTTACCTGCTGCAACAATTCTGGTAATATGGTGCTATAAGTCATTTGTATCAGTTGTTGCTTAGGAAGACAAGAGAGTGCATCAGCTACCGCGTTATTCACCCCTTTCTTATACACTATATCATAATCAAAACCAACAAGTTTTGCCACCCAAAACATCTGAAATGGGGTCTTAAGTTGCTGTCCCAACAGAAATTTAAGGCTTTGCTGATCTGTACGAATGAGAAACTTACCCCTCTCAAGGTATTGGTGCCAATGCAACACCGCCAACACCACTGCCATCAACTCCTTTTCGAAAACTAAGAGATTTTGGTGTCGTGGAGAGAGGCCCTTACTAAAGAATGCAAGAGGCTGTCCCTGCTGCATTAAAACAGCACCAATCCCCACCCCACATGCATCTGATTCCACCACAAATTGCTTAGTAAAATCAGGAAGAACAAGAACTGGAGCTGAAACTAATGCATCTTTGAGACGGTGAAAGGCTTCACTAGCAGAATCAGACCACAAAAAGGCATTCCTTCTCAACAGTAGAGTCAAGGGTCTTGCAATAATACCATAGCTCTTGATAAAACGTCGGTAGTAGCCAGCTAACCCCAAAAATGCTCTCAATTGCTTGACTGTAGTTAGTTGAGGCCAATTGGCAACCGGTTGGATCTTCTTAGGATCGGTTGCTACCACCCCATTCCCTAGGATATGCCCTAGATACTCCACACTTGTAGCAGCAAAGGTACATTTGCTCTCCTTCACAAAGTAGTGATGTTGCTGCAACGTTTGCAAAGAATCCCCAAGTGCTCCTGATGATTTACAAGTGAGGGACTATAAATCAGTATATCATCGAAGAAAACTAGCATAAATTGTCTAAGAAAAGGATGAAAGATATCCTTCATAGCTCCCTGAAAAGTCGCCGGTGTATTTGTAAGACCGAATGGCATTACGATCCACTCATAGTGTCCAGAGTGAGTCTTGAAAGCGGTTTTGTAAGCATCTTTTGGCACCATCCTGATTTGGTGATAACCAGCCCTTAAATCAAGCTTTGTGAACCATCTAGCCTTGCTTAGCTCATCAAACAAGTCCTTAATAAGAAGAATAGGATATTAATTCTTAATCCTTCTCTTGTTTAACTCCTGGTAATCCACACACATACGCCAAGACCTATCCTTCTTCTTTACTAGGACTATAGGAGCTGAAAATAGCGAACAACTTCCTTGTACAACACCCGTTTCAAGTAATTCAGCTACTAATTTCTCAATGACATCCTTTTGTGCAGCCGGATATCGGTATGGTTTCAAGGAGATCGAATTTGTGCCCTCTTCCAAGACAATGGGATGATTATGGCCTTCTCTAAAAGGTAGGAGACTCTTTGGCTCATCAAACACCTCTTGAAAAGCTCCCAAAACCCCCTGAATTCCAGCTGGCAGGTTAGAATTAGCATTCTTAATGGTAAAACAATTCATCTTATCATTTTGAACTTCAACCAGCTGCATCAAATATAATTGTTCCTCTTTGAGGCAGCTAGCCTCCACTCTCTTAGGTGCTACAACCTTTAGAGAATGAGGAATATGAGCCTGCAATTTCACTAATTGAGCATCCTTCCAAAAATACATGGATAATGACTCATAGTCCCAAAAAGCATTCTTTATGCTTTTGAGCCACTGCAAAACCAGCACCATATCATACATATGCAAGTCAATAATTCGCAGATCAAATTTGAATTCTAACCCTTGCATTTTCCATCGGAACCCATGCCAAACCCCATGAACCTTTAGCTTCCCACCACCAACTATCTCAACATGTGAGGGAGGTGTTTCTTGAATCTGCTATCCAAGTTTAATGGCTGTGTTGAAGTTTAAAAAATCATGAGTCCTGCCACTATCAATTAGAATCTGTAGAGGAAGTTTCCCGACAGCACCCAAGACTCTCATGGACTCAGCATGGTTTGTTCCTTCAATTGCATATAAAGAAATGCTGGGTTGCTCTGTTTCTTCAACAGTTTCAGACTCTGAAATTTCAGAAACCGCATCAAAACTAGTACCTTCATCGTCCAACAGAACCAAATGAAGTTGCATTTTTTGTCTTTAAGGGCATTTATGATCCCTTGAAAATGGCCCATGACAGAAGAAACAAAGGTTATTGGCGCGGTGATCTGCTTCTTCTTCGGCGGTCAAGGCTTTTACGGGGCGTGTAATTGATCTTGGGACGAAACTGGAATTTTGATTAAAGAATGGGGTTTTCTGGTCTTTTCGCTGTGACCCATTAGAAAAAGAAGCCACTTTATTTGCATTCGACGTGGCTGATGCAGATTGCATTCCTGAGTTGACCGAGGATTGATTCTGATATCGTTCTAAAGAAGTCTTACTGTTCTTGCGATTTACACCAATCTCTTGAACTCGTGCTAGGTGACGTGCTTCCAACAAGGTTCTGGGGTTGAAGAGGCGGACAGAATCGGCAATCTCATCCTTTAGAGCACCGATATAAGCGTCGACGAGATACTCTTCAGGCAGGTTCAATTTCACTGTGACGGAATCGAAGCATATGTTGAATTCAGCCAGTGACGATATCTGCCAGAGGTGCGTCAAATCCATCATCGGCGTTTCGCAGGGCTGGCCGAACGTGAGTTTTAACATCTCCTTATATTTCGTCCAGGTCGGTCGGCAGTCTTGCCAGCAATTTTCAGCTGCCACATGCCATTGAAAGCTATCGTTATCTAAATTGATAGAAGCCATATCTACCTTTGTTTCTTCAGGCATGCGATCCAGCGCAAAGTAGCGTTCAGCCTTCAAAATCCAGGTATGGATATCCTTCCCAAAATATCGAGGAAATTCCATCTTAGTGAATTGAGTCGGTCTATGATATCCACCCCTTCTATTGCCTCAGTCTTGGTCCTCTTGGAACGGTTGGTGTCTATTCTGTGGATTTCTTGGCGCCACTGCCAATGTTCTGACTTCTTACGCAAGATTTGCCAAATCTTGCTGCATTCTTCGTTGAATGTCTTGCGCAAGTGTGTCTATATTCTGCTGCATCCCACGTTGAACCAATTGCAGCTCTTCCCTGAAGCCTTGAACAGCCTCATGAAGATCATTTACAGTGTCAAATTGTTGTTCCATAGCTTGTAACCTTTCTTCCATATTTCTTGTGGTTTCTTGTGATCTTGTCTGCACCATTCAATCAGAAGCATTGAGCCAATAATCCTGGGCCAAGGACCAGCGAGCTCAGATACCATTGATAGTCTAGAGTAATTTGAATCTTTAAAATTGAGGATTAGGGTAGAATAGAAGAGAATCAGAAGAGAATTAGAGGGTTTAGAGAGAAGAGATAGGTTGAGAAGTATGCTGAATAATACTCTGGTTTCATTAACTTGCAAAAACTGATCACAGTGAGTACAATCTGCCATATATATAGGCACTAGAACAGAACCGGTAAACAAAAACAGCAGGGATTAAGGGTTCATTAATCAAGGACCTATTAGTAATTAGACATAGGTAAGGCCATGTTTGGCTAGTGTTGCTCTTAAACAACTAATGTCACTAATGGTTAATCCCACTCTTCTAATTAACTAACTAATCTAACTAACTTTTCAAATCATTATTACAACATCATATCAATAACATACCTCATATAATCAAAAATATTATGTCTCTTGTAGAAATTCTGGGCAAAATCTTCTCTATAAATCAGATTTCCCAAAATTCTACAATGACCCAAATTTTCATAACAAGACTAGGAGCTCTACTCCACTATAGCCTATACATATACATATAATCCAAATTACAAGGGAAGACAGGGATCCTACCTATAGATTACGTGGAGCATCTAAACTACATAAGTAAATACATAAATATAAACTTATATTAATATCAAATTGAATAAATAAATAGATTTATATTTACAGCAATTAGCAACTCTTTCAAATATATCTACAAGCTTTGATCTGCAATGAGAATCTTCACTATTCAACTGAAGGTGCAAGTCACCAATGTTATCTGAGCCCAAAATAATTTTCCAGTGAATAACGTCCCATTAATGTAAATAAATAAATAAAACTGAATGAAATAAATTGATTGAATGATACTCGATATTAAAGATATAACATTTGACTCCATGAAATCATAACTATAAACAAATTTATATAGGAGATTACGAACAAGCATATTGAAACTGTATAGGAGATCATTAAACGAATAATACCAAGTACGTAATAAAACAATTTGTATAATACCAAGTACATAATAAAATAATTTGTTTCACAGAATCAATTTGAAAACAATAAATCACAAACTCTATCTTCTCGTAGGACGTCAATAGAATGGATAACAAGCATGGACACATAGTCCACAAGGGAAAGTCACCAAGCGTGGCTGGAGGCCACAAAAACAAGCGTGGACACGCAGTCCACGAGGATAAGTAACCAAGCGCGGCTTAAAGCCACGAAACAAGAGCAAGTACAAAACCCACGAATAACAAGCGTGAGAATGAATCCCACGAATATCAGGCATGAGTGATGTGCCCACGAAAGTCAAGCGAGCTCGAGGTTAACCATGGCGCGTCAAGGGCTAACGGAACTGCCGTTAGCAACCAGTGTTCTATATTTAGTCTTCTCAAAAACATTTCCAAGCATGCATGGGGCCAATTTTCCCTCATATACAATATATATAAAAGAAATATTCAATACTGCAGTGTAACGAATGTTCCATAACCAAGGACCCCAGCATGAAGCTCACAAAAATCATTCCAAATAATTCCTTTATATTTTCGTGCATAAAGATTTGTAAAGAATATAATGATGTGGAACAATTAAGTATCGTTAATGAAATCATCATTTCATCCAATCATTCATATATAAATAAACAATAACACAGTTCCAGTAAACCTGGTTTAGAAGATAATAGTCGAAAATTGACAACTTAATGAAAATGTGAAAATTAACAGAATTTCTGTAATATCCCGAATTTTGGGATTGGAAGCTTTGGAATAAGCCTAAATTGAGTGGACTACTAAGCCCCGATTTAGTAGATGTCCCAAATATATTCCCTAATGATTCTAATATCTTTGGGGTATTAAGAAAGTAAAATGGTGAATTTTGGAGAATATAATTATGTTTTCGATAAAATCGCCTATGAGGCAGTGAGCTTATCATAAGGTTTTGGAAGACTAAATGATAAGTAAAAATTATGAAATGTTACAGGATGAAAGTAGACATCCTAAGCTTTAATTTGATAGGTCATATGAATCAATTAGAGCTATACAAAAAAAGATATGAATTTTTGAAGTCAGCACAGAAAAACTGTGAAATTTCTGGAACAGTAGGCAAATATTGAAATTCTGGGAATTTTGTGATTCCATTCAGAAAAAGTCTATATTTTTCCTTGAAACTAGACTCAATAAGGGTTCTATAGGCTTTGGAATCATCTAATTTCGATTTTTCTAGAATTAGTTATGATTTTTCAAAGTTTGGGCAGAAATCTGCCAGAATTTTGTAAAATCCGAAATTTTTGGAAAATTAGTAAATGAATAAAATAGAATATATAATATGATATAAGCATATTCCTTCTTCTTCCTTCAGCTTAAACTGACGCAAATATCAGCTGAACATAGAGAGAGAGTTTAGAGAGAGAAGGAGAGGAGAAAACTCACGAGATAGGTCGATTTCTTCGGTGAATTCGTACCTAACGTGTATAATCCTTCTCCTAAGCTTCTCTTCTATGTTGTTTGAGGTATTTGAAGCAAGATTCATGGTGTTTTGAAGTTAGGGTTTCAACCAAGTCAAGAAAATCCAGAAGGAGCTTGAGGTAACTTCCAAACCTTCGTATATTGACTATTCTAGCTGCTATGGGCAATTTAATCGGTGAAATTTCGCCGGATTGCCATTGGTTGTAAAAATGGAAAATGGGTTTCCCTAGGGGTTATGCTGCCCAAATTGATACTAAATGGTAGTTGTAACCTAATGGAATAGTCAATAAAGTGGTTAGGAGTAGAAAGGAACGTGTTTACGGAGCATACATCTAGATAAAGCTAACATGTCATACACATAGCATCAATCATGCACGCATTATGGTATCTGTTTCCTACTGAGATTCTCTCGAATCTCACCCTCCCCTACCAACAATTTAGACAGGAGAAGACAAAAGATATGTTGAGAGCAAAGAAGAGAACTACACAAGGGGATTGCAGTGGCGGAACAAAGTCAGGAATATGTCTCTGTTTTACTGGGATGGGTTTAGATTCCCTAGTAGCCTTGTACGGCTACATTATTTGAATTTATCAGGTATGAACCCCTTGGGGGATATTATGTAATTATGTATATATTATCAGTATAGTTATGTTATTCCTGTGTTGCCTACCGAACCGCATATAGTTTTCCGCGAATACTCTGATAAATGTGAAATTAAAATAAGGGTGTGACATTTTGGTATCAGAGCAAGGATTCTGGCCACAGAATTTTCTGCTCAGAGTAAGTGCGGTGGTTCTGGCAACAGGATGGTATACTGATAAGGTCTTGATTACACAGTGATAGGAAATATGCATGGATAGAAAGTACCAAAGGAGGGTATCTTTCCGATTTATGAATCTGCCCTGAGAAATAGCGAGTACTGAAGGGCCGTTAGTGGTGCAATACTAGACGAGAATGGTCTAAGGATATTGCGGAACCCAAGGATATGGGTACGGCCAAGGCTAATGTGCGGTCCACACTCAATATTTTGGTGACCGGAGATAGCCGGCATGTCTTTTGAGATGAGGGTAGTCACAGGGTACCCGTGGATGGAAACAGTAGAAGTCGGTATCTACATTTGGGCACTAGTACAAAAGAGTTAAGCGTGCTCAACCCAGGGAAATGCCATGATGGGTGACCCCCTGGGAAGTTGTTGCACATGTTATGTCATATTATTAAAAAAGAGTAAGACATGTTGTACAGTAGTTCAAAGGTTGTATGTTGTTGCAGGCTTTCCTTGACTACTGTAAACATCTGTGATATGTTGTTTTTGGGGTACCTATGAACCCAAAAATTTGTGAAATGATAGATAAGCCCATGTGTTTATGCGTAATTTACCTCTTTCTTGCTTCATATAGTGAAACATAAAGGTGGTAAGACTAAGAGGTTTAGATGCTAGGCAAGGTCAGGAAGTTAGACCTAGCCTAATACAGCAAACACAGGGCAAGAGAATAGAATAGCAAACAATGATCAACGATCATCAGGAAGGTTATCCTGGAAAGGCCAATATAGTAACTATAATCTCTCGTACACTATGTGATGATTAATATGTTGTATGTTCTATATTCTGTGAATGAACAGGTGCCTAGGGCACATTACCTAGCTGTAGTCTGGGACTTAGCTGGGGTACACGAACATTACCTGGTTGTGGTTGGTGCCCAGCCGAGGTACACGAATATTATCTAGCTGTGGTGCGGGAAGTGTATATGTACCGTCCGATGGGAAGTGTATATGTACCATTGGGCCTAGTAAGGACCCAGCTATGATACACGATTTACCTAGCTGTAGTCGGTGACTCGGCTGAGGTACACGTAAGGGTTTCAACTGGATGGTTGGCCCTAAACCTTGTGTACACACATGGATTGTTGTTTTAACTGGGTGTTTGGCCCTGAACTTTGTGTACATACACGGATTGATGTGATTTTCATTTTACACTATATGGTGCATGACATATTTATCTATCACATTTTCTATGGATGATTGTGGGTTACTATGGAGGGCCATGTGGTGTGAATAAAAAGGCACCCTACCCGATGAGGTTGCTAGCCACGTCCTAAGGGACTCGGGTATGAGGCCAAGAAGGGCTACGGGTGTGACAATAATGAAAAAAAAGGGATGAGATGTTTATATCGAAATTTCCCAGAACTCAGCATTATGCATGGGATGATGATTGTGAGAGGAGCTTCAGAGAGCTGATGATGAAAATTTATTAAAGTACCAACACTGATAATCCCAGATCCATAGTGGGCCTTTGTTGTCTTCACTGATGCCAGATGGCATGGATTGGGAAGGGAATTGAATTCCCAGATGCGAGCAGGCATAGATCGAGATGATAATTGAGCCGAGTGAGGGCATACGCATCTGGTCAGCTGAAGCTTCGGAAATTGAACTATTTCATCCATAATCTTGAGTTAATGATAAGAATGTTTGTATTGAATCAAGAAACGTTGCCTTTATGGCATAATTGCGGAGTTGTACTGCGACCACAAAGATTGAAAGTTCTGATCGGAAAGGGCTACCTACGGTGAAATTTGATCGGAGAGGGCTACCTACGGTGAAATCTGATCGGAGAGGGCTACCTAAGGAAAGTTCTGATTGGAAGGGGGCTGACCAGGTGTATGGGCGCCTGTGTGAAGCATCGAGTATAGAACCCTAGAGTGCAGCCACCGTGACGATGAACCCTAGAGTGCAGCTACCGTGATGATAAACCCGCGAATGCAGCCACCGTGATGACTAATCCTAGAGTACAGCTGCCATGAAGTTGAATCGTAGAGTAGGGCTACGAAAACATTGGCCCTTAACGATGGTGCATTGTAATGAATCCCACAGTGAATGTGTTTTCTTGAGATAAGAGTTTATATGGATTAGAATGATTCAAGTTCAAACGGGTAAAGAGTGGGCACAGAGGAATATAGATTGTGGGTGTTGTTGAGTGTCATGGGAGGTTCCTATAGGACTCCTATTAAATCATCCTGATAATATTAAAGCTCATATGAGGAGATAGACCTCAGAGTGGGCAGCGAATGTGTGATGAATCTAGGTGCAATTTTGAAACTTACAGGAGGGGTTGATGTTCGCACCATTGTTGATCATCCCAAAACATAATATGGCCTTAATGGTCAATAGTGTTACAGTATATGTGATGAACAGTATTACACCCTGAGTGGTGTACAATATTACATCCTGTGTGGTGTACAGTATTAAACCCTACGTGGTGTACAGTATGATGACCTATATGGTCAACAGTCACACAACCTTTGTAGTTTGTGGTGACACATGTGAACTGGAATTGGGATGAACCCTAGTGTAGTAGGGTAGAATGGTGGTGAATACCTCTCAACAGCACCAGTAATAACAATCCTAGATCCACAGTCGACCTTTACGGTCTACACAGATGCAAGTAGGCATGGATTGGGATGTGTTCTGATGCAACAAGGTCGAGTAGAGGCATGAGCATCTCCATAGCTATAGCCTCACAGAATGAATCATCTACTTGTGATATAGTGTAAACAGTGGATGGTCACATAGTGAATAGTGCACACAGTACGGCCAATAAGGGTCAACTAGTCATTTGATCCTAAACACCGAATAGGTCGGCAAAATGTGATGTGACTGAAAATTGTGACGAGCCGAGGCTCGAGGCAGTAAGACCAGTGTGACCAAACATTTTGGTGTCCAATGGTACCATGTCTCACATGAGGCGCGATATTCTACTATGAGAGGAACCTAACGAAATGAACCATGGCTGGCTCATTAGCCCAACCTCGTGGACTCGGGGTGTGGGACATCCAAAAGACCGTGTACTCGGGTGAGGATTGGGCCGTTACATAAAAAGACATCAGCTTACTAGCCTAACAGACCTCGTTAAGGGGGTGAGGATTGGGCCGTTAAAAAAAAGTGATCGTGTGAATTCGGGTGAAGTTCCGAAGAGGCTGTAAGGCCTATAGAACTAAGCGTTGTGGGAACCTGTGTTTGATTGCACGTTACATATTGTGTACAGAATGGATGATGAATGTTGAATACTATCTGATATTAGTAATGGAAGTATGACTACAATGTTACATGGCTTTTGAGCCTGCATTTGATAATAGAATGAGATAGGATTAATCCCTAAGTTGTAGACGTTCAAATTTCGAGGACGAAATTTATTGAACGGGGGGAGAAATGTAATATCCCGAATTTTGGGATTGGAAGCTTTGGAATAAGCCTAAATTGAGTGGACTACTAAGCCCCGATTTAGTATATGTCCCAAATATATTCCCTAATGATTTTAATATCTTTGGGGTATTAAGAAAGTAAAATGGTGAATTTTGGAGAATATAATTATGTTTTCGATAAAATCGCCTATGAGGCAGTGAGCTTATCATAAGGTTTTGGAAGACTAAATGATAAGTAAAAATTATGAAATTTTACAGGATGAAAGTAGACATCCTAAGCTTTAATTTGATAGGTCATATGAATCAATTAGAGCTATACAGAAAAAGATATGAATTTTTGAAGTCAGCACAGAAAAACTGTGAAATTTCTGGAACAGTAGGCAAATATTGAAATTCTGGGAATTTTGTGATTCCATTCAGAAAAAGTCTATATTTTTCCTTGAAACTAGACTCAATAAGGGTTCTATAGGCTTTGGAATTATCTCATTTCGATTTTTCTAGAATTAGTTATGATTTTTCAAAGTTTGGGCAGAAATCTGCCAGAATTTTGTAAAATCCGAAATTTTTGGAAAATTAGTAAATGAATAAAATAGAATATATAATATGATATAAGCATATTCCTTCTTCTTCCTTCAGCTTAAACTGACGCAAATATCAGCTGAACATAGAGAGAGAGTTTAGAGAGAGAAGGAGAGGAGAAAACTCACGAGATAGGTCGATTTCTTCGGTGAATTCGTACCTAACGTGTATAATCCTTCTCCTAAGCTTCTCTTCTATGTTGTTTGAGGTATTTGAAGCAAGATTCATGGTGTTTTGAAGTTAGGGTTTCAGCCAAGTCAAGAAAATCCAGAAGGAGCTTGAGGTAACTTCCAAACCTTCGTATATTGACTATTCTAACTGCTGTGGGCAATTTAATCGGTGAAATTTCGCCGGATTGCCATTGGTTGTAAAAATAGAAAATGGGTTTCCCTAGGGGTTATGCTGCCCAAATTGATACTAAATGGTAGTTGTAACCTAATGGAATAGTCAATAAAGTGGTTAGGAGTAGAAAGGAACGTGTTTACGGAGCATACATCTAGATAAAGCTAACATGTCATACACATAGCATCAATCATGCACGCATTATGGTATCTGTTTCCTACTGAGATTCTCTCGAATCTCACCCTCCCCTACCAACAATTTAGACAGGAGAAGACAAAAGATATGTTGAGAGCAAAGAAGAGAACTACACGAGGGGATTGCAGTGGCGGAACAAAGTCAGGAATATGTCTCTGTTTTACTGGGATGGGTTTAGATTCCCTAGTAGCCTTGTACGGCTACATTATTTGAATTTATCAGGTATGAACCCCTCAGGGGATATTATGTAATTATGTATATATTATCAGTATAGTTATGCTATTCCTGTGTTGCCTACCGAACCGCATATAGTTTTTCGCGAATACTCTGATAAATGTGAAATTAAAATAAGGGCGTGACAATTTCAATGGGATGCTATTCACTCACCTGTTGCGATCGCAATTATAAAACTCTTTCCTAGTTATCACCTCCTGACTTATTCACTTCATACTCTCCTAATAGCGCAAAAACAAAATATTAATATTCCAACTATAATTTATGCACAATTCCATAACATCTTCAACATATTTAATTGCTGCAGTAATTTTAAAATTCGTCCACCAATCACTTTATCAAGCACCTTACAGACCATCAGAATTTAAGTAACAAACAACACCATACTAATAAACTACCAATTCTATCTCTTAAGGGAACAAAATGACTTCTAAAAATTCCCTTAATTCCAAAATTTGATCTGTGCTGCAATAATCATGTATATCCATCCACTTTAACTTTAATTTCTCCTTTCAAACATTTTGTCAAACACCTAATGTGCATTTACATTCAAACAAAGTCATCAAACTTATTAAACGACAATTTTTAGCTTATTTTAACTCCTACTTTTCCTTATGTACCACGCACAACCACAGTACAATGAAGAAAATTTATGAAATTAAAAACATACCCTCACACACGACAATCACAGATTTAAAGAAAGATGAATTTTCAAACATACCCCACATAACGGTGTTTTATCGAGTTAAGGAAGAAGGAGAAAATGAAGGAGACTTCCATGATCTCGCCTAGCATCAACAATAGAACAGAGGAGGAAGAAAGAATGTTGGTTGCAACAAACTACACCCAACAAGCAGAGCAAAGATGCAAAGACAGGATTGACGATGAACATCAACACACCCACACCCTTGCTGAACAAAAAAGGAAGGGGAAACCATGGCAGCACCGATTAAAGATGCACAGCCACAGTGAATAGGGGCGAGGAGCAACAGGGCTGACAGGAGAAGAAGGATTACGAAGCTTCTAGTTTTTTTTTTATTTTCGGTTGATGCAGAAATCAACGATGATAAGAAAAAGGAAAAGAGATGTCTAAGGCAGTGAGGCTTTAATGCAGAAAGACTAAAATGCCCTTGTTACAGTAGGTACTGAATAAATTTATATGGTATTTTGGTAATTAGAAGTTGGGCTTAAACAATATAAAAGTAATTATTATTATTATAATGAGAACCGAAAATATTGCAAACAATTAGAGGCAGGAAATAAAACTGAAAGATAATCCTAATATCCTCATTTGAAGATATCTTCAGATACTAAATAAACAAAGATACACTAATAAAATATTATTAAGATATCCTCAAATTACGCATTGATCCACAACTTAGCTTATGGGAGTAACTACCTAAAAATAAATAAATAAAATTATTAATTTAATTTTGTTGGTATCTGAATTTACTCATCCCAAACTTAAGGACCACTCAGCAACTCACAAAAATTTCCTAAATAATAGAAAGTATCTAAAATAACACAAGTAAACATTTTTTTCTAATAATATATCATCTTGATAATCTATAAATATTTTCAGGGCTATTACAAGTTTGCTTATGCTTTGACTGACTTTTTATTACAAAACCGTGGTGTAAATATCCTGAATGGCTTACAGAAGAATATAATTGTGAACTGGAAAAGGATCTAAAAATGCTTTCTTCAAAGAATTATTAGTGTTTTTCACACACTGTTCCTTCTTTCAAGCACACGAAAACTGACTTAGATATTCTACATTGACTGTTAACTCCTTGGATTTTGATTTTTATTCACATTCTTTTTCAATATTGGGATGGTATAAAGGACGATTCTGCTTGTTTTTAAACTTTTCATAGAAAAGTACTTCACTGATAAATTTTGGCTTGCTGTAACGTAAAGATATGATCTGTTACATTTCTTCTTAATTATTATTTGAAATAAATCCCATCTAGATTGCTAGTTTAGACTTGTCTGAGTGTGTTGGGCTTTTTGCTATGACAACTTTGCTGTTTACTACAATGTTTTGGGCTAGTTAGGGCTTCAGTATTGTTGGAAATTCCCATCTCAATGCTTAACATGCTATTAATCTCTATGATAGATAGTTTTATTGCATGATGTAGTTATCTCAGGTGGTTTAGGCTATATCTGGTATCCTGTTTGCAAGACCCGAACCCATCTTAGAACTAAAGCAACCATAACCTCTCATTTGATTTTCTTAAACTCATGCAAATCTACCCCTGAAACCATGTTTGAACCAAAGCAGCCATGATCTTGCTTTGTCTGTTTCGCATTTGAGTTGAACACGTTTTGCAAACTCTAATCCAAACACACCCTTAGTTGCCCCAAGATAAGGTCTAGTTAGCAAACTGAGGAGGGGAATAAGGTTTTGTTTTTGTTAGCTACATTATATTATAAGTCTATGTCCTATCTGCAAAATTTTCTGGGCAATTTTGATTTTTTTTTATTTGGTCATTATTATTCATTTCCCCATTTCTTCCAGGTACATCATGGAGGTTTAGGAAATACGGGTGCTGGGCTAAAGGCTGCAGTAAATGACTTTTTTTTAATTCCCTTATGTTTCCAATATTATCTTTAATTTCCATACCTTCAAGTTGAAAACTACTTATACGTTGACATCATTATTGGTTTTATGAAAAGTTTCCAAGAAGGTGGACCTGGAAGCCATACTTGATTTTATCAGAGCCTTACCGTTTAACTATTTTTATTGGATTCGAAAGAGCAGATTTCAGTGCTGGCGTTGCAAACTTAAAAGTAAGAAATACTAAACATGTTTTCTCATTAAAATTAATGTCCAACACCACAATCCAAAACCAAAAAAAATTAAAATAGTTTCCCAGAGAAGGACATAGCATTTCCAATTACTTCAATACCAAACATACAGAACAAGCGCATTGCATGCAATTGACAGATTGCTTATAATGTGCATTAGACAAATTTGCAAACCAACATACAAAAGTAAATATATAGTGCTGAACATGAAACTGTCAAACTAGGTAGCTCTAAGAGAGTGCACACAAACTTCAGGACTCAATGAAGTCTTCTAGATTACGAGCCTTGTCAAGCAACAGCACTAAGGATTCCTTCACAGAAGCTAACTCCTTCTTCATGGACTCAATCTGAGCTTCAAGACTGGAAGCTTGACCTTTAGTCTCCTCAACCTTCCTCTTGATGTCTTCTGCATCACCACATTGCTCAATGCATTTATGCACGTAACTCAGCCACGAAACATCAAAGCCAGCCGCTTCTAAGACAATGCAACACTCTCTGACGTAGCTTCGATCATCTTCTGTCAAGTGGCCTTTTCGAGTGGTCCTCAAAATGCAAGTTACCTCAGCAAATAAGGAAAAGGTGGAGGAAGCAAACACTCTCCGTCGCTTTGTGTTGAGCCAGTCAAGCACTTGAGGATGCCGATCCACCCCAGCCTCCAAATATGGCATGTTCTGTTTTGGAATGTCAATTATTCCCTTGTAGCTTCTATAAATGTTCAATTTTTGTGTTGGTGAAACCACAGGTTCTGGAGCTTGTGAAGGTGATGGATCAATAGCCGAATCAACAAACAAAAAGAAAAGAAATAAAGTGAGTCAAGTTTTGAAAAGTGAAAAATAAAAAAGACTTGCGAAATGCATTCCTTTCCCAATAAATTTATGTGAAATTCATTTGGAGCTTGCAAAATGAAATCAGTACCTGCTTCAGGAATCATGGTTGAGTTTGATACATCTTGAGCAGCTGGAATTGAAGCCACTTTTATCGTATTGCATATCTTTTGAGTCCCCATATATGAATCATGTGATTCTTCTGGCAAATTTTTGTTAACACCATGCTAGACTTATTAGCTAATCCAAAGAATGCTACCCAAAACAAACAAAAATACAAAACAGGACAAGAACCTGTGTTTTGTATTGTGGCAAGTTTCTCTGCATCTTGGTCAGTTTGAATCAAGGGTTTGTCCGTTGTGTCATGAATATCTTGAGTTCCAACAATAAAAAACAATAAAAAATCATGAGACGAGATATTTTTTCAAAGAAAATAAATTACTCCCTCCTAAAGAAAAATAAATCCATTACTTTCTTTCTTGTCTCTAGTTACAAAAGTTTTAGGTTGATTGAACGCATCCTCGTTGGGACATGTTTCTGACTCGTGTGATTCTTCTGCAAATTTCAGTGAACATGATAGAAAGTCAAAATCATTAATTAATTAAAGAAGAGTATTAGATCAAAGATCAATCAAAACAATATTAGAACCTATGTCCTGTCCTACAACAGGCCTTTGTGCGTGTTGGGAAGTTTGAATTAAGGGCTTCTCCATAGTTTCATTCACCTCTGCAGTAAAAAAGCCAGACAAATAAGTTTATAAAATATACTGACAAAAAAGATTATGGCACAAGATATTGTAAAGAAAACGAAAAAATGCTTCCATGAGTTAAAAGACAAGAAGTCAATTGAGGCCTTAGTCGCTAGAATATTTGAGTTGGCATAATAGGTTATGGTAGTTAATTAAGCAAAAGAATATTGCAACAATGTCATTTAACACAAAAAAAGTCATTTAAGGTTATTTATAAAATAGTTAAAATAAGAAAATAAGATCAATACATACTTTCTAGATTGTGGTAGGACTCAGTATGTTTTTGAGGAGGCTGAACCAAAGACATCTGATCAATAGTCTCCCATCTCTCTTGAGTCCCTATTATTAAATAAAAAAGTTAAAAAAATGCAAATACATACATATTTTAAAGAGATTGTGGCTAGGGTGGACGAATTTTTATGAGGCCAAATTTCCAAGTCACATGATTGTCTCAAAAGATTTCTCACATGATAAGAAGTTAGAAATATTAATTAAGACTAATAGTGCTACAAGAAGATCAACCCATGAATCCTGAAATGCTGTAGAGATTGGTGTCTTTAGTGGTTATAACCAACGTCCTTTTGATGACTTCACATATGTATCTGTTGAGTCTTAATTAATACCAAGTGAATAAATAAAAATAATTTCCTTCCCTCTACATGTAAAAGAATTGTAACTTCCTCTATTGTGAGTAAATATAATGGTAGCTAAGATATGAGATATTAAGCAGATTCTTACCAAATAGGAACTTTTAAATCAGTGATTCTTCTGTAGTTGATTTTATTTCCCATAATAGCATGTAAGAAAAGTTTTTCCAAATGAATAAATGAATAAAATTAAGCCCATTATCAGTGCAGCAAAAATGCTGAACTTACTGTGGAGGAAAAAAGTTGGTCTGGATGATCAAATTTTCACTTAGATGAATTTCTAGGTTTTGTGATTCCTCAAATATATTTCAACTCACATAAAAGGTGGTCAGATAAATTAATAAGACAAGTACTACAATGGACGTGCATTACTCTATAAGAAAGCAATTTAGAGAATCTTTGACATGTTAAAATAAATATCTGATTATACATGGCATGTTGAAGAATGCAAGATAATCTTAATACCTGTATCTTGATTTAATGAAGCTTGCTTATTCTGCTGCGTGTCGTAAGATTCACTTGGAAGCTTGTGTATTTCTTGCTTCCCAACATCTGCAATCTGATTAGGCTTTGATTCTCCTACTTGCTCCTTGGAGCTTGATGCTTCAGTAGTATCCATATTTAAGTTTTCATTTGTCTGTATTTAAGTTTTACATATTTTTTCAGTCAATCATTTTTTATTACCCAAAAATACTATCTAAATTTTGTTCTTCTGAGTGTACATAAGGAGGTTGAGACAAATAATAATTATGCAATGAATAATTTTACATATCAGAAATGTTTGAGTCAAACCAAAACATACCATATCCACGAACATCTTGTTTATTGTTCTGTTTAGGTCTCCTTCCCAATATAGTTTTTCATCCTCTTCCTTTGATAGTATCGCTTGAAGCATTGGGGTGCTTGTGTCCTTCACAGAGAAGATGCTCATTCTTGGGCATTGCCGAACAACAACTTTCTCCAACCATTGAAGGTTCAACACACAGTTACTAGAGCAAAACCTCTTGATCATTGGCAAACACTCAAGCTCCAAAAATTTTAAGCTGTTGAATGCAATTTCATCTTCAAACCCCTCCCTCTCTTCCGCCACAACTTGTTCAAGTGAATTGCAGTTCTTTATTTTCATTTTTGTTAACTTGACCAGACTTCTTGCAGTTGATGAGGTTATTAAGTAAATCAATCCATTGCAATTTTCCACCTCCAAATACGTCAAGTGACTAAAAGTTACAGAGGAAGGCACTAAGTGTTTCAAATTAGAACATTGATCCACACTTAGGTAATCAAGATTCTCAAGAATTGGATCTATATGAAATCCTTCTTTACATATATGCTGGAGTTTATGTAATTGATAGAGGATCAATGTTTTTATTCGTGTCCTGATCTCAAATCTTCTTTTTTCATCTGTAGGTATTTCTTCTTGGAAGATCTCCTTGAAAGAACTACATTCAACAATTAAACCTTTAAGATTGGTTATATTTTGGAGAAACCAATATGGAAAAGTAGTTTGATCATCGTCAAACCCCGTCAAACAAAGATGTTTGAGTTTACTGAAGTTCTCTGCCGAAAACTGCCCTTGTGATATCATGTTTAAATTCTCACTGTTCAGGGCTAATGACTCCAAATTGCAAATCACCTATATCAAATAATTTGTGTGTGAAATGATGCTACATTCGTAGAAGTGAAAAACATCATAGGTAAATGGTGCTCATCAAATATTGTGTTGTTGAGCAACATGAAACAAGCAAATTAAATGATCTAGAATATGTTATAAGCATAGTTGTGATAAACAAAAGATGAATAGCACGCAAAATGAAACTTAACATAAACATCTTTTTACTCTAGGAAATAATCATAAAATAAAGCCTTTCTACCTATGATATTCAAAGTGAAACTCATTATAAGGATATAATTTAAAATCATGCATATATACCTCTTCAAGTGTGAATAGAGGCTGCTGCATTGAGACTTGGGAATTACTATCAAAAACCCCTCCTTGGCTACTCCATGACATTGTCTTGAAGAGTTTCAGTTTTGCACAATCACGGATGTCTAATACCCTTAATATCGGACATAGCAAACTATGATTTCCAGTAGAAAATCCCTCCAGTTCATATAGAAACCAAAGCACTAATGAGATTAAGTGATTAAACTCAAAATTGACTGGGCTATCCATGAGGCCTTCTTTATCTGAAACAATTTGTTTCATGCTCCTTGCATTCTTTATGGTAATATGTTCTAGTTGAATAACATGCATTGCAATGTAGAACGGAAAAAGGTATTCCAAGTTCTCACAGTCTTCAACACGCACAACTTGTAAATTGGGGCAAAGCACCTGCCATATATGCGCAAACTAAGAAATAAGATGCTATATTTTCAAATACACACGTATATATGTTCCACTACAATGAACACTATTTGAATCAAATTAGTCAAATATGGAGAGGATCCATCACAAACTATGGCTTCTTCAAAGCATAGCAAGCTTTTCCCACCCCCAATGTGTTCCTGTACCTAATGCTCAATTAATATAAGTAACATCAAACAAATTTTATGTCATAATAAATAACATAATTACAGTAAAATATAACAGTGCAAATTTTTTTCTGTTTTTCTCTCTGTTTTCGAGATCAAAATATTTAATTGCAACTAGTTCTGTTTTCAAGATCAGAAGAATATCACGTGATCAATGAACTTACCAATGACTACGTAAACACGATTTAATTATCAGAGCAAAACTTCCACAATTTATGTTTTCAATATTACTTCCTGTACACAAACATTCCTCACATGACACCTTTTGATGAAACCGAAAACAAAATATAAGTGAAAAAAATAACAATCTATCTTTCAATTTATAAATGAGGTACACACTGGTTTAATTCGACTAATACTAGTCCATACCTTTCCAACCGAAAACAGAATTTGACGATATTGGATCTCAGCATGAAAACTTAATGAATCTCCAAAACTTGCAATTTCTTGGCAATCTTGTTTCCATATGTATTGGAGTTCCGGCAGATTTGAAAGAGATATTTTTCGGAGATGAATAGCTTCTTTCTCTGACATTCCCCCTTCTTTTGTACAATCAAATTCAAACACGACTTGTAGTGAATCACAGTGGCTTACATCAACTTCTTCCAAGTTCCTCAAGGTTCGTAGCAGATTTGATGAAATCAGAACATTTGATACAAAGTCACAGTTTTTCACCACTAGGGATTTCAGATTACAGAACAATTTGTTCTCAACTGGACTATACCAAGAGTCTTTAAGCTCAGGATACATGGACAAATCCAAATACTTCGAGTTGTGGAACGCAGCCTGTGCAAAGTAATTTCCATTGTTAGTAAAAATAAGAGGGCATGGAAAAGTAGTTTAACTATTTAAAAAGCATCCTTTTGCATGTTTTTTTTTAAATGAGATAAATCATACCTTATCAAGGAAGATCTTATTTATTGTTTCATTCAAGTCACCTTCCCAGCACGATTCTTCATCTTTCCCGTCTTTGATTACCTTTTTGAGCATCGGTGCGCTTGTTTCTGTTTCACAGAAGATTTTCATCCTCGGACATTGCCTCACAACAACTTTCTCCAAGAATGGGAACTTGAACAAGCACTTGCTAGATGAAAAACAATTGAGCCTCGGTAAACTTTTCAACTCTAAAGTTCTCAAACTTAAGAATACAATTTCATATCTTGTCCCATTCATTTCCTGTGTCACTATTTCTTCAAGGGAATTACATTCTTTCAATGCCATCCTCTCCAATTTGACTAAACTTGTTGCAGTTGATGAGTGAATTAAGTTTATCAATCTATTACACTGGTTGATCTCCAAATATACCAAGTGGGAAAAAGTGATGGAGGAAGGAACCAAAGTTTTCAAATTGGCACATTGTATCACATATAAATATTCAAGAACCTCGAGAATTGGGTCAACTTGACATCCTTCTCTACATATATATTGCAATGGTACATTAAGCAAATGTAACATTTGAAGCCGGGTCTTGATTTCGTTCTTGCCTTCCTCATATGCAACTCTTTTGTCTCGGAATATCTTTTTCAAGGAACTATGTTGAACAACTAGAGTTTTCAAGTTTGGTGCCTTTTGCACAATTGACTCCAGAAAAGTTGCAGCTACTTTATCCTCAAAATCGGATAGTCGAAGAACCTTCAATTTACTCAAATAATGGGCCTTCCATTGCATGTCTTGCAATATCATTGTGGCCTCTTTGTTATTTAATGTCCACTCTTCCAACTTTGGAATTACCTGAAACGTAATAGTTTAATTAGAATCTTCCACCTACAGCATGCTTCGCCCTAGTAATTAATGTTTTACTCCTAATTATCCAGAAGCCTTAAACTTCATGTAAAAGTCTTTATTTTTTATTACCTATATATGTTATGATAAGCTAGAAATTTCCTGATTGCATGTGAAATAAAAATTATTTGAAAAGAAAATCAACTATATGTGCATTGATAAACTAGAAATTTCTACTATCCATACCTCTTCAATTACAAAAAGAGGCGGTTGCATAGAGATCTGGGTTTGGCGGCCATCAGAATTTTTCCTTTGTTTACTTGTACAATTTTCCCCCAATAACTTCAATTTTTCACAGTTGAATGCCCATAATTCACTTAATGATGGGCATGTTAAACTGTGATTTCCATTGTAGAATCTATCAAGTTTAGACATGTTCCAAATCACCAATGAGTGTAATCGATCAAAGTGAAATATGACTTTTTCCTCCATGGCTCCCACTTTGTTTAGCACAATTTTACTCATTCCACAGTTGTTCACCATAATTTTTTCAAGTTGTGGAAGTTTCACTGCTATTGAAAATGGGAAGAGATATTCTATATTCTGACAGTGTTCAACAAGCATATCTTGTAGACTCTGAAAGTGAACAATTCCTTGGGGATCTTTACTCCAAATTTGTTTTAGCTTTGGCAAGTCAAGTAGATGGACTTTCTTCAATTGTGAAACTTGAGTCATTGCTTCTTCTTCAATATGGATTTCATTGGAAGTTAATTGGAATATCTCTTCTACTGAACCACAATTGCTGACCTTCAATGTCTCTAGGCTTCCAAACGTTCCTTTCATATCATATGGGAAAATATTTGAGAGTTTCTCACAGTTATCTACCTCTGTAGTCTTCAACCCATCAAATTGAGAGTGCCATACTTTCTTTAACCTTTTCATGTTGCTTATCAGAAGAGTCTCCAATTTTGGCAGCCCTACCTGTGATGCAATGCACAATTTATGAGTCCATGTAATAAATGATGGCAACTAGGTCTACAAAAAAAAACAGTTAATTAGCTAGGGAATTTAATGACAGAATTCTGTCACTAAATCCAGTCGCTAATTAATTGGTAACAGTCAATTTGACGACAAAATCGTACAATTTTGTAGCTACATTCTATCACTACTTCATTGTTTTTTAAGTACACAATAACAAATATTTGAAACATTTATTTGGATATGATATAAGATGCTCAAATTTTAAAAGTTATAACCTCATATGTTGCAGCGCCGTTTCTCCCCTCTATGCTAATTATCTCCTCCATCATCTCACACTCTCTTATTTCAAGCAGCTTAAGGTTTGGAAAACTTCCAACTATAGAGGATGAGAATAAATACTTCAAGCCGCTACATCCCTCAACACTCAAGTTAGCCAACTTGTGAAAAGAATTTGCTATAGAAACGTGATCATCCTGCCAAATATTTTTTAGATTGATTGAACTCAACTTTAGAGTCTCTAAATTAGAAAACTTCACCTGAAAAAAAAAATTCTTTTTCTCATTGTATGAATTGAGTAAAGTAAACAAATGAATTGTATAAGAAGGATGAAAACATTAAGAATCAAATTAACTATAAATAATAATGATGTTATATGCTACGGTTTCATTAGTAATTTCTAATAGTATCTTATTATTTAAAAAATGTATGAATGAGCACTTGAAGAAAATGCAATATAAGAATAAAACAAATACCTTTGAATTAATAAAAGATGATGGAACATTGTTGTCCACGGACAAACTCTGCATGGTTGTTGTTGAAGACAACAACAAACCAGAGTAGAAATCATCAATGGCTGGCAAATATCCTAAAGTCAAGGATTGCAACGAACTAAACTCAATATTCTCATCAACAGCCATAGAGTTTGGAAAAGAGTTTTCTACAAGCACAATATTCTTTATAGAACGGCATTCTGATACTTCAATCTCAACAAGTTGGCAAAGAGCTTTGACCATCGGCACTGAGAAGAGATACTTCAACTTGTCACAGCATTTGACTTTGATGGATCTAAGTCTTGCAAATGAATTATTCATAAATGAGCCATCACATATCATCTCCAATATATTGAGATTTTGAAGTATTAATGTCTCCAATTTTGGGAAAAATACATAACTTAGTCTTCTCTTCATTGAGTTGATTATGTGTTGAATTTTCCCATTATTTTGAATATGAAGATGCTTTAGTAAAGGAAATCCTTCACCATTCAAATCGTAAAGCACATTGGAGATTCCATGTACTTCATCCAAGTACAAATCCTCCACTCCTTCAATAAGTTCTTTAATCCCACGCCCCAAATGAATGACAGTACCAAGCTTAAGCTTCAACATTTTGGAGACCCCATAATTATTAGACCATTCCCAGACCTCTCCTATCACTATTTTGTATCTTTCCAGTTTGTCAAACATTATGTCCTTTGGTAAAACCCAAGCCCCTTTGATTTGAATGTCTAGAGCTCTCAAGTTTTTCAAGTGCCTAAGTTCGGTAAGGGAAGCATTTTTATTTTCCTCAACTGGATCTCCTTGGTCCCACTTGATGGAGGCATTGCCCAAATACAACTCCTCCAATTCCGTCAGTTTTGATATAATGTTGGGAGGAAATATTTCAATTCCAGAATCAGTTAAATCCAACATTCTAAGACGGGTCAATTGTCCTAGTTCACTAGGCAACTTTATCATAGAGGTTGAATAAAGGCTAAGAATTTGCAAATTCGTCAAAGGTCCAATATTGGTCATGTCTTCCAAAGCACAATGATCCATACAAAGTGTTTGAAGGTCAATAAGGGAATGAAAAGATTGGGGCAATGATGGCAAATACATGCAACTCAAGTCTAACACTTTGAGGTTTTTCATTCCCTCAAAGAAAGAATTTGGAACACTTAAAGATTCATTATCATTAGCCAAACAGAAAAAGTTAATATTAGGACACTCTAACCTTTCAGGAAGCTTAGGAATATGACACCGAAGTAAGATGATTTGAGTACATCTTTGAAGGAATCCCTCTGATGGCCACTTTTTCAGCTCATCATCCCTGCCAATTTTGAAAACATGTTGATCTCTTGAAGCAATTGAGACTGCTACTTCACGGACAATGTCATGCATTTTAACTTCCATGTTTGATTTGCTTTCGAGCAATAGACAAGATGCCTTTAAAGAACCAATTAACCTGTGAAGTTTAAGTCTTGCAACTTTTGGAGTATTAATATGCTTGAATATGCCTAAACCCATACCATATTTCAACAAGTCTTCAATATGACTTCGTGGACCTACTAATCCACAAAGCAAGAAAAGTGCCTTCACATCTTCACCCTCAAGATGATTGTAACTAAACTCCAAAGCTGAATAAATTTTCCCACTAATTCCTTCTTTATCAATAGTATTCAGCTGGTTTAAGGCATCTTTCCATGAATCAATATCATCTTTTTTTCTTAATGCTCTTGCCACTGTCATTATAAGAACAATCAAGCCTGCACATTTTTGGGCCACTTGGATTGCCACGTCACGCAAATTAACATCTTTAACAACATCACCCACCATATCTTCAAATAGTCTCCAAGCTTCTTCTTCATTTAAAACATCAATCAAGAAATCTTTTTGGGTCTCCATTTTTTGTAATATTTCTAGATTTCTAGAAGTCAACAATAGCTTGCAACTCTTATGATCATTAATAGGAACCTAGCTCATCTAATTCAAGTATTTCCCAAATATCATCCAATATGACTAGGATACTTCTCTCATTTTTAATCCTCCGTCGGAGGCGATATGCTCTTCCAATTATGGTCGTCTCTTCAAAGTGAAGACCCAAGAAATCTGCAGTTTCATGTTGAATTCTTTCAAGATCTGCAACCTGGGATATATTAGCAATAACAACTTTATCAAACAGCTTGTCATCTCTAACTTGTTTAGCAACTTCTTTGATTAATTGTGCAAAAATGCCCATGAGTGTTTACAAGTGGAGTAAAAATATCCTTACCTTTAATCCGTATGAGTTTTAGTCCGAACAAAAATGCTAACGTGGATGCTGACACGTGGACAAAATTCCTAGTTGGCATACTTCATTCACTCCTTCACTATCTTCCTCTTCTCTCTCCTCCCTCTCCATCTCCATCGGCTCGCTGCATTCCCTCTGCCCATCATTCATTCAGCATCAACTCTCTCCTTCTCTAAGATTCTGACCCTCTTACTCCTTTCATCCTTAATATAAAACATATTTAGAGATTTGATTTTGGTCCTAAATATAAGGCATAGTTTTCATATTTATCAATTTTTTTCTAATTTATCTTTATTGATGCTCCCTCAACGATAATTAAAGAGGAAAGGAAATTAAGAAAGACAACTAGAGTGTTTAAGAAAATACATGTCATGTTAACTAATTCAATTAACTTCCTTAATTTAATCAAATTAGGTAAATTTATCATATATTAAAAACCGGAGAGAGTATCATTTGAGCCTTCTAGAACATTTGAGATTCTCACTATTCCCAACAGCTTTGTCTCCCCTGTAGCCACCAGCCACTCCAACATTGTCCAGTGGTTGTAACGTTAAGTCATCCCCTTCCACCCCTCACGTCAACATCACCACCGTCTCAATTGGAACCCAAAGTTGAAATGAGAGTGAGAGCTAAAACAAGAAGAACCCAAAGATTCAAAATAGCACGTTCCAAACTTCCCCCTAACCTAGACAGCGTTGAGCTCAAAAGCCCTCTTTTCTCCTAAAAATTTTGTCAACCTCCAATAGTAGAAGAAAAACCAACGACGATTCTTCCCATCTTGTTCAGCTACTGCCAGTGGTGTTCCTACCTCATTGACAGCGTCAAGCTTTGTCTCCCTTGTTTTGCTTGATGAAAATGACCAAAGTGTAGAACAAGATCCCTCTCCATCATCATGCTACATGTTCTCTAGTCCCATAGAAGACAATAATCCGGTGATGCCCAAAATGCCGCCTGCTTCTCACTCCCGATAAAGAAGATGGTGAACAGTCAAAAAGGGCATCCTGCTCCCGATGAAAGAGGGGTATTTTGGTACTTTTCTTTCTAGGCCAACAATGAAGTATGCCTACTATGAATTTAGTCCCCACATCAGCATCCACGTCAGCATTTTCGTTCAAACTAAATCTCATTAACAATCAACAATTTAAGGATTAACGACAAGGTTATTTTCGCCCCACCTTTAAAAAACATATGGTGTTGAGCGTCGTAAAAGTTTATGAGGATTTTTATACCTTTATTCTTTTAAAATTTAGAAAATATAAATACCCCACACACTCACACACACTATCTTGCCACTGAAAATGCATTCTAAATTATTTATTGTTTCTAATACTACTAATTAAAAAAATTAGTTAAATATGTTATTTGTTAAAAATATGTGTTGATTTTTTTAAAATATCTTCTTAAATCATTTGCATTGAAACTACCTCTTGATGTAAACTCCTTTAACATATTATGCAATCAATATGGAGATTAAGTGGATTGAGGTCTTATATTTAGGACCAAATCTAACTTTTTAACTAGCTCTTTATATTAGGGACTGGAAGTAGTAATATATATTATATATTATATATCATTAAGATTATTATTTTTTGTTTGAATGAACTTTTAAATCTCTTTCAATGTTGCAAAAAATTTCTAAACAGCAAAAGTGTAGAAGTAGAATAAGTTAATCCAAACTATCAACGTAAAAAACTTATCCAATGCAACAGATAAACAAGAGAATGACAGTGAGGTCCCAAAGATCAAAGAAAATACCAGTAAAATCCCTGCGAAAAGAAATAACTCGTTAAGCGAGTTTTACAACTCAATATGTTGTAAAAATGACTCAATGAATAGTCATTTCTTTTCGCATGGACTTTATTGATATTTTGTTCGGTCTTTGGGACCTCACTATCATTCTCCCTAAAAACTTATGAGATAATCCTAAAAAAGTTTAGGTCAGTTAGTTCATGAATGAATTTCTAACAATTATCTCAAAAAAAAAGAAAAGCAACCATGTGTCTACTTATTGTGAACAAATTGAAAATAATTACTGAAAACACCCAAAATCGCTGGCCCAAAAGAGAAGACACCCCAGGAGAGAAACCCAAAACATAGATATGATGACCCACCCATTAAGTGTTATAAGTTCCAACATACTAAAATTTCATGAACATTGAAATAAAATTACTTTAATTTCTAATTTAGATCATCATCCCTGAGTGAACAAGGTAATTTTACTTTATGGCTTGACCACATTACTATGATGTTCCTATCATATAAACATTTTCAACTTTTTTAACACAAAAGTTCTGAAGTTTAATTTTTAAAAAATGTGCATGAATTATTTGGAAAAATCTTCTCATAAAACAAAAAATAAAAGAAAAATGAACACAAGGTTCATTACAATTTAAAAAAGTTTGAATGTTTGATCATGATTAATATTGTATTTAATCTTCTCCTTCAAAATCTTTTTATGAAAAACTCTTGCGTGTCATTGCTTTTCTTCTACGCACCTTGTTATTTGTGCCTCCTTGAGTCAATGATAGACTCACCCCTTTTGTCTACATGGTTTTACATCTCAGGGTGTAGTTGAATAAAGGGTTGTGATGTTGAAGTTGGCGGACACATTAAATAGGACTAGCCATCAAGGATATTAAACCTGTACTGGTCATAGAATTGGTTGAGGAAGTGGGGTAAGGGTTAGTGAGTCAAATCAGAGTCAAACTAGAGTTAACTCATGACTAAATTGGTGACGAAGCGAAGATTTTAGGGTTATTAATAGGAAATTTTGAATAAAAAAAATGAATTAAGTTATTTTTTAAAATAAAAAATATTACACCAGTCAAACCGTCCGAACTGGATTCATCAGGTGATCAATTTGCTGGTTTCTTGCTCAAACCAGTTGATCCAGTCTGATTTTAATAATTATGTATAGGATCACATGGTGTCCCGACTAATAAGGATGAACTAGCTAGTATTATGTTAGCTTGAAATTGATGTCTAACATTTCTTTGACTGACGTTTGAGTAATTGTCGATTGATGTCAGTCTATTTCATTTTTTGAGTTTGGTATCTTACAACATGTATGCAAACTGTCACTCTATTTTTTCAATGAAAAGTTAGTTCCTTTAAGACTTTTATAAATTATGTTGTAGTGGTTGGCTTTTGTTTCAGGTTGGCTAGACTAAGTAGTGATGTTGTGGCTTAATTTATCCACCGGTCACGGCTCAAAACGCTTCCTAAGAAAACATCTATTCTCCCAATTATGGGATGAACCATCGTTCCACCAATTGCTCGAAAATAATAGTCTCTCAAAAAAGTGAACTGTTGCTTCCATCCATACCAAACAAACGTTCGAGAGACTAAATAGGCTCCCTCCTTTTGAACTCTCATATATCCCAATTCAAAAAACCTTACTCTTGGCTAATTGCTTTAAACACAGCTGAATTTACATTAAAAATCACCAAAATCATAGTATTTATTTTTAACATGGATTCAAACCATGGTTCAAAAAACCGGACCGGACCGGCCGGTTCGACCGGTTGAACCGGGAACCGGTCCCTGGTCCGGTCCGGTTTGATCAAAAACCGGTCAGACCGGTCGAACCGGTCAGAACCGGTCGGACCGGTCAGAACCGGTAAAACCGGTGGTCCGACCGGTTGACCCGGTTTCTTCCTTTTTTTTTTTTAAATTTTCAAATTTTTATTTTGTGTTTTTTGAGGGCAAAATGGAAAGTTGAAGACTAAAATGAAGAGAAAAATAGATAAAGAAAGAACAAATCTAAAAAAATGAAGAAAATAATGAAAAAAATTAATTAAAAAGATATAATAATTATAAGAAATGAGATATCTTTGTATGAGTATAGATATTATAACTAATACTAATAGATTTTAAACATTTTTTTTTCTAAAAATCTTTATTTTTATCTATAGAAGTTTAAAAATATATTAATATATATTATCACTAATAAATTATAATATTTTAATATGACCGGTTATGACCGGTTAGACCCCGGTTGACCCATTAACCCTTGAACCTGTGCTGTGACCGGTTCATTGCCCGGTCCGGTTTTTCGTTCCTTGATTCAAACGCACACATACATATAGTCTACTTACAGGACCTAAATGTCGAACATTTATTTGATTGATCTAAACTATATTCAGCCCTTTGTCAATAAAATATCGGCTCCTATCACTCCCATTGTGCTACTCCTGGTAGGCAATCTATACAACCTACACTACAAAAAGGCGTGTTTTAGTAGTGGTTACAAAAAACCACTGCAAAGTTGGTAAATTGTCATAGTTTTCAACAGAACTGCTACAAAGTTGCGTTGGTTTGACTGGGCCCCAAAGGAGCATGTAGTTGTAGTAGTGATTTGTTGCAGTTGGATTGAAACGACTACTACAAGCATCATCACTTCAACTACTATTATTGTCAAGCTGGACAATTATAAACACCCCTCCTCCTCCTTCTTTTCTGACTCCTTGTTTTTTGTCCCCTTTTTTTCTTCTTCACAATATTTGTTCTTTTCTCTTCTACATGGTGTCATATTGCTTATTTATGTCAAAAGTTAGAAATATCTTTATATTCTTTTCTTCCCTCGTTTATGTACTACATATTGTTTGATTTTTTACTAATCTTGTTTCTTCTCTTCAATTGTAGGTGCTTTGACCACAGTGACATGTTAGAATCACTACAAGTAATAACTTCATAACTTTCTTTCTACCTCTTCAATGATTATGAATTACACATAATAATTTTTTAATAAATTAATATCATTTTACAATTTAACCAAATAAAATTCTTCTTTTGCATATGTATCTAAAAGCCTCATATACCTCCTCTATAACTAGTTATTTACTCAATTTGGTAACAAAATTACATATATTTTCGACTTCACTATAAATAATTGCAAAAAAAGACGTACATTTTTTTTAAAAAAAAATCCCAAAATATTAACCGCTACTATGTTTTGGCGGTAAATTCAATTTTGACAAAAAAGAATACAAATTTTCGTTAAAAATTTGTAGCAGTAATGTAACCGCTACTAAATGAAAGGCACAAATTTCAAATTTTTCTGACATGTTTATATTGATTATACAACTGCTACTAATTTCGACTCAAATTTTAAAAAGTCACTTCACACGGTAACAAAAGTTTTTTTGCGCCTCAATTTAGCATTGATCAACGACCACTGCAGACGTTTTGCTAAGGCAAAATAAAAAATGTTTCTACACAAACATTTGTAGGAGTCACTCAACCATGACCATCGACACCTTGGTTTCTTCCCTGGTTAGTAGCAATTACTAACCATTTCAAATTCAAGCCGTGAACTGACACTTAGTGCTAGAAATTGTAGCGGTTAGATTCGGACCGCTACAAATGTTGTAGCGGGTTGACCAAGTGCGTAGCAGTTGGGTTGAATTGCTTCAAAACCACTTGGCATGCCAGTTTTTGTAGTAGTAGTTTTTAAAATCGCTACTACACGTTGTCGCAGTCAAAACTGCTACAAACAGTGTTTTGACCACTACAAAACATGCCTTTTTAAAGTGTTATCCTACTCCCGGTGCACTATCATATCACATTTTGGTTAGAGTTATGATCTATTCGTTTATTCCAAGTTTGAACCATTACCAAGTCTATTCCTCTGCTCTTCATCAATCCAAGAGTATTCCTATATATATATATATATATATCTATATATATATTTTATAAAAGCCAAAACATATTAAAATTTAGTAAAATGATTACATAAGATTGGGCTGCTTCACATTATAAGACGTGACAAAGTAGGTAGCCCAGAGAGACCAAGCAAAGATCAACCTAACAAACTAAAGCACACGAGAAGGAAAAAAACAACTAACAGACTCCAAAGCAAAGAAAATACATGCATAACAAACAAACAGGACTGAAAGCAACACACAACCAAAGAAACAAGAAATAAAAACAAGACTAAATAACAAAAACAACAAAAGGCTTCGGCTGTGAGAGAAGATTGTAGCAACAAAAGCAAGTCACTCATTGCCACCACTAGCATCAACAGAGTAGAGGAGAACCAAGCAAGATCGAAGAGGCAGGTGTTGCAGCACATCTACCAAGGGACGTGGGCCATCCAGGTGAACCAACAAGGTTCAAGGCTTCCCATATGAAGAGAGTGATGATGCTCGAACATGATCGAACACCCAAAACAAAGCATAAAATGTCCTCGCCAACCCCAAATAACGTAATTGAAAGCAATAAAAACCCATGCTAACAACCTGCGTACGAACACAAAAAAAAAAAACCAAACCAAAGCCATATAGCACGAAGCAGGCAACCAAACACACATCAACATAATCATGATGCCACCCAAACCATGATTATCAGTAAACCACAGACTCATACAGGGGCTAGACGAATCTTTTTGGCCAAAGATTCACAAGAACCAGAAGAGGAGAAGCTTCATGAACATAGCAATAACCAGAATCTGGAGGAAGAGGCGAACCACTCCGGCGGTGACGTCCACCCCGTCCATTATGAACTGGATAGTCAAATGAAGCATACAAAGGAGAAGTAGGGCTATTGCCACCCAAGACAGAGAATTCATTCTCAAAATGAAGCTCCTCTTCTCCAATATAAGCCTTGATGCGCATATAAGTAGAGTTGACATGGTTGCGAATAAGGAGAGATTGATCCAAGTCACTCGGATATGAGACACGAAGCTGAGGATAAAGAGCAAGGAGTTGCTCT
Organism: Inga oerstediana; assembly: GCA_963210345.1. Classification (NCBI taxonomy): domain Eukaryota; kingdom Viridiplantae; phylum Streptophyta; class Magnoliopsida; order Fabales; family Fabaceae; genus Inga; species Inga oerstediana. Next base: position 8,848,839 of record OY723404.1, on the reverse strand, counting down.
ATGAAAGACACAGTGGGTAACACCACTGAGAAACTAGCGCTCATTAATAACTCCTATCGCGGCTTCTGAAATCCTTGCACTCGTATAAGACTATAAATCCACCGGAACCATTCATAAAGGACATCAAACCAGGTAGCAGAACCAGCCCGAACAATAGTATGCTCTATCGCCACATACAAGGCATTTTCACCGAACGCCGGATCGATGAAAAAGATGTCACCAACAAATATGCGGAGGATCATTCGTCCCGCATGACGCTAGCGATGAAGGAAACCATGAAACATAGTCTCAGAGAAGAAAAAAAATGATGATGCTCCATGAGATTGAGATGAAGAGTTTTAGCTTGAATGAGTAGCTCTAATCGTCGCCTATATATAGCACTGGCATAGCTTGAAGCAAACACAGAAGATGAAACAGAGCAACTGAGGATGCTTTTGCAATGTCCACTAGAGAGAGTGAAGCATCTTCCAACCAAGAAATATGAGTTCGTGTTTTTGTGGCAATGCAGGGAAGCACAAGAAGACCAATCTGGATAGGTGGAATGAGGCAGGGGCGACACCAAAGCAAAGCAGGGAAAAATAAGTCATCATTAACCAAAGCCACGTCCAATCCAATCCTCTGGCTCTCGATTAATACCTTAAAAACTGCACTAACCATTATAGTTCACTTAACTAGAAGAGAAGCAAGAGGTGACCCTGCTCGTTTGCGAGAAATGAGAGCACTAAAGAAGCAACAGTGCTGGCATCAAGGAAACTAGGAGCAGTTGGATCTGGATGGGAGCAAAAGGCCTCATTCGCCAATTGGGCCTCATAAGGAGCAAAGGAATGATGGTAAATGTAGGCAGAACGGGGACCTATGAAGCATTGGTGCAATTGAGGAACTGACTTAGCACAGTGATTAGGTGGCATAACAGTCACCACACACAGATGACACGTGCTCCAGAAGAAATGAAAGCTTAAACGCCTTTCCTAAAAGAAGAATGAATGTAGGATCCAGATGAAGCCATTGATAACCAGAGCAAGCAACCTTGAGCCTAAAACCATAGAGCCAATATAGTGATGAATGATCAACACCGAGAAGCAAACCAAACTATGATGCAAGCACCTGGGCCACTTCCTCAGTGTAAAGTTCTAATGGAAGATTAAAAACTTGTATCCAAATAGAAAAGTGCTCAAACTCCAGAGATCAGATTGAAACATTCAGAAACCAGGGATAAACTACTAAAGAGAATCCTTGCAAGATCCAAATTCCATGGTCAAGAATATAGTGAGCATCTTCAATATGAGAGAAATGAAGTACGAAGTGATGCTCAAGATGCTGGACGATGGATACTCAGCCATGAAGTTCCCAATAAAGGGTGATGAGAGATTGAAGCTTACTAACATGTATCGCTCGAGGCAAAAGGCATAATGAGAATGACAAGATTTTAGATGAGCAGAGGCACAAGTAGGAAGGATCCAAGACTTGGAATAAGACATCCTGTAGAACCAGGGAGAGAACCAAACTAACAAGGAAACCCACCGAAATCCAAAGAGAATACGACCAAAATTGATCAAACTTGAAAATCAAGAACATAGCAGTAGCAGAGACTACCGCCTAAAGAGAGAGAAATGCTCTCCTAGCTTTTTGCAGTTTAGAGTATTCCTATATATAGCTGCAGTTATCCTAAACCACTATTATATATTTTATTAAATTATATATTATATCTTATTATTTAATGATGGGATTATATCTATATATTATAGATATTACACTTCCTATTTTAAATAAAATATCTCGTGTGTGTGAATCTGTGGTTAGATAGACTGAGCTCGAGTTTAGGGTGATCACTCAATCCGTTAAGCTATTAGTAGCCTTCATGGAAGGTTATAAATAGCGATAGGCTGATAGAACGGTATCTATGCAGAAAACCTAATTTGCTTCCTTGAGGGATTTTGATGGGTGATGGCTTTTCTCGTCCCATCATTGTGTTCACCTCCTGTCAGAAGAATCCCTAACATCTTTCCTATTAACAACGTTAAGTTTTTGTTTTATATCTATTTGGATCGAGAGCTATATGAATTGCTACTTCAGATCTTTTAGCATTGCGAGAGATATTTATACATTTTAAGTCTTTTGCTGTTACTCTAATGTTATGGGATTTCATTTGTACATTGGATAATCATTTCAAATAGACATAGTTTGTCCTATATGTGGCATCAAAGTCAGGTTACAATTCTATCTTTGCCTGTTATTTTGTATGTGATGCATTATTTATTTTTCTGTTTGAAAGAAAAAAACTATATTTGAGAATTGTATATTTAAGTTATCAATATGGTGGTTTCGGATATTTTTGTTCAATCCATAATTTTAATATCTGGAATAGTTTCGGGCTTTAGCAACGGTAAGACGGATGGAAGGAGATTGCATTTTAAATTCTTCCATGATGGTACCATCTCCATCTTCATTGAAAAATGGAGGTCCCGAGATCACTTCTGCTTTGCTTTAAAAACCAAAATTAAACATTGATTTGATTCTGGCTTAATTTTGTGAGATAATCAATTTGTAAGTTGTTTGCCTTTCCATTCACTGTGAAACACGCCGTTGATCTCACTGTCACAGAACCCATCATCAGTTTCATTATTGGGTTTCAAAATAAAAAACCATGGAGTCGTTAAATTCTGTTTTTAAAAACAGTTTTTTGTTTTAAAAAACAAAAAAAAATAATAAAACTTATTTAAAAAAATGTTTCCAATAAGTTGTTTCAAATAGACAGGAAGTTGTTTTTAAAAATTAAAAAATTAAAAAAGTTTTTAAATATTTTCTTTTTTCTTTTTTTTACTTCTTAATTTTGAGGTCGTCACATTTCCGCTATCGACACTAAACCATCGATGCCGACAGCCGCGATGTCAGCGACATCCACCACTACCGCATCATTGTAAAAACATATTTTTTAAAACAACTATCCAATTTTTTTTTTTCAAAACTTGTTTTCAAAAATAATTTTATAAAACTGTTTTGAAAAAAAAGAAACACACAGGGCCCATATTTTTTCCCCACACCAATCTTTACAACATATATATTCTTCGTAATTAGCTTAATGTTATCCTATAACTTTTTTCCTTAATCTTAAACAAATTGGTACTTACGAAAAATATGTAATTAATCCTCCTCTGAATTTTTTGCCCTATTTATAAGTCACATCATTAATTTTTTTTTTTTATATAAATGTATAACTTTACATTTCATTCATTATTGTGTAGATTTTGTTCTCAAGAGGTATAATATATATTAAATAGGGATAATTTTGAAAATTTATTGAATTTTAAGTCAGAGTTAATAAAATTTAATATTTTTCTTAGCCTATAATGTCTCTTATTAAAATCCACCTCAAAGTAATAAGCACACATATCTCATCATATGTGAGCTCTTTAAATCTGATGTTTAGATTTAATCTTTTTTATCTTTATTTTTTTAAAAAAATTATTTTAATGGATATATAATCTAAAATAAAAATAAAATTTTAACTAATATTTTTTTAAAAAAAAAAGACTTCTGATTTAAAGAAAATCAGTTGAAAAAAATTAAATCTAAACCGTATATATAATGAATTGTGAGTCCACGTCACCCAAACCGGTTCCGTACTAGTGGGAGCGCCTTCCATAAACCCAAAAGTGATGGATGATGAGAGATGACTTGCATTTTCAGCTAACCAACTATTAAGCTATGTATAGGATAGTTTTGGGGAGTGTTTGTTTCAGTTTATTGGGTAAAAATAAGTTCATTTTTGGGTAATAAGCCTAAATAAAAATGTGTTGTGTTTTTTCAGTATGTGGTTCAGTTTATTTTAATTACATCACAGGTAGAATAAGCTACTTATTAAATAAGCTTCTTACTGATTTTCTATTAAGTCAGTTATTACGTAAGTCGAGATAAAACTCCTCTCACATACTTACCTCATATATCGTAAATCACGATTTATAAGCACTTATTGTCCAAAAATAAATCGCTCATCCAAACATAAATCACATTACAAAAACTGACTTTTCTATTAAGTCATTTTTAATAAGTCAGAATCATAATAAGTCATTTTTCCTACCGCTATCCCAAACACACACTAAAAAGTATTTATAAGTTTTTTTTATGTAAATCGAAATAAAAATCATTAAGCTATGTTTGGGACAGCTTAAAAAGTACTTATAAGTGTTATTTATGTAAATCGAGATAAAACTCCTCTCATATACTTACCTCATATATCGTAAATCATAATTAAAAAATATTTATAAACTAAAATTAAGCTATCCCAAATAAGGACTGACATTCTTGCTATGGAGACCCACAAATTTTTGTTAGCAGTTTGTAATGCCTGCCTTCTCATTTCCAATTATCAGGCATTGTTCATCCCACCCTCTTTTCACAAACTAAAAACAAAGCCCAAAATGAAAGAACATAATTAAACAATACATTTTTCTACGCAAGTTTTTTTTTTCCTTTTAATATAAACAATCCCTCCAAAAACAACAGAAATTAAGATAATAAGGAGCGGCATCTATAGCAATAGCAACAATAAAAACAATACTGAGAGAAACAATAAGAAGGAAGTAAAGTTACATTACATAAATATATAAACACACATACACCTTACCAAATTAAAGTGGATGAGAGGCGATGTTGTGGTTGTCGTTCCTAGCTTGAGATTTATGGAAGTTCTGTGATTTGAGAAGGAACAGATTAATTAAGTATTTAATTCATAGCATTAAATATTACTAATTTATTTAAGAGTAACTATCAAGAGGCAGAGTCTACCAGCAACACTATGGATCAGCACAACTTCTGGCTCTCTTGAACTATATAAATGAAGCATTTAGACTCTTTCAAAATCTCCAAGGCAATTTTTTTTTAAATTTTTTTTGAGATTTTTATTCAAGAATGATCACAACGAAGCACAGCAGACTTCGTTCAAACATAGCAGAGTTTTTATTCAAAATTTGGAACAATGAGTGAACAAGCACAAGGTCTGAGTAAATGAGTTGGTGTTTTATTTGGAATGATTTGCTTCTGAAACTTGCAAGAAGAAATTTGAAGAACAGAGAGTGCTGAAAGCTTAGAAAACAGGGGGGCAATGGATATCAGATCTGAATGTAAACAATGGCAGGTAAGATGTGGAAGAAGAAGACCTGTAAGAGAGACATACAAAAGAAGGAATGAAGATTACCAACACACAAATATGTATTAATCCTCCTGTGAATTCTTTTGTCTTATTTATAAATGACATCAAATATGTAATGAATCCTCCTCTGAATAAAGATTGCCGACACCCAACAAGCCGGACGAAATAAACCCAAAAACTTATAGAACCAAGCATAGAATTTGAGGTTCTTCAGGTTAGCTTGAATAGGTCCAAAGAAATTTGGGCCAAGCCTATTCGGGTTCAAACTAAACCGAACATCCGAATTCAATCTTTTTGCCTATTAAAATTTAAATACTTTACTAAATGAGCATCCCTAAATGAAGGTTGTGGTGGTAGATTGAGGCATTGATGAGGATGTATAAGGAAGTAATTAGAGTTTTCTTTTCACAGTTTGTGTTTAGTATCCAATTTAAATTGAATCTCTCTCTCAGTAACTTAAATATGTTCCTGATATTCATCATCTATTGCAATAGCAACTTAATGAAGTTTAACACGTCAAGAAAAACAAAGATGCCACTACTGATAAGAAAAACAATAAGAAGGAAGTAAATTTACATTATATAAACACACACACACACACACAACCCTCTTACTCAAATTCATGGATGAGAGGTGATGACGTCGTTGTCCTTCTCCAAACTTGAGGTTTGAGAAAGTTATGTGATTGGGAGCAAACAGATTTACAAACCATTCAATTCATACATGGCATTAATTATTAATTATTTTTTCTCTAAAACACTAGTAAGTAACTATCAAGAAGCAGACTCTACCTGCAACAGTATTGGTCAGCACATACAACTTCTGTCTCTCTTGAACTATTTAGATGAAGCAGACTCTTTCAAAATCTCCAAGGCAAAGCTTTTTTTTTTTTTTTTGAGATTTTTATGCAAGTTTGATCACAATGAAAAACAACAGATTTGTTCATACAAGATGACAATTTTCTTTTTTTATAAACAAAAGTTTATATATAAACTTAAGAGGAAGATAAAAACCTTTGAAGGGGGATACTTGTTTTTTTTTTTTTTAAGATTTTTATGGGTAGATGATGATTGACAAGAAAACAACAAAGCTAATGCAGAAAAATGACAATTGGTTTTTTGGTTTTTGAAAAGTAGCTTGTGTGCGGAAAAACAACAACACAATGCAGGTTTGATCTAAAAACTGGGAAGAACAAGAAGGAGTGAATAGATATATGGAAGACAAAAGAACTAGAAGATAAGGACTTGTCAGGAAATGAAAGTTTGATTTGGAATGATTTGTTCTGAAACATGAAGGAAACAGAGGAACAAGTTTGAGAAACAGTGTGCGCTCATAAAAAGTTTGAGAAATAGGAAGCAGTGAATATCAGATAATCTCCAACAGGAAGAAGAAAGACGAAGGATGAAAAAGAAAGATGAAGAAATGGGGAAGAGAGAGAGAAAAATAATTATTGTAAGTTGTCCATTCCAAAAGTTTGCTCCGAACAAAAAAAGTTGTCCATTCCAAAAAAAAACCAATTATTGTAAGCTGTAACCATGTGATAGGCATCTTTTTTGATCTTCTTTGTGATATGTTTTTGCCTTTTCACAACTTTAATTTTGACAACGCATTATTTTGGACAGATGTGAAAGTTGTAGACACTTCTTATGTGTTTTTTTTAAAATTATTTTCTACTCTGATGATTTTATTATAGGTTTAAGGTGTAAATTTATTAATGAAGATTTGTCTAAGGAGCGTCTGGCACAAATATCTTTTAGAAGGGGTAAAAATACTAATGAATAATTAATAAGGGGCAAAAATACCAATAAACAATTAAAAAGGGGTATCCAACACAAAAACCGTTAAATCCGTATTAACGTCGTTAAGGGTTTTTGTCCCTTCTAAAAGATATTTGTGTCAGACGCTCCTTAGACAAAACTTCGTTAGTAAATTTGCACCTTAACCCTTTATTATATCAATGAGCAGAAAAGTCTGCAGTATATGGTTTTGAAGATTCCACCGGTTGGATAAAAGGTCCAACCAATGGTATAATAATTAAATAAAATTTTCACAAAAAAATAGTTATATACGTATATAATAAGATATATATATAAGAAATAAATCCATAATAGATCTAATTATAATATATGAAAATTTCAATTAAATAAATACCATCTAACAACAAATAGTCTGAAAATATATTGAATTTTTTAGAGGTCAATTTTTTCTTTAATTTTTCAGCATTTTGCCGTCAGCTAAAAAAACAGCCCGGTTTTCTAAAATCCGGTTTTGGCATAACAACGCTTAAGTGTGTGTTTGACAATATCCCAAATCATGGTTTGCGCAACCCGAGACAAAACTCCTTTCACACATTTATTTCGTAAGTCGTAAAAATTATTAAAAAAAAGCTAATCCAAACACACATTAACTCTAGTCCAACACAGCTTAACTGCTTAACCATAAAAAGGGTCTCTGGTCTAAATCAACTTGTCACGCCCTTACTTTGTTTTAACCTTTTTCAGAGTATTCGCGGAAAACGATATGCGGTTTGGTAGGCAACACAGGAATAGCATAACTATACTGATAATATGTACATGATTACGGAAATTCCCCTCAGGGATTCGTACCTGATAATTACAATTAGTGTAGCCACACAGGGCTATTTGGGTATTTAAACTCATCCCAGTGAAACGGAGACTTCTTCCCGTCTTCGTTCCACTACTGTAATCCCCTCGTACGGTACTCTGCATTGTTGTTTGCATATCTTCTGCCGTCTCCAGTCTAAATTGTTGGTAGGGGAGGGTGAGATTCGAGAGAATCTCAGTAGGAAACAGATACCATAATGCATGCATGATTGATGCTAGGTGTATGACATGTTAGCTTTATCTAGATATATGCCCCATAATGACATTTCTGCATGCTCAATGTTTAATACAACAAGACTATAGCCACATCGAAAACAGAAACAGAGCGTCATTTATTCAAATATGCTCTACACAATCAAGTAAAGCAATCACATACATCACTACACAAGCAGAGATATCAAATACATGCAAATAAGGTAAGTCCCCTACCTCCAGCTTTTCTCCTCGATTTCCATGCCAGCAACTCGAGCTCTCAACTCGGTCCTTCAATTCCAAATATACCATTTAGACACTTCCACAGTGTTTCTGGGGGTTATATAAGTCTATCTTGAAAAATTACTAAAATACCCCCGGAGACCCCGCCCGGCCTCGCTGTATCTGATCCGGCTATACTTTTCTCGAAATTTTGACATGGGCTATTCTTACATATTTTCACCCAAGGAATCTGTTTACGGACTCGGAATTATCAAATTCAATGTCAAATTACGAAATTACCCTTGGCAGCCCTACTTTTAGGGTTTTAGGGGCGTTTTCGTAATTATGCTTTCTCGGCCTTTTCTGAAAAAGTGCCCAACTGTAACCCCACCTAATTTTCGCTCCTGAACTCAATGGAACCATCAAATCATTGAAAATCCAACTCTAAGACCCATTTACAGCCCTGGCCAAATTATATGGGTTTTACGGGGAAAATTGGGGTTTTTCGGTTTCGGCTCCGTAAACACGTTCCTTTATACTCCTGACCACTTTATTGACTATTCCATTAGGTTACAACTATCATTTAGTATCAATTTGGGCAGCATAACAGCCCCACAAACCCATTTTCCATTTTTAGAACCAAAGACAATCCGGCGAAATTTCACCGATTAAATTGTCTACAGCAGCTAGAATAGTCAATATACAAAGGTTTGGAAGTTACCTCAAGATCCCACTTGATTTTTCTTTACTTGGCTGAACCCTATGTCACTTCAACAAGCAAATTTGAGCTTCCAACCCTTGAATCACATAGGAGAATAACTTAGGAACGGAATTATACGCATTAGGAACCGATTTACCGTAGAAATCACTTACCCTTGTAAGTTTTTCCTCCTCCTTTTCTCTCTCTCTCTCTCTCTTCAGCTGCTGTTTCACGCCAGAAATGAGCTCAAGAGGAAGAGGATAATGATATATTATTATTTCATAATTTACTTTAATTTTCCAAATTTTCGGATTTTTACAAAATTTTGGCAGATTTCTGCCCAAACTTTGAAAAATCATAACTAATTCTAGAAAAATCGAAATGAGGTGATTCCAAAGCCTATAGAACCCTTATTGAGTCTAGTTTCAAGAAAAAATATTCTAGATTTGCTCTGCGTTTCTTTCTGAGCAGTGACGACGACAGTGATTTCATTTCACAGATTTGGGATTTGGGATTTTGATCTGTGGCCTTTCATTTCCTTCACGTTTGCTAAACTGTGTATTGCCTTCTCGTTTTTTCCTTCTCATTTCTGTTGTAGATTGGGTTTTTGCTCTGCGTTTTTTACTTTTGTTGGTTTATCTTGGGGAGTGGGGATAGATTTCAATTTCCTTATGAAAAGCAAGCTTATTTGAGTTTTGATTCCCTTCAGCAATAATTTTAATGGCATCTTTTTGACCGAGGAGTGATGATTAAACAGGGACACGTGAAGAGTGATGATTACAATTGCTATCTTTTTTTATTATTTTGATTGAAGTTATTTGTTATGTTGGATGAATGATATTGATATTGTTATGTTTTAATTATATTTTGATGTTAGTTATTGGTTTTGTTTGAAAGATTAATTAGGTATTTTACAATCTTGATGTTAGTGATGACTTATGAGTTATGAATGATGATTATTTTGTTATTATTAATTAAATTATAATATTTTAATATAACCGGTTTAACCCCGGTCCGACCCCAATTGACCTATTGACCCTTAAACCTGTGTCGCGACCGATTCATTATTCGGTTCAACTTTTTATTCCTTGAATTTTGGTATAAAAAAGTGAAAAATTATTCGGAGAATTAAACGAAAAACAAAATAATAAAAAGTTACTAGAACGTTTTTCATGCCCATCTTTATTAGCGGCCGACAACTCTTATATCCACATCCTTTCAAGTTCAGACTAAAGAGTAAAGCGAGTGGTACCCATTGATTGCAATAATGGCTTATTATTTAATTTAGGGAAAATTAATCTATAGATATTTATATTTTCTTTTAATTTTGAAGTAGGTCCTTCGAATTTTTTTTAATTAGATCCTTAACTTTTTACTGTTGTGTTAATCTTACCATTAAATAATAAGTAACAATGTTAAAATTTTCCTGATTGTCCTTTGAGGAAAAAAATTCTCTTAGAATTTCTTGATTTGAAGTTGTATCTCATTTATTTAATTGAGAAGGAGGCTAATTGGGTTTTTTTATCGAGGCCAAATAGGCTGATGAGGTCGGGATAGACCAGGGCAATCGAAGAGGTCTAATCATATAGCCATATAAGAGAAAAGAAGAGAGAAAGTGAAAAGCGCATGTACACAAGGCAATCTTGGTAAATCAATGTTGGTGCCCTCACTAACTATTGGATCAGGTTGAAATTTGGTCAGCTAATTTACCGCATGTGGTTCATCATTTTCAACTATGGGATTGTCATTTGGAGGCCTAGTGTGAGAGAAACTGTGCTCGTGGGTAGGGATGTTTTTCTAGATATTTTCAATTTCTTTATTTTCTATTATAAGCTTATAGTTTTAGTTGTTTAGCTGGGTGGTTATACATATTTGTGAATTTGTTTGAGATTCTCTTGTACCCAATTTTTGTCATAGTAGATCCTATTTTCTTTGGTTTGAATGACCTATGATTTTTACTCTTGAATTGATGGATTTTTCACGTTAATAATTCTGGTGTTCTTTATACCATTTAATTTTTGTCATATATTTATTTATTTGTTTTCTCAAATACTCTTACAAATTATAGGAAAGTTTAACATCTGTTGTGCTCTTTTCTAACACTTAAACCAGTTGGAACAAACCTCTGGTGAAGGAGGGCGGCGACACGCCTGAGGCCTCTCCCGACAACCAAACCCTTGTGTCTCAGGCGCCAAGGAAAACTCTAAAGAAAATTACACTGAAGTCCTGGTGAAGGAAAAATATGAAGAAATGGTCTCAGAAAATGTTTAAATTACCCTCAAGTCCCATAGTACTATTTTATAATAAATTCCAGTTAGGAAAAGTCAGAATACGCCTATCAATCTATTATAAAATAGTACAAACTAAATTTATTTGACAGGGATATTTCTGACTTTTTTCTACTGGAATTTATTACAAAATAGTCCTATGGGACTTGAAAATAATTTGAACATTTTTTCATATTTTTCCTTTCCCAGGAATTCAGTGTAATTTTCCCAAAATCTATAGGCTAATGGCAATGGAAAACATGAAGGAGAAGAATGCCAGAAACATTTAATAACAATCTTGGCACCGCGTAATAACACATCATGTCGAACTGGTATACCTTTCTTGGGCCCTTTGTTATAAGCTTTGGGTCAAACCACACCTATGGCCTAATGCTCGGCGACCATACAATGAGGCCCATTCATTACATGCAATAACAAATTATGGCATGACCCACCTGCTATTGGGTTTGAAGAAAGGTTCAAAGAACCTTCATGTGTTTACCATTGTGCCGAAGCATCAACTTGGTTACAAGATATCAATGGGAGTTGTTCTAAGTGATAAGCGGCTTGATTCCGCTTAAGTAAGGTCTTGGATTTGAGCTTTGTGTATGCAGGAAATTCCCATTAGGAGACTCTTCCACCATATCCAGGTGCGCGATGTGGGTAAGATCCGAATGTAGTCGGGGCAAAATTCCGGTGAACTGGGTGGGCAAAAAAAAAAAAAAAACTTGGTTACAAGACAAGAAAGGAAAGGTCATCCTAAACCAGGATTATTTTGATCCAGCTACCCATCAATTGGTTGGCTCTAACAGAGGGTTAGTCTCTTACAATCCATGTTGTGAAACCCGGACCGGACCGGCCGGTCCGGCCCGGTAACCAGCGAACCGGCCGGAAAACCGGTCCGGTTCCCGGTCCGGTCCGGGTTGGGGTTTTTACTAAAAAAAAAAAAAAAAAAAAATTTTCCTTTAGAATTTCATACTATAAGTCTAAAATTTTCAATTTTTCACCGGTTTGGTCCCGGTTTGACCCACTGACCCTTAACCCAGTACCCCGACCGGTTCAATGACCGGTCCGAGTTTTAGTACCTTGCTTACAATATGACGAATCAAGTTCAAATCCCCATTGATAGAGGTGTTCACATTTAGTATCTGATAATTCTTCAAACATTATCGCTTCTGATAAAATAATACTTGTGCTTAGCAAAGAAAAATTTGGTCAAGCTACAATGCTCTAGATTGAATATGATAATACTTCCTCTGGTCCTAATTATACGATAAATTTGATTTTTTTGGAGAAATTAAGGAAGCCAATTAAATTACTTTAGAGTGTTTATATTTTTAGTATCCTTAGATTATATATTAGTTTATTAGTCAAATTAATTAGTTTGGAGAAAAAAATAAAAATAAAAATACTTTAAAGTAATTTAATCGGCTTCCTTAATTTCTCCAAAAAAATCAATTTTGTCTTATAATTATGACCGGAGGGAGTATTTTGATTAATTTCATGCATACGAAAACTGACAAATATGCTTAATTTTTTTACCCACCCATTACACCGTCATAGAGTTCGAACTCACAATTTAATGTCTAAAAAAATCATGTGCTTGATGTCATTTACGCTACAAAACCATGGATAGTGTGTGTGTGTATGCTTGATGTATTAGTTAGGTTGACACATGGTACTCCCTCTTATACGTTTTATAAGAGATGTTTAACTTCTCTTATATAAATTGAGAAAACTAATTAAAATTATTTATTCTAACTAAATATTTTTCAATCATTTTTTAAACTTGCTCTTCCTCAAATATTGACCAGCGTAGGAGTGAAACTCAGCTAGCTGCCAAGAAGACTTTGAATTTAGCTATAGAAGAGGACTGGGCTGCTTCGTTTTGTATTTTTCAAATAAAGAAGCCTTGAATAATTTCTCTTTCAGTTCCCATAGAAGAAAAAGGCTGACCGTACAATAAAAACACAACAAAAGCTTGCTCTCGCTTGCAAAGATGGAAGAATGTGCAAGAAAGTTGCTGAGGGAAGAAACTGATGAGCTCCCAAGGAGCTTGCTGCCTTGGCTCTCGTCTTCACTGTTCTTATCAGAATCCTTTAGGGACAATAGCGAGCGCACTCGTAAGGGAAGAAACTGGATGCGCTGCAACGTACAACGCAAAGAAGGAAGGTATGGAGAAGATAAGAAAATCTGCAAAAGGTGTTTATGCCAACTTGAGTGATGAGAGGAAAAACAAAAAAAGAAATGGAGGGTTTGTTCGGGTCATGAACTTATCTTGGGTTCAAGTCACAATTTTCAAACTCTTTGTGCACAACCCAAAAGGCTGCAAATCTCATCTCTTTGGGCCGCACATGGCCGCACCATGAAATCCGCGGGTTAATGCAGGCAAGTTCGTACTACTATGATTTTTTTTAACAAAAAAGAAAAAGATAGAGAATTAGAGATATATACAGTACGCATATCACATCGACCAACTAACATTCTCGTTGTATTGCCTTGCCTTCTCGTTTCTAATTAATAGGCATTCTTCATGCTATATTCTTTCAACAAATTAGGAACAAAGCCCACAAAAACAGTTAAGAAAATTAAACAATACAATTTTCTCAGCAAGTTTTTCCTTTCTAGAACCAAAAAAAAAACACAATACTGAGGGAAACAATAAGAAGGAACCAAAGTAAAGTTACATCATATAAATACACACACCTCTTACCCAAAGGCGATGAGAGACTATGTTGTAGTTGTCGTTCCGAGCTTGAGGTTTGAGGAAGTTCTGTGATTTGAAAATAAACAGATTAATTATTCAATTCAGAGCAAAACAAGTCTGATCTGAAATCTGGGAAGAACAAGGAGTGAACACAGATTGGTGGACACAAGAAGAAGTGAGGACTTTTTAGGAAATGAATGTTTGATTTGGAATGATTTGTTCTGAAACTTGAAGGAAACAGAGGAACAAGTTTGAAAAACAGAGAGTTCTGATAAAAAATAAAAAGTTTGGGAAATAGGAAGCAAAGAATGAATATCAGATGATCTCTAATAAATAAGAAGACAGTTACAAAATCTTCAAGGAATATAATTTTTTTCCCTTTAGATTTTTATGCAAGATCAATCACAATGAAAAGCAACTGACTTGTTATAATATAATGCAGAAGGTGATAAGCAGCAAGAAACAAATGTTCAAACTATTTTTTTCTTTTTATGGATTTTTATGGGTATATGAATGACAAGGAGCAAATTTAATGCAGGAAACTAACAATTTTTTGTGGTTTTTGTTTTTGAAAAGTGGTTTATATGTGGAAAACAACGAAACCATTTTCACTTGAAAAATGTGAGCAAGGTCAGGCCAATATGAAAACAAAGAAGGAAAGAAAATTGGGGGCAAGGAGTAAACTGATATAACAGAGACAAGGTCTGAGGAAATGAATTATTGTTTGATTTGAAATGATGTGTTTCTGAAACTTGTAAGGAAACAGAGGAAGAGATTTGAAGAACAGATAGGGATGGAAGTTTAAGAAATAGGAGGCAATGAATATCTGAGCTCAATGTAAGCAATGGCAAGTAAGATGTGGAAGAAAAAGAAGATCTGTAAGAGAAACATATACAAGAAATACTAATGCTTTATTTGGTATGGTGGAAATGAAGGCATGGAATTGGAATTGGAATTGGAATTCAATTTCATGAATAGTACATGTTTGGTACAAAGAAATGCTCATGAAATTTAATTTCACATGAAAGTCAACTGGGGTCAATTCCATCAAACTCAATTCCACCCAAATAGTTAAGATTTGCAATTTCATGTCTTCAATTCCAACCTTGCCCTTTCTGTGATGAAACCCAGGTTCAGGAACCCGGACTAAATTGACCGGTCCGGGTTTCAATTTTTTTTAAAATTTTTCTTTTAGAATTTCATACTATAAGCCTAAAATTTTCAAAGGAGAGGGATTTTTTATTTTTCAATTATAAAGGCATTTTGATCTTTTCACATATAAATTAGGACTCATTTCCATGACATACCAAACATTTAAAAAAATAAAATGGTGTAGGTTTTCGGGAGGAGAAGGTTCTAGGCTTCTCTGAATGATGTTTTTTTGGAAAAAAAAAATTTGAAGGACATTTTGGTCTTTTCACCTAAAAATCATATCTCATTTCCATGACATACCAAATATACTTTTACACCTTATTTCTATTTCCATATCCATATCCATATCCATTTCTATTTCCATCAAGATTAATTCCATCGTACCAAACGGGCCCTAAAGCTTTCGTACATACAAAGAAAAGCTTCTTGGAAATCACGTTGGAGACTCAAAACTTAATATTCTTTAATGTCCTAATTATAAGATAAAATTGATTTTTTTTAGAAATTAAGGAAGTTAATTAAGTGTTCGTTTGTGATAGCTTATTTTTTATTTATAAGTGCTTATAAATCATAATTTACGATATATGAGGTAAGAATATGATAGGAGTTTTATCTCAACATACGTAATAATCACTTATATCCCAAAAATAAGCTATTCCAAACATAGTTTAAATTACTTTAGAGTATTTATATTTATATTTTTTTTTCAAACTAATTAGTTTAACTAATAAATTAATATATAATCTAATGATACATAACATATGATATGATTAAGTAACTTATTTAGCTTCCTTAATCTCTCCAAAAAACATCAACTTTATCTTATATTTAGGACTGGAGGTAGTACATTGCTTGTTTTCTGGTCCTTCTAATTATTCTTGAAAAAAAAATAGAAGATTCTTAATTACCTGCATGGAAATTGGGGGAAAAAATCATTTTTGAGCCTAAGGGCTTGTTTGGTCTGAGGGGAGGGGAGGGAAAGTGGGCGGAGGGAAAAATTTTTTGAGTTATATTTAAAAAAATTAGAGAAGTGGGGTTAAAAATTTTTAATTAATTTTTCTCACTCTTTTATCTTATATACTCTCTTTATTAAAATTTTATTACCCCACTTCTTAAATCTTTTAAAATTCAACTCATAAAAATTTTCCCTCCCCCTTCTTCCCCTCCAAATCCCTCACACCAAACAGGCTCTAAGGGAAAAAAAATGAGAACAAGTAGTTGATTAAATTGGTAAGCGGCCTCATCTCTGTAAGGAGGAGAACATAAATTTGAATCCCGATAAGCGCACTTGTTAAGAGGGCAAAAACTTTTTATGCTCTAAATCTCAAAAGGGGAAACTCTTAATCAAATAAAAATAATAATTTGAATTTGGATATGAAAACGGAAAAAAATAGAAAAAGAATTTTAAAATTGCAAAATTCCAAAGTAGGTAGTTTCTAAAAAATGAGTTAAGAATTACTTATCAAGTTTCGTCATTCCCTTATTAACTCTTGATAACAAACATAATTTGGGATTTTATAATTTCAATGTTTCTTTTCTATCTTTTTCCCTATGAAAAATAAATTAATTATTAAAAGGAAAAAATTAAGGGAGAATTATAACCAAGTTCCAAGTAAGAAGGGAAATAAAAAAAATGGTCCCTTGTAATGTCAAAATAAAAAAAATGATCCCATTAACAACTCTAGGTTCAGGTTGTTGTCAACTCCAAGTGTGCCCATTAACAACTTCTTGAGACTATTTTTTTATGTTGAGATTTCAAAGGACTATTTTTTCATTTCTCTTCTTGCTTGGGACCTAACTGTAATTCTCCCAAAAATTAATAGGTCACGGCAAAAGTGATCATTTCTCTTCTAATAATATTATAATAGCGTTAGTTTCATTAACCAAACAAAAAAAAAAAACAAATTTAATTTACTAAGTGCAACCACATATCCTATTGTTAAAGCAACCATAACATAAAAAGTCTGGTTTCTTTTTTGTCATTTTCCTTTTCTTATTCTATAAATTTGTTATTAGGTATGTAAGATTTTGGAGCTCCTAATTAATTCTCCAAAAAGAATTCAAACATATGCAGATTGTTTTTGGGTTATGATCCAGCACCCCCAAATTATTTTTCAAGGTGTAATTAGCACCTTAAATTATTTTTAAGTGCAGTTTTGACATTAATGTATTTAAAATGAAGCAATTTCTACACCCAAGCTAACAGAGGCTAACTACCGTTTTCTTCCACGCAAAATGAAAGTGAGAGTGTGATTACTTATTGGAGCCGAAGAAAATAACCGTTTGGCTTTGTTAAATTGGGGTGAAAATTGCTCCATTTTAAATATTTTAGGGTTAAAATTGTACCCCATAAATACTTTAGAGTGCTAATTGCATATTAAAAAATAGTTCAGTGTGTTGAGCACACCTTTACCCCATTTTTTTTAAAATTATTAATATAATGTATTATAGTTCTCAGATTTCAAAATGACCGCTGTTTTAAGATATCAAAATGTTAATAATTCCCTTACATTCTCCCTTGATCTCATTAACATTAATTCATCATCAATGTTTGTTTCCTTACAAAAGATGTGTCATTTTATGGTTGCCCTGTTTTGAATGTTATATATATATATATATGCATGTAATCTTTTATTGAAAATTACATCTCTTTTCCAAAAAGCAATTTAATCAAAAGAAAAAGATGATATATGTTTAATTTCTAAGATAGGAAAAATTAAAAATGTTAGTTAAAAGAACAGAAAGTGAACATATAAATGCAATGAGAGTACGAGACTCTCTAATCTCTTTCTGCTTCAGGCAAGGACAGCCTCTAGATGAATACATCACCCAAACACCATTATTAATAAGTCAGAAAAATTAGATCAAAATTTCTTCCCAAGTTTTTTATTCCCTTATCCTTGCAAAGAAAAGCACTTTGCCGTGAAACTTGCCCTGTGGCCTATTTGTTGCTACAAAAATTATCTATTTGGAATCACATGTTGGAATTTAATAACGACTATTTTTATGGTTGCATTCTACTATTTTGCTTTTACATGTTGATTTTAAAATTCTTTATGGAGAAGAGATATGATAAAAAATAATATAAAGAGCCTGATATAGAATCTTCTGGCATCCCTTTCAAAGCTGGTGCAATTGCCTGGTCTGGATTACAGAATCACGCAGTAAAACTGACAAGATATTCTGCACTGACTATTAACTCCATGGATTATGATTTTTTTTTTCACATTCCCTTTTGATATCGGGATGGTATGAAGGGCAATTATACTTGTTTTCAAACTTTTCAGAGAAAAGTACTTCACTACTAAATTTTGGCTTGCTGCAATGAAATGATATCTTATGTTTTTTCCAATTTTGTTATGTGAAATAAATCTCATCTAGATTGTTGGTTCAGATTTGGCTGAGTGTGTTGGGCTTTCTGCTCTAACAACTTTACAGTTTACTATAATTTTTTGGACGTCAATAGCCTTGTAGCCTAGTGGTATGAAAGCTCTTTTGTAAATAAAAGGTCGTGAAACCAATACCACTTATAACCTCAGGCCATTATTGTCTACTCTCCTAATTCAAAAAAAAAAAGAAAAAAAAGAAAAAAAAAAAGACTAGTTGCTTCAGTATTGTTGGAGACTCTCATCTTAATGCTTAGCATGCTATTAATCTCTATCAAAGATAGTTATTGCATTATGATAGTTTTCTCAGGTGGTTTAGGCTATATTTGGTTTCCTGTTTACAAGACCCAAACCCATCTTAGAACCAAAGCAACCATAACCTCTCATTTGATGATAGACCCATTTTATTACTCCCTCCGGTCCTAATTATAAGATAAAGTTGACTTTTTTGGAGAAATTAAGGAAGCCAATTAAATTACTTTAGGGTATTTATATTTCTATATTTTTCTCCGAACTTATTAATTTGACTAATAAACTAATATATAATCTAATGATACTAAAAATATAAACACTATAAAGTAATTTAATTGGCTTCCTTAATTTCTTCAAAAAAAATCAACTTTATCTTATAATTAGGACCGGAGGGAGTACTACATTTTCTATGGGATTCTATTGTTTTTAGGATATATTGGGAGGCTAAAATATACAATCTGTGATAATTTGGAAATATACGATGCTGCTGAAATTTCTAATATATGCAGGGACAAAGTGATGAAATAAGCAATTTTGAGTCATGAGAAAAAGGTTCAGATGCGAATGGTAGAAGGGAGTCAAATGGAACGCATGTGATCACGTGGGGACCACAAGAAAAAAGCTGAACACATTAGTTAAAGAGAAGAATTGGACCCAACTATCATACACTTTATTTCTTAATGCCTTTGATGTGGACACGTGGGCGATGATCTACATGTGGATTTCCCTTTGGATTCCCAAGCCCAAATAATGCTTGCACACACACAGGGAGAGCTGAAAAACGGGGAGAGGATTTTATTTTCGAGAGGAGTAAAAAAGGCTGAGCAGACTCTATCACTTTCGCATCTCGTCACAGCTCACACGCTCCACTTCTATCACTTTCGCATCTCGTCACCTTCATTTTTCTGAGAAAATTTCTTGAAGATCCAGCCATGGCCGAAGAACATTTTCAGTCCACTGAAGCTTCCTACAACACCATGATTTGCTAAGCTTCTCACTTCCCTAAGAGATGAGCCAGAGCCTGAGTCATCGATCTACAAGGGAGTCGATTTAATCATTTTATCTAGATTAGGATTCTTCTTGTCTCTGTTCAGAACTTGCGATCTTGATCTACGATTCTTCTGATTTTGTATTTCTTCATGGCTAATAAGTCAGGATTATGGATTGTAATGTGTTTAGGTGTTTAATGCTCTCTGATTAAGAGTAGATGCAGTTTTGATATTTGATTTGTTTAAATCAGATTTTGTGACTGAATTGATTAATTTGCAATGAGTATTGTTCAATATTTATCTAGGAGCTCTAAATGCATTTCGTTACTCTAATTCCTGAAAGTAAAATCAGATTCTTCTCTTTAGATTAACTCAATTAAATAGAAAGACAATGAAGGCTAGGTGAGACTCTTAGGGAAGACCATTTGAAACTTGATTTCTTTATAATCATACCGCTCTGTTTGCTGTCATTTTCGTTTCTTAACTCTGAAAAATCAATAAATAGTAGGAAATAGGTTATATGTCCATCAATAATTCAGCAAGATGAACTCATTCTCTTAATTTATTTTAGTGCTTTTACAATTGAGACTTAAGGATTTTAGCTCCTCAAGAGAATCGACCTAGGTTGTACTACTATATTGCATATTTAGTGTCCTAATATTTTGATAAACTCACACGACAAGGTTGCCGGGATGCTAATTTCCTTGAATTTCAGTTGTTTGGGTGCTGATTAATTTGTTCTTGAATCAGTTGTGTTTTCAGTGGTTTTGCTTCATTAGGATTTCATTATTCTGTCTAAAATCACTAAAACCAGTCTTGTTTTGCTGCTGTGAGCATCTGAATTGGGACTTTGTTGAGTTTTATGACCAGAAAAGGGGATAATTTACTGTATGATCCAGATTTAAATAAGACCATAAAAGAACTAAAGAAATCTAAGAAGGCTGAGAAAAATATTGCTGCACACTTGGAACATTTGATTTTCTTAAACTCATGTTTGAGGCAAAGCAAATCTACCCCTAAACCCATGTTTGAACCAAAGCAGCCTTGATCTTGCTTTGTCTGTTTCGCATTTGAGTTAAACACATGTTTTGCAGACTCTAGTGCAATCATACCCTTAGTTGACCCCAGATAAGGTTTAGTTAGCAAACTGAGGACTGGAACAAGGCTTTGTTTTTGTTACCTACATTAAAAGTCCAAGTTCTATCTGCAAGATTTTCTTGGCAATTTTGATATTTTTCCCATTCTTAATTATGTACTTACAGACCTCTTTCTTTCTTTGTTTTTTTTGGTTTACTTTTGGTCGTATTTGCAAATTATTATTCTTTTCGCCATTTCTTCCTGGTGCATCATAGAGGTGCAGGAACTGCGGGTGCTGGACTAATGGCTGCAGTAAATGATTTTTTTTTTTGAATTCCTTTATGTTTCCAATATTTAATTTCCATACCTTCAAAGTTGAACGCTATTTTTACTATCCCATCATTATTGGTTTTATGAAAAGTTCTCAAGAAGGTGGACCTGGAAACCACGCTTGATTTTATTAGAGCCTTCCTGTTTGTGTTTCTGGATTTGAAAGAGCATATTTCAGTGCTGGTGCAGCAAGCTAGCTTAGAAATAAACTCAAAATCATTATACTTCATCCGAAAAGATAATCAAATTCTAAATCAAGGGTTGATCTTTATTTCATGCTGTTGCTCTGTAACAATATATATCTATTCAGTACCAAATCCAAGTTCATTGAATGGGGCATATTCTACCTTGCTAAATTAGAATACAGCCCTAATTATTTTAAGCTAATGCGCAGTAAAAATAAGAAATACTGAACATGTTGTCTTATTTAAGATTTAAAACTGATCTCCAACACCACTATCTAAAACCAAATAATTAAAATCGTATCCAGACAAGGATATAGAAATGCCAACTCCTTCAATACCTAACATAATGAACAATTGCATCGGACACAAATGACCTATTACAATACACATACAAAAGTAAGTATATTAATAAGGGGGAAGCAGATACTCTTTGACGCCTTGTAGTGAACCAGTGAAGCAATAAGGTTTATGAGTGAACTTCATGACTCAATAAAATTATCAAGCCTACTCGCCTCGTCTTGCAATGAGACTAAGGATGCCTCTACAGAAGCTAACTCATTTCTAAGAGTGGAAGCTTTAGCTTTAGTCTCATCAAGCTTTCTCATGAGTTCATCTCCATCACCACAGCTCTCAATGCAGCCATACACATAACTGAGCCAAGAAGCATCAAAACCAACTGATTCTAGGGCAGTACAACACTCTCTGATGTAGTTTCGATCATCTTCTGTTAAGTCGCGTTTCCGAGTGGTCCTCAAAATGCTAGTGACTTCGGTGAATAAGGCAGCGAATGCTCTTCGTCGCTTTGTATTGAACCAATCAAGCACTTGAGGATGCCGCTTCAGCCCAGCCTCCAAATATGGCAAGTTTTGTTTGGAAATATCAATCATCCACTTGTCTTTACAAGCATTGGATTCCAATACTGATGAAGTCATAGTTTCTAGAGCTTTTGAAGGTGATGGATTTATTGCCGCTGGAAATCAAAAAATAGGATGGGTCAAATTTTGGAAAAATAAAATAAAACATTTTTTGGGCTGAAATAAATAAATCACTTGCTCTATTTATGTTAAATTAATTGGATCTTCTAAAATAAAGCCAATCATATGCCTGCATTAGCAATCATGGTAGAATTTGGTGCATTTTCAGCAGTTGGACTTGAAGGCTTCTTGATGGGATCACACATCTTTAGACTTTCCATATATGAATTATGTGATTCTTCTAGTAGATTTTTATTAAAACCATAATAAAATTATTATTTTATCCAAAGAACACTACAAACAAAAGAAACAAAACAGAATATGAACCTGTATTTTGTGTTGTGGCAAGTTTCTCTGCATTTTGGTCTGTTTGAATTGAGGGTTTGTCCATGGTCTCACGAACTTCTTGAGTTCCAACAGCTAAGAACAATAAAAAAAAATTATGAGACCAGAGTCTTTTAAAAGTAAAAATAAATTGCTTAGAAGTGAAATACACCCGTTACATTCTTTCTTGTCACTAGTTACTAATAAGGTTTTGGGCTGGTTGAACAAATTCTTTTTAGGACAAGTTTCTGACTCATGGGATCATTCTAGCAAATTTCAGTTAAATGATAGAAAGTCAAAATTTTTAATTAATTAAACAAGAGTATTAGATCAAACATCCATCAAGTGTAGCAAATTCCTTCCCTCCAATATGTGAAAAACAATGTAACTTCCTCTGCTGCGAACAATAATAATGGCCGTGATAATCTGAATAAGCAAATTCTCACTAAATGGGAACTTTTAAGTCATTTGATTTTTCTTTAGTTGGTTTTATTTTCCATAATGGTGAGAATCATTTCTCCAAATAAATACAACAATTAAGCCAATGATCAGTGCAATAAAAATGTGTTGTTGAACTTTCTACAGAAGAAAAAAGGTCATGGAATTACCAAAACAGAGTGATGATATTTTGAATCCATGGCTTCCATGTATTTCTATTTTGCACAGTAATTTTCAATTTTTGAACAGTATTTTAATAAATTAAATAAAACAATACTTGCATTTGACATGTTCAAACAATATCAGTACCTGCACTATAAACTCTTCTGAGGCCAAGAGCAATTTCAGCAGCTTCAACCATTGGCCATTCAATGTTCCCACTCATCTCTTGAGTCCCTTTAGCTAAACCTATTAGTTTTAAAAAAGTGAGTGAAAAATACGATAAAATATTCTATTGCTGAAATAAAAGCATTACGTCTCTATCGATTTATGTTAAATAAATTAACAGGATCTTGCAAAACAAAGCCAATGTTGTACCTGAATCAGGAATCATGGTAGAATTTGATACATTTTGAACGGTTAGACTTGAAGGTTTCTTGATGGTGTGGTACATGTTTTGAGTCTCAATATATGAATCATATGATTTTTCTGACAAATTTTTATTAACATCATGATAGAAGTGTTGTTTTATCCAAAGAATATTATTACCCCAAAAATAGTAACAAAAATATAAACAGGATTAGAACCTGCGCTTTGAGCTGTGGCAAGTTCTGGAGCTTGTGAAGATGATGGGGACATTGTTGCTGGAAATTAGAAAATAGGATGAGTCAAGTTTTGAAAAAATAAAATAAATAAAATATTGTCTCGCTAAAAATGCATTAATTGCTCTATCAATTTATTTTAAATTAATGGGATATGGCAAAGCAAAACCAATACCAGCTTTAGGAATCATGGAAGAGCTAGAGCTTGGGAGATTTTGAGCAACTGAAATGGAAGGTTTCTTGATGGTGTCACACATCTCTTGAGTACCAATAGATGAATCATGTGATTCTTCTAGTAGATTTTAATCATCACAATGATAGAATTGTTAATTAATCTAATTAATACTTGTTTTTTAGAAAAAAAAAGATAAAGCACAAGATAAAACCTGTGTTTTGTGTTGTGGCAAGACTCTCTGTGCCTTTCTCAGTTTGAATGGGGCCATGTATTTCTTGAGTTCCTATAGCTAAACAAATAATAATAAAAAAAAAACTTTTAAAAAGGTTTTGGGATGGTTGGTCAAATTCTTGCTTGGACACTCTTTAGAGTCATCTAATTCTTCTGATAAATTTCAGTTAACATAATAAAAAGTTCTAATCCTTTATTAATTAAAACAACAATATTAAGTCAAAGATCCACCTATACAATATCAGAGCTTATGTAATGAAAAATCATTTTCCCAAATAAAAAATAACTGTGCCAGTGATCAGTGAAATAAGACCGTATATTATTGAACAATCTGTAGAATAATTTAAACCACGTCTTCCATAAATCTCACTTTATATACAAAAATAAACTATCAAATATTGAACAATTTTATTTATGTCATTAATTACTTTATGTTCAATTACTTACAATCTAATAACCAATATAATTGTTAAAAGTCTTGCTATGATAGTTATGACTTGTCGTTGTACTAATTATACTAACAATTCTTAAAAAAATGCACCAAATGTTGTAGTTCATTTAGTATGGTATCATTCTGCAAAAGTTTGTGAAACAAGAGAGCATCAAAATGCACCTGCATCTTGAGGATCTATTGACGAGGCATTCTCCTTTTGTTGTCTATCATCAGATGAACTTGGAAGATTGGAAATGTAATTCAACCACTTGTCATCGCTGCAGGCATTAGATTCCAGTATTGCTGAAGTCATCATAGGTTGTGGAGATTTTGAAGGTGAAGGATCTATTGCTGCTGGAAATCAAAAAATAGGATGAGTCAAGTTTTGGAAAATAAAATATTCGCTTGCTAAATTAAATGCATTACTTGCTCTATCAATTTATGTTATATTATTAATTGGATCTTGCAAAACAAAGCCAATGTTGTACCTATATCAGGAATCATGGTAGAGTTTGGTGCATTTTGTTCAGTTGGACTTGAAGGCTTCTTGATGGTGTCACACATCTTTTGAGTCTCAATATACGAATCATGTGATTTTTCTAGTAGATTTTTAATAACACCATGAAAGAATTTCTGGTTAATCCAAAGAATAATACCCCCCCCCCCCAAAAAAGTAACAAAGATATAATACAAGATAAAAACCTGTGTTCTCTATTGTGGCAAGCTTATGTGCATGTTGGTCAGTTTGACTCAAGGGTTTGTCCAAGGTCTCACAAATTTCTTGACTTCCAACAACTAAAAACAATAAAAAAAAAAAAAATTTGCTACTTGAGTTTTTTTTTTAAAAAAATAAAAAATAAATTGCTTCCTTTTGAAGAGAAATACATGCATTACCTTCAGTATTGTGCTGGTTGAACAAATTCTCTCTGGGACAAGTTTCTGATTCATGTGATCCTTCTAGCAAATTTCAATTAATATGATAGAAAGTCAAAATCATTAATTAATTAATTAATTAATTAAACAAGATTATTAGATCAAACATCCATAAGTGTCTTAAATTCCTTCCCTCTAACATGTGAAAAAATGTTACTTCCTCTGTGGTGAACAATAATAATGGCAGTGATAATCTAATTAAGCAAATTCTCGTCAAATGGGAACTTTTAAGTTAGTGATTCTCCTGTAGATGGTTTTATTTCTGATAATAGTGAGAATAATTTCTCCAAATAAACAAAACAATTAAGTCAATGATCATTGCAATAAAAATGTGTTGTTGAACTTTCCGCAGAATGTGCCAAAACAGAGTGATGATATTTTGAATCCATGGCTTCCATATATCTCTAATTTATGCACAGTAATTATCAATTGTTGAACAGTGTTTTTAATAAATTAAATAAAACAGTACTTGCTTTGCTTTCTTCATGGTCATCAATTAATAAGCCAAGTATTATAATGGACATGCATTCCAATGAAAGAAAGCAATTTAAATAATCTGTCACATGTTAAAACAATATCAGTACCTGCATTATAAACTCCTGTGGGGCTAGGAGCAATTTTAGCAGCTTCAAGCATTGGTCTTTCAATATTCTCACCCATCTCTTGAGTCCCCTTAACTAAACCTATTATTTTTTAAAATGCGATGGAAAAATAACAAAAAATATTCTATCACTAAAATAAATGCATTACTTGCCCTATCAATTTATGTCAAATCATTTGGATCTTGCAAAACAAGCCAATGTACCTGCATCTGGAATCATGGTATAGTTTAGTAAATTTTGAGCAGTTTGAGTCTCAATATATGAATCACATGATTTTCCTGATAGATTTTTTATTAACACGATGGCAGAATTGTTGGTTTAATTTATCCAAAGAATATTACTGCACAAAAAAAGTAACAAAGATATAAAAAGGGATCAGAACCTGTGCTTTGTGCTGTGGCAAGTTCCGGAGCTTGTGAAGGTGATGGATACATTGTTGCTGGAAATTAGAAAATAGGATGAGTTAAGTTTTGAAGAAATAAAATAAATAAAATTTTGTCTTGCTAAAAATGCATTAATTGCTCTATCAATTTACATTAAATTAATAGGGGCAAAAACAAAACCAATACCTGCATCAGAAATCATGTTAGAGCTAGAGCTTGGAACAATTTGAGCAACTGAAATGGAAGGTTTCTTGATGGTGTCACACATCTCTTGAATCCCAATAGATGAACCATGTGATTCTTCTAGTAGATTTTAATCATCACCATGATAGAATTGTTAATTAATCCAATGAATACTTAAAAATAAAGATAAAGCACAAGATAAAAACTTGTGTTTTGTGTTGTGGTAAGACTCTTCATGTATTGGTCAGTTTGTATGGTGCCATGTATTTCTTGACTTTCAGTATTTAAAAAAAAAAATCAATAAGTTTGTTTCTTGCCACCAATTATAAAGGTTTTGGGACGGTTGATCACATTCTCCCTAGGTCAGTCTATTGAGTCATGTAATTCTTCTGATAAATTTCAGTTAACACAATCAAAAATTATAATCCTTTATCAATTAAACAAGATTAGAACCTATGTCCGACATTGTAGCAGGGTTTGATGCTTCTCGTGTTGTTTGAATTAAGGGTTTCTTACAAGTCACTTTCGTCTATACAGTCAAAATATGTAAAAAAAAATTAAGTTTAGAAAATACTTAAAAAAATAAATTGACACAATACATTGGAAAGAAAATATATAAAAAACACTTTAAACAAGTTAAAACACAAAAAAGTCTTATGAGTTGTTCTTTTTTGTACATTTGAGTTAGCTTAATAGAAAGATTTCACCAAAAAAAAAAAAAAAAGTAATTTAAGGTAATTTATGAAAAAGGTTAAAGTAACAAAATAAAATCACTACATGCATGTATCTATCACAGATTGTGGGTGGACTCAACGTGTGTTTTTGACGAGTAGGGTGAATTAAGGACATTTGATTAGTGGTCTCATGCGTCTCGAGTCCCTATTGCTGAATAAATTAGAAAACGAGGAAAATACAATGACAATTTTTTAAGAAAATAAAAAAGTCCCTCCAGAAAAATGAAAACATAAAATTGAATTAAAATATTTGACATGAGACTTTAGCAAAATAAAAATAATTTAATTTCCTTTCCTCCAAATGTAGAAGGAGTGCATTACAACCTCTGTTGTGGGCATAACGGTGGAGAGGATCTTATTAAGCAAATTCTCACCAATGTAAATCTTTAAGTCAATAATTATTCAGCAATTGATTTCAGTTCCCGTAAGGAATAATTATTTTGCAAAAAAAAAAAAAAAAAACTATGCCAGTGATCAGCGAAATAAGACAGTATGTTATTGGACAATCTGTAGAAGTAAAAGGTCATGGAACATGCGAAAGCAGAATGATGATATTTTGAAACCAAGTCTTCCCTAGTTCTCACTGTATACACAGTCACTATCTAATATTGAACAGTATTTTTTTATTTATGTTAATAATTACTTACAATCTAATAAGGAATATAATTATGAAAAGTCTTGCTATAATTGTTATGACTTGTTGCTGTACTAACTACTTATACTAACAATTCTTTAAAAAAATGTACAAAATATAGTAGATCATTTGGCAAAAGTTGGTGAAACAAGAGAACATTAAAATATACCTGCATCTTGAGGATATGTTGAGGAGGCATCCTCCTTTTTCTGTCTATCATCAGATGAACTTGGAAGGTTGGTAATTTCCTGCTTGGTTGTATCTACATCTTGATCAGCCTTTGATAGCCAAACAAAATTTACTATTACTGTAAAATTCCCAGTTTTCATGCTTGCTGGCTGTATATATATTAAACCTCATGTGGAAGTATTGCTGGTTATATATATATATATATATTTTTTCAAAAGAAATTAGTTGGTTTCTGTCTTAACTCGGCACACTTTAACTATATAATTGAAAGTGAGTTTCTGTGATTTAAAATGTATATAAGATTATAAATAACAATTTAAAACTATAAATAACAATTTAAAACATAACATTTGGCTGCTACCGTGTAAATTTAAAAGAAATCAGGGCTGCAGGTGAATATTTTTAAAAAAAAATAAATTGTCAGCTTCAAAACAACTGGCTAAATAAAAGCATACCACATCTTGAAAGATCTTGTTCACTGTGGCATTAAGGTCACCTTGCCAGTGCTCCTTTCCATCTTCTTTCTGTGTCAGTACCTTCTCGAGCATTGGTGCCTCTGTTTTTCCCAAAGAGAAGATCTCCATTCTTGGGCAATTGCTGATAACAACTTCCTCTAACCATGGAAGCTCCAACCAACAATAACTTGCCGGGCAAAACATTTTGAGTGTTGGCAAACATTCAAATTCTAAAACTTCTAATTTTTTGAATGCAATTACATCTTTGGACTCCTGGTCTTCTACCACAACTTGCTCAAGCAAATTGCAATTTCTTATGATCACTGTTTCTAAATTGACCAGACTTTTTGCAGTTGACGAGGTGATTAGGTGAATCAATCCATTACAATTTTGTACCTCCAAATATGTCAACTGGCTACAAGTTACCGAGGAAGGCACTAAGTGCTTCAGTTTGGAACAATGCTGGACTGATAAGTATTCAAGATCTTCAAGAACTGGGTCTATTTGAGATCCTTCTTTACATATATGTTGGAGATCATGCAATTGGTTGAGGGTCAATTTTTGAATTCGTGTTTCAATCTTAAATTTTTCTTTGTCATCTATAGGTATTCCTTCTTGGAATATCTCTTTGAAAGAACTACATTCAACATGAAGCTCATCGAGTGTAGTTATGTTTTGGAGAAACCAATAGGGAAAAGTAGTGTGGTCATCTTCAAAATTTGCCAAACAAAGAAATTCGAGTTTGCTAAACTGTTCCCCTGAAAATTGCCCTTGTAATATCATGCTTGCATCCTCACTATTTAAGGCTAACCTCTCCAAGTTGCAAATAACCTATACTCAACATAGGTAAAAAAGTGTTGATTAAACATTTTGAACAAAGCAACATAAACAAAAGCAACAGTGAGGCAAGAAGCAAAAGATGAATGGCACGCATAATCAAACTTGATAATTTTTTTAATACAAAAAACTACTATGAAACAGTGCATGCATAAAGAAAGATTCTTTTTATAATCATCCCTTTACCTCTTCAAGTGTGAAAAGAGACTGCTGCGTTGAGATTTGGAGTTTACTATCAAAAAGTCTTTCTAGGCCACTTGTGTTTTGAGTCTTGAAGAGCTTCAATCTGACGCATTGGCGGACATCTAATTCCCTTAATAATGGACATAGTACAGTATGATTTCCAGCAAAAAATCCCTCAAGTTCATATAATTTCCAAAGAACCAATGAAGCCAACTGATTAAACTCAAATATGAATGGGCCATCCAAGATTCCTTCTTTGTCTGAAACAATGTGTTTCATGCTCCCTGCGTTCCTTATGGTAATATCCTCAAGTTGAATAGCATGCATTGCAATGGACGATGGAAAAAGGTATTCCAAGTTCTCACAGAGTTCAACCCACACACTTTTCAGATCATGGAAACGAAGGATTGCTTGAGGATCTCTACTCCAAATTTGTTTAAGCTTTAATAGCCGCAGTAGAGTTAATCGTTGTAGGTGAGTTGTCTTCTCTGTACTGTCTATTTCGGAGCTGAATTCAAATATGACTTGCACTGAGTTACAGTCACTAACCATCAATGTCTCCAGACTTGCAAATGCTCTTTGCATATATGATGGAAATATATTCTCAAGTTTCTCACAGTTTGAGACTTGCATCATCTCAAGGTTATCTAAGCAACTTGAAGTGAAGAAAGGGTGCCATATTGTCTTCAACTCTGGCATGCCTCCTATTATTATGGTTTCCAAATTGGGCAAATGTACCTGCCATGTATTTACAATACGTCATAAAACATAGACCAGTTATGATAAATCAATAATATTAATTTGACAAGCGAATGATTAATCACGAAATTATATATTTAAATATTAAAATTCTTACAACAAAGTACAGCATGACTATTATGACTTAGGTAGAATGTAGAACTATTATAACATAAATACACACACACACATGTATGCATATGTATGTATTTCATTGATAAATATATATATATATATATATATATCTCATTAAGCACTCAAAACCCTTGTGGCTAACACTATATTATCCCATTTGTTTTGAGTGAGTATGATAAAAATAAATATTATGCAAACCTAAAGGTTTGAAGGCAGAGAGAAAATAGTACCTCTGTTTTATTTCTAATCCTTAAATAAACCCATGTGCATAATGGGTATATAAAGGCAAGCTTAAACTAATCCTACTATCATAAATTTAAACTAATCCTAGATGCTATAACCCCAGCTTGGATGTGATGTAAAAAACAGCAACAAATATCAAGTTGCAGAGAATACAAAATCGCGAACTTGAGACAGAGACGTTAGAGGGGTAGGGATGATAACGTGAAAATTGGCGGCGTACATCGTACACTCTCGTACGAGTGTTGCGATCGAGGGAGACTGCCAAGTCATTATCAATGGCCAAGTCACGAGTCCGAATAAACTGAGAATTGTTTCAGCACTTCTCTACGTCTTAGGAGCAATCGTCTCGCTTGTCTGGTCTATTACCATGAACGAGTGATGGCAGGGGAAACGAGTACCTCTGTTTTATTTTTAATTCTTGATATATATATATATATATAACCAAACTTAAACATGATACGATATTAATATTGGATTCATATCTACTCCCACACTATATATAAAATTAGCTGATGATGCTTCTGGTGGTGATGGTGATGGTGGTTTTAACGGCTGTCAACAAAACCTATGTTGTACATATTCAAAATATATACTCCCTCCCATTCTTATTGTAAAATTTAATTATATTGAGGAAGTTAGTTGATATGACATTTTTTTTTTGTAGAACACCCTTATCATCCTTTTTAATTCTCTATTTGCCTCTCTTACTTGATTATTGTTGAGGGAGTATCAATAGAAGTAAATTAAAAAAAGAATGATAAATATAAGAAATAGATCTTACATTTAAAACCAAGATCAACACTCCAGTTAGGTCCTAAATTAAGGACCCGATGAGTATATTGAAAACTAATTAAGAAGAAAGTCTCGTAATACCTGTTGAATGGAACATGCTGGATGGTGATGCTGGATATGACCTTCTGTTGTTTCTCTAAAATTGACAAGCTCTTGCAAGTTTTGTTTCCATATGTGTTTGAGCTTTGGTAGACCAGACAGATTTATTCCCTTCAGTTGAATGGTCTCCTTAACAAACACTTCCTTTGAATCCATGTTGGTTAAATCAAACACAGCTTCCAATGAATCACATTCACTTACTTCAAGCTCTTCTAAGTGGGATAGCGCTTGCACCAAGTTTAAAGGCAGAAGCACATCTGATAAAAAATCACATTTATGTACCACTAGGCTTTTCAAGTTTCCATATGCTTCTGGATGAACATGGTTGTACCACAATTCTCTTAGCTCAGGATATTCAGATAGCTCTAAATAGTTAAAACTACGGAATGCCACCTGCAAAAATTGGTGCACAGGTCAGTACGTAAAAGGAAATAAAGACCATAAACGAAGCAAACTAAACATAAGCATTTGGTTTTTTTAATGTATTGTCCACGAAATTTTGCCATTGTGAGTCAGAAAAAGTTTGTAAATATGCAGAGAATGATCTTTTTCCTCTATGTTTATCAGAAATTTGAGTCAAATCAAAACATACCATATCCACGAACATCTTGTTTATTGTTCTGTTTAGGTCTCCTTCCCAATATATTTTTTCATCCTCTTCCTTTGATAGTATCTCTTGAAGCCTTGGGGTGCTTGTGTGCTTCCCAGAGAAGATGCTCATTCTTGGGCATTGCTGAACAACAACTTTCTCCAGCCATTGAAGGTTCAACACACAGTTACTGGAGCAAAACC
The DNA here is from genome assembly GCA_963210345.1 of Inga oerstediana. NCBI lineage: Eukaryota > Viridiplantae > Streptophyta > Magnoliopsida > Fabales > Fabaceae > Inga > Inga oerstediana. Next base: position 8,816,339 of record OY723404.1, on the reverse strand, counting down.
TCTTGATCATTGGCAAACACTCAAGCTCCAAAACTTGTAAGCTGTTGAATGCAATTTCATCTTCAGATTCCTCCTTCTCTTTTGCCACAACTTTCTCAAGTGAATTGCAGTTACTTATTTTCATTGTTGTTAATTTGACCAGACTTCTTGCAGTTGATGAGGTAATTAAGTAAATCAATCTGTTGCAATTTTCCACCTCCAAATATGTCAAGTGACTAAAAGTTATAGAGGAAGGCACTAAGTGTTTCAAATTGGAGCAATGGGAGACCCATAAGTATTCAAGATCCTCAAGAATTAGATCTATCTGAAATCCTTCTTTACTTATATGCTGGAGTTTGTGTAATTGGTTGAGGGTCAACTTTTTTATTCGTGTCCTGATCTCAAGTCTTCTTTTCTCATATGTGGGTATTTCTTCTTGGAAGATCTCCTTGAAAGAGCTCCATTCAACAACCAAGTGTTCAAGACTGGTTATATTTTGGAGAAACCAATATGGAAAGGTAGTTTGGTCATCTTCAAAGTCCCTCAAACAAAGAAATTTGAGTTTGCTGAAGTTCTCCACAGAAAACTGTTCTTGTAATATCATGTTTAAGTTCTCACTGTTGAGGACCAAATTCTCCAAATTGCAAATCACCTGTATCAAGTAATTTGTGTGAGAAATGATGCTTCATTATTAGAAGAGAAAAACATCATTCGTAAAAAATGCTCATCAAATATTTTGTCTAGAGCAACATGGAACTAGAAAATTAAATAATCTGTAATCTGGTATACAGAAAGTTAATTGTGTGAGAAACAAGAGATGAATAGCATGCAAAATGAAATTTAACTAGAACATCTTTTCACTCTTGAAAATTATTATAAAACAAAGCATTACTATCTATCATATTCAAAATGAACCTCATTATAAGGATATTATTCAAAATCATGCATATATATACCTCTTCAATTGTGAAAAGAGGATGTTGTATAGAGACTTGGGATTTACTATCAAAAACTCCTCCTTGGCTACTCCAGTACCGTGTCTTGAAAAGTTTGAGTTTTGCACATCCACGGATGTCTAATTCCCTTAATATCGGACATAGCAAACTATGATTTCCAGTAAAAAATCCCTCCAAGTCATATAGAAACCAAAGCACTAATGAGATTAAGTGATTAAACTCAAAATTAACTGGGCTATCCATGAGGCTTTCTTTGTCTGAAACAATTTGTTTCATACTCCTTGCATTCTTTATGGTAATATGTTCTAGTTGAATGGCATGCATTGCAATGTAGAACGGAAAAAGGTATTCCAAGTTCTCACAGTCTTCAGCCCACACAACTTGTAAATTAGGACAAAGCACCTGCCATATATTGCCAAACTAAAAAATAAGATGCTATATTTTCAAATAAACACACATACATATGTTCCACAGCAATGAACACTAATTGAATCAGGTTAGTCAAATATGGAGAGGATCCATCACAAACTATGGCTTCTTTAAAGCATAGCAAGCTTTTCCCACCCTCAATGTGCTCCTGTACGTAATGTTCAATTAATATAAGTAATATAAAATAAAATTTTATGTCAAAATAAATAAGATAATTACAGCAAAATATAACAGTGCTATTTTTTTTTCTGTTTTTCTCTCTGTTTGCAAGATCAAAATATTTAATTGCAAATAGTTTTGTTTCTTTTTCTGTAATATCAAATTAGAGTCATAAAACCCTTTCGTATATCAAATTGCGTGTTATTTTTGTGGGACTACGGTTATGTGCAATTGCTTACCACCAAAATCTTCAATTAAAACATGACCAATATATGGCCACATGATTACTCAAGAGATCATATAACTATTATTGAAAAATATTAATGTTCAGGTTGCTAAATAAGAATCCAATTTCTTTTCACAATAATTAAAATTCAATATTCAATGATCAGAAGAATATCACATGATCAATGAACTTACTGACTACGTATGTACGTAAACACATTTTAGTTAGCAGAGTAAAACTTCCAACAATTTGTAGTTGATGTATGTTTTCAATATTACTCATCTACACAAACATTCCTCACGACACCTTTTGATGAAATCGAAAACAAAATAGAAGTGGAAAAAATTCAACTGATACTAGTCCATACCTTTCCAACCGAAAACAGGGGTTGGTGACGTTCGACCTCAGCATGAAAACTTACTAAACAGCCAAAACATTACTGATAGAATGTACAATTACCATAAATCACACACACACACACGTGACTTGACATTCGAATGATTAATCACGAAATTATATATTTGAATCTTAAAAGTCTTAAAACAATGGATTTAGATAGAACATACAATTATTATTTCATAAATGTGTGTGTATTTCTTTAATGGCAAGTTTATATATATTACCTCCGGTTCTAAATATAAGACCCAGTTAACTTTTTTTAGAAGATTAAGAAAGCTAATCAAATTAGCTTACAATATTTATATTTATCCTTTTTTCTCCAAACTAATTTGTTTGACTTATAAATTGATATATAATTTAATCATATACAACATATGATATGATTAACTAATTTATTTATTTTCTTTAGTCTCTCCAAAAAAAGTCAACTAGGTCTTATATTTAAGACCGGAGGTAGTATATATATATATATATCTATATATATCATTAAAGACTACTACTCAAAACCCTTGTGGCTAACACCATCTTATCACATCTTTATATATTGGATATTTTGAATCCTCCTACATTTTTTAGTAAATATGGTACAAACAAATATTATGCAAACCTGAAGGATTGAAGGCAGAGAGAAAATAGTACCGCTGTTCAATTTCTAACCCTTGAATAAACCCATGTACATAATGGGAATATAAAGGCAAACCTAAACTAATCTTAGTATCATAAAGTTAATTATCCTAATATCTCAAATTTATTCTTCTAAAATAAATAGAGTATGACAGGAATAGATGTTATAACCCCCCAGCCTGGATGTGAGCTAAAAGAACAGCAACAAAACTCGAGTCGCAAACTTGAGACAGACTTTGGAGGGTGTTATGGGATTCACAAAAGCACTTATTTAATCCTCGGATATAAATAATTCAAGAAATATAAAAAACCTAACATTAAAAAAATAAAAATTAATACGTGTTGCTGCACTCAACAAAACATAGCTATCGTTGTATATGGTTAAATTATATGTAGATATGTAGGTTGGTAGTCATTTGTATTGCAAACTAATAAAGACGCAAAGTCCGATATCATACCTGTTGAATGCAACATGGTGGACGGTGGTGTTGGATATGACCTTCTGCTGTTTCTGTAAAATTGACAAGCTCTTGCAAGTTTTGTTTCCATATGTGTTTGAGCTTAGGTAGGCGAGAGAGAGCTATTCTCTTCAGCTGAATGGTCTCCTTAACAAAGACTTCCTTCCCATCCATATTCAGTAAATCAAACACAGCTTCCAATGAATCACATTCACTTACTTGAAGCTCTTCTAAGTTGGACAGCACTTGCACCAAATGTAAAGGCAGAAGCACATCAGATAAGAAATCACATTTATGTACCACTAGGCTTTTCAAGTTGCCATACACTTGTGGCTGAACATGGTTGTACCACAATTCCCTTAACTCAGGATATTCAGCTAGATTTAAATGCTTAAAACTAGGGAATGCCACCTGTAAAAATTGAGGTGCGTCCAGGGTCAGTAGAAAGAAATAAAGGGCATAAATAAAGCCAATTAAACATAAACAATTGCCCATTAAATTTTGCCATTGTGAGTCACAAAAAGTTTGTAATTATGTAAAGAATAATTTTCTTCCTCTAATTTTATCAGAAATGTTTGAGTCAAATCAAAACATACCATATCCACAAACATCTTGTTTATTGTTCTGTTTAGGTCTCCTTCCCAATATATTTTTTCATCCTCTTCCTTTGATAGTATCTCTTGAAGCATTGGGGTGCTTGTGTCCTTCACAGAAAAGATGCTCATTCTTGGGCATTGCTTAACCACAACTTCCACCAGCGATGGAAGGTTCAACACACAGTTACTAGAGCTAAACCTCTTGATCATTGGCAAACACTCAAGCTCCAAAACTTCTAAGCTGTTGTATGCAATTTCATCTTCAGACCCCTCCCTCTCTTCTGCCACAACTTGTTCAAGTGAATTGCAGCTCTTTATTTTCATTGTTGTTAATTTGACCAGACTTCTTGCAGTTGATGAGGTTATTAAGTGAATCAATCCATTGCAATTTTCCACCTCCAAATACGTCAAGTGACTAAAAGTTACAGAGGAAGGCACTAAGTGTTTCAAATTGGAACAATGCTGGACCAATAAAAATTCAAGAATCTCAAGAACTGGGTCTATAGGAAACCCTTCTTTACTTATATGTTGGAGTTTATGTAATTGATGGAGGGTCAACCCTTTTATTCGCGTCCTGATCTCAAGTCTTCTTTTCTCATTTGTGGGTATTTCTTCTTGGAAGATCTCCTTGAAAGAACTCCATTCAACAAGTAAGTATTCAAGACTGGTTACATTTTGGAGAAACCAATATGGAAAAGTAGTTTGATCATCTTTAAATGTTGTCAAACAAAGAAATTTGAGTTTGCTGAAGTTCTCCACAGAAAACTGCCCTTGTATTATCATGTTTAGGTTCTCATTGTTGAGGACCAACTTCTCCAAATTGTAAATCATCTGTATCAAATAATTTGTGTGTGAAATGATGCTTCATTATTAGAAGTGAAAAACATCATTCATAAAAAGCGCTCATCAAATATTGTGTCCAGAGTAACATGAAACTAGAAAATTAAATGATCTATAATATGTTATACACAAAGTTAATTGTGTGAGAAACAAGAGATGAATAGCATGGAAAATGAAACTTAACTAAAACATATTTTCTCTCTTGAAAATTATTATAAAACAAAGCATTACTATCTATCATATTCAAAATGAACTTCATTATAAGGATATTATTCAAAATCATGCATATATATATATATATATACCTCTTCAATTGTGAAAAGAGGCTGTTGTATTGAGACTTGGGAATTACTATCAAAAACTCCTCCTTGGCTACTTGAGTACTGTGTCTTGTAGAGTTTCAGTTTTGTACATTCATGGATGTCTAATTCCCTTAATAATGGACACAGTAAACTATGATTTCCAGCAAAAAATCCCTCCAGTTCATATAGATCCCAAAGCACCAATGAGATTAAGTGATTAAACTCAAAATTGAATGGGCTATCCATGAGGCCTTCTTTGTCTGAAACAATTTGTTTCATGCTCCTTGCATTTTTTATGGTAATATGTTCTAGTCGAATAGCATGTATTGCAATGTAGAACGGAAAAAGGTATTCCAAGTTCTCACAGTCTTCAACACACACAACTTGTAAATTGGGGCAAAGCACCTGCCATATATGCGCAAACTAAGAAATAAGATGCTATATTTTCAAATACACACGTATATATGTTCCACTACAATGAACACTATTTGAATCAAATTAGTCAAATATGGAGAGGATCCATCACAAACTATGGCTTCTTCAAAGCATAGCAAGCTTTTCCCACCCTCAATGTGTTCCTGTACCTAATGCTCAATTAATATAAGTAACATCAAACAAATTTTATGTCAAAATAAATAACATAATTACAGTAAAATATAACAGTGCAAATTTTTTTTTCTGTTTTTCTCTGTGTTTTCGAGATCAAATATATTTAATTGAAAATAGTTCTGTTTTCAAGATCAGAAGAATATCACATGATCAATGAACTTACCAATGACTACGTAAACACAATTTAATTAGCAAAGCAAAACTTCCAATAATTTATGTTTTCAATATTACTTCCTGTACACAAACATTCCTCACATGACACCTTTTGATGAAACCGAAAACAAAATAGAAGTGAAAAAAATAACAATCTATCTTTCAATTTATAAATGAGGTACACGCTGGTTTAATTCGACTGATACTAGTCCATACCTTTCCAACCGAAAACAGAATTTGACGATGTTGGATCTCAGCATGAAAACTTAATGAATCTCCAAAACTTGCAACTTCTTGGCAATCTTGTTTCCATATGTATTGGAGTTCAGGCAGATTTGAAAGAGAGATTTTTCGCAGATGGATAGCTTCTTTCTCTGACATTCCCCCTTCTTTTGTACAATCAAATTCAAACACGACTTTTAGTGAATCACAGTTGTTTACATCAACTTCTTCCAAGTTCCTCAATGTTCGTAGCAGATTTGATGAAATAAGAACATTTGATACAAAGTCACAATTTTTCACTACTAGGGATTTCAGATTACAGAACATTTTGTTCTCAACTGGACTATACCAAGAGTCTTTAAGCTCAGGATACATGGACAAATCCAAATGCTTCGAGTTGTGGAACGCAGCCTGTGCAAAGTAATTTCCATTGTTAGTAAAAATAAGAGGGCATGGAAAAGTAGTTTCACCATTTAGAAAGCATACTTTTACCTTATCAAGGAAGATCTTATTTATAGTTCTATTCAAGTTTCCCTCCCAGCACCATTCTTCATCTTTTCCATCTTTGATTACCTTTTTAAGCATTGGTGCACTTGTTTTTGTTTCACAGAAGATTTTCATCCTCGGACATTGCCTCACAACAACTTTTCCCAAGAATGGGAACTTGAACAAGCACTTGCTAGATGAAAAACAATTGAGCCTCGGCAAACTTTCCAACTCTAAATTTCTCAAACTTAAGAATACAATTTCATCTCTTGTCTCATTCATCTCCTGTGCAACTATTTCCTCAAGGGAAATACACCCTCTTAATATCATTGTCTCCAATTTGACCAAACTTGTTGCAGTTGATGGGTAAATTAAGTTTATCAATCCATTACACTTTTCGATCTTCAAATATCTCAAGTGGGAAAAAGTGACGGAGGAAGGAACCAAAATTTTCAAACTGTCACATTCTATCACAAGTAAACCTTCAAGAACCGCAAGAATTGGGTCAACTTGACATCCTTCTCTACATATGTGTAGCAATTGTACATTAAACAGTGATAACTTTTGAAGATGGGTCTTGATTTCGTTCTTGCCTTCCTTAGATGCACCTCTTTTATCTCGGAATATCTCTTTCAAGGAACTATTCTCAACAACTAGAGCTTTCAAGTTTGGTGCCTTTTGCACAACTGAATCTAGAAAAGTCGCTGCTGTTTTGTACTCAAAATTGGACAACCGAAGAAGGTTCAATTTTCCCAAATAGTGGTCCTTCCATTGTGGGTCTTGCAATATCATTATGGCCTCCTTATTATTTAATGTCCACTCTTTCAACTTTGGAGTCACCTGAAAGTGTAATAGTTTGCTTAATTAGCTTTTTTCACCTAAAGCCTCCATGCTTCGTCCTATTAATAGATGTTCTACCAATAATAAAATAGCATTAAACTTAAGGTAAAAGTCTTCTTTTTTTCAAATTTTATCAGCTATATGTGTTATGGTAAGCTAGAAATTTCTTAATTACATGATAGATACGAACAATTTGAAAAGAAAATCAACTATATATGCGTTGATATTTGATAAAACTAGAAATTTCTATTATCCATACCTCTTCAATCACGAAAAGAGGTTGTTGCACGGAGATCTGGGTTTGACCATCAGAATTTTTCCTTTGTTCACTTGTACAGAGTCTCCCCAATAACTTCAATTTTTCACTGTTGAAGACCCATAATTCGCTCAATGAGGGGCATGTTAAACTGTGATTTCCATTATAGAATCTATCAAGTTTAGACATGTTGCAAATCACCAATGAGTGTAATCGATCAAAATGAAATGCGACTTTTTCCTCCATGGCTCCCACTTTGTTTGCCACAATTTCACTCATTCCACTATCGTTCACCATAATTTTTTCAAGTTGTGGAAGTTTCACTGCTGTTGAAAATGCAAAGAGATATTCTATATTCTTACAGCGTTCAACAAGCATATCTTGTAGACCATAAAAGTGAATAATTCCTTGGGGATCTTTACTCCAAATTTGTTTCAGCTTTGGCAAGTCAAGTAGATGGAGTTTCTTCAATTGTGAGACTTGTGTCATTGCTTCTTCTTCAATATGGATTTCATTGGAAGTTAATTGGAATATCTCTTCTACTGAACCACAATTGCTGACCTTCAATGTCTCTAGGCTTCCAAACATTCCTTGCATATGATATGGGAAAATATTTGTGAGTTTCTCACAGTTGTTTACCTCCATAGTCTTCAACCCATCAAATTGAGAGTGCCATACTTTCTTTAACATTTTCATGTTGCTTATCACAAGAGTCTCCAATTTTGGCAGCACTACCTGTGATGCAATGCACAATTTATGAGTCCATGTAATAAACGATGGCAACTACATCTACCAAAAAAATAGTTAATTAGTGAGGGAATTTAGCAATAGAATTATGTCATTAAATTCAATTGCTAATTAATTAGTGACAGTCTATTTGATGACAAAATCATACAATTTTATTGCTACATTTCGTTGCTAATTCAATGTTTTCTTAGTACACAATAGCAAATATTTGATGACTACTCAACATTTATTTGGATATGATATAAGATGCTCAAATTTTAAAGTCATAACCTCATCTGTTGTAGTGTCATTTCTCCCCTCTATGCTAATTATCTTCTCCATCATCTCACACTCTCTTACTTCAAGCTGCTTAAGGTTTGGAAAACTTCCAACTATAGAGGATGAGAATAAATACTTCAAGCCGCTACATCCCTCAACAGTCAAGTTAGCCAACTTGTGAAAAGAATTTGCTACAGAAACATGATCATCCTGCCAAATATTTTCCAGATTGATTGAACTCAACTTTAGAGTCTCCAAATTGGAAAACTTCACCTGAAAAAAAATTTCTTATTCCCATTGTATGAATTGAGTAAAGTAAACAAATGAATTGTATAAGAAGGGTGAAAACATTAAGAATCAAATTAACTATAAATAATAATGATGTTACATGCTACGCTTTCATTAGTAATTTTTAACAGTATCTTATTATTTAAAAAATGTATGAATGTGCACTTGAAGAAAATGCAATATGAGAATAAAACAAATACCTTTGAATTAATAAAAGATGATGGAACATTGTTGTCCAACGACAAACTCTGCATGGTTATTGTTGAAGACAGCAACAAACCAGCGCAGAAATCATCAATAGCTGGCAAATATCCTAAAGTCAAGGATTGCAACGAAGCAAACTCAATATTCTCATCAACAGCCATAGAGTTTGGAAAGGAGTTTTCTACAAACACAATATTTTTTATAGAACGGCATTCTGATACTTCAATCTCAACAAGTTGGCAAAGAGCTTTGACCATCGACACTGAGAAGAGATACTTCAACTTGTCACAGCATTTGACTTTGATGGATCTAAGTCTTGCAAATGAATTATCCATAAATAAGCCATCACATATCGTCTCCAATATATTGAGATTTTGAAGTATTAATGTCTCCAATTTTGGGAAAAAAACATAACTTAGTCTTCTCTTTATTGAGTTGATGATGTGTTGAATCTTCCCATTATTTTGGATGTGAAGATGCTTTAACAAAGGAAATCCTTCTCCATTCAAATCGTAAAGCACATTGGAGATTCCATGTACTCCATCCAAGTACAAATCCTCCACTCCTTCAACAAGTTCTTTAATCCCATGCTCCAAATGAATGACAGTACCAAGCTTGAGCTTCAACATTTTGGAGACCCCATAATTATGAGACCATTCCCATACATCTCCTATCACTATTTTGTATCTTTCCAGTTTGTCAAACGTTATATCCCTTGGTAGAACCCAAGCCCCTTTGATTTGAATTTCTAGAGCTGTCAAGTTTGTCAAATGCCTAAGCTCACTAAGGGAAGCATTTTTATTTTCCTCATTTGAATCTTCTTGTTCCCACTTGATGGAGGCATTGCCCAAATACAACTCCTCCAATTTGGTCAATTTTGATATAATGTTGGAAGGGAAGATTTCAATTCCAGAATGAGTTAAATCCAACATTCTAAGATGGGTCAATTGTCCTATTTCACTAGGCAACTTTATCATAGAGGAATAACAAAGGCTGAGAATTTGCAAATTCATTAAACCTCCAATATTGGTCATGTCTCCCAAAGCACATTGATCTAAACAAAGTGTTTGAAGGTCAATGAGCGAATGAAAAGATTGGGGCAATGAAGGTAAGTGCATGTAAGTCAGATCTAACACTTTGAGGTTTTTCATTTCCGCAAAGAAAGAATCTGGGACACTTAAAGATTCATTCTTATTATACAAGCAGAAAAGTTTAATGTTAGGACACTCTAACCTTTCAGGAAGATTAGGAATATGACACCAGTGTAAGATGATTTGAGTGCATCTTTGAAGGAATTCCTCTGATGGCCAATTTTTCAGCTCACCACCTTTTCCAATTTTGAAAACATGTTGATCTCTTGAAGCAATTGAGATTGCTACTTCACATACAATGTCATGCATTTCAACTTCCATGTTTGATTTGCTTTCGAGCAATAGACAAGATGCCTTTAAAGAACCAACCAACCTGTGAAATTTAAGTCTCGCATCTTTTGGAGTATTTATATGCTTGAATATCCCTAAACCCATAGCACATTTCAACAAGTATTCAACTTGATTTTGTGGACCTATTGATCCACAAAGCAAGAAAAGTGCCTTCACGTCATCACCATCAAGATGATTGTAACTAAACTTTAAAGCTGAATAAATTTTCTCACTCATTCCTTCCTCATCAACAGTCTTCAGCTGGTTTAAGGCATCTTTCCAAGAATCAATGTCATCCTTATTTTTTAACGCCCTAGCAACTGTCACTATAAGAACAATCAAGCCTGCACATTTTTGGGCCACTTGGATTGCCACATCACGCAAATTAACATCTTTAACAACATCACCCACCATATCTTCAAACAAGCTCCAAGCTTCTTCTTCATTTAAAACACCTATCAAGAAATCTTTTTGAATCTCCATATTTTGTAATATATCTAGTTTTCTAGAAATCAACAATAGCTTGCACCCCTTATGATCATTTAGAGGAAGTCCCAACTTATCTAATTCAAATATTTCCCAAATATCATCCAATATGACTAGGATACTTCTCTCATTTTTAATCCTCTGTTGGAGGCGAGCTGCTCTTCCAATTGTGGTCGTCTCTTCAAAGTGAAGACCCAAAAAATCTGCAATTTCACGTTGAATTCTTTCAAGATCTGCAGCCTGGGATATATTAGCTATAACAACTTTATCAAACAGCTTGTCATCTTTAACTTGTTTAGCAACTTCTTTGACTAGAGTGCTTTTCCCCACTCCACCAAGCCCATAGACCCCTACTCGGCTTATGTGGGGGTCTCTTAGAGCCAACACAATGTCCTCCTTCATTTTCTTTCTTGACTCAAGCTTTTCACTACTTGTAGCAGAAGTAGAGCCTACTTCTTCTAGATCAGGCAAGAATCCAAGCGGTCTAATGTTATCTTTCTGTTGCATTACTTCAGCAACATTTCTAGCCATTTTCTTTGCTTTTCTACTGAGTTGATGGCGTGACTTGAAATTAGGAAAAGGCCCCTTGCAACAAGCAACATTCTTATGTCGAGGATCATTACTAAGTTGCTCTGCTTCTTTTACGATGTCATCCACTTTGTTCAGCCAGTTATGTACAACATCATAAATTTGCCGTCCATTTTTTCTTTCTACTTCTGCTTCATTACTAATAACACCCTTTACTCTCTTCAGCTCTGTATACTGATCCTTGAGATTCTTGAAATTGTCTTTGTAGAAAATTAGATAACTCACTTGCCTTGCAATGGGTGCCACAATGTAGTCTATTATCGGTTCTACAACTTTTCCAGCAATGGTCGTGACAATCTCCATTCTTGTTTCCTGATTTAGCTGTGCATCAATTCAAATGTAAGATCAAATGATAATATAAGGAACAACAGTTGGTAAGTGAAAAATTGGAAAGAAAAAGGCACCAATACTATTGTTTATTTACATTACAATGGGTAAGATATTATATCTTTTTAAAATGGAAAATGTGCAAAAATATCATAAACTTTTGGTCAAAGTTCTCTCAACGCCATATTCTTTTCGGAGGTGCAAAAATACCTATAAGTGTTCAAAAGTAGAGCAAAAATAACCTTGCTATTAATCCTTATGAGTCTTAGTTTGAACGAAAATGTTGAGGTGGATGCTGACATGTGGACAAAATTCCTAGCTGGCATTCTTCATTTACTCTTTCACTATCTTCCTATTCTCTCTCCTCCCTCTCTTTCTCCATCAGCCCACCGCATTCCCTTTGCCTATCATTCCTTCAGCATCAGCTCTCTCATTCTATAAGATTTTGGTCTTCTTACTCTTCCGATCCTTAATATAAGACATATTTATAGAGTTGATTTTGGTCATAAATACAAGATATAACTTTTATATTTTTCAATCTTTTCCTAATTGACCCATGCTCCCTCAATAATAATTAAAGAGGAAAAGGAATTAAGAAAGATGACTAGAGTGTTTTAAAAAATACATGTTATGTTAATTAACTCAACTAACTTCTTTAATTTAATCAAATTAAGTAAATTTGTGTTATATCAATTACTGGAGGGAATATCATTTTCGCTTTCTAGAACATATGAGATTATCACCATTCCCAACAACTTTGTCTCCCCTATTGCCACTAGCCGCTCCAACGTTGTCCAACGGTTGTACTGGCAAGTTGTCCCCTTGCTTAGCTACCACCAATATCCCCCTCCCTTCTCGTGCTACTCGTTCTCTAGTTCCATAAAAGACAATAATGTGGTGATGCCCAAAATGTCACCTACTTCTCACTCCCGATGAAGAAGATGGCGAACAGTAAAACAGGGAGTCATACTCCCGACGAAGAGGGGTATTTTTGTACTTTTTCTTTTTGGGCTAGCAATGAAGTATTCCAACTAAGATCTTAGTCACCCCCACACCGGCATTTTCATTCAAACTAAGTCTTATTAACGGTCAACGTTTTAAGTAGAGGTGGTAATATGGGTTGGGACCATGGGTCGAGCCCGCCCAACCCGATAAAATGGGCGGTTTGGGTTCTACAAAACTGGGACCATATTGATGCGGTTCTTTTGAGCCCGAGCCCATATGGTCCCAACCCATGATGGGTTGGACCACCGGGTTGGTGGGTTGGCCCATATTTTTAAAAAAAAAACCAAGAGGGAAGAGCCATTAGCCAAAGTCCAACCTCCAACAGTTCAAGACCATCACTGCAAAGTTCAGCCCAGTACTTCCACTCCTCAGTCCTTACTCCTCAGCTTGGTCAACTCTCTTTTATTTTTGCTTGAAACAGTCTCTCACTCCCTGTCTCTCTCATGGCTCACGCTCTCAGTCTCAGAAATTAGAAATCAGTCTCAACTCTCTTTAATTTGCAATGTATTTTTAATTTTGTTATATTTAGGTATGTAGAAAAAAAAATCTTATTGTATTAAAAAAATCTTAGTATATTGTTAAACAAAATTGGAAAAAAAAATATGGGTTGGCCCGCCCAACCCGCCAACCCAGCGGTTATGGGTTGGGTTGGCTAAATACCAACTCATATTGATGCGATCCTTTTGGGCCCGAACCCATATGGTCCTAACCCGTGGCGGGTTAGCCCGAACCCACCGGTCCGGACCATATTACCACCTTTAGTTTTAAGGATTAACGGTAAGATATTTTTGCTCCACTTTTAAACACTCATAGGTATTTTTATCCCTCCGAAAAGTATATAATGTTGAGCGTACTTTAGTTAAAAGCTTATGAGTATTTTTGAACCTTTATCCTAATGAAATTTAAAAAATATAAATACTATATATATTTATATATATATGTAAAGGCCAAAAAAAAGAATTAAAATAAATTATAATATGCTAATTCCTATTTTAATTATTATGTGTTGCAAATTGAACAAAGAAAAACTTATGGCCTAGTGGTATTGTAGCTTTTGGAAGGTGTCAAGGTTGGGGATTCGAATTCCAATTCTCTTATGGTGTGTTTGGTTTGAGGGGAGGGTTGGGTTTAAGGTATTTAAATTTTGAGCGAGAACTCAAAATTTAAAAAGAATGTAAGGATAAATTTTGAGTGGAAACCCAAAATTTAAAAATATAAGAGGGTAAATTTTGAATTTCTTTTATCCAAAATTATAATTTACCAACCTTCTCCTCCCCTCCCTCCCCTCAAACCAAACACACCCTTAGAAGCATATTTTTATTTTCCTTAGCATAATGGAATTATCTAGATGCCGTTGTTTTTTTTTTTTTTTAAAGGAATTAGATTTTTCCCTTCCTCTCTCCCTTTCATTCGACTTCTATAGGACTGGAGGAAGAGTCTCGAATCGAACCCAAACCCCAGCCTTGCTCGTCGATCTTCGCCCCTCCGTCGCTCATGCTGCCGTCGCTGGTGGCTGCTCCGTCACTCGTCTGACCATCGCCAGCATCTTTTCCCTCTGTGCATGAACTGTTGCTGCTGTCTTTTTTCTTTTGTTCGTTGTTTGGTCGTCTTTCCTCCTTAATTGATGCTGCCTGTGGGTGCTTTGCTGGAGGATTGAAGGAATCTTCATTTTCTTATGCGTTTTTGGTTCGATTGTGTGGGTAAACTTAATCTATGGTATTTATGAAGACTGAGATGTGCTGCATTTTTTTTATTCTTTCTTCCTATTCGTTGCTGTGACTTGGGGAATTGAGGATTGAAGTAAACTTTTTGTTTTGCTGCTAGTTGGTTAAAGAAAGTAGGTAGATTGGAGGTTATTCTAGGTGGAAGGAGTATTGAAAAGGAAGGAAAACATTAATAGGTATTTTATTCATATAATGTTTGTTTGGAAGTTTTGTTGGGATTGGATGCTTGAAAGTTATGGTTATTAATATGTGTAAAATGTTTGCCTTATGAACTAATCTTGAGTGCTCTTAAGGTGTTCAATGAAATGCTCTAAAGAAATTCATTTAACCATGTGTTTATATAATATTTGGATGGTGATGAGTACTTTGGATACTATTTTGAATTGATTGTGATTTATGCTTAGGTTCCATGAGATGCTTGAAGGAAATAAGAATTATTTGCTCTTCTATATAGAAAGTTGGATGTTATGGGGTTTCATGATTTAGTTGAGAAGGAAACTTTATGAAGATTATAATTAATACAAGGGTTTCTAACTTCTTATATGTTGGAATTTGGTGAAGTGAATTTGGTAGGGAAGCTTATTCAAGCTTGTATTTTTATGTAACTTGAAGGCTACAAGAGGATGGGTTCATTTTATTTGCATGTTAAATGTGAGGAGGAGAGTTTAATTTTAATTTTTGGAGATTTTGTGATATAGTATAAACATTTAAAGTTGTTTGGGTAACTATATGAAGATGTGGTGTTGCTTTATGAGATTATGTGAAAAAATGCTGATAACAAGTTTGATAAAATGTTAGAAAGAAGGGAGGGTATTTCATTGTACTTTTATAGAATCATTATGCTAAAAACCAAGAAAGGTCATTATGAAGAAAAACCAAGGATTTTGCTGAATGTGACAATATAAAAATTTTATATAAAGTTATAATTGACGTATTAATTGATTTGTTTGGATATTGGGAGAGGAAGAAGTAAATCATTTGGAAGTTGATAAGTTGGAGAAAAAGATATAAATATAAGCATTACATATGAGTGAATAGCATCCCATTATAATCTTTATAAATGATACTTTACTACTTGTTATATTTTTATATCAACTCCCTTATTCTAAGCATGCATGGTATTATCAAGAATATAGTTTACTATAATTATTTAGTTTCTTATTTATATTGAAATGAGTAAGGATTGATAATTGTATCTATTGTTATTATTATTCCTTCTATTGGTTCATAGTATAATTCATGACTATGCATGGAAAAGATAAGAGACGTTTTGAGATACCTCTCATAAATTTTCATGTTGAGACAGTCTTGCATTTTGAAATGTTCGTATGCGAGTTTTATTACTTGGGAAGGGTGTTGACAACAGCTTGAATTTAAAGGAAATTTTTGAAATATTGTTTGTGAACTTTCATGCTGGGGTATACTAATATATCGTATTTGCTTCGAGCTATCATGGTATTGAAAAAAGAACTTTTCATTGCTTTGATAAATTGGCCCCAAGCATGCTTGAAAATGTTTTTGAGATGACTGAATACAGAATGCTAGTTACTAACAGCAGTATTATTAGTCCTTGGTGTGCCATGGTTAATCTTGAGTTCGCTTGACATTCGTGAGCATAATACCCATGCTTGATATTCCTGGGATTCATTCTCATACTTGTTATTTGTGGGTTTTCTACCTGCACTTGTTTCGTGGCATTGAGCCACACTTGGTTACTTACCTTTGTGGACTGCGTGTCCACACTTGTTTTTGTGGCTTCCAGCCGCGCTTGATTACTTTTCCTCGTGGACTGTGTGTCCACACTTGCTATCCATTTTGTTGAGGTCCTATAGAAAGATGGAATTTGAGATTTATTTCTTTGAAACTGATTTTGTTAAACAACGGTCTAATTAGGTATCTAGTTTTATTCATTTGATCACCTTTTATATGTTTTCAATTTATGTCTATGATTTTATACTTCAGAAGTTGAAATTTATCGTGCTGTTTTACTATTCAAGGTTGAGTTTGTTTAGATTATTTCTTCTAGCATTTTATTTATTTCATTAATGGGACGTTATTCACCAAAAAAAATTTTGGTCTTAGATACTGTAGCTGAACATGTAACTTTTGCTCATCATTAAGGTGCCTTAATGCTGAATTGGAGTTGAAGCATGATCTTGATCAATCCGTCTCAATGTAAGAATTTAATCATATGTATTACATTTTGTAAATTTTGTTCCACCTAAACTATAGTTAGGGTCCTCGCCTTATCTAGGAATTGTGTATCTGTTATCATGGAGTGAAGCTCCTCTTGACTATATCTGGTTATTGTAGAAATTTCTTAATGTCTTACTGTCAGGGGAGATTCTATAGTAAGTCTATTATTTTTGTAATATGAAACATATTCATGGTCTTTATATTATTGTTGCAATATGTGTATATATATAAGCATGGAAAAGTTTATATATTTAAGGCTTAAGGGATGTGGGTACTCTCATATTCCGGGTCGGTCACATCTCGATTTTTGAGGCGTGACAATATATATATTGTCTTACCACGGAAAATGCATTCTAAATTATTTATTATTTCTAATACTACTAATTAAAGAAATTTGTTAAATATGTTATTTATTAAAAATATGTGTTATTTTTCCTAAAATATCTTAAATTATTTGCATTGACACTACCTCTTGATATAAACTCCCTTAATATATTGTGCAATTAATATAGGACTAAGTGGATTGAGACCTTATATTTAAGATCAAATTTAACCTTTTAACCAACTCTTTGAAGGATTGGAGGTAGTAATATATATTATATATAATTAAGATTATTATTTTTTGTTTGAATGACATTTTAAATCTCTTCCAGTGTTGCAAGAAAATTCTAAACAGCAAAAGTGAAGAAGCAGAATATGTTAATCCAAAATATCAACGTAAAAAACTTCAATGTAACAGATAAAATTTATGAGATAATCCTAAAAACATTCAGGTCAGTTAGTTCACTAATTAATTTCTAACAATTATCTCAAAAAAAAAAAAAAGCATCTATGTGTCTACTTATTGTGAACAAATTGAAAATAATTAGTAAAAACACCCAAAATCGATGGCCCAAAAGAAAAGACGGCCTAGGGCAGAAACCCAAAACATAGATATGAAGACCCACCCATTAAGCAGTACAAGTTACTTTAATCTTTAATATAAAACATATTTATCTAATTTAATTATATTGAAGAAGTTAGTTAAGCTAGTTAATATAATATGTATTTTTTAAAGCACCCTAATAATTTTCCTTAATTCCATCTTCCCTTCTCCTCCTTGCTTATTGTTGAGAGAGCATAACATATCAAAATTTCATGAACACTGAAATAAAATTACTTTAATTTCTAATTTTGATCATCATGCCTGAGGGAACAAGGTATTTTACTCTGTGGTTTGATCATATTACTATGATGTTCCTATCATATAAACATTTGCAACTTTATTTAACACAAAAGTTCTGAAGTTTTATATTTAAAAAATGTGTGTATGAATTATTTGGAAAAAGCATTTCACAACACAAAAAAGAAAAGAAAAAAGAACACAAGGTTCACTACAATTTATGAAAGTTTGAATGTCTGATCATGATTGTATTTAATCTTCTCCTTGAAAATCTTTTTCTGAAAAACTCTTACGTGTCTTTGCTTTTCTTTTATGCACCTTGTTATTTGTGCCTCCTTGATCCAATGGTAGACTCATTGGCAGCAAAACATGTTAGACTCACCCCTTTTGTCAACATGATTTTACATATCATGGTGTAGCTGAATAAAGGGTTGTGGTGTTGAAGTTGGTAGACCCATTAAATAGGACTAGCTAGTTTAGAGATGACATAGGATCTCATGGTGTCCCGACTACTATGGATGAACTAGCTAGTATCATATCAGTTGGAAAGTGATGTCTAACGTTTATTTTATTGACGTTTGGGTAATTATTGATTGAAGTTAGACTATTTCATTTTATGAGTTTGGTATCTTACAACATGTATGCAAACTGTGATTATGTTTTTTCAATTAAAAGTTAGTTCCTTTAAGATTTTTATAAATTTTATTGTAGTGGTTGGCCTTTGTTTTAGGTTGGCTTGGTTTATCTGTCTGTCATCGCTCAAAACCCTTCTTAAGATAACATCTATTCTCCTAATTATGGAATGAACCATCTTTCCGTTAATTGCTAGAAAATAATAGTCTCTCAAATAATTTAACTGTTGCTTTCATCCCTACCAACAAAACCGTGAAAGACTAAATAGGTCTCCTTCCTTTTGAACCCAGACCAATTCAAAAGGGGGACAATTGATTTACATTGTGTTTGGTTTGAGAGGAGGGGAGGGAAGGAGAGAGAGGTTAAATTATCTTTTTGGGTTGAAGATATTTAAATTTTGAACGGGAATCCAAAATTTAAAAGGAATGAGAGGGTAAATTTTGGGCGGAAATCCAAAATTTAAAAGAATTAGAGGATAAATTTTGGTTTTCTTAAACCCAAAATTGTAATTTCGACCCCCTTCTCTCCGCTCTCCCCCTTCCCCTCCCCTCAAACCAAACACACCCTTAAACATAGCTGAATTTTCATTAAAAATCATCAAAATCATTGTATTTATTTTTACGTGAATTCAAACACACATACACAATCTACATACAAGACCTAAATGTCGAACATTTATTTGATTCATCTAAACTATATTCAGCTATTTGTCAAAAAAAAAAAAAACGGCTCCTATATCACTCTCATGGTACTATTCCTAGTAGGCAATCTCTACTACCTAAACTACAAAAAGGGCACGTTTTAGTAGTGGCTACAAAAAACCTCTGAAAAGTTGGTGAATTATCGCAATTTTCAACAAAATCACTACAAAGTTACATGAGTTTGATTGGGCTCAAAAGAAGCATGTAGTTGTAGTGGTGATTTGAAGCTGTTGGATGGAAACGACCGCTACTATTGTCACACTGGACAATTATAAACACCGTTACTCCCCTTCATTTCTGACTCCTTGTTTTTTGTCCCCTTTTTTTCGTCTTCATAGTATTTGTTCTTTGCTCTCCTACACGGTGTCATATTGCTTAATTATGTCAAAAGTTAGAAATTCTCCTACATTCTTTTCTTTCCTCATTATATTTCTGTATTTATTTATTTCATATTGTTTGTTTTTTTTACTAATCTTGTTTCTTCTCTTCAATTGTAGGTGCTTTAACCATGGTGACATGTTAGAAGCACTGCCAATAATAATTTCATAACTTTCTTTCTACCTTTTCAATGATTATGAATTACATATAGTAATTTTTTAATACATTAATATCATTTTACAATTTAACCAAATAAAATTCTTCTTTTGTATATGTATCTAAAAGCCTCATATACCTCATCTATAACTAGTGATTTACTCAATTACACATATTTTCGATTCACTACAAGTAATTGCAAAAAAAAGTAGTACCTCGTAAAAAAAATTTCCCAAAATATTAGTAGTGGTTTTCCAACCACTACTATGTTTTGGTGGTAAATTCAATTTTCGCAAAAAAGAATTCAAATTTTCATTAAAAATTTCTAGCGATTATGTAATTGCTACTAAAAAAGGACACAAATTTCAAATTTTTCTAACAATATGTTGTATAGGTTATACAAACGCTACTAATTTCTGTATAGGTTATACAACCGCTACTAATTTCGACTCAAATTTCAAAAAATCCTTCCCACGTTAACAAAAGTTTTCAAGTGTTATCCTACTCGCAGTGCATTATCATATCACATTTTGGTTAGACTTATCATCTATTTGTTCATTCCAGGTTTGAACCATTGCCAAGTCGATTCCTATGCTCATCATCAATCCAAGAGTATTCCTATATATAGCTGCAGTTATCCTAAACCACTGTTATATATTTTATTATGTTATATATTATATCTATATATTCGAGATATTACACTTCCTGTTTTAAATAAAATATCTCTTGTACGTGACTCTGCAGTTAGATAGACTGAGCTTGGGTTTAGGGTGATCACTCAATCCATTAAGCTATTAGTAGCCTTGATAGGATGTTATAAATAGCGATAGGCTAATAGAGCGGTATCTATGCAGAAAACCTAATTTGCCTCCTTGAGGGATTCTGATGGGTGATGGCTTTTCTGATCCCATCACTGTGTTCACCTCCTATCAGAAGAATCCCTAACATCTTTTCCTACTAACAATGTTATGTTTTGTTATATATCTATTTGGATCGAGAGCTATATGAATTGCTTCTTCAGATCTTTTATCATTGCAAGAGATATTTATACATTTTAAGTCTTTTGCTGTTACTCTAATGTTCTGGGATTTCCTATGTACATTGGATAATCATTTCAAATAGACATGGTTTGTCTTATATATGGCACCAAAGTCAGGTTACAATTCTATCTTTGCCTGCTATTTTGTATGTGATGCATTATTTATTTTTCTGTTTGAAAGAAAAAAACTATCTTTGAGAATTGTATATTTAAGTTATCTATACGGTGGTTTCGGATATTTTTGTTCAACCCATAATTTTAATATCTGGAATAGTTTCGGGTTCTTGCAACAGTAAGAGGGATGGAAGGAGATTGCATTTTAAATTCTTCCATGATGATACCATCTCCATCTTCATTGAAAAATGAAGGTCCCGAGATCACTCTTGCTTTGCTTTAAATATCAAAATTAAACATTGATTTGATTCTGGCTTAATTTTGTGAAAAGTGCTTGTTTGGAATAATGATTAGAGGCTTCAAAAATAACTTTTCAATCGTGATTTATGATATACGAAGTAAGTATGAGAGATAAATTTTGTCTCGATCAGTTTGTAAATTGTTTGCCTTTCCATTCTCTGTGAAACATGCCGTTGAACTCACTGCCACAGGAACCCATCATCAGTTTCATTTTTGGGTTTCAAAACAAAAAACCATGGAGTTGTTAATTTCTGTTTTTAAAAACAGTTTTTTTTGTTTTAAAAAACAAAAAATAATAATAATACTTGTTTGAAAAATTGTTCTCAATCAGTTGTTTTGAAAAAACAGGAAGTTGTTTAAAAAACTAAAAATAAAAACAGTTTTTAAGTATTTTCTTATTTTTGTTTTTTTTATTTCTTTTTTTTGAAGTCGTCACCTGTCTATTATCGACACTACACCACCGATATCGACAGCTGTGATGTAACCATAAGCGGCAACCACCACTGCCACGTCACTTCAAAAATATATTTTTTAAAAATAACTATTCAAAACTACTTTGTTTTCAAAACTTTTTTTTAAAAAATAATTTTATAAAACTTTTTTTAAAAAAATTTATAAAAAAAAAAGAAAGAAACACGCAGGCCCCATATTTTTTCCCCATATTGCTCTCCTACACGGTGTCATATTTTTTCCCCATAAAAAAAAAAAAGAAAGAAACACGCAGGCCCCATATATATATATATATTCGTCATAATTAGCTTAAGGTTATCCTAAAAACTCCTTATTAACAAAAATAACATTTTTCCTTAATCTTAAACAAATTGGTACTTGGGAAAATATGTAATTAATCCTCCTCCGAATTTTTTGTTATATATATAAGTCACATCATTAAATTATTTTATATAAATATATAACTTTACTTTTCATTTATTACTGTATAGACTTTATTCTCAAGAAGTATACTATATATTAAATAGAGATAATATTGGAAAGTTATTAAATTTTAAGGCAAAGTTAATAAAATTTAATATTTTTTTAGTCTATACCAACTCAAAGTAACAAGCACACACACCTCATCATATGTGGGCCCTCCAAATCTGATCCGGATTATCCAGATTTAATCATTTTATCTTTATTGTTTTAAACAAATTACTGTAATGGGTGTATAATCTAAAATAAAGATAATTTTTTAACTAATATTTTTTTTAAAAAAAAAACTTCTGATTTAAAAAAATCAGTTGAAAAAAATTAAATCTAAACCGTCTGTATAATTAATTGAGAGTCCTCGTCACCCAAACCGGTTCCGTACTAGTGCGAGCACCTTCCATAAACCCAGAAGTGATAGATAATGGGAGATGACTTGCATTTTCAGCTAACCAACATTCTCACTATATCGGGCATTGCTCATCCCACCCTCTTTTCACAAATTAGAAACAAAGCCCAAAAAGAAAGAACTTAATTAAACAATACATTTTTCTATGCAAGGTTTTTTTTTTCCTTTTAATATAAATAATCCCTCCCAAAAACAACAGAAATTAAGATAATAAGAAGCGGCGTCTATAGCAATAGTAACAATAAAAACAATACTAAGAAAAGGAAGTAAAGTTACATTAAATAAATATATAAACACACATACACCTTACCAAATTAAAGTGGATGAGAGGCGATGTTGTGGTTGTCGTTCCTAGCTTGAGATTTGTGGAAGTCCTGTGATTTGAGAAGGAACAGATTAATTAAGTATTTAATTCATAGCATTAAATATTACTAATTTATTTAAGAGTAACTTTCAAGAGGCAGAGTCTACCAGTAACACTATGGATCAGCACAACTTCTGACTCTCTTGAACTATATAACTGAAGCATTTAGACTCTTTCAAAATCTCCGAGGCAAATTTTTTTTTTCTTTTTTTTTTTTTTGAGATTTTTATTCAAGATGGATCACAACGAAACACAGCAGATTTCGTTCAAACATAGCAGAGTTATTTTTTTCCCTTCTCTTGTTTAAAAGATTTTTATAGGCAGATGATTGACAAGAAAACAACAAAGCTAATGCAGGAAAATAACAGTTTTTTATTTTATTTTTTGAAAAGTAGCGTGTTTGTGGAAAACAGCAAAACTAGATTCATCAAAAAAAAAAAAAAAGAGAGGATGAATGTTTGATTTGGAAAGATTTCTTCTGAAACTTGAACGAAACAGAGGAAGTTTGGAAAACAGAGAGTGCTGATAAACAGATTGAGAAATAGGAAGCAATGAATATAAGATGATCTTCAACAACAAGATGTAAACAATGCCCAAGTAATTAAGACGTAGAAATAGAAGACAATGAAGAAGAAACTTTTTGGGATTTTTTTAAAAGATCGATCACAATGAAAAGCAACACAATTGTTACAATATTATGCAGACGATGAACAGAAACAAAAAATGTTCACACTATTTTTTTTTAAAAGATTTTTAGGGTATATGATTGAAAAGAAAACAAATTTGATGCAGAGAACTGAAATTTTTTTTTTTTTTTTGGGTTTTTGAAAAATAGCTAATATGTGGAAAACAACAAAACAAGATTGACTTGAAAAAGGGAAACAGGGTCTGGAAGGGAAAAAAAAAGAAACAAAGAAAGAAAATTTGGAACAATGAGTGAACAAGCACAAGGTCTTAGGAAATGAGTTGGCGTTTGATGTGGAATGATTTGCTTTTGAAACTTGCAAGAAGAAATTTGAAGAACAGAGAGTGCTGAAAGCTTAGGGAACAGGGGGCAATGGATATCAGATCTGATTTTCATCATCTATAGCAATAGCAACTTAGTGAAGTTTAACACGTCAAGAAAAAAACAGATGCCACTACTGATAAGAAAATCAATAAGAAGGAAGTAAAGTTACATTATATAAAAATACACACACACACAACCCTCTTACTCAAATTAATGGATGAGAGGCGATGACGTCGTTGTCCTTCTCCTAGCTTGAGGTCTGAGAAAGTTCTGTGATTGGGAACAAACAGATTTACAAAGTATTCAATTCATACATAGTATTAATTATTAATTATTTTTTCTCTAAAACACTTGTAAGTAACTATCAAGAAGCAGACTCTACCTGCGACAATATTGATCAGCACAACTTCTGTCTCTCTTGAACTATTTAGATGAAGCAGACTCTTTCAAAATCTCCAAGGCAAAGTTTTTTTTTTTTTTTGAGATTTTTATGCAAGTTTGATCACAATGAAAAACAACAGACTTTGTTCATAAGAGATGACAATTTTCATTTTTTATAAACAAAATTTTATACATGAACTTAAGAGGAAGATAAAAACCTTTGAAGGGGGATATTTGTTTTTTTTAAAGATTTTTATGGGTAGATGATAGTTGATAAGAAAACAACAAAGCTAATGCAGAAAAATGACCTTTTTTTTTTTTGGTTTTGAAAAGTAGCTTGTATGCGGAAAAACAGAAACACAAGGCAAGTTTGATCTAAAAACTGGGAAGAACAGGAAGGATTGAATAGATGTATGGAAGACATAAGAACTAGAAGATCAGGACATGTCAGTAAATGAAACTTTGATTTGGAATGATTTGGTCTGAAACATGAAGGAAACAGAGGAACAAGTTTGAAAAACAGAGTGTGCTCACAAAGAGTTTGAGAAATAGGAAGCAATGAATATCAGATAATCTTCAACCGGAAGAAGAAAGACGAAGGATGAAAAAGACAGACGAAAAAATGGGGAAGAGAGAGAGAGAAAAATTATTGTAAGTTGTCCATTCCAAAAAAAAAAAACACCAATTATTGTAAGCTGTAACCATGTGATAGGCTTCTTTTTTTATCTTGTTTGTGATATGTTTATGCTTGTGAGTGTTTGGGAAGATCTCGAATCTAGGTTTGCACAATACAAAATAAAATTTCTCTCACATACTTATCTCGTAAATTATGAAAATTGTTTTTAAAAATTAATCCAATCACAAACAGTAGAACTTTTGAAAACGCATTATTTTGGACAGATGTGAATGGTGCAGACACTTTTTTATGTGTTTTTTTCTAAAAAATTATTTTCTACTCTCATGATTTTATTATATCAAAGAGCAGAAGGGTTAGCAGTATATGGTTATGATGATTCCACCGGTTGGATTCGAGGTCCAACTAATAATTAAATAAAATTTTAATAAAAAAATAGTTATATACATATATATAATAAGATCTATATAAGAAATAAATCCACAATAGATCTAATTATAACATATGAAACTTTCAATTAAATAAATACCATCTTACAACAAATAGTCTGAAAATATATTGAATTTTTTAGAGGTCAATTTTTTTTAAAATTTTTCAGCATATTTGCATTAGCTCAAAAAGCAGCCCGGTTTTCTAAAACCCGGTTCTGGCGCAATAGCGGCTTAACTCTAGTCCAACACAGCTTAACCATAAAAAGGGTTTCTAGTCTAAATCATTTTGTTAGCAAGCAAGTCCGATTTCCAATTCTTCAAAGTTTAAATATTGTTTTGAACAAAAAAAAAAGGTTTAAATAGTGTAAGTAGGCTATTCTTGCGGACATCAATATATTTGAATAGATTTTTTTTAATATTCTCATTTTTATATCACTTAAAGGGTAAAGTATACTTTTATAGTTCTTAAATTTTATATGATGTATATTATTAGTCCCTTAACTTTATAAGGTATACTTTTGTTCTAAGATTTCTAAAATTCTTAATGTTACTAACAGAAAATGTTGACACAATAAACTCGAGTAATGATTGTACAGTAGACAAAGCATATTTAAGTTTTCATTTTTTGATATAATATATTTATATTTTTAAATTAAAATAAACCGACAAATTGCTGTAAATGAAATTGATGTTTTGATATTTGGATTCTTTAACTAATTTTTTTAATATAGACGATGTTTTGATATTGACTGCTTCATTAGGTTTTTAGATATTTTTCAATTTACACATATTTTAAATTTAAGATTAATTACATTTAATTACACAGTCACCACTTAAGTTGACACCGTCGTCACTTGAGTTTGCTATATTAGTGTTTTCTATTAGCTATATTAAGGGTGTTAGAATTATAGGACAAAAAGTATACTTTATAAAATTAAAGGAAAAAAACTATCCAGTTTGGATCAAGGGTTTGTCTATGGTGTCATGAATTTCTTGAGTTCCAATAGCCAAAAAAAAATAAAAAAAAATTATGAGACAAAATTTTTTCATAATGAAAATAAATTACTTCTTTCTAAAGAGAAATAAATCCATTACTTTCCATCTTGTCATTAGTTACAAAGGTTTTGGGCTAGTTGAACAAATTCTCTCCAGGACAAGCTTTTGACTCATTTAATCCTTCTGGCAAATTTCAGTCAACATGGTAGAAATTCAAAATAATTAATTAATTAAGCAAGAGCATTTAATTAAATATCCATATATAAAAGAGAAAAAGATCAAAACCTATGTCCTGTATTGCAGCTGGTCTCTGTGCTTCTTGGGCAATTTGAATTAAGGGTTTCTCAATAGTCTCATTGGCCTCTAGAGTCAAGAAGCCAAACAAATAAGTTTAGAAAAATACTTAGAAAACAAAATGACACAAGATATTTCAAAGATGTCAAAGTAAATCCCACCGTCAGGAAACATAAGGAAACGTATAACGGGTGTGAAATGATTTTCAAATGTATTGCTTGTATACATATTTACACTTGTACATTACATATATCAGAACTTGTTTTAGACTTATACATGGTATCATAGCGCCTGTGTGGTTTCAAAAAATTTCTATTTTCCAGCGAAAACCTCCATTTTTTCCGACCAAAGCTTTTCCATTTAGTTTCAGATATGTCTTCACCGGCATCTCCTTTGACCACATGCGCCGCTCAGTCGTCTTCTCAGGCCCCTGATCGGCAAAACCCAGTTGGTGGCATCCAGATCCGACAGCGCATGCCTCTTCACATGCCACCGTCTCCGCCGCTGTCCCGAACACACATTGGCGCGTGGAGCACTTTCTGATGACATGTTCCGTCATGTTTCAGGTGCGCCTTGATCGATTCTTAGAGCCCGTTCCATCCCTAGTGGCTATGTGACCCAACTTTGACTTTGGATTGTCGGGTACCTCTGAACATTGGCTTCTATCATGCTATTTTTTTCTTCCTTCTTGTTGGCGTTGTACCACTTTTTGTAACAGTGTGACATTTGGCATTCCATTTTTTGTGAAGTTTGTACCTTTGGCAATATCTGTGTCTTCTGTTTGCCATTTTCGTGGCTAGCTCCTATTTGGTACTTATTTCCTTAAGATACTTTGTGACTTCCATTTGATTTGATTTTACATGGATGACTCTAAGAACTCTGATATGTTGCCTATGTCTGCCAAGATTATTGCTTCACAATTGAACTGGACAAATTATAGTGATTGGAATAAAATTGTTAGAGTGTATATTTTGGGCATAAAGATGGAAACACATTTAAATGGGGATCCTCCTTCTGGTAATGAAACAAAACTTTTGGCCTGATAAAGAGCCGATGCTTGAATTCTGTTTCAAATTCGAAATTCTATTAAACCATGGATTCTATCTTTTGTTAGCCATTGTAACACCATAAAAGAAATTTTGAGTTATCTTGAATTTATGTTTTCTGGAAAAGGAAATATTACTCGAGTTCATGAAGTCTGTAAAGGTTTTTATCACTCTCAACAGTAGGTTCATCCATTGAAAGATTTCTTCTTGGACTTCAAGAGGATGTATGAGGAAATGAAAGTACTCATTTCGAAGTTAAAATTTATTTCCTTACTTCTTCATCTTCAATTCTTCTTCCTTTCTTTTGAAATCCCTAACCCTATTATTCTTCATCTTCATTCTCGCTTCTCGGTCACTCATCCTCCTCAATCCTCAGCTCTACAGTGGCACCGGCGGGCGGCGGCACCACAGGCCACAGCTTTCCTCTTTTCGGCATCACATCTCACAAAGTTCTAAAATCTGGCCTCCAACAGGCCACAGGCCAGGCTCAGGCCAGTCTGTGCCTTAACAAGCCAGGACTGTTAAGGTAAAAGCCTGACCTATCTTGACCTGTTTCCACCCCTAATCATAAGTTTCCTTGAAACTCTTAACCCATCTTATAAGACTATTCATTCTTAAATTCTGTCGAGTCAAGAGCTTCCCTCTCTTGAAGATGTTTTCTTACGGGTTCTTCTCGCTGGTAGTTTGATTCATTCTTCTATTAATCCAAATGCGAGTGCTTTAGCTGGGTGTAGCCCCTTTGAAAACAAGAATTATGGGTACAAACAAGGCACTAGTTCTTTACTAATGAATTCTGGCAGTATTATCTGCAATTATTGCAAGAAACCTGGTCACATTAAGAAAAATTGTCAAAAATTGTAAAATAAACAGTAGCATGATCAACAACGTGGTCTTACTCATATTGCTTAGACACTTGGTCCATCTGATTCTAGATCTTCATCTGCAAGGGCCCTAGCTACAAGTACTCTGTCTTCTGGTCTTATGACTACTTCAACAAAACGGGTTATTGATTCTAGTGC
Organism: Inga oerstediana; assembly: GCA_963210345.1. NCBI lineage: Eukaryota > Viridiplantae > Streptophyta > Magnoliopsida > Fabales > Fabaceae > Inga > Inga oerstediana. The sequence continues at coordinate 8,787,571 of OY723404.1, read as the reverse complement.
CATCGACCACATGACAGGTAATCATCATTTGTTTTCATCATATGCCCCCTATGCCAACCTGTCACCATATTCGTCGCCAATGGTTTCCCTGTCCATGTTCTTGGCTCAGGCACTGTTAAACCAACTGTATCCCTTTCTCTATCTTCTATTCTTAATGTTCTTGATCTCACCTTTAATCATTTATCTCCAAGTAAACTAACTCGTCATTTAAACTGTTTTATCTCACTATTCCCTGACTATTATTTAATTCAAGATCTTTCGACAAAGTAGATTATTGGTAGAGGCTATGAATCTTGTGGGCATTATATCCTTGATGATCAGGTGCCACATTATGTTGCTTGTTCTGGTGGGCCATCTCTATTTGAAGTTTATTAACGTCTAGGTCATATGTCCCTTTCATCCCTCAGAAGATCATATCCTCAATTCTCATTTGTGTCTGCTTTAGATTGTAAGTCATGTCAGTTTGCCAAACACCATTGTTAGATCTCATGTTTTGATGATAACAAAGAATGGTATGAAAAATATTTGATTAATAAATAAGGTTGAATAAAGTAATAACAGGGAAAAGCATCATTTGAAGTAAGCATTGGAGTAATGAAGAAAAGGCCAAGAGAAAAAGCTGAGAAACTTGATCAGAAGCAAGTTTTCTAAGGCATTACTCGAGTATGTACTCGAGTAATGAGACAAAACTTGAAGTAACCAGAGAAACCTTCAAGTAACCTGCCAACGTTACTCGAGTAAGTACTCGAGTAATATTGTAAATGATTTCAAGTTGCTCTCGGCCTGCCAATGTTACTCGAGGAGCTACTCGAGTAACCAGGTAAATACTTGGAGTTGCTCTCGGCCGGCCAACGTTACTCAAGTAGGTACTCAAGTAACCATGTAAAAGTCTTCCAGTTGCTCTCGGCCTGCCAATGATACTCGAGTATGTACTCGAGTCCCCTGTTTCAAGAAATATGTTGCTCTCGGCATTTTCAACCTTGCCAACGTTACTCGAGGAGCTACTCGAGTAACTAACTGTAGTAAGCAAAAACCTGAAGGTAGTACTCGAATAAACTTGTTCTATTTTTATTACACTTCATTCGAGGCATTACTCAAGTATGCAGGTATTCAATGACTCATTTTAAGTTGATTACTCGAGTAAGCACTCGAGTATGTAGAATTATTTTTGAAGAAAAACTTCAAGTCATTACCCGAGTAAGCTATGCACATAAATTGAGTTTACTCGAGTATGTACTCGAGTAACAAGGTAATCAAACTTGAAGTGCTCTCGGTCTTGAAATCCTGCCAACATTACTAGAGTCAAGCATCAAGTAACCAAAAGTTTATTTGAAGGTTTACTCGAGTTGGTACCCGAATAAACTATGAAGAAAAGAATGCATTACTCTAGTAGGTACCCGAGTAAACATGCATTTCCAAAGGTTTGATATTTTGGTTATTCCATGCACTACCCGAGTAATCTTATATTTGTTTGTTGACTTGCAGTTCATTAAAGTTTTCCCGATGATACTCGAGTAAGTACTCGAGTAAACTTTAATGGATACTCGAGTAGCTACTCGAGTATGGAAACCCAGAAATTTAGAAATCATTCAAACGATCATTGATTTGTTTCCTATATGATTAACCTTTCATTGTATTAGTATTCCTAGCATATTTACAGATAAACAATGAAGAAATCATATCAAATAAGGAAAGTGAAATGAGAAGTTCAAATGCCACCTACCACCAACGGATATTTTTCAAATACTGAAAAAGTCAATAGTGGCTGTGCACTCTCCAACAGACGAGTAGAAAAATGTGCCAACGGTAATCACCAACATATCTATATAAATGGGAACATCCAAACAGAGAAAAACAACAAGAACACACATGAACGTATCATCAAGTCCATTACTCTGTTTTTACTCATTTTAGTATTTATGTACTTCAGTGATTCTTATTCACTCTGAGAGAGAGATATTTCATTCAAACTCAATATTTGTTATTGAGATAACTTAAGGTTGTGGAACCTTGAGTTGGGATTGGATTGCAACTTGTAAGGGGGAGCGAGTGTCCAGGTGAAGGAACTTGCTTGTACTGAGGTGCCAAGAACCCACTGAATCTTGAAAATTATAGTGAAACTCTCAGAGAAGCTCTGAGGACTGAACGTAGGTCAAAGTGGTTGTGGCCGAACCAGTATAACTCCCGGTGTACACTTCGGTGATATTTCTCCTTACTCTTTACTGTTTTAATTTCACCGTCAAGTTTTATATTTGCAACGAAATTTTTAGTATCACCCAATTCACCCCCCTCTTGGGTGAAACACTTGCTCTAACAACCATCATGTTCATTTGGCACCTCGAGTCAATAAACAGGTTACGTGCCCCTTTGAGTTAGTACATTCTGATGTTTGGGGTCCTTGTTTAGTTTTGTCTCAGACTGGTTATTGGTATTTTGTTACTTTTGTTGATGATTTTTCCTGAACCACTTGGATTTACTTAATGAAACAACGTTCTGAATTATTTACTTATTTTCATCATTTCTGTGCTGAAATTAAAACTCAGCTTAACACTTTTGTGAAAATCCTACGAAGTGATAATGCTAAAGAATATTTTTCTGCCCCATTCACCGATTACATGCAAAGTCATGGCATTCTTCTCCAATCCTCCTGTGTTGATACCCTGCTCAAAATGGTGTTACTGAAAGAAAGAATCATCATCTCTTAAAAACTGCCCGAGCTCCTGTGTCCTTAAAATTTTTTAGGATGATGCCGTGTCTATAGCTTATTTTTTCATCAATCGTATGCCTTCAGCTGTCCTTGGTGGGGATATTCTGTATTCCATTCTGTTTTCCACCACTAAGTTGTTTCTTATTGATCCTAAAATCTTTGTTTGTCTCTATTTTGTTCGAGATGTCCGTCCTAGTGTTAGTAAACTAGGTCCCAAGTTCTTGAGATGTGTTTTTCTTGGTTATTCTTGAGTTCAGAAAGGTTATCGGTGTTACTCTCCTAATCTTCTTTGTTACCTTGTGTCCACTAGTGTGACGTTTCATGAGTCTTCTCCAGTCTTCAAAACTTTGACCTTCTCTGAGTCTCCCTTCATCATGGATGAGCCTGATGATGTCCTAGTTTATCATGTCCCTATCTCACTAGTACAGGCTGATATTCCAGAACCTGATATCATCAATGATGTTGATGTTACCAACATTTCACCTTCACCAATTATGACTTCACCAATTGATTCTGTTGATACCTCCCTAGTTCCTGCTCTTATTCCCACATATCCTCCCCTTGCTGTCACTGAACCACTTGTTCCAGATTCTCCTCTTGATACTTCTGATGATCTGCCCATTGCCTTTCAAAAGGTACCCGTCCTCATTGTTCTCCTAAAAGATATGCTGATTATACCTATTGTGAACACCCTATTTTGTCCTAGCCCCACTAAAAAATACAAAAATAATTGATAATGATTGGTGTCCAAATTGGCAATCATCATTGAAAGAAAAAATAAAAATAAAAAATAAAAAAAAAGGAAATCCTCCTATTGATTATGATCGGTGTCTAAATAGGCAATCATCATTGAAAGGGAAAAATTTAAAAAAAATGAAAATTAAAATAAATCCCCTAATTGATATGATTGGCATTGTCATTCATTAAGGGAAAATAATAATAAATAAATAAAAACGAAAAATAAAAAATAAAAAATCTCATTTATGTTGATAGGTTTAAATTAGGAAGTTACTTGTGGGGAGAATAATGAAAAAAATTAAAAACGGAAAAATCTCCACTAATGGTAATTAGGTCAAGTTAGGAAGTTTTATCAATAGAAAATACAAAAAAAACGAAAATTAAAAAAAAAAATCTCCATTGATGGTGATTGGGTCAAGTTAGGTAGTTCTTAACATAAAATACAAAAAAAATTAAAAAATGAAAATTAAAAAAGAAAAAAAGAAAAAAGGGAGCATTTATGAAGAAAACCCTACCTTAAGACTATAAATTGAAGTGTAAGGGTTGAAGCAGGAAGGACAAGAACTCCGGTGGAAAAAAAAGACTAGTGAGAAAAGGTAGAGAGAATATATTATACTTTTTACTTCTCTTATTCTGATGGTCAAATAAGGGGATGTTTAGGGACACATAATTATCATATGGCTCCAACAATTCCTTTGCCCATAAGAATAGCGTATGTCATCTTTAATGTTATGGTGATGTTGCTTTGATCTATCTATATCCACATGATGTTCTTGGCGCGTATGACTATGTGTGTACCTTTTGTTTTATTACTTGTTTTGCTTGCCTATAACACCTCTTGCGCAGCATCTAAGATAAGGCTTATGTGATCATTCAACTTTAGTATGCAACGACCTCTATTTGTTGCATTCAGGATTAAGAGTGAGTTTAAAGGATAAAAGGTACGCATAAATCTCCTCACTTTTTACTTCCTTTTCTTTTAACTTGTGCTATTTCTTCTTCTTCTTCTTCTTTTATCCCTTTCTTAGGTTCTCTTTCAAAAAATGAAAAAGAAAAAAAACATTTTAACACATTTTGATAAATGAAAATAAAATGGAAAAACTCTCTTTTACAAGAAAATAAAAAAATGTTTTTTTAAAAAAAAAAGTAAAAAACACAAACCCAACAAAAAAAAGATATTTTTCTCAAATAAATTAAATAAATATTTTTCTAAAAATCACCAACCAAGTGACACGCTTTTCTACCCCCGAACTACGTGGGCTTTGATCCCTCTAAAAGGTACGTAGGCCCTAGGTTTTCATCCTAGGTCAAGTCCAATTTTGTAAATAAATATATTTTTTCTTATTTTCTTGTTATGAATAAATGTTCTTTTTTTTTAAATAAATATATTTCTTCTTATTTTCTTTTTGTAAATAAATGTTCCTTTTTTTTTCCTTTAGTTTTTCATTTATTTTTGTCTTTATTTGGGTAATTGTAATAAGATTAAAGGCCATAATATTTTTAAATAATTAACTTAGGGTAACCATTCTCATGAATGGGTGTTGTGGGGTGCCTAACACCTTCCCCACACACAATAAACTCCCGAACCCTAAATGGTTTTTGTAGACCAGTTTTCATTTTTAAAAAGGTTTCCAAAATTATCCTTTTTCTAAAATTTTGGTGGCGGCTCCATGTTTTTCTAAATTCCGGGTGCTACAGCTTGGCGACTCCACTGGGGACAGTTTAAGAGTCAAACCCATTTAAGTTAAATGTTTAAAAATAATTTGGCCTTAATTTTATTTTAATTACCCTTTTCTTATTATTATTTTTTTTTGTGAATAGTTGTTTTTATTTATTAAATTCCTTATTCATCTATTTGTTTGTTTTTTTTTCTCTTTTTTTCTATCTATCTTGTGATCTGCTTAGCAGATAAGGGTTGGGTAGAACCTAGGCCCATAGGTTGGTATGCTCTCCACACACACTGAACACATACACTATTCTCCTCACACACATTTTGGACCCTATACCCGGGTCTGTGAGTTCCTTAGGTGAGTGGAAGTTTCTAGCGGTCTCCTTATGGGGTTTTAAGAACCCCCTGAGGTTACTGTGAAGACTTCATCCTAGCTGTTACTCATTTGGTGAGGTTGATCCCTGCGGGGTTTTCAAAACCTCCTGAAGGTCAATTTCATCAAATGGGGTCTTCATCTTTACGATGGGGGCAGTTAGGAGACCTTTATTTGTGAGAATTAGAACCACCTTGAAACCATTGCACCTATTAGTGGAAATTATCGACCTACCCAATTAATTAATACCTGCCTTTCTTAGGATAGAAACCACTAACCTAGGGTCATTCCTAAAATAGGACACTGGAGGGCATATATTTATTGTTGATCATCTTTACTGTCATCCATACATAATCAATGAAACCCCTAGGATCAAGTGACTAACTGTCGCTTCACCTGAGTATGTATCTAACATCACTTCACATAAAGATACAACACAAGGACGGTGTATACATTAGATAGCCAACCTTAGTCTAAGGGTCTATGACCCTAAAAGACCATTATCTCATCACATCAATCATGTTAGAAAACATCTCAATGAGAGATAATCCTTTAGGACTCATGAGGTATTATTATATCATTCATTAACATTTTAGCTTCATTTGATATGGGCCTTGGACATAATCATCATTTTTTAAAACCCTTAGCCGCGTGATGGCTTGGGCCATTTGCAGGTTAATGGGCACTTCATTCTCCCTATGAGGTAATAGATCTCTTGAGGAAGTGAAGTTCTTTTTCTTAATGTCCATCACCCATATCAAAACTTGAAGTATAAGTCATCACTCTTTCATATCTCATGAGATATCCTTGTATCATCCATTGGCATTTAGCTTCATTTGATATGGGCCTTAGACATAATAAACATTTAACAAAACCCTTAGCCGCGTAATAGCTTGGGCCGTTCGCAGGTTAATGGGCACTTCATCCTCCCTATGGGGTATTGGATCTCTTGAGGAGGTGAAGTTCTTTTTCTTAATGTCCATCACCCATATCAAAACTTGGAGTATAAGTCATCACTCTTTTATGTCTCATGAGGTATCCTTGCATCATCTTGACATTTAGCTTCATTTGATATGGGCCTTGGACATAATCATCATTTTTTAAAACCCTTAGCCGTGTGATGGCTTGGGCCATTCGCAGGTTAATGAGCACTTCATTCTCCCTATGAGGTAATAGATCTCTTGAGGAGGTGAAGTTCTTTTTCTAAATGTCCATCACCCATATCAAAACTTGGAGTATAAGTCATCACTCTTTTATGTCTTATGAGGTATCCTTGCATCATCATTGACATTTAGCTTTATTTGATATGGGCCTTGGACATAATCATCATTTTTTAAAACCCTTAGCCGCGTGATGGCTTGCGCCATTCGCAGGTTAATGGGCACTTCATCCTCCCTATGGGGTATTGGATCTCTTGAGGAGGTGAAGTTCTTTTTCTTAATGTCAATCACCCATATCAAAACTTGGAGTATAAGTCATAACTCTTTCATGTCTCATGAGGTATCCTTGCATCATCTATTGACATTTAGCTTCACTTGATATGGGCCTTGGACATAATACACATTTAATAAAGCCCTTAGCCGCATAATAGCCTGGGCCGTTCGCAGGTTAATGGGTACTTCATCCTCCCTATGGGGTATTGGATCTCTTGAGAAGGTGAAGTTCTTTTTCTCAATGTCCATCATCCATATCAAGGCTAGAAAGCACATGTAATCATCTGCATAGCATGCATTCGGAAATACTTTCTGACTCTTCCTGCTATTTTCTTTAATAAAGGACAAGCAAGTTATCTAACAACTAAAAATTTGGCACAAAGGTTAAACGACACAAGAACTAGGTTTAAATCAAGTTCCTATAGGAAAGGTGTATTGCATTCTTATCACTATAGTCAATGACAAGATCTTGGCTAGGATGGGATTCAAGGTCCCTCCTATCTAATGATCAACTCTAGTTCTCCCTGTGGAATAATAGATTCCTTGAGGAAGTTAGAGGATGCTTGTGCCGGAATACCTTTATGCCAACACACCATGGATAACTCGCTATGCCCGCTTGAAATTGTGAGTTCAAATAAGCTAATGATATTTTATTCTTTTATAAGCAGGTGACACAATATTGCTCTATCTAAATGTCCTCGCCAGTTACCCCCTACACATTCATGCAACACACTTACGTAGTCGTCAGATGGCAGCCAGCAGTGCAAATGAAGCCGAATCTAATATGAATCATTGGATAGGAAGGGAAGATTAGCACTCTGAAAATCCCCATATAAGGAAGAAATTCCTGATGTTTTCTGAAGTGCTAAACAAGCCGACTGTTGTAATGGTTTCAACAATAGGCAAAAAGACCTGCATGTGGATTTCAGCTGATGATTCTGGAAGGGCTCTGGAAAATTGGGAGTTCGAGGACACCTTCAATTCTATCATTTTAGAGTAACATGCCTAGCTAAAAGTTATCTTTTTATACTTTGTATACGCCTATAAGCGAGCTCTTATATGAACCATGAATAAAGAATGATATGCGAATAAAATTCACTTATTTATATCCATTCCTTTCTTTTTCCTTCTATTTATTCGTTGTTCATTTTTCACCCTCCAGGAAATCGATTTCCTCGAAACTCTTGTCCAACGCAGAGGTTCCTGAATCCCTGAATGATGATTCGCTTGTTGCCATTGATATGCATGATTACGAGTATGATGATGATGAGATCATTCAAGTATACAAAAAAATCCTTGAATCCGACGATAATAGAATGTGCCCACATGAAGATGTAATTGAAGTAATAAATATGGGCACAGAGGAAGAAAAGAAAGAACTAAAGATAGTAGATAACCCCGAAAGAGAGCAAATGGTTGAACTCTTCAAAGAATTCATAGATGTGTTCGCATGGTCTTATCAAGACATGCCGGGCCTTGATCTAGGGATTGCTTCTCACAAGATTCCCTTATTCCCAGACACTAAGGCTAAAAAGCATAAATTAAGGAGGCTCACTTCCGATATATCCTTAGTGGTTCGAGAGGAGGTGATGAAGCAATTAGAAGGGGGTTTCCTAGAAGTAGCTAAATACCCACAATGGATAGCAAATGTTGTTCTTGTCCCAAAGAAGGACGACAGAATTCGAATGTGTGTGGATTATCGAGATCTGAATAAAGCTAGCCCAAAAGATGATTTTCCATTGCCTCATATTGATGTCCTGGTTGATAATACAGCCCGTAGCTATAGGTACTCGTTCATGGATGGGTACTCAGGGTATAACCAAATCCCTATGGATAGAGAGGACAAAGAAAAAACCACATTTATTACACAACGAGGCACTTATTGTTACCGCATCATGCCATTCGGGCTAAAGAATGCTGGGGCAACTTATCAGCGTGCCATGGTGGCACTCTTCCATGATATGATGCATAAAGAACTTGAAGTATACGTGGATGATATGGTAGCTAAATCTTCTGAGGGAGAAAGCCATGTTGCGGTGTTAAGAAAGCTATTTGAAAGGCTACACAAGTACAAGCTACGACTAAATCCTAACAAATGCGTCTTTGGGGCTTTATCTGGAAAATTGTTGGGCTTCATTGTAAGCCAAAAAGGGATTACAGTAGATCCAGACAAAGTAAAAGCAATACGGGAAATGCCCCCTCCTCAAACAGAAAAGGAAGTTCGAAGCTTTTTGGGGCGACTGAATTACATTGCACGATTCATTGCCAACCTGACTGCAACTTGTGAGCCGATATTCAAGCTTTTAAAGAAGAACTACACCAGGAAGTGGGATGAAGATTGCCAACAGGCATTTGATAGAATCAAGGATTATTTGCTAAATCCCCCAATTTTGGTTCCTCCTGTACCAGGATGACCTTTAATTTTGTACGACCAAATTCCATGGGAGCCATGCTGGGGCAACAAGATGCATCTAAGCGAAGAGAACAAGAGATCTATTACTTGAGCAAGAAGTTTAATGATTGTGAGTCACGTTACCAGATGATCGAGCGAACTTGTTGTGGTTTAGTCTGGGCTACAAGGAGGTTGAGGCAATACATCTTTGAAAGCCCGCATGTAGCCGGAAGAGTCTCTAAGTGGAAAGTAATATTGTCTGAATATGATATAATATACGTTATTCAAAAATCCGTTAAAGGTGGTACGATAGCATATCACTTAGCGGAAAACCCCATAGATGAATGCCAGCCACTAGATTTCAAATTTCCAGATGAAGACATATGTGCTACAGAAGATCCGATCGAGGAAAGCAAATCGAAGGGGTGGGAAATGTATTTTGATGGGGTAGCAAACATGCATGGCAATGGTGTAGGGGCAGTAATCATATCCCCAGACGGAAAGCAATTTCTGATTGCTATAAAGTTAGGATTTGACTGCACCAATAACATGACAGAATATGAAGCTTGTATTAATGGTCTCCAGGCTGCCATAGATCTTGGGATAAAAAACCTAAAAGTCTATGGTGACTCGGCTCTCATAATTTATCAGGTGACTGGTGAATGGCATACTAAAGACCCAAAGTTGATCCCTTATCAAGAGTATTTGATAGAGTTGATCAAAAACTTTGAAGTAATCAATATTCATCACATGGCTAGAGAAAAGAATCGCTTCGCTGATGCGTTAGCTACTTTAGCAGCTATGATCCAATTTGATTGTGGGGTCCAAGTTCAACCAATACAGATTGAGACTAGAAGATCGCCAGCATTTTGCTTCAATATTGGAAGATAGCACGACGAGCAACCTTGGTACCATAATATCAGGATATATATAGAACATGGTACTTACCCTCCAGACGCGACACATAATGAAAAGAAGACCATCCGGCGATTGGCCATGGGCTTTTTTATTAGTAATAACGTCCTATATAAGAGAAGCTTTGATGGGACATTGCTACGCTGTGTAAACATGAGGGAGGAGCACAAGATTATGGCAGAGATCCATGAAGGCGTATGCGGTACACATGCAAATGGCCACTCATTAACTAAACAAGCTCAAAGATCTGGTTACTACTGGATAACTATGGAGAAGGATTGTATCAATTATGTTAGAAAGTGTCATAAGTGCCAGATATATGCCAACAAAGCTAACGCCCCTCCGACTATAATGCATAGTCTCATATCTCCATGGCCATTCTCCATAAGGGGAATAGATGTCATTGGGCCGATTAACCCAAAAGCTTCGTATGGTCATCGTTTCATCCTCATTGCTATTGACTATTTCACTAAGTGGGTAGAAGCCAATTCCTTTGCTAGTATTACTCAGAAGGCCTTCATCAAATTCTTAAAGGCCAATGTCATCTGTAGATATGGGTTACCAGAGAGGATCATAACTGACAATGCACCAAACCTCAACGGGGCAGCAGTTAAAGAATTATGTGATCAGTTCAAGATCAAACATCATAATTCTGCACCATATAGGCCACAGATGAATGGTGCAGTTGAGGCAGCCAATAAGAATATTAAGAAGATCCTCAGCAAAATGACAGTGACCTATAAGGACTGGCACGAAATGCTTCCATATGCATTACACGGATACCGTACCACAATGCGTACTTCAACTGGGGCAACCCATTACTCTTTAGTTTATGGCATGGATGCTGTTACTCCAATTGAGGTGGACATACCATCCCTGAGAATCTTGGCTGAATCAGTCCTAGATGAAAGCGAATGGATACGTTCTCGATTTGAACAATTAAATATGATTGAAGAAAAAAGGCTCACAGCCATATGTCATGGGCAGTTATATCAATCACGAGTGGCAAGGGCCTTTAATAAGAAACTACGACCCAGGTGGTTTAAAGTAGGAGACCTAGTCCTCAAGAAGATCCTCCCAAATCAAGAAGATGATAGAGGTAAATGGGCTCCGAACTATGAAGGCCCATATGTTGTTAAGCAAGCTTTCTCTGGTGGGGCATTGATATTGACAAACATGAATGGCCAAGATCTACCAAGGCCAATCAATTCAGATGCTGTAAAGAAATACTATGCGTAAAGAAAAAAAGCTCGCTAAGTTGAAAACCCGAAAGGGCAGCTTAGGCAAAAGCTTGAGCAAAACAAAAAAGGGGCTCGCTAAGTTGAAAACCCGAAAGGACGGCTTACGCAGAAATTGGAGCAAAAAAAAAAAAAAGAAGCTCGCTAAGTTGAAAACCCGAAAGGGCGGCTTAGGCAAAAGTTAGAGCAAGAAAAAAATCTCGCTAAGTTGAAAACCCGAAAGGGCGGCTTAGGCAAAAGTTAGAGCAATAAAAAAAAAAGCTCGCTAAGTTGAAAACCCGAAAGGGCGGCTTAGGCAAAGGTTAGAGCAAAAAAAAAAAAAAGAGCTCGCTAAGTTGAAAACCCGAAAGGGCGGGTTAGGCAAAAGTTAGAGCAAAAAGAAAAAAAAAAGAGCTCGCTAAGTTGAAAACCTGAAAGGGCGGCTTAGGCAAAAATTAGAGCACAAAATTAGGAGCTGTTAAGTTGAAAACCCGAAAGGGCGGATTAAACACATATCGAAGAAGGTTATCAGTCCTAGCCCCATGACTCTCTTTACTTTGTCTATTTGAAAGACTCCTTAATCATTCGTCGAAGAGTGCATATCTCTGGCAATTAAGCAACGCACCATCAGAGGGACTACCCGAAACTGAAAGCGAAGGACCTCCTAATAGCATCACACCTACACCAATATGTGCTCATCATTATGCATCCGCTTGAATATTGGAAGATCATTTCCTTTAAATGAATCTTCATCATTAGTATATCTTTCCCTTCTATTAAATCGCATGTCAAACTTTGTGCCATGATTTGTATAAGGGTAACTCTTTTTAATGAAAGCACAACTTTTGGCTGGATAAACACTCACATTGATATACATGGTGTCCTCTACTCCCATTTAACTTGTGTAATTTCAGGATAATTAGCGAAGGTCCCAACTGGAATTTTTGTTGTGGGGTTAAACAGTTGACAAAGGGACACAATCTAAACTGAGGGTTCTAGGCTGTGGCATCTATGTGAATCTCATTATACACATCCTCATACCTCTGACAAGACTGCGCAAGTAATGGGGAACTGGTTAGGCACCTGGACGAAGAAGGAGCAATATCACCCGCCAGGCTATTCTTTAACACCACAATTATTGCACTCTTTCTCGTTAGCATGTCATCACCTCCATTATCAACATCACCATTAACATCATCATCATCACTACTATCGTCATCATTATCATCATTAGCATTATCATTGTATTCATCATCCTTATTAGGATTCCATCATCACTGTTATCATCATTATTAGTGTCATCACCTCCATCATGACATCACTATTCTGATATTCCCTTCATTATCATGGCCATTATCATCCTCTTCATCATCATCGTTGTCATCATCACTGTCATCATTATTATCAATGTCATCATCTTCATAAGCACTACTCCAAGGGTCATCACATGTTCATAGCACCCTTTTCAAAGCCCTGTAACGGCAGGCACCTTCAAAGCCCAGTAACGGCTGGCACTCTTTCAAAGCCCTGTACCTGTAGGCACCCTCAAAGCCCAGTAACGGCTGTCACCTTTTTCAAAGCCCTGTACCTGCAGGCACCCTCAAAGCCCAGTAACGGCTGGCACCCTTTCAAAGCCCTGTACCGGCAGGCACCCTTAAAGCCCAGTAACGGCTGGCACCCTTTCAAAGCCCTGTAACGGCTGGCACCCTCAAAGCCCAGTAACGGATGGCACCCTTTCAAAGCCCTGTAACGGCAGGCACCCTCAAAGCCCAGTAACGGCTGGCACCCTTTTCAAAGCCCTGTACCGGCAGGCACCCTCAAAGCCCAGTAACGGCTGGTACCCTTTCAAAGCCCTGTAACGGCAGGCACCCTCAAAGCCCAGTAACGGCTGGCACCCTTTTCAAAGCCCTGTACCGGCAGGCACCCTCAAAGCTCAGTAACGGCTGGCACCCTTTCAAAGCCCTATACCGGCAGGCACCCTCAAAGCCTAGTAACGGCTGGCACAATTCTTTTAAAGCCCTGTATCGGCAGGCACTATTCTTTTAAAGCCCTGTACCAACAGGCACCCTTAAAGCCCAGTAACGGCTGGCACAATTCTTTTAAAGCCCTGTAACGGCAGGCACTATTCTTTCAAAGCCCTATATCAGCAGGCACAATCAAAGCCCAGTAACGGCTGGCACAATTCTTTTAAAGCCCTGTAACGGCAGGCACTATTCTTTTAAAGTCCTGTACCACCAGGCACCCTCAAAGCCCAGTAACGGCTGGCACAATTCTTTTAAAGCCCTGTAACGGCAGGCACTATTCTTTCAAAGCCCTGTATCGGCAGGCACTATTCTTTCAAAGCCCTGTATCAGCAGGCACTCTCAAAACCCAGTACCGGCTGGCACAATTCTTTTACACCCCACCAAAGTCCTATGCTACTAGGCGCTTCACTTCCATTCCAGGTAATCATCTATCTCCACTTGCGTTCTTCTCCCCTATGAACCAAGTAAAGACGGGCATGGACACTGTATTTTGTCCAAACCCTCTTTGGTTCTAAGGGTAGCACCTTGTTCTCTGGTTGGATAAAATACGTGTTCTTATCTTTATTTGCTTCATAGATGAGAATCTTACTTTTCTCAGCTACGAAACAAGTAAAGAGGGGCAACTGTGAACACCCTATTTTGTCCGGGCCCCACTAAAAAATACAAAAATAATTGATAATGATTGGTGTCCAAATTGGCAATCATCATTGAAAGAAAAAATTAAAAAAATAAGAAAAAATAAGGAAATCCTCCTATTGATTATGATCGGTGTCTAAATAGGCAATCATCATTGAAAGGGAAAAATTTAAAAAAAATGAAAATTAAAATAAATCCCCTTATTGATATGATTGGCATTGTCATTCATTAAGGGAAAATAATAATAAATAAATAAAAACGAAAAATAAAAAATAAAAAATCTCATTTATGTTGATAGGTTTAAATTAGGAAGTTACTTGTGGGGAGAATAATGAAAAAAATTAAAAACGGAAAAATATCCACTAATGGTAATTAGGTCAAGTTAGGAAGTTTTATCAATAGAAAATACAAAAAAAAACGAAAATTAAAAAAAAAATCTCCATTGATGGTGATTGGGTCAAGTTAGGTAGTTCTTAACATAAAATACAAAAAAAAATTAAAAAATGAAAATTAAAAAATAAAAAAAGAAAAAAGGGAGCATTTATGAAGAAAACCCTACCTTAAGACTATAAATAGGAGTGTAAGGGTTGAAGCAGGAAGGACAAGAACTCCGGTGGAAAAAAAAGACTAGTGAGAAAAGGTAGAGAGAATATATTATACTTTTTACTTCTCTTATTCTGATGGTCAAATAAGGGGATGTTTAGGGACACATAATTATCATATGACTCCAACAATTCCTTTGCCCATAAGAATAGCGTATGTCATCTTTAATGTTATGGTGATGTTGCTTTGATCTATCTATATCCACATGATGTTCTTGGCGCGTATGACTATGTGTGTACCTTTTGTTTTATTACTTGTTTTGCTTGCCTATAACACCTCTTGCGCAGCATCTAAGATTAGGCTTATGTGATCATTCAACTTTAGTATGCAACGACCTCTATTTGTTGCATTCAGGATTAAGAGTGAGTTTAAAGGATAAAAGGTACGCATAAATCTCCTCACCTTTTACTTCCTTTTCTTTTAACTTGTGCTATTTCTTCTTCTTCTTCTTCTTTTATCCCTTTCTTAGGTTTTCTTTCAAAAAATGAAAAAGAAAAAAAAACATTTTAACACATTTTGATAAATGAAAATAAAATGGAAAAACTCTCTTTTACAAGAAAATAAAAAAAACGTTTTTAAAAAAAAAAAGTAAAAAACACAAACCCAACAAAAAAAAGATATTTTTCTCAAATAAATTAAATAAATATTTTTCTAAAAATCACCAACCAAGTGACACGCTTTTCTACCCCCCGAACTACGTGGGCTTTGATCCCTCTAAAGGGTACGTAGGCCCTAGGTTTTCATCATAGGTCAAGTCCAATTTTGTAAATAAATATATTTTTTCTTATTTTCTTGTTATGAATAAATGTTCTTTTTTTTTAAATAAATATATTTCTTCTTATTTTCTTTTTGTAAATAAATGTTCCCTTTTTTTTCCTTTAGTTTTTCATTTATTTTTGTCTTTATTTGGGTAATTGTAATAAGATTAAAGGCCATAATATTTTTAAATAATTAACTTAGGGTAACCATTCTCATGAATGGGTGTTGTGGGGTGTCTAACACCTTCCCCACACACAATAGACTCCCGAACCCTAAATGGTTTTTGTAGACTAGTTTTCATTTTTAAAAAGGTTTCCAAAATTGTCCTTTTTCTAAAATTTTGGTGGCGGCTCCATGTTTTTCTAAATTCCGGGCGCTACACCTATCCTATCTCATCTTTTGTATCCTATAAGTCTTTGTCCCCTATTTCTTCTTCTCTTGTATCCACCCTTGATTCTATCCCCACCCCTACTACTCTTCACTAATCCTTGACTTACCCTGGTTGGCATGCAGCGATAGAAGATGAAATTTTGGTACTTGAAAAGCTAGTACCTAGACTCTTGTTCTCCCTCCTGGAAAGAACGCCATTGGCTGTAAATGGGTGTTTGTTGTTAAGATTAAGGCTGTTGGTTCCTTGGAATGGTTAAAAGCTTAACTTATTACCAGAGGATATGCTCAAACTTATGGTATTGATTATTCTGAGACTTTCTCTCCTGTGGTTAATCTTACCTCCGTTTGTCTTCTTATCTCTTTTTCTGCCATATATCATTGGGATTTGCATCAGTTTGATGTTAAGAATGCTTTTTTGAATGGTGATCTTTTTGAAGAAGTTTATATGGAGCAACCACCTGGGTTCGTTGATCAGGAGGAGAATAGGAAAGTGTGTTACCTCCAGAAGTCATTGTATAGTATAAAGCAAAATCCTCGTGTTTGGTTTGATAGATTCTTTGATGTGATTAAGAAGTTTGGATTAAGTCGAAGCAAGTGTGATCACTCCGTGTTCTACCAGTAATCTGATGTAGGCATGATTCTTCTAGTAGTATATGTTGATGATATAGTGATTACAGGGAGTAACATTTCTGGAATCTTAAAAGATAAAGTCTTCCTTAACTCTCATTTCCAGACAAAAGATTTGAGATTATTAAAGTACTTTCTTGGTATTGATGTTTTGAGAAGCAAGGAAGGTATTCTTTTAACTCAGAGGAAGTATGTTCTCGATCTCTTAAAGGAGACTGAAAAGTTTGGAGCTGCACCGAGCAACATTCCCAAGATTCCAAATGTGTTCATAGATCTTGATAATAGCATGTTTGATAAGCTTCCTGATGACTTGAAAAAGAATATTAATCCAGAGAAACTGAAGCCCTTTGCATTTCCTGAGAGATATAGAAGACTCATTAGGAAACTGAATTATCTAACAATAACTCGTCCTGATATAATCTTCTTGGTCAGTGTACTCAGCCAATTCATGACATCTCCAACAGTGGCACAATGGGAAGCCTTAGAGCATATTTTGCATTATTTGAAAGGTTTCCCTAGTCATGGCATTCTCTATACAGATTATGGGCATACTAAAGTCGAGTGCTTCTGTGATGCAAATCATGTGGGATCTAAGGCCACAAGATGGTTTACTACGGGTTACTATGGATTTATTGGTGAAAATTTGATATCTTGGAGAAGTAAGAAGCAAGGTGTTGTATTCAAATCCAGTGCAGAAGCAGAATATAGAGCCATATTCCAGTTAGTACAGGAAATTGTGTGGGTCCTTCAGCTCATGAAGGAAATTAGTATTGTTATAACATTACTTGCTAAGTTATGGTGTGACAATAAGGTAGCATTGCATATAGCATTGAACTCTGTGTTCCATGAACGTACAAAATATATTAAAATCGATTGTCATTTTATTCGTGATAAGATCAAAGAGAATGTTGTATCTATAGGGCACATGTGATCGAATGACCAACTGGAAGATCTACTGATGAAAACCTTACATAGGACATGGGTCGAGTATCTTTGTAATAAGTTGGGCACGATAAATATACATGCTTCAACTTGAAGGGAAGTGTCAAAGCAAATCCCACCGTCAGAAGCAATCCCTACCATCAGGAAATGTTAGGAAATGTATAATAGTTACAAATTGATTTTCAAATGTATAACTTGTATAAATATTTGCACTTGTACATTACAGATATGAGAACTTGTTTTAGACCTGTACAAAAGAAAACAAAAAGATGCTTCCAAATGTCAAAAGACAAGAAGTCATATGAGGCCTTCTTTCACTAGTATATTTGAGTTGGCATAGTAGAAGGATATGGTAGTTAATTAAGCCAAAAAAGACAATAATGTCATTTAACATAAAAAGGGTCATTTAAAGTCATTTATGACAAAGTTAAGATAACAAAATAATATCAATACATACTTTCCAGATTGTGATAGGGCTCAATATGTTTTCAAGGAGGCTGAACTAAGGGTATTTGATAAATAGTCTCATGTGTCTCTTGAGTTCCTATTACTTTATAAAAAAGAAAAAAAATCCAAGTTCATACAAAGACACAATACAATAATTAAATAAAACATAAAATTAAATTTAAAATATTTGACATGAAACTTTAACAAATGAAAAATAAGTACCAAATGGGAACTTTTAAGTCAGTGATTCTTCTATTGATGATTTCATTTCCCGTAATAGCAAATAAGAATAATTTCTATAATGGTCATCCATAACTCTCACTACAAAAAAACTGTGATTTAATAGCAGTTAAAATTATATATTTGTAGTGGTTATAACTGCTACAAACATAATTAGTAGTGGTTTCTAAATCCACTGTTGCAAGTGTATTTGTAGCGGTTATTTTTAACTGCTACTCAATGGAAAAAAATTGCTACTATATTTGTAGCGGTTAATTAGCACCGCTACAGCAATCTCAATCTGATAAACCTTTTCTTGGTAATTTATAGCGGTTATATAACCGATACAAATTGCAAATCATTAATATTGGATGACGGGAAATGAAAATGAAAATGAAAATTTATCATGATATTTATAGTGGTTATAAAATCGCTACTAAAGTGAATTTAAAAAATGTGGGAATTATTAGTAGTGGTTACATAACTGCTATTAAAGTGAATTTAAAAAGGGTGGGATTTATTAGTAGCGGTTACATAACCGCTACCAATTTCAATGAAAATTCAAATTTTGCGCCAAAAATTTAGTTTGTCTTTTAAAAAGTATATTTGTTCAGAAAAATTAAAAAAAGTGTATATACAATTATCTGTTTTTTTAATATTAAATTAAATAGTTTATTATTTTAATAGTTTAACTAATTTAATTAGCTTATTATTCATGAGTTTAGGTCATTTATAATATTAAGGGAATGATTTAATTAAATTAGATAAGTTTGAAAATTGTATTGATAATATTATTGGGGATACGTAAGTAATAAGGAACTATTATGTTGTGTGCTATAATGTGATTATGATTATGTAAATAAATATCTGAAAAAAAAAATAGTAAGAATAGATATAATGTGAAAGAAAAAAGTATTGAAATGAATAATTTAAAAATTTATTATCATATTTGATCAATTTGTTAAGCTCCTCGGCTCATAAAAAAAAAATGACATATTAAAACAATATCAGTACTTGCATCATAAACTCCTTTGACCTTAGCCTCCATTACTGCTACTCTCAGTGTGATATGGAAAGAACCTTTAACTTTAACGACAATGGAGTTAAAAATTAAGATATAAAACATTAAAGTCCTTAATTTAAACTTTCAAAGGTTAGGGAGGTGATATATAACTAACTTAAAATTTAAAAGGGTTTTATGTAATTTAGAGTAAAATAAAAAAAAAATTTAAATGTTGTTCCCAAAAAGTAAAAAAAAATCCAAACATATTTTTTATGAGAAAATTAGAACATCTTTTCAAAACATCTTTTTGATGTTTCATTGCCTTTCGTTCCACAAGAGGTAAAAACATTGTTTTTTTAAGGCTATTTATGTAAATATACAAAATAATTATTTCAACCCTCACTTTATCATTTCAGATAAAATTTTCAAAATAATGATTCAAATAGACTTTTTAAATTTTTTTACCCCATTTATCCTTAATATAAGATATATTTATTTAATTTGGTTAAATTAAAGAAGTTAGTTGAGTTAATTAACATAATATAGATTTTCTAAAATACCACAGTCATCTTCTTTAATTCCCTCTTTCCCTCTCTTTTTTGATTATTATTGAGGGAGCATCAATAGGGGTAAATTAAGAAAATATTAATAAATACAAAAATATATCTTATATTTACGACAAAAATCAACTTTCTAAATATATCCTATATTAAGGATAGATCCCATATAAATACCTTTTGAAATAACAAAACCCCCAAAAGTCTGTTATAACATGATAAAGACAGAAAAGTGCTGAGGGACATTTCAGGGATATTGAAGTGTTGTGTAAAATACTAAAATACCCCCTTTACTCGTTCGACACGCTCGGTCAAGGCAACCAACGCACTAAGTCTTTTCAGTTCTCATAGAAACACACTGGTGGAGCCCTAGCGTGTTGCCATCCCAAAATCAGAAACAGTTGTGGGTGCCATTCTCTTCTGCTGCCGGCGACGTCGATGTGGGTGAGGGAATGTTCAGTTGTTGGTTTGTCCATTTAAGCTTTGTGTTCGATTTCTCCTCCTCCTCGTGCTTATGTTTGATTCCAAAATGCTTGTGTTTGATTCTCTTCTGCAGATGTTGGTGTGAGCAAGAAAGGGAATCTTCGAAACCGAGCTTCCTTCTCCGCGTGATTAGACGTTACTGCTGATCCATTTATGTGATCAAGGTTTTTAATTCTCCTTTTATGGCGGAAAAGGCAATTGAGGAAATTCATGGCAGACCTGAACAGACATATATGTTAATATCATGGATATGTGATCGGTTAAAGGAAAGTGATGACAAGACTTGTTATGGTAGTTGCTGTCATGAAGAATCTAGTGTTTTGTTAATTCCATTACTGTATTTGTCATTTCCATTACAACTCTTGTTAATGGTTTTGAAACAGTTGTTAATGATGACATGTGATGTAATTAAAGTGCACATGAATGAACACCTTCTTTTGGGTTAATGACTTCTATGCATTGGGTGTAGGTGGAATGAGTAATGTTAAATTTTTTGCTGACAATGTTTTTGGTAAGTGTTGTCAATAAGAATTTGGTATTTTGTAAATTCCATTACTGTACTTGTCATTTCCATTGAAACAGTTGTTAATGGTGACAGCTTCCAACCATTTAATTATAGTTGAAGGAACGCCTTCTTCTGGATTCATGGCTTGTATGCATTGGGTGTAGATGGAATGAGTAATGTTAAATTATCATTTGAACCCTTTACTTGATAGTTGCTGTGATAAACATTGGTGGTTTTTGTCAATGTCATCAGAACTTGTCTTTACCATTATGAAACTTGTCATTCCCATTATCATTCTCGTCAAAACCATTAAAGACTTTGTTAATTCCATTAGTGAATTTGTCAGCGTCGTCCCCTCTGGGCAAACACTTGGCCACATAAAGTTTGGAACCATTATGAAACTTGTCATTCCCATTACCATTCTCGTCAAAACCATTAAAGACTTTGTTAATTCCATTAGTGAATTTATTAGCATCCCCCCTTTGGGCAAACACTTGGTCCAAAGGAGGTGCACAACTACTTGACTTGTGTGATGTATAATAGACGTAATAAATTCAATCCACTGTGGAACTCACTTGTAATTGGTGGTGTGAAAAACGGACAGAAATACCTTGGCATGGTATGCATTGGTTTATTGTCTTCAATGTGAGAGTGAGTTGCCTCCAAGATTTAGTTTTTACTCAGTTTTTTGTGAATTGTTTCCAGGTTAACATGATTGGCATTAATTTTGATGACAACCATGTGGCAACTAGGCTTGGCAACCATCTTGCAAGGCCAATTCTTCATGATGAATGGAATAAAAATTTGACCTTTGAAGAAGGTGTCAAATTGCTGGAAAAGTGCATGCAGGTACTTCTATATCGTGATAGGTCTGCAGCCAACAAGATGCTTATTTTTTGGTGTGTTATATATGATTCATGGGATCTTTGAAGTTTTTCATGTTGGGGTATTCTTATTGAGTTTTAACTATTTGCTGGGAAACCTTAAGTTGGGGTGAATTTCATGGGATCACCTGTTGTTATTGAAAAAGAAATTGAAATAAAGAAAGAAATAGTAAACATGCAGATGTGCTTTTGATAGCATACTTTTTATTTCAGTTTCATGTGCTTGTTCAATGATATATTTTAGGAATTAAATGCTTGTATTTGATTGAAAATCTTATGCATAAACTGATGTAGCTATTTACTTGGTTTGATTTGATTGGTTATTACAAAAACTGGTTATAACTGAAATGCAATGAAATGAGGCTGTATTTTTTAATTGAAGTTGGTTTGGTTGTTTTTACTTCTCCCTGATTTATATTATTTGTTTATCACTTAATTGTCACAGAGATTGTTGTGTAGATGGCATAATTTATTAGTGATTGCAAAGTTACTTATATGCACTGGATAAATATAAATATTTTGAAAATCTTTAAGAAACTTTGATGTTGGACTCTGAACCGAATTATTCAAAACTCAAAAGGTCTTAAGGTCGTAATCAGAACTTCAAATATATTTCAAAGATAGCTTAATTAGTATATTTAAATTAATTACCATTTTCATCCAACTGTTACGTTGTTTCAATCAAAGATAACTTAAATTAAACTGTGACATTATTCTGTAGGTGAAAGTTAGCTACTCTTGTCCAATGACAAGTAAAGAGATTGCAGGCCATGATGTAGACATGGAGGGTCAGCATGAAGAGGTTGGTGTGAAGAGAAAAGCAGTCTATGCGGAGAACATTGATGTGGAGTCACATGAAAGAGTGGGGGATAAAGTGGATATGCAAAAAAAAAAAAAAAAGATGTGAGGAATGGTTACACTTTGTTTCCCATGGTTAACCATGAAATGAATAGCAAGAAAGAGGAAGCATTGAGACTGGTGACTTCATGAATGACCCTGATCAAGAGGAAATGACTAACAAAATTACGCTCTTAATGTAAATTTTTGGTCTTCAAGTTAGATTTTTTTTTTTTTTTTGAAATTCATCATTGTAAGGAGATTGACACATGTCGTTTAACTTAGTAACCAAGCTTTGAATTTTGGGGTGACATAGTGAGGATCATTTTGATCACCTATCTTGTATATTGATGCATAGTTGTGGCCTTGTGTGTGTTGCCCCAATAAGGCTGGACGCTGACAAGTTGACTAATGGGAATGACAAAGTTTTCAATGGTTTTGACAAGATTTATAATGGGAATAACAAGTTTAGTAATGGTAATGACAAGTTCTATTGTGACATTGACAAAAGCCACAAAAATTCATGACAACAAGTATCAAGTAAATACTCCAATGGCTTCTCAACATTATTCATTTCACCTATACCTAATGTACATATAAGGCATGGACTAAAACCAAGTATTCCTTCATATTTACTTTAATAACAACAAATTGACACGATTAACAAGAGTAGTAATGGAAATGACAAGTACATTAATGGAATTAACAAAACACCAGATTCTTCATGACAGCAACTACCGTATACATTGTCAAATGACAATTTAACATTACTCATTCCATCTACACTTAATGTACATAAGTCATGAACCCAAAAAAACGTGTTCCTTCATGTTTACTTTAATTACAACAAACTGACATAATTAACAAGAGTTATAATGGAAATGACAAATACAGTAATGGAATTAACAAAACACCAGATTCTTCATGACAGCAACTACTATAACAAGTCTTGTCATCACTTTCCTTTAACCGATCACATATCCATGATATTAACATATATGTCTGTTCAGGTTTGCCATGAATTTCCTCAATTGCCTTTTCCGCCATAAAAGGAGAATTAAAAACCTTGATCACAGAAATGGATCAGCAGCAGCGTCCAATCACGTGGAGAAGGAAGCTCGGTTTCGAAGATTTCCTTTTTTGCTCACACCAACATCTACAGAAGAGAATCAACACAAGCATTTTGGAATCGAACATAAGCACGAGGAGGAGGAGAAATCGAACACAAAGCTTAAACGAACAAACCAACAACTGAACATTCCCTCACCCACATCGACGTCGCCGGCATCAGAAGAGAATGGCACCCACAACCGTTTCTGATTTCGGGACGGCGACACGCTAGGGCTCCACCAGTGTGTTTCTATGAGAACTGAAAAGACTTAGTGCGTTGTGTTGCCTTGACCGAGCGTGTCGAACGAGTAAAGGGGGCATTTTAGTATTTTACACAACACTTCAATATCCCTGAAAGGTCCCTCAGCACTTTTCTGTCTTTATCATGTTATAACAGACTTTTGGGGGTTTTGTTATTTCAAAAGGTATTTATATGGGATTTTCCCAATAAAGAATAGGATCAACGTATTTTTCCAACTCTTAATGATTTACTCTGACAGCATGACGTTAACATCAGTAGTACCTGAATGAAGAAATTAAATGAAAGCAACTTCAATTTTTTTTTTTGGGAAATAATATGCATCATATGAATTATTAAGAAAACAAGCATTGGCAAAAAAGAATTATTAAGAAAACAAGCATTGGCCAAAAAAAAATTATTAAGAAAACAAGACATTGAAGATAGAGCCGGGAATTCGGGCCGAGCCCGTTTGGCCGGCCCATTTAGGCCCGAGCCCGTCAAGGGCCGGGCCTATGATTTAGAGGCTGAAAATAGAAGCGGGCCTAAAAGGGCCGGCCCTGTAGCCTTGCGGGCCGGCTCTTTTAGATCCGTTTAATATTTTTTTAAATAAATTAATAAATATAATATCATTATATCAAATTATCAATATGAGAGACACCTAAGTTCCTAATAGAGTATTAATAACAGGCAAACACTTATTAATTGGTTTGATTTATTTTATTTTCTATAATGGTTTATTCATTTAAACTTTAAAAAAAAGGCTAATTTGAACATTAGATGATTATTTTAACTAAAAATTTATGATTTTTAAAAATAATGTATACCAATTTAAAGCAATATAATAAATAAATTGTAAAACTTGAAAAAAAAAATTTTAATTAAAATGAGTTTAAGCCCTCGGACCAGCCCTGTAAGACCGTGGGCTTAAAAAATATAGTACTTTTTAGGAAACGAGCCTAAACGGGCCGAGCCCGTGAAGGGCCGGCCCATTTTCCCGGCTATAATCGAAGACTTGACTTTTGATCAAATAAATGAAAAGACTTGATTTTTTCAAAAAAGTCTCTTTCCCTACCGCCTGAGTCCAAAATGTAAATGTTTTAATTTAGTGCTAAGCGTATTCATATAAGTTGAAATAAAATTAATAATGTGATAGCTCCAATCTCCATGTCAATTATCTTATTATAATTAATTAATTGGGGCACCTCAAAGACAAAATTAAATGTGAGCTTTGGCGCTGGCCACAATAGTGGTGTGGACAAAATGAATAATGTGTTTTTGATAATTGACCAAAACATTTATCTGGAATTCAATCAGTACGTGAGAGAAATAGAAAAAAGTAAAAATAAGAGCAAAGTAGAAAAATTTTATAGATTAATAGATATTTACTCAACTATAATTCCTCAGTATATGAGAATTGGTTAAAAAAGACTTTTACTAGGAACTGGAATGGTATTTCATATTCCCTTGATGCTCCTCTTATCTTTTTTATAAGATTCAAATAACCAAAATGTGTGGGTTCAAGAAGTCTATTAAAATTAGTTAAAAGTAATAGTAATTATGTGAGAAATGTATAATTTTTTTTTTCAAATATACTCTTATATATAAAAGGGTAAGAGAGAGAAATAGTGAGGAAAATGGTAAAAGAAAATTTACGGGGAAAAATAATGAGATAATTAAACAAATTATGGGTAAAATGAGTGAAAATGCATTTATTATTTAGACAACGCAAACTGAAATCTTATATAAAGGATGAAACCGAATTTTATTAAAGGACCAAAGATAATAATGTAGTAATTCATAATTTTGTCCCCTCCTTTTCTCACGGTGACCCAATTACGAGATGGAAGTAGATCCTCTCATCATCTCATTTTCTCATCATCCCTCATGAACTCATCTGAATCGTTGATTTGGAAGATGAGCCATTTGGACCGTTGATTAAGAAGGGGAGATAAAAGTGAAAGGAGTGATAACTTGATGACGTGGCTCATCTTTTACCTTTTAGATTGATTGGACGGATATGATTTAGAGATTATGAGGGATGATGAGAAAATGGACAATGAGAGAAACCGAACCCGTAATGAGTCATATCGGGTGGGTTTTCTTGAAAGAGGGGCCTTATAAAGACTTGAGTTCCCTAATTATAATAGCTAGCTTCTTGGATGTTGTTTTTCCAATGACTTATGCACACTAATTGAAGCCGTATTTTTAATTCCTCACGTCTATGCATGCTTTATTTATAAATTGAGTGTTTTTTCAAATTTTCTCTTTTAGGATCACTTATTAAAATATGACTCTGAGGGAGCCAGCAGAATCAAATTAAGGGGCATAGTACATTCACTATAAAAAAATATGAAATTTCTGACAGAATTTGCCTTGGAAAAATTTTCCGTCGCAAATTCCAGCGGAAATCCGTAGGAAAAGTTTCCAACAGAATTTTTTCAGTGGTAAAATTTACCACGGAAAATATTCCGTGGAAAATTCTATCTTTTACCACAGAATTTCCGACGGAATAATTCCGTCGCAAATTTCTAACGGAATTTCTGACAAAATTGAATTCCGTCGCAATTTCCGACGAAAATGAATTCCGTCGGAAATTCCCTCGCAATGTCGCAAATTTCCTCACAATTTCTGATAGAATTTATTTCTATCAGAAATTCCCTTGCAATTTCTGCCGGAATTCAATTCCATCAAAAAATTTAAAAATTATTATTATTTAATTAATTATTATTTTTAATTAAATTAAATTTTAAAAAATTAGTTTTAAAAAAAGTAATTAATTATTAATTAATATTTTAAGTTTAATTTTAAATTTATTTTTAAATTATTATTTTCTAATTTCTAAAATATTTTTACTTTCCAATCATAGGTTTTGGTTCCTGTAGGAGCAAAATGGTCATATAAAAATTTATTTATAAAAAAATAAAATGTATTAGTTATTAATTAATATTAGTAAAAAAATATTACTGTAGTTATTAATTAATGTTAATAAAAAATTAATTTTAGAAATTAGAAAAAAATATAGTCATATGAAATTTATTTAAGATGTAAATATTTTTAATTTGAATTTAATTTATATTCAAAATTATAAGAATATATAAAATCATTTTATATTACTATTACATTTATATATAAGAAAAAAATATATTTATAAATAATTGATTATGTATAATAAGATTATATATATATAATTGTGTAGTAATAGAACGCCAAAGCAGTCGAGCCAGTTTGGTAAAGTATCAAGCGCCTACGGACGAGGTCGTGGGTTCGAACCAAAGGAGGGGCAAGTTGAGTTGCATCCCCAGGAATAAAGAGGTTGTGACACGTGGCAGATCTGGGCGCCGGCGACAAGGTGGATGCCACCGAAGTTGCCACGCGCCGCCGACGGCAATGACGGGGCGGTCGTTGGAATTGCCACGGGGCTTTTAATTTAAAAAATAAAAAATAAGTTTGCAATGAAATTTTCGACGAAATTGAATTCTGTCGGACATTGCGAAGGAAAAAAATTCCGTCGGAAATTTTTTTGTCACGTTATTATTACCAACGGAATGGAAATCCATTTCCATCGGAAACTCTAAATTCCGTCAAAAATTCAAAAAAAAAATTTTTGTAGTAATTTCATACTCCTTTGATATATAATACTACTTCTTATCTTTAATATAAGATTTACTTTATAAATTAATTTTATTATTAAAATAATTTTATATTAAGGATAAAAGAGAGTAGTTTATACTTTTTCGCATTCTTTTGTCATGGTGGCCCAACTAAAAGATAAGGCCGGATTATGTGAGTCAATTTTATAATAAGTCATTCATTTAAGAGGGAAAGGTTTTTTTCCTTGCCAACAAAAGAGAAAAATAATTGAAGTCATCTTGTTTAATGCCTCACGTTACGTACATGTTTTATTTATAAATTTGTCAAGTTGCTTTTATTTTTGTTCTGTTGTGTACGTAGAGCTCAACAATTAGTTATCATGTTAATTGTTATGCTGTCAAATTCACCAATTGTATTGCAAATTTACAATAATTGGTAGGACTGTAATATGGTCCATCTCTATCCCTATCCCTATCCATTCATCATCTTCCCACGTCATAGGGCCCCAAGTGGGAAGAAAATGCCTTACATTGATAATTTTTTAGCCACGTATTTATTAATTTTCAAGTTGCTTTTGTTTAATTTTTCCCACAGATCGTGACAGATCAATTAATTATCATAATCATCAATTTATTTTGAGACCATCATCAAATTTTAGCTCTGTCGTCCTGCAGTGCCATAGGCGGACCTAGTGGCAAAAGTCACAATTTGAATATATTTGGCATAAAACTTTTTGTAAAAGGGGTCATCTTGCTTTATTAAAATTAAAGCAATGATTTATCATATTGGTTCCTTCTTGTGGAAATAGTGCGTTAAACACGAGATTTTCACGAACAAGGGTGGCAGAACTTTTTTTGATGTGGGTTTGTTTTTTTCAATACTTTTACATTTTTCTCGATAAAAGAATTGTGGTTGTACTAAGGAACGAAAAATCGGATCAGGCAATGAACCGGTCACAGTATAAGTTTAAGAGTTAATAGGTCAATCGGGGTTTAACCGGTAATTAAACCAATCATATTAAAATATTATAATTTATTAATAATAATATATATTAATATATTTTTAAACTTCTATAAATAAAAAAATTGTGGTTGTACATTCCCGCTATGAACTGTGTGTAAGTTGCTCAATATATTAAAAGAAAAACAAAATCTTCTATATGTGCAACCTACCCCTAATGTTTCACACCTATAAACTTCTAAATTTGTTTAATTTTGTCTTTGAGGTTTCGGCCAAAAAACAGTTGTCATTGAGATGCCACAATGAATGAATTATAATCAAAATTTAGATACATGCTAATGCAAAAAAATAAAAAATAAAAAAGGAGTTAAAGTGATAAATATAGGGCTTGTTTGTTTAAGCGTTTGCTTAAAAAATAAGCCCGTATTACGCAAGCCGAGAAAAAACTCCTCTCACATACTTACCTCGTATACCGTGAATCACGAATTATAAACACGTTTTGGATAAAAATAAGCCATTCCAAACGAGCACATATGTAAATGCTTATTTTGAAAATTCAATGCCTTCGGTAGTTGCAGTGTCTTCTTCTTCCTCTTATTCTTCTTTAATGCTTCACATTATATACACTGTAAAAATTATTATATTTTTTACTATGAAAGTGACAGATACATGTTTAAAAAAGTTGAAGTGGAGTATTAAGTAGGTTCAACAATTAATTATAAATGAATTATAATAATAAAATAATTGGCATGATGACACTCGTGATGGAGAGAAGCAATAATGGAGAGTATTATAATATGTCAAAGTCTTGGATGATGGCGGACAAAATAAAAAAAAAGTTTTGGATGATGGATTGTTAGGTGTGACGTTTTTTGGATGTGTTTGGTTTAATTTATTGGGCCGAAATAAGTTCATTTTTAGGTAATAAGCCTAAATAAAAACTTGTTACATTTTTATAGTGTTTGGTTCAGCTTATTTTAATTGCATCACGGGTAAAATAAGTTATTTATTAAATAAGCTTTTCACTACGTGTGTGTTTGGGATAGTGGTAGGAAAAATGACTTATTATGATTCTGACTTATTAAAAATGACTTAATAAAAAAGTCAGTTTTTGTAATGTGATTTATGTTTGGATGAGCAATTTATTTTTGAACAATAAGTGCTTATAAATCGTGATTTACACTATACGAGGTAAATATATGAGAGGAGTTTTATCTCGACTTACGTAATAAGTGACTTAATAGAAAAGCTGCAAGTTCGTTTGGAATAGCTTATTTTTGGGGAATAAGTACTTATAAATCGTGATTCACGGTATACGAGGTAAGTATGTGAGAGAAGTTTTATCTCAGCTTGCATAATAAGGACTTATTATTCAAAAATAAGTGTTTCCAAACACAGCTGCAGTGAGGAACTTATTTAATAAGTAGCTTATTCTACCCGTGATGCAAATAGAATAAGCTGAACCAAACATCAAAAAAAAAAAATCCCAATTCATTTGAGCTTATTTCTAGGAAAAACGGGCTTAATCTCTCCAAAACGTGATGACAAACATTTTCTATTAAGTCACTTATTACGTAAGTTGAGATAAAACTCCTCTCACATACTTACCTTGTATATCGTAAATCATGATTTATAAGCACTTATTATCCAAAAATAAATCGTTCATCCAAACATAAATCACATTACAAAGACTAACTTTTCTATTAAGTCATTTTTAATAAGTTAGAATCATAATAAGTCATTTTTCCTATCGCTATCCCAAACACACACTTTAATGTTTTATAAACGACACTCCCACACCTCCAGAATTGTGGTTGTTCAAGGTAATGTTTTAAAAGCTGGACCGGATGTCGAGTCGGAAAGGTCAGTGGGTCATGATTCATTCGGTTTATCCGGTCAGACCGGTGGTTGAACCGATACTGTAATTATTAAATAAAAATAATTTTATATAAAAAATATATTAAGTTATCAAATAATTTAAAAATAAATTTAAATAATTTAATCTCATAAGAAATTAACAAACTTATATAACAATACATATCATAATTCACAAATTATTGGTCATAAAATATAGTACAAACACAAATAAATATTAAATACAAAAAACGAAAAAATAAGGGACATTGTTTAAAAATATGTAAAAGATTAAAACTTAAAAATTGCAAAAACAATATTAAAACATAAAAAGATGCGACTGACAATTCAAATGGTATCTTGTATTTGTTCCAAACAAATTATACCAGGCATTGTTTCCTCGATGAATGTGTGTGACAGCAAAGATATTTAATAAATTAAATTTTTTGATATTAGAAAAAGAGAATGGTACAGATAACACTGTAACAATAATTACTTGCAGCAGTAAAAGAGTACATGCTAATTGGCAAAAAAAAAAAAGAATACATGCTACTTTTCAATTTTCATTTCACATTTGCTTCTTGTTTCTCTTTCTTCCTTTCATTTCGTTTTCGCAGTACCTTCCTTCTGCGTTCAAGCTCCGGCAAGTTTAGGGTCATGGGCTCATGGTTAGCAAGTTGTTCAGGTTTCGTCTTTAGATTTTGTTGGTTCATTATTTCTGTTTTTATTCAAGGAAAGATAGGGAGGCACTGGGTTTTTCTTCTGGTTCATCCTCCTCCACTTCCTTCCTTTTTTCTTCTTCGTTAGTGTGGCTCAACCTCATTGCCTGACTCGTCCAGTTTGTCAAGATCCGCTCCGGCCTCCGGCTTAACGGCGGTTTCCCGGTGAAACACCGGTTCTCGCCGGCTCAATCCGGCTGAACTTCAAAAACGGCTTTTATACAAATAACGATCCGTTTGGTACTCCGGGTGACAGTCCTGCCGGTCCGACTGTTCGGCCCAATCCGGGTTCAAAATCATTGGTTTAAGGTCATTTAAAAAATTCCTAATATATAAAACATCTTCATTGAATCCTTTTATATTCAATTAATTCTGAGGTGCCACAATTATTAATTATAAATGTACCGCCTAATGCACAAAAAAAAAAGTAACAAAATTAAAGCTACAACGTGGAAACACATTCTGAGAAGTGAAAATCTTCAATAGGTGCGTACATGTTTTTTTTAATTTATTAAGGTTTCACATCATTCATACCGTATTAATAAAATTCTACGTTTGTTTGTTTTGTTTTGAAAAATTTATTCATTTAGTCAGTAAAATTAGATTCACATTTTTATGGTAAAAAAAAGCTAGATACACATTTAAGGGGCATAAACAAAGAGATACACATTTAAGACTTGAAAGGTGTTAGATACACAGTTAAGGGGAATAAACAAAGAGATACACGTTCAAGACTTGAAAGGTGTAGTCTGTAGACATAAGCAGCTCAATCTGAATTGGGCTGCAAGAGTGGGCCGAAGACCCATTTCATGTCCAACCTAATTACAGCCCAAGTTGTAGTAGAGGACTATTTTTTGCTACTGCACGGTATCCCCCAACCCGGTGGGTCAAGGACTAATCCGTCGGGTATTGTCAGGCCCAATGATGGGGGCGACCCTCCCAGGCACACCTGCTCCATTCCCACCCCCCAGGGATCGAACCCCAGAGATGATGGTTAAGGGGCACAACGCCCTTACCAGTTGTACCAGTGTGCGCTAAGCGTAGTGAAATTGAGGTCTAATAATAGTGCAATTAGAGAGAATTCTTTCACTAACATAGAGTTAGTCTAATGGTATATGGCCCCACTAGATTTTTCTAGGTTTCGAGTTCGAGTCTCATAGAAGATACATGTGTTGGGAGGGGCAGCCATGAACCCCAAACCCCGAACCGGATACCGGATGATAATATAAGGGGGAAAAAAAATAGAGAGAGAGAGAGAGAGAAATTCATATGTTCTTCAAAATGACTATACATACTCTTTGTTTAGGCTATGTATACTAGTTAATATATTAACTACTCCCTTCAGTCCTTAACATAAAATATATTTATCTAATTTAATTAAATTAGATTAAGGATCTTATAGTTAATATGATATGCATTTTCTAATATACCTCAGTCATCTTCTTTGATTTTTTCCTTCCTTCTCCTCCTTAATATTACTGTGGGAGTATTAATAAAGGAAAATTAGAAAAATATTAACAAATACTGAAAATATGCCTTATATTTAGGACTAAGATCAACTCCCCAAATATATCTTCTATTAAACACAGATTGGAGTATCATAAATATACAGATGTACCCCTCGCTCCGGTTTCATCCTCTACTGAAATTTTATGACAAGAATGGCGTGTTTTCTTGAAACGGTGACAAGACTACAGCTAAAATGATGAACCAGAAAAGAAAGTCTGATTTGGTTTGTATGCAAGGTGGCGTAAAATCTATTATCCATGTTATCAAAAAACAGAAGCTATTAGAGATATATTCTGATATTTAAAATCTAACTTTAGAATAGTTGTATTTCATAGTTTCTGTTCACTCTTAAAAACTTGTGCCGCTCAAATAAAATGATTTCAATTTGATAATTGAAATGCTCGCTATTGACAGAATTCCAACTTGTATCAAATTTCTTGAAATAAAAAATGTTATGCAATTAAGTATACTTCTAAATTCATCTTCTTCTGGCAACTGTGGGGGTTAATGACAGGCCAAAATAAAATGTACAATGATAATCATTTGGATTAATTTCTTGATCAATTACAAAAAATGCTCACTCCTTATTTTTAATAGAATAATCCACCCCACCATTGTCGCTGGCGCCCATGCTCAAATTTAATATTGTCTTTGAGGTGCCCCAATTAATTGATTCTAATAACATAAGCGGTATTCTGTCTGATTATATCATACGTTATTGAGAGTAGTAACAAAAACTATAATAGTTACAATATACTCTATATGTGTGCATGTGTGTAGTGAAAGCATGGTTCTGGAAACCGGGCAAATTTTTTTTTTTTTTTACTTTTTTCTTTAGCATTTCATACCAATAAGTCTAAAATTTCCAATTTCTCACCGGTTTGGTCCCGGTTTAGCTCCGGTTTGGTCCCGGTCTGACCCACTGACCCTTAACCCAGTACCCCGACCGGTTCAGTACCCGGTCCGGGTTTTAATACCTTGAGTGAAAGAGACATTTTTGAAAAGTTAGGTCTTCAGTATAATAATATATGCTGGTGAGCTTCGACCAAAAAAATATATGCCGGTGAGAGTTTTAAAATTACCATGTTCCGCAATTAATAACTGAGAGTATAATAATATGACTTGCTAAAATATGGCTATGAGGGGGCCAGAATTAAACTAAGGTATAGTATATGACGTATTTCTTTAATATATAATAATTCATAATTCTGTCCCCTTTTTTTGTCATGGTGGCCCGATTAAGAGGATAAGGCGGGATTTGAAGAGTTAATGTATTAGTCGTTAATTTAAATGAGAAAACATAAGGTAACTGAAGTCTTCTTTTTTTTAACTGTACATGTAGGTACGGCTATTTATGAATTATCAAGTGGCTTTTGTTTTTTCGGAGATTACACAATAATTATCATGAATATGAAACTTTGAATCTGCCCCGTAGTGGTTAATTTCATTATCTCGGGGGCTACAATTAATTATCCTGTTAATTGTCATGCTGTCAAATTCACCAATTGCGTTAGGTAATAAAAAAACTAGGGACAATTATATTCAAGTCTCACATAAGAGAAAAAAATGAACAAATGATCCATGAAGTTATTAATGGACGACCCTTAACTTGTTATTAATAATTTCAAGGATCATTTTTTCATTTTTTCTATTGTGTGAGATTTAAATGTAATTGTCCCAAAAAAATACTTTCAACTACCAAACACTTGGATTGACTGACTGTTGATCATTCCAACTTAATCAATAGTCTTATGTTCGAGCTTTGGATAATGTTGTCACAATAATTATTTGGAGGCAGCAAGATTCCTCGCATTGATGGAGTAAATTCCCTCAAACTGAATTAATAAAAAAAATCACTAATTGAGTTGCAAACTTGCAATAAGTGATAGTATTGTAAAATGACTAATAATTATAAAAATGCACAACTCTTTCCCCATTCTTTCATCATCTTCCTCATGGTAGCCCACTAAGGAAGAATATGCTGGATTTTGAAAGCCAATTTTAAAACTCAGTCCCTAATTAATTCCCTTTGAGTTGCCACTATTTATAATGAATTAATTAATTAAGAGTGACTTGACACAATTTCGTAAGATAAAAATGTAAGAACGGTAAACTCAGAGAGTTGGCTCGCGACTTTGACGACAATATTCAGAAGTATTTTTTTTAGGATTTTCCTTAATTTTTTTGTAAAGTCCAATTAACTTTAATGAAGCCCTTATCTATTAGACAGCGGCTTTAAGAAATTTGAAGGTAGAAGTCATTGGGTTTGAAAGCGGCCAGGCAACATTAATAATGTGCAAAGTGGCTCCATGTTCAAAGCTCTCTGACGTACTTTTTATACTCTAGCTTATTCACTGTAAGGGGATCGGATCCTCTCATAAATGGATTGGGTTCGATTCCTGAGCTAGTTGCGGCGTGGGGGAGGCATCTCCACGGCTAAGTGAAAGTTGAGGTGATTCTTACCTATGGGTCAATAAAAATAAAGGGCATGCTTGTCGTGCTCTCGGGTCTATAGGGACAGGCCCCAGTGGATCATGAGTTAAAAGCCCTACCCTTGGATGACCCTTTTACTAAAACTTATTCACTAAAAAAACTTATTCACTGTATCCATTACTTATGTCTTTGGTGTTGGCGTCTCAATTGTGTGTAAGCCTAAGAATTTTAACACCTCACCTTCCATCTCATATGGGCTTTTAAGGTTTGGGTAAAGCAGTAAATTTATCAACAAAATTTTAAGGAAGGGGCGTCTGACATAATTATATTTTAAAGGGGGTAAAAATACACATAAGGAATTAAAAGTGGAGCATCCAGCACAAAACCGTTAAATTTGACCTAACGCCGTTAAGGGTTTTCTTCTCTTATAATTTAACGCCGTTAGGTCAAATTTAACGGCTTTGTGCTGTATGCTCCACTTTTAATTCCTTATGTGTATTTTTGCTCCCTTTAAAACATAATTGTGCCAGACGCTCATTCCTTAAAATTTTGTTGGCAAATCTACTCCTTAACCCTTTAAGGCTTCTAACAGACGTTTCTTTTTTCTAAAAGGAATGTTTTCAACCTTTCATCATTCTTCATTTCTTCTTCGTCAATGGCCCAAATATCGTCCATATCTGGTATAATAGTGGATCACACCGTAAAGCATAGGGAAGGTGAGATTCAGCAACTATCAGTACTCATCTCTACCTTGACAGTCAATCTAGACAAAATCCCCATATTATCAAAAATTATATATAGATATAGTGTGCGTTTGGAATGGCTTATTTTTGTCCAAAACGTGCTTATAATTCGTGATTCACGTTATACGAGGCAAGTATGTGAGAGGAGTTTTTTCTCGGCTTGCGTAATAAGTGCGTTTTTCCTGTACAAAACGCTCACACAAACACACACATATATATGTCGTTAAAGCGTGGAATGAAGCTGTTCGTAAGGAACTTTTATTTAGGATTGGTCATCAAGCGCAACAAACACTACTATAAAACAGGGATTTAGTGGCGCCCCTCTCATGAAATTCTTTAAAAAAGCGTCATAGATAATTGTTTTTTTAAAAAAAAAAAGTAAAGAAGCTACGGCGCTCCCTATTATAAATGCGATAACTAGTATTAGTCTTCTGTGGCACTTTCCTAAATAAGCGCCACACAAAACATTTATTTGAAAAAAAAGAAAAATGAAAGTCCCAGCTATGGCGCTTTCTTGAAAAGCCCCATAGCTGGGTTTATTTTTTTAGATATTTTTTTTATTTGAAAAGTAGTATTAATTATTTACGTAATCTTTTTAGGGAGAATGACAGAAAAATACTACTTGAATTTTAAAATTCCAAATTAGTCATTTGACAAAGATTTGTATTGTCAATCCCATTACTCTTCTTGTCAGCGGGATTTTGAAGTTCAAATGGTCTTTTTTTATCATTCTCCCTTTTTTTTATTTGAAAAAGACCTTGGCTGGCACTTGTTTAATCAAGCGCCGGTCAAGGTGCCCGGCCAAAACACTTTGGCCGTGCGCTTGTGTAACCAAGAGCCGGCCAAGGTTTAATCCCCTTGGCCTTGACATGCATGCCTAGGCTACAGTGGCCTTGGCAGGCACATGGTCACACACTGGCCTTGGCTTTTTGCCATACCAAACAAGCGCCTGCCAATGTTTAATGGACAAACCTTGGCTAGTGCTTGTTTGGATCCTTGGCTTACGCACATGGCCACAGTGGCTTTGGCTTTTTACCAAGGCCAACTGTGGCCTTGTCGCATCCCTGCCAAGGCTGCATGCAAGGCCACATGTTTTGCTATATATATCTAGAGTAAGGAGAGAGCGAGAGATGAGATCAACATTGCATAGAGATTGAGAGTTAATGGAGAGCTACCACCATAACGGAGAGACCACAAAAGACGAGCTTCGTCACCTTCATTCCTCCTTTATATGCTAAGGACATGCAAGTTGATTAGTTAAGGCACCCCGTTAATTAAGACAAGCTTCATCTTCCTTCCTCATTTAATTTATATGGCTTTGACATTATATTATCTTAGTATCTTTTCTTCCATTTAATTTGCCAATGCTTTAATTTCCCTTAGAATTATTTCAATAGGGGGATTTTAGATTATTTTCTTGTATTTTATTTAACTTATTTCCTTTTTTTTTTTGGTAAAAAGAAAATATCATTAAATATAGGAAGGAAAACTGATATTACATCTTCAATCTACAATCATAATTGAGCATGATTGCAGAGAAGAGATAAGTTGAAGTCCTACACTTAATGTTCTATAAACTTGCTCAAAACGAAAAGAACGCAAAAGGAGACTTATGTCTCTATACAGGATGTTATGAGATCTTTGAGTATCAAATATGGAAGGGAGAAGCATCTTCTTATAGCAATGAACTCTTAAGATCCGATCATCATATTGAGAGAATAAGGCTGAGTTTAAGATCCACAACAAAGCTCCTCTGAAGCAATGCAGAAACACAAAAGACTGGATCATTGTTTTCTTCCATATGAAGGATTGAACGGCCTATCCTTGAAAACAAATCCAAGATTGACATATCATGTGATTATTGCTTTTCCTCTTCCACATAAGAACAATCCAGCCTAAAGATGAGATGCCATTAAGCTGCTGATAATCTGAAGTTAATATTGAAGTTCTAAGAACAGGGGGATCTTGCTTATTGTACACCAAAACAGTCAAACTTGCAGCAAAATTAATCTCATTAATTACATCTGCAGGAGTGAAGGCTTTAGCCTTTCGATGAACCAGTAAATTCCTTTTCATCAAAGTATTTGAGCTTCATAGTTGCTGCCAGTAAGTCACCTAGAGGTGAATGAAGAATTCGCCAGATTTGCTTAGCAAGTAAGGAGTCATTCACCTTGGATATAGGTCTAAGACCCAAACCACCTTCAAAATTCAGCCTAAAAATGTAATCCTAACTCAAGAGATGAATTTTTTGCGCATCACCATTTGTTCCCCCAGAAAAAATTAGTGCATTTTGAGTCAATTTGATGGCATATATAATCAAGAAGTTTAATACATGAAAGGACATGCAGATTAACACCCGAGAGAATAGATTTGATCAAAGTAAGTTGTGATGCTTGAGAAAGCAATTTTCCTTTCCATGATGCCATTCTCTGATCAATTGAACTAACAACCTGAGAGTAAACCACATATTTGTTTCTACCAGGATCAACCCAAGTGCCTAGATACTTCCCCAACCAATCTGTAAATCTAACTCCCAGAAAATGCAAAAGAGCCAACTTCTATGTGTGAGAAAAATTAGGACCGAAGATAATAGATGACTTGGATCTATTAATCATTTGTCCCGACCATTTACTGTAAACATCTAAAGAGGCTTTAATGGTGTTAATACTATGATCATTTCCTTCAAAGAAGAAAACTGAATCATCAGCATATAATAAATGAGATAAAGGCTGTGAATTGGCTGAGATTCGGATCTCCTGAAGATGTCCTGACTGCTTAAATCTATTCAAGATACAAGACAGGATATTTGCAGCCAAGATATAAATATAAGGAGATAAAGGGTCTCCTTGCCTAATTGCTCTAGTAGGGGTGATACTTCCAGTGATTTGTTGGTTCAAAATCACTTGATATTGAATAGTTGTTATACAGTGCATGATAAGCGCAATCCATTTGTCTGGAAATTCATTACCTCCAAAACAGCATAAATGAAATTCCAAGATAGGGAGTCAAAAGCCTTAGAAAATCCAACTTTGAGAGCCATTAGTTTTTTCCTCCCAGAGGTAGAAGCATGTATCTGGTTCATTAGATTTGAGGCTAAAAGAATATTATCTGTGATGATTCAACCTTTCAAAAAAGCACACCAGAAAGGTGCAATGTAATGGTTTAGAACTTTTTACAACTTGAGGCAAATTACCTTGGAGACAATCTTATACACCACATTACAGAGGCTAATTGGTCTGAGATCTTTAAAAGTTTGCACAGTATCAGACGTTGGAATCAGAATAATATTAGTCTTGTTGAAGGACTTTAATATGTGTTCTGATTCCCAAAATGTGTGCACCATTGCTAGGAGATCATCCTTGACTAGGCCCCAATATTTATGAAAAAAGTTTGCATGTATACCATTTGGTCTAGGGGCACTATGTTTTGGAAGAGAAAACACAGCATCTTTAATTTCATCCAGAGAGAAAGGCTTAAAGAAGTAATTAAAGTCCTCACTAGAAAGCCTTGGGACTGAGAATTCTCTAAGAGCTGAAGTGATTTCCATTGTTGACATATTGTCATGGGAGCGGTAGATCTCCTCAAAATGAGATAGAGCCTTGTGTGAGATTTCTGCAGAGTTACTTGTCCAAGTTGCATTCATTGTCATTATGTTTTTTAATCTGATTTTTTGCTTTTCCACGAGAAACAATGGCATAAAAGAATTTGGTGTTCCATTCTCCTTCTGAAAGCCAGCGTAACTTAGCTCTTTGTGACTAGAAACTGAGCTCACAATCATAAATAAATTCAAGATTATGCCTAGCATCCAATAAAGCATGTTCCTGACCAATTGACACAAGCCCTGAAAGGCTAATGGTAGACAAAAGCTTTTTGAGATCTTCTTCTGCTGTGGAGATTTTCTTAAACAGATTTCCAATTGAAGAATTATTCCATTTCACAAGAGAAGATAGAGTTGAAGACAATTTACAGAAGAGCTTGAAGTAAGGCGAGCCTTGATATTGATCAGACCAACAAAGCTTAATAATATCATCACATTCCTTAAATCTAAACCAAAAATCCTCAAATTTCTCAATTTTTGTTTTTCTGATATCATCATGTTGATAAAATGTGAGAGGACTATGATCAGATGAGGCAATAGTAAGAGTATTGAGAAAAGAACTCAGATATGTTGATAACCATTGGAGATTGACAAAAGCTTTGTCAATTCTTTGTAGAATGAAGTCATCACGTCTTCTATTGTTGGACCATGTAAAATTTGGACCTTTTTGTGGAACTTGCATAAGATTACAATCATCTAGACATTGTTTAAAGGTTGACATTGAGCTAGTGCTGCCATTGCAATTTAACTTATCAACAGAGGATAAAATCTGGTTAAAATTATCAAGGTAATTAAACCTGGACCGGTCAGTGAACTGGTCGGGATAATGAGTCAAGGGTCAGTGGGTCAGACCGGAGTCAAACCGATGAGAAATGGAATATTTTAGGCTTATAGTATGAAATTCTAAAGAAATTTTTTTTTTAAAAAAAAGATTTAAAAATAAAAAATAAAAAAACTTGACCTGGCCGGGTTACCAGATCGGACCGGTTTAGTGGCCGGGTCGCTGGTTTCTGGTCCGGTTTGGCCGGTCCGGTCTGGGTTAGATAACTTGAAAAATTACCTATTAACAACCATGGAATATCAATTACTTCTGAAAAATTATGCATCCAAGTCCAGAGAGTATGCCTTAAATGAGTTTCAGCAGGTCCCTAAATGAGGGATACAAAGCAAGACGAAAGAGAGCTAGATTCATTAATTTTGCGGTGACATACAAAAGGAGATAAGTCAATAATTTGAACAGATAACCACGGCTTCCAAGCTGTGAGCGTTCCTCCACCTTTCCTTACTGCATCAGTACCACAATGAAAAGTAAAACCATAATTTGCAACAAAAAAGTAGACGTCCTGAGTTGAGATTTTCGTCTCTGACAAAAAAATTAGATCAAGGCTATGTAGTTCAATTAGATGCCTACAACGTTGAACTGTCGAGGCCTTACGAAATCCTCGATAGTTCCAATTAATTTCATGGCTCTCTGGGAAGCTTCAGGGCGGCTCTCTGGGAAGCTTCATGGCAGCTTCCTGAGCCTCTTCAGAGTCAGCAGTAGAAATCTTTAACAAGGCTGATGCAGGAAAACGACAATTTTTGTTTGTTTGTGAAAGTAGCTTGTTTGTGGAAAACAGCTAAACAAGATTGATCTGAAAACAAACAAACAAACAAAAAAAAAAAAAGAGGAGAGGATGAATGTTTGATTTGCAAATATTTCTTCTGAAACTTGAAGGAAACAGAGGAAGTTTGGAAAACAGAGATTGCTGATAAACAGATTGAGAAATAGGAAGCAATGAATATAAGATGATCTCCAACAAAAAGATGCAAACAATGCCGAAGTAATTAAGACGTAGAAATAGAAGATAATAAAGAAGAAACTTTTTGGGATTTTTTCACAAGATCCATGACAATGAAAAGCAACGCAATTGTTACAATATAATGCAGAAGATGAACAGCAAGAAAAAATGTTCACACTATTTTTTTTTTCTTTTTAAGATTTTTATGGGTATATGATTGAAAAGAAAACAAATTTGATGCAGATAACTGACAAATTTTTTTGGGTTTTGGAAGAGTAGCTTATATATGCAAAACAACAAAACAAGATTGATTTGAAAAATGGGAACAAGGTCTGGGGGGAAAAGAAATAAAGAAAGAAAATTTGGAACAATAAGTGAACAAGCACAAGGCCTTAGTAAATGAGTTGGTGTATGATTTGCTTCTGAAACTTGCAAGAAGAAATTTGAAGAAGAGAGTGCTGTAAGCTTGGGAAACAGGAGGCAATGGATATCAGATCTGAATGCAAACAATGGCAGGTAAGATGTGGAAGAAGAAGAAGATCTGTAAGAGAAACGTAGAAAAGAAAGAATAAAGATTGCTGACACACAAAGAAAAGCGCCTTGGAAATTGTTTTTGTAGTGGCAAAGTCCTAGGAAATATTTTATGGAACTGGAAACTTTATACCTTGCTTGTTATCTGATCCCACAAATTATTCTTGAATAAAAAAAATTAGAAAATTAACCTCAATCACCTTCATGAAAAATGCAAAAAAAAAAAAATAAAATACAGAGATAATTTGAATATGAATATGAAAAATATTGTGATGCAGTTGGATTGTCTGGTATTGGTTGAAGCTGTTTTAAGTGATGCTATACTTCAAGAATGAGGCTACTCAACTATTGTGGATAACATTTTTAATCACAAAGCATGTTTACGTGGGAGGTAGCATCTTCATCTTTTTCCTTTAGTTTAGCCTTCTTTTTTATTTTAGTTATTTTATGTTTGCTACTTTTCTTGGGTGGTTGGTTTCTGGGTTGTTGACTCATTTAGCTTCTTATAGTTAATGAATATGTATATATGCTACTTTGGCCAGAAAGAGAGAAAGAAAATTCAAAAACAAAAATAAAATATCCATTTTAGTTGATGGTAAAGAGACATAAGCCCCCACCCACACCTTTGGGTTAGTGGTATTAAGATGTGCCTTTTGTGGCACTTGGTTTAAAATTCATCCCCGACTAAAGCAATATGTCTGTCAGTCAGACTAAAAAAGAAGAGAGAGATCAGTACATAAAAAGGGGAAAATTTTTGGCAACCCCAATTATAGTGAATTTAGTTTCAATTACCTCTATAAAAATATGAATTTATTTTCAATTACCTCTAAAAAAGAAGAGAGAGATCAGTACATAAAAAGGGGAAAATTTTTGACAACCCCAATTATAGTGAATTTATTTTCAATTACCTCTATAAAAATATGAATTATCACTGCACCCTTTTGAGGGTAAAATGGAATTATATTTGGAACAAAAAGACTCAAATGACCCAATATTTCTTGTAATGCTTAGTAAACTTGTTAATATTTTACTTTCGTTGTAAACACCCTTATTTTTCTTGTGAATGCTGTTTGTTTAATTGTTAATGCCTATATTTAGTTGGGTAGCTCTTATATGTTTCTTGTAAATCACGGTATTTGCATTCGAAAAGCCCTTGTATATGTCTTGTAAATCCCCTTAATTTTATTGTAAACTCTTTAATGTTTCTGATAAAGGCCACTTGTCAATGTTTTACTTCAGTTATAAGCACCTTTATTTTTTTTGTGAATTACCATATTTGTGTTATAAACTCCCCTGTTCCAGTTGTGAATGCTCTTTATTCCCCATAAAAAAAAAATCGTCATGACTTGATCCTCTATGGGTGGGTGTCAAATAATAGGTTTAGGTTTTGTTATTTTCCTCTTTCTCCCTACTTCTCTTATCCACATTTAGATTAAAAAAATGGTTTAGATTTAACATTTTATGAAACTTTTATTATAAATAAGGTTAAGGTGCATCTATCAATTTAAAGTATTTTATAAGGTGTATCCAACACCATAAAGTATTATTTTCATGTGTCCAACAAGTATTTTTGGTACCTTGGTGTTAGATGCACCAAAATTTTTTTTAAGGTGTTGAACGTGCCTGAGAAAATAATTCAAGATACTGGCTCCAAAAAATACTTTATGGTTCTGGGCACACATGGAAAAAAAGTACTTTAGAGTACTGGATGCATTTTAGCCCTTATAAATATAAACAAATAAATTATAGCTTTTTATTATCTACACAATTTATAATTGCAGTATAAATGAAATAAAAAAAATTTTAATTATAAAATATTATAATAATTATTCTATAAAATATTAAATATGAACTATTCATTTTTTTATTTTTTATCTAAAGGCGGAAATGAGATATGGAGAAGAGGAGGAGAAAGACGAAAATAAGAGGATATGCTTCCATCAAATAACACAGATATGTTTAGATTGAGGAAAATAAAATTTGATGCCAAAACAAGAAAATAGTGATGAAAACAAAATAAAAATAAAAGCATAGGAAAATTTGGAAAAAATCCCCATTGAAATTTTGATTGGTGGGAAAGATTCAAATAGTTTTTATACTTAGAAAGTTGCAGCACTTCACAGATTTTATAACTTGTACGCTTATTTTAGTCATTCCATCAATAAAATTTTCAATGGGGACCAATTTCCCCGAAAGAATTCCCTAAAGAATTAGGGAAATAATTAACCTAGTTCAATATTTAACAATCAGTCTTGTACACTCCATCTCCAAGGACGATAGGGAAAAAGTAAGTTCCATTTGGAATCACCAACAAAACTAATCCTATGAACTCTCAACATGATATTCATTCCATAACATAAACTAATTATCAGGTACTCGTAAACCATAGGTCACAGAAGAGAGTAAAAGACTTATCTATGACAAATCCTTTGAGATGGTAATTTATAAATCAAATCAACCAATTCCCAAATGAAGCAGATATAAATATAATGTCACCAATCCCAGAAAACTGAAAAGCTTAGCGTTGGAAGGAGATGGAATAGGAACCAGTGTTTGGCTTTGAAGTTCTCAATGCTCATCCCAAAGCGGCCCAACAAAGAATTGTCCATTTCTTTCAGTTTACATGCCCCAAGTCAAAATTGTGTTACCACTTACCAAAGTTTACTGAAGCATATACTCTCAAGTCCGAATCACATAATGTTGAAACAAATGCCACGTAACTTACATTTGTGTAGTTACATACTGATCATTATATGTAACAGATACAAGGCTTGTTATCTACCTTTTTGACAATCACTGTATTGTCAAATTATAAAAGGGAAAAAAGGATAAGAGACCATCATATTTATGTAAGATTAACTGAGTTATGCAGTTAATGTTTATCATTTTTCATCATATTACTTCTAATAATTACTAGCTTACGCCCAGAGCTTAAAAGTTATCTTGAAAGGGAGCAACCATGGATCCCATTGTTAAAGCAACCATATCACGAAAGGTCTGGTTTCTCGTTTCTTTTTTCTTATTCCATTGTTTATTAGGCATATAATATTTTGGAACTCCTAAGTATAAGTAGCAATATTTTCATCTATATGCTAAAACATTTTCCCAACATACCATAGAACCATAAATGTCATGCCAGGTCAACTTTTAGGGAAGGCAAAATAAAGAGAACATAGTGGAGAAAGTCATGTTGGATCAGATATGCAGGATTGAGTTCCAATGCCTTAGTACACTCTTTGATTGTGTCCTCATATTCCCCCTGAGGCAATTTTCTCGATGTTAATTTAAATCCTTAAATGAAAAATTTAAAGGAAAGTGATATGAAACTTGATTAATTACAAGAATGACACAAAGATATCAAAGTTGAAACAACCACGCTAGTGTGGTGAGACAGCCCTTTTAATCAACACAGATGTGATCTAGTCACTCTCCACTCTAATTGTCTGAATATTGCTTAAACAGATCGCTTAAAAAATGGTTTAGATTTCCCATTCAAAAAATTGTTGGCAAGATCAAATAAAGAGTATTGCATTTTCGTTTTGAGTTTTGTATTC
The DNA here is from genome assembly GCA_963210345.1 of Inga oerstediana. Classification (NCBI taxonomy): domain Eukaryota; kingdom Viridiplantae; phylum Streptophyta; class Magnoliopsida; order Fabales; family Fabaceae; genus Inga; species Inga oerstediana. The sequence goes on along the minus strand of OY723404.1, from coordinate 8,742,587 downwards.
TGTGGAGGATAACAAAGAATGATGTGTTCTTTTACAATAGATGTCTCGTTTTATGCTTGCTCTGTTTTGAATGTTATATATGTGTGTCCGTACCGTGTAATCTTTTCCTGAGAATTATCTCTCTTTTTCAAAAAGAAATTTAATCTAAAGAAAAAGATTATATGTTCAACTTCTAAGTTAGGCAAAATTAAAAACATTATTTAAAGGGTTAAAGGGCTTAAATGTCTCGGAAATTTTAGCATCTTGGAAATTTTGGAGGGGGCAAATGTATTTTGGAAGTTTTAAAAATGGAGTAATTTTACCCCTCTGTTAACCAGCTCTAACGGTCAACATTTGACGACCAAATATGTAAAGGTGGTATACCTATGTGGCATCCAACTCATCCTTTTTTTTTTTGTCCACGTCAATCGTCAGATCTTTTAGTATGAATTTTTTTAAGGGTTAAGGAATAAAAATGCCTATATACTTTTTTCGGATATGTACCTAGTATCATATATTTTATTTGAGTGTAAAAATGCCCATGAATTTTTAAAAAATAAGGCAAAAATGCCAATTCTATTAACTAAGTTAGTGAGTGTTTGGGAATTTTTTAAACCTAGATTTGTGCAACTTGAGACAAAACTCCTCTCACACACTTACCTCATAAATCATAAAAACAATTCCCAAAAACTAATCCAAACACACATTTATACTTTTCATTTAGTGGGTCGCACACATTATTTTTAAAAGATTATCAACGTGTTTGTTTGGGCGATTTCTCCAGCAATCGGACTTGAATAATGTAGCAATTGGGCTTGAACAATGTTTTGATCAAATATGGGTGTTTGTTTCAGCGATTGGATTTAAGGTGAAAAAATTCATAAGTTGGAAAAAGTCATAAGCCTCAAAATGAAGCTTATTAGAGCTTATGTGCCTGTGTGTGTATAAAAAAATATTGATAGGAGTATTTTCATAGTTTTAGGGATCAATGAGGTACTCAAAATCACTTCTAATAACAAAACTTCTTTTATGAAAAATGTTCTAAATAATTTTCTCTTTCTTTAGATAGTAATCTTCTGCTAATTAGAGAATACTTTGGAATAAGAGTTTAAGCAAGTTTTGAGTTTTGTTAATATATGACTGTAGAAATGTAGAGAATAATTAATAATTAATTATAATCAATTTAAATTTATTATTTAGTTGTTTTATGATTTTATAATCAATTTTTTTTTTATAAATATGTCATAAATTAATTTCTATATAGTGTTTTTACCTATTAAATTTAGTTTAAATAATTTATTTAGATTATTGGAGGTATTATTGAGGTTTTAATCGGTTTATTTTGTTAGATTTTGAGCTATGTGAAAATATTAGTTAAGATTTAATATTTAAATTAGAGTTTGATATAATTTATAAAATTTAAGCTTGAGGTGCACAATAGAAAAAACTTTTGGAGTGTACCAATTTAAATTAGAGTTTGATACAATTTTATTTAAAATTGTACCATTGTCAAATTTTGAGTATGTGTCTTGTGGTAACACTGTCGCCATTGGATGGTTTGAATCAATTTATCACCAAGAATGCTACTTTAAAAAATACAGATATCTTCCGAGGTCCCATTTGGCAATTAAGTTGCCAATGAGTTCTTTTTCCACAATTAATCCTTCATTTTTTCATTTTTCATAATTTTTTCAATTTTTTTCTCTTAATTAATACAAAAGTCACTTATGCAAAAGTCAAACCAAACATCATTCACTTTTACATAAGTTACTTATTTAATCGCTAATTCAAACACTCGTCATTTTACCCAATCTAATTTTTTTCCAATCTTAAGAATCCATAAATTTAAATAAAAATAAGTTACTTATCCAATTGTTAAAACAGACACACCCTATTTTAAACACTCCTCACACCCTCTCCGTCACTCCGGCACCCTTGCCCTCCTCTCTCTAACTCCATCTGGTTATAGGAGGGCACGAGGCACAGCTCTCACAACCCACAGCACCAAGCCACCAAGCAGAGATATTTTTCCTGCCAAATTTGATATCTCATTCTTATCCCATTTCTGCATCTGCTCTCACACCATGACCGGACCCAAATATTACTTCCCGAATCTAAATCAAAAGTTGATTATTTGAAGTGGGAAGGTGTAAGTATGATATAAACATGAGAAATTTGATGGGTGGTTGCCCAGTAGAATAGTAGATGACATAAAAGGAACGATGAAGAGTGAAGAGAATCATTATGGCTAATCCATATGTGATATTTGATGCAACTCTCAGACATGAGCCCAAGCAGTGGCAGCTACGGGCCACCGGTACAAAACAGGAACGCCAAGCATATTTCCCCGACCCTATCCTCAGTGCTGCAGTTCCTAACTTCTCTTGCCCCCTCAAAATTTTTAAAGGACTTGAATTGAAAGCAATTCACTGATATAATTTATTGTTTACTAATTAATCATTAGGACAAAACAAAACAAAATAAAACGGCCCTCCACTATGTGGCCAGATTTTGCTGCTGATGATTGGGGAGAAGCCATATTCCAAATAAGAAGAAAGACACCAGATGTGGGGAGGGAGAGAGTGTGGGGACTCTGGCGATGGAGCCAGGAAGAGAGAGAAGGAGGAGCAACGGGTGTTTGACCGAATAGTGAGGGAGGAAGAGAGAGGGTGGGAGGAGTTTTTAAAATAATAATTTAAAAATAATGGTGTGGGGCCCTTTAATTCAAAAAATAAAACTGTTTGCATCAGTTAACAGAATCGGTAACTATCCTATTTTTAAATTTTCAACTGATAGACATCTTTGCACCTAAGTAATATGGTGCTAGGTGTATATCTGAAAAAAGTATATAGATATTTTTATTTTTTAATCTTTTTTTTTAAAAAAAGAGATAAGATGTGATTTTCACAATAACATTTTATGTTAGGACTAACTTGCACTATTAAATTCTTAAGGATGTTAAAATACACATAAATATTATAAAGAGTACAATTTACCAAAGGCCTTAGCAATGAGAAAAAGGACGTTATTTTAGTTTTAGGGGATCCCATGTGATGGGACACTTGTCATTGGATGGACCAAAAGTCACACACTCACTCCTTAGCCACAGCCCATCTACGACCAGTTGACCACCAAGATATCTAGACGACGAAAAATTTGGAAGAATGACGCCAACATTGTCCACAAAAAGAGCCACTGGAATATTCCTGTGGTTTGCCACATCGGCTAGCCATGCCAACTCAGCATCAGAGACGATAGTAGAGACCGATGACTGAAGCTGATCATAAGTTGTTGAAACGCAGGTCTCATCTTGGTGGCGAGGGCTTCGGTGAAAGAAGGAATATCATCGAGCTGCTGAACGTCCAAAGGGATGACGTTGGGTGATGACGAAGTTGATGATAGCCTCAATGGGTCGTCTTGATGCGAGAAGTTTGCATAAGTCAAGCCAGGTTCAGAGCTTCTTCTCACATCTTTAATGGCTGTTGCAGGTCTGGATCTTCTCAGATTTAATCTGTGTTGAGGCTTTTGTGCACATTGGTTAGATTTCAACGTAATTTGCATAACAGAATTTAAAATAGTTTTCCTACTAAAATTTTAGTCCAGCACGAAGATCCTTTTTCTAAACTCCAAATCCTTCAAGCGTCATTGTTCTCGTTGTTGCATAAGTCTGAATTCATTTCTCATTTTTGGTTCATGGTAATGAGAATGATCTTGAATCATGAGATATTTTACTTGTTAGAGTAAGTAAGGAAGTAATTGATGAATGAATATGCAATTTCATCTCTTAATCAACCTTTGAGTCTTCCCCTTATGTAGCTAATCGAAAGAATAGAAGGGGTGATTGTTCATTGTGGCAATGCTCTCCGGAGTGATCGATAGTGACCAGGATGAGAAGGCTCACACGATGGAGAGAAGAGGAAGGACTATGGCTGAGGTGTGACTTTCAGACGGGTAAAGGGAAAAGGGAAAAACAAATGACAGGTGTACATCACATGGGACCCACTAAAGGGCTGTTTTCTTAAAGTTAACGCCTTTAGTAAAATTGTCAATATTTAAATGTATTTTAACATCCTTAAGAATTTAATGGTGCCAGTCGTGTATGACATAAAATATTATTTTTAAAATTACATAATTTCCCCGAAAAAAACTCAAATATTCTTCTACAATGTCTCTCGTTTTTGATATAAAATTCAGTTAAATTATTTGGGAAGATTAAAATAGCTAAATAAATTATTTAATTATATATTATTTTATAACTCATGTAAATTAGTTTGGAGAAAAATATTAATTTTGAATGTTGATTAATTTTGGAGACTAAAGAAAATAAATAAATTACTTTAATATATTAATATTTATCTTTTTTTTATAATTAATTTGTTTGACTTACAAGCTAATATACGATTAAGTAATTTATTTTAGCTCTTTGAATCTCCCCAAATAACTTAACTGAGTTTTATATTAAGGACTGGAGATGGACATTGCAGGAGAGGATCTGAATATTTTAAGAAAAAATCCTACTAAAAAAATCTGACGACTGATATGAATAAAAAAAAAGGTGGAGACGGATGTCATCTTTACATATTTAGTCAACAAACATTGATAGTTAGGGTTAATTAATGGAGTGGCAAAATTGCCCCATTTTTTAAAACTTTTAGGACACATTTGCCCCCTCAAAAAGCTTCCGGATGCTGAATGCCCATATGCAAAAATTTCCGTGGCATTTAAATCATTTAACCCTTATTTAAATGAGCAGAAATAGAACACTTAAAAGCAATAAATCTCTCTAATCTCCTTCTACTTTAGGCAAGGACAGCCTCTACATAAGGGCAAAATCGCCCGAACACCATTAATTATTTAAAAAGTGATATCAAAATTTCTTCCCAGATTATTTTTCATTCCCTAAATATTTCAACGAAAACACATAGCCATCCAACCTGCCCTGTGACCTCTGTTTTGCTACAGAAATTAGTAAAATGAACTAATTTAGCATCACATGCAAAAATGGTGGAGACCAGTGCATTTCAAATATTTCAATGGTGGTGTTTGTGTTGGTGGGCTAGTAAGTGCACCTGTTCCTATCTGTATTTACTTTGTATTATTGTGAATCTAGAATTGTAAAATATCATCCTCCCAAACATTTTTTATTTTATCAGGGCTTCCCTTTAAATTTCTATTCTTTTTCATCTTTTTTCCCCTTTCAAATCTGCAAATTGAAAGAAGCTTTGTTCAAATGAAATGGTCCTAAAACATCTGTAGCATGCTGATGATATTCAAATCAGATATCGGAATTTAATAACTAGTAATCAAAGAAAGACACTTATGTCACTTACTTTTCGGATGAGTTATATTAACTATTTTCTTAACCTGCAAGCAATGTTGTGAAAACCGGACTGGACCGAACGGTTGGACCGGTGCCCAGGAGGGCTTTCGACTCGTTCCGTATAGTTCAACCGTTTCACCATTCAGACCATTTCGGGCCGCTTCAGACTGGCTATTGGGCCAGAAACTGGGGTTGAACCGGGAACCGTTTATTAATATTATTGATATGTTATTGTGTTATTTTTAATGATTTCAATGTATTAGAACTTGAGATTTGGAAAAGATGATACATATAAACTTTTGTATATGCTTATTTTTAAGTAATATTAAGATTTCATATTTATTTTTTATATTTATATAATTATATAAGTATAATATTATTTTTATTTAATTATTATGTTATTGGTTCGACCACCGGTCCGACTATGCGACCCATGACCCGGTAACCTTTCCGGTTCGACGTCCGGTCCGGTGTCCGGTCCGGCTTTTAAAACATTGCCTGCAAGACTCTGCTAAGTTATTTAAATCTCTTAATTAATTAACTCTTTCATATCCTGTGTAACTTCTAAACTAGGTGGATCCATTTCATACAAAGATTAAATAGTGCAAACTACATGAGTTAACAGTATTAAATGAGTAAAACTAAAAAATTTGATTAGGAAAAAAACACACGTATACAGTTTGCATATGCTTTGACTGGTTCTGCGTCTGGATTACAGAACTGTGGTGTAAATATCCTGAATAATGGTTGAGAGAAGAATGTAATTATGAACTTGCTTTGTCTTTCTCATATTTGAGTTAAACACATGTTCTGCAGACTCTAATCTAAACATACCCTAGATGACCCAAAATAATTATATCCTTATAGACCTCTTTTTTTTCTTTTTCTTTTTTAATGTTTAAGTTCGTATTTGCAAATTATCATTCTTTTCCCCATTTCTTCCTGGTACATCATGGAGGTGCAGGAGCTACGGGTGCTGGGCTAAAGGCTGCAGTAAATGATTTTTTAATCCCTTTATGTTTGCAATATTTAATTTCCATACCTTCAAGTTGAACCCTATTTTTGCTATCCCATCACTATTGGTTTTATGAAAAGTTTCCTGCAAGGTGGACCTGGAAACCATACTTTATTTTATTAGAGCCTTCCTGTTTAAGTGTTTTTGTTGGATTCGAAAGAGCAGATTTCAGTGCTGGCGTTACAAGCTTAGAAATAAACTCAGAATCATTATACTTCATCCGAACACTTACAATCAAATTCAAAATCAATGGGCAATCCTTATGTCATGCTATTGCTCTGTAGCAATATACATCTATTCAGTACAAAATCCAAGTTCATTTAATGAGTCATATTCTATCGTCCTCAATTGGAATAGAGAGAGCTAATTATTTTAAGCTAATGAACAGTAAAAATAAGAAAATACTAAACATGTTCTCTCATTCAAACTAATCTCCAGCACCACAATCCAAAACCAAAAAAATTAAAATAGTTGCCTAGAGAAGGACATAGCAATTCCAATTCCGTCAATACCAAACATACAGAACAAATGCATTGTATGCAAATGACAGATTACTTATAATGTGCATTAGACAAATTTACAAACCAACATACAAAAGTAAATATATAGTGCAGAACATGAAACTGTCAAACTAGGTAGCTCTAAGAGAGTGCACACAAACTTCATCAGGACTCAATGAAGTCGTCTAGATTACGAGCCTTGTCAAGCAACAACACTAAAGATTCCTTCACAGAAGCTAACTCCTTCTTCATGGACTCAATCTGAGCTTCAAGACTGGAAGCTTGACCTTTAGTCTCCTCAACCTTCCTCTTGATGTCTTCTGCATCACCACATTCCTCAATGCATTTATGCACGTAACTCAGCCATGAAACATCAAAACCAGCCGCTTCTAAGACACTGCAACACTCTCTGACGTAGCTTCGATCATCTTCTGTCAAGTGGCCTTTTCGAGTGGTCCTCAAAATGCAAGTTACCTCAGCAAATAAGGAAAAGGTGGAGGAAGCAAACACTCTCCGTCGCTTTGTGTTGAGCCAGTCAAGCACTTGAGGATGCCGATTCACCCCAGCCTCCAAATATGGCATGTTCTGTTTTGAAATGTCAATCATTCCCTTGTAGCTTCTATAAATGTTCAATTTTTGTGTTGGTGAAATCACAGGTTCTGGAGCTTGTGAAGGTGATGGATCAATAGCTGAATCAACAAACAAAAAGAAAAGAAATAAAGTGAGTCAAGTTTTGAAAAGTGAAAAATAAAAAAGACTTGCGAAATGCATTCCTTTCCCAATGAATTTATGTCAAATTCATTTGGAGCTTGCAAAATGAAATCAGTACCTGCTTCAGGAATCATGGTTGAGTTTGATACATCTTGAGCAGCTGAAATTGAAGCCACTTTTATCGTATTGCATATCTTTTGAGTCCCAGTATATGAATCGCATGATTCTTCTGGAAGATTTTTGTTAACACCATGCTAGACTTATTAGCTAATCCAAATAATGCTACCCAAAATAAACAAAAGCACAAAAGAGGACAAGAACCTGGGTTTTGTATCGTGGCAAGTTTCTCTGCATCTTGGTCAGTTTGAATCAAGGGTTTGTCCATGGTGTCATGAATATCTTGAGTTTCAACAGTAAGAAAAAATAAAAAATCATGAGACAAGATATTTTTTCAAAGAAGATAAATTACTCCCTTCTAAATAAAAATAAATCCATTACTTTCTTTCTTGTCTCTAGTTACAAAAGTTTTAGGTTGATTGAACGAATCCTTGTTAGGACATGTTTCTGACTCATGTGATTCTTCTGCAAATTTCAGTGAACATGATAGAAAGTCAAAATCATTAATTAATTAAAGAAGAGTATTAGATCAGATATCAATCAAAACAATATTAGAACCTATGTCCTGTCCTACAACAGGTCTCTGTGCGTGTTGGGAAGTTTGAATTAAGGGCTTCTCCATAGTTTCATTCACCTCTGAAGTAAAAAAGCCAAACAAATAAGTTTATAAAATATACCGACAAAAAAGATTATGGCACAAGATATTGTAAAGAAAACGAAAAAATGCTTCCATAAGTTAAAAGACAAGAAGTCAATTGAGGCCTTAGTCGCTAGTATATTTGAGTTGGCATAATAGGTTATGATAGTTAATTAAGCAAAAGAATATTGCAACAATGTCTACTGCAACAATGTCATTTAACACAAAAAAAAGTCATTTAAGGTTATTTATAAAATAGTTAAGATAAGAAAATAAGATCAATACATACTTTCTAGATTGTGGTAGGACTCAATATGTTTTTGAGGAGGCTGAACCAAGGGCATCTGATCAATAGTCTCCCATCTCTTTTGAGTCCCTATTACTAAATAAAAAAGTTAACAAAATGAAAATACATACATATTTTAAAGAGATTGTGGCAAGGGTGAACGAATTTTTATGAGGCCAAATTTCCAAGTCACATGATTGTCTCAAAAGATTTCTCACATGATAAGAAGTTAGAAATATTAATTAAGACTATTAGTGCTACAAGAAGATCAACCCATGAATCCTGAAATGCTGTAGAGATTGGTGTCTTTAGTGGTTATAACCAACGTCTTTTTGATGACTTCACGTATGTATCTGTAGAGTCTTAATTAATACCAAGTGAGTAAATAAAAATAATTTCCTTCCCTCTACATGTAAAAGAATTGTAACTTCCTCTATTGTGAGTAAATATAATGGTGGCGAAGATATGAGATATTAAGCAAATTCTTACCAAATAGGAACTTTTAAACCAGTGATCTTCTGTAGTTGATTTTATTTCCCATAACAGCATGTAAGAAAAGTTTTTCCAAATAAATAAATGAATAAAATTAAGCCCATTATCAGTGCAGCAAAAATGCTGAACTTACTGTGGAAGAAAAAAGGTGGTCTGGATGATCAAATTTTCACTTGGATGAATTTCTAGGTTTTGTGATTCCTCAAATATATTTCAACTCACATAAAAGGTGGTCAGATAAATTAATAAGACAAGTACTACAATGGACGTGCATTACTCTATAAGAAAGCAATTTAGAGAATCTTTGACGCGTTAAAATAAATATCTGATTATTCATGGCATGTTGAAGAATGCAAGATAATCTTAATACCTGTATCTTGATTTGATGAAGCTTGCTTATTCTGCTGTGTATCGTAAGATTCACTTGGAAGCTTGTGTATTTCTTGCTTCCCAATATCTGCAATCTGATTAGGTTTTGATTCTCCTACTTGCTCCTTGGAGCTTGATGCTTCAGTAGTATCCATTTTTAAGTTTTCATTTGTCTGTATTTAAGTTTTACATATTTTTTCAGTCAATCATTTTTTGTAACCCAAAAATACTGTCTAAATTTTGTTCTTCTGAGTGTACATAAGGAGGTTGAGACAAATAATAATTATGCAAAGAATAATTTTACATATCAGAAATGTTTGAGTCAAATCAAAACATACCATATCCACGAACATCTTGTTTATTGTTCTGTTTAAGTCTCCTTCCCAATATATTTTTTCATCCTCTTCCTTTGATAGTATCTCTTGAAGCCTTGGGGTGCTTGTGTGCTTCATAGAGAAGATGCTCATTCTTGGGCATTGCTGAACAACAACTTTCTCCAGCCATTGAAGGTTCAACACACAGTTACTGGAGCAAAACCTCTTGATCATTGGCAAACACTCAAGCTCCAAAACTTTTAAGCTGTTGAATGCAATTTCATCTTCGAACCCCTCCCTCTCTTCTGCCACAACTTGTTCAAGTGAATTGCAGGTCTTTATTTTCATTTTTGTTAACTTGACCAGACTTCTTGCAGTTGATGAGGTTATTAAGTAAATCAATCCATTGCAATTTTCCACCTCCAAATATGTCAAGTGACTAAAAGTTACAGAGGAAGGCACTAAGTATTTCAAATTAGAACATTGATCCACATTTAGGTATTTAAGATTCTCAAGAATTGGATCTATCTGAAATGCTTCTTTACTTATGTGCTGGAGTTTATGTAATTGATAGAGGGTCAACTTTTTTATTCGTGTCCTGATCTCAGATCTTCTTTTCTCATCTGTAGGTATTTCTTCTTGGAAGATCTCCTTGAAAGAACTCCATTCGACAATTAACTGTTTAAGACTGGTTATATTTTGGAGAAACCAATATAGAAAAGTAGTTTGGTCATCTTCAAACTCCCTCAAACAAAGAAATTTGAGTTTGCTGAAGTTCTCCACAGAAAACTGCTCTTGTAATATTATGTTTAAGTTCTCACTGTTGAGGGCCAAATTCTCCAAATTGCAAATCACCTGTATCAAATAATTTGTGTGTGAAATGGTGCTTCATTATTAAAAGCAAAAAACATCATCTGTAAAAAGCACTCATCAAGTATTGTGTCCAGAGCAACATGAAAGTAGAAAATTAAATGATCTGTAATCCATTATACACGAAGTTAATTGTGCGAGAAAGAAGAAATGAATAGCACGCAAAATGAAAATTAACTAGAATATCGTTTCCCACTAGAAAATAATTATAAAACAAAGCATTTCTACCTATGATATTCAAAATGAAACTCATTATAAGGCTATAATTTAAAATCATGCATATATACCTCTTCAATTGTGAAAAGAGGCTGCTGCATTGAGACTTGGGAATTACTATCAAAAACTCCTCCTTGGCTACTCCAGGACCGTGTCTTGAAGAGTTTCAATTTTGCACAATCACGGACGTCTAAATCCCTTAATAATGGACAAAGCAAACTATGATTTTCAGCAAAAAATCCCTCCAGTTCATATAGATCCCAAAGCTCCAATGAGATTAAGTGATTAAACTCAAATTTGACTGGGCTATCCATGAGGCCTTCTTTGTCTGAAACAATTTGTTTCATGCTCCTTGCATTCTTTATGGTGATATGTTCTAGTTGAGTAGCATGCATTGCAATGTAGAAAGGAAAAAGGTATTCCAAGTTCTCACAGTCTTCAACCCACACAACTTGTAAATTGGGGCAAAGCACCTGCCATATATGCGCAAACTAAGAAATAAGTTGCTATATTTTCAAATACACACACAAATATATGTTCCACAGTAATGAACACTATTTGAATCAAGTTAGTCAAATATGGAGAAGATCCATCACAAACTATGGCTTCTTCAAAGCATAGCAAGCTTTTCCCACCCTCAGTGTGTTCCTGTACCTAATGCTCAATTAATATAAGTACTATAATACAAAGTTTTATGTCAAAATAAATAAGATAATTACAGTAAAATATAACAGTGCAAATTTTTTTCTGTTTTTCTCTGTTTTCAAGATAGAAATATTTAATTGCAAATAGGTCTGTTTCTTTTTCTGTAATATCAAATTAGAGTCATAAAACACCCCTTTCATATATCAAATTGTGTGTTATTTTTGTGGGACTACGGTTATATGCAATTACTTACCACCAAAATCTTCAATTAAAACATGACCAATACATGGGCACATACATGATTAGTCAAGAGATCATATAATTTTTATTGACAAATATTAATGTCCAGGTTGTTAAATAAGAATCCAATTTCTTTTTACAATAATTAAAATTTAATATTCAATGATCAGAAGAATATCACATGATCAATGAACTTATTGGCTATGTACGTACATAAACACATTTTAGTTAGCAGAGCAAAACTTCCAACAATTAGTAGTTAATGTATGTTTTCAATATTACTTCCTCTACACAAACATTCCTCACATGACACCTTTTGATGAAACCGAAAATAAAATAGAAGTGAAAAAATAACAATCTATCTTTCAATTTATAAATGAGGTTCACACTGGTTTAATTCGCCTGATACTAATCCATACCTTTCCAACCGAAAACACGGGTTGGTGACGTTCGATCTCAGCATGCATGCAAACTTACTAAACCTCCAAAACATTACTGATGGAATGTACAATTACTATATCATATACACGCGCGCGCGAACACGTGACATGACATTCGAATGATTAATCACGAAATTATATATTTGAATCTTACAAGTCTTAAAACAAGGGATTTAGATAGAACGTACAATTATTATTTCATAAATGTGTGTATTTCTTTAATGGCAAGTTTATATATACTACATCTGGTTCTAAATATAAGACTCAATTAACTTTTTTTGGAAGATTAAAGAAGTTAATCAAATTACTTTAAAGTATTTATATTTATCCTTTTTTCTCTAAACTAATTTGTTTGACTTATAAATTGATATATAATTTAATCATACACAACATATGATATAATCAAGTAAATTATTTAGTTTATTTAGTTCCTACAAAAAAAAAGGTCAACTAGGTCTTATATTTAAAACCTATGCGCGCGCGTGTGCGTGTGCGTGTGTGTGTGTGTGTGAAAGACTACTAAAAACCCTTGTGGCTAACACCATCTTATCACGTCTTTATATATTGGATGTTTTGAATCCTTCTATTTTTTGAGTAAATATGATACAAATAAATATTATGCAAACCTGAAGGATTGAAAGCAGAGAGAAAATGGTACCTCTGTTCTATTTCTAACCCTTGAATAAACCCATGTACATAATGGGTATATAAAGGCAACCTAAACTAATCTTAGTATCATAAAGTTGATTATCCTAATATCTCAAATTTATTCTTCTAAAACAAATAGAGTATGGCAGGAATAGATGTTATATTCCCAGCATGGATGCGAGATAAAAACACAGCAACAAATCTCGAGTCACAAACTTGAGACAGAGACGTTGGAGGGTGTTATGGGATTCACAAAAGCACTTATTTAATCCTAGGATATAAATAATTCAAGAAATATCAAAAACCTAACATTAAAAAATAAAAATTAATACGTGTTGCAGCACTCAACAAAACATAGCTACCGTTGTATATGTTTAAATTATATTTAGGTAGGTAGTCATTTGTAATGCAAACTAATAAAGACGCAAAGTCCGATATCATACCTGTTGAATGCAACATGGTGGACGGTGGTGTTGGATATGGCCTTCCGCTGTTTCTGTAAAATTGACAAGCTCTTGGAAGTTTTGTTTCCATATGTGTTTGAGCTTAGGTAGACAAGAGAGAGTTATTCTCTTCAGCTGAATTGTCTCCTTAACAAAGACTTCCTTCCCATCCATATTTAGTAAATCAAACACAGCTTCCAATGAATCACATTCACTTACTTGAAGCTCTTCTAAGTTGGACAGCGCTTGCACCAAATGTAAAGGCAGAAGCACATCAGATAAGAAATCACATTTATGTACCACTAGGCTTTTCAAGTTGCCATACACTTGTGGCTGAACATGGTTGTACCACAATTCCCTTAACTCAGGATATTCAGCTAGATTTAAATGCTTAAAGCTAGGGAATGCCACCTGTAAAAATTGAGGTGCGTCCAGGGTCAGGGTCAGTAGAAAGAAATAAAGGGCATAAATAAAGCCAATTAAACATAAACATTTGCCCATTAAATTTTGCCATTGTGAGTCACAAAAAGTTTGTAATTATGTAAAGAATAATTTTATTCCTCTAATTTTATCAGAAATGTTTGAGTCAAATCAAAACATACCATATCCACGAACATCTTGTTCATTGTTCTGTTTAGGTCTCCTTCCCAGTATATTTTTTCATCCTCTTCCTTTGATAGTATCTCTTGAAGCATTGGGGTGCTTGTGTCCTTTACAGAGAAGATGCTCATTCTTGGGCATTGCTTAGCCACAACTTCCTCCAGCGATGGAAGGTTCAACACACAGTTACTAGAGCAAAACCTCTTGATCATTGGCAAACACTCAAGCCACAAACCTTCTAAGCTGTTGAATGTAATTTCATCTTCAGACCCCTCCCTCTCTTCTGCCACAACTTGTTCAAGTGAATTGCAGTTACATATTTTCATTTTTGTTAACTTGACCAGACTTCTTGCAGTTGATGAGGTTATTACGTAAATCAATCCATTACAATTTTCCACCACCAAATATGTCAAGTGACTAAAAGTTACAGAGGAAGGCACCAAGTGTTTCAAACTGGAACAATGTTGGACAAATAAGAATTCAAGAATCTCAAGAACTGGGTCTATAGGAAATCCTTCTTTACATATATGCTGGAGTTTGTGTAATTGATTGAGGGTCAATTTTTTTATTTGTGTCCTGATCTCAAATCTTCTTTTCTCATCTGTAGGTATTTCTTCTTGGAAGATCTCCTTGAAAGAACTCCATTTAACAAGTAAGTGTTCAAGACTGGTTATATTTTGGAGAAACCAATATGGAAAAGTAGTTTGATCATCTTTAAACCGCCTCAAACAAAGACGTTTGAGTTTACTGAAGTTCACCGCCGAAAACTGCCCTTGTGGTATCATGTTTAAATTCTCACTGTTCAGGACCAAGAACTCCAAATTGCAAATCACCTATATCAAATAACTTGTGTATGAAACGATGCTACATTATTAGAAATGAAAAACATCATAGGTAAAACGTGCTTATCAAATATTATGCCTTCAGCAACATGAAACAAACAAATTAAATGATCTGTAATATGTTATAAGCATAGTTGTCAAAAAACAAGAGATGAATAGCACGTAAAATGAAACGTGACTGGAACATCTTTTGACTCTAGAAAATGATGATAAAACAAAGCATTTCTACCTATGATATTCAAAATGAAACTCATTATTTAAGGATATAATTTAAAATCATGCATATATACCTCTTCAAGTGTGAAAAGAGGCCGCTGCATTGAGACTTGGGAATTACTATCAAAAACTCCTCCTTCGCTACTCCATGACCGAGTCTTGAAGAGTTTCAGTTTTGCACAATCACGGATGTTTAATTCCCTTAATATCGGACATAGCAAACTATGATTTCCAGTAGAAAATCCGTCCAATTCATATAGACACCAAAGCACTAATGAGATTAAGTGATTAAACTCAAATTTGACTGGGCTATCCATGAGGCCTTCTTTGTTTGAAACAATTTGTTTCATTCTCCTTGCATTCTTAATGCTAATACATTCAAGTTGAATAGCATGCATTGCAATGTAGAACGGAAAAAGGTATTCCAAGTTCTCACAGTCTTGAACCCACACAGCTTGTAAATTGGGGCAAAGCACCTACCATATATGCGCAAACTAAGAAATAAGTTGCTATATTTTCAAATACACACACATATATGCTGCACAGTAATGAATATATGTTATATTTAATTTGAATCAAGTTAGTCAAATATGGCGAGAATCCATCACAAAACTATGGCTTCTTCAAAGCATAGCAAACTTTTTCCACCCTCAATGTATTCCTGTACCTAATGCTCAATTAATATAAGTAATAAAACAAAATTTTATGTCAAAATAAATAAAATAATTACATTAAAATATAACAGTGCAAATTTTTTTCTGTTTTTCTCTGTTTTCAAGATCGAAATATTTGATTGCGAATAGTTCTGTTTCTTTTTCTCTAATATCAAATTAGAGTCATAAAACACCCCTTTCATATATCAAATTGCGTGTTATTTTAGTGGGACTATGGTTATATGCAATTACTTACCACCAAAATCTTCAATTAAAACATGACCAATATATGGGCACATGATTAGTCAAGAGATCATATAACTATTATTGACAAATATTAATGTTCAGGTTGTTAAATAAGAATCCAATTTCTTTTTACAATAATTAAAATTTAATATTCAATGATCAGAAGAATATCACATGATCAATGAACTTACTGACTACCTACGTACGTAAACACATTTTAGTTAGCAGAGCAAAACTTCCAACAATCTGTGGTTGATGTATGTTTTCAATATTACTCCTCTACACAATCATTCCTCACGACACCTTTTGATGGGATCGAAAACAAAATAGAAGTGAAAAAAATAACAATCTATCTTTCAATTTATAAATGAGGTACACACTGGTTTAATTCAACTGATACTACTAGTCCATACCTTTCCAACTGAAAACAGGGGCTGGTGACGTTCGATCTCAGCATGAAAACTTACTAAACCTCCAAAACATTACTGATAGAATGTACAATTACTATATCACACACACACACACGTTACTTGACATTCGAATGATTAATCACGAAATTATATATTTGAATCTTAAAGTATTAAAACAATGGATTTAGATAGAACGTACAATTATTATTTCATAAATGTGTGTATTTCTTTAATGGCAAGTTTATATATACTACCTCTAGTTTTAAATATAAGACACAGTTAACTTTTTTTAGAAGATTATGGAAGCTAATCAAATTATTTTAAAGTATTTATATTTATTCTTTTTTCTCCAAACTAAGTTGTTTGACTTATAAACTGATATATTCAATTTAATCATGGCCAACATATGATATGATTATGTAATTTATTTAGTTTCCTTAATCTCTAAAAAAAAAGTCAATTAAGTCTTATATTTAGAACTAGAGATAGTGTGTGTGTGTGTGTGTGTCTATATATATATATATATATATACATATATCACTAAAGACGTCTCAAAACCCTTGTGGCTAACACTAGCTATATTATCACATCTTTATATATTGGATCTTTTGAATCCTCCTATATTTTAAGTAAATATGATACAAATAAATATTATGCAAACCTGAAGGATTGAAAGCAGAGAGAAAATGGTACCTCTGTTCTATTTCTAACCCTTGAATAAACCCATGTACATAATGGGTATATAAAGGCAACCTAAACTAATCTTAGTATCATAAAGTTGATTATGCTAATATCTCAAATTTATTCTTCTAAAACAAATAGAGTATGGCAGGAATAGATGTTATATTCCCAGCATGGATGCGAGATAAAAACACAGCAACAAATCTCGAGTCACAAATTTGAGACAGAGATGTTGGAGGGTGTTATGGGATTCACAAAAGCACTTATTTAATCCTAGGATATAAATAATTCAAGAAATATCAAAAACCTAACATTAAAAAATAAAAATTAATACGTGTTGCAGCACTCAACAAAACATAGCTACCATTGTATATGTTTAAATTATATGTAGGTAGGTAGTCATTTGTAATGCAAACTAATAAAGACGCAAAGTCCGATATCATACCCGTTGAATGCAACATGGTGGACGGTGGTGTTGGATATGGCCTTCTGCTGTTTCTGTAAAATTGACAAGCTCTTGGAAGTTTTGTTTCCATATGTGTTTGAGCTTAGGTAGGCGAGAGAGAGTTATTCTCTTCAGCTGAATAGTCTCCTCAACAAAGACTTCCTTCCCATCCATATTTATTAAATCAAACACAGCTTCCAATGAATCACATTCTCTTACTTGAAGCTCTTCTAAGTTGCACATCGCTTGCACCAAATATAAAGGCAGAAGCACATCAGATAAGAAATCACATTTATGTACCACTAGGCTTTTCAAGTTGCCATACACTTGTGGCTGAACATGGTTGTACCACAATTCCCTTAACTCAGGATATTCAGCTAGATTTAAATGCTTAAAACTAGGGAATGCCACCTGCAAAAATTGAGGTGCGTCCAGGGTCAGGGTCAGTAGAAAGAAATAAAGGGCATAAATAAAGCCAATTAAACATAAACATTTGCCCATTAAATTTTTCCATTGAGTCATAAAAAGTTTGTAATTATGTAAAGAATAATTTTCTTCCTCTAATTTTATCAGAAATGTTTGAGTCAAATTAAAACATACCATATCCACGAACATCTTGTTTATTGTTCTGTTTAGGTCTCCTTCCCAATATATTTTTTCATCCTCTTCCTTTGATAGTATCTCTTGAAGCATTGGGGTGCTTGTGTCCTTCACAGAGAAGATGCTCATTCTTGGGCATTGCCGAACAACAACTTTCTCCAGCCATTGAAGGTTCAACACACAGTTACTAGAGCTAAACCTCTTGATCATTGGCAAACACTCAAGCCACAAAACTTCTAAGCTGTTGAATGTAATTTCATCTTCAGACCCCTCCCTCTCTTCTGCCACAACTTGTTCAAGTGAATTGCAGTTACATATTTTCATTTTTGTTAACTTGACCAGACTTCTTGCAGTTGATGAGGTTATTACGTAAATCAATCCATTACAATTTTCCACCACCAAATATGTCAAGTGACTAAAAGTTACAGAGGAAGGCACTAAGTGTTTCAAATTAGAACATTGATCCACATTTAGGTATTCAAGATTCTCAAGAATTGGATCTATCTGAAATCCTTCTTTACATATATGCTGGAGTTTATGTAATTGATTGAGGATCAACTTTTTTATTCGTGTCCTGATCTCAAATCTTCTTTTCTCATCTGTAAGTATTTCTTCTTGGAAGATTTCCTTAAAAGAACTCCATTCCACAACCAAGTGTTCAAGACTGGTTATGTTTTGGAGAAACCAATATAGAAAAGTAGTTTGATCATCTTTAAACCCAATTAAATGAAGAAATTTGAGTTTGTTAAAGTTGATCACTGAAAACTGCCCTTGTGATATCATGTTTAAATTCTCACTATTCAGGGTCAACGACTCCAAATTGCAAATCACCTATATCAAATAATTTCTGTGTGAAACGATGCTACATTTTTAGAAGTGAAAAACATCATAGGTAAAAAGAGCTCATCAAATAATGTGCCCTGAGTAACATGAAGCAAGCAAATTAAATGATCTAAAATCTGTTATAAGCATCGTTGTGATAAACAAGAGATGAATAGCACGCAAAATGAAACTTAACTAGAACATCTTTTTACTCTAGAAAATAATTATAAAACAAAGCATTTCTACCTATGATATTCAAAATGAAACTCATTATAAGGATATGATTTAAAAATCATGCATACATACCTCTTCAAGTGTGAAAAGAGGCTGCTGCATTGAGACTTGGGAATTACTATCAAAAACTCCTCCTTGGCTACTCGAGTACTGTGTCTTGTAGAGTTTCAGTTTTGCACATTCACGGACATCTAATTCCCTTAATATCGGACATAGCAAACTATGATTTCCAGTAGAAAATCCCTCCAGTTCAAATAGACGCCAAAGCACTAATGAGATTAAGTGATTAAACTCAAATTTGACTAGGCTATCCATGAGGCCTTCTTTGTCTGAAACAATTTGTTTCATGCTCCTTGCATTCTTTATGGTAATATGTTCTAGTTGAATGGCATACATTGCAATGTAGAACGGAAAAAGATATTCCAAGTTCTCGCAGTCTTCAACGCACACAACTTGTAAATTAGGGCAAAGCACCTGCCATATATGCGCAAACTAGGAAATAAGATGCTATATTTTCAAATACACACATATATTTGTTCCACTACAATGAACACTATTTGAATCAAATTAGTCAAATATGGAGAGGATCCATCACAAACTATGGCTTCTTCAAAGCATAGCAAGCTTTTCCCACCCTCAATGTGTTCCTGTACCTAATGCTCAATTAATATAAGTAACATAAAACAAATTTTATGTCAAAATAAATAACATAATTACAGTAAAATATAACAGTGCAAATTTTTTTTTCTGTTTTTCTCTCTGTTTTCGAAATCAAAATATTTAATTGCAACTAGTTCTGTTTTCAAGATCAGAAGAATATCACATGATCAATGAACTTACCAATGACTACGTAAACACGATTTAATTAGCAGAGCAAAACTTCCACAATTTATGTTTTCAATATTACTTCCTGTACACAAACATTCCTCACATGACACCTTTTGATGAAACCGAAAACAAAATATAAGTGAAAAAAATAACAATCTATCTTTCAATTTATAAATGAGGTACACACTGGTTTAATTCGACTGATACTAGTCCATACCTTTCCAACCGAAAACAGAATTTGACGATGTTGGATCTCAGCATGAAAACTTAATGAATCTCCAAAACTTGCAATTTCTTGGCAATCTTGTTTCCATATGTATTGGAGTTCAGGCAGATTTGAAAGAGATATTTTTCGGAGATGAATAGCTTCTTTCTCTGACATTCCCCCTTCTTTTGTACAATCAAATTCAAACACGACTTGTAGTGAATCACAGTGGCTTACATCAACTTCTTCCAAGTTCCTCAAGGTTCGTAGCAGATTTGATGAAATCAGAACATTTGATACAAAGTCACAATTTTTCACCACTAGGGATTTCAGATTACAGAACATTTTGTTCTCAACTGGACTATACCAAGAGTCTTTAAGCTCAGGATACATGGACAAATCCAAATGCTTTGAGTTGTGGAACGCAGCCTGTGCAAAGTAATTTCCATTGTTAGTAAAAATAAGAAGGCATGGAAAAGTAGTTTAACTATTTAAAAAGCATCCTTTTGCATGTTTTTTTTAAATGAGATAAATCATACCTTATCAAGGAAGATCTTATTTATTGTTTCATTCAAGTCACCTTCCCAGCACGATTCTTCATCTTTCCCGTCTTTGATCACCTTTTTGAGCATCGGTGCGCTTGTTTTTGTTTCACAGAAGATTTTCATCCTCGGACATTGCCTCACAACAACTTTCTCCAAGAATGGGAACTTGAACAAGCACTTGCTAGATGAAAAACAATTGAGCCTCGGCAAACTTTGCAACTCTAAAGTTCTCAAACTTAATAATACAATTTCATATCTTGTCCCATTCATCTCCTGTGTCACTATTTCTTCAAGGGAATTACATTCTGTCAAAGCCATCCTCTCCAATTTGACTAAACTTGTTGCAGTTGATGAGTGAATTAAGTTTATCAATCTATTACACCGGTTGATCTCCAAATATACCAAGTGGGAAAAAGTGACGGAGGAAGGAACCAAAGTTTTCAAATTGGCACATTGTATCACATATAAATATTCAAGAACCTCGAGAATTGGGTCAACTTGACATCCTTCTCCACATATATGTTGCAATGGTACATTAAGCAAATGTAACTTTTGAAGCCGGGTCTTGATTTCGTTCTTGCCTTCCTCATAAGCAACTCTTTTGTCTCGGAATATCTTTTTCAAGGAACCATGATGAACAAGTAGAGCTCTCAAGTTTGGTGCCTTTTGCACAATTGACTCTAGAAAAGTTGTAGCTACTTTATCCTCAAAATTGAATAGTAAAAGATCCTTCAATTTACTCAAATAATGGTCCTTCCATTGCGGGTCTTGCAATATCATTGTGGCCTCTTTGTTATTTAATGTCCACCCTTCCAACTTTGGAATTACCTGAAATGTAACAATTTAATTAGAATTTTTCACCTACAGTCTCCATGCTTCACTCTAGTAATAAATGTTTTTCTACTAATCATCCAGAAGCCTTAAACTTCATGTAAAAGTCTTTATTTTTCAAATTTTATTAACTATATATGTTATGATAAGCTAGAAATTTCTTAATTGCATGTGAAATACAAATTATTTGAAAAGAAAATCAACTATATGTGTGTTGATAAACTAGAAATTTCTACTACACATACCTCTTCAATTACGAAAAGACCTGGTTGCATAGAGATCTGGGTTTGGCGGCCATCAGAATTTTTCCTTTGTTTACTTGTACAATTTTTCCCCAATAACTTCAATTTTTCACAGTTGAAGACCCATAATTCACTCAATGATGGACATGTTAAACTGTGATTTCCATTATAGAATCTTTCAAGTTTAGACATGTTCCAAATCGCCAATGAGTGTAATCGATCAAAGTGAAATATGACAGTTTCCTCCATGGCTCCCACTTTGTTTACCACAATTTCACTCATTCCACAGTTCTTCACCATAATTTTTTCAAGTTGTGGAAGTTTCATTGCTATTGAAAATGGGAAGAGATATTCTATATTCTGACAACTTTTAACAAGCATATCTTGTAGACTATGGAAGTGAACAATTCCTTGGGGATCTTTACTCCAAATTTGTTTCAGCTTTGGCAAGTCAAGTAGATGGAGTTTCTTCAATTGTGAGACTCGTGTCGTTGCTTCTTCTTCAATATGGATTTCATTGGAAGTTAATTCATATATCTCTTCTACTGAACCACAATTGCTGACCTTCAATGTCTCTAGGCTTTCAAACGTTCCTTGCATATCATATGGGAAAATATTTGAGAGTTTCTCACAGTTATTTACCTCTGTAGTCTTCAACCCATCAAATTGAGAGTGCCATACTTTCTTTAACCTTTTCATGTTGCTTACCAGAAGAGTCTCCAATTTTGGCAGCCCTACCTGTGATGCAAGGCACAATTTATGAGTCCATGTAATAAATGATGGCAACTATGTCTACACAAAAAAAAAAAGTTAATTAGTGAGGGAATTTAGTGACAGAATTCTGTCACTAAATTCATTCGCTAATTAATTGATAACAGTCAATTTGACGACAAAATCATACAATTTTGTAGCTACATTCTATCGCTACTTCATTGTTTTTTAAGTACACAATAGCAAATATTTGATGTTTGATGACTACTCAACATTTATTTGGATATGATATAAGATGCTCAAATTTTAAAAGTTATAACCTCATATGTTGCAGCGCCGTTTCTCCCCTCTATGCTAATTATCTCCTCCATCATCTCACACTCTCTTATTTCAAGCACCTTAAGGTTTGGAAAACTTCCAACTATAGAGGATGAGAATAAATACTTCAAGCCGCTACATCCCTCAACGCTCAAGTTAGCCAACTTGTGAAAAGAATTTGCTATAGAAATGTGATCATCCTGCCAAATATTTTCTAGATTGATTGAACTCAACTTTAGAGTCTCCAAATTAGAAAACTTCACCTGAAAAAAAAATTCTTATTGTCATTGTATGAATTGAGTAAAGTAAATGAATGAATTGTACAAGAAGGATGAAAACATTAAGAATCAAATTAACTATAAATAATGATGATGTTATATGCTACGCTTTCATTAGTAATTTCTAATAGTATCTTATTATTTAAAAAATGTATGAATGAGCACTTGAAGAAAATGCAATATAAGAATAAAACAAATACCTTTGAATTAATAAAAGATGTTGGAACATTGTTGTCCAACGACAAACTCTGCATGGTTGTTGTTGAAGACGGCAACAAACCAGAGTAGAAATCATCAATGGCTGGCAAATATCCTAAAGTCAAGGATTGCAACGAACTAAACTCAATATTCTCATCAACAGCCATAGAGTTTGGAAAAGAGTTTTCTACAAACACAATATTCTTTATAGAACGGCATTCCGATACTTCAATCTCAACAAGTTGGCAAAGAGCTTTGACCATAGGCACTGAGAAGAGATACTTCAACTGGTCACAGCATTTGACTTTAATGGATCTAAGTGTTGCAAATGAATTATTCATAAATGAGCCATCACATATCGTCTCCAATATATTGAGATTTTGAAGTATTAATGTCTCCAATTTTGGGAAAAAAACATAACTTGGTCTTCTCTTCATTGAGTTGATGATGCGTTGAATTTTCCCATTATTTTGAATATGAAGATGCTTTAATAAAGGAAATCCTTCACCATTCAAATCGTAAAGCACATTGGAGATTCCATGTACTTCATCCAAGTACAAATCCTCCACTCCTTCAATAAGTTCTTTAATCCCACGCCCCAAATGAATGACAGTACCAAGCTTAAGCTTCAACATTTTGGAGACCCCATAATTATTAGACCATTCCCAGACCTCTCCTATCACTATTTTGTATCTTTCCAGTTTGTCAAACATTATGTCCCTTGGTAGAACCCAAGCCCCTTTGATTTGAATGTCTAGAGCTCTCAAGTTTTTCAAGTGCCTAAGTTCGGTAAGGGAAGCATTTTTATTTTCCTCAACTGGATCTCCTTGGTCCCACTTGATGGAGGTCTTGCCCAAATACAACTCCTCCAATTCGGTCAGTTTTGATATAATGTTGGGAGGAAATATTTCAATTCCAGAATCAGTTAAATCCAACATTCTAAGATGGGTCAATTGTCCTATTTCACTAGGCAACTTTATCATAGAGGATGAATAAAGGCTGAGAATTTGCAAATTCATTAAACCTCCAATATTGGTCATGTCCCCCAAAGCACATTGATCTAAACAAAGTGTTTGAAGGTCAATGAGCGAATGAAAAGATTGGGGCAATGAAGGTAAGTGCATGCGAGTCAAATCTAACACTTTGAGGTTTTTCATTCCCGCAAAGAAAGAATCTGGGACACTTAAAGATTCATTCTTATTATACAAGTAGAAAAGTTTAATGTTAGGACACTCTAACCTTTCAGGAAGCTTAGGAATATGACACCAGTGTAAGATGATTTGAGTGCATCTTTGAAGGAATTCCTCTAATGGCCAATTTTTCAGCTCACCACCTATTCCAATTTTGAAAACATGTTGATCTCTTGAAGCAATTGAGATTGCTACTTCACGTACAATGTCATGCATTTTAACTTCCATGTTTGAGTTGCTTTCGAGCAATAGACAAGATGCCTTTAAAGAACCAATCAACCTGTGAAGTTTAAGTCTTGCATCTTTTGGAGTATTAATATGCTTGAATATGCCTAAACCCATACCATATTTCAACAGGACTTCAATATGACTTGGTGGACCTACTAATCCACAAAGCAAGAAAAGTGCCTTCACATCTTCACCCTCAAGATGATTGTAACTAAACTCCAAAGCTGAATAAATTTTCCCACTAATCCCTTCTTTATCAATAGTATTCAGCTGGTTTAAGGCATCTTTCCATGAACCAATATCATCTTTATTTCTCAATGCTCTTGCCACTGTCATTATAGGAACAATCAAGCCTGCACATTTTTGGGCCACTTGGATTGCCACGTCACGCAAATTAACATCTTTAACAATATCACCCGCCATATCTTCAAATAGTCTCCAAGCTTCTTCTTCATTTAAAACATCGATCAAGAAATCTTTTTGGGTCTCCATTTTTTGTAATATGTCTAGATTTCTAGAAGTCAACAATAGCTTGCAACTCTTATGATCATTAATAGGAATTCCTAGCTCATGTAATTCAAGTATTTCCCAAATATCATCCAATATGACTAGGATACTTCTCTCATTTTTAATCCTGTCGGAGGCGATATGCTGTTCCAATTATGATCTTCTCTTCAAAGTGAAGACCCAAGAAATCTGCAATTTCACGTTGAATTCTTTCAACATCTGCAGCCTGGGATATATTAGCTATAACAACTTTATCAAACAGCTTATCATCTCTAACTTGTTTAGCAACTTCTTTGATTAATTGTGCAAAAATGCCCATGAGTGTTTAAAAGTGGAGTAAAAATATCCTTACCTTTAATCCGTATGAGTTTTAGTCTGAACAAAAATGCTAACGTGGATGCTGACACATGGACAAAATTCCTAGTTGGCATACTTCATTCACTCTTTCACTATCTTCCTCTTCTCTCTCCTCCCTCTCCATCTCCATCGGCTCGCTGCATTCCCTCTGCCCATCGTTCATTCAGCATCAACTCTCTCCTTCTCCGAGATTCTGACCCTCTTATTCTTTTGATCCTTAATATAAAACATATTTAGAGAATTGATTTTGGTCCTAAATATAAAACATAATTTTCATATTTATCAATCTTTTTTTAATTTACCCTTATCGATACTCCCTCAACGATAATTAAAGAGGAAAGGAAATTAAGAAAGATAACTAGAGTATTTAAGAAAATACATGTCATATTAACTAACTCAATTAAATTCTTTAATCTAATTAAATTACGTAAATTTGTCCTATATTAAAGACCGGATTTGAGCCTTCTAGAACATTTGAGATTCTCACTATTCCCAACAGCTTTGTCTCCCCTATAGCCACCAGCCACTCCAACGTTGTCCAATGGTTGTACCATTAAGTCATCCCCTTCTACCCCTCACGTCAACATCACCACCGTCTCAATTGGAACCCAAAGTTGAAATGAGAGTGAGAGCTAAAACAAGAAGAACCCAAAGATTCAAAATAGCACGTTCCAAACTTCCCCCTAACCTAGACAGCGTTGAGCTCAAAAGCCCTCTTTTCTCCTAAAAATTTTGTCAACCTCCAATAGTAGAAGAAAAACCGACGACGATTCTTCCCATCTTGTTCAGCTACCGCCAGTGGTGTTCCTGCCTCATTGACAGCGTCAAGCTTTGTCTCCCTTGTTTTGCTTGATGAAAATGACCAAAGTGTAGAACAAGATCCCTCTCCATCATCATGCTACATGTTCTCTAGTCCCATAGACAATAATCCGGTGATGCCCAAAACGCCGCCTGCTTCTCACTCCCGATAAAGAAGATGGTGAACAGTCAAAAAGGGCATCTACTCCCGATGAAAAAGGGGTATTTTGGTACTTTTCTTTCTAGGCCAGCAATGAAGTATGCCTACTATGAATTTAGTCCCCACATCAGCATTTTCGTTCAAACTAAGTCTCATTAACAATCAACCTTTAAGGATTAAGACAAGGTTATTTTCGCTCCACCTTTGAAAAGCATATGGTGTTTTTTTACACCTTTATTCTTTTAAAATTTAGAAAATATAAATACCCCACACACTCACACACTATCTTGCCACTGAAAATGCATTCTAAATTATTTATTGTTTCTAATACTACTAATTAAAGAAATTAGTTAAATATGTTATTTGTTAAAAATATGTGTTGATTTTCCTAAAATACCTTCTTAAATCATTTGCATTAAAACTACCTCTTGATGTAAACTCCTTTCACATATTGTGCAATCAATATGGACACTAAGTGGATTGAAGTCTTATATTTAGGACCAAATCCAACTTTTCAACTAGCTCTTTATATTAGGGACTGGAAGTAGTAATATATATTATATATAATTAAGATTATTATTTTTTGTTTGAATGAACTTTTAAATCTCTTTCCGTGTTGCAAAAAATTTCTAAACAGCAAAAGTGTAGAAGTAGAATAAATTAATCCAAACTATCAATGTAAAAAACTTATCCAATGCAACAGATAAACAGGAGAATGATAGTGAGATCCCAAAGAGTAAAGAAAATATCAATAAAGTCCCTGCGAAAAGAAATAACTCATTCAGCGAGTTTTACAACTCAATATTTATAAAAATGACTCAACGAATTGTTATTTCTTTTCGCATGGACTTTATTGAAATTTTGTTCGGTCTCTGGGACCTCACTATCATTCTCCCTAAAACTTATGAGATAATCCTAAAAAAATTTAGGTCAGTTAGTTCATTAATGAATTTCTAACAATTATTTCAAAAAAAAAAGAAACTATGTGTCTACTTTTTGTGAACAAATTGAAAATAATTACTGAAAACACCCAAAACCGCTGGCCCAAAAGAGAAGACACCCCAGGAGAGAAACCCAAAACATAGATGTGACGACGCACCCATTAACCGTTATAAGTTCCAACATACTAAAATTTCATGAACATTGAAATAAAATTACTTTAATTTCTAATTTAGATCATCATCCCTGAGTGAACAAGGTAATTTTACTCTATGGTTTGACCACATTACTATGATGTTCCTATCATATAGACATTTTAAACTTTTTTAACACAAAAGTTCTGAAGTTTTATTTTTTAAAAATGTGCATGAATTATTTGGAAAAATATTTTCACAAAACAAAAAATAAAAGAAAAATGAACACAAGGTTCATTACAATTTAAAAAAGTTTGAATGTTTGATCATATTAATATTGTATTTAATCTTCTCCTTCAAAATCTTTTTATGAAAAACTCTTGCGTGTCATTGCTTTTCTTCTACGCACCTTGTTATTTGTGCCTCCTTGAGTCAATGGTAGACTCGACCCTTTGTCTACATGGTTTTACATATCAGGGTGTAGCTGAATAAAGGGTTGTGATGTTGAAGTTGGCGGACACATTAAATAGGACTAGCCATCAAGGATATTAAACTTGGATCGGTCATAGAATTGGTCGAGGTAGTAGGGTAAAGGTTAGTGAGTCAGATTGAAGTCAAACTAGAATTAACTCAGGGCTAAACTGATGAGGAATTGAAGATTTTAAGGTTATTAATACGAAATTCTGAATAAAATAAAAAAAATAAATTAAGTTATTTTTTAAAATAGAAAATATTACACCGGTCAAACCGTCCGAATTGGACTCATTAGGTGACCAGTTTGCCGGTTTCCTGCTCAAACTAGTTGATCCAGTCTGGTTTTAATAACTATGCATAGAATCACATAGTGTTCCAACTATTAAGGGCCTGTTTGATACGAGGAAAATTTGAGGAGGGAAAGGAAGATTGTAAAGGGTGATGGAAGATGAGTTGTTTGATAGGAAGAAAATTGAGGGTGGAACTTGGGGGAAAAAAAGAGAAATACCTATTTTACCCTCAACATAAATTAATAATTAAATTTATATTTCAATTCATAAATTAAAGAATTAGTAGTAAAATAATTTAAAAATTAAATACAATGAATAAAATATAAATTATAATTTAAATAAAAAATATTTTATTTATTAATGAAATTGAAATTATTTTTTTATATGATAAGCAAATTCTGTAGAAATTCGAACTTATTGATGAAATTCAAACTTGTAAGGCGGGAATCCTGAAAAGTTCAAATTTATTGATGAAATTCAAACTTGCAAGGCGGGAATCCTTAAAAATTCGAATTTGATAAGCAAATTCTGTAGTAAATTCGGATTTTCCACCTTTTAATTTAAATATTTTATGGGCATATTGGTCTTTGCATCTTCCTCCATTGAAGGAACTTAAATTGGTAGGATCTCATCTTCCCATGAATAAGGGAATATTGGTGGGCCCGGAAACTAGATTGAGCCAAAAATGCGTACCAAATAAGAAAACTTGTATATGTTCATTTCCCTTCCCAAATCTTCCGTGTACCAAACAGGCCCTAAGGATGAACTAGCTAGTATCATGTTAGCTCGAAAGTGATGTCTAACATTTCTTTGACTGACGTTTGAGTAATTGTTGATTGATGTTAGTCTATTTCATTTTTTGAGTTTGGTATCTTACAACATGTATGCAAACTGTCACTCTATTTTTTCAATTAAAAGTTAGTTCCTTTAAGATTTTTATAAATTGTGTTGTAGTGGTTGGCTTTTGTTTCAGGTTGGCTAGACTAAGTGTTTATTTGGGATAGCTTATTTTTAACTTATAAGTACTTATAAATCGTGATTTACGGTATACGGGGTAAGTATGTGAGAGGAGTTTTATTTCGACTTGCGTAATAAGGACTTATTGCCCAAAAATAAGTGATACCAAACACATACTAAGTAGTGATGTTGTGGCTTAATTTATCCTCCGGTCACGGCTCAAAATGCTTCCTAAGAAAACATCTATTCTCCTAATTATGGGATGAACCATCGTTCCACCAATTGTTGGAAAATAATAGTCTCTCAAAAAATTAAACTATTGTTTCCATCTATACCAAACAAACGTTCAAGAGCCTAAATAGGCTCCCTCCTTTTGAACTCTCATATATCCCAATTCAAAAGGCCTAACTCTTGGCTAATTGCTTTAAACACAGTTGAATTTACATTAAAAATCACCAAAATCATAGTATTTATTTTTAACATGAATTCAAACGCACACATACATATAGTCTACTTATAGGACCTAAATGTCAAACATTTATTTGATTGACCTAAACTATATTCAGCCCTTTGTCAATAAAATATCGGCTCCTATCACTCCCATTGTGCTACTTATAGCTGGGAATACGGGCCAGCCCGCAGGTTGCGGGCTGGCCCGCACCAACCCGCGGCCCGCACGGTGCGGGCTTGTGCAGCCCGCACTTCTGCGGGCTGGCAAAATGCCAACCCTAACCTGCAGTGTGCGGGGTGCGGGCCAGCCCGCGAGCCCGCATTTTTTTTTTTGAAAAAAAAAATTCATACTTTTTAAAGATGATTGAAAATATGAAACACATATATATAAGTAATTAAATTTATCTTTTTAGTATCAATCATTTCTCTTATAAAAATTTAAAAACATAATCTACAATTTAAGAGATAAAGTTATCAAATTTGTTAAAGTTTATAAACAAAACATAAACTCATCCTCAAGCAACCAAGATATAATAATTTTGTTTAAAGAAGAAGGGAAGAAGCTAAGATTTTTTCTCTTTGGATTGAGAGGTATCAAGATAGAAGTGGAAAACTTATAAGTTTTGTAAAATTATTATATGTAAATAAAAAATAAAAGATTTTGCGGGCCAACCCTCCAACCCGCGGGTTATGCGGTGCGGGCCTGTGCGGCCCGCATTTTTGCGGGTTGGGATTTTCCCAACCCTAACCCGTCAAAACCCGCAGGCTCACGGGTTGAGGCCGCGGGTTGGACCCATATTACCAGCTCTAGTGCTACTCCTGATAGGCAATCTATACAACCTACACTACAAAAAGGCGTGTTTTAGTAGTGGTTACAAAAAACCACTACAAAGTTGGTAAATTGTCGCAGCTTTCAACAAAACCGCTACAAAGTTATGTCGGTTTGACTGGGCCCAAAAGAAGCATGTAGTTGTAGTGGTGATTTGTTACGGTTGGATGTAAACAACTGCTACAAGCATTGTCACTTCAACCGCAATTATTGTCAAGCTGGACAATTATAAACACCGCTCCTCCCCCTTCATTTGTGACTCCTTGTTTTTTGTCCCCTTTTTTTCTCCTTCACAATATTTGTTCTTTGCTGTTCTACATGGTGTCATATTGCTTATTTATGTCAAAAATTAGAAATTTCTTTATATTCTTTTCTTTCCTCGTTTATGTACTTACGTATTTCATATTGTTTATTTTTGTACTAATCTTGTTTCTTCTCTTCAATTGTAGGTGCTTTGACCACGGTGACATGTTAGAATCACTACAAATAATAATTTCATAACTTTCTTTCTACCTCTTCAATGATTATAAATGACACATACAAATTTTTTAATACATAAATATCATTTTACAATTTAACCAAATAAAATTCTTCTTTTACATATGTATCTAAAAGCCTCATATAACTCCTCTATAACTAGTTATTTACTCAATTTGGTAACAAAATTATATATATTTTTGACTTCACTACAAGCGATTGCAAAACAAGCCGTACCTTTTTAATCCCAAAATATTAGTAGCTATTTTCCAACCGCTCCTATGTTTTGGTGGTAAATTCAATTTTCACAAAAAAGAATTCAAATTTTTTTTTTAAAATTTGTAGCGGTTACCTAAAAGACGCAAATTTCAAATTTTTCTAACAACATGTTTGTATCGGTTATACCGCCGCTACCAATTTTGACTCAAATTTCAAAAAGTCACTTCCTGCATTAACAAAAGTTTTTTCACGCCTCAATTTAGTAGTGATTGAAAAAAATGTTTCTGCACAAACATTTGTAGGAGTCACTCAACCATGACAAACGACACCTTGGTTTCTTCTTCCGTTAGTAGCAGCTACTAACCATTACAAATTCAAGCCGTGAACTGACACTTAGTGCTAGAAATTATAGCGGTTAGATTCGGACTGTTACAAATGTTGTAGTAGGTTTGACCAAGTGCGTAGCAGTTTGGTTGAATTGCTTCAAAACCACATGCCATGCCAGTTTTTATAGTGGTTTTTTAAATTGTTACTACGCGTTGTTGTCACAGTTGAAACCGCTATAAACACAGTGTTTTGACCCCTACAAAAACATGCCTTTTTAAAGTATTATCCTACTCCTAGTGCACTATCATATCACATTTTGGTTAGGCTTATCATCCATTCGTTCATTCCAAGTTTGAACCATTACCAAGTCTATTCCTATGCCCTTCATCAATCCAACAGTATTCCTATATTTTTTTTATAAAAGCCAAAATATATTAAAATATAGTAACATGATTACATAAGATTGGGCTGCTTCACAGTAAACCATAGACTCATGTAGGGGACAGACGAATCTTTTTTGCCAAAGATTCGCAAGAACCCAGAAGAGGAGAAGCTTCATGAACACAACGATAACCAGAAGTTGGAGGAAGAGGCGAACCACGCCGGTGGTGACGTCTACCACGTCCATTATAAACTGGATAGTCAAATGAAGCATGCAAAGGAGAAGTAGGGCTATTGCCACCTAAGACAGTAAATTCATCTGCAAGATGAAGCGCCTCTTCTCCAGTATAAGCCTTGATGCGCATATAAGTTGAGTCGCCTTGGTTGTGAATAAGCAAAGATTGATCCAACTCACTTGGATACGAGACACGAAGCTGAGGATAAAGAGCACGGAGTTGCTCTATGACAGACAAAGTGGGTAACACCACCGAGAAACCAGCGCGCATTAATAACTCCTATCGCGGCTCCTGAAATCCTTGCACTTGTATAAGACTATAAATCCACCGGAACCATTCATAAGGGACATCAAACCAAGCAGCAGAACCAGCCGAACAATAGTGTGCTCCATCGCCACATGCAAGGCACTTTTACAGAACGCCGGGTTGATGAAAAAAAAGATGCACCAATGAATATGCAGAGGATCATTCGTCCCGCGTGACGCCAGCAATGAAGGAAACCATTAAAAACAGTCTCAGAGAAGTAAGAAAAATGACGATACTCCATGAGATTGAGATGAAGAGTTTTAGTATGCATGAGTAGCTCCAATCGTCGCCTATATATAGCACTGGAATAGCTTGAAGCAAACATAGAAGATGAAACAAAGCAATTGAGGATGCTTTTACAATGTCCACCAGAGAGAGTGAAGTATTTGCCAACCAGGAAATTAGAGTTTCGTGTTTTTGTGGCAATGCAGGGAAGCAAAAGAAGACCAATCTGGATAGGTGGAATGAGGCAGGGGACGACACCAAAGCAACGCAAGAGAAAAATAAGTCATCATTAACCAAACGCATGTCAAATCCAATCCTCTGGCTCTCAATTAATACCTTAAAAATTGTACTGACCATTCTAGTTCGCCTAACTAGAAGAGAAGCAAGAGGTGACCCTGCTCGTTTTCGAGAAATGAGAGCACCAAAAGAAGCAACGGTACTGGCATCAAGGAAACTAGGGGTAGTTGGATCCGGATGGGAGCAAAAGGCCTCGTTCGCCACTTAGGCCCCATAAGGAGCCAAAATTTTACAGCCCATATCCAGACGCATGAAGAGAGCAGAGGAATGATGGTAAATGTGGGCAGAACGAGGACCTATGAAGCATTGGTGCAATTGAGGAACCGACTAAGCACAGTGATTAGGTGGCATACCAATGCCACCACAACCACCACACACAGATGACACGTGCTCCAGAAGAAATGAAAGCTTAACCGCCTTTCCTAAAGGAAGAATGAACGTAGGATCTAGATAAGCCATTGATAACCAGAGCAAGTAACCTTGAGCCTAAAACCACTGAGCAGATATGGCGATAAATGATCAACACTGACAAGCGAACCAAATAGTAATGCAATTACCTGGGCCACTTCTTCAGTATACAGTTCTAATGGAAGATTAAAAACTTGCATCCAAACATAAAAGTGCTCAAACTTTAGAGATAAGATTGAAACATTCAGAAACTAGGGATAAACTGCTAAAGAGAATCCTTGCAAGATCCAAATTCCATGGTCAAGAATAGAACGATCATCTT
Organism: Inga oerstediana; assembly: GCA_963210345.1. NCBI lineage: Eukaryota > Viridiplantae > Streptophyta > Magnoliopsida > Fabales > Fabaceae > Inga > Inga oerstediana. The sequence continues at coordinate 8,708,929 of OY723404.1, read as the reverse complement.
CAATATGAGAGAAATGAAGCATGAAGTGATGCTCATGATGCTGGACGATGGATACTCGGCCATGAAGTTCCCAATGAAGGGAGATGAGAGATTGAAGCTTACTAACACGCACCGCTCGAGGAGAAAAAACCTTGGCAAAAACATAATGAGAATGACAAGATTTTAGATGAGCAGAGGCACAAGCAAGAAGGATCCAAGACTTGGAATAAGACATCCTGAAATGATATAGAACCAGGGAGAGAACCAAACTAACAAGGAAACCCACTAAAATCCAAAGAGAATACGACCAAAATTGATCGAAATTGAAAACCAAGAACATAGCGGTAAAGACTACCGCCTAAAGAGAGAGAAATGCTCTCCTAGCTTTTTGTGGTTTAGAGTATTCCTAGCTATATATAGCTGCAGTTATCCTAAACCACTGTTAGATATTTTATTATATTATATATTAAATCTTACTATTTAATGTTGGGATTATATCTATATATTCTAGATATTACATTTCTTATTTTAAATAAAATATCTCTTATGTGTGACTCTGTGATTAGATAGATTGAGTTTAGGTTTAGGGTGATCACTCAATCCGTTAAGCTATTAGTAGCCTTGATAGGATGTTATAAATAACGATAGGCTAATAGAGCGATATCTATACAAAAAACCTAATTTGTTTCCTTGAGGGATTATGATGGGTGAAGGCTTTTCTCATCCCATCATTGTGTTCACCTCCTGTGTCAGAAGAATCCCTATCATCTTTTCCTACTAACAATGTTATGTTTTTGTTATATCTATTTGGATCGAGAGCTATATGAATTGCTACTTCAGATCTTTTACGAGAGGCATTTATAGTCTTTTGCTGCTACTCTAATGTTATGGGATTTCATATGTATATTGGATAATCATTTCAAATAGACATGGTTTGTCTTACCTGTGGCATCAAAGTCAGGTTACAATTCTATCTTTGCCTGTTATTTGGTATGTGATGCATTATTTATTTTTCTGTTTGAAAGAAAAAAACCATATTTGAGAACTGTATATTTAAGTTATCTCAACGGTGGTTTCGGATATTTTGTTCAATCCATAATTTTAAGATCTGGAATAGTTTTTGGCGCTCTTAAGGCAGTAAGAGGGATGGAAGGAGATTGCATCATCTCCATCTTCATTGGAAAATGGAGGTCCCGAGATCACTTCTGCTTTGCTTTAAAAATCAAAATTAAACATTGATTGATTCTGGCTTAATTTTGTGAGATAATCAGTTTGTAAGTTGTTTGCCTTTCCATTCACTGTGAAACACCCAGTTGAACTCACTGGCACAGGAACCCATCATCAGTTTCATTTTTGGATTTCAAAACAAAAAACCATGGAGTTGAAAATTTGTTTTCAATAAATTGTTTTAAAAAAGCCAAAAGTTGTTTTAAAATTTAAAAATAAAAACAGTTTTTAAGTGTTGTCTCTTTTTTTTTTTTTTTTTTTGAGGCCGTCATATTTTCACTATTGACACCACACCATCAACGCTGACAACCACGATATCACCATCAGTAGCCATCATTGCCACGTCACTTCAAAACCATTTTTTTAAAAAAAAACTATCCAAATTTTTTTTTCTAAACTTGTTTTTAAAAATAATTTTATAAAACTGTTTTAGAAAAAAAAAATTTCAAAAAAGAAACACACAGACCGCATATTTTTTTCGCCATACCAATCTTTACAACGTATATATATTCGTCATAATTAGCTTAAGGTTATCCTAAAAACTCCTTATTTAACAAAAATAACTTTTTTCCTTAAGAAAATATGTAATTAATCCTCTTCTAAATTTTTTGTCCTATTTATAAGTCACACCATTAAATTTTTTATAAAAATGTATAACTTTACCCTTCATTTGCTATTGTGTAGACTTTGTTCTCAAAAGGTATAATGTATATTAAATAGATATAATATTATAAAGTTTTTGAATTTTAAGGTAGAGGTAATAAAGTTTAATATTTTTCTTAGCCTATAATATATCTTATTAAAATGCACCTCAAAATAATCAGCACACATACCTTATCATATGTGGACCATTTAAATATGATCTGGACTGTCCAGATTTAATCTTTTTTCCCTTTATTTTTTAAAAAAATAGAATTAAAATAAAGATAATCTCTTAACTAATATTTAAAAAAATGACTTCTAATTTTAAAAAACATAAGTTGAAAAAAAAAATGTGAGCCCGTCGAAATATGAAGAATTGTGGGTCCTCATCACCCAAACCGATTCCGTACTAGTGTGAGCACCTTTCATAAGCCCAAAAGTGATTAATAATAGCAAGGTATTAAAACCCGGACCGGGTATTGAACCGGTCGGGGTACTGGGTTAAGGGTCAGTGGGTCAAACCGGGACCAAACCGGTAAGAAATTGAAAATTTTGGATTTATAGTATAAAATTCTAAAAGAAAAATAAAAAAAAAAAAATTTTTTTTTTAAAAGTGAACCCGGACCGGACCGGTTTCCCGGCCGGTCCGGTCCGGGTTCCATTACATTGAATAATAGAGATGACTTGCATTTTCAGCTAACCAACTAACAATCTCACTATAGAAACAAAGCCCAAAAAAAGAAAATAATTAAACAATACAGTTTTCTACGCAAGTTTTTTTTTCCTTTTAATATAAAAAATCCCTCCAAAAACAACAGAAATTAAGATAATAAGAAGCGGCATCTATAGCAATAGCAACAATAAAAACAATACTGAGAGAAACAATAAGAAGGAAGTAAAGTTACATTATATAATAGAAATATATAAACACGAACACACACCTTACTCAAAGTTATGGATGAGAGGCGATGTTGTGGTTGTCCTTCTCCTTAGCTTGAGTTTTGAGGAAGATCTGTGATTGACATGAAACAGATTAAGTATTCAGCTCATACCATTAATTATTAATTATTTTATCTATAAACTTGAAACTCTCAAGAGGAAGACTCTACCGGCAACACTGTTGATCAGCACAGCTTCCAAATTCTCTAAGGCAAAGCTTTTTTTTTTTTTTTTTTTGAGATTTTTTAACAAGATTGATCACAATGAAGAATAACACACTGTTCAAACGAGACTGCAACTTTGTTTCTACGAAAAAAGCAATATTTTTTTTTTAGATTTCTATGGGCAGATGATTGACTAGATAACAACAGAGCTAATGCAGGAAAATGACAACTTTTTTTTTTTAAAAATTTTGTACAAGATGTAGAAATAAAAGACAATGAAGAAGAAATTTTTTTGAATTTTGGTACAAGATCGATGACAATGAAAAGCAACAGAACTGTTACAATATAATGCAGAAGATGAGCAGCAAGGAAAAAATGTTCAAACGATTTTTTTTTCTTTTTTTTTTTTTGAGATTTTTATGGGTATATGATTGACAAGAAAACAAATTTAATGCAGAGAACTGACAATTTTTTTTTTTGGGTTTTTTGTAAAATAGCTTATATGTGGAAAACAACGAAAAAGGATTGAGTTGAAAAACGGGAACAAGGTCTGGGGAAAAAGAAAGAAACAAAGAAAGAAAATTTGGAACAATGAGTGAACAAGCACGAGGTCTTAAGAAATGAATGGAAGTTCGATTTGGAATGATTTCTTTCTGAAACTTGCAAGAAGAAATTTGAAGAACAGAGAGTGCTGAGAGTTTAGGGAATAGGAGGCAATGGATATCAGATCTCAATGTAATAAGATGTGGAAGAAGAAGAAGAAGATCTGTAAGAGAAACATATAAAAGAAAGACTAAAGCTTGCCTGCTCATAAAGAAAAGCGCCTTGGAATTTTTTTTTCCTTGCGGACGAAGTCTTTGGAAATGTTTTATGGAACTGGAAACTTTATACATTGCTTGTTATCTGATCCTACAAATTATTCTTGAAAAGAATATTTAAAAAATCTCAATCATCTGCACGAAATTTGAAAAAAAGAAGAAAAAAGAAAAAAAATAATATTGTGATGCAGTTGGATTGTCTGAAGCTGTGTTCCATGATGCTATACTTCCAAAATGAGGCTCCTCAACTATTTGTGGATAACATTTTTAATCACAAAGCATGTTTATGTACGATGTAGCATCTTCATCTTCTTTTCTTTTCCCCTTTTCTTTAGCTATCTTTTTTATCTCATGTTTGCTACTTTTCTTGGGCGGTTAGTTTCTTGGATGCTGACTCATTCAGCTTCTTTACAGGTAATGAATATGTATATATGCTACTTTGACAAAAAAGAAAGAAAGAAAATTCAAAAACAAAAACAAAATATCCAGTTTACTTGATGGCAAAGAGACGTAAACACATCAAAAGATCTTTGGCTTAGTGGCATGCGATACCTTTTATGGCACTAGGTTTAGGATTCAATTCCCAACTCAGTCAATATACCTGTCGTCCAGACTAAAAAAAACAGAGAGATGTTAGCATCTAAAAAGAGGAAAATTTTTTACAACCCCAACTATAGTAAATTTATTTTCAGTTGTCTCTATAAAAATCTGAATTATTAAGCCACCCTTTTGAGGGTAAAATGAAATTAATTTCTGGACCAAAAAGACTCAAATAACCCAAATATTTCTTGTAATGCTTAATACACTTATCAATGTTTTACTTCAGATGTAAACACCTTTATTTTTCTTGCGAGTCCCTTTTTTTACTTGTCAATGACTATATTAAGTTGGGTAGGACTTATGTTTCTTATAAATCTTTTTGTTGTAAACCCCTTAATGTTCTTGCTAAAGTTTACTTGTAGTTCAATTTTAAACATCCTTATTTTTCCTGTGAATCACCATATTTATGTTATAAACTCCCTTGTTCCAGTTGTGAACTCCTGTGTTTCTATTGTAATCACCTTATTTGTATTCAGTAAAAGGCTAAAAACCATTATGTGTGAATCGTCTTAGAGCCTGTTTGGGTAAGCGTTGAAGAAGCATGATATATCCCGATTTTATCATAATATTTAATATCATATTTAGGGATTTTATCATTAATTTTTGGGTTAAATAACATTTATTATGATTAAATTAAATTAAAGGTGAATGTGTGAAAATAAATCTTAAAAAGAGATATTTGTTATAATCTTGTAGTTGCTCTTTAAAATTTGAATTTTGAATGAAGATATTACAAGATATTGATTTGAATTGTAGGTCACATTGGAGAAGTAGGAGCTGAGGGACCAAAAAGTAAAGATTTATAAGGACTGAAACAGAAAATAAGATTCTACGTGTGGCTCCAACGTAATTATGACAGAAAGAAGGGTAAATTATGTAATATTAGCTGTTACTTTCAAAGGGAATAGACCAGATAAAATTACAGAAAAGTGCCCCAAAATTAAAAAATTCTACTGTGGTCCAAAAATGTGACGGCTTTCACGTACTTTCAGTGTAGAAAGATCAGAGAATATTACAGAACAGGACCCCGAATTTATAAAATGTCATTTTGGTCTAAAAATCCGAAACTATGCCTACTGCTAGAGCTAAGAATTAGGGCCAGCCTAAAGGGTTCAAAGTCAGCAAAATTACAGTTTTTCAAAGCCCGGCCTGAGATCATTAGAGCCAGGGCCGAGAAGTCCTTTTCACAATATTTAACTATTTTTCCTGCGTATTTTCCTCAAAGAGATATAATTAATAAATAACAACGATTAAAAGTTCTAATTTAATACATAAATATTGTCAACATTAAGGTTTAAATAAGACGTCTCTTGCAACAAATAAACACAGTTACTAATGTATAATCAAAGGTAAAATCATGTCCATAAATAACTCACACAAAAGCTAAATATAAGAAGGCAAGAAGCTCAATACTCTAACCTCTAAACAACATGAATATGACGACTATTATTTTCACCTTCTTCGCCACTATCATCAATTTCAAGGACATTTGATTGTGTTTCACTTTGAGGAGTAGGTTCAAGTAGTCAAATAATCACAACCTCCATAAAAAGTCATACTCTATCAGGAAGAATAGTATATAATATGATTTTATTCTAAATAGGCAGAACAATATACTCAAAAATCACAATATGATTCAATTAGACAAAACAATATACTCAAAAATCATACTCTATACAATATGAAGATAGAGTGACATATAGATTCAATAAGGCAATTCAAAAATGTAACATAGTTCTTGTCCAAACAAAAAAAATAAAAAATAAACGAGCTTAAAGGGCCGGCCCAAGGCCCTCCAGGGCCGGCCCTTTTAAGCCCGAAGCCCTACAGGGCCACCCCTTTTAGGCCCGACTTCCTTTTGAGGCTATAATTTGCAAACCCGGCCCTTGAAGGGCCAGGGCCGGCCCGACGGGCTCGGTCCGTTTTCCCGGCTCTACCTACCGCCTCTGGAACTGATTTCTTTCAAATTCTCATACAGAATATTGGGAAAATTCAGATCTAAACATAATCTTGGAAGATTATATCCCAACTTTGAGGGGATTTGACCTAGATTTCAAATAGCAAAAGAAATTAATAAAAAGGATTTGAATCATCAGACCGGGGGACGCACCAGAATGCAGAGCAGACAGCGAGCACACGCAACAGACGGAGAAAAGAGTAGACTGGGAGGAGAGCACCTTCACACTGACAGAGGGAGAGAAGAGACTTAATCACCAAGCTTCACCACCAACATTTTCATCTTCTTCTTCTTCCTTTATCTCAATTTAATGGATTCTTGGTGTCTCCAAAAAGTTACTGATGTGATGAATTTCATGATAAGAGGCTAAATTCTTTTGTGCTTCTTGGAGATGGAAGATTGGTTTGAACTCGAGAGATACATTCAGAAGAGTTAATTGTTTTAATCTTTTTATTTAACTATGTAACGGATTTCTTGAGTTAGGATTTTGTGTTATATGGTTAATTTACTGAGATTGTGAGTTGTTTATCTTAGTAGTGATTGAACAATTGTGATTTAGATTGGTTTATGTGGTTTGAGATTTAAATTTATATATCTCCTTTTGGTTTAATGTGGTTGTTTATTCCTTCATAGTTTGAATGAGTATTATGACTGCTTAAATCTTGTTTGAATATCTCAGTTGAGTGTTTATTGTATAGAGGAACAAGTTGCATGAATCCAATCTTAAATTGCATACTAAGTGATATTTAATAGTGTATTAAGAGGTAATTATCTAGCTAGAGTTCTAGGGATAATCACTAATTAATATAACTAGACATAGCGAGTTGTTAAGGTTTAATTTTTGACTTAGTGAATGGTTTAACTCCCAATTCAATTTGAGTAAGAATAACCTATATTCCATTTTTCTAAGAAGCGTTCATCATCAATTTGTTTAAATCATAATTTCATTAATTATTTCAACAATTTCTCAAAAACCCAAAAAAAATAATAGTCTAGGTTATTTTCTATTATTAAAAAGAAAAAAAAAATCAATTTAAAATCCATCTTAATATTTTTGTCACTTAGTTTAGATTAGGAATTAAATAAAAGGCTCCTCAAGAGAACACGATCCGAGTTTTGCCCTTCACTACATAATTTGGTTTATTTTGATTTAACCTGAGACGACTAAAGGTTTTAAATCAAAGCACATTCACACATGTCAAAACAAAACTCTTCTCACATACTTATCTCGTACACTGTAAATCACATCAAAAAAACAGTTTCTACTGCCAACCCAAACAGGCACTGAGTTTCATTGTAAACTTTCTAATGTTTCTTTTTCTCTTTGCAAAGTTATTCATGTCTTTTTACTTCAGAAATTGTTTTCATTTTAACTCAAAAGAGTACAGAGAAATTTCAAATTTTTATGAAGGCTATTTGAAGTTTTCCCCATGAAAAATAGCCACGGCTTATCCATCCCCTATGGATGGCGTGTCAAATAATAGGTTTTGGTGTTGTCATTTTCCTCTTTCTCCTTATTACTCTTATAATCTCATATCCTAATATATATATATATATATATATATATATAAACAAATAAATTAAAACTGTTCATAATCTTCAAAATTCATAACTGCAAAATCAACCAAATAAAAAAAATTTAATTATGAAATATTATAATAATAATTCTATAAAATGTTAAATATAAACCATTCCTTTTATTTCATTTTTGTCAAAACGCATAAATGAGATATCGAGAAGAGTAGGAGAAAGACGAAAATAACAGGATATGCTTCCATCAAATAACACATGAATGCTTGATTGAGGAAAATAAAATTTGATGCCAAAACAAGAAAATATTGTTGAAAATAAAATTAAAATAAAAGAATTGGGAAATTTGGAAAAAATACCCATGGAAAACTTGATTGGTGAGAAAGACTCAAGTAATTTTTATACCTAACAGCACTTCGCAGATTTTGCAACTTGTATTCTTATTTAAATCATTCCATCAATAAAATTTTCAATGGAAACTTTTCTCCACTTTTTCCGAAAGAATTCCCTGAAGAATTGGGTAAATAATTGACCCAGTTCAGTGTTTAACAATCAGTCTTGTACACTCCATCTCCAAGGATGATAGGGAAAAAGTAAGTTCCATTTGGAAGCACCAACAAAACTAATCCTATGAACTCTCAACATGATATTCATTCCATAACATAAACTAATTATCAGTGCTTGTAAACCATGTCACAGAAGAGAGTAAGAGACTTATCTATGACAAATCCTTTTGACATCGTAATTTATAAATCAATCAACCCATTCCTAAGTGAAGCAGATATAAATATAAGCAACGTTCACCCTCTTCGCTAACATTTGTACTTAGCCAATGATATCTCCAACTGTATTATTCAAGCCAGCACCTTTCACGGCTCAACGCTACCACCAATCTCAGAAAACTGAAAAGCTTAGCGTTGGAATGAGACGGAATATGAACCAGTGTTCGGATCTTTAACAGCATTGAAGTTGTCAACGCTCATCCCAAAGCGGCCCAACAAAGAATTGCCCATTTCTTTCAGTTTTCCTGCCCCAAGTCAAAATTGTGTTAGCAAAGGTTAATCATACACCCGCAAGTCAGAATCACATCATATTAAAACAAGTGCCACGTAACTTACACTAGTGTAATTATGTACTGATCGTTATAAGTAACAGATAAAAGGCTCGTTATCTACCTTGTTGACAACCAATATATTGTCAGTTTATAAAAGCGAAAAATGGACATGAGGCCATCCTATTTATCTAAGGTTAATCCCACACAGCCAACTAAACTAATTAGTTAATTGTTTGTTGGGTGTCCAAAAGGTTTATGCCAACATTTATAAAACAAAACCTGCATAAAGTTGCACTCCCAAGATTTCAAATAGACAAAATCTAGCCCAGAGTCCATTGCAAAGAACACAAACATAACACATCCTGAGCATTCATTGAAAATCATGACTCCAAGATGACATTCGGGCGTTGAATTAACTGAGTCACACAGTAGATCCATGTATTGCACAATGTTTAAGTTTAGTCATCAGATTACTTCTGATAATTACCAACTTAATCCAAGAGCTTGAAAATTATCTTAACGAGGGACAACCACAGATCCCATTGTTAAAGCAACCATATCACAAAAAGTCTGGTTTCTTTTTTCTTATTCTATTTTTTTACGAGGCATATACTATGATTTTGGAACTCCTATCTATATGTTGCAACATTTTCCCAATATACCTTGGAACCATAGATATCATGCCAGGTCAATTTTTAGGGAAGGAAAAAGAAAGAGAACATACTGGAGAAAGTCATATTGGATAAGAAATTACAAGGTTCGATTATACAATAAGAACAGATATAATAAAATAAAAAGCTTCCCATCCCCACAGATCAAAACAAGAAAGGAAAAAAAAGGAAAGAAAGAACTACCAATCATTTCTTCCTTCATCTTCTCCCTCTTTTCTGCTGCCAGGGGCTCCAATCTCCGAATGGTTCTCCTAGCTTGATCATTTGAGGGATCAATTTCTAAGATCTTTTTCATATCTGCCAATTTGAAGAAAAATTGTAAAAGGCATAGAGTTAGATCAAGTCCAACAAGCAATAAATACTGTAGATTAGTATCCCATTAGTGTCTAACTCACATACTAATACAATGTGAGCTAAAGCATATACTTAGGACAGTACACAATATTCAATACGATCACACAAAAAATTGAACTCACCAGCAATGGCCTCTTCAAAATGTTCAAGCTTTTCATGTGCCTCGCCTCTTCTCACCAGAGCTTTCAGATATGCAGGATTGAGTTCCAATGCCTTAGTGCACTCTTTGATTGTGTCCTCATATTTCCCCTGAGGCAATTTTCTAGATGTTAAATTAAAATCCTTAAATGAGAGATTTGAAGGAAAGTGATATAAAACTTGATTAATTACAAGAATGACACAAAGATATCATAGTTGAAACAACCATGCTAACGTGGTGAGACGGCCCTTTCAATCAACACAGTGTGATCTAGTCAGTCTCCACTATCATTGTCTGAATATTACTTAAATAGACCACTTAAAATATGGTTTATATTTCACTCAGGCTGATCCCATTAAGTAATAACCATCTAATTTCCCATGCAATATACAGTATTTTTGAAGACTCTTCCCCTTTGGATATCCAGAGGGGCTGGCAGAATTGCTGCTTGCTAACATTCTCATTCCATTTGTTCTCTACATTTTCGTTCTGAATTTTGTATCCTTTCGAGAATACCAAATCCTCTTTATGTTAAACAAGTAAATAGTAATTGATTCCCAGGTTAAATTTTTACAAAAACAGTCAATTTTCAATAAAAACTTCTTTAATAAATATTAAGAGAACAAAAAAAAAATTCATCAATAATATAAATGGTCAAATAATACCTAATACCTACTCTTCTATACCAGCACTGAACAGTTCACAGACCCAGATGAGAATGGGAGTAAAACCAACTTCGCAAATCAATTCATAGTTCAGAAGTTATTTGTTACTTAGCAAGGTCAGTAATCAAGATACAGCGTTCCTTGGTATAAGCTGTCCAATTATTAGCAAGGTCAATAAACAAGATAAAGAGTATTGCATTTACTTAAACTGTGTGGAAGAGCATAACACAAGAATGTGCTCATGATTGCAACAATTTAAAGATAAAAGAAGCACGTACCAATTTCATAAAGCATACACCACGATTTGAATGGCATATTGAGCGTACTTCAATAGATGAAGGCATATCTGGAGCAATTTGTATAGCGAGTTCATACTTTGATAATGCCTCCTCAAATTGCCCATCCCCAAATAGCTTATTCCCTTCTAATTTTGCATCGTTGGCTTGAGCCAATGCTTTCTGGTAGAGAAAGTAACAACACTCTGTTAGTGTTTTCCTTTTCCCAAAGAAAAACATTTTTCTAGATATCCAAACCATATTTTTTAATCATCACCAAAATAACACCGGAAGATAACTGAAGGTTCATAAATTCAGCTATTGATTTCAAATGCGTTGTGCCAATCAGTTTCATAGATTAATAAAGAGCTTAATTAATAAAATTAAATACTGAAAAATTGACATCCACAAAAGACCAAGCTTCAACAAAAACATCCCCAGTGAAGAAATTTAGGAGCGCTAGCATCCCAACACTTAACTCTCCGTCAGTTATTAAGTTTTGACTTGTAATTTTTCCCTCAAAAAACAAATTAGAAAGGGTGATGGATGATATTAATTGTTAAATACTTCAGGCAGTAACACGCACGAACAAGCTCAAAGACTTCCATAATCACATGATTACAGATTAGCACCAGCAGTTTGATATTCAAAAGCCTTCCAGATGTAATAGCCTTCGTAATTTAGATCACGTCATCAATATGGATATGTTCTGAAATACTAATTCTACAGTTTGTGCCGCACTTACGAATGTTTTAAAGGGCATCCCACAGTTAACAAAATATGACCAAAAATTTGAATCACACGCGAAAAAGGAAAAATTTCACAAACGCAACAAAGAAAACACTCAAAGCCGCCAAACAGAACCTGTTTTAATTCCTCGTCGTGAGATGCCTCTTCGGAAGAATCAGTCCCCGGAGGATTCCTCAGATCCTGATTTTGATGTTGTTGTTCCCGCTTTTTATGCGTATCCTCTGCGTCGCTGCCGAGCTCGGTGTCGCTGGCGGTTTCAAAGCCATCGGAAGCTTCTTTATGGTCATCGACATTGGAGGAGGCTGACGATTTTGCAGTTTTCGCAGATTCAGAGGGATTCACGACTTTCTCTTCAGTCTCTTCCTGATGGATCAAGACCATTTTGCAGTCTAGGGATTTATAATTTGATGACGGTAAAGAAATCGAAAGCGATTTTCAGAGCAACTATAAATTTGCTTGGAACCCTCCTTCTTACAAATTGATAGCTTTATACGATTAATCACACTCAGCTTTCCCTTTTCCAGAACCGTCTGGTCTTCCCTTTCTAATTTCCTTTGGAGCAAAGCCAGGCGTATAGAAAATATATCTCCAATATATACATATCTCAGAAAAAAAATTATTTTTATTTAAATAATACGCATTTACTTCGTTACTAAATTTAAGAACTCAATCAACTTTATTTTTCATACTAAATAGAACATGCATTTACTTTGTTACCTATTAAGGAATTGAGGGATAATTCCATAACAAATGATTAAAACTTACAAATAATTTAACTAATTTCTTAAATATTAAAAATTTAGCTATTTAACTTTTATATTAAGTAACAGATAATAATATTAGTTGCAAACCAAAATATGAAGAATTTGGATTTTTCTTTTAATTTCAAATATGAGATGCATGAAGTTGAGATCATGCTAAAAACTCTTTTGATCTAGTGGTGCTAACTCTTTCCCCGGAGAGAGGTCACATGTATTTTCTATATACATAAAATATATCAGATGTTATTGAGAAATTAATTTTTTTTTTTAAAAAGTTACTTATGGACAATGTTTACCATTATCCATAAATAAATTGTTTATAATATAACCATAGTATCTTCAACTACAAACAAAAATACGAGTTAAACCTTAAGGGCCCGTTTGATACGCTGGAATTGATTTTAATGGAAATGGATATGGATATAGAAATGAGGACTAAAAGTATGTTTGGTATGTCATGGAAATTAGATCTAATTTTTGTATAAAAATACCAAAATGTCCTTCAATTTTTTTTATTTTTTGAAGGTAGTGGAGGATAATAGATGAAAATGATCACATAAAATTGTAAATCTGAGATATTTTGATGGAATTGAGCCTATTTGGCTTCCACATAAAATTGAAAAATTTTTTAATTCTATCATACCAAACAAGCATCATGATAGAATTGATCCTCAATTCTATTTCCATCACCCATAATTCCATTATACCAAACAGGACCTAAAAGTCCTGCCTCTGTATCCAAAATCATAGTTTTGAGACAAGCTCTTTTTTTTAATAGTTGAGCATTGATAGGACAATATAAATTGTCTCTCTTTTATGCCCTTTCATCCAAAACAATAATTTATTTTCTCTCTTCTCTGCCTTGTCATAATTCCTATCCTTTTCTCTCTCCTCTACCCTAATATTTAGCCAAATGATTTTTTATTATACAATTTATTAATATATGTATACATGTTTGATCTATTTTTTTATGTTACATAATTGATTAATATTATAATTTTAAATTTTTTTGACAAATTATTTCATTTTTGGCATTTATTATGAAATTTAATATTAAATAATACTTAAAATATAATCTTACCCTTTATATGTAATTATCACAAAAATCTAATATCCTTTTAAGTAATTTGACTATGAAAAAAAGTGCAATATTCAAACACTATCATTTTATCAAAATTACTTTTTTCTCATAATTTATTATCTAAAATCACTTTTATCACTTTTTCTCCAAAAGCGATTCTCCAAAAACTAATCCAAACACACTTAATATAAGACATATTTAAAGAATTTATCTTAATCATAAACATAAGATATAATTTTTATATTTATCAATATTTTCCTAATTTATGTCTATCGATGCTCCCTCAACAATAATCAGAAAATAGAAGGAATAAAGGAATTAAGGAAGAAGACTATAGTGTTTTAAAAAATACATATTATATTAATTAATTAAACTAACTTTCTTAATCTAATCAAATGAGGTAAATATGTCTTATATTAACGACAGAAGGGAGTATGATTTTAAAAGCTGGAATTTTTTAACATAGAACTGGTTTGGTCAAATATAATTTCAATTAAACACTTCATCAAAAAAATAATTTAAATTAAACATAATATTATATTATGAATTTAGATTAACATAACTTTAATTAGAGATATTGGACCACATTATACACACACACACATCCATCTTTAATATAAAACATATTTATATAGTTTGATTAAATTAAGGAAGTTAGTTAAGCTAGTTAATATGACATGTATTTTCTAAAACACCCTAATCATCTTCCTTAATTTCCTCCTCCCTCTCGTCCTTGATTATGATTAAGGGATCATAAATAGGAATAAATTAGGAAAATATTGATAAATATGAAAAACATATCTTATATTTAAGATGAAGATTAACTCTTCAAATATGTCTTATATTAAGAACCATAAGAGTATATTTTTTTTGTTAAGTGTATGTACCCTCCTATTAAAATCAATCATATTTAAGATATTATCAGATACTAAATATAAACACTCCTCTCAATAAATATTCAAATATTAATTCGCTGCATTGTCGGGACCAACTCCTCTCTCCCTAAGAGATTTTAGACCCAAATCCAATCGCGGTCGGTTACCACAACCACACTATATATTGCTTATATTGCTTATAAATATTGTTTTATTATTTACAAGCAATAAAACAAAATGGGTTTTGGGGAACAAGCTGGGCTTCTTGGGGGCCATAAAATACAAAGCATTGAAAGGATGGACCAACAATCTGGGCCTCCAATTAACAACATTGGTAATTGTCTTGCTATGTTGTTGAAGATAACGTTTTGCATTGAAGAAAGTTAACATTAAAACTTTATCCAAAGCAATATGGACTAATTTGATAAAAGGTACTACCTCCGGTCCTAAATATAGGACATAGTTTGTAGTGCAAATTGCACTACAAACTATGTCCTACATTTAGGACCGGAGGGAGTAACATTGAAACTTTATCCAAAGCAATATGGACTAATTTTATAACGTCCTAAATTTTGGTTAAGGGCTAATGACAATTATTGAAAATGATTTAGAAATTAAAGTTGATTTGACACATGAATCAGTTTTTGGAAATGCCCAACACCCTGTATCTTAACATAATTATATGACAAATAATTATTTGGGCTAAAATAAGGGTAAATGGAGTATAAATAAGAGGAAAAGAAATTGATTATGTGTTATGTGTCAATTTAAGTAAATGTGCCATAAGCAATGGAAGAATGGAATTATTGACCATAAATTAGTAATTAATGGAAGAAATTAATTACTAACTATGAGAGGAATGAGAAATGTAATTAATTTGGCTAATGGAGGGATTAAGGTGATTAATTGGTGGCTTACTTTATGAGAGCTAATTAAATGCTAACAAGTGTCAAGATGAGATGAAGCAAGAGAGTGTAAGAAAGTCAAATAGGCTTTGTTTAATATTTTCTTCTCTCTCTCCCTCCCTATTTTCGGCTGCTCAAGGGTATGGGGGCATGGGAAGTGTTATCATTCTCTTCTTCAAGCTTCACTCTCTCATTTTCTCTCTCTCTCTCTCTCTTGTTCGACCTCTAGGCAGCCTAGAGGAAGGAAGAAAAGCTTTGATAAAAGGTAGGTTTTTGACCCTCTTAATGACCTTCTATGCAAAAACTCTCTTCTTTAAAGTTGTTCCTTAAGTTGAAAGCTTCACTTTCATGGTTTTAGATTTGCCATTGGTGGTGTTTTGTAGCCACAAGGAAATCTAGAAGTTGGAGAACCAAAAAACTTTTTTGGGAAAGTTGTTAAGGTGAGTGAGATGCACATTTTTATCTATGTTTTGTGCCAATTGATTAAGCTTTGAATTTCTGGGAATTTTGGCTTAAATTTAAAAAATGAGGATCATCGTGTGTATGACATGTTGTTGTCATGGATATAGTGCCTTGAGAATGTGTTTTGGAATTATAGAATTGAATTAAAGCTTAAAAGTAAAGTTTGGTAACTTTGTGTTTGGTTTTGTGTATTGATCAAAACAGGGCATGGTGATAGGTTGGGATTTTGGTCATCTTGAGGTTGTCATTGTGTTCCTTATGAGAAATTGTATGGAAATAGGTTTGGTTATTGATTTTCGAGTCAGGGGACACTTTGGTAGGAAATTGGAAATCTATCAAGTGTGAATTCTGTTTTGGACAGTCAATTTGCACAAAAGTTTTGAATGACCAAATGGTGTTGAAAATTTTTCACATCCCAAGCTTCAAAATGGACATAAAATTTATGTCATTTCGTTTTGTGAACTGAGAGTTATGCTTTGCCAAAGTTTGGGACCAAAACTGGACTCTGTTTTGGGGCAATGTTGAGTTTTAGGTAATTCTAGAATTGTGTGTTGATTTTTAGTAATGATCCATATTTTTCCTATAAAGAGGACTTAAATACCTTTCATTTGGCTTTGAAATCACCTCATTTCGATTTTTCTAGAATTAGTTATGATTTTTGGAAGTTTAGCCAAGAAACAGGATTTTTCTTGGCTGCGGCCAGTTGATTCTGGGCCGCAGCCCAAATGCTTCGAACCTATTTTTGGCCACGGCCAGTGGATTCTTGGGCTGCAGCCAACCCCCAAAAATGACATTTTAGACTTCCGAATATGGTTTTTGGTATAGTTGTTTTCCCAACCCTTTAGGCATATGTTTGAGCTTTTAGTAGCCACCTAAAGGATATGAATGATAACCAAATCTAAGTGTTGTGAAGTCAATTGAGTTTTGGAATAGAGAATAACTCTTCGTCCCTAATTGTGGATTATAGGATTCGATATTTACCCTACTTGGGAGAGACCTATGACAGAGTACGCACAGAACGAACCAGGTAGTGACTCTTCTCTTATGTTGTGTATGATGTTTTGGTATGTATGACTTGTAATTGAACTTTGTGAACTGTATGTGCCATGGTCCATTATAGCATGAGCACTTCAGCGTGAGCCGTTTAGGGATTGACGCTGGTCATCTCTAGCTCGGCCGTTGAACTGCCGTTGTAATCGACATGGATCTTTGTGAATCCGACCTGTGGGGCGGCGTGTTGTGAATCCAGTCATGGGCTGTGTGTTATATATCTTGACTGTATGGCTTGCGTATGAAATGCTTTATATGAATCCCAGCTGTGGTGAAATATATTGTGTGAACTGTTGTGGTGCAATATAGCGTGAGCAATTCAGCGTGAGCAAGCGTAAGGGTGACGTCCGCCATACCTGCCCTTGCCGCTGTAACTGTCATTGTAGTTGCTTTGTGTGGGTTATGATTTGCTTTCATGCCTTATTGTTGTGCATATTATGAGTGATTTGACACTACGGGGATTCCTTAGAATCTCACTCTCCTATAAACCAAATTTTTAGACAGGACCGAAGGATCTAAAGGAAAGCGGGCGACGAAGAGCGGATAGAGCTCCAGTGTAGAAAATTATTTTGGATATTGGTTATTCTGTAAAATTATTTGGATGTTTTTGGAAAACAATTGTATATATTGGGATTCGTAGTAGAGTTTTGTGTAATCCCCAAGTAGAAGGGAAAAAGTTTATGGGATTTGTGCCTCTGTAAAACCCTTATTTACTGAATGGAACCTGAGTGTGTCGGGAATTTGCATTATACTCTGATATGTATGAATGGAATCAAAGCGTACAGGCCATTTATGTTTGAAATGTAAGTATGAGACCATTGTTGAATATATTTTAGAAATTTTTTTGAAAACCATGATTTTGGGAAATTTTATTTTGTCTAAGTCCCAAATCATACATGATCTCTAATTCAAACTTAATTACATTTTTACAAACTAATTGCGGCCTTAATCGTGACGGGGGTTACAAATTTGATAATAAGTTTTTGTCCTGAAAAATCTTTAAATTGCATTAGGTCAATTATGTCTGAAAATTTTATCTTTAGTGGCAAAGATTTCAAGCTAAGATGATCATTGTTCAGCACCTATTGTAAGTTACATTGAAATTGATGTGAAAGCATTTAATTATAGGCCTCCCACAGACTCACTTAGAACCAAGGTTTTTAAACCTGGACCGGATAGGGAACCAACCAACCGGCCAGTAAATCGGTCCAGTTCGGAAACCGATCCGATCCATGGTTTTTTTATTTTTTTAAAAAAAATCAATTTTTTTTATATTTTCTTTAGAATTTCATATTAATAAGCCTAAAATATTCAATTTCTCACCGTTTGGCGTCGGCTTAGCTCCGGTCTGACCTACTAACCCTTGACCCAGTACCCCGACCGATCCGATTTTCAAAACCTTGCTTAGAACTAAGCGAGGTTTAACTAATAGTGTGGAGCATCCTTTTAAGTGTCAGAGAGAGGAAAACACCTTACATATCCTTCATGATTGTGAGATGTAAATTGAGATTTTAATCCTAACTTTCTTTTTGGTTTTTTTGGCTTTGATTTGCAGGTATGGCTAAAGAAGTGCATGACTGGCATCTTGAGTAATGCATTTTTCCATACATGGACATGGATTTGAGTCTTCAGTTTCATATGCTAGCTCGTTTGGAAAAATCGTTATAAAAGAATTATGGAAAGTGTCCGACAACGAGCAAAACAAATCATTATGAAGGAATCACTCACTTAATGGAAGCTACTACTAGTGACAATCACATGCATCAAATCTTCAACTTCAAGTTCCACAGACTTGAAGAACAAGGTTGGAAAGCACTGCCAGAAGATTTTGTTCAACTAGATGTTGATAGATCTGTCAACAACCAGAGAGAAGCGACATGTGGTGGAATAATCAAAGACACCAAAGGGAACTAGATCCTCGAGTTCCAACGAAAGTTAGGATTTCTCCCATCCACAGGTGCAGAAGTAATGGCCTTACTAACAAGCCTCCAGGCATGCAAGCAAAACAATCTTTGAAAAATTCTTGTCTACACAAACTCAATGGAAGCATTTCATTTGGTTTTGAAAGATGGTGGACATAATCACCCCCCAAGGGTAGAAATTAATGAGATTAGTGAACTACTCTTTTTGGAGTGGGATATCAACTTCAATACGTGCCATGGGAGACAGTTAGATGTGTGAATTACCTTGCCAAAGATGCTCATAACCTGAAAGAGAATACTCTAATTTTGCTCGGCCTCCACCCTAGATGTCTCTCCCTCACGCAAGAGGATCAGTGCTAGCTACCTTCAGGCCAAGTTGGAGCGCTATTGTGAGGGTTAACTTTCAAGTTTCTTAACTTGCCACTTGTAATTAAAAAAAAATTGATGTGAAAGCCTCTAAATTGTTGTTTTTAAAGTTTTAATATGTGAGAATGGCTAAAATTTTTCCCTCCGTGTCTTTTTATCTTTCGTTTAAAAGCTTTTTTGCCAAAGTTTAAAAAAAATGCATAGATTAAGAAATGTAATCAATAAGTTATTTTTAAACCTTTTCTAGCATGCTCTTATAATGTAATTTGTTTTTCTCTTTTTTTTTTTTTGTTAATACAACTTTTGATCCCTTAATTTGCACTTATTTTGATTTTAGTCTATCAAGTTTCAAGTTATAGGTTTTGATCTCTCAAACTTAGAGTTGAAAATAGGTTAGGCCTCTATCAGGAGCTTACGCCCTAGCCTACTTTAAGCTTAGTTTAGCCTATTAAACAAATAGGTTAAACTCAGACTTAGACCTATTATCAGGCATATCTAGGTAAACAGGACAAGCCTATTTTCATAAGGCCTAGTCTATTTAGTTTTTTTTTCAAAAAAATGTATTATTATACATAATTATATATAGTTTAATATAAATTAATTTTGTGAATTATTTATAAAATTAATAACTTAGTTTTGACCCTAAATTTCACATTCCCCATTTACCAATGAGCTCAACCTTTTTATTCATCAATTGATCACATATGCTTCTCTTCTTTTTGATCGTTTGAGATGGCAATACTAACTCACTACTTCTCCCTTGATTTGTGTCATTTGATACAACATAATAATTGCAATAAGATTATTTTAGTGATGCCTAAATGAAAATGATTCCACTAGGACGAGTTTGTCTCATTTTTTGTACAAAAAACAAGAGATAAAATCTAGTTTTACATACCATTTGTCGTGTTTAGTTTTAAAAAATATATCTCCGTAGTTAATAGATTATTGATTTTTCTTCTTACTTGCTTCGACAATGGTTGCCACTAGGTGTTCTTTTCTTTCTCTTACTAGCTCTTTTGTTTCATATGAGAATGAATCCCTAAACTTTTAAGACATAACATAGGCTTTTAAATATGGTTAATGAATTATATATGAACTTAGATGCATAGAATTTAAGCATATTTAAATGCTTACATTTTAAGTAAGTCTTTAAATAGGCTTCAGGGCTTGTCAGAGCTTTTGAAGGCTCATGCTCATGCCTAAAAAAAACTACATACAGGCTCAGGCCTAAGCGCAGGCTTTGGACCTCCGCCACAGGATCAAGCCTATTTAGCTAAATCCTAGTCTAGTCTAACCTATTTTCACTCCTACTGAGTCAAACTTTGTTCCGTTAAAACAGTGGTCCTTATAATGTAATAAAAAATTTGGACCATTTTACCTTTTAAGAGACCAAAACACATGGTTTGGAACTTAAGGGATCAAAACCAAAATGAATTGTAATTTTAAGGAATTAAAAATTATATTAACTTCTTTTTATTAAAACAGTTAATAAGGATACAATTGGGAAAAAAGAACATATATCAATTAGAATTGTATTGAACTTTTAAAGTAACAGATGAACAAAAAAACACCTCGTTCATGCATGTGGTCAAAAACTAGTTTTTAATACTCCTTCGGTTTTAATATAAGACCTAGTTTGGATATGAATTTTATTCCTAAATGCAAGACATTTTTTCATTTTATCTCTTATATTTATCATTTTTCTTCAAATCAATTTGTCTTACTTACAAACTGATATATAATCTAATTTTACACAGAAATATTTTAGAGAGATCATATTACATATGTTATAATTAAATAATTTATTTAGTTTCCTTAATCTCCTGAAATTATATAAATATGCCTTACATGAAGACAAAAGGAGTATAAAATTATTTATTCATTGACATTTTCAAGTTGAATTTGTTCTGGAAAAAAAAAAATATCTTTTCATTGTTTGGAACTCTTGGTCTTGGAAGGAATCATGTTAATGCATGAAACTTTCTTTGATGGAGCAAGTGACATCTATAATAGGAGTAGAGTAAAATAAGAAAGCTCAATGTATGATACATTAATGTTAGTGGAATAACTTGGTGGAACAATAAAAAAAAGAAAAGATCTGGCCATTTCATCTTGGTCAAATTAAGCACAAACTTAATATAGTGGCCTAAATCATAAGGATCACCTTGAAAGAAAATGCTGACACACACCCAAGTTAAGTGCCAGTAGTCAAACCCTACTTAAAGAATGAAACAAAAAAATCCTTTTCTTCTAAACTCTAATAAATTTGTTATTACATAATTTATTATGATAAATATAAATAAATATTTCATTCAATAATTATTTAAACCAATTATTTTTTTATTAACAGTTCTTAAAAAATTAAGTGATTGAATTTTCGTGTTTACTAAATGAATATGATTGGTATGGTACTAAATCTATTAGATACGTATATAATATTATTTTATATTGACTAATACTTAATATATAATTAATGATATTATAATTATAACTAAAGCGGCTAAAATATACTTTTAGTCCTTTAAATTTACATGAGGTATACTTTTGGTCCTATAATTCTAACATCTTTAATGTTGCTAACGGAAAATGCTGATGCAGCAAATTTAAGTGATGATTGTGTAATTAAATGCCATTGATCTTAAATTTAATATATGTGTAAATTGAAAATATCTAAAAAACCTAATGAAGCAGTTAATATCAAAACCTTGATTCCATTAAAAAAAATTACTTTAATAATATAAATATCAAAATATAGTCAAAACCTAAATATCAAGTTGGCAAAAAAATAATCTAAATGTCCAAACCTTAATTTTATTTGTAGTAATTCGTCGTTTTATTTTAGTTTAATAATATAAATATATTAGATTAAAAAGAATTAAAACTTAAGTATATTTTGTCAGCTGCACAGTCATCATTTGAATTTGTTGCGTCAATATTTTCCGTTAGCAACATTAATGGTGTTATAAATATAAAACTAAAAATATACTTTATAAAGTTAAGGGACTAAAAATATACTCTTATAAAATTTAAAGGACTAAAAGTCATATGTTATGAAATATATATATATATATATACACAATATCTTTTTTATAAAAAAATATAGGGAAAATCTCATATAAAACTAGCTGAAATAGAGAAATTCTAAATGAGGTTGGTAAATTCAACAAATCCTTAATTACGTCATTGACTCAATTTATAATTTCAAAATGTAGAAAAAATGATTTTAATGTCCTCTCATGTGTCATTGGGATTATTGCAAAGCATTTCAAAAATTAATATTATTGTTACGGTAGAAGAGATTGAATTAATCATGAGGCACAAAAGTTTTGATCTCCGATAAACTCCTTCACAACTGAAAAGTTCTATTGAAGGCATTGCCTCCAATTTCTCCCACCAATGACTTCTCAAACACTTCCTTGCAGTATGTAAGATCGTAAAACTACTATATGTTCCAGCAACAGCAAAATTCACTTCCTCCTCTTTGGTCCATTTTTTTATTTCAACCTTCTTAATTCCCTTGTATGGCTTCACCAATGGAATGCTTAAAGGCTCAGCTGCACAGCAACAACAATTTCATACAAAAATTTGAGCGTATACCGTGTGTTCCTTCTCTGTTTGGGGATATAAATAGATAGAACGATCAAGTCCAAAATCTGTGTGTTAACGATGAAATCAATGATAAGACAGCCATTGGAGCATCTTCCATTGGGATGACGGATGTCGGTTTGCCATAGGGATGGGGAAAGCATATGTGAGGCAGTGGTTGAGAACTGAAATACAAGTTTTCCGTATCAATAATGGATGGATATATAAAAAAAAATTTAAATATTGATGACTTTATAAAAATAGTCCTTAGACAATACACACACATATTATATAGTATCCTACGGCTCAATCTTAATCAGGTTTGAAAATTAATAAATTAAATTATTGTTTTCAATGATACAAGGGAGAGCAAAAAAAAAAAAAACTTCACACTTTAATTTTGTTTTTTTACGAACTCAGGGGCATGGAAGTAATTTGACCAAATTTCTAAATCTTAATTTGATCTATGTGACTTGGTTAATAATTTGTTAAGTTTAGCAATTCAAATTAGAATTTGGATATTTTATATGACTTTAAAAGAGATTTTCCCAAAAATATAAGATCGCATCAATAAAATCAGACAAGTAAACTTCTGGAGACTCCGTTTTCGCTCAATTTTATTTCCTTCAAGAGTGGGAAAAGTCAGAGTGGAAAGGTTTTAAACAAGTGTGAGGAAACGAGACAATATAAGTCAAAAAAGTCATTTTCTAATCTTTATTATTTTTTCCCAAAAACCAAATAAAATAAAACTATAAAAAACGTCCCTTTAGTGATGTATACGTGGTTCTGAATATTTGATCTTTCTTTCTTTCTTTTTGTTTGCAATCTGTTTTAAATATTTGACATCAATGCCCACTAATTTATAAGTGAAATGTACATTTCAACATTTTGGTTCTCATTTTAGTGGAAGCATGCGCATTGCCCACCCTTTTGTTAGCCTACTGCCTCTTTTAATGATAAGCATGCTTCCTATCCCCAATATAAATCTAACCTATATAATTAGTTAAATGGAAGGAAGTGATAATTCGCACTCATCCGTTTTTAATATAAGACATATTTATTTAATTTGATTAGATTAAGAAAGTGCATTAAATTAGTTAATATGGCATCTATTGTCTATAATACTCTACCCATCTCCCCTAATTCCCTCATTCTTTTTTTTTTATTGTTAAGGGAACATCAATGAGGACAAATTAAGAAAATATTGATAAATATAAAAATCATATATCTTATATTTAGGACCATGAATAACTTTTTAAATATGTTTTATATTAAAAACTGAAGGAGTAAATAATATCTTACTTTTTGGCCGAGTAATGAGTTATTTTGAATAAATAAGGACTGGCCAATCAGTCTAAATTCCCTAGATTTATTGTTATAAAAAATTATTGAATACAACGAAACCAACTGAATTAATTGAGTATTCAGATTTTACTTAAAATAATAGTGATGATAACAAAAATAAGATAATAATAATTTTGTCATGAGCATGACGTGTAGATGGATTCATACACACTCACACACACCAAAAATGGCTCCATGAAAACTGTTGTGTTCTTCAACTACCACACAGAAATGATGGCATTATAGATAATCAACCTTCACTGTTTCATTGCCTTTAATTGCGCATGTAATATCATATTAAGTTTGAAAAATTCACGTTTCTGTGTGTGTGTGTGTATGCGCAAATTAAATTAAGTTTGAAGGAAAAAAATCTAATTACCATTTACTGGATTATATATTGGTTAGGAATGCTGCTGGGTCAACAAATACCAGAAGTATTGAAAAAACGTGTTTTAAATAGTAGCAGTTATAGATTTTCTTGTTCTGAAATGTATTTGTTGCTCTTTTTGGTAATTAATTGACTCACTTCTATTACCTTTCCTAGTTTCCTTAACTATAAAAGGACTACAAGTTTGTATTCGAGAATATTGTATACGTGTATTGACACATTTTCACTGTATCACATCAAAAGATGAAATATACATCAATATCTTTTTCTTTGTAAGAATTAAGATATATGGTCCTTGACTTTATATGACAACACTTCAAAGTATTAAGAAAAACAGTTAAAAATATTTATTTCTTAAATCTTTAATATAAGACTCACTTTATAGTATTAAACTATATGACAAAATTCATGAAATATATAAATAAATAAATAACAAATTACAATACATGAATTTTCCTATAACAACAGCTAAAGACTTAAGGGTTACCTCTAGTCATTACTAAACTTTGACCTTCAAGAGAATTCACGAATATGTAAAGAACTTCAAAATAGAAACAATGTTAGAAGGTAATTGACATGTCACTTTTTTAACTGCCTGTAAGGCACAACGATATTAATTGGGTTAAGAGTCATCACAAGTTAGAGAACCTCAGGAGAGCAAACTGGGCTTTCTGTGGCTCTAGTATTTTCAATCAGTCGTAAACCTAACGTGCGTAATCTCACCATTAAAGATGTCATTTAAATGGCCGACTAAAAATTTCCCTTAATCCTGATTTGGGTTTAAATCTGACTTACGGGCTACTCAAAATATTTTATTATTTTTTTAATTAATAACTAATAATAATTATAATATATTAATAACATATCTCACATAAACTATAAAGTATGTCTTGTATTAAGGACCGGACAGAGTAGTTTGTATCATAAAAGGGTAAAAATTATTACTACTTTTCAAGGTAACCCTCCAATATAATATATCTTAATTACTTTTAATATTTTTTTCTTACAGGCGCTCTCTATGATACAGGTATGAAACTAATAAGAGCATTTGTGTAAATAAGAATTTAATGCTATTAACATTTTGCAAAGTGAACTTGTTAGAAAGGAGTAGTGGTAAGAGATGTAAGCCTTTTTTTTTTTTTTTTTTTTAATTATGCTAACTCCTGTCCGGCAATAGTAGGGTAGATATTTTGATTTTTGAACATCAAAATACGTACAGACGTACAAAAGTGAAGATTGTCGGAGCCTAGGAGGACAAAAGCGCCAGTCATGGTAAGGTATATAATCAAGGGAAAATACCAGCTAGGTCCCAAGCTAGAGAATTAATCTCAAAAAAGTCCCTTTATAAATTCCAATGTCAGAAAAGTCCCTAGGGACTTTTCTGACATGGATTCCCAATGAGCATTTACCAAAATACCCCCCAAACAATTTAACCACTTTCATTGGTTACAATATGTTCTGCTATATTTACAACATCGTAAGTCATATTAACAATATAATCAGTTACGTTTACAACATGTTACGTTATATTTAATGAGTTGTAAACGTAATTGAAGAGGTTGTAAACGCAACACAATCACGTATTTTATATACATGTTGTAAACGTAACTTACTATGTTGTTAATATAACTTACGAAGTTGTAAATATAGCAGAACATGTTGTAACCAATAACATTGGTTAAATTGCTTGGGGGTATTTTGGTAAATGGTCATTGGGAATCCATGTCAGAAAAGTCCCTAGGGACTTTTCTGACATTGGAATTTGCAAAGGGACTTTTTTGAGACTAATTCTCTAGCTTGGGACTTAGCTGGTATTTTCCCTATAATCAATCACAAGGATGACGTTAGTATGAGAACAAAGCGACGTCGTGTTACCATAATTAGCGACGTCTTATTTGCTTAATTAGCGCTGAGTGGCTACGAAAGTATTTGAATTATCTTTTGAAGAATAGTTTCTGAGGAAAAAATGATTTTAGAAGATAGATTCTCAGTATAATAAATTCTATAAAGAAAAATGATTTTAATAAAATGATAGTGTTTGGGTATTATTATCATAATCACTTTTTTATTGTCAAATTATTAAAAAGGACATTATTTTTTGTGATAATCGCATATAAATGATAAGATTATATTTTATATATTTTTAACATTTAAATTTTATAACAAATACCAAAAATGAAATAAATTTGTGTGCAAAATTAAAATTATAATATTTGTTAATTATATAACGTAAAAAAAATTAAATCAAATATATATATATATATATATTAATAAATTGTATAGTCAAAAATCATTTATAAATAGTAATAATCTAAAATATTATCTTTTTGATTGAAATACGTAATTTATTCGATAGCTTAGTGGCTAAAAAATAGAACCTTAAACAGATAAGAGTGATGCTTTTATGCTAAAACTTACAAAATTTAAGTTTTTTTTTTTCTAATACAAATTGGTATCCATTTCCGAAATCGAAAGACAGGGTTTTGCCACTTAGAGGTGGTAAAACGGGTTGGGCCCATGCCAGCTCACCAGGAAGTTGGTTGAATCATCCTACCCCACCAGGCTAGCCCGCTTTTTTTTTTTTTAGTTTTTTTTAATAAAATAAATATGAATATCCTTATCACCTTTCCTTTAATACTGTGCTTAATTAATTCTTCATACTTTTTATTTGACACTTTTATTTTTATATTATATTTATTTATTCTATTATTATTAAATTTAAAAGAGATGTGTTTATATTTTTTTGTTATATGAGTATATGGGGAAAAAAAAGGAAAGTAAGAATGAAATTGACTTCCTAATATAAATGTCTAAAAGAAAAGAAGTGTGATTTGAGTGAATGAAAGAAAAAGGAAGTGAGAATAAAAAAAAGAGTGAAAATGAAAAAAAAAATTATAGGCTGGCTCGGGGTGACATATTGCCAACCTGTGAAGGGGCGGGCTGGTGGGGTTGCCAGCCCGCGACGGGCCCCTGTTTTACAAGTACTAATGTCATTGATGCACCCAGAATGTAGAGAGTACATGAGGGATGATCTCACATAGCAGTTGGGATGTATTTAATTACCAAAGTTGTCTTGGCCTTATGCATAAGAAAAAAGAAAAAGAAATTGGTAGACAAAAATTGTCATAAGGAGGCAAGAAATGAAAGAAAGAGAAGAAGGAAAGAGAAAGGGGTCCAACGGTTGAAAATTTAAAAAAAAAAATCAAAATCATGGTTTTAGGTCTCAAACCATAGTTTTATGCAAAAAAAAAAAAAAAAAACTCTTCTGGAATATTTTCATGTATTTAAATAAATGTCTCCCAAACCATAGTTTTATCCAAGGTACTGAAAACCGGACCGGTCACTGAACCGGTCAGGGTACTGGGTTAAGGGTCAGTGGGTCAGATAGGTAGTCAAACCGGAGCTAAACCGGGACTAAACCGGTGAGGAAGTAAATATTTTAGGCTTATTTATATGAAATTCTATGTAAAAGTAATAAAAAATGAATTTTTTCAAAAAAAAAAAAAAAAAAAAATGGGTGAACCGGTCCGTACGGTTCACCCCCGGACCGGACCGGTTGGACCACCGGTTCGCCGGTTCATGGGCTGAACCGGCCGGTCCGGTCCGGTTTTCAATTCCTGGGTTTTATCTAAAAAAAAGTGATTTTACTGGCAAAAAAAAAAAATCTAAAAAAGTGCTTTTGAATATCATATCCAAACACACGCTTAACTAGTTCCGTGTGATGCTTTTCTTTGTCATTTGGCGGCAGTTCTCACCTAATGGACACTACTTCACTCTCATCCAATTAAATGTTTTGTTTTGTTTTTTTTTTTACCAGCACTCAAATGTTTGTACTTCATCCTATCCTAATTATAAGATAAAATTGATTTTTTTAGATAAATTAAAGAAACTAATTAAATTACTGTAGAGTATTTTTATTTTTATTTTTTTCTTCAAACTAGTTAGTTTAACTAATAAATTAATATATAATCTAAGGATACATAACATATGATACGATTAAGTAACTTATTCAGCTTCCATAATCTCTCCAAAAAAAATTTAAATTTATCTTATATTTAGAACCGGATGTAGTATTAATTTAACTGAAAACAAGGATGTAAGTATCTAAGTCTTCCTCACTAAATAATTATATGAAAAATGGTTTAGTAAGGGGGTAATAACTTAAAAAAATCCCAATTAAATAAAGTTGAAATTCAAACCCACACATTTAACAAATTCATAATTAGAATAAGAAGCTTAATTAGAAATTTTTGAATATTGTTAAAGGGGTTAAGGTGCAAAAATATACATGTGATTGTTCTCAAAGTGCACCCAACATCAAATGCTTTTTTTAGGTGTAATAGTGACTATGTGGTTACAAAATAAGTGCAAAAATACCCTTTGACCGTTAGTTTGACTTTTTGACCTTGAAAATGATTATGTGTATGATGATATGGACGCTAGAGTAACATTCTGGAAAAAAAACTTGCTGACTGGTGAAGCTTTGCAATTAATATTACCCACATTTCACTATTTCAGTACCACCTTCGCTGAAGTAGATTCAAATCTAAATGTAAAGTACTTAACTCACTCAGCAGTGCTGCTGCCTTAAAAAACATACTGATTGCTCAAATTTTTCACAACCCTAGATTCTCAATATTATTAAATTAAAATCATTATAATACATATATTATATTACTAATTTTTATTAAATTATATGATTTATTAGGAAAATTTGATTTTCAACAAGTTTTTTTCCAGAATGTCACTCCAACGTCCATATCATCATACACGTCATCACTTTCAGGATAAAAAAGTCAAACTAACAGTCAAAAAGTCAAACTAACGGTCAAAGGGTATTTTTGCACCTATTTTGTAACCACATAGTCACTGTTGCACCTAAAAAAAGCATTTGGTGTTTGGTGCACTTTGAGGACAATCACATGTGTATTTTTACACCTTAACCCTTGTTAAAGAGAGAATTATACTTAGGTCCCAAAGAAAAAAATAAATGAAGAAATAGTCCTTAAAGATTGAAAAATGAAAAAATGATTCCATTAACAACTCCATGGAATCATTTTTTTCATTTTACAATCTCCAGAGACAATTTTTTCATTTCATTTTTTTTTTTGAGACCTGAGTGTAATTCTCCCATTATTAAAAGATTAAAATGCTCCCCTCAACTTAAAAAAATTGAAGGTGGGTCCTATAACCCTAGGTAAGCCCTCTTTAGGTTTTCAGTCAATAGATGAGGCCATCTCATGAAAAGGAAAATAAAGAAGAAAATTCCCAGAATCTACATCATTTCAGCCATACAAATAAATGAATCCCCACATAACTGCTGCAACTTTTGATAATCCGTTTTTAATCCATATAATTCAATTGCATAGCCTTGTGAAAGAAGACTGCCCAGCGTTTGGTAAAACTGCAACGGTCGTGGAAGGTGTGCGAAAAAACACGAATGCTGGGGGCTTTAGACAATATGTTCAAAAGGGTTTATTTAAAATTGCAGTAACCATTCTGGATGCAATGTGGAGATTCATTTATTTGTATGGATGAAATGATGGAGATTTTGGGAAATTTCTTGTTTTATTCCCTTTGCTGAAAAACGAAAGAGGCCTAACCTAGGGTTACAAGACCTACCTTCAATTTTTTTTTTTTAAACTACAGAGGGTTATTATGGTTTTTTAACAATATTCAGAAATCCTTAATTAAACCTCGGCCTAAATAAAAATTTGTTAAAAGTGTAAGTCTAAATTTAAATATGGAATTAATTGGGATTTTCCTTAATAACTTTCATTCGTTACGTTTTTAAAGTTCATTAACATAATGTTCACCAGAGAGACGGGAATATATATTTTAGAATTGAGTCATTAAGTTATAAAAGAAATTTTAGCAGATATGAGTCTAAAAAAAATGGTTTTTATACAAATATAAAAAAATCATAATTAAAGACATCAAGTATTTGATGATAACAATGATGGGATGAATGAAGTGTGGGGAAGATTGCCTATTTTAAAAGAAGGGTTAATGTGCATCCACCATCCCAAAATATTTTTTTTTAAGTGATCAAGTTGTCGTAAAGTTTTTCATGATGGAATTTCAACCCTAAACTAATTTTTATAGTGCAATTTCATCCACCCCTAACAAAAGTTTAACTCTTTGACCGTTAAAATGTTGACTAGACAAAACTTTCACCAAAAATTACTCAAGTGACATTTGAGTAAAATGCTTATATGGCAATGTGTTTTATTGAATTTTTGCCCCCAAACATAAAAAATTAGACTTAATGTGTTTTAAGTAAAAACGTTTTTTTGGGTCAAAGTCTGGGAAAGCACTATAAGGATTTGAGCTTTGCTGTGTACCAGGACAAGAACTTCACCAACTATGGATGGGACGGATCGGCTCGGTGGAGATTGGCGGATTAAGTTCCAATCATATGCTCACAGCAGAGAACGCAGAAGTTATGTTTGAGGAAAAAATTCAACAAAACACATTGCCACATAAGCAGCTTACTCAGATGCCACTTGTGTCAGTTTTGGTGAAAGGTTTGCCTCGTCAGCATTTTAGCGGTCAAAGTTAAACTTCTATTAGGGTTAGATAAAATTGCATTATAAAAATTAATTCATGGTTAAAATTATATCAGAAAAAGTTTTATAGCACTCAGTGCACTTAAAAAAATATTTTGAGCTAGTGCTCCGCGAACCTTAACCCCTAAAAGAATGATAAAAGTTGGATTATCATGGCTAGATTATTTTACTTTATTTCACTTCCAAGATATTTTGTAATGTTTCATATTCTTTAAAGATATAAGCTCCTTATATTTTTGTGGGAAATCAAAGTTAGTAATATTGAAGCAAATATTTAAAAAGTGCACTCAAAAGTTTTGGTGAATTATTACAATAAAGTGATTTTGAGAGTTAGTGAGTTATAGTTCTTGAACATGATGCTTTTCTTGTACGTATCAAAAGCCAGCTTCTACGAGTGTTATAGCATGTTTGTGAGAGCTTATATTTAGGAAATAAGCCCTTATTACGCAAGCCGAGAAAAAACTCCTCTCACATATTTACCTTGTATACCGTGAATCACGAATTATAAGCACTTATTGCCCAAAAATAAGCTATTCCAAACGCACACTTTGTCTTCTCCTGCCACTTCTATTTTAGCTGGTTTCTCGTTGGACACGTATTCTTTTTCAGTTTCCATTTCTACCTCTCAAAATAATATTATTTAAATGGTTGTGAACTTGGCTTCTCTCTTTTGTCATTAGTGTCTCAAGTCTCAAATTACTATATTTATGAAACGATCAAATTTTTATAAGGTGTTATTTGTATTAAAAGGTGTTATTTGTATTTTTAATTTAATTAAAATCTTGATTATTCGATATATATTGATGTTGGATGATACAATTCAATTTAATTTTTTTAAATAACTTTTTATTTTAATATAACTGACACTTCTTAAAAAATACTACCACAATTCTTTTTTTTTTGGTAAGATACTACCACAATTCTTAATATAAGATCTATATGAACAAAATCTTATATTAAGGATCGGTGTGAGTAAATTATTAATTTAAACATTGCATATTAAAAATTTTAAATCTGAAACGTTAAGAGCAGATTTTGAAATGTTTATATTTCATTACAGCAATGACCACCGTGTGCCAAAGGAGAGGGACAGCAAACGCTAATGGCAAAAGAGAGAAGTTAGGCTGAATGGTTATGTGCCATTTTAGCAAAATAATACTATCTCTTATCTTAATTATAAGATAAAGTTAACTTTTTTTTTGAAGAAATTAAGGAATCTAAATAAGTTATTTAATCATATCATATGTTATGTATCCTTAAATTATATATTAATTTATTAGTCAAACTAATTAGTTTGAAAAAAAATATAAATACTTTAAAGTAATTTAATTAGCTTCCTTAATTTCTCCAACAAAGTCAACTTTGTCTTATAATTAGGACCGGAGGGAGTACTTTAATTCAATTTATAATTTTTTATTCATTAAAAACATTACAAAACTCACAATAATTGGATCACTAAAGGCAATGTTAGGGTTCAAATCTTACAAATAAATGTATAATCCCTCTCATCCTAAATATAAAATTTAGTCGAGAAATTTAATGTGTTTCTAAATATAAAACATTAATTCATTTTATTTTAAAAATATATATTTATTTTTTCAAATTAAACAATCATGTTGGCTATACATACTAGAGAAATTTTTTGTTAACGATGTAGCTTTCAATACAAATGAATAAATGGGGTATTTTATAAAAATGAACACGAACTTATTATATATAAATAATGAACTTAAATAATTTTTTAAATTTTTATAAATTAGTTATTAAAATGTTATATTTAAGATATATAGAAGCAAGGGGCTTGTTTGATTTTATTTTAAAAAAAAAAACAAAAAAGACCTATTTAAAAAACTGGTTTTAATAAGCTGTTTTTAAAAACAAAAAGTTATTTTAAAAAACTAAAAAACAAGAACAATTTTATAGTTGTTTTCTTGTTTTTATTTTTATATTTTTTATTTTTTGAGGCCGCTATCTATTTATTATTGACACCACCCTGTTAGTGACGACGACCACCATCACGTTACTTCCAAAACAAATTTTTTTAAAAAAACTATTTAAACAGATTTTTTTTTTAAATTTTCAAAACGTGTTTCCAAAAACAAGTTTTTAAAAGTGTTTTGAAAATTAAAAAAATAGAGAATAGAATCAAATAAAGCAAGGAGCCCAGTTTTTTTCCCAACAACAAGCTTTCCAGTTTAAACATAGCGATAACCAATAATATTAAATATTAGATAGTTGTATAAAATTATACTATGAAAATGTACTTTGTTGCAGGGAATATTTTGAGACTCCAAATGAGATGAAATATTGGAAAGATATTAGCGTACCGGTTGTTGGAGGATGTGTGTCTGGTTGAAAGTTTTTTTTTTTTTTTTTGATAATAAAAGATATTCTCTAAATACATCAGAAGCTATCCTCCTGAGTCAACATGAAAAATCATCCTGTTTACATCATTAATTAAAAGGGCGGTAATAGCATCAGGGGGCGAAAATGTAATATGAAGATCAATCGCCATCTTCCAAGCTTCTTTTGCCATAGTGTCTGCAACCGTGTTAAACTCCCGAATGCAATGTGACATTTCCACGTCCCAATCTCTATTCAGCAGCGTTTGAACCTCCACAATAAGCTGATAATCAGGGTGTTCCCGAGAAACGTTACCCTGAATTATATCCATTACTTCACTACAATCAGACTCAATCATGATTTTTCTGTATCCTCTATCCCATGCAACTTTTAATCCCCACAAAACACCCCAAGCTTCCGCAGATACAACCGTTCCTTGCCCAATCTGATACATAAACCCCATCAGAAAATCACCATTGTGATCTCTCAACACACCTCCACACGTGCAAGTCCCTAAGTTGTCATTCCTAGATCCATCGGTATTAATCTTCACCCATCCAAGCGGTGGTGACATCCACTGATGTTGATTCCTTTCTGCACTTTTATTTTGAACCAAACTTGTATTTCCCCATGTTAAGCAGGCACGGGCACGGGCTAATATGGCATGACTACTCTAAGTGTTGTTATTAAAACATCTGTCATTTCGAGCTAACCAGATGTGTCGGCATAGTACCGTAAACCAAAGACGAAACTCAAATCCCTGTATAACTTCTTTTCTCCCCGCACACCATGTAAGCCAGTCATTTCTCTCAAAAGAGCCAAAAAATTGATCACGCCAATCCAGAGGTAAGAATCCTTTCCATAATTCAGAAGTGAAAGGACAATCCCGCAAAACGTGGAGTACAGACTCGCTTGAGTTATGGCATATATCACAAAACCCCGTCGGATGACTACCTCGCTGATAACGCATTAAGTTTGTCATTAGACGACCATGAAAGTACAACCACAAGAAAAAACGGTACCTTTGAGGGACTTTCAATTTCCAAACACATCTCCTCCAGTTATTACTGTGAGATTGTGGGGTACCTACTAGATATTTGTAGGCGGATCTGATGTTGAACATTCCATCTGAAGACCATCTCCATACCGGAAAATCCTCCCCATTACGCTGATTAATATTAACACGTGCAATAGCTGTACATACCTGACTTGGAAGTAGGTGCTGAAACTTTCTCATATCCCACTGTCCGGATGAAGTGATACAATCAGATACTCTCCATTCAGTAGCATTTCTAGGCAATTCTCTGATTACCAAACTCTGAAGCTTATCAAAATGTGGGACCCAAATGTCATTCCAGAAAGAAGTGTTCTGTCCATTGGTAACTCTCCATGTTAAGCTATCTTTGATCTTTTCCCAACAGTTACGAATACCCCTCCACGTACTAGACTCAGACCGGCGCTTCTCAATTTTGGGAATAATATCATTCCCGGCTTTATATTTTTCACGCAAAATCCTAACCCAGAGCGAATCTCTTCTGTTAATCATATTCCATCCAAGCTTCATCATGAACGCCTGGTTCTGGTACCGAGCCAACCTAAGACCAAGGCCTCCATTCTCCTTACGTGCGCACACACTATCCCAGGAGACTAGATGAGGTTTTCTGCTTGCTGAGCTACTACCCCAGAGGAAGTTACGACAACGTTTGTCAATTTCATCACAAAGTCCCAAAGGAAGAGGCACTGTCTGCATAGCATAAGTTGGCATAGCCGACATAACAGACGACACAAGAGTATGTCTGGCAGCCATCGATAACATGTTAGACTTCCAATTGGCCAAGCGAGCATCCATCTTATCCAGAAGAAAACTATACGTAGCCTTTGATCCTCGTTCATGTAAAATTGGCATTCCCAGATATTTTCCCAGATTTGACGTTGGAGTAAAATTTAGAAATTCACTTATTTCTCTGCTTTTTATATGATTTACATTCTTTGAGAAGTAAACTCTTGATTTTCCAGCATTTACTTTCTGTCCCGAAATGTCACAGAAGTCATCCAAGATAGCCTTAATAACCCCTGCGTTATCTAGATCTGCTTCTGCAAACAAAATGAGATCATCAGCAAAAAAAATATGAGAGACAGGAGTACCTCGTTTGGAGAGCCGGAACGGTTGCCAAACACCTTCTTCTACTGTCGTTTGAATAAGATGCCCCAATCTTTCCATCATTATAACAAAAAGATACGGCGATATTGGGTCACCTTATCTAACCCCTCTGGAAGGGCAAAACATATTAGTAGCTTCTTCATTCCAAAGCAATTGCAAATGAGACGTCGACATACAAGCTTGAATAACTTTGCTCAGATATTCAGGAATCTTGAGTTCTTTTAGACAGTCGTAGACAAAATTCCATCTCACCCGATCATAAGCCTTCTCTAAATCAATCTTGATGGCCATGAAACCCTTTTTTCTTTTTAAAGACTTCATAGATTGAATGATCTCCTGCACCAGTATAACATTATCTGAACTCTGACGCCCTTTAACAAAACTACATTGATTCGGGGCTATCACCAAAGGCATAATTGCCTTGAGTCTGTTTGATATAACCTTCGTAACAATCTTGTAAACAACATTGCAAAGACTTATAGGACGAAAATCACGAAACATCTCTGGATGTTCCACCTTCGGAATGAGAACAATATGAGTCCCATTGATTTTCCGTATCCACATCGGATCATTGAAAACTCTTTTCACTAATTCTATCACTGACGGTCTTACAATTTCCCATTGGCTTTGGTAAAATAGTGGATTGAAACCGTCTGGCCTTGGTGCTTTCAACGGCCCCATATCAAACAAAGCTCTTTTAATCTCTTGCTCTTCAACCGATCTCCCCAGAATATGCAAATTTGCATCGTCAATCTCAGGATAAGTGCATCCGAATACCAAAGATCCATTATAATTATGGGTTTCTGTATACAAACTTTCGAAGAATTGGCTTCCCAATCTCATAATTTCCGCTGCATTATATGTCCATTCCCCAGATTCAAGCTTTAATGCTTCAATTTTATTCCTTCTTCGTCTGCCATTAGCCACAGAATGGAAGTATCTAGTATTACGATCTCCATCCGCATACCAATTAGCCCGAGAGTATTGAAGCCACATGACTTCTTCCCGTGCCAAAAGTTTTTCAAGCTCTCCCCATAGCTCCCCTCGTAACTTCTTAAGGTGCTCCGAGATACCTACCGAAGCCATCTTTGCATTAATCCCATCTAATCTTCGATATAATCTGTCTTTCATATAGGATATATTGCCGAAAACCTCTTTATTCCATAACCTCAGATCCTCAGTAAATTGTTTAACAGATCCGCACCAGTCATCCTCCACCCCCCAGTGTGAATGAACAAAATTATTGAAATCATCATGCATAACCCAGGGAGCGAAAAATCTAGAAGGCCTTCGATTCTTTGCCGTAAGAACATGAGATTCAGTATCAACCAACACCGGACAATGATCGGATTTATACTTTGGCAAATGTGTCACTGTGGCATTAGGATTATTTCTAAACCAGCAGTTATTAACCAAGGCTCTATCTATTCTGCTCTGGCTATTCAGATTCCCCCAAGTAAATTGAGGTCCATTAAAACCAATATCAAGTAACTCGCTACTCAGAAGCCAATTCCAAAAGGACCTATCAATACCATTAGTCTTCCTATGATTCTTACTCCAGCGTTCCTCGGGATGAGAAACAGCATTAAAATCACCAATCACAACCCAGCCTCCCATAGTCAATTGCCGAATACCCTCAAGAGTCTGCCACAGTTGATGTCTAATAACCATATTTGGGTGTCCATACACCACAGTTAGAGACCACTCATCCCTGGTACCTTTATTAACCACCCCATGAACAAATTGATCCCCTGAAGAAGTAACAGAGAAATTTAAAGTAGAATCCCAAAACAACCACATACCTCCACTAAAACCACGAGCTTCAACCACGTGCATATTCGTCCATCCCAACTTCCTAGCAATGAGCTTAGCTTTAACCCCTAGCTGTCTAGGCTCCAACAGGGCAAATAAATTAACTCCATGTCTGGCAACAACATCACTAAGTAACCTTCGAAAGGAGGCACCACCGGCACCTCGAGTATTCCAAGTCATAATAATCATTAAAAAATTAATAATATAAGAGAAGAACACAAACAACCCAGGCATTATTGAGACAAATGTCCCTCCTGAACATCCTCACTCCCATGCATCACCACATCATCAACACCTCCAAGTGGACTAATTCGAGGTATAACGGTCTCTTCTCCTTTTGCACCTGGGTCAATAGGATTGGAGGCTTCTAGACGAATAGCAGAGGAATTGGAATCTAATTTTATAACATTCTTTTTTCTTCCTGACCCCACTTCCCCACTTAAATTACACGACGTTCCAGCTTCTTGTGTTTTCTCCATGCTCAATATTTCTTGGGAAGCTCCCTCCTCAATCTCTTTCTTTTTAGCTACTTGGATCCCACGTGTTTTATTCAACTTATTAAAATGCCCAACATTATTTACAGCATCACCACTAATCTCCTTTTTTCTTACATTTGAAATATCCGATCTATTATTACCCTTGCTCCCTTTATTTAGAACAGGTAGATGACCAGTTTTTTCTTTCGTATCCCGCGACCTATCTTCTGGCTTTGAACTAACACGAATCTTCCCCTGATATGCGTTATCACCAGAACCGTCATTAATAATTGTCATGTCTTCAACATTCAGAGCCTCAAACCGAGATCCTCCTCCCATATTTCTAGAAGGTAAATCACGCCTAGGCTCACGACTATAATTGCCATTCCTTGCATTCGAGTTCCATTGCCCCCTTCTCCGACTTGGCGCCACCATCCACTCCCCATACATTCCAGCAGTTAATTCGGAAGATGTGGACGATGGTGTTATAACTGTAGAATTCGACGTGTTATCCGTGGATGCTGACTTTGACATATTTTTTACTTGATTATTTGGGCAATGTTCAGTATCATGACCATACCGCCCACATGAGAAGCAAATCAAATGCAGACCCTCATAAACAATCTTCTTTTCTTTCCCATTAATCATTATGGATGGAAGCAAAGGTGCATTCAAATCAATTTCAACACATATACGGGCGAAACGCCCTTTGGTTTGCCTAAGGGTATTATTATCCACTTTTAGAACCCTTCCAATTTGGTTGCCCACCACATATAAAATACCCTTATCATAAAAATCAACAGGGAATTTAGGAATTCTTACCCATACAGCAATTTTGGAAACCTCATTAGAATCGGGATCAAACTCTGACTTCCATCGTTGCACTGCTAGGTAATGATCCATGTATAACCAAGGGCCTCCTGTTAGCGCAAAATCATAGTCCTCCTTATTGCTCATACGAACCAGAAAATACCCAGAGCCTATCTCAATAGTTTCAACCTGCCCTCTATGTCCCCATAACTGTTGCAGTTTTCGACCCAATTGATCCTCCCGCACCATTCTGCCAAGTAATCTAACGAACAACGACGTAGACCATTTCCGTGCTAGCTTCATTCGAAACTCCGGAGACACAATGATATTTGGACCCTTCTTTGTTATCTCCACCTCAATTCTGGATTTCCATCCGTCTCCTTTCCACCATTCTTCTTCTTCATCTGAACATTCCTCCCTTGTCTGATCTTCGACACATGCCTCCTTATATGATCTTTTTGGTGCTTCTAGTATAATTGTTTCCTCTTCAATATCCTCATCCCTCATCCAGTCCTCAACTCGTGGGGCTAATGATTGCTTACCTGTGAACTCTTCATCATCATCTCGAATTTTCTTTGAATTACGCTCCAAGGCATCACTCTTCATCATCATTGGCACCGAAACCATTCTTTCAGGACTACGATCCCTCCCACGCTCAATCATGTCTAGCAGCACCAAAGCCGTCCAGACAATGAAAAAATACAATCTTGCACAAGTATTTAAAAAAACAAAAAAAAAACAAAAAACCAAAAAAAATGAAAAAAAAAACGAAAAAGAAAAAGAAAAAAAAAACTGGAAAAAAAAACGAGATAGGAAAAAAAAACTTTTTTTACTTACCTCTAACGGTCAGATTGAAGAATCAGATCCGCCTTCTCCGATCTGACACCGACAGGCTCAGAGAATGCACAACCAGCAGCGATCTCAGAATTCCCTTCTCGGTCTCGCCGTGACTCTCCTTTCACAGGACTCGGCTTCTGACAAAGATACACTATCGCTCTTCTGGTGCAGAAAAACGCAGAGTGCTCTTCGTTTGGCCCAGAATTTTCAGATGTTGATAGCAATACAAAATGCAAAGCAGATTCCGAGCATGAGCTTTTTACGACAGCAAGATGCGATTCGCTCTTCTGATGCAGACAAACGCAGATGCAAAGCAGATTCTGAGCATGAGCTCAAAATTCAGTCTTGCTTTGCCTGACGTTGAGAAACCATGGAGTTGAAAGCGTCCAAAACTCGGGGATTTATCCGTCTGGTTGAAAGTTTTGATCATGATTTCGTTGCGCAAGTATGATTTTATGTCCATTGTTTCATCACTAACATTTTATCACCATGATGATCCTCACACATTTTGACCAATTGAAAGAATAATTTAGGTGACATTTCATATTTATGTATTCATGTATTCAATAATTACTCCTTTCATGTAGTAAATATAAGAGTTAGATAAAGGTTAATAAAAAAAAAAAGAGCTATATGAAGGATTTACTTTATTTTTAAATAAAAGATTTTAATCCACCTTATCTTCTGAATATATAATTACTTCCTAAAATATCTCTATAGATTGCACCTACTAAAGGCTATCGTCAATGGTAGAATAGTTTCCAATACACATAAATAAAGAGAATATTTTGAAAAAACCCTCACACATATTTGTTATAAATAAGTAACTTAACTTATTTTTGTTAATAACAAATTAGTTATTTAGCTTTTATATTAAGGATAAAAGATAATAATATCTCTAGTATATTTTTTTTGCTAGTATATCTCTGATATTAATATAAGATATAGTATAGTTTATATAATACATGCCACGCCCTTATCTCAATTTCAACATTTTTCAGAGTATTTGTGGAAAACGATATGTGGTTCGGTAGACAACACAGAAATAGCATAACTATACTAATAATATGTGCAAGATTACATAAATTTCCCATAGGGGTTTGTACATGATACTTACGATTAAGGTAGCTGCACAAGGCTACTAGGGTGTCTAAACTCATCCCAGTGAAACGGAAACTTCTTCCCGTCTTCGTTCCACTACTGTAATCCCCTCGTACG
The DNA here is from genome assembly GCA_963210345.1 of Inga oerstediana. Lineage (NCBI taxonomy): Eukaryota > Viridiplantae > Streptophyta > Magnoliopsida > Fabales > Fabaceae > Inga > Inga oerstediana. Next base: position 8,668,197 of record OY723404.1, on the reverse strand, counting down.
GTACTCTGCATTGTTATTTGCATATCTTCTGTCGTCTCCTGTCTAAATTGTTGGTAGGGGAAGGTGAGATTCAAGAGAATCTCAGTAGGAAACAGATACCATAATGCATGCATGATTAATGCTATGTGTATGACATATTAACTTTATCTAGATGTATGCCCCATAATAACATTTCTGCATGCTCAATGTTTCATACAATAAGACTATGGCCACAGCAAAAAACAGAAACAGAGCTTCATTTATTCAAATATGCTCTACACAATCAAGTGAAGCAATCATATACATCATTACACAAACAAAGATATCAAATACATGCAAGTAAGGTAAGTCTCATACCTTCAATCTTTCTCCTTGATTTGCGTGCCAATAGCTTGGGGCTCCATATTCGATCCTATAATGTCAAATGTACTATTTAGACATTTCCATAGTGTTTCTGGGGGTTATATGAGCCTATCTTGAAAAATTACTGAAATACCTCAAGGGACCCGACCCTATCGTACCCGGTCCGGCTGTACTTTTCTTGAAATTTTAACTTGAGCTATCCTGACATATTTTCGCCTAAGGAATCCATTTCGTGACTCAGAATTATCAAATTCAATGTCAAATTACGAAATTGCCCTTGGCAGCCTTACTTTTAGGGTTTTAGGGGCGTTTCCGTAATTATGCTTTATCGGTCTTTTTCTGAAAAAGTGCCCAACTGTAACCCTACCTAATTTTCCCTCCTGAATCCAATGGAACCATCAAATCATTGAAAATCCAACTCTAAGGCCCTCAAACATCCCTGGCCGAAATTATGATGTTCTCCGTGAAAAATCGGGGTTTTGCGATTTTGGCTCTGTAAACGCGTTCCTTTCTACTCCTAACCACCTTATTGACTATTCCATTAGGTTACAACTACTATTTAGTACCAATTTGGGCAGCATAACCCTTAGGAAAACCCATTTTCCATTTTTACAACCAAGGACAATCCGACAAAATTTCACCGATTAAATTGTCCACAACAGTCAGAATAGTCAATATATAAAGGTTTGGAAGTTACCTCAAGCTTCTACTAGCTTTTCCTTCTTGTGGCTGAAAACCCTAACTTCAAAACACCAAGATTTGTGCTTCAAATACCTTATATCACATAGAAGAGAAGCTTAGGAGAAGGATTATACACATTAGGTACGAATTCACCGAAGAAATCGACATATCTCGTGAGTTTTCTCCTCTCTTTCTCTCTCTAAGTGTGTGTTTGGATTAGCTTTTGAAGAATAGCTTTTAGGATTTACGAGGTAAACATGTGAGAGAAGTTTTGTCTCGATTTACGGAAACGGACTTTTAAAACCATGGTTTTAAAAGTACCCGAACATGCACTAAATCTCTCAAACTTTCTCTCTCTCCTTAGCTGCTATTTCACGTCAGGTATGAGGCTGAAGGAAGAGGATGATGATTTTAATAAGATATCCCAATTAAATTAATTAATTTTCCCAATTTCGGATTTTTACCAAAATTTTGGCAGATTTCTACCTAAACTCTGAAAAATCATAACTAATTCTAGAAAAATCGAATTAGAGTGATTTCAAAGCCTATAGAACCCTTATTGAGTCTAGTTTCAAGAAAAATATAGTATTTTACTAGATGGAATCACAAAATTCCCAGAATTTCAATCTTTGCATGTTGTTCTAGAAAATTTTTAGTTTTTCTGGGCTAATTTCCAAAATTCATATCTTTTTGTATATAACTCTAATTGAGTCATATGACCTATCAAATTAAAGCTTAGGATGTCTACTTTCATCCTATAAAATTTCATAATTGTTCCTCATCATTTGATCATTCAAAATCACATGACAAGATCACTACCTCATAGGCGATTTCACCGAAAACATAATTATATTTTCCAAAATTCACCATTTTACTTTCCTAATACCCAAACGATATAGAAATCATTAGGGGATAAATTTGGGCTCCTGTTAAATTGGGGCTTAGCAGTCCACTTAATTTAGGCTATGTTTGGTACGTGGTATTGAATTTTGATGGATTGGGATAGGGATAGGGATTGGGATAGGGATTGGGATTGGGAGTGGGATTGATACTTTAAAAATATGTTTGGTATGAGGTGGTAATTGGAGGGAATGATTTTACTAATATTATTTAATAAACATGTATTAATTATAAAATGACACAAATACCCTGCCCAAAATCCCAAACAATCGATCGAAGGTCCGTCGCAACAACCACAATTACAATAGTTGCTTCTGCAATTCCTGCAGCTTTTGTCAGAAAGAAAAGCGAATTGAAGAGAAGAGATTATCTTGTCCACTACAAAATGGGCATTGTAGAAGGTTCAAGATCTCTCTGACGCGGATAGATGAGAAAAATAAATCGTAATATATATCTATATATCAATATGAATACATAGGTTATGCAGAGGTTATGAGAAATCTCGCGAGAGAGTACTTTGTTTTGTGTTTTGTGCCGCTGGTGAGGAAAAATTGAAGAGGGAGTGATTGTGAGAGAGATTGATTAGGTAAAAATTAGGGTATTTTTGTCTGAAAAAATTTAAATCAAGGGTAATTTTGTCTCAGCAATTTTGGAATCCAGGGATTGAAAATACAAAACCAGGGGGGAGGTGGCTTTTCAGCAATCCCTCTTTCGTGGTATTCCTAATCCCTGATCATTCATGATCCCTGGTACCAAACGATCTATTTTAACTTAATCCCTCACCCAATCCCTATCCCTCCCCCCTGTTACTTCGTACCAAACGTAGCCTTAGGCTTATTCCCAAGCCTCCAATCCCAAATTTTAGGGTATTACAATACATATTATATTAACTAACTTTCTTAATTTAGTTAACATAAATAAATACATCTTATATTAAATACATACATAAATGAAATATTAAATACAGGAGATGCTGTTATAATAAGGGGAATGACCCGGATGGCAAAAAAAAAAAGGAGGGAATGACCCGGAGTAACGCAAGCCAAACACATGTAATGACTAAATAAATATAAATTGCCGTACTAAGAAAAAGGACTATGTATCTCCCATTCAAGTTGTAAAAATTTTAAAAAACAAGATGAAGAAAAAAAAGCATCAGTTAATGGCGGTTAGGGGCCGGCAGGGAAGTAAAGTTGGTTCAGCGAGACTCTAACTAACCATGGTTATTATCTCTGGTTAGGTCCCAACGCACCCATTCACGTTTCACGTCTCCGTCTTCCTCTCCCTCCCGTCTTCGCTTCTTCTCTGCTATATAAACAATCCATCCATCCCCTTTCTCTCCCTGCTTCCTTCTTCATCTTTCTTCACAAACACACAAAAATACAGAGAGAGAGAGAGAGAGATAGAAGAAGCAATAAGGATGGAGGTTTCTCTGAAATTGTCGCCATTCTTCGTTTGCGTTCTGACTGTGGCGCTGCTTTTATCTAGCGCCAAGCCATTGAATGTGGATGATAACGAGAAAGGCCGTCTTGTACAGTCGAGGTAACAATCAACCAGCAAAGAGAAATCGTATTTTTCTTCTCTGCTTTATGAGCTTGAATAAACTTTGATTCATTTCGAATCTGAGAGAGTTTAGCGTTTTATGCGTTGAAGCATTACAATGTGATCAATGCGTTTGTGACTAATTCTTGATTGTTCTTGCCTGGAACAGGAATGTAGAAACAGAGAAGTTGCAGAGTTTGAAGAATTCATCAATGGCGGATAGGTTAGTGTAATTAACAACCGTTTCGTCGGATTTCTTTTAACTTCCAGTTTGAATTCTCAATGACGGAAATGGCCGTTCACGTGGAATTGGATGCCGAATAACCGTTTTTGTTGAGATATATATATTCTGTATACGAATCAGTAGTGTATCTCAGAAAAAGGAACAATCTGAGCCCTTCAGATCGGATCTGAATTGTCAATTAGTTTATTTCAATCTTTGATGCTTTTCTCACTGGGTCTCAGCTCATGACAATAACGTCACTCTCTAGTCTTCACTACTTACTAGCTATGAAATCACTCTTGTTCTTGAGTTTTGCCCGTTACTTTATCAGTCAATGAAGCATAAAACGGTGTCGTTTCTACTTCAGTTTCTTGACTTAAGCGGTTACAATTTTTCAGGTTTGATGATGCTCTGAATGAACACGCGGTTGATGATCCAGAGGAGATAGCTTCCATGGTTGATATGTAATCTCTCCATACTCAAATCTTTCCTTCTCTCTCTCTCTCTCTGCGAGAAGGCCGTGGTTTTTCACTGAAGTTAATTTTTCAAAACAAAATCGGTGAAAGATCCAAATTTAGAAATTTTATTGATTTATTGATTAAAAGAATCTGATATGTTTCTGTACATAAAAAATATCAGTATTATACATGATTTCATACACGGAAAATAATTATATTCGAGTTTAGAATTTTATTATCAATACAATTTTTAAATAAGAACTTTTCACTGATTTGTTTTTAATGGTCACAAATGATTACTGCTTGTTTTATTTTTCTTGGAATATATTATATAATTATTTTCATAATTACGTAAATTCCGAATTATTATTTTTTAACTCGTTCTCTGGTGCTATTATTAGGGTCATGTGCTTGGTATATTAATTATACGTGTTTAGGACTCCGAAAACATGTTGTTTTCGTCCTAATTGGTCATCAATTGCCTTAAAAAAACCCGCTTCCAACATGCCAATCCAAATATTTAAATCAAAGCTAGAAAAATTTTGTTATCCTTTTCATTCAATTCCTTTGATAAATAACCCACATGCTTGGTTGGACCTATTAAAAATAACATTCGACAGTTTAAAGCAGAATTATTAAACCATGAAGGTTAATTAATTACCTAGGAAGAACAACAATGTATAATTACCTGGGAAGAACAACAATGTACCACTGTACCTTACACATTTATTAAATATACAGAAGTAAATACGACACAGGATTCCTTGTGCCTCTGTTTTTTTTTTTTTTCATTTTATTATGAAAATATAAATCTGACCATAATTAATTAATTAAAGGTTCACATTTGCTCTTCGAGGTTCTAAGGAAGCGCCATGTGGTTGGCAGAATGAGATCTAATGAAAGTTAAAGGCTTTATATTATATATGCCAGCTTTAGCCACATGCCTGTGTCCCGATATCCAACCCTGGCGCTCATAATATTAATTTCTTGTCTTTTCTTCCCTGTATCTGAATTTCATCTTCAAGTACAGATGCCTTTTCCATACCAAAAGCCTTGTTTGAGTGACATCAAGGGCTTGTTTGGTTTGAGGGGAGGGAAAATAAGCATAGGAAAAAAAATTTCAAGTTGAATTTAAAAAAATTAAAAAAATGGGGTTAAAAATTTTTAATTAATTTTTCTTACTTTTTTATCTTATATATTCTCTTTATTAAAATTTTATTACCCCACTTCTTCAATCTTTTAAAATTCAACTTATAAAAATTTCCCCTCCCCTCCAAATCTCTCGCACCAAACAGACCCTAAGTCAACCTATCTAATTGTAGTCTAGCCTATTTATATATCATTTTGCTTTTTATATTCTTATAATTATCTATCACTCATCGACTGTTTGACAAATTGTCAAATCTATATTTTAAATTTAAGTTTGCGTAACTCAGAGATAAAACTCTTCTCATACACTTACCTCTTAAATCGTAAAAGTTATTCTAAAAAACTAATCCAAACACACACTTAATCACACTATTATGTATATTTTTATCACTTAATTTAATAAACTAATTAATTTTTAAATAAAGATAATTCATATTTAGAATTAAAAATAATATTCCAACTAAAATTTAACAATGATAATTAAAATAAAAAAAATACATGCACGATTCGTATGTTCTGTTTTTAGGAATGAATATCCTATTCATGTCTAATCTCAGTATTCCAGATTTGTTGATCCAGCAGACACTCTCACTCCTCAGTCCTCACATTGCTGGTCTCATTAATTGCTTCATTCATTATATTTTCATTGATAGGCAGTCGGTGAATTCATTATATTTTGTCTTACCAATTGTTTCGTGTAAATTTGGCTCTAATTCTATGGTTGCTCTGATTCTCTGCAACTCTCTTGGTATATGGCCTAGTCACCGAGAAATTTTTTTTTTGTTCAAAAAGTCACCGAGAATTCAATGGCTAATGTTTGGTTATCTGAGAAACTCATGCAAATGCAATACCCTTATATATAACTCGACCGTCCATTCCACATGATTTTCTTTTTCTGGCCTCTCCAACACTGAATCAGTAAAAATGCAAACAAAAGAAAAGTCTCTTCTTTTTAATTGATTACCTTCATGATTTGTCCACCCAAATAACCAATTCACATTGTAAGGCATTTATGAAGTTCCCACATCTTCCAGTAAGGTGGGGTAACCCAAAGGAATGGGCTTTCCCTATCCAGCCTGTCCCTAAAAGCCTACACTCCAAACTGCAGAAAGAAGATCTGGTTTGCAGAAAGAAGATCTGGTTTCTCCATAATTCTTTCCAAATAGTTGTATTTGTTTGCATTTTTAGCTTATAGCTGATCCAGCATCTTCTGTCTCAGAGAACCTTCTCAAATTGACTCAAAAAGTTAATTATTATTTGTCTATTACCACCGACACCCTCAAGTAGCAAGCAGAAATTAGTTGTTCCTCTCCCACCTTTGGCATTTATTTATAGCCAAAGAAATTTCAGGTCAGATATTCAATTCCCATTTTCCGTACAGACCGTATCATTCTATCCGTATACATTATTGCAGACCCACATGACCCACTAGCCATTCTCTTTTGGTGGGGGCGTTGTAATTTATATCATAAATAGTACCACATGCTTCCTCTTGTGACTTCCCTTGGATCCTTCTGGCATATCTTCAAACATACTGTTAGATCAATGCAAAATACTTAAATAACAAGTAAGAGATTATAAAAATGGTAGTAATAATTTCACTTATGTCGGTGACTTTGAATTTTAACAGGAGCATACGCAATCATACTGAAAGAAGGAATCTGGGTTTCTTCTCATGTGTGACTGGAAATCCAATTGATGACTGTTGGCGCTGTGATAAACTCTGGCACAGACGGCGAAAGCGTTTGGCCAATTGTGGAATTGGTTTTGGACGTAACGCTATTGGTGGCCGTGATGGAAGGTTCTATATTGTGACTGATCCAAGAGATGATGACCCTATCAACCCAAGACCAGGTACACTTCGCCACGCAGTTATCCAGGACAGACCATTGTGGATTGTGTTCCAGAGGGACATGGTTATTACTTTAAAGCAAGAGCTTATAATGAACAGCTTCAAGACCATTGATGGTCGTGGAGTGAATGTGCACATTGCTTATGGGGCTTGCATTACTATTCAATTCATAACCAATGTTATCATTCATGGTTTACATATCCATGATTGTAAACCCACTGGTAATGCCTTGGTTCGTAGCTCACCAACTCATTATGGTTGGAGAACTATGGCTGATGGAGATGGGATTTCCATCTTTGGTTCAAGTCACATTTGGATTGACCATAACTCACTGTCTAATTGCGCTGATGGTCTTATTGATGCTATTATGGGCTCTACTGCTATTACCATTTCCAACAATTACTTCACCCACCACAATGAGGTAAATTGATTTTCCTCTATCCCTCTTATTTCTAGGATTAAGATTATACATGCTTATTGCTTTTCAATTATGCAGGTGATGCTACTGGGTCACAGTGATTCATATGTAAGAGATAAGCAGATGCAAGTAACCATCGCCTACAATCATTTTGGGGAGGGTCTTATCCAGAGAATGCCGAGGTAACATTTCTTTTTATGCAAACTCAGTTACTGGTAATTTTCTTGAGCTTGTAGGCAGATGAGATATAAGGTGGACCATTAAACCTTATCACTAGAGAATTGCCAATAAACTTTAATGAATGTTTTAGTATCTAGACCGATTCTCTCTCCAGGGTATCCACTCTGTTCTGTGATCAGTCACATGTTACTGTCTTTTAGCTTTCCAAATGCTTGTTTCCTCATCGTTTTTTTTTTGGTCATGCAGGTGCAGACATGGGTATTTCCATGTGGTAAACAATGACTATACCCACTGGGAAATGTATGCAATTGGTGGCAGTGCTAATCCCACGATTAACAGCCAAGGCAACCGATACCTCGCCCCTCGAAACCGTTTTGCTAAGGAGGTAAAATCTTCAACTGTGAATTCTACTCCCAGAGAAATGGCAGTTTATAGTAATAGTCAATATTTGGTATGTGGTCAGGTGACAAAGAGAGTGGAGACAGACGCTAGGATATGGAGGCATTGGAATTGGAGGTCAATGGGAGACCTTATGTTAAATGGAGCCTATTTCACTTCATCAGGAGCAGGTGCTGCCGCAAGCTATGCCAGAGCCTCCAGTTTAGGGGCTAAGTCATCTTCCATGGTTGGTGTCCTTACTTCTGGGGCTGGTGTCCTTAGCTGCCGCAGGGGCTTCACCTGTTAAAAACCACAAAACAAAAAAAAAAGAAAGAAAGAAAGAAAAGAAAAAAGTTTCAATCTTTCTCCTACTTGAAGATTGCATTATCTTATATATATGTAGAGTGAGAGGCCGTTTACTTATGGTCACATCCCCTGCGTGTCCTTCCCATTATTAAGGGGTTGGGAGAAACTTGTGTAATTGTAAATTTTTATATGTCCCAGTTGTTATCAAATTGATCACAAATGCTTGTATTGAAGAAGCCATTGGTTTCCCCCAACTTTCTGAATGTTCCTTCTGCTTCATACTCTACAAATTCATTTCCAAAGGAAGCTGATTCTACAGAACTCGCCTCTTTGATTATTATTGTATGACCTTCTTCACAGAAAACTCTATTTGTTCCAAAGGAGTAGAGATGTGTACTACTATAATAGTTTTGCTGTGTATTTTCTTCGTATCGAAGTTTAATTTTCTTGCACTTTCGCCTGGTAATTTCAAGCTACCTTTCATTTTAAATTACACTTGATATTTATATTGCAGCTTTAGATGGATGCATAGTATTGAGTTCTCTCATTTTTCTTCTTAGAATCTCATATTCATCTTTAGAAAAGAAAAGTTGGAGGGTTGAGATATAATATTATAGAAATTATTATTATAAACAAAAAGAAATAAATGTAAATTGTTCAAATATGATCCACACGATTCATAATGCAATGAAGACAAATAAAACTTTATAAAACATTATACTAATAAATTTATAAAATATTAAATCTTAATCATCATCCACTTTTTTATCTAAGAGTGAAAATGAAATACTGAGAAGAAAAGAAGAAAAAGAAAAGGATGAGTATCTGCTTCCACTTTGTATTAATGCAAATAGAATTATTATATACTATCTCATAAAAAAGAATTACCATATATAGACATTTTTTTACTATTATACAGAGTATGACAAATAAGTCGTCCTATTTGTGATTTTCGAATCATGTATTACATATTGACATTGATTAAATTGGAAAATATCACTTTTAAACAAAAAAATGTCATAATGATGAACTATATCAAAATTAATTCATATAATAAAATTTATATAAAATGATAAGATTATGGTTACAGAGATCAGGATGCAGATGAGCAGACTGCTAACATGTGATCATTCAGGTAAATATAAGTAACTTATAAAGAAATGTGTATTATATTCTTCTAATACTAGAAATAAGTACTATAGTAATTCAGAGTTTGATAAATAACTAACATCTCTAAAATTTAAAATTCAATCCAACAATAAATGATAATAGCATTCTCACTGTTTACACAGTACTAAAAATGAGTTTGTCAATATGATTAAACTCATCACAACACCCATTGATGAGATTAGATCATCTATTTCTATAAATACATTCTTCAAATTTTCCATTTGAAAATAAGATGCATAGAGTTTAGATTCTTTCCCATTCCTTCCATCCATTTCTCAACCATTCCAGAGAGAGATAGACATGAAGTTTATGGAAACTATCGCTCAAAAGAGTCACATATCTACTATTCAAATGGATCACAAATACTATGTCTATCTTTTTCCAAAATCTTGTGAAAAAAATGGAGAGAAAGAAGAAGAAATTACCCAAATCCGAAACGGTCACAGCACCAAATGAAAGGACATAATCTAATTCTCATACAGATATAAAAAGGGGCGACCTAGTACACAAGGCTCCACCAAGTGGAGTCTGAGGAGGGATAGATATACGTAGCCTTATCCCTCACAAGTGGAAAGGTTGTTTTCAGAATTTGAACCCATAGCCTCCAGGTCACATAACAACAGCCTTACTGTTACTCCAAGGCTCCCCTTCTATGTAAAATTCAAATTCAAAAAGGGGTACCACTGCCACTTCTTGTTTCTGTAGGGCTATATAGAGCAGACCTATTCCTAGGCCTATTCTCCTCCAACTGTCTCACAACTTCCTCCATGCTTGGTCTCACTGAAGCCACTGGGGCACAACATCCCATTGCTAGCTTTAATGCTTGCACCAACCCATCTTCCATTGGACTTTTTATCCCTTTCAGAAGCTCCACATCAAACACTTCCATTGTTGTCTCCTCCAAAACTGCCACTTTCACCATTGAAGGCAAATCCACGACCTCCCCGCCCCTCCCGTTCTTCCCCGGTTTCTTCCCTATCAATATCTCCAACAGCAATATCCCAAAAGCATAAACATCGGTCCTTGAGTTGCATTTCTTCATCTTTTGAAGCTCTGGAGCCTTGTAGCCGTCTGTTTTTGCGAGCGCCACCATTTCATCAGCTACAGCAGGAATCATTAGCTGGTCCAGCCCAAACTCACTGAGCCTGGCAACGAAGAACTCATCGACTAGCACATTCTTGGACCGTACATTCCCGTGAGTGATTGGAACATCAAGTCCTGTATGAAGATATGCTAGTCCCCTTGCTATTCCCAATGCAATCTTGTGTCGCCTGGCCCAGTTTAGCACTGGTTTTCCGGCTTTAGTTTCTGCGGTACGATGGCAAAATTGCAACACTTTGGTCAATGCCAAGATATTTAATTTAAGTTCAACCAGTTGCAATTATAGTCCCTTTTTTCATTTCTAAGAAATGAAACACAATACATCAAGATATTCAGTGATGACAAAAAAATATAAACTGTCTAAAAACTGAATTCAGAATGATTGTTTAGCAAAAGTGAGATGTACAGAAATGGTGGTCAAGCAAATATTGTCTTTGGAAAATACAAAAAAGAAACCTACACGACTTATGCTATTGGCTTATAGGGATCACACGATCTGGACAACAATGACAACATCATGACACTAGACCTTGATCAAATAGCCATTCATCCTCCTCTTATGAATAAAATAAAATCATATGAGGAATTTAATCCAACTAAAATAGTGTAAGCAATAAACCCACGAGATTTCCATGGACGGCATATTTCACATCATCAGGCAATTCCTTTTCCCTAAGACTGAAGAAATGATCTCTCCACATTTCAATTTTAATTTTGAGATAGTCCCTAGACTCACATGAATGCTCTGAATTGCAGAAATCTTTGATCAAATTAGACACTTGACAAGGAAATCAAGGGGACTCTGAGAGAAAATGAAAGCAATTTGCAATAGAAGATGCCATGTAAGCATAAACACCAATGGGAAGTAGAAGTATTTAAGGGAAATTAATAGCATATATAACTGCACATTGAACATACCATGTAAAAGATCATGAAGAGTTCTGAGAGGAAGATAATCATAAATAAGAAGCTTCTCTCCTCTCTTTCCCTGATAGAAGGCTCTCAAAGGAATCAAATTCTCATGTCGAATCCTTCCCAATTGCTTAATAACGGGCAAGCACGAAGCCCTATCCTTACAGCTACCTTCTCTCAATAACCTCAAAGCAATGGTTCCTCCATCAGCAAGCTTTGCCTTATAAACAGTCCCATAACATGTCTTCTCCATAACTTGTCCCGTCGCATTCAACACATCATCTAACGACAAATTCTCACCACCTTGGAACAACATAAGTTTCCCCTCACCACCACCACCTCCTATAGCACCGCCATTACCACTACCACCATTTTCTTCATCATCATCTTCATCTTCCTCCAATTCATCTTCACTATCTCCCTTACCCTTCCTTCGCTTATTTTGCATATACCCAATAAGCAATGAAACTAAAACCACAGCTGCAGTCATGAGAGTGATAACTATACCAGCAACTGCACCAGAGCTCAATCTAGGAGTTCCACCACAAGCTCTTAAAGGTACCCCACACAAGCCAGGGTTATTCCCTTCAAAAACCTCCACACCAAATTTGGATGGTTCGCCAAAAGTAGGTAAAACCCCACTAAAATTGTTGTGAGAAAGATTCAGTTTTTCTAGCCTATTTAGCCCAGCTAAGCTCTGAGGAATTGAACCAGTAAACAAATTATTCCCCAAGTCAAGTTGTTTCAGGCCACCAAAATGTGTGATGAATTCAGGGAAAACCCCAGAAAAGTTGTTGCTACCCAAATCAAGAAATTGCAGATTCTTGCAAGAAGATTCAGGCAATGCCGGTTCAGGAAGAGACCCAGAAAACATGTTGCCATGGAGTCTAAGAGAAACGAGTCTATCACACAAATTCCAGATCGATGGTGGCAAAGCTCCACTCAACATATTGTCATCCAAAACGACATCGTTGAGTGAGGAACTATACCCAAGCTCAATAGGAATTGTCCCTTTCAACGAATTGATGTTGAGGTAGAGACTCTGAAGCATAGGAAACTCTGAAAGCTCCCTGGGAAGCGAACCAGAGAGATTCGCAGAAGGAAGCTGAAGAGAGATTAAACGTAAAGAGGGGTCTCTGAAAAGCGAAAGATTGGCCCATTGTGGCGAAGACAAGTCATTGCATGACAGGGGAGAGCCATTTGAGAAAACCCATTTGAGTCCCCTCCATTGACAAAGCGGTATCGAGGAATTCCATGAAGACAAAACAAGGTTATCGGCGTTACCTTGAAGAGTAGCTCTGATTTTACCCAAGAGAAGCTCGACATCCGATGAAGAAGGTAAAGGGGAAGAAGAAGAAGAAGAAGAAGAAGGCAAAGAGGCTGCAAAGGCATTAGATTTGTTGGTGTAGTAGTTGCAGAATAAGAAGGCGAACATGAAAATGTAGAGAGAGAGAAACTTCGTCACCGCCATGAATGAAGTAGTGAAGAAGCAGAAGGGAAATGTGGCAGTGGGAGCGAGTCACAAAGGAGGAAAGACGTCTCTTTTTTGGGAAAGTTGACAGACTGTTGACTATTAGTAAGCTAGATGTCTCGGGTTTCAACGGATGTGATTCAATCCACCCATGTAAGATCCGATGGTTGTAATTCATTCACCGTTAAGTTGAAACTTTAAGGATTTTGATTTTTTTTTTTTTTTGGACATAAGGGATTTTGATTACTACTAGGCTATTCTCATCTTTTAATAAAACAATATCACCTTTGCCGTTCAATCTTTTTTTTTTTAATTTATTCTTATTATTCTTTCATAGATAATAATTAAAGAAAAGAGTAAATAGAGACGATCTAATAATGTAAGGGTTCGTTAGATCCTTTCAGGACTCGAGTTCAAATCCCAAATAAGTTGTTTGTATTGGAAGGGGTAATCATGAACCTTAAACCTGTTACTATATGATAATATCAAGAAAAATGAAGAGAGGAAATGAGGGAATTGATGAGGAAGATGACTTGAGTATTTTATAATACATATCATATTAATTAATTCAATCTAATCAAATTAAATAAATATGTCTTATATTAAAGATAAGAGGAGTATAATATATGAAAATACTTTAGGTTATCACCATCTTTGGTTTCTCAACTTTACCATCATTTTGATTTTTGTTTTTCAAATTTCAAACCATTGTTCTTGGTTCCTCTAAGGGCAAAATGATGTAAATTTTTATTGAATTATAAGATTAATGTTTTAAACGAAATAAAACTTAAGGGACAAAAGATTATATTAACTAAAATACTTTTTAAGAAAATTTAATCATTGGCTTCTGTTTTAATTCTGAGGCCTTGGTAAGAGGCAACTAATTTGCATATATGAATCTCACCCAATATAATTTGACTTAGGTTCGGTTGAGTTAAGTCCAATTGAGAAAATCAACATGATTTTTACTCATGTAATTTAATTAATAATGTAGTTTAAGAAATATTGAACTTCTCAATTCTCATTACTTAGTTTAACTTTTATATAATCAATAGTTACATGTGATGATAGTACTGGCCAAAAAACAAAAAAGTTACATGTGATAATAAGTGCTATGTTTGGGTTGCAAATATTTGTACATTAAATTAATGAATTAATAACTTTAAAATACTTTTTATTAAATTAAGTAGTCTAAAAAAATCATAAATAATTATTTGTTTCATTTTATAAAGTTAAAATTTAAAATAATCCAAGTAAAACAAATTCATTAGCTCCTAAAAAGTTTAACTTTTCTTGCTTACCCTCAACCAAACAATGACAAGAACATACATATAAGTATATACTTTTGGTGTCAACCTAAAATTATGCATTGTTTCATTAAAAAAAAAAATTCTTTAAAGAATCAATTTGTTTCCACTATTGCTCATATTAATAACAAAAAAGAAAATATAAAGTCGACACCTCTTGATTAGAAAAGTAAAACTCTCCTGTGAACTAAGGAAGTTAAAGATAGTTAACAACATTCATATTTTCAAATATCATATCATTTTTTTTTGGGGAAAATTTCAAAAAAAAATATTGGAATATTGGAAAGGACAAATTAGAGCTGTGAAATTTCAAAATATCAAATCAGTTCAATGTTAATACGGTGGAAGAATATGGAATTATGAAATTTTGACGAAAAAATGTATCTGCCCTTCAGCTCTCCCTCCCTCTTAGCTTGGAATAACAACACGGATCTCTTTATTAACAACACCGCATTCTATATTAACAACCCCGCTTTCTTCTTTTACAACTCCTTATCTCAAATATGGTGTTATTAATAAAGAGAGAGGTATTGTTATTAGCCCTGAAACTTAAATTATGAAGTTGTGAAACAAAAAAATCGAGGTGTTAATGTAGAATGCGGTGTTGTTAATATAGAGACCAGTATTGTTATTGTGAAATAAGAAAGTCAAATCATTAATGTATAAAACGGTGTTGTTAATAAAGAGACCGATGTTGTTATTGTGAAAGAAGAAAGGGGAGTTGTTAACATAGAATCCGGTATTGTTAATAAAGAGATCGATGTTGTTATTTCGAGTTGAGAGAGAGAGAGAACTGAAAGGAAGATGATTCTTTTCGCCAAAATTTCATAATCCCATATTCCTCCACAATACTAACATAGAAATGACTTTGAGATTTCAAAATGTCGCAACTTTGATTTATACTTTTACATATTTTAAGATATATTTTTAGAATTTTCCCTGTGTTTTTTCAAACCTACCTTTATTTAATTATATCAATTGGAAGAACAGGTAGGATAATGCGCAGGTTCTATTTTCTCATATACTTGTAATAAATTGAATATGAGTATATATGTTTGACAATGAATTAAAAATATTGCATCCCATTCTGAAAAAAAGTCCTTTATTTAGGTCTATGAAAAAATGTGGGAAAAGGTCCTATCAGGAGTGGAGGGAGTAATATAAATAAAAGAAAATAATTAATGTAATTGACATGCATCTGTCAAACATGATTACTAAAATATGACCAATTCGTCAAAGATAAAAAGAGTATATGTAATTAAGCCCAATTCTCGTTTTTGTCGTGACATATATAGATGAGCAATGACTTTAATTAATTAATGCCTCTAAATAATAAAACATGAACAAATAAGGAAACAAGGAGACATTGGCGTTTGAAACTTTGAATATTCAATAATTTTGTTGTGCTGCTTTTTTTTAAGCTTTGCATTATTATTTTGTGTGTCTGTGCACGCTTCCTTCTTTTACTACTTTGCGCGACTATGTTTATTTGTTCATAAATTTACATCAGAATAACCCCACAAATTTCACATATTTTCTCAAAAAAAATTATAATCATCCCCAAGACCAAACTAATTGTCAATTTTTAAAATTATTATTTTATATTTGACAAAAATTCATGCTACAATAATTAACTAGACAACAAAAAATTGTGTCTAGACAGATTTTTCTCAAAGTTCTAAGAAATTGCAAACTTTGAACTTAAAAAAGTTACTAATAAATTATCAAAATCATAGTTTTTTAAAAAAAAATTAGTATTATTTATTTCATGGTCTAATGTAAAATCTCTTAATATTCAATAGTAACTTTTGATTTTTAAGACTTTTAACTTGAACTTTACAAAATTTAGATCATGATTACAAAAATTTATCTTTTGTATATCTGTGAAGCAATAATTTTTAAAGTTACCATCCTATAAGGAACTTTTAAAGCGTAATTACACAGTCTGAAACCTATTGATAACCAATAGTTGAGTTTGTATAATATATATAATTCTATATATATTAAATATTTATCTTAATCAAAATATATAAATTAAAAAAATTAATGGGATAAACATGTTGCGATAGATTCCTTGAGACTTTAGCACTAGAAAAATATATAGTTTTCTATTGATCACTAAATTTATTTTTATATTGTTTATGAAAAAAAGGTTTAAATTAGGATTAGTGGTGTAGTGTATGAAAGAGGAAAAGGGGCCCACATGCCCGGAGGTCTGAATACAAAAATTAAGAGACAATGATGGGATGACCATGTTAAACACAAGAAGGAGAGCCTTGGAGGGTTCTGTTCACGTAGGGTAAGTACCACCTATTCTTCAACTGGGCCTCTCTTCCAATTTTCTTTCCACTATTTATGTCTTCAACCCATAATTTTGCCCAGGAATCCGAGCAAATAGTTCGCTATTATTGGTCTGTCCCTGTCAATATTGCACTTTTTTTAAAAAAAGGAAATTATTGTATATTTTGTACCTGAAAATTTTAGGAAAAAGTAACAGGTAAAAACTCCTCATTTAAAAATTTTTTGGTCTGGCCACGCGGGTACTGCCTTAGTGACTGTTCTTTGATAAATCTGGAATTCTCATTTATGAAATGTATAACTATATATTTATATACCATTTTGTACCCTAATTCTGTACATTTTCATCACATTCTTCTTCGGCGGCGGACAGTATTACTGACTTCTAACACTTCCCCTTAAGTTGGAGCATATATATTTATCATGCCCAACTTGTTATAAAGATATTCAACCCGTGTCCCATTTAAGGCTTTTGTCAGAAGATCTGCCAGTTGGTCATCGGATCGTATGTGCCCTGTAGATACAATATTTTCTTTGATCTTGTCACGAATAAAGTGACAATCAATTTCAATATGTTTAGTACGTTCATGGAACACCGAGTTCGATGCTATATGAAGTGCTGCTTTATTGTCACACCATAGTTTTGCAGGTAATGTTATGATGATGCCAATTTCCTTCAAAAGCTGAAGTACCCACACAATTTCTTGTACTGACTGTGATATGGCTCTGTATTCTGCTTCTGTACTTGATTTTGACACAACCCCTTGCTTCTTACTTCTCCAAGATATCAAATCTCCACCAACAAACACACAGTAACCCGTAGTGGATCGCCTTGTGGCCTTTGATCCTGCATGATCCGCATCACAAAAGCACTCAACTTTAGTGTGTCCATAATCTGTATAAAGAATACCAAGACCTGGAGAGCCTTTCAAATAATGCAAGATATGTTCTAAAGCTTCCCATTGTGCCACTGTTGGTGATGCCTGAATTGGCTGAGCCTACTGACTGAGAAGGTTATATCAGGACGAGTTATTGTTAGATAATTCAGCTTTCCAATGAGTCTTCTATATCTCTCAGGAAATGAAAACGGCTTTAATTTCTCTGGATCAATCCTCTTCTTCAAATCATCAGGAAGCGCATCAAACATGCTAGCATCAAGATCCAGAAAGGGATTTGGAATTATGGGGATGTTGCTTGGTGCAGCTCCAAGTTTTCCAGTCTCCTTTAAGAGATCGAGAACATACTTTCTCTGAGTCAAAAGAATACCTTTCTTGCTTCTCAAAACCTCAATACCAAGGAAGTACTTTAATGATCCCAAATCTTTTGTCTGAAAGTGAGAGTTCAGGAAGATTTTAAGTTCTGAGATTCTAGAACAGTTACTTCCTGTAATCACAATATCATCAATATATACTACTAAAAGAATCATGCCTGCATCAGATTGTTGGTAGAACATAGAGTGATCACACTTGCTCTAACATAACCCAAACTTCTTGACCACATCACAGAATTTATCAAACCAGGCTCGAGGACTTTGCTTTAGATCATATAGTGACTTCTCAAGGTAACACACTTTCCTATTCTCCCCCTGAGCAATAAACCCAGGTGGTTGCTCAATATAAACTTCTTCAAGAAGGTCGCCATTCAAAAACGCATTCTTAACATCTAATTGATGTAAATCCCAATGATATGTGGCCGCCAAAGAAACAAGAAAATGAACTGAAGTGAGTTTCGCCACAGGAGAGAAAGTCTCGGAATAATCAAGGCCATATGTTTGGGCATATCCTTTGGCAACAAGGCGAGCTTTTAGGCGTTCCAAGGAACCATAAACCTTAATCTTAACAATAAAGACCCATTTACATCCAATGGCTTTCTTGCCAGGAGGGAGATCAACAAGAGTCCAGGTACCAGCTGTTTCTAGTGCCAAGAGTTCTTCTTCCATTGCGGCACATATGGATGACGGGTTGGCATAGGGAGCATATGAATAGAATAAGTGATGATTACCTGTCATATGATCGGTGGTACCAGAATCAATGACCCACTTAGTTGAAGCAGTAGTAAGACTAGAGGACAGAGTACCTGTGGCTAGGGCCCCTGCAGAAGACGATCCAGATCTAGAATCAGAGGTACTAGGTGTCTGGGCAATATAAGCAAGGCCACGCTGTTGATCACGCTGCTGTTTATTTTACACTTTTCGACAATTTTTCTTAATGTGTCTAGGTTCCTTGCAATAATTGCAGATAATACTGCTAGAAGTCATTATAGGAGGATTGTTATTTTGTTTGTACCCAATTCCTGTTCTCAAAGGGACCACGCCCAGCTAGAGCACTTGCGGTTGGATCAATAGAAGAGTGAATCAAGCTATCAGCACGAAGAACCCGGGATAAAACATCTTTAAGAGAAGGAAGCTCTTGACTAGACAGAATCTGAGAACGAATAGTCTCATAAAACGGATTGAGAGCTTCAAGGAAACTTATGATAACCTGAAGTTCCAAGTTCTTGATACGAGTTGAGAGATCTGCTTGCGGAGACATGACTACCTTCATTTCTTCATACATCCTCTTGAAATCCAAAAAGAAATCTTTCAATGAACGGTCTTGCTGTTGGGAACGATAAAAACTTTTACAGACTTCATGAACCCGAGTAATATTTCCTTTGCCAGAAAACATAAATTCAAGATAACACATAATTTCTTTGACAGTGTTACAATGGCTAACAGAAGATAGAATCCGTGGTTCAATGGAATTTTGAATCTGAAACAGAAGTCGAGCATCTGCTCTTTGCAAAGACAAAAGTTTGGTTTCATCACCAGAAGGAGGATCCTCAATTAAATGGGTCTCCATCTCAATCCCCAAAATATAAACTCTAACGGTTTTGTTCCAATCACTATAGTTGGTCCAATTCAATTGTGAAGCAGTGATCTTAGCAGACATAGGCAACATATCAGAGTGCTTAGATTCAGCAATGTAGACTACTAGCAAAGAGGCGAGAGTCAAAAATTATATTACGGGAATAAAATGTCCAAGACAAATGGAACCAAACAATTCTTAAACTAATATAAAGTTAAGAATTATAAGAACAACCAATCAGGACCAAGCCACAAGAAGACGAAATTAAGCACACCACCGTAGATAGAAGACAAAGCAATAATTGTCACAATATTGGATTTACTCAACCAAAGTAGCTCAAAGTGTAATAAACAAGGAGCTCAAAGTATATCATAACCGAAGCAAATAGTGAGAGGTACCCGACACACCAAGTGTAGAACTGAAGGATACCGCCACCGGGAATGGAACGGGATCGAGAAATCGATCGGAAAGCACCTAAAACTCGTCGGAAAAGGTGGCCGGAGAGATGACCACGAGCCGGCGCGTGGTGGAGACGGCGAGGCTTCTGGAGGCGCGTGGGAGCTCACGCTCCGTCGTTTCAGGACGCCGTTTCAGGGTCTGACCAATCTGAGGCTGGGGAAGGTTTGGGGAAGGCGCGTGTCTCTCAAATATACACCGACGAACAGGGATCTGAACTGGAACTAAGGGATCGAAACAAGAACTTCACTGGAAATAGAAGGGAACTGAAAACAGAGGAGAACAGAAGTAATAGGCTCTGGTACCATGTTCTTTGATAAATCTGGAATTCTCATTTATGAAATGTACAACTACATATTTATATACAATAAACACAATCTGAAACCATCTTTAATCCTGTACATTTTCATCACATTCTTTTTCGACGGCGGACGGTATTACTGACTTCTAACAGTGACAATGTGATCTCTTTGTATAAAGGTGGTAGTAGTTCGATCCCTCATACAGTTAGTTTGGCCTCCTTTCTAATTTAAAAGATATATATACTCTAAATATAATTTATTTTTTAAAAATGCCATTATTTATGAATGAATAAAAGAGAGATGGTAATGATGATGAGAAAAATGACCAAAGAGAATGTAAGGGTTAGAAATGATGAAAGAGTAATTGAGAGTAAAATAAGTAAAAGTATATTTATTATCGAGACAAATTCAAAAGATATATTATAAAAAGGGACAATTACATTAAAAAAATTGATATCATATACAGGGATGGAGGGAGTATATCGTCTGAGTAGATGTTGCTTAGTGATTAGAGAAAATAATAATAGTTGATTGCTTAGTCATTAGAAAGAATAATAATAGTTGAACAACTAACACAAAATTGGTCTAACAGCGTAAAGCTTCATAAAATCCCTATGGGTCTCAAGTTTGAATTTCAAAAAAGACATTATGTTAGAAAGGGAAGCCACGAACCTCAAAATTAGAGTAGAAAACAATAATAGTTGAACATGTGTTTATAGCTGCAAGCTCATAACAGTTCATTCAACTATCCCAAAAAATATGAGAATTATTTCAGTATACGATATAAGTATGTAAGAAAAATTTTATTTCTTGTTATTACATGAACATGTTTATGCATCTTGATTCTAAACAAGCACTTTACATGTGCTAGAACAAAGGATTTTAGAAGGTAGCTCTCTTTTCAAATTGTATTGAAGTCCGGCAGACTCGAGGATGTGACAATGACCAGCTTTTAGAGATGTGATAGAATTATGTTTACACATGAATTGGTAGGTTTCAATTACTCATATTGTTAGGGATGATAACTCTATAGCTTATTATTTGGCTAGATTGTCTTAAGAATGTAACCAATTACTCTTGTGATAAAAAAAATATAATACTTCTTCCTTGGCTTATGTATCTGATGATTGCTAATTTTGCCTAATGATACGCACACAACACAAACACACATTATTTTTTGTGAATTGTCATAGGGAAATGTATCTTGCATGGCAGGGGCATTTAAAAATTTATCTCAAAATTTTTACAAATTAATTTACTTTTTTAATTAATTTGTGTGAATTGAAATAAATAGATCAATGAATAAATAAACAAAGGGGATCCACACATCTGAAGTGGAGGCAAGTAGATATAAACACATTGATTGGTTTAGATTTGCATGCAATAATATTGGCCAGAATGCTTTTTTTTTTTTAAAAAAAAAAGAAGATTGCATGCAATAATACGAAGCAATCAGCCTTTACTTTAGGAAAAAATAAGATAAAGAAGCACTCATTTTATGTAATTATGACATCTTTACATCATTGCTATGCTTTCACTATTCAATCTCACGCTGCTCTTCTTCGCCATTATTCTCCAATTTTTTTCATAATTTATTATATTAATTACTGCCCATCCTTCTTAGTATTATTTATTAATTTTTTGACCGTGTGTTAATTAATTTAGTGCATGATGATTAAATCATACATTTATACAAATATATAAAATCGATTTCTTAGTGTTTGTCATATTGGGTGTGTGTGTGTATTTCGACTTGAGGATATGTATGTTTTGCTCTTATGTTAATTATAATGTCAAAGTGTCAAACATAAAACAACAAAAATAGATAAATTTGATACTCCCTCCGGTCCTAATTATAGGACAACATTTGGAAGTTGATCTTGGTCCTAATTATAAGACAAAATTTTAATTTTTGTCAATTTGTTCCCAAAATATCCCCATTGCTTTAAATAATGGTTGGATTGCCTCATGGTAGATTCATGTAGTATTCCTAAATCATCCAAATTAAATAAGGGCATTTTTGAAAAATAAATAAAATTAACTAATTTAACTACTATCCTTAATTTCTCCAAAGTTAGGTAAATATGTCCTATAATTAGGATCGGAGGGAGTAATATACGGATATACTTTGGACTATAGAAATTGTATTAAGTCTGTTGGCTCTGTCTAAACATTTTTTTTTGAAACAAATATATGATTTATGTAAGACGTTTTTGTTTCAATTTTCCTTTTTTCACCATTAGAAAAGTTAAAGTCACAGCTGCTTAAAGTTACCAAAGCTCTAAATGATCATGTTCTCGTGTTTTTCCAGAATGCTAAGGAAGAGTAAAAATAAAACCTTTAAGATGATTAGGATTTAGTGGGCGAAAATTTAAATAAAAAAAAGTGTGTCTATATATAGATATATATATATATATATTCTCAATATGCCTGTCCAAATATAAAATAAAGGGGCTTATGATTATTGATTAGAATCACTTTGAAACACTTTCTTGGATCTCTTTAAAATATCTCAAAATATATTTGCTTTTCAGTTTGAAATCTTTATTTACTTTAGTTGTCGTAAGCATATCAATGTTTTTGTATTTTATGTGGTTGTTTCTGAAAAAGTTGGAATTTGTCTTATGAGAGGGAAAAATAAAAAGGATCCATCACATAAGATGTTGGATATATATATATATATATATTAACATGGCTTTACTTTAATCTTAATTTCTAGACACAATAATGTTTATTGGAATATTTACCTAATAATAAGGGCATTTTTTCCGGCAATATTTTGAAGTTGAGAGAACCAAATAGACAATTTTGGAATTTGAGAAGAAAGTTGTTGAGCATGGTGGGAACATAACTTTTTTCATAATGAACATTATAGTCATCAATGTCATCCCTTATTGCTTTGCTTTTCTTTTCTTTTCTTTTTTTGTCTTTTGCTTTTTATTTCTTATAATTACGTTTAATTAATGCGCCATCTTTATTAACTAACCCACTTGAGCTATTCAATCTTCAACTTGAGTTTTGACAATGGGATGCATTTGAACAGTCAAAAGTAATAAACTTTTTTTAAAAAAAATTCTAATTGTGAGGTTACATATATCTGCACATTTGGAATAGCTTATTTTTGGACAATAAGTACTTATAAATCGTGATTCACGGTATACAAAGTAAGTATGTGAGAGATATTTTATCTCAGCTTACGTAATAAGGACTTATTGTCTAAAAATAAGTGATACCAAACACACACGTAATCATGTTAGACCAAAATGGAGATTGCAAGAGTACGCTCACTAAGTTTAGTTTCCATCCAAAAATTGCTGAAATCTGAATCAAAGTGAGAAATAGAGTTGTTGGGGAAATTATCTCTTTTATTATTGATTGTGGCGTGTCAATTTGAGAGAAATTTTATCTCAACTTACGTAATAAGGACTTATTATCCAAAAATAAGTGATGTCAAACACACACATAATCATGTTAGACCAAAATGGAGATTGCAAGAGTAAGCTCACTAAGTTTAGTTTCCATACAAAAATTGCTGAAATCTGAATCAAAGTGAGAAATAGAGTTGGTGGGGAAATTATCTCTTTTATTATTGATTGTGGCGTGTCAATTCTTCTTACTTCATCCTTCACCAACAAACTTTTAAATACTCAAATCATTTTGATATGGTTGTCACTTACACACAAAGTTCTTTTTTGTATTCATCAATGCCCAATTTTTCTCCCTTTGCTTCACCTTCTTTTCTCAATTGATTTTCTTCTTCAAAGTCAGATGAGTAGGCAAGAGAGAGCTTTAATATATGCAATTAGATATGGGTTTCCTACAATTCAGAGTTTGAGAAATGAGCCAAAACAGTTTATATGAATTTTACAATATATTGATATGGAAAAAAAAATTAATTTTCTGGTTCCTATAGTTTTAATTTGATTGTAACTCAATCCCTAAATTTTGGCACAGTAGAACTCAATCCTTATAATTTTGGAATTAAGTGAAACTTAGTCCATAAACTTTAATTCACTGTGACTCAATCGTATAATTTTAATCATTTAAAATCTTAATGTTTAAGTTTCATGAAATATATAATTTTATTTCCTAAAATATAAAGGCCAATATTTTAACTATTTAAGACATAAAGACTAAGTTGCATGTGGTTAAAATTTAATAATCAAGTCTGAGTCAAAACTACAAAGAGTGTGTGGCATGAGTCAAAGTTTAAAAACTGAATTACAACTGAATTAAAACTATATAAATTAAAAAATTAATTTTCCTTATTGATATAAATTTTGTTTTGTGGAAAGATGAGACAACTTAGGAAGTCATCTCCATTTTTTTTTTTGGGTACAAATACAATCTTTATGTCTATGCTGATGAAACTTCTTTCGGCCCAGTCCAGTGAAACACTTGCTTTGCACTTTCACTTGCATGGCCCAATCCATTGTTCTGATTTGTTGTGCTCATCCTATGGGTCATGAAGAATGTCATTGTGAAAGTAAATGATTATGCAAATCAACCTGGCCATCTCACACATTTCACAATGAAATTTTAAAACGAAACATTGTTCAACAATACTTGCAACTGTGCTTAATAGGCTGCACCATGTTGCTACGAAATTTAAGGAACAATCAGTATTGTTGCCGCATCCAAATCCAAGATACTTGTCAATGCACAGATTCTATTGACTACAATCAATAAGTCACAAACATTGAGACAATGTGAGTATTTAGAAACCATCAAAACCATGGTTTTAGAAACCCTTTTCCACAAGCCGAGATAAAACTCTTCTTACATACTTACCTCGTAAATCGTAAAAGCTATTCTTTAAAAACCAATTCAAAGGCACACAATATCAATTACGCATGCCTTGTTTATGGGTAATATGCAAGTGTTATTCCCATAAGCACTTTTTTAGCCATGAGCTTGCTACTAGCCTTCACTCATCTAAATTTTATGTCAGCAAGAAAAGAAACATTACTAATTAGTTGTATTTAGAACAATAAACAGCTATAGTTTCACCCGTCAAACATTTCGGATTCTTAACCAGCGAAAGATAATTGTCGATGATGTACAAATCAATTCCAATAACTATGACAATTCACAAGCTGTATTTCTCAAAAAACATGTCACGTATTTAAATTTAGGACAATAAACATCTACATATGTACCTACCCAATGTGGGAAAAAGTAGAGTTGTCATTGATTTGCAAACTACCAGTAGTCCATGCAAGAGCATGACCCATGCTCAAAATGATGAAAGCGCTTCCTGTCCCTAATAGTTATCTTACGCTCATAAATTTTTGAGATCAGCTTCATTGATGTATGGCAATCTTCGCAAATACGCAAGTTTTTTACTACCTTAAGGGGTGTTTTTGGCGATGTACTAATCAAGCCAAAGGCCACTGCAATCTTCTCACTGTGGTAGTGCAGCAAACTCTCTTTTTGTTCTTCATCCATGTTAAGCAAGACTTGTGTAGTGTCTGGCCTATGTCCTTCCAAACTCAACTTGTGGGAAATTTCCTCTAACATTGAGTGTATTTCTCTAGCTCTCAGGTGGGAATCGTCTTCCACAACGAACTCATGAATCGCTCCATCGATCTCAGTCCAACTACAACCAGGGTCTTTCCTTATGTCCAAGTCTTTCATCTTCAACCTCACCTCTGCAACTGCACCCCAATCTCCTACTGCAGCATACATGTTTGAAAGGGCCACATACGCCCCACTATCATGATGAGCCAATTGCATTAAAACCTCGGCTGCTCGCCTACCTACCTCGATATTTTTATGCACCTTACAAGCACCAAGCAAGGCCTTCCAAATGACATCATCTGATCTTATGTTCATTTTCAGTATAAGATCCTCAGCTTCTTCTAAAAGACCGGCTCGACCCAAAAGATCAACCATGCATCCATAGTGTTCTATTCTAGGCTCTAATCTAAGTTTATCAACCATATGATTGAAATAGTATCTTCCCTTGTCCACTAAACCTGCATGACTACAAGCACTCAAGATTGCAATGTATGTAACATCACTAGGGGACACTCCGCTTCTTTCCATTCTTGAAAAATAATTGAAGGCATCATTGGCTCTACCGTGCATGGCAAGGCCACCAATTATAGCATTCCAAGTTATAACATTACGTTTAGGGAGTGTCTCAAAGACCTGAATTGCCTTCTCAATGGTCCCACACTTTGCATACATATCCACCAGTGCAGAGCCAATCACATCATCAATCGGAATCTTATTCTTCTCGGCATATAAATGAACCCATTTCCCTAATTCAAGCACTCCAAGGCGCGAAATAGCCGGCAGAACACTGACCAAAGTCACACGGTTCGGGGACACACCTTCCATTTGCATCTTGTGAAACGTCTCAGTGGCCTTCATGAAAACCCCATTTTGCGCATATGCAGATATCATGACATTCCATGACACCACACTTCTTTGATGCATTTTATCAAACAGTTCACCTGCAGCTTTAATGTTTCCTAGTCTAACATATCCATCAATCATCACATTCCAAAGCACCACATTAGCCTCTAGCTTCCTCTTATTATAATTCACCATCCTGTTCATATCTTCATCCCCATCAATATTCCTAGTGAACAAAATCTGAGCATCCTCCATACTCCCACACATTACATACATCCTCAGCAAATTGGTCATTACAAATTCATCACTATCAAATCCACACTTGATTACAAAACCATGAACCTGTTTTCCTTCTTCTAACCTGGCAACCCTAGAGCATGCTTTTAATACAGAAGGGAAGGTAAAGCAATTAGGTTCAACAATTTCATCAGAAACCATTTGATAAAACAAGAAAAAAGCATCCAATGGCCCATAATCATCGTCGCTTTCAGCAAGTGCTCTGATCATAGTGTTATAAGAAAAGCAATTGCGTTCAGGTAATTGGGCGAAAACAGAGAGGGCATACTGAGTGTCACGATAATCCGAGGTTGCACATAGTTTAAGGAATTCTGTTGCCAATGAAATGTCGTGAATTTGAGCTGTTTTGATGAAAAGGGCGTGAAATTGCTTGATTTCTCGAATGGTTTTGCAGTGTGAAATTCGCGGGACAAGAGAAGGTGGGTGAAGGTTCAGCGTTGCAGAATTCATAGTAAAATACAAATGAAAGAACTCACAATAAATTTCTGGGAGGATAACCAGTAAAACGCCGAGAAGAGTGGAAAGTGGAAAGAGAAATTGATGCTTACCTCTTCTTCATCGAAAAGTGAACAACAATGGTGGAATTTGATTTCCACTTCAGGTTAGGGAGAGACTTCCACTGAAATGAATGAAGAGGAGCAAAATGGCAATCAGTTGCATCAAAACGACGATTTGTTGCTCTCTGCTTTCGACAATTTGTTTCCGACAATGGGAAGAAAAACAACTAAACACGATCCAATTCCGTTGCTCCCTCCTTTTGCAGTTCTCCCTTGCTCTCTCTGTCCCTCGTTGAGTCACTGTGTGTTTGGAATTATGAACTCCCGAACTGGATAGATAGATATGTACCCAAATGCTCCAAACTTGACTACACGGCCGATGGCTCCGAATGCCTTCTATAAAAACAATCTCTACGCGCAGCTGATTTTTAATATAAGAATAATTCCTTTATGTCTAAAATTTTAATTTATTTTTTTCATTTTTTCTTCCATTAAATATATTACCTAGGATTCTTATATAAGATTTATATAATATATATTTAAAGAGTTAATCTTAATTATAAATATAAAATATAGTAGTTTTTATATTTATCAATCTTTTTCTAATTTACCGCTATTAATACTTCATTAACAATAATCAATGAAAAAGAAGAATGAGAAAATTAAAGAAGATGATCATAATATTTTGGAAAATATATGTATGTCATATTAACCAATTTAACTAATTTCTTTAATCTAATCAAATTAGATAATTGTATTTTGTATTACATACATGGGGAGTATATTATTCGTTATCTCTCTTTAATAAGTTTTTCTTTCTTTCTTTTTTTTGGCCAGTCTCTTTAATAAGTTTTCACTCATTATCTTTTATATACTCTTTTTATAAATATGATTATAATTGAAAGGAACAATATATATCTTACACATTAATTTATTTATTTTTGTCCAGAACACATTTATTGCTTTCAATTAATATTTTGAATCGTATGATTTTAGTAGTTATTCATGATAAAAAAATCCAAGTGGATGGAGTATATATTTTTTTTTAAGAAAAATACATGAGCACGACTATAAAATACATTATTACCGTGTATTTACTCAAGTTATTTAACCCGGACCGGACCAGCTGAACTGGACTGGAAATCGGCGACCCGAGCACTAAATCGGTCCGGTTTGGTGACCCGGTCCGAGTCAAAATTTTTTTAAAAAATTTTTTCCATTAAAATTTCATACTATAAGCTTAAAATATTTCATTTCTCACCGGTTTGGTCCCGATTTAGCTCTGGTTTGACTCCGATCTGACCCATTGATCTTTGACCCAACACCCCGACTGATTCACTGACCGGTCCGGGTTTAATTACCTATTATCCTTTTTCCCCATCGGGATGCATTTCATATAAAACAGTATAGTCTAAACAACAATATTTCAAAGTCTAAATCAATGTTGTCAAACTCACAAATTTAAGCAAACTCGTAATAGTGACATAAATTCATATTGTGAACTCAAATATAAACTCGTAAGAGTTTGTTTTTATTAATAAATATCTATTAATAGTGTATAATTAAATAATTGAAATATAAAAAATGACAAGAATTTGATTTATATTTTAAATTCAAATAATTGAAATTAAATTTATCAATATTCATAATTTATCACACTCAACAAAGAAAATGCTATAAAATTTATAGTAATAAAGTCACTGAGCATTATCAAAACCAAAAGTTATTACAAACTTAAGAGTGAGTTAACACAATTTTTAAAGTTAGAAATGTAAAACTGATAAACTATTTTTGCAAACTTGCAAATTTAAACAAGTTTATAAATAGCACGAGCTTAACAATGACTCGACATGATTTTATGAGCTATAACATAAAAATGATAAATTCAGAAAGTCAACTCACAAGTAACAACAATGATCCAATTACTAAAACATAAAATCAACATAACCATGGAAAAACAAAACAAGAAAAAACATCATTCATTGTCAAAAATGGCACGCCGCGGACACTATGCACCTTCTAAGGGATTGTATCAACGTTCGGGAGAGGTGGATTTCCATAATCAATCCTGTGTACTGGAACACATTTATTTCTTTGCAGGGTAAGGATTGGATTCAATGGAATCTCAGGATGGAAATCGGAAGAGACTTTACTAAGAAGATCAGCTGGGCAACTTTGTTTGACTATGTTTGTTGGGACATTTGGGTGAATCGTTGCAATCTTTTGTTTGGGGAAGAATCAGTATCGGCAGGCCACAATGCTTATTCTAGCTTATTCAGAGCGGCTTGGGATGTGGATATATATTCTCGATGTTCTTTCTATGGGAAGTTACGTTTTCAACCAGAGGAGGGTGAGGTAAGAAGGAAGGGCATCATCACTTTGGAGACGGATGGATCTGTGTTGGAGTCAGGGCAAAGTGCGTGTGCTGGAGTTATCAAGGGAGAAGAGGGTCAATGGCTATGTGGTTACATGAGTAAGCTCTCTAGTGTGCCTCCTGTGGTGGCAGAAATCATTGCTATCATCCAAGGCCTTTAGATTTGCTGGAACAGGAATTATAACAGGGTGTCTATTCTTACGGATTGTAGCCAGGCAGTTTCTTTTCTCATAAAAGGGTGTGATAACAATCACCCCTTCAAAGATGTGATTGAGGATGCGAGGATGTGGATGATCAAAGATTGGTAGGTGTCCATTGACCATGTTTACAGGGAACAAAATACAGTAGCTAACCAATTAGCAAAATGGGCTCACAGCATACCAGGAAACTTTGTGCTTCTTGATCACCCACCACCTTTCATTGGTGAGGTGGTCGGTGAGGAGAGATGAATTTGTATTGGACTTTGTTCAATGATTTTGTAATGACCTATTAAAGGTCTTCTGTTTCTCAGTATTGTAATAAAAAAAAAAAAAAATGGCACGCCACCTATCTTCCTCCAAAATCTTCCTAAGTTGTAACGGCTGTTGAAATACCCAATCAAACAGGTAAGACTCTCCTAAAAAAGGTTTTAGCAATTCTGTTATCAAATTTGCTTTCCTATTGGGACTTGCCAATGCAGTGCCTGAGCCTATTATCAAATAATAGGAACAATACCAATCTCTCCCCTTCCTAGCTATTATTTGTTTGAGTTTAGTTTATTTTAAGTAATATTTCTTTGGACGAAGTAAATACATGAGAGTAAATCTGTATCTAAAATGTAAAAGTGATTAAAATAAAACCCCCTCAAAAATTCCCCCCCCCCCCCCCCTAAAAAAGAAATAAAAAAAGTTCAACACAGACTCAATGAATTATTAACTTTTTATTAGTTTTGATAAAATGCTGGAAGTGAATGTTTTTTGCCACAAGGAAAAGGAATTTTATTAACCTGACAAACACCAGCAACACACCACAGTCCCAGCAGAAATACCGGCCCAAACGCAAGATAAATTACAACAGCTTCATATTGGTCTATCTATCTATTCCATCTGGTCTTAATTATAGAACATATTTATCTAATTTTAGAGAAATTAAGAATAGTAATTAAATTAATTAATCTTATTTATTTTCCTAAAATACCCTTATTTAATAAGGGTGATTTAGAAAAGCTGTACATGAGTAATCGGTAAGGTTTAGCGCGCTATTATTCACCGCACAAGTTTAGCGCGCTATTATTCACCGCACAAATTTAAGCTTCAAGAAAAACGCGTAAGGAACACAACCAAATAAGCTGCTTGGGTTCCGCATATATAGACTATAGACTATGGACAATAAAATATGAATTTATTATTGAGAAAGTATCAATGGGGGTATTTTGGGGAAAAAATTGATAAAAATTAAAACTTTATCCTATAATTAGGACCAAAATCAACTCCCAAATATTGTTCTATAATTAGAACCGGAAGGAGTATTATATTATTAGAAAAGCCATAAAAACGGCTTTGTAATTACAGAATTAGCACATTGATTTATTATAAGACTTTGTTAATTGGACCGGGTTGATTTTTCTTTTGCCATCTATTGATTTTCTTATCACTGCATTAGAAAAGCCAGCTTGATAATAACGGGGTTTGCACATTGATTTACTACTCCGGTGTTAAGACTTTGAATTAAACGGTGCTATTTACACTTTGACTTTCTTACTTCCTCTTATTCTAATTATAAGATAAAGTTGATTTTTTAGAGAAATTAAGGAAGTTAATTAAATTACTTTAAAATATTTATATTTTTTTCTCCAAATTAATTAGTTTGAATAATAAACTAATATATAATCTAAAGATACATAACATATAATATGATTAAGTAACTTATTTAGTTTCCTTAATTTCTCTAAAAAAAAATCAATTTTGTTTTATATTTAAAACAAAGATAAAACAAAGGTAATATCTTTTTTTCCCCCCTTTTGCCATCTATTGTTTGTGGGTGAACATTTTTGCATCGCATGGGTGATAACAAAACTGAAACTGCAGTTAATGCCCACTATTAATTTACTTAAATGCGCACTACTAATGTAGAGTCAATATTTCATTCAAGCCAGTGCTTTATTGTGCTATATTAAAAGTACTGGAATAAGCCGTTTAGTTGAAGCCAAATGCCCCTTTAGAATGTGTGCAGACATATTGTACGCGGAGAAGAATAATCTATTTTCTCCGATTTTATTTATAAATAATTTTTTTTTCATTGTGTAAAACGAATTCATAGTTAAAAGTAATAAGTATGTTAAAAATGTCATATTTTTTTTATATATGCCTCTATTTATGAAAAGAGTATAGGAGAGAGAATAAATAAAAAGTATGAGAGATAATAAGTATAAGATATGAGAGATAATGTGCATTTAATAAGGATAAAATACGAAAAAAAATTTATTTTTTCAGACAAAAAGTAAAAGTTACTTATAAAAGAGACCAGTCCTATAAGAGAAAAAATTATTTAT
Organism: Inga oerstediana; assembly: GCA_963210345.1. NCBI lineage: Eukaryota > Viridiplantae > Streptophyta > Magnoliopsida > Fabales > Fabaceae > Inga > Inga oerstediana. Next base: position 8,635,844 of record OY723404.1, on the reverse strand, counting down.
AAATAAGATTGGAGGGAGTACTCTATAAACTTGCACTCTATCAGAAAAAGTTACTCCGTCTACGCATCTGGACACTTCTAAATTCCAATGTGTTGTCGCAAACCAGAGAAGAATGCTTTGTTTTATAAACCTGCAACCTATTCCAAAGTTTGCTCCGTTCATGCATCAGGGAAGGGGATATACTTGTTACTATGCCAATCCATCAATCACGTGGTCCTTTAACAATTTAGTGCTACATCGTGGGCATTGCCAAATCTACGGGAACTATGGACACAACCCCTACATTTATATGCTCGGAACTATTGGATAAAGGGAATTAGGTATTGTTTTACTGAACTGTCAACTCTAACGTAGAGTCTGCTTGAGTAGATAGATTCAATGAAGAGGTAGCTTTGGGGTGTCTTAGGTTAATTCCGTATTTTAATAGAGAAGGGATGATCATGGTGCTTGAGAGCAATATTTTTAAAATTTGATACTTTTTGTTCTATGTTTTGTGGATTGGTTAGTTCTTTCTGTACTTGGAGTCATACTGCTCCCAATAGAGTCGAGAAATCGGGCCGAGTCCGTCGGGCCGGTCATTTTAAATCCTGTTGAGTTTCGGGTCGGACTTATAAATTGGAGTCTCTAAAGAAAGTCGGGCTTAAAATGATCAGCCCTGTAGGGCTAAGGGCCGGCCCGTTAGGCCCTTTTATTTTATTTTTTTTGCCCCTACCCCCTCCTTGCCCTTTGTCCAGTCACCTCTTGTCCAAAAATTCTTGATATTTTTACTCCTCAAGTAGAGCCTACAACACAAAGTGAAGCACAATCAAATGTCCTTAAAATTGATAATAGTAGTGAAGAAGATGAAAATGATAGTTTTCATACTAATGTTGTGTAGAGGTTAGAGTGTTTAGTTTCTTGCCTTTTTATGCTTTGGTCTTTATGTGAGTTATTATGAGCATGATTTTACTTTTGATTATACATTAGTAACTGTGCTTGTTTATTGCGTGAGACATATTTAAACTTTAATGTTGACAACATTTATGTGTTAAATTAGAACTTTGTATATCTCTCTAAAAGAAAATACACAGGAAAAATAGTTAAATATTGTGAAAAGGACTTCTCGACCCTGTGGGCCGGCCCTGACCCTGATACTCTCGGGCCAGGCTTTGAAAAACTGTAATTTTCCTTACCCTTGGCCCTAAAAGGGCCAACCCTTTTAGGCCCTGGCCCGTCAAGGGCCGGCTTTGATTCCCAGCTCTAGCTCCCAACACTCTATATGCCGACCATAGTGCACTATATTGGTATTCCTTTTGTATTTAATATAAGATATACTTAAGGAGTTGATCTTGGTCCTAAATATAAAATATAGTTAGTGTTCATATTTGCCAATGTTTTTCTAATTTACCATTATTGATGCTCCCTCAACTATAATTAAGGAGAAGAGATAATGTGAGAATTAAGGAAGATGAATAGGGTATTTTAGAATATACATGTCATATTAACTAACTTAATTAATTTTTTTAATTTAATCAAATCAGATACATATATATTATATTAAAAAAAACGAAAAAAAGGGGTTGAGAGGAATTGACAAGATGAAATCTATGGGACCCATATCATTTAGACATCTACATTTTCCACAATGCTGCAACGTGACCTCACAAGTAAGAAATTGTGGCTTAGTGAGTGTTTTGGTAGGCTCCAAATCGTGGTTTTAAAATTTTTTTTTATAAATTGAGATAAAATTTCTCTTATTTACTTACCTCATAAATCGTAAAAACTAATTCAAACACATATTTATTGATAAATGGGCTTCTTGAGGATAAGCACATCATATTTTACCGTACACCCAAACATAAGAAAAAACCAAAATAGTAAGCCAAAAACATGTTCTCTATTTTGTGGCTTGCTATACAGAACCGTTTGCTTACCAACGAGGAACGGGCAAGACGGGGGATGTGTTTGGCGAGTATTTGTACATGGTGTCTGAATGGGTCAGAGAATTTGTTACATGTACTACGAGATTGCCCAGAGACTAAGAAGCTATGGTTAGAGATTGTGCCAAAGAAGAAACAAAGAACCTTCTTTGATTTGGATTTGAGGAACTGGATTCAGGTGAATATTCGAAGCCAAAAGGATAGTGACCAGGAACGATGGAGTGCGAAGTTTGTGACACTATGCTGGTTATTATGGAGGAGACGGAATGCGAGAATTTTTGAGAATCGGAGTGTGATGAATGCGCATCTGGACCACCAAGCATTTGCGACTCTATCTAGTATTGAATTTGCAAGATGATGTCTGCATGGAGTTAACATAAATGGCCACTTGATAGTTGATTGTGCAAGTCATTGCCACCCACCTCCGCCAGACTGGGTTAAGGTTAATGTTGATGGCAAATTCTCTGAGAGTAGCCGTGTTGGGTGTGGAGGGGTTTTCAGGAATGATGTGGGTGCATACATTGGAGGGTTCATGTTTCACGTTCCTCATGGTGACGCGTTAACAGCAGAATTATGGGCATCGGTTCTGGGGTTGAAATTAGCCTAGAACAGAGGGTTTCGCAAAATAATCTTAGAAGTTGATGCCACTAAAGTATTGCACCTTGTAAGGGGAGGAGGGGACAGCAGTCACCCTGATGGTAATCTCATCACGGAAGCTAGGGAGATGATTAATCGAGACTGGGAAGTGGAGGTGTGCCATACTCCTAGGAATGCTAATAAGGCTGCAGACTTGTTAGCTCACCAAGCGCTTTCAACCATGCATGGTTTGCACCACGTGCCGAGTCCATCCGGAGAATTAGCCAGGATTATTGAGTTCGATTGTAATAATAGCCTTGATCCAGGCTAGTTGGTTTGCTTATGGATACCTCTCTTTGTTATCAAAAAAAAAAAAACATGTTCTCTATTGTAAAAAAGTGGCTTTTCTTGATTCTACCACTTTCTCAAACATGCCCTTGAAAGTTGCACGAGTTGCAGCGTAGCCACACTACACTGTTAGGAGTTAGTAAAGAATTTTGTTGATTTCATACCCATTTACTATTATTATTATTATAAAACACAACACTCTATCTATGATTTCATTCTAGCATCAAATCGTTAAAATTTTGCTATACTGATTTGAGTATTAATAGTTATTAATATATTTTTATTATTTTTTGGTCAAAATAAGAAACATATTTATAGAGCCTATGGAGTTGGACAATGCATGTGAATCTTTCTTAAAGTTAAATTTAATAAGAATATTAGCCCATGGAGAAGTAGCAGACGTGAGGTTCCTGAAGTGCCTCATCAAAATATTTGCTCAAAGGTACTAACCATATCAGTATAGTATGGAGGCTTATTACCAACTAACTCAATTAATAAATAAAATTCAATGTATCATTTCACACTCGTCATATCTATTCCATATCTATCATCAAAGTTCAAGTGATTATATTTGAATTTATAATTTTATTATGAAATGATAATATAATGTAAGGCTCCATATTCATTCATTTCTCTTTCTTACAGCATTCTTTTTCTTATTCAAGATTCTTCCATTATTTTCCATCTCTATTGGATTCTGTTATTTTCCTTCACTTAAATTTTAGTCTAATTGGATGAAATGTACTCTAAAATAATTTTAATAGCGTACATTTCTATCATTATTAACATAGGTTTTCTTCAATTTGGTATTTTAAATACAATTTGAACAATAAGCATTGTTCCATGCATTGGATCGGGAAGAAGATCCTAGTATGATTACAGTTTTTTCGATTGATTTTCCTTTCCCTTAATACATATTAATAGGGTTGTGTAATGGACAGACCAGAATGAACTGTAATCAACTTGACTCAGATATGTTTTTTCGGACAGGCTGAGTTTGACTGTCCATGATTTTGTTTGGTCGAGTAAAAAATTGAGATCGGGTTGGGCTGTACTTGGTTCATTGGGTTACCAGGATTGGTTGAAAACCTTAATTTGCATTTTTTTTCCCTTCATGTGAAGCAAGTCTTGACTTGATAAAAACAATTTTAAGACAATTAAAAAAATCTTTAACCATGTGAAACTCATGGCCAAACATTAAAGCTTGACCATAAATCCATAAGAATTTCCAACAACATTAAACAACAATAACAAAACAACCTCCAAATTACAAAATATTTTAAAAAATTCACCCAAACCAAACCAAACTTGACAAAATGGTCTTATCAGTTTGGTCTTGTTTGATTTTATTACTATATGATTTATTGGGCTGACTAGACCAACCGTCTTAGGTTAGATTGGACTCCACCACTAGTGTTTGCATGCCCCTATTGTAAAATACTATCTTTGCTCTTAATTATAAGATAAAGTTAATTTTTTGAAGAAATTAAAGAAGCTAAATAAGTTATTTAATCATATCATATGTTATGTATACTTAAATTATAAATTTATTTATTAATCAAACTAATTAGTTTGAAGGAAAAAAATAAAAATAAAAATAAAAATACTCTAAAGTAATTTAATTAAATTCCTTAATTTCTCCAAAAAAATTAATTTTATCTTATAATTAGGATCGAAGGGAGTACTTTAATCTCCCTTACATATTGCCTTAATTATACCAACCTCTCTTTTATTTTAAAAACATACAATTAAGTTCAGACTATTAACACCGTTAAGAATATTTTATGAAAATATTTTTTAATTAAAAAATATATTAAAATAAATTTCTTAACTAGTTTACCCTTCATGATACTAAATCTCTATTTTTGGCCAAAATTGTTACATATGATTTAAGAGTTTTCTTCTTTTTTTGTCTTAATTTTATTTTTTCCCCTTTTCAAATATATTTGTTTAATATTTTTATAATTTTATCTTAGTAAGACATAAGTTTAATTAATTTAGATATAAGAAACTTGATTGAAAACCTGATTAAATTTTTTAACAAATACACACACACTGAGTATGCTTATAAATGTAAATATTTTACATAATCTCTCTAATTTAATCATTTTATGCTCTATGATAAAATAAAATATATTTGAAATATATTTTCATCCATTTAAAAAAAATATAAATAAATAATTTTTAATAAATGTGATGAAAAATAAAAAATTATAAATTTTATAATATAATCAAAAAAATTAATTTTATAACATTATCTATTATAAATTTTTGATTGTATAATTTTTTTGACAAATATAAATGTTAAAATAATTTTTTTATTAAAAGGGGGTATTTTAGTCAAAATCTAAATTTAAAATTGGATAAATAAAAATAAAATTTTAAAAATATAAAAAAAGTTTGTATAACGTACATTTTCATTTTAAGAAAAATCTATACATATTTTTAAAATAGACGGATAGTTAATATATTTTTCTCTAATAATTATTATGCTATCCCCATTTTTTTTTGGCTCTCTTTTTGCTTGGGACGGTGTCATTCTCAAAGCTTCTTTCATAAAAATAAAAGTATGTTTGAATTAATTTATTTTTTAAGAATAAACGTTTATTATATAAATCAAAATAAAACTTCTCCTCTCACGCACCGTAAATAATAATTTATAATAATTTATTATTTAAAAATAAACTAGAGCATTAAATATCAGATAGAGATTCATTGGAGGTAGGAACCTTCTGAAGGAGGAGAAAGGTCAGCCCCGACTTCCGTCCCGCGTATCTCCCCCTGACCATTTGGGATTTCTCGGTTTCTTCCATTTGTTTTCTTCGAATTTCCCAGCAAGTTCTCATAACTATTTCTTATTCTCTCCTTTCTTAACCGCTAAGGCTAAGATCCAATTTTCTTCTTGTCTTCTTCCTCTTCAATAATCTAATTTGATAAACCAAAAAGACGTTTCTGTGACGTTTTCGCCGATAGAAAGTACCCTTATTGGGTTATTCTATATCTCCACAACTGCTCCGTATCGATTCCTGTTGGTTGAAGCAGAATCAGAGTCTCCTCTCCGATTACGTGGCAGATATGTTACATCGAAGCTTCAAGCCCGTAAAATGGTATCAATCAATTTTGTCTTGCCGATATTTATTTACGCCCTTGGGCGATTTCAGCAGATTGATATTGCAGAATTAGCTGATAAGAGATTCCATGTTTGCCTAGAAATCTAATTAGTGTTTGTTCGTTGTCTTTGTATAGCATACTGATTTGAAGCTAACCTTATGGTTTAGTGTTGTAATTGATAAGCTATTGACGGAGATGGTTTTTCTGTTGATAAGCCTTTAGGTATTTTCATGTAAACCTCGTCATGGAGGTCGCCATGACGTCCAATTGATGAACTTTAAGCCCTCCTTTGAACTGATACAGTGTGACATTTGGGGTAGTTTTCATACAACCTCTTTGAGTGGTGCATACTATTTTTTATCCATTGGGGTGCCCTATGGAGAATACCATGACAACCATATCTCCATACTAATATTTACACTATTTAGTTAATAATATAATCATAATATTATCACAATAGTATAATATTAAATCTCGTGATATGCTTTGAGATATATTGCCTTCAAAACTAACAACATGTTTGTATTTTGAACTTCCTACAGCAAAACAGCGTTGAAACTTGCGGTTTCACGAATAAAGCTTTTGAAGAATAAAAGAGAAGCGCATATAAAGCAACTCAAGAGGGAGTTAGCCCAATTGCTCCAGTCTGGGCAGGACCAGACTGCTAGAATCCGGGTAATAATATATTTAGATTAGAGGAATCCATAATCGTCCTCCTTTCCAGTGATCCAGCCGTGGTTGATACTGGTTTTTTGGAAAATTATTAAGAAAACCTTAAAAACAGCACTGGATGAAGATAACATTTCCAAACCACTGATATGGCGCCTGAAAATCAAAATGCTACATGCTTGTGGCAGTTTAAGCGCCTCAGAAATGGATCAAAAAAGAACAACCAGATTCTAAAATGACTACAGAATTATATAATTCTGTAGTTACTTGAGTGGTGCTTGTAATACGGCAACTGGCAAAGCTTTTTCTTCATCTTCCTGTGATTCTTTTTTTGACCCTTGACTTTTGTTTCATTGTTCATTCAGGTTGAACATGTTGTTAGGGAAGAGAAGACAATGGCCGCATATGATCTTATAGAAATATACTGTGAGCTGATTGCAGCACGCTTGCCAATGATTGAATCACAGAAGTACATGATCTGAAACTCGCCAAATAATTTTGGTGCACTCTACTTTAGTGTTTACTGTGTATTTTTTCTATTTAGTCAATTAGAGGAAGTATCATGTTTTCACTGTGGCCTGGTCTGCCTTTATGTTTATAATTAAATATATTTGGTAATTTAGCCAACAAAACAAAATTTTGGTGCACTCTACTTTAGTGTTTACTGTGTATTTTTTCTATTTAGTCAATTAGAGGAAGTATCATGTTTTCACTGTGGCCTGGTCTGCCTTTATGTTTATAATTAAATATATTTGGTAATTTAGCCAACAAAACAAAATTTTCTTATGTAGCTTACATGTCACGCTTTGTCAAGTAAATGTATCATCTTAGGTTTCAGAACTCTTGGTGAATATGATGTAGGAAGGAGTAAAAGTTATAGTAGAACTGAGGACAAGTTGTTGTAGTCAGACTAGGATTTGAATAGCGAGCAGGCAAATCAACAAAACGTAGAACTATGTCTTTGCCATCTTATTGATCATGATAACACCCCAGTTCTGAAGAATCTGAATTTGTTTGAAAAGTATAAGCAATATAAACCAAGACCATTCTTATAGGGAGGTGGTGGATGATGATTGATTAAGAGAGTTCACTTTTGTTTGAATGAATGATGCAGTGTGTATTAAAAAGAGAAAGCAATATGTTTAGATAGAACATTGATCTGCGAAGCTTTCTCCTTGATGCTCCTGCATCAGCCTTATAATTATTCTTCATGCAGAAAATGTGCATTTGGTATACCATTGAACAGGTCTACTGAAACCTTTTAGCTTCTCTTGTGCTGGATTCTGAAATTCAGTGCTTTATTGTTTGTCATCATGATCAATTCAGTATTGTCACCAATTCTTGTAATTTTTTTCATGCATGCACTTGTGTATATATTTTACCATATGCTATGACCTTGTGCTTGCATTAAGGGCTAACTGCTTGAGTATTTTCCTGGCTGAACACTATTGAATTTGCGAGTGAGAAACTGGTTTGTCGTTACTTGAGCTGGTTCACATCACATTGTTTTTTCCCTCAGAAACTGTCCCATCGATTTGAAGGAGGCAATTTCAAGTGTAATATTTGCATCACCACGATGTGCAGATATACCTGAGCTTGTGGATGTGCGGAAGCATATTACAGCTAAGTATGGAAAAGAATTCATCTCAGCGGCTGTTGAATTACGCCCTGACTGTGGTGTAAATCGCCTGGCAAGTTTCTCTGCCTTCTTAAAAGTCTTCAAGACGGGCTAGTTTGAAGCTTAATTATTATTAATTTTGTTTACACTTGATGTTGTCTTTTCAGTTGGTTGAGAAACTGTCTGCCAAAGCACCTGATGGTCCAACTAAGATAAAAATACTGACTGCGATTGCAGAAGAACATAATATAAAGTGGGAACATAAGTCTTTTGGAGAAAGTGATGTAAAGCCTTCTCAAGATTCACAGGTAGGGTTTGTTAAGCATGGATGATCATGAGTTGATTTTGTATCATTATTATTAAAACATCATGCTTATTTTGACATTATTGATCTTTCAAGGTTGGGCCAAATGCTTATGAGAAGGGTAATTATGTGGAACCTCCTCAAGTTCATGTCCCTCCTGTTCGTGATGAAAAGGGACCTCCTAATTGGCATGGTTCCTCTCAATATGAAACAATGCAAAATACGCCTTCAAATTTAGTTGACCCTACAAGTGTTGCTGATAAAATGGTTGGCAGCAATAAGTCAACAGCATCAGCCACCCCTAGTCCAGGGATTAGATCTTCAGGTAACTTTATTAATTACTTTATGTCATCTATTTTGTGTGAAGATGATGATTATATACTTCTTTTGAGACTTATATTCCATCCATTGCATGGATTTGTGGGGACCTGTCTAACAGGAACTGGAAATCAAGGAATGGATTCTGCAGCTTCTCATTATTATGAAAACAGAAGAGATGTTCCTATGGATAATAAAAATTGGAACATGGAATTTACAGATGCTGCCTCTGCTGCGCAGGCAGCTGCGGAATCTGCAGAGCGTGCAAGTATGGCTGCCCGAGCAGCTGCAGAACTCTCAAACCGTGACAGGGTCATTCGACAGTATTCAGGTGGATCACCGAGTTCTTCTGGAAGTGGTTTAACGCATGAAGTTCCTCAAGAATTTGCTATTCATGATGACAAACATATTCCTAGAGAACGTGCAGGCATGACTTCTAGTGCAGCTGCAGAACAATTAAATCATGAAAAGACCAGCAGGCAGTATTCAACCGGGTCACATACATCACGCAGGAGTAATGAAGTACCTCAACACTATCATTCTTTTCATGATGAAGAACATATTTCTACTGGTTCTGTTGATCACATAGCCCACAATAGTAGTTTTGCAATGCATAATGAGCAAATTGACAGCAGAGAACAGGATAGACCAGTAAGAGCGCCTGAAGAATATTACAAGGATAGTCATGAGAATGTCATGAAACGTCCCCTATCTACTTCCTTCACATCTAGGGGTTCTTTTAATGATGATAACCCGTTTGCTGTCGATTCTAAAAATGCAAATTTAGATCATGAAAATAATTCATTTATGCAAGAAAATAGTGACTACCTATATGAAGTGAGCAGGAAAAGGGGAGCGAGTGGAACTGAAGTAGACGTAGTCAGTGAACGACATGCTGATATAGATACTGAAATTGAAAACAGTGATCTCTTTGGAGATGAGAGGATGGTTAGGCAATCTAGAAAAGCTTCCGCTTCTGCTGCCCCCTTTACCATGCCAAGTGATTATCGTAATGATGTTTTCAAGTTGAATGACCCAAAGATAAACAACAGTTCTGTGGGAGACCTTTTTGTTGCTGATGAAGGAAACACTCATAGAATATATATGGAAACAAATTCTCATGATGAGACTCCTTTTGTTTTTGATGATTCAGCATCAGAGGATGATGATTATACATTTGTGGATAAGACGCATGTGGAACAGGAATCTGGTTCTTTCTTTTCATCTCTCGATAACAAATCACATGCAGATCTTTTTGCTAATAGCAACGCTTGGATCCCTGGACAAGTCATTGATGAGAATGAGACAAGCGTAAGTTCACAGTCACATTTTTCTGAGGTTTCTGAAAGGTTGAGAAAGTCTGATGTTTTTTCTAGGAAAGAAGACTTGCCGCTTGTGACTTTTGATGATTCAGATAGTGAGGAGGATATGGTTAAGTCTAATGTTTCTGAGAGTTACAGTCATGGAAATTCTTTCTCTGGTCGGAGCACAAATCATGAGGCCATAAAGTCCTCACCATCGTATGATAAAAATGTTGATTCTGACAGAAAGTTTGGAGTATCTTCATCTTTAGCTGATTTAGATACCATGGAAGAGCAATTTAAGGGAAAGATAGACATCACTAGTGTGCCAGAAAAGAATTACAGATATGATGACCTGCCAACAAACAAGCCATCTTCTGAGGTAAGTTCTTTGGTGAGTTCAAACCGCAATACAAGTGTCCTCTCGTCAAAGTCACTTGATACTTGGGAGGAATCTCATATAGAAGAAACTGGTAAGGAATTAAACTACGGATCATTGAAGGGTGGGTTTCGCAATAAAGGTATTTTGCGGCCACCATACCCTAAAAGCTCAAGTAAGGGTTCATCATCATTGGAGGACATTCCAGTTCAGAAAGAAGGATCTTTTCCTTCTCAGCCAACTTCACTGAATTCTGATGCTCATCGTCAGGATTCATACAAGAGTAAAATGAGCAGTAGAAGTGGAAGTGAAAGTATGGGCTTGAGAGAACGGAAAACATTGGATTCTGATAGTGATAGTTATATCCTTGTTTCGAAGTCACGAGAGACTGATACTCAAGACGCTCACATTCAAAGGCAAGAGGAAAGTGAAGCGAGGAAGAAATCAAGCTCCAAGGTCTTGAATACTTACTTTGATTCCGATAGTAGTTGCTCTGAGGATGAAGTTCCCAAACAAAATTCAGCCAGTCGTGCGCGCCCTGTTAGTGGATTTTCTCGAAGGACAACTACTATAAACTCTGGTGCGAGTTCTGGTTCAGGACTTGTATGGAAATCTTCAAGAGCTTCTAACGAGAGTGAAAAACAGAAAATAGCCTCTTCAAGGACGATGACCTCTGATAATTTGGCAACCCCTGAGCATGGATCAGCTGAAAAGGCAGCATTTAAGCCTATCCCGGATTCTCACAGGTCCTTGGATGAAGTTACAATGTCATCTGTGAAGGTGCAACCGTCAAATCCTTTACCTAAAAAAGTGACACCAGATAATTTAGAGGCTTCAGGTTCTTCAAAAACTGATGGGGATGCTTCCTTTAAGGATAAGGCAAATAGTCATGTTCATCCTAAGCTACCCGACTATGATTCCTTCGCTGCACACTTCCTATCTCTTAAGAAGGGTCGTCAATGAATTTGAATTCATTGCATGTAGCAATATTAGGGCTCTATCATCATAGTGTGTTTCGTTTTTTTACATGTAAATCAATGGAATAAGATTATTTATTACATTAGGAACATAGTAGTTCATACGTTTTTCTTGTATAAAAGAAGTTTTGCTATACCATTTTGGCGCATATACAAAACAATACCAGATGTATATGGTGATTCTGTTGGAACCTCCATCCGAATGCAGAAACCTTACGAGTGAGATTTGTATAATGGGCGCATAGCCCTTATTTATTTATTAGTTTTTTTCCCCTTGGCTTTTGCCTTTTCTATTGTATTCATGGAATAACGAGGTTGAGATGTCTGAACATGACAGGACATGGGACTGGTAGGGTTGGTATTACATGTTTCTCATGTTTAAGAAAATTTATAAGCGATAGTGCAACTTCTCTGAAACTCATTCCTCCAAATTGAAGTTTTGCAAGCTGATATGATTGGTTCGTTGAATAGAATATTTCATGTATAGGTGCCACAAAAGAAATAGGCCTATGGTCTAAATATGACTCTGTTGGAGTTTTCGGTCCAGCCAAAGGCAATTGCCTTTTGTCTTGAAAATTTCCATTGTAACAGCAATCGTTCATGAACAGCCCAAGTACCAAAGTAATGTTATGTGACAAGCCCACATTTTAACTACCCAAACGTGATCTCTTCCCCCCCGTGAGAGCCCTTTTCAGCTTTTTAGCGCCGGAGTTAATTATTTGAACGCCGATCAGCACTCTTTTCCCCTTTCCTTTACCTTAATACTCACCCAAACTTTTCCTTTCTTTCTTTCTTTTCTCTCTTGAGAGACTTCTGTGTGTGTGTAGTTACTGTGATTTCCGAAGGAATGGAGGTAGGTCAGAGTAGTGGTGCCAAGAAAGCTAAGGAGGTTGTTCTGAATCTTGAACAAAGAGCTGGGAAAAAAGGTGGTGCCCTAGTTGGTAAGATCTCTACTGGCAAAAATCTAAATATCCCGACTGTCATCTCCATGATCAAGAAAGGATGGCAGTTGGATGAAAAAGTAGAAATCCACGAGTTAGATAGAAGCAGACTTATCTTCCTTTTTCGATTTACAAAACCCGATGATTACGTTCGTATCTTGAAGGGTAGACCATGGTCTATACAAGGCCATCTTCTAAATCTTCAAATATGGGAGGATTAGATGGTCCTCAAAGAAGTTGATTTTGGTTCATCTCCTTTTTGGGTTCAATTCCATGGTCTCCCACTGGAAGCTTTTGATTCTTTAAACGCTGTAACATTAGGTAATGCTGTGGGGGAGACTGTTATGTATGAGAAACCAATGGTGGGAGACAAAATGGTTCGTAGTTTCATCAGAGTACGATCTCTTATCGAACTGAGTGAGCCTCTAACCTCAGGATTCTGGGTTCCGCGCGAGGAGAAAGAACCAGCTTGGGTGACGGTGCGATATGAACGCCTTCAAAACTTTTGTTATCAATGTGGCCGTATTGGCCATGAAGCACGTGGCTGCAAGGACTCAAATGGCATAGAGGAAGAAGACGAGCCACCCAATGAATTTGGTAAGTGGCTGAGTGTCCCACCAATTAAAACATATGAGGATGTCTTGGTAATTCACAAGAAGAACTGGGTTGAAGCTCAATGCAGTACCAAGCGCCAGCCGCCGCCGTGTAGCTCTCGTCGGAACAAAGCACCAGGAGGCTTCCTTTCTAATTATGGAAATCATAATGATGGGAGAGATATGCGGAAGACTGATGAAGCAAAAGGAGATAAAGTGATTGACAGTATTCCCGGGCTTAATAATAATGATGCTGGTCCTGTGAAATCGGATCCAATGCCAATTATTGTGATTGATAGAGAGTCCCAGAGTATCCCAAGAATGCTTGAGCCCCCATGTGCGAAAGATAACCTAGAGCCTTTGACTTTGAGGAAATTCAAAAAAATAAAAAAACCAGGACATGGGCCATGACAAAGCGATCTTCGAAACTGACTGTCTCCTTCTTCAGTCCTGTGTTGAATCGAAAAAACCAGATCTGTTTGATTGGAGGAGCAAGAGTATTGTGACATCTAAGGTTGGGTTCTCTTTATCCCTTACTCCAAGAAGGGATAACCAGATAGCTGATTTACTTGCAGCATATGCTTATAAGGAAGAGTGCCCTCGAGGGTGGGTTGACGAATCATTACTTTCTTTGAATTCTCTTCTAACCTTAGACGTTCAGGAGTCCAGTGACGCTGCTCATAACACTTCTGTGCCCAACTCTTGAATGGGATCTCTGAATAGTTAGCTTTGCTCTTTTTCCTAGTTGCTTGGCTTTTCGGTATTGTTTCCCTTCACCATTTTTCTTTCCCATCGTCTGTTACCGGAGTTTATAATAGAAGTACCCTTTTCGAGCAAAAAAAAGAAAAGCTCAGGTTAGAAGGATCTGGCTCCGGTCCGCTGCCTTCTCCCAAATCATACCGTTTTGGTGTGGTTTGGAGGCAAATGAGAAGCTGAATTTTTTTTAAAAATGATATTTAATATTTTGAAGTATTCTTTTTAGATATATCTAGTATCTTAAAATATTTTTTAAGTAACATGTAGTATCCTAAAATAATTTTTAGTACTTTTAATCTCTTAAAATATTTTTTTAGTTGTACCCAATGTGTTAGCAGACTGATTGTAATTTAACCCTTAATGTATTTTTTCAGCTCCAAAAATTAGTTTAAAATATTTTTTTGTGTTTTTTTTTTTTTGTGCTTTTAACTCTTTAAAATATTTTTTCAGTTGAACCTAGTGTTTGAGGAGATTGACTACAATTTTACTGTTAATGTATTTTTTTTAGTAGCAAAGAGCATCCAAAACTTATAATACTGATTTATTAATTTCCACCCACTTTAAAATATTTTTTCAATAGTATATAATATTTTAAAGCGATTTTTGAAGCTGAAAAAATACATTAAGGGTTAAATTGCAATCAATCTGCTAACACACTGGGTACGACTGAAAAAATATTTTAAGAGGTTAAAGGTACTAAAAATTATTTTAGGATACTGCATGTTACTTAAAAAATATTTTAAGATACTAGATACATCCAAAAAAATATTAGATACCATTTAAAAAAAAAATCAACCCCTCGTTTACCCCCAAATCACACCAAAACGGTGTCGTTTGGAAGAAAAGGACGGGCAGCGGACCGTAGTCAGATCCGATTAGAAGAACTAGTATATATTTTTTAGATTGCTAGTAAAAGCCAGCCAATGCGCCATGGTGCAAGTGATAAGGTGTTTGTGTTCCCTTAATCGTTCTGATCCCAAGTTTGATTTTTGGGGCGGCGTGTATGGAGAAAATCTGTTTAGAAGAGTTGCTCAGCTCGACAAATACCTGAGGGATTAGTCATCGGACTCTCTCCGGTGGATACCTGCGTAGCAAAAAAGAATTGCTAATAAAAAAAAATTATTTCAGAATCTTTACGGTGTCGCATTATATAAACCGTTCCAGGTATATGAAGAAATTACATGGATAGAATAAAATTTCTACTAATATTGGCCTCCATACTTTTATTCAAAGTATTATATTTGAGGCAATACTTTTTTTATCAAATCGTCAAAGGAAAAAACCTGTTGAAGACAGAAAGAATTTTCAAGAATTCAATCCAAAAGAAAAAGAAAAAGAATTTTCAAGAATGGGAAAAAAATTCAAATTGGACAAGTTCTTCTTTACCACACGCTTTTAAGCCGGCCGTGGTTTACTTGCTATGGATTTTTATTGCAGACACTGCACTCGGTTCAAAATTAGCCTGTGTTCTCTGAAAAAGTAAAAATTAGGTAGGCTGATATTTAAAATAATGTGTATTAAAAAATAATTAATTTTAGCAAATTACATTAAAAATTTTAAATGTTCAACCCAAATTTTTTAGTATGCATGTTTAAAGGGCTATTTGGTATGAGGGATTTGGAAGAGAAATGAGGAAAAATTTTTATAAGTTAGATTTAAACAAATCTAAAAAGGTGGGGTTAAAAGTTTTTAATTAATTTCTCTTATTCTTTTATCTTATATTTTCTTTTTATTAAAATTTTATAACCCCACTTCTCCAATTTTTTAAAATTCAATTCATAAAAATTTTCCCTACTCTTCCCTTCCCTCCAAATCTCTCATACGAAACAACCCCAAACAGTATGCAAAGTAAGTATGTAATATATCTTTGCTGACCATAAAACTGTAAAAATACTTTTGAAACCATAGTTAAAGAGTTTCTAAACAAGATCTAAATAATGACTTGTTCAAGCAAAGCCATAGCATTGATGCATTGCTTTAAAACCAAGTTGATTATTGGCATTTAAGACTAACACTCCTCAATTAGATTCTATCTTAAGGGTGAGAGGAGCATATCATCAAAAGACGAACATGCCTTTGAGCTATATATTTTTATGGTAAGGGACAGGCCATGGTTTAATAAAACAAGCAAATTCATATAGCATTGATGCGTTGCTTTAAAACCAAGTTGATTATATTGGCATTTTATTACCACCAATTATATTCTTCGTCCCCAGTATCATGGATGAATCTATGGGCGTTTCCTTCATTTAAATTTGATTCAGAAAGCAAGCAAGCAGACATTGAATCTCTGCAAGTTCCCTCTTGATATTGACACTCTGATTTGGATGTTTCTCTAAAATCCCGTTTCCATAGAAAATTATATAACGCGTTGTCAATTAGTTTTCCCAAATTGTGCTCAGAAAGCAACAGGTGGGAGGAAATTACATAGATTGCCCTTTTCATATGTATATTAGACAGATGTGCCATGCTCAGAGGCTACGAAGTTGTGCCCCGACGCTAAGGAGCACTATTTCGAGGAGATTTTTTCCTCATTCGTGCTTGCTTTCTTCTTCATCTTCAGATTTCACCACAATGGCGACCACCTCTGGTCTAACGATTCCGTGCAAAGGTATGGATCCATGTTTTTTTTTTATTGCTCCTTGTTTCAGAAAGTCTGGTTTCATTCTGGTTGCGTGATTTTCAATCGGAGAATAAAGTTCAGTTCCAGATTGTTGCTTAATTCACTATCTTCATCAATGGTATTGTCGAACACTCGTGCTCAATCTTCGTGTGGTTTCTTCATTCTGAAAATAGGGAAAGTAGAATTCTAATCGGAGAAGTAAGTTCAGTTCCATAGCAGAATTAGGTTGGATTCTTCGGCTCCGCCCTATTCCTCTTTCGAATTTTGCATTGTTTATCATAACAATTAGAATTTGGATTTAATGTTCTCATGCCTTTTGAGATCTATATTCGAATGTAAATGGTTGGATGATCAATGAAACAAGCACAATGTTTCAAAACCATTGACAAAGAGGTCGAGATCATTGCTTTGTGATGTTGTGTGGTCACTATCATTTGCACTACTAAACAATTGATTCTTTTGTCTTTTTTATTTATGGATTCGTGTTTATTTTAGTCCTTTCAACTTCACATGTGTTTTTGAAAAAAGTAACTAGATTTTTATTTAGCGATAAGATTATCTTAGATGTTAATACAGGGAAAGATATCGGTAATGGCTGAGATTAAAAACCTTCCTAATATAGTTTTTTTAATTAAAAAATATTTTTTTAATCTTTTCAATAAATAGCTAAAATAAATTATTTGAAATAAATTTTAATTTTAAATAAATTACAAAAACATGAGATTCATTCGTGCAAAATCCAGCTAAAAGCGATTTTGATCTCATATTAAGGGAGGTAAATCATTGTGCTAATTCCTTGGCTCTCCATAATCATCAGTTAGAGTTAGACGTTGAAGCTATCATCATGAATATTTCTCTTCATTAGGTTTGAAATGCTAGTGCAAGAAATACATGAATGAATGGAATACTTATGGAATAAACTAAATGGAAAAGCAGCTGCAGTAGCATGGGAAGCAGGGAAACCATTGGTGATGGAACGAGTGGAGGTAGCTCCACCACAGGCCATGGAAGTGAGGATGAAGGTCAAATATACTTCTCTCTGCCAAACTGATCTCTACTTCTGGGAGGCCAAGGTCTGTGTAACTTCCAAAAACCACATGCAGAATATTACTGTGTGTGTGTTTGGGCGGGGGGTGTTTGACCCCAATTGAGCGTTTGAGCTCAAACGCTCAATACCTCAACTGAAAAAAAAAAATTGCAGTGTTTGTTTTATCGGTGGACAATCGAGCTTAATTCTATCTTAATAGTGTGTGTTTGGGGGGAGCGTTTGCACCCCACAAACGCTAAATTGAGGCCAAAAGCTCAATGCCCAATTTGAGAAAAAAATTTTGAGTGTTTGTTTCCCAAGATGAGCAATCGAGCTTAATTCTATCTTAATAGCTTTTGTCATAAGCTCCATTTCTCAGCTTTTACTGATTTAGCTTTTGGGGAGAGTGAGAATGGTTAAAATATTTTTTCAGTTGTGTCCAGTGTACTATCAGACTTATTGCAATTTTACCCTTAATGTACTTTTTTTGCTACAAAAATTAATTTCAACTATTATTTGGTGCTTTTAACCCTTAAAATATTTTTTCAACTGTACCCAATGTGTTATCAGACTGATTGCAATTTTATCTTTAATGTACTTTTTCAGTTCCAAAAATTATTTTAAACTATTTTTTGATGTTTTTAACCCTTTAAAATATTTTTCTACCCATTCTCTCTTACTATTATCACAAAAGTCACTTGTGCTTAAATCAATCCAAACAAGTTTTATTTTTACAAAAGTCATTTTTCCCACCGCTGTTCCAAACATAAATCACATTATACAATCGAGCTTTTATTAAAACTAAAATTACCAAACGCTAAATTGAGAAACTCTATTTTTCCCATCGCTCTTCCAAACACACCCATAGTTTTTGTCATAAGCTCCATTTGTTAGCTTTTACTGATTTAGCTTTTGGGGAGAGTGAGAATGGTTAAAATATTTTTTCAGGTGTGTCCAGTGTACTATCAGACTTATTGCAATTTTACCCTTAATGTACTTTTTTTGCTACAAAAATTAATTTCAACTATTATTTGGTGTTTTTAACCCTTAAAATATTTTTTCAACTGTACCCAATGTGTTATCAGACTGATTGCAATTTTATCTTTAATGTACTTTTTCAGTTCCAAAAATTATTTTAAACTATTTTTTGGTGTTTTTAACCCTTTAAAATATTTTTCCACCCACTCTCTCTTACTATTATCACAAAAGTCACTTGTGCTTAAATCAATCCAAACAAGTTTTATTTTTACAAAAGTCATTTTTCCCATCGCTGTTCCAAACATAAATCACATTACACAATCAAGCTTTTACCAAAATTAAAATTACCAAACGCTAAATTAAGAAACTTTATTTTTCCCATCGCTCTTCCAAACACACCCCCTGTTTGTTCTCTAATTCACAAAGCTTGATCTTTCATTTATATGTGTTTCAGGGGCAAACTCCTCTTTTCCCCAGAATTTTTGGGCACGAGGCAGCTGGGTAAGACGTATTTTTATTGTTGGGCTTGGATTCTCTTATTTTCTTCACAGATCTTATATCCACCATCATACATATTAAATGAAAAAAAAATAGTTTAGATTTAATAATTTATAAAATTATAATTCTAAGCATAAATAAATGAATTTAAAAAATAATTAAAAAATATAATTTATAATTTTATAAAATATTAAATATAAACCCTCCATGTTTTTTTAATCTAAACGTTATGATTTCTGAGAGTATCCTCTTGGGGTTTTTTATCTCATTAAAGCGAAAGTTAAATTGGATATGACTTCCTTCCTCGTATTGTGAATCATGTGCAGATAATTTATTACTAACTTTTTTTTTTGGTCAAAAATTTAGTACTAACTTTGATAACTCTATTGTTTCGTTAACAGAGTACACCAGTGTCAACAAAGATAGTTCCTTAAGCTGTGTTATACTCCCTCTGCTCTTTTTGTAAAAACTTGAAATTTGAATTTTTTTAGTCCTTTTTATAATATCATGTTTAGAGTTGTCTAAATATTTAATGTGTTTTTATCATTTTTGTCCCTAATTAATTATATTTTTTTCTCCTTATCTTTTTCTCATTCTACATTATCTTTCACATATTCTCTTATTGCTAATATATTTATCTCTCTTACCTACCCTTTATAAATAAGGGCATGCTTGAAAAAATAGTTCATTTCCCATATATTTTTTACTTATAACCAACTTGAATTGTTTTCTTATTCTGCATAATTCAGTTATCAAACACCTATAAAAAGGACATGAGTATACGCATATAGTATCTTTAAATCATGCTTTGCAATGCTCCTACTAGTAAACTAATTATGACACGTCTTATTTTACAAATCTAAGAGTTTAGATAGATTCCTTCTCAAATTTTAAAAATCAAAGAATTATTTGTGCATTATACAAAATTTAAGAAAATTATACTCAATCTAGTAAAAAAACGAAGTATGATATTTTATAATAGTATGTGAATGTGTGAGTTTACTTAATTTGAAAAATGAACAGAATTGTGGAGAGTGTTGGAGAAGGAGTGACAGGCTTGGAAGCAGGGGATCATGTGCTTCCGGTGTTCACAGGGGAATGTGGAGAATGTGCACATTGCAAGTCAGAGGAGAGCAACATGTGTGACCTTCTGAGAATAGATACAAACAGAGGAGTGATGCTGAGTGATCAAAAAAGCAGGTTCTCCATTAATGGCAACCCTATCAACCACTTTCTTGGCACTTCCACTTTCAGTGAATACACTGTTGTTCACTCTGGTTGCCTTGCCAAGATCAACCCTCTGGCACCTATGGATAAAGTCTGTGTTCTTAGCTGCGGCATTTCGACTGGTTAAGTCCCACTCTTGTTTTAAGTTGTTAGCTTATCTTTTACAAATAGAGTTGTTGATTTACTCTTAGGTTGTGTATAGATGAATGGATTTCAGCTTTAGATTTAATTTCTCGTTGACTGATTTGAGTGGAACAATGCTCTCGAGATTTCAGGCTTGGGAGCAACTCTGAATGTGGCAAAACCAAAGAAAGGCTCCTCTGTTGCAGTCTTTGGTCTTGGCACTGTTGGCCTTGCTGTAAGTTACTCTTGCAGTCCTAATTCGGTTAAGGTGTAAATTTACCAATGAAGTTTTATCCGAGGAGCGTTTGGCACAAATATCTTTTAGAAGGGGTAAAAATACCAATGAACAATTAAAAGAAGGCATCCACCACAAAAACCGTTAAATCCGTATTAACGATGTTAAGGGTTTTCTTCTCTTATAATTTAACGCCGTTAGTACGGATTAACGGTTTTTGTGGTAGATGCCCCTTTTTAATTGTTTATTGATATTTTTGCCCCTTCTAAAAGATATTTGTGTCAGACTCTCCTCAGACAAAACTTCGTTGGTAAATTTGCACCTTAACCCGTCCTAATTTTAGAATAGGGTGAGAGAATTTTTTCAGTCCTATTCAGAGTTTAGAAAGAAATTTTTCAGTTGAATGTACAGTTTTATTCTTCATTTATTATTGTATTGAATTTGTTCTCATAGAGTATAATGTATATTATATAGAGGTAAAGTATGAAAGTTGTTCAACTTAAGAAGTTTAAGGAATTTTTGTGGAACTTGTTAAAAGTGACATATAAATAGGATCAGAAGATTAACATCTAATGTTTCTCTAAAGATGACATGAATACAAATTTTCAATGTTTATGATCAAATTCTTCAATCAAAATATTATAAGTATAAGTAGATTCTAAAATATCAGGCTGCAGAGGGGGCAAGAATTGCTGGGGCATCTAGGATCATTGGGATTGACTTGAACTCTAGTAGATTTGAAGCAGGTAGATTTTGTTCTTGGAACTTCAGTAATCTTCCATTTCTAACAAAACTGATAGCTTCAGAAACTGACTGTTTGTTTTCTTTTTCTTTGATGTTGTAGCCAAGAAATTTGGAGTGACTGAGTTTATAAATCCAAAGGATTATGATAAACCAGTTCAAGAGGTACATCAATTCTCCATCAACTATGTCCTTACTGTTCACTTCACCTGGTATTTTATGGCTTCACAAAGCTATGGTTATAAATCACAGGTTATTGCAGAGATGACAAACGGTGGAGTGGACCGTAGTGTGGAGTGCACTGGAAACATCAACGCCATGATCTCTGCTTTTGAATGTGTTCATGATGTAAGTCACCTTTCTATATCATGGGGTTAAGATACAAATTTGGGCCGGAAATTTTTGCACAAGAGCAATGTTGCTCTGGAAGTTTTTCTGGTTTCAAAAGTTTCAAAATATAGCACTATTGCCCCTTAACGTTAAAAATGTTAATAGTCAATGTCAGTTTTCTAATAGTTAACGTTAATATTTTAACGAGATGGGGTAACATTACTACTTTTTGAAATTTCCAAGGGCGACATTGAATTCAAAAAAACTTTTGAGGGAAACATCGCTCCTATGCAAAAACTTCCACGGCAAATTTACACCTTTACCCTTTTATCATATAACCATACCATCTATGATAGCAGAAAATCTGGAAAAATGATGGTTAAGGATCCATGACTTACATTAATGATAGCTAAAGACCTTGAAGACCTTGAAAACTTTATTTAGTTATTTTTTTCCCCAAAGTTTGAAGAACAACTCCTATGTTGTGGGTAGGAATTTTGCTGGCTATATGGTTAATAATTTTGTGGGGAACATTGTAGGGTTGGGGAGTAGCAGTGCTTGTAGGAGTACCCACCAAGGATGCAGTGTTCATGACCAAACCAATAAATGTTCTAAACGAAAGAACACTAAAAGGGACTTTGTTTGGGAACTACAAGCCCAGGACTGATCTTCCATCTATTGTTGACATGTACATGAACAAGGTAAACCATGGTTTTCATTGTGTTATATAAACATTAGGTCTCATTCTGTGATAAAATGAGTGAAGTTTTTATGCAAACTGAGATTCTTTGCTTTTTGCTTATGTTTGGTTGCAGAAGTTGGAATTGGAAAAGTTTATAACACACAGAGTTCCATTCTCCGAGATTAACAAGGCCTTCGAGTTGATGCTAAGTGGAGAGGGACTACGTTGTATCATTGACATCGATGAATAGAATTTTGAAGAGATTGAGCTTTGATATAGCAATAAGGTTGTTACCATGTGATCTAGAAGTCACAAGTTCAAATCATGGAAACAGCCTCCATAATTGGTTTTATGTAATATAATTCTAATCCATGCCCCCCATGTTTGAACAGAGAGAGAACTGAGTATAGAGAGAATAACTTTGACATAATATTTTCTTATATTACATTATTACTCTTTCCTTAGAGGCACCTCACAAACTTAGCATTTTAAATAATTGAAATATTATATTTTTATTGGTAGCATAGAAAACTAAATAAAAAGGTTTGGCGAGATAATAATATGTTTCATGTTCAAGAATTTTGTGTAGATTTCTGAATAGGCTACTAATAATAATACATCACATATTGTGTGTGCGTGTGTGAAAAATGCGCTGATGACACTGGGCCATTCAAAATTACATAACGCATTTATAAATATAGTTTGGCATAATACCACGAGCAAGGTTCCAAAATCAATTAAAAAAATTCCATTATGAGAAGATTGATAACAAAAAAATGACTAAGAAGGGTTTTTACACAAAAGTCCAAGTAAAGTTTGTAGAAACTTCCCCTATTTAATGTTAGTATACTACAGATTACATAATGAAGTTGTGCAGCTACAAGTCTGAGTGACACAACCTGCAGGATAAGAAAATGCATAAACTTGTGAAACTTCCAACTCTACAGTTGCTCATTTGATTTTAGCATTCCTTTGAGAGCCATCAGCAACGGTAGAATCACAGTATTCTCAGCTCTCTGAGCATATTCTTATTTTCACTTCAGGTTCATCTAAATCTAATTTGCAGCTGAGTGATACCTCTAGCAGAAACAGTTTTCAAGTGGAACATTACAAAATTTTTTAACCTAGAGTCATTTTTTCCCCCTGAACAGGGAGCCTCAAAATTGTTATATTATGAAATAATCTAAACAACTGAAAATGTCATGATTTGCATGATGGAAGATAACTAAAGTCTCCATCTCTTCCTCCTCAATCATCATAGATTTAGATCTCTCAAAGTCTCGATTTTTTAACACATTGATAGCATTCATTTATGGGGAAAGGAAGAAAAGAAAAGGAGCACAACACACGCACACACTCTCTCAATGGACAATTGTTGAATGCAGAAAAATGGGTCAGAATGACTTACTCCGGTGACACTACTTGTACTTTTCCATTATTTTTCTGGCTTCTTCTACCGTATCCTCCATAGGGGTGGAGGAGGAGGAGGAGGTGGTGTCCCCACCTCCAGTTCGCCCTTGATCTTTATTAAAAGCTAGGAATGCGAAATATGCAAGTCCCATAGTGGCCTGACATCATGCAAATCATTTGTTTCCATGAACTCAATATGATGGCTATTAAATGAATGCCAAAATAATATTGAATCAAGTTGCAACAATTGAACCCATTTTTTAGAATAGCAGGTAAGACAAGAAATATAGATACAAAGAAATGTACAGATTTACAGAACAAATATATTCATTTGAGATTCCTGGCATTCTTATGATGCCTTAAACACTTACCAGTACAAAGAATGACAAAACTTAAAATTTTTGTGGACAAAGAATGTGAGTGACTTACCAGAATAAAGAATGCTGTAGAAAGTATAGACTTCAGAACAAAAAGTACAATGCTCAATGCTACAAAGGTTACGGAAATCCTTGCTACTGGTCTCGGTATAGGATCCTAGTTCCGCGCACACAAGAAGAGAAGATAAACAAAATGAATAATAAAACAGAACAAAGTATTCAATAAGAAGAGTTGATCTGAGGGTTGCCGTGCTGAAAAGGGGCTATTCAAACTTACAGGAACAAGATTAGTACCCGCCTCAATTCCATCCCTACCAACTTTCCATGCTGTCTGCAGAGCTATTAAACATAATCACAATGGCAGTGGGAATCAAAATTGAAGGTTAGGTTTCCTGAAGAAGCATGAAAGTTGAGGAAATATGCAAAGCATTCAGAGTAGAATTTCCAAATTTATGACACAGAACTATACCACGAATGAAGTTTTAAACAAATCATATGATACTGTCAACAAGCACTAACTCTTAATTGCCTGGAAAAAACTGTCAAAAACTGGTATGCCATACGTTCACTCCTCAAAAAGGATAAAGCTCATTGTCTAGGTAGTCATCACATCACAGGAAAACGTGCGAAAATGTCAGGAAATTCCACTGAAACATTTGGATAGAAACTAATCAGCAAAACCTGACTAGCTTTACACACTACAAATTGCAGATTGTAGAGATTAGACAGTTCATATTACTCCTCCGATCCTTAGTATAAGACATATTTACCTAATTTGATTAGATTAAGGAAATTGGTTAAGTTATTTAATATGACATGTATTTTCTAAAATACCCTAGTCATCTTCTTTAATTCGCCCAATTCGTCTCCTCTTTTATTATTGTTGAGGGAGTATCAATAGGGTAAGTTCGGAGAAGATTGACAAATTGATAGGATACCACGGCCTTTACAAGTTTATTCTAGAAGGAAATGTGTGGGTTAAGTAGGGGCAGTTTAGTCTTTTACTTTGTTGCGGGGTAGTTTATTATGGTTATGGCAGCAAGTTAGCAGTTTATATTAGTTTATGTCAGTTATCCTTATCCTATCTTAGACAGTTATTATATTGCAAGACTATTTAAAGATGTTGTAAAACTTGTTATGATTATGAAGAAGTATTATTTTGAATCTTGTCTTGGCTAGAGTTACAGATACTGGCTCTAGAATTGTTCTTACATTTCTTTTAGTTCCCAAGTTCTATCACAAATATGAAAACTATGTCTTATATTTAGGACCAAGATTAGCTCCTCAAAGTTGTTTTATATTAAGGACCAGAGGAGTACCTAAACTGATTGAGCCTCCCCATACTCGTATTTTCATAACATCCTAAATCCTAACTATATACTATATAGATATGTATAAAAACTGAAACGGAGCCGCTAGAACCTCAAGGAAGATTCATTACAACAAGTTTAATCAACAAAAAATCAGTCACAAGGACAATCACTGCAGCCAGATGGTGCTTAGGGTTGAGAAAATTCAAATTGGTGTCAATTACTATAGTCCACTCCACAGCAAAGATGATAAAGCAAGTTAAAATTCAGTTACACAATTGGAATATTACGAATTTCGCTTTTCACCAATTGTCATTCAAAATCCGCTCTTTATGATGTCAAGTCACTTGTGCCAGTAAACCAAGAACTTGCCAGCAAATATATAATCTTATAACCCTGGATTAGCCTATCTCCAATTCCATTCATCAGTGAACTGAAATCTCATCATCCCAAAAATCAAAAGTACCGTAAGTTTGACAATTTCATTCATTTAGATTTAAGCAAACATTTTAACCTTCTTTTTCCAAGATTCGAAAAAGAATTTGTTAGCTTTAAACCCTGATCAAATAAAATGTCTAATTCGAATATACCCTGAATGAACAAGACTGACCAAAAGAAGCAAAATCTAACCTTTAAAGAAATTCGATTGTACAGCGAGAACTACAAAAGAAGAGCGAGGCTTGTGGGTTCTGGATATCTTGAGGCGAGTGAATCTCCAAGGCTGATTCTTGAACTTCAAAGAGGAATTTGACGGAAGAAATTGAAATGGAGTTAGAGCAAAGGGTCGACCCTGGAAGCAATTTGCGGAGTAAGACGAAATGGGACATGAATTACGAAAGTTAAGAACTGAAGAATACATTCTTCCTTCTGACTCAGAGCATAAATTTTCTGCTTTTTGTTGTTATCAGAGTAGGCGAAAGCTTCGGCAGCTATAGAGTAAGGAGGGAAGTGCGACTCGAATGCCGCCGTTTTTCTCAGCCTCATAAATAAACCTTTTTTTTTTCATACACCGGGAAATATAAATAAACCTTTTTCCAGTACTGAAAATGATTTAGAAGTTTACTAAAAAAATTATAAAAAAGAGCCAAAGAGTTGACAATGGGAGTGTTTTTTTTTTCCTTATTTGGGTAAGGGGTAATGCCAATTAGGACTTAAAAGATTAAAAGGGTTTTCACCTCCCGATCAAAAGTGCATTTTTTGAATTTAAACTTATGTTCTTCTTACAAGAATGATGTCTTTTATCACTTCAATTAATAGTTTATTAACTTTATTCACATCATGCTTGAGGCACTTTAAGCATTCAACGTTGACACTTCTTCTATTGATATTTTTTTGGTAGGCTTAGGGTATCTACCGTCAGTAGAGATGACTAATCTGCTCGCACCATAAACTTTCTAAAAAAGCTTTAATGCTAGCCATGAGACCTTCTTCATACATATCACCAAAAATTGAACCCCTGACTAGTATTGATATTTGATGTTATATTTTTACCACAAAAAAAAAAAAAAGATGCTAGCCCAATCTAAGTTTCGGCCTAGCCTTAGGGTATGTTCGGTTGTAGGGCCTATTTGGTTGGACGGGAGGGGATGAAAAATGAGCTCCTTCCAATATTTGATATGAAAAATTGGAGGAAAGGGGCTTCAAATCCCTCTCGTATCCTCATTTTTGTTCCCTCAAAATTAGGGACTTTTGGAATGGATAAAAAATGAACCCCTCCCTTTCATCCCCTGTTGGGCAGCAACCCCCTCCCCCCAAGTCATTTAGTTTAAGATTTGGGACTTGGGAGGGGAGGGGATCTTAAATATTCCATCCCCTCTCCTCTTATACCCCCATTTTTGCTCCCCCTCCAAGTTAGGGGGTTTTGGAGAGAAGCCAAAGTTTTGAACCATTTTACCGTATACTTTATGTGATATTCTAATAACACTCATATGAAAAATATTATGATAAATCAAAATATTTTTATTATTAAAATATTTTATTACAAAATAAATCTCAAATAAAAATATATTATTATAAAAAATTATTATAATTAAAAATATATTTTCAAATAATTTATTTGACATAAAACTATAATTTTATGAATAAAAAATTATTATAATTATAACATATGGCATTATAATTTGAATTTAAAAATATTATTTAAATTTAAAAATTTATTATTATTATTATTATTATTAAATTAAATTAAAATATATATTTATAATTAAAAATATTATGGCAAAATTTTTTTAATAAATAAAATATATTATTATAAATAAAAATATAATATTTTTAAATTAATTTAAATTATAAAATATATTTTCAAAAATAAAGAATTATTATAATTATAAAATCTGTTAATATAATTTAAATAATAATATTTTACTATAAATAAAATATAATTATAATTAAAAATAGAGTATTTTTATTATATTACACTTCACCCACATTTAGGCCTAGCATCCTTGCTTGTATATCAACTCAAGCTTGATTCTAATATCAATTGTAACATTCCAACTCCTTGCTCTTGATGTTATCTGCTTTGGGGTCTCGTCACCCTTCATTGCTTTAAAATGTGTCGAGTGGGGGAGGTATTCAGACCCTTATAAGGTGTCTTTCGTTCTCTTCCCCAACTGATGTTGGACATAATACTCCACCCACTTTTGGGCTTAGCGATCTCACTGGTACATCGACCCACATTGACCTGAACTTGGCTCTGATACCAATTGATACAACTTATCTTTATCATTGTGTATAAGTTGTTTCAGCTTTTCATCTATGAAGTCAAGATTAGAGATGATGATATCCTCAGTGTTCTTAAAATGCTTTGAATGTTTCGCTAATCAATGAGCAACTTGATTGCCCTTTCTATATATATATACAGTTTTTTCAAGCCTATTTACAATGGATGGTGCTGATCTGAAAATCTTTTGAAGCTCAATATCCTTTTATCGCGGTAATTTCTTACGCTGAAGTATGCGTACAATTTGTCTATTATCATGTTCCAGTTGAATGCTTTCATATATACTTCTGAAAGCAAAGTTAATCCCTGCTTCAACTGAACGAACTTCAATATTAAAAGAAGAACTTACACCTCTAACGCATATAGAAAGACCTCGAATGAACTTCCCCTCACAATCCCTAAAAACTCTCCATACCCTTATAAGGTGCCTTTCTATTCCTCTCTCCTAACCCTGATACCAATTGTAACATCGTACCGTCTCATTTTCAATATTGTTCACTTTAGGGTCGTTATCACCCCTAAGTGTTTTAAAACACATCAAGAAAGTATTCCCTTCCTAGGTCGATGTGGGATATAACACTCCACCCACCTTTGGACCTAGCTTCCTCACTAGTACATAGACCTGAGCCTGGCTCTGATACCAATGGTAATATCCCAACTCTTTGCTCTCAATGTTATTTGCTTTAGGGTTTTCTTCACTTGTTACTGTTTTAAAACGTATAGAGTGGGGAGATATCCAAACCCTTACAAGGTGTCTTTTGTTCTCTTCCCTAACTGATATTGGACATAAGAATACGCCCACCTTTAGGCTCAGCGACCTCACTGGAACATTGACTCACATCGACCTGAACCTAGCTTTGATACCAATTGACGCAACTTATCTTTATCATCATGTATAAATTGTTTAAGCTTTTCATCTATGAAGTCTAAATTAGATATGACTATATCCTCAGTGTTCTTAAAATGCCTTGAATGTTTCGCTAACCAATAAGCAACTTGATTGCCCTTTCTATATACATGGACAGTTTCTTCAAGCCTACTTAGAGTGGATGGCGCTGATCTGGAAGTCCTTTGAAGCTTAATATCCTTTTATCACGGTAATCCCTTACAATGAAGTATGTGTACAATCTATCTATTATCAAGTTCTAGTTTAACGTTTTCATATATATTTTGGAAAGCAAAGTTAATCCCTGCATCAATAGAATAAATTTTGGCATTAAAAGAAGAACTTACCCCCCAACACATATAGAAAGACCTCGTATGAACTTCCCCTCACAATCCAAATGAACTCTTTATACTCTTATAAGGTGCCTTTTTGTTCCTCTCCCCTAACCTTGATACCAATTATAATATTCTAACGCCTCGTTTTTTATATTGTCCGCTTTGGGGTCCTCGTCACCACCCACAGTTTTAAAACACGTCAAGAGGGGATTTCCCTCCTCAGCCGATATGAGACATAACACTTCACCCACCTTTGGATCTAGCATTCTCACTGCTATATCAACTTGAGCCTGGCTCTGATACTAATTGTAACATCCCAACTCCTCATTCTTGATGTTATCTGCTTTGGGGTCTTTTTCACCCCTCACTATTTTAAAACGTGTCGAGTAAAGAGATATCCATACCTTATAAGGTGTTTTGTGTTCTCTTCCCCAACTAACGTTGGACATAACACTCCACCCATCTTTAGGCTTAGTATTTTCATTGGCACATTGACCCACATCGACTTGAACCTAGCTCTGATATAAATTGACGCAACTTATCTTTATCATCGTGTATGAATTCTTTTAGCTTTTCATTTATAAAGTTAAGATCAGAGATGACGATATCCTTAGTGTTTTTAAAATGCCTTGAATGTTTCACTAACCAATGAGCAACTTGATTGCCCTTTCTATATACATGGATAGTGTTTTCAAGCCTACCTAGAGTGGATGGCACTGATTTAAAAATCCTTTGAAGCTCAATATTCTTTTATCGCGGTAATTCTTTACGCTGAAGTATGCGTACAATCTGTCTATTATCAACTTATAGTTGAACGCTTTCATATATATTCATAAAAACAAAGTTAAGCCCTACTTCAATTGAACAAACTTTGGCATTAAACGAAGAACTTACCTTTCTAACGCATATTGAAAGAGCTCGAATGAATTTCCCCTCACAATCCCTAAGAACTCTCCATACCCTTATAAGGTGACTTTCTGTTTCCTTCCCCTAGCGAGATGTTGGGATGTTACATTACTCCCTCCATTCTAAAAATTATTAAGTATTTTTCTTGAAGTACTATGCTAAAAAATGTAAGGCATTTTTATCTTACTTTTTTTTTTTTTGCCCTTTTTCCCCCTTTCTAGGGCATTTTGATCTTTTGAAGGATAACTAATAAGGTTTTTACAAAAATTAATTACTTTAAAAGTTACATTCTTAAATTTCTTAATATAAGACCCAATTGATTTTTTTGAGAAATTAACAAAGCTAAATAAAATGCTTCAAGATTTTTATATTTATCATTTTTCTCTAAAACTAATTTATTTGACTTATAAACTAATATATAAGTTAATGATATACAACATATACTATGACTAAGTCCGAAGGATGTATTAGCTTACTTATTGAAAGAATGTAAATTAATTAAAAGTAGTAAAGTACCTTACAGAAAAGATGAGCTAAATTAAGCCAAACGGACAAACATAATAGTCAGTTAAACAAATTTTGTTTTTGTATAAAGAATTTTCTTATCGCAATGTAAATTGTATTGGCTCACAGCCTAATAAATTAGTGTGTGGAACTTCCTTCTTCATACTTGTAACTACTAACAAATTTAATTTTAATTGTGCTAGATCCACCTCAAAATTTAGATGCCCAAACCAAAATACATACTCTCCTCTTTTTTTTACATAATATAAAATAAAAGAGTAGTTAATTGTCAAACTTTTTATTGTAATTTTTTAGAGCTATCCTAAATAAAATTAAAACATTTAAATATATATATATATAGTTTTAGTTTGACAGAGATGAGGATATATATTTTTGAAAATGAACCATATGTAATACTAGTTTTTTTATAAAAATATTATATTAAGGATTCTAAACATTGAAAGAAATACTGCAACATTATTTCTATCGTGTTTAATTTTCTTTGCAAAATAGGGGGGAGTGATACAGTAGATCGATGGATTGTAAGTGTGTTTGGGGGCAGCGTTTGGTCCCCCAAACGCTAAATTGGCCATAAAATCTCAATTGGCAATTGGGAAAAAAAAAGTGAGTGTTTGATATTGCCAATTGAGCTTAAGATTGAAAAAATAGTTTTTGGTATAAGCTCAAATTTGGAGCTTTTACTGATTTAGTTTTTGGGGAAAGTGAGAATGGTTAAAATATTTTTTTAGTTGTGTCCAGTGTACTATCATACTTATTGCAATTTTACCCTTAATGTACTTTTTTGCTACAAAAATTAATTTCAACTATTATTTGGTGCTTTTAACCCTTAAAATATTTTTTCAACTGTACCCAATATGTTATCAGACTGATTGCAATTTTATCTTTAATATACTTTTTCAGTTCCAAAAATTATTTTAACTATTTTTTGGTGTTTTTAACCCTTTAAAATATTTTTCCACCCACTCTCTCTTACTATTATCACAAAAGTCACTTGTGCTTAAGTCAATCCAAACAAGTTTTATTTTTACAAAAGTCATTTTTCCCATCGCTGTTCCAAACATAAATCACATTACACAATCGAGCTTTTACCAAAACTAAAATTACCAAACGCTAAATTGAGAAACTCTATTTTTCCCATCGTTTTTCCAAACACACCAATTACTCTAAGTACTAACTCCTATCCACAAAATATAGAAGTTAAATTAAAAATTTATTTTAATCATAAATATAATATCTCAATCTATTTTATTTGAGGAAAATCTCATATAAAGTCATCTGAGTTAATAAAATTCAAAATCATGTTGGTAAAATCAACAAATCTCTAATTAGTTCATAGATCCAACTCAAGGTTTTAGAATATGAAGAAAATGACTTTATTGTCCTCCTCTCCTTTCTCTTATCTCTAGACCCTCGATTCTCTCTCAATCACTCTCTCTCCCAACAACTTCAACTATATTCTCTCTCTCCCAGAACAAACTAAACTCTCTTCTCTTCTCTCTTCAATTCTAACTAGTTCATCATAACCTCCCCCTTAATCAGTCATCTCTTCAAATTCTTAAAATATGTCAACGAAGGGTGGAGATTGACATTGACTAGGGAGTGTGATTGTGCATTTATGCGATAGTGAGAGAATGTCATAGATAAGCCTTCAAATGCATCACACACACACACATCGTATAAAAAAAACTTAAGCTACAAATTATAAAAAATACGACGCATTAGCGCTATATTCCTTATTGTGGATTGTTTGTGCGTGTATGTGTGTATTAAAAGGTGGGAGCTATGATTTCCATTGTTGAGGGTTTTAGACCATCCCAAATAATAAAAAAAAAAGTGGGAGAGAGCTTTGAGATTGTCGTTTTGGGGGGGGAGTGCCCTTCGTAGAAAGAAAATGGAAGGAGACATATTGGTAAACGCCTCGGTCAGGTCCTGTAGGACTAGCCCTTGACGGCCTCAGGCCTAAACTGACCGGCCCATTATTAACTCATAGAAATCAAGAGTATTCTAATACATTTTCTTCCTTTTTCACTTATTTTTAGATTCAAATTGTGAATATAAAGAGATTATAGAAGAAAATGTGATAGGATAAAGCTAAATCAAAATTTCGTTGAATCATGAGTTAAATGCACATAGTTTTGATTATTTGTGAAAGCTAAAAGAGCTCATGAATCCCTCCTCCTTGTAGGTGGAGGATGATATGTTGTAAAAGCTCTCAAAGATTATGGGAAGATGTGAAAGGAAGGAAAGAATGCAAGAGGAAAATGAAAAAGGACACTATGAAGGAGAAGCGTGCATTTGCTGTGAAAGCGTTGTAGCCAAGCCATTACAAAACCATCTCAAAAGATGACCTTTCTGTCTGCCCTTTGGCCATGAAATCCGTTGTAGCCAAAGTCATAGCGAAACTACTTGAAAAAGCATTGTTTCTATTGTATGACAATTTGCTATGGCATTCGCGATAGCAAACCCACGGCGAATGCGCGAAATTGATACTATGCGTTTAGAAAAAGTGACACTGCTAATGCTAGTTTAACCTAAGAGAGGCGCCGAAAATGACTCGTTCTGCACAGGGGAAAGGTCAAGAACATAAGGAAGCTACTTGGGAGAAAGCTCTTTATGATTTTGGAGCTTTGGTAGGAGTTTTGTGAAGAAAGTCAAGGATTTTCCTTACTTTTTCTGGTTTTTCTCTCTTTTCTTTCCATTTTGCTGATATGATTATGATTCTTAAGCTTAGTTTGTTGGTTTGTATTGATCATGAGTAGCTAAAACTTCTAATTAGGATTACTTTTACCCATTGTATGGATTGAAACCATTAGATTATCTTGCTTTTGTTGGTTAATGAGTATATATGTTGATTTTTCTTTGAGCTCGATGTTATATTATGCTTGATCACCACATAATTAGAGTTGTTCAATTGGAAGATACTTGAGAGAGCTATTTTGATTGTAGAACTTAAGAAAAATCATGTTAGACTTGAAGTTTAGGGATTCAATAGATGATTTGTTGTTAGAATAGAGATACATCTAACAACCTAGCATAGTCAAGTGAAGGCTTTCTTTGGAAAGATGATTTTCATAAATTATAAATAAGAGATTGAATATTTTTAATATGTGTGTTTGGGGGGCATTTGAACCCCCAAACGCTCAATTGAGCAAATAAGCTCAATGGGCAATTTGGAGAAAAAAAAAATTGAGTGTTTGTTTTCCAAAGTGAGCAATTGAGCTTAATTCCATCTTAATAGCTTTTACCATAAGCTCTATTTCTTAGCTTTTACTGATTTAGCTTTTA
Source organism: Inga oerstediana (assembly GCA_963210345.1). Classification (NCBI taxonomy): domain Eukaryota; kingdom Viridiplantae; phylum Streptophyta; class Magnoliopsida; order Fabales; family Fabaceae; genus Inga; species Inga oerstediana. The sequence goes on along the minus strand of OY723404.1, from coordinate 8,601,814 downwards.
GGGAAAGTGAGAATGGTTAAAATATTTTTTCAGTTGTGTCCAGTGTACTATCAAACTTATTACAATTTTACCCTTATGTACTTTTTTTGCTACAAAAATTAATTTCAACTATTATTTGGTGCTTTTAACCCTTAAAATATTTTTTCAACTATACCCAGTGTGTTATCAGATTGATTGCAATTTTATCTTTAATGTACTTTTTCAGTTCCAAAAATTATTTTAAACTATTTTTTTGTGTTTTTAACCCTTTAAAATATTTTTTCACCCACTATGTCTTACTATTATCACAAAAGTCACTTGTGCTTAAGTCAATTCAAACAAGTTTTACTTTTGCAAAAGTTATTTATACAATCGATGTTCCAAATATAAATCACATTATACAATCGGGCTTTTACCAAAAATAAAATTACCAAAAGCTTAATTGAGAAACTCTATTTTTCCTATTGCTGTTCCAAACACACCTAATGAGAATTAAAAATCAATATTGACTTGAGAGAACTTGATTGATGATTCTAGGACTTTTGACTAACATATAGACTCATTTCATTAACATAAGTGTATAATTGCATAGTTTCATGAAATACAATGGAGAAGAAGTAATCCTAGGTTAATACCTCTTGAAGTTATACCTAATTTCCCAACTTTCGCTGTTTTGCTTTGTTTATTTTTATCAAAAGTCTTTATACAAATTGATCAAATTCAAATGATTCCATTCAACCTAATTAAGAATATGGTTAGATTAGTTAACTCGCTTTCGTCATAATCCTTATGGATCGACACTCGTTGCTCACTAATTTATTACTTGCGACTCGCATGCTTGCGGAAGTTAAACAACGAACACCCGTTTATGCCCGAGTACAAAAAACCAGTGAAATCAACGGCTCAACCCGTTTAGGTGAAGCCCAAAGGCTTCAGGCCCGTTTAACTTTTTTTTTTTTGCCATAACTTTTTTTTATTTCTTTTTCGCCTAAAGACTAAAATACACAATTTAAAACATAAATATCATTAAAACTAATTTAAAACATAAATATTATTTAAATTTAATAAACCACAAATATTAAGACCTAAGTCCAAACCATAATTAATATCCATAGCCAATCAATCAAGTCCACAAGGTTCAAATGTCAATAATAACAGAACACCTTATTTGAATTTTGGCGTACACATACAAAAAAAAAAAAGAAAAGAAAAACATAACAGTAATAATAGAATACCAAGAGAATGGAAAATCAAGCATGAATCCAACAATGTCAAAGGACAAATTTCAACTTGGAGTCTGCCTTATGCCCATTAAAAAAGAAAAAGATTAAACGGGCTGTAGGGAGGGCCGGCCCTACAGGGCTGATTCTTTTAGGCCCGCCTCCTTCTGGAGGCTCTAAATATTAAGTCCGACCTTTGACAGGTTCGGGCCTAAACGGGCTAACCCGACTAACTCGGCCCGATTTCCTTGCTGTAGATATATCTAGAGAGAAGAGAGGATACTAAAGTCATTTTACTCATATTCTAAAATCTTAAATTGAGTCTATGACTTAATTAGGGATTTAGTTAATTTATCAATCTGATTTTGAATTTCATTAGTTCAGGTGACTTTATATGAAATTTTCCCTTTTGCTTTCTAAATTTATAATTTTTTTCTTTAGAATATATCTATTGATTTGTACATAGCAAGGGAGTCTCTCTAAAGAGTTGGTTACAATGCATATGATATGATTAATCGTGATATTTTAGAAAAATTAACATAAATTATAATTACAAGTAACTAACTTATAACTATTTTTCTTAATATTCGTAAATTAATTATTAAAGGGATGTAGGGAGTAGGGAAGGATGCATACTTTGAGTCATCCCACTCAGTCACTCACTGACTAGACTTAGGAGAGTATTACCATATTGAGTCCTTTTTTAGCCGTGATGACTTGTCTTTAGACTTATATTTTTACTACAACCTGTCTTTAATATAAGATTATGTTCATATTATAAATATTGTCTTTAATATAAAATTATGTTTATATTGTAAATTGTAGTACATATGAGATTTTATGTTAAGGATTAAATATAATATTTTGTTTCTCTGAATCTAATTCTTATCATAAGATTTTGATTTTGTTCGATTTGCAATGTAGGAATGAGATATTATATTAAACAGCAAAAGTAGTATTAGATAATGCGCTTCTCGAGTTACTGCTAACTTGGCAACAAGTTAATGGTTTATCTGAAATGCATGCCGGGGAAAAAAATCTTGACTGTGGTATTCTTCTTAGAGGTTCCAACAAGTCTAATAATAATATGATTTTTTTAAAAACAAATATGCACCTACCAATTTTTCTATTAATAATGCAAAAATAACAAAACCATATTTGCAACTACGTACATATGTTTGAAAATCTTTTAGACTGTGCTATATTAATGTTAGTAAATTAAAGATGATAGCAGCGATGCAAGAAAGTTGAAACAGATATGTAATTATATGTATAACCAAGTTGGCTTATCAAAAATAAAGTGCATATAACCCAGCCACCCATGTAACTACAATATAATTAATTAACGATTAATCCCAAATAAGAACATATATTACTACAACATTAAAATTTGTCCCTGTACTCTGCACTTCCTAGTTATGCAACTTTATTGCTTTTTGTCATTCTTGTTGGCTGAAGATGGATTAATAGATCCATTAACATTAATCTTGTGGGATGATTTTGCTGCTTTCTTCGTCTCAAGTTTCGCCCCTGTTCCTTGCCTCACCTTCACTCCCCTTATCATCTGTTTCCCAAAATTAACATTATTATAACTCATTTTCAATCTTTATCTCACCTTAAATTTTTTAAAAAAAAAGTAATAAGGAAATTGCAAAACATAATACGGCTCTTAACGTACGTATTTCCCACATTTGACATCTGAATATATGACTATGAAGTCTCCTTCCTGGAGTCCGTTGGCTCTCACAAAATCTCCTGACAATTATATATACATATATACATGGTATTAGTTAATTAGATATATCCCTGGCAAAAAAAAGCTTAACAGATATATAGAAGCAAGGTTGTCAAACTCACGAGTTTAAGTAAACTCGCGATAGTAACATAAAATTGTATGGTGGACTCGAACCGTAACTCATACGAGTTTAGTTTTATCATTAAATAGGTATTAATAGTGTATAATTAAATAATTAAAATATAAAAAATGGAACAATTAAATCCAAATAATTGAAATTAAATCTATCAATATTCATAATTTATCATACCCAATAAAGAAAATTCAATAAAACTCATATATATAGTCACTAAGCATGATCAAGTCAAAAATGCTAGCAAAAGTTTGAGAGTGGGTTAACACAACTTTGTGCATTAGAAAACTAAAAACGGTAAATTTGGTGTATAAAATCATGAGTTTAATTAAGTTTATAACTAACACAAATTTAAATGTGACTCGACACTATTTTGTAAGTTAGAGACGTAAAAGCAGTAAACTCAGATAATCAACTTACAAATTTAACAACAATGAAGCATAAAAATGAGAACCTTGAGAAGCTAATTTAGGTTTTGATAAAAAAAAAAAAACAAGAAGCTAATTTAGGAAGCCGCCATACCAGTATTCTCAAGCAGATACATCCTGCTTTTGTTGTTTGGCCAGTATCTGATGCTCCACAAATTAAACAGGAGATACTCTCAGTTTCTATTTATTAGTACAGAGATAACGCTAATTATTAAAACCAACCAAAAAAGGAATTTTAATTTCTCAGAATATATACCTATAGCGCATGTTCCAAACACGACAAGTTCGAATGTCTTCCATTGCTATTGAAATCCCATCTCTTTCCTCCAGTTCTGGCAAATGGGTTTCTGCTTCTTTCTGATTCAATCAATTAATCCAAACAATTAACTCCTTAATTAATAATTCCGTTAGAATCACTAGTCCATCAATTAAATTAGAATTTCAAAAACAACACAAAAGAATCACCTTTGGCAACACTATCCTCCCCAGATTACCCACGTCGCTTTGCCTTAACACCTTCTGCAGAAGAAACTTCAAGTTCTTCTCTGACTTCCATCCCTATTATAAACATAATCTCAAATCATTCAATTTCACGACATAACAAATTAATTAAAGGTATCATCACTTTAACAAATTTGTTGATGTATTCGGCTTATTGCAAAAGCACATTCACGTAAGTTGAGATAAAACTCTTCTTATCTATTTATTTTAATTTTTATATTATAAATTATGTTTAAAAAAAACAACTTCTATTGCTAATCCAATCCAAACTCCAAACTGGCACTTAATCTACGTACCTGTCGTTTATCTGATGAGACTCGGCTTTGTTGATGATGCTGTTCGGATTGCATGGCCGTACTCCAATCCCTCGCATTTCTCCCAGTCATCGTGGACGGTGGTGGCTCCACCTGAGCCACTGGCACAACAGAAGCGGCTCCTCCACCATTGGATGCGGCCACAGGTGGCGGCGGCCAATACAACCAGTTGGGTGGATTTGCATGCGGTGGGGCAGCTGTAGTAGCACCAGTGCAATAACCAATAGTTTGATTCTGCTGGTTTTGTTGTTCTTGCACATTGTGGTGCCTTTGATGATGATGATGAGATACATTCCTTCTATGCCTCGCCATCCTCTTCTTCCTCGCTTCTCTCGTCGCCAACGGACCCAATCTATCCAAGCCGGCGCCGCCCTGAAGATATTGATAAGGATACTCATTGTTCGCATAACCGCCATATGCCGTGGCTGCCGCTATTGTCGTCCCGAATGGGTGGTTGTTATTGTAAACACTGAACTGACAATGAGGCCATGAATGAGTAGAATCCATCGCCTGAAACTCACTTGAAAACGGGTCTACCATGTTATTATTATTACTATACCCAACCACCGGTTGTGAAAATGGAGGTGGGGCAAGAGGAGCAGCCGCCGGATCAACCCCGCAAGGCGGCGGAGGCTGAGAGATCCATTCCGTTCCAATACTTCCAAATGAAGATTGGTGGTTCAAATCAGAAGTAGGGTTTGTGGTATCCTGATGAAACTGATCAGCTATGAAAAGATTGTCGTAATTAACATCATTAACATGATAATCCATTCTTCTTTTCTTTTGAAGATGACTGGTTTGAACCCATTCAAGAATTAGCTTCAGTAATTGCTTCATGCCTTCTTTTCCTCCACCAAGTCGCTTTGCTGCACATTCTATTGTCGCCTTCTTCAGCCTCACGCTCCTCAAATCACTCGCCGACACGCTATCTTTGTTCATCTTTAGCCACTCCAAGAAAACCGAGCTCATCTCTTCATCTGTCGCCTCCGCCTCCGCCAACGGATGCGGCGGTTGCAGTTGTCGCTGTTGCCGTTCCTCCTGTAATGCCATCATTTCACCGCTTGCATGTCCCTCTACTTCCGTCAGGTTATTCATCGGGTCAAACTGAGTCAACTCGTCCAATATATTCTCTTCATTCTCAAAGATTGATGAAGGATCGAAGAATTCGTTGCTCTCCATCGGTTCCATATTCCCAAATGAATCCATCATGTACACACAATCTCCGCAGTCAGCGCCGCCACCTTGTCGATCTGTCTGCTGCGAGATCTCCATAGAAGCAGCGGAGGATAACGCCGCCGCTGCCGCCGGCTGTGGTGGGGGCGGGAGGAGAGGAGTCTCTGCCGAATCAGAAGACGAAGTATTGGAAGACGAGGTGGCGCACGTGACGGTGGTTTTGACCGTGGAGGCAGCCGGCTGTGAAGACGAAGACGAAGAAGACGACATGCATGATGAGAAATCTGGAAGACAAGGGAAGTCATCATCGGCGTAAAACAGAGAAGCAGCATCGTCCAATACACCGGCAAGAAGATCATCATCCTCATCGTAATGATGACGATCTTGGTGGTGATGGCCATTATTATTATTAATAATAATAACATTGTTATTATTATTGTGAAGCCAGATCTCTCGCTCTTTAACCGCTGCCATAACTGTTTGTTCTTCTTCTTCAAAGAAATCTCCAACTTCCACTACTGGCGGTTCCACCCCACCAATATTCATCTCTCATTCAGCAGCAAAATCCAAAAAATAAAACAAAAATCACAACCTTTCAATTTCGACTGGTTCTTCTTCTTCTTCGTTCTTATATGCTTAAGACGAGTTTTTTTAGAGGGAGAGAAACTGGATAATACTAACAGGGATGAACTTCCTCTCTCTTTGTTTTTTCTGTGTGTACGGAAAGGTGTGGCTTTTGAAATCAAATCTGAAAGAGAGAAGCAACATAAAGCATCTGGATTCTGTCAAAATAATAATAATAATAAAAATACGCATACACAATCCACAAAGAGAGAGATCAACAGACATTATGGATAACATAAATAAATAGAATATAATATATAAGCCTTCATGGTCTCTTACCCTCGAACTAAGAAAGTGACTTCTCTGTCTTCTCATTCTTCTGAGTATATTTGATTCCAGAAACACAGTACTTGATGGTTCAAGAGAAGGAGATCAGATTAAAGTGGTGAAATTTCTGTCAAGGCAAAGAAGATGAAGAGATCAGAAGTGAAGATTCTTTCCCAAACCCAGGAAATTGAAGCCAACCAAACAATGACTTGACATAAAAGAAGAAGAAGAAGAAGAAGAAGAAAGAAATTTGGGAGAGTAAAGCATGGCCTGAAACTTAGTATTATACCAGTCTATCACCCCCATGTGTGATTGTGTTCTCGCTTGTTCTAGTTTGTTTCAATATTATTAATTGAAAATTTTATTTTTTTCTCCATTTCTAACGTGTGCTTGTCTTCTTTGCTGGCTTAAAAGGTGGAGAAAAAAAGGAGGTCGTTTCTGTATTAATTAATTTGAATGTCAAGGTCCTATTGGCATATGGAGAAGAGTGTTAAAGTGGGTTTCACTTATTGTTTTTTGTCTTTTTTTCCCATTTCAGATCTGAATGATTTTGGAGGTTTTAAGTCCTTCTGTGCTCCAAAATAATATTATTATTTTTGCTTTTAAATTCGAACTCAGGTTATCTGACCCGAATCAGACCGGTTTGGAAATCGACGATCCGGGCACTAAACCGGTTCTAAATTATTTTTAAATATTTTTTTTAAAACTTTTTTTTTTAGAATTTCATACTATAAGCTTAAAATATTCCATTTTTCATCGGTTTGGTCTCGGTTTAGCTCCAGTTTATCTCCGATCTGATCCACTGACCTTTGACCCAGTACCCTGACCGGTTCACTGACCGGTACAGGTTTAATTACCTTGATTCGAACTCACAACTTCCTGGCAAAAGAAAAAATCGAACTCACAACTTCACAATTTTTTTTTAAAAAAAATTATGAAAGAACAATATATTTTTCTTAGTTAATTAATTTTTTCCTTATCAAATAAAAGAAGGATTTTTTTCAAAATTATTTAAAAAATATAATAAAAATAAAATTGGAATGGATTGATGAGGAAATTAAAATATATAATAAAAGAAAGAACAAAACCTGTTGCGGCGAGTTTTCAGAGTGAGACTTGGGAAACAGTGCCAAGAACCAAACGTTATCATCTGAATGGAACCACCAAACGGTGCCTCAGTCTTTACCACAAAGCAAGGACCTCTCTCTCTCTCTCTCTCTCTGATCAATCCTCTTCTCAATTCCAGCTAGCTACTCTACTTTATTTTCAAACCAAATAAATTATTCTACTTTATTTATTTTTGACAACTTTTCATTTCAGTTTCATACGCTTGCATTTGAGCCAATCACACTTGAATTCTTTCTTCTTCTTCTTTTTCCAACACACTTGAATTCTTTCATATTTTATTAAAACCATGATATATCTGTGTGTATGTTTTGAAATGGATATATATATGCTAGATGTTTTGTCAGAAGTTTATGTGAATTTCATAAGTATTTATAGTATGGGAAAAAAGACATGAAAATATCACTTGAACTTCAAAATCTCAAATCAGTTGTTGTTTATAAGAATATAGATATTAACTATACTTGAATAACAATTACTCATTTAGGATGTGTTTGGTTTGAGGGGAGGGGAGGGGAGGGAGGGAATGAGAGGGTGGGTAAATTACCTTTTTGGGTTGAAATAATTTAAATTTTGGGCCGGAACCTAAAATATAAAAAGAATGAGAAAGTAAATTTTGGGCGGGAAACCAAAATTTAAAAAAATGAGAGGGTAAATTTTAAATTTTTTTTATCCAAAATGGTAATTTCTCCACCCTCCCCTCCCCTCCCTCCCCTCAAACCAAACACAGCAGGGAATAACTTATTTGGGATTTTGAAATTCAAGTGGATTTTTTTTTTGTCTTTTTCTCTATAATAAATTAGTTCATTTGTTTGTAATATTTTTATTGCTTTATTTAAAACTAGTAGTGTATTTTTTCCAAACAATTAATCATCATATATAAAGTCATAAATATGTATGTATAAAGCAAAACTATACTACCATACTCTTTTTTTCCTGGTATATAAAATAATAGAAAACTAAATTAAATATCACACAAAATTATTAGATCATAGAAGTTGATAATATATAAAGTGGAGGTGATAAACATGAGCAGAAAACAATTAGATAGATATATCATGTGGGGGTCATAGGGGCTAAGGAGGGGGATTGGTGCAGTCATGCCCTGAAATGCTTTCTAACATGACTACCTAATCGGATTAGATATGAATATTGTCCAAGTCCAATTAGAGGCACATTGCTTTCTTTAAGACATTTTTTGTATTTACACAAACTCGATCTTGAAACCTTATACTTAAGTGGTCAAAACCCATTTTAATGGGACCAGCACCAGTTGGTCATGGCCCAGAATATTTAATTTTTCTTGGTATCGCATTAGTATGCACTCCCTCCATTCTTTTTCATAAGATAGAATTAATCAACTGATGTTGTTCAAAAAATTAGACGGAATTAGTTAAATGCAATAAACATATAAAAAAACAAATTCTATTCTTTAAAAATGCTCTCATTTATGCCAAAAAACAAAAAGAAGAGAATATATTATATTGAGTGCTTTAATTAAACATGATCAAACTAAATAAAATAGTGTTGTGAGTCATTTTTATAATTAAGTGAGGAGGTAAAATAGGGAGTTTACAAAAAAAAAAAACTTTTAAGACCACCTATGAATTTATCTTATAACAAAAAAATAGGGCATGCTCAACAAGTCTATCTTATAAGAAAGAATGGAGGGAGTATTATATATGAATCTATCAGAGAGTGTGTAGTTTATAAATTTAAAGAGTTTTCCCACCATTTTTAGATTTGTGATAGTCACGATAGTGTAGTGTATAAAGAAAGTGGTGAAAATGCAATTAATGTGTCCAAAAAAAATAAAATGAAGAAAAGTAAATAAATTAAAGAAGGAATAATTGAATATAGGAGGAATAATAATCATCCAAGCTATGACGACAAACTCTGCCTTGTTTGATATATATTTCAAGTTTTTGTACTCTCCTTATCGTATCTCACACCATCATCTATTCAAATATCCCTTAGTTGTCTTCAAACCACATAGACAAATAAGTTTGTTGTTTACATGACTTAATAATATTATTATTTGATATTACATATATATTAACATATATATTTGTAATATTAATATTAAAATATTTTGGTGGGAACCGGCCACTTTCAATAACATTGCTGAAAATTAGTGGGCCCAAGAAAATATTTTCCGATTGAAATGATGAATCAAACGACCGCCGCCAACAGAAAAATCCAATTTTCCCTTTCTCTCCCCTCATTTTCCTTGAATCAAACCGGCCCTTAGTTGTCTTCATACCACATAAACAAATAAGTTTGTTGTTTACATGACTTAATAATATTATTATTTCATATTATATATATGAACATATTTGTAATATTAATATTAATTTTGATTAAATTAATAACATAGAAAACAGTTGAATAATATTTATTATTTTGAATAAATGTGTGGTTTGAAGAGGCGGCGCGGTTCACCGATCGCGGCTACGTGTGCATGCATGAGTGACGACTAGAGCCGGGAAATCGGGCCGAGCCCGTCGGGCCGGCCTGTTTAAGCCCTGTTAAGCCTCGGGCCGGGCTTGTAAATTAGAGCTTCTAAAGGAAGTCGGGCCTAAAAGGGCCGGCCCTGTAGGGCCGACGGCCCTGCAGGGCCGGCCCGTTAGGCCCTTTTAATTGTTTTTTTGCCCCTACCCTCCCTACCCCTTGTTCAAAAATTCTTGATATTTTTACTCCTCAAGTAGAGCCTACTACACAAAGTGAAGCACAATCAAATGTCCTTAAAATAGATAATAGTGGTGAAGAAGATGAAAATGATAGTCGTCATACTAATGTTGTGTAGAGGTTCGAGTGTTTAGTTTCTTGCCTTCTTATGCTTTGGTCTTTATGTGAGTTATTATGGGAATGATTTTACTTTTGATTATGCATTAGTAACTATGTTTGTTTCTTGCGTGAGACATGTTTTAAACTTTAATGTTGACAACATTTATGTGTTAAATTAGAACTTTGTATATCTCTCTAAAAGAAAATACGCAAGAAAAATAGTTAAATATTGTGAAAATGATTTCTCGGCCCTGCGGGCCGGCCCTGGCCCTGATGCTCTCGGGCCGGGCTTTGAAAAACTGCAATTTTTCTGACCCCGAGCCCTTTAGGGCCGGCCCTTTTAGGCCCTGGCCCGTCAAGGGCCGGCCCTGATTCCCAGCTCTAGTGACGACATCCAATAACCGTTCATTTTCATCGTGGCCTCCAGCTAACTAAGAAGAGCCCTCACATGACGCATCTTCTTCTGAAACTCACAGACATGTCCCATTCTGCCACGTGGATAGTGGCTGTGACGTGATCGGGTTTATCTTTCCGTACGATGCCCTTCACGAGTTCACGGTGAGGCGATCCTAATTGTGAATTGTGATTGGATTTGGCGCCATCATGGCGCCCACGTGGGCCATCCGTGCCTCGCTTTTTGCTTCATCTCAATATCCAAACAAAAATTATGACGCCATCTCATTTCTCATAATTTGGATAACGTATTCCTCTCCTTTCTTTCTTTTTTTTTTTTGGTCGAAATATTCCTCTCCTTTTCTCAATAGTTAACAACACAAACACAATTGTATCCAAAAAAAAAAAACAACAACAACACAAACACAAAACAAAACCCTATATCATTTTTTTAAAAAATGCTTAATTTGAGATTTTGCAATTTTAAAGTTCTTTTTCTATCTTTTTTTTTAAAAAAAAAAAGTTATGTGCTACTCCTCCGATCCGTAATGTAAGACATGTTTACCTAATTTAATTAGATTAAAAAAATTGGTTAAGTTAGTTAATATAACATGTATTTTCTATTTTCTAAAACACCCTAGTCATCTTTTTAAATTCTCTTCTTCCCTCTCCTCCTTAATTATTATTGAGAAAGCATTAATAAGGGTAAATTAGTAAAAGAGTGACACAAATATAAAAAAATTGTATTGTATTTAAAGTTAAGATCAACTCCTCAATTATGTCTTATATTAAGAACCGGAAGGAGTATATATAAAACATTTTTTTAGGAAAAGTAAAAATTCGTTATTATTTGTATATGCATAGAATAATACACTTCTCGATCTTCAATATGAGAATTAAGCCTCCAGTTTGATTTATTTCTAAATATAAAACTTCAATCTATTGTATCTTTTAAAATATGAGATTGCACATATTAAGAGGTTCTCAATGCACGTGATTAAGTATGGTATCTTAGGAAAGCAGCATACATACACTACTACAAAAAAGTAAAGTTGTGGCGCTTATAATTGCATTAGTTGTGGCGCTAGAGAAGTGCCACATATCTGGACGCCACTATAAAAAGCTGTGGCGCTTGGAAGAGCCACAACATTTTAAATTTTTTTTTTTTAAAAAATACCTTCCTGTGGCGCTTGGTGAAGGAAGTGCCACAACGCAAGCGCCACAGGAGACCCCCTCCTGTGGCTCTTTCTCTAACAAGCGCCACAGTAGGGTCCTTTTTTTTTTAATTTTTCTTTTTTTCCTGTGGCCCTTTTTTATGCTTCCTAATTGTGAAGCTTTATATAAAATGAGTGGCTTTCGCGCGTGTTTATCATCTCCACAAATTGTCAATCTTTCTATTTTATATTTCAACCTATTATATATATATATATATATATATATGATTTTCACATTTAAAATTCAAGTTCCCCAACAAAAATATTCTTACAAAATAATATATTTATTGTCATTTCCCCAACAATAATGTTCTTACATTAATACCCTCCAAAGCTAACATAAAAAATATCACAATACAAGAACTTGATATGTGAATACAGTACATCAACAACTAATTAAGTAAATTAAAATATTACTAAAAAACGCAAGCTTGTCGGCCAAAAAATTTAAACAAAGCAAAAAGGCAAACGAAACAAGCTAGGTTTTCATTCTTTCCTATTAAATTAGGAACAGAAAGTCAAACGTTATATGACAGTTTATCTTGACTAAAAAAAATTAAACAAAGTAAGCTAGAATGAAACATTCTTCTTCTTACAGATCTATTAATTGACCAGCGCAGGGAGTGGGAGACCACGTTGGTAACGCTATCTTGAGTGACGAGGATGAGCAAATGTGAGCTGTGGAGTGTAGTGGGGATCAAATGGAGTGGGGTTCAAAAGTGGAAAAGAGATAGAGAGTATGAAGAAAAGGAAATAACTAGGGAAAGGAGTGGGGACGGACAGAAAAAAAATGGAAAAAGGGACAAGAGAATTTAATGAAGAAGACGAGTGTGTGTGTTTGTTGTGCAAGAGAAAGTGATATCTTTTACAGGGGGAGGGGTGTCAACGCGAGCTGAGGAAGAGGGAATAAAAAGGTAAAAGGGAGGGAAAATATAAAAAGTAAAATTAAATAAGGGAAATCTGATTGGCGGGAGAGTTAAAAATTCACATCCAACCAATTATGGCACTTCTTTAATGAAGTGTCACAGCTGCCTTTTTTTTCTTTTTCTATTTTTTTTTAAAATTTTGGGGACCAAGGGTGGCCCTTGCCAAGGCAAGCGCCACCCTTGGATGCATACCAGCTATGGCGCCTGGTGGACCAGGCACCACAGCTGGGTCAGTTGGGCCAACTGTGGCGCCTGCCTTAACAGGGGCCACATTTGGCCCCACTAGCTGTGGCGCCTGGTGGAGGTCCCCAAAATTTTAAAAAAATTAAATAGAAAAAGAAAACAAAAAAAAAAGGGGGCAGCTGTGCCACAAAATGTGCGTCACCTTTCAACCATTTTGTAGGAGTGATATTTATTATAAAATAATATGAATTTGGGGTTTAATTAAAATGTTTATTTATAAAACACTTGTTTAATTTTTGCTATTGCTCCAGTGAGTAAACTAATGTTAGACACCCATCCCCTTTGTTTACAAAAGGGTTAAAGTGTAAAAATACTCAATAGATTAAAAATTAGACTGGGCCAGACGGTTGAACCAATCCTACCAGTGACTAAAGCACTCTCCGGCTTGTCTTGAATGGTTTGGCTGCTTCCCCAATTGGGCTGTTTCTGACTGCTTCAAGCCGGTCATTAAGCCAGGAGCCGGAGTTACCATGGAACCCAGAGCAGTTAATCTGAGAGGAAAAGAGTTTCATCTTTGGTAAATGACATCTTCAATAACTATCAGGTTAGCAAAAAGAAAAGAAAGAACACAGACCCAAGTGATGGATGCAAGGGAGAAAAGAAAACGATTCCTCAGGGATGGTGAAGCGTATTCTTTATGCAGTGGCAAATTTGGGGATTTGTAATAAAGAGTATTGATAAACAATTAATTAAAAATAATTTAAAGAAATCGGGAGAGAATCAGTTTTAGAATAATATGATTATTTCATTTTTCCCGCCAATCATAATGATTCGTTTAATGCATAATAATAACGATGGGGAAAGAAACGGAAACGATGGAGAGCATGGGAAACATGCGGGGAAGAAAAAAAAAGAACATTTGCTTTGAATATTGTAAATATCGATGTTAAAATCTAGAAAACTCTATCACATTAGTTAAGATTTTATTTATGTATTTTTACTAAAACATTAATTAAGGTTTAATAAAAAAAATTAGGTGACGAAGGAAGCCCAAATCAGTGCAAGGTATAGTTATGAGTATTTTATTTGTCATTTTTAGTTTTTAAGCAGACAAGTGTGTGAGTGAGAGACTATCATATTCTATTTTAACTATTTAATATATCTATAAATATTTTATCATACTATGCTTTTTTTTATATATATTTATAAGATTAGACACGTATATAATATTATTTTTATTTAATTATAGCATCACTTGTTGGACTCAAAGGTTCGCCTATTCTAATCGTTTGAATCATGACCAGTTAACCTTTCTAGTTTGACGTCCGGCCTGCCTTAAAACATTAAAAAACAGCTATTATATACCAAAAGTGTAAAAGTAGCAATAATTTTTTTTTTTTGCTACAAAAGTAACTGCCAACATTATAAAAGAGGGTAGAAGTGACACCAGCGTTAAGTTTGTCAAACATCCATTACTTAATTCAACTTATACAATTTTGACTACATTATTACTTTTACCCTCTTTTATGATGTTTATAGTTACTTTTACACCAAAAAAAAAAAAGACTACTTTTGCATTTTTGGTATAAGTCAATAACTATTTTTACATCTTGAACCTTTCAAAAAAGATGACATTACTAATAATAATTATGGAGAAAAAAATGAAAGGAGTAATAGTAAGAGTAATTGAATAATGCTTGAATCAGGGAAAGGAGTACAAGATACTTTGATTTAATTAATTAATGGGGGAAATTAGGGGTATGAGGTTTTTCTTTGGGGGGGGGTTGGGAATGGTCTTTTTGCAACAGCACCAATAATCACACGGGCCGGAATTGTTGAAGCCCAAACAACAGCCTCCAATGGTAAAGCCCATGGTGGCGCATTGCTGATCATCTCCACACGGGCCTGGCACTCTATGGGCTTGTTTGGTCTGAGGGGGGAGAGAGAGTCGATGGAGGGAAAATTTTTTTGAGTTGAATTTAAAAAAATTAGAGAAGTGAGGTTAAAAATTTTTAATTAATTTTTCTTACTCTTTTATTTTATATATTCTCTTTATTAAAATTTTATTACCCCACTTCTTCAATCTTTTAAAATTCAACTCAGAACATCTTATATAGAGCTTGTTGGGATAGAGAACTTTCGTCACGATGTTCCTTTTATAATGTCCCAAACTCAAATGCAACCGAACAGGAGATACAACCTCAGGGTACTATTCAAATGGAGGTAGACGGCTCAATCCGGGAAAATGGTGAAAGTGGTTGTGGGGGGAGTTATTAGAGACTACGAAGGGCGTTGGATTAATGGTTTTAGTTGTAAGCTGGTAAGGGTGCCTCCAGTGATTGCAAAGATCCTAGGCATCCTAAATGGATTTCATATTTGCTAGGGAAGAGGTTTTAGGGACATAGTCATCTACTCTGATTGTATTAAGGCAATTAATTTAATTTTGCATGGTTGTAAACAGAATCGCCTATTTTACGATGTAATAGCTGAGGCAAGATCATGGATCCATAGAGACTGGCATATTGAAGTTTGCCATAGGAGTCGACATAGGCTTAAGAATGTAGATTATCTTGCTAAACTTGCTCATACCTTGACAAGTAGCTTTTGCATCCTTGATCAACCCCCACATGTTGATTAATATGTGGAGGATGATGAGGGAGACTAGAAGATGTTGAGACTGTAAATAGTTTGATACATGAATGAATTCAGTTTAGATTCAAAAAAAAAAAAAATCAACTCATAAAAATTTTCCCTCCCTTCGCTTCCCCTTCAAATTCCTCACACCAAACAAACCCTATTTCTGATTGTCTGGTCGCCTTTTTTGCACTTTACTACACCATCCTTCTTTTTTTTTTTTTTTTTTGTATAAAAGACAAAATGATATTAATTAAAAGTTAAATGTTTCCACGTAATTAAAGCAAATGCTACAAATAAAAGAGCTAAAATACTGAGAATAAACAAAATACGGCACAACATGCAAAGGTTGGACAATGAAATCCCTTAGTCTAACTGGTTGTTGAAGAATCAATAGAAAAGCTTTGTCAACACGTGATGATAAGATGATGCTGATCCAGGGTTCCTGCTAAATCTTAGAGTTGGTAATACGGGTCCAACCCGCAAGTCCGTGGGTTTTGACGGTTTAGGGTTGGAAAAATCCTAACCTGCAAAAATGCGGGCCGCACAAGTCTGCACTGCATAGCCCGCGGGTTAATGCTGGTCAGCCCATGGGTTAGCAGGTTGGCCCATAATTTTTTTTTTACATATAATAATTTTACAAAACTTATAAGTTTTCTACTCTATCTTGGTACCTCCCAATCCAAAGAGAAAAAATCTTAGCCTCTTCCCTTCTTCTTTAAACAAAATTATTATATCTTGGTTGCTTGAGAATGATTTTGTATTTTATTTATAAACTTTGGTAAATTTGATAACTTTATCTCTTGAATTGTGAATTATATTTTTAAATTTTTATAAGAAAAATGATTGATGCTAGGAAAGTAAATTTAATGATTCATATATATGTGTTTCATATTTTCAATCTTCTTTAAAAAATAAGAAATTTTATTTTTCAAAAAAAAATGTGGGCTCACGGGCTGGCTCGCAACCCGCACACTGCGGGTTAGGGTTGGCATTTTACCAACTCGCAGAAGTGCGCGCCGCACAGGCCCGCAGGTTGGTGCGGGCCAACCCGCGGGAAAAGCTCTAGGTCCTGCTTGATAATCCCAATCTGCTTTTTATGTCAGCGTCTTATTGTTTAATTACTGTTAATCCTAATAAACTAATCTAATCACACTCGAATTGATCAAATATAAAAAGCCAATACTACCTCCCTCCGCTCCTACTTACAAGAAAAAGTTAATTTTTTTAGGAGAAATCCTCCGGTCCTACATATAAGAAAAAGTTAATTTTTTTGGGAGAAATTAAGGAAGTTAAATAAGTTACTTAATCATATCATATGTTATGTATCCTTAGATTATATATTAATTTATTAGTTAAACTAATTAGTTTGTAGAAAAAAATAAAAGTAAAAATACTCTAAAATAATTTAATTAGCTTATTTAATTTCTCTAAAAAAATCAACTTTATCTTATAATTAGGTCCGGAGAATAGATATGTGTGAACGTATGGAGGGAATTTGTACCTGAAATCAAAAGTACAGTAATGCATAGAATCCCTCGGAGAATTCATCTCATGCTAGCACTAGCGTAGGCCATTTTGTAAATATGCCCCAACTCAACTCAACTGCTTGAGTGCTCGGTGATATTAGAGACTATGCTTAGTCCTCACATTCATGCACACATTCATATATATACACAATGTGCAATCCAAAGAATTAATTCCATCTTAATATAATTAATATTTGAGATTCTTCTCACCAATGCAAATTGTGGTTAGAAATACTATAAGTCCACTTTGCCAAAATAAGCTCGAGTATTATAGGCCTATCATAAATGAGGAGTTATTTAAACAAAGTCAATCAAATCAAATCAATGTCAGATGGAATTAATATTATTTTAATTATAAATGTAAGACCTAGTTTGAAGTCAAATTTAATCATAAATGTAAAACTTTTTTTTTTTAAACTTTTATCTCAGTTTACATTATAAATGAGATCTTATATTGAGAATTAAATGTATTATAATTTAATATTATATAGAAGTATTTTAAAAATATCATGTCTCATTATAATTAAATAATTTATTTAATTTTTTTAATATCCTCAAATTAGATAGATAGGTTCCACGTTAAGGGTTAGAAAGCATGTCTCTTTAAACAATTAAACATGAATATGGACCAATCAGCGTGTAACTAAGTTTTTTTTGGTCGAATAGCGTGTAGCTTAGTTAATAATTGATTGTGTTAGCTTAACGAGTGATCTCGACTTCAAGTCTTAATCATGTAGCTGTGTTAAACACTCTTCAAAGGAATTTTGTAGCACTTTCTGTTTGCCCTAACCCACTCAATTAATTAAGATTCAATATAGTTACATTGCCAACTTATTAAACTCACAAATTTAAGCAAAATCGTGATAGGGACATAAACTCAGAAGAGTTTCTTTTTATCAATAAATAATTATTAAATGTATATGATTAGATCATTTAAATATAAAATAATATAATTTAGTTTAATATTTTTTTGTTAGAAATATATTTTAAATCTAAATAATTAAAATTAAATTCATCAGTTCATATTTGATTATAATCAACAAAAAAAATTCTATAAATATTCTTTGGATAACATATTCCTCTCCTTTTCTCAATAGTCAATGACATTTTCCCCTCAAAAATTCAAGTCTAAGGCACTGTCAGATATTTTTAATTATTTGTATGTAGATAGAATAATACACTCTACGATTCTAAATATAAGAAATAGGTATGGGTTTATTTTAATTATAAATATAAGACCCCAATCTACTGTTTTCCCAAAATATAAGATACACACATATTAAGGGGTTATTGATGCACATCATTAAATATGATATTTACAAAATAACTAATGTAATTAATTTATTAATATTCATAAATTAGTTATTTAACTCTTATATCAAGAATTTGAGAGTGTACCATATATAAAACACTTGCATTAATTTTTCTGCTGTTGCTCCATTGAGTAAACCAATGTAAGACCCCATATTTATATATATATATATATATAAAGATGACATTTACCGATAATAATTATAGAAATGGATAAATGAAGGAAAAGAAGGAGAGGAGTAACAGTAAAATTTATTGAATTATGATTGGAGCAGGGAAAGGAGTACAAGAGGGATGCTTTGATTTATTTAGTTAATATAGTAATTAATTAATGGGGAAATGAAGCGCGAAGAGTTGGGGGGCGATTGTTTTTGCAGCACCAATACTCAGATGGGCCAGCATTGTTAAAGCCCAAACACAGCCTCCATTGGTAAAGCCCGTGTCGGTGCATTGCTGGCTGCAATCATCTCTACATGGACCTGGGCGATAAGATATGTTTGTTATGACGTTGAAATTGTTTATAAGTTGTTTTTCATATAAATAAAGATAAAATTTTTATCACATGCTTACCTCGTATACCATAAATTACGATTAAAAAGCTACTTTTAAACATTCCAATATCTGTTTCAAACAAGTACTATGTCTAGTTGTCCCTTTTACCCTTCCACTCCTGTACTCATATCATAACTCAATTAACTTAATCATCTCGTTCTTCTTTTTTATTTCTTCCTATTACTGTTTAATTACTGTTAATCCTAATAACTAATCTAATTGCAATCGAACTGATCAAATATAATCTAATAAATGTATGGAGGAAATTTGTTCCTGATATTAAAAGTAGAGTGATGCACAGAATTCCACATAAGACTCCTCTCATGCTGCTAGCACTAGAACAGGCCATTTTGTAAAATACTATGCCTCAATTCAACTGTTTGGTCAGGTCAAAAAAAAAAAAAAATTTCAACTGCTTGGTGTAATGGTGTTGGTGATATCAAACACCAGGGTTCTTGGACCCGGACCGGACAGGCCGGTCCGGCCCGAAACCTGCCGAACTGGTCAGTAGACCGGTCCGGTCTGGGTCCCAATTTTAAAAAAAAAATTTAACTTTTTTCTTTAGAATTTCATATTATAAGCCTAAAATATTCAATTACTCACCGGTTTGATCCCGGTTTAGCTCCGATTTGACCCCGGTTTGACCCACTGACCCTCAACCCAGTACCCTGACTGGTTCAATACTCAATCCGGGTTTTAATACCTTGTCAAACACTATACTCAGTACACACACATATATATGCGCGCAATGTGCAATCCAAAGCATTAATTATTTCTTAATATAGTTAATACTTGAGATTGAGATTCTTATCTTTTTGTGAGCTAGATTCTTACCATCAATGCGTGTTTATATGTTGCAGTTATAAAGTGGGGTCAGAACTTAGAAATATGTTTACTATTTTATCAAAATAAATAAGGTTGTCAAATTCACGAATTTATTAACATAAAATCGTACTATAGACTTAAATGTTAAATTTGTAAGAGTTTTTTTTTATCAATAAATATGTATTAATATAGTGTACATCAATGCGTGTTTATTTGTTGCAGTTATAAAGTGTGGTTAGAATTTAGAAATATGTTCACTACTTTGCCAAAGTAAGTAAGGTTGTCAGATTCACAAGTTTATTAACGTAAAATCATATTATAAACTTAAATGGCAAATTCGTAAAATTTTATTTTTATCAACAAAAAAGACATTAATATAATATAATTATCAATTAAAATATAAAAAATAGTAACACTTTGATTTAAATATATTTTAAATTCAAATAATTGAAGTCAAATCCATCAACATATGTAATTTATGGAGAACACATACTCAACAATTTTTTTCTAATAAAATTCATGTATAAAATCATTGAGAGTGATTAAATCGAAAAAGTTAACACAAATTTAAGAGTGAGTTAACACGATTGTAAGCTAAATACGTAAAAACAGTAAGTTCAGTATGAACTCACGAATTTGACTAAGTTTACAATTAGTATAAGTTTAAAAATGACTCGACATGATTTTATAAGATAATTAAAAACATAAAAATGATAAATTCAAAGAGTCAGCTAATAAGTTTGAAAGTAATAAAGTAAGATAAAATATTACAATAAGCCCATCATAAATGATGAGTTGCTTGAACAAAGTAAACTAAATCAAATAAATGTCAGATGAAATTGTTAGTATTGAAAGCAGATCTCCGCAAATAGGGATATGGACCAATCAGGGCGTAGCTTAGTTAATAAGGGATTGAATTAGTCTAACCAAAGATCTCAAGTTCAAGTCTTAATCATATACTACTTGTTAGGAGAACTCCATAACAAAAGAGCAAAAGAGGATACTCTTAGAATCACTTTTGTAACACTTTGCGGTTTTTTCACGGTATTAAAATCCGGATCGGGTACTGAACTGGTCAGGGTACTGAATTAAAGGTCAGTGGGTCAGACCGAGGCCAAATCGAAGCTAAACTGGAGCCAAACCGGTGAGCAATTGAAGATTTTAAACTTATTGGTATGAAATTCTAAAGGAAATATAAGAATTTTTTTTTAAAAAAAAATTGGAACCCAGATTGGATCAGTCTACTACCCGGTTCGGTCCGGGTTCCATAAGCCTGGTTTTTTCCCAACTCAATTCAAATTGAGATTTAATAGTGGTACCAGACAAGATTATCAATCTTGCGATAAAAACGTAAACTTGGATCATAAACTTATAAGGGTTTATTTTATCAATAAATAGTTATTAACATTATATGATTAGATAATTTAAGTATAAAAATGACAATAATTTAGTTTAAATATATTTTATATTCAAATAATTGAAATTAAATTCATAGTTACTCATAATTTATCATAATCAACAAAAGAAATTTCTATGAAGTCTATGTATGAAGTCACCAGACAAAATTAAATCAATAAAGCTAGTATGAGTTTAAGAACAAGTTAAAATGATTTTATAAGTTAGAAACGTAAAACCAGTAAACTCGATTAATGAACTTGTGAGTTTAACTACGTTTGTAATTAGCAAAGGCTTAAGAGCGAATTGATACAATTTTGTAAGAAGAAAATGTAAAACCAGTAAACTTAAAGAGTTAACTCATGAGTATATACAAAGGCCAATGCATATAACCTAATTAATGTCCTAAAACATTTTAATCTTTTTTAAAAAATATACCCTTTATGAAATACAATTGACTCTCTTAGTAGAAGCTGACCTCCATTGCACTTACAAGCCAGAGTAAAACAAAAGTAACCAGAAAGCACACAGAGCAAAAGGGCACAAATATCCAATTTCACCACTTTGGTTTATTTTATATACATTATTTTCACTAGTGGTATTAGTGGACTTCCCAGATAATCGCATTCCTGTCTTTATTGAAACTAAAATAGCATCTCAGAGATAAATTGACATGAGAGTCACATCACTGCAAATATGCAGGCAAAGTTGGATATGCGTTAGCTTTGAAACTAAATAAATAATTTCATTAATTTTTTTCACATTCACGGATTAATTATTTAACTCTTATATCAAGAATTTAGAGATGTAGAGTATATTTTATGGAAGCTTAATTCAAATGTTTAACTTAATTAATTTTTTTAATATTTACTTACAAATGAGTTATTTCATTCTTATATTACAGAGATGTAGAGTACGCTTCATGACCATTTAATTAAAATGTTTATTTATAAAACTCTTGACTTAATTTTGCTGTTACTACAGTGGGAAACCAATGGTGGACACCCTTACCCATGGTTGCTAAACCTGGACCGGACCGGCCAGTAAACCAGTCCGGGTTGACATTTTAAAAAAAAAAAATTTTACATTTTTCTTTTAGAATTTCATATTATAAATCTAAAATTTTCAATTTCTCACCGGTTTGGTCCCGGTTTGGCCCCGGTTTGATCCACTAACCCTTAACCCAGTACCCCGATCGGTTCAATGCCTGGTCCGAGTTTTAATACCTTGCTCTTATCTTACCCCATATTTATAAAAAAGATGACATTACTAATAATAATTATAGAAATCAATAAATGAAGGAAAAGAAGGAGAGGAGTAATACTAGTAAAATTTATTGCATTATGATTGGAGAGAAAGGGGTACAAGATGGATGCTATGATTTGTTTAATAAATAATTAATTAATGGGGAAATAAGGGACGGTGGGATTTTTTTTGCAACAGCACCAATAATTAGATGGGCCGGAATTGTAAAAGCCCAAACAACAGCCTCCATTGGTAAAGCCCATGTTGATGCATTGCTGGCTGCAATCAGCTCTACACGGACCTTGGCACTCTATGTCTGGTTGTCTCTTTTGCACTTTCCCACTCCACCCTGCCACTCCTGTGCTCATAACTCAATTAACTTAATCATCTCATTCTTCTTTTTTATGTCAACGTCTTACTGTTTAATTACTGTTAATCCTAATAACTAATCTAATTGCAATCCAATTCATCAAATATAAAAGCTAATAGATAGATATGTGTGTAATTTGGGATCTGACTTCTCTCCTTTTCTTTTCTCGTCCCCTGTCATCTTTTCCTCCCTCATGACCATTGGATCAAAATTTAATGGTTCATATTTAATATTTTCTTCCTATCATTTTCTCCGTTTCCTTTTCATCCTTCTCTCTATTGTAATAATATTTTTATAAAATATTAAATGTGGATCATTAGATTTTAATCCAATAATCATAAAAGAGGAAAAGGACGGCAACAGACCGAAAAAAAAAAAAAAAAGGGAGAGAAGCCAGGTCTGGAAATTGGTACCTGAAATCAAAAGTAAAGTGAGGCACAGAATCCCAAAGGCCACTCTCCTCATGCTAGCACAAGCCATTTTGTAACTATGCCTCAAGTCCTCAACTCAACTTCTTGGTGATATCAGAGACTATACTCTGTCCCCGTATATATATGAACAATGGGTAAATCAAAGCATTAATTACTTTTCTCTATATAATCAATACTTGAGATTCTTCTCATCAATGCAAATTGTGGTTAGAAATACTATATGTCTGTTTTACCAAAGTAAGCTCAAATATGATAGGCCTATCATAAATGAGGAGTTATTTTAACAAAGTCAACTAAATCAAATCAATATTAGCTGGAATTAACAATATTATGATGTTAAATATAAGACTTAATTGGAGGTTAACTTTGGTCCTAAATATAAGACATTTTTTAAATTATTTTATCTCAATTTACACTACAAATGGGATCTTATATCAAGAATTGAAGGTATTATAATTTAACATTACACGGAAGTATTTTAAAGAGATCATGTTACATATTATAATTAAGTACCCCTTCCAGTCCACAATATATGACGCTTTTAGAAGAATAGTTTGGTCCAAAATATAGTTACTTGTAAAATAATTAATGCTCATTTTCCTTTTTTATCTCTGTAATTAATGCTCATTGCTATTTTTACCCACTCATTAAATTTTCAAACACATTTTCTAATATGAGCAAAACTGAAAAAAAATTCAATTTATAACATATTTAATGAGTTAATTATTACTTCTTTGTTTCCTGTGAATTAGTTAAACTGCCCTATATCATGGATAGGAGGAAGTAATATATTTAACTTCTTTAATCTCCCCAAATTAAATAAATATGTCTCACGTTAAGGGTTAGAAAAGTACGGTTGAAAATGTTTCTTTAAACATGAATATGGACCAATCAGAGTGTAGCTTAGTTTTATTTTTTTTGCCAAATAGCGTGTAGATTAGTTAATACTCCACTGGTTCTATTTATAGAACACTTCTAACATTTTTCATATAGACCAAGAAAAATTTTAAATCTCATTAACTTTGCTATATAATTCAACAACTTTTCAACTCTATCTGTATTTAATATATATGATACCAAATGAAAACAAAGTCAACATAATAATAAATGAAGGGTTAAATTGTACATTCACCTCAAAACTTTAATAAGGTACCTTATAAACAGGAAAAAAAAAGGTTTCTCCCCTCTACCCTACATATAGGATCAAAGGATCTTGACTTCAAGTCTTAATAATGTAGCTGTGTTAAATACACTTCAAAAGAACTTTGTAGCACTCTGTGTTGGGGTAAGCATTCAGTTTTCGGTTTGATTTTCTTTAAAAACCAAAAAACCGAAATATAAGAATTTTTCAAACCAAATCGAAACCGAATAAGAGAAGATAACCGAACCAAAATAATTCGGTTTGGTTTCGGTTTTTTTAGATAAAACTGAAATTTTTTTGCCCTCCTAATTGAATTAGAATATCTAAATTTTCAGCAAACAAAACTTGATACCAATTATAAATTTAATAGTCTCAACAAGATCTAAGAAAAAATGATACAGAGTATAAACAATATATATGATCAGTGTAGTATTGACACTTAATTAAATCAGGGGAAAATATGAAAAAAAATATTATATGGTGTATTTTTTACATTTTTCGGTTTTTCGCTTAAAACCGATTTTTTTTTAAAAGAACCGAACCAAACCAAAACACTGACAAAAGCTGAAAAAAAGAACCGAACATAAACTGAACACTAAAAAAACCAAAGTAAATTTTGTTCGGTTCGGTCTTCGGCTTCAGTTTGATTTTGCTCACCCCTAACTCTGTGTTTGTCCTAACTCACCCAAACTAATAAGATCCAATAGGGCTACCTTATTAAGTTACCAAACTCACAAATTTAAGTAAAATCATGATAGGGACGTAAACTTATGAGAGTTTCCTTTTATTAATAAATAATTATTAACAACATATGATTAGATCATTTTAATATAAAAATACTATAATTTAGGTAATATATTTTAAATCCAAATAATTGAAACTAAATTCATCAACATTCATAATTTATTATACTGAACAAAAAAAATTTATAAATTTTATATATGAAGTCACTAAACATAAATAATTTCAAAAAAGAGTGCACGTTGACACGTGTTTGTAAGTTAGAAATGTAAAAGCGATAAATTCGATGAATAAACTCACGAGTTCAACTAAGCTTATAAATAGCATAAGTTTAAGAATGAATTGATACAATTTTATAAGATAAAAACATAAAACTTGTATGCTTAATACTTCGATAAGTTAACTCGCAGAGTTTGATACCGATATTACAAAATATGAAGTGGTTTAATTTGATACGAAAGGAGGACAGCTGGGCAAAATCTCTTTCGCTAAGGCGACAACAAATTCAACTTTTCTCTTAAAATGTAACCCACCTCACACTATATTACCCCCACAAACATGTTCGTTATTTCTCTATATCCCATCTTCATGTTAGTTTGTAGATTATCAAATTAGTTTATAAACAATCACACTGATCCCAGGAAATACATGGAGTATTAATTACTCATTTTGTTTATCATATACTATAAGACATTTTTATTA